>OZ024870.1:61216811-63616811 GCA_964017185.1 Rugalucina vietnamica
ATGTGTCTGATTTAATATTTACATTTACTTGGAGACATACTTTCCTGTTCAGCTAAATAAGCATGAAATTTGAGCATGAAAAAGAATAATTATTATGCATATTTTGGACCTGAAACCTATACTTACATACTGAACACCAGCAACACGTTTGGCAATATGGTAAAATATCCCTCGTAGATAGAAGAACGCAAGGTGAAGTCGATGTATGTATAACACAGATTTACGAAGTATCGGAATGCATCTCAGAAGAAATTCTCTTGTCTCTATAGGAATTTGAGAGTCATGTGACCTCAATTTTCTCTCCAACCAATCAAATAGCTTCCTCAGACAGTATGGCATTAACACATGGAGGCTGACTAAGACAGCTCTTTGCTGTGAAGAAAGATGAAAAGTATGTGTTAATGAGCAGGTAATGTTTCAATTACAGGGAACCTAACAAAACATTTAGGTCGAGATTCTCAAATCATTAGCTCGCCTGTACTAAAGTACAGGAAGAGCTATTGCAGTCACCCTGGCATCGGTGTCAGCGTTGCTCAAATGTTAAAGTTTTTGGTTAAAGTTTTTATAAGTCTATATCTCTTGAACATGTAGATGGATTAAGTTGATACTTTGCATGTTGGTAGAAATTGGTCTGAAGTTTTATTCTGTACCATCATGATTCACCTGGGTGACCTTGAGGTCAAGGCATGGACTTTGTGCTAAAGTTTTTGGTTAAAGATTTTGTAAGTCTATATCTCTTGAATATGTAGATGGATCAAGTTGATACTTTGTACACTGATAGATATTGGTCTGAAGTTTTATGCAGTACCATCACAACCCACCTGAGTTACCTTGAGGTCAAGGTCACGGACTTAGACATTTTGTGTTATAGTTTTTGGTTCAAGTTTTTGTAAGTTTATATCTCTTGAATGTGTAGATGGATCAAGTTGATACTTTGCATATTGATAGATATTGGTCTGAAGTTTTATTCAGTACCATCACGACCCACCTGAGTGACCTTGAGGTCAAGGTCACGGACTTTGAAATTTTATGTTAATGCTTTAGCTTAAAATTTTCAGAACTGTATATTTCTTGAACAGATGGATGGATCTTACTGATACTTTGCCTGCTGTTAGATATTATTCTTACATTTTATGCTGCACCATCTTGACCCACCTGAGAAACCTTGAGGTCAAGGTCACAGACTTAGAAATTATGTTAATAAGATTTTGGATTAAAGTTTTTTTAAAGTCTATATCTCTTGAATATGTATATGGAACAAGTTGATACTTTGCATGTTGGTAGATACATGTATTGGTCGAAATTTTATGCTGTACCATCAAGGCTCACCTGAGAGACCTTGAGGTCAAGGTCATGGGTCATAGATTTTAATAGATTTAGTGGCAAAGCACACGTCAGGCAAGCTATGCTGTCCTGGGACTGCTCTTATTTTTAATACCATCCTAAAATCTACTTACCGGTAGCAAGAGAAAAATCAATGACAGTTGATTTATTAAGATCTTTCAAATGAGAAAATAGGTGGCAATTGTGAAATTTGAAGGGTATGCTATTATGGCAGTGTACCTTAATTGTGGTGTACCAAAGTTCAGCGGCTTTGCAATACGTTTGTGTTGGACTAGTCTACGGCCCATACATCATCTTCAAGAAACTGCCTTTTTATAAATCTCACTTTTCTGAAACATCTTGAGAAAAATTTGACCATGTCACCATTTTGCAGTCCAAAAGTCTTAACAAGAGGACCAATGGTCCTGTAAACGCTCACCTGTGAACTGGGATATGCAACCTAAGCTGACCTTGCCGTAAAATAGGTCAAGGCCATCCCAGGGTCATGATTTATACAAACTTTGTAGAGCCGTATTCATTGATGCTTCAGGCCAAGTTTCAAAATCAAAGGCCTTCTGGTTCTATGGTTTTTACTATTTATAGCCATGGCGCCATCTTGGTTACATGACCTGGACCATTTATATTAGCTTTCACTCGCCTTTCCTAACGATGCTCCACATAAAGGTTTGGCTTTGATTGGCCAAGTGGTTTCAGAGAAGAAGATTTTTGAATATTATGGTCGTATACATGTATATAGCCCTGGGGCGGGGGCAGACAACCCCCTGAGGACATTTTTTTCCATAAACATAAATCTGTCAATTTGCATATTCCCAGCAAGTTTTCCCCCATTTAATTTCATTTTACTAACTTTCCCCATTCAAATGCATGGGCAATCTATGTTGGCCTTGCCATAAAATAGGTCAAGATCATCCCAAGGTCATGATTTATATGTAGAGCTCCTCTCCCTGATGGTTCATGCCAAGTTTCAAAATCATAGGCCTTCTTGTTCTGGAGAAGATTTTAAAGGTTTTTTGCTATTTATAGCCATGGCGGCAATCTTGGTCATGTGACCTTGACTATTTATATAAACTTTCATTCTCCCTTCCTAAGAATACTCAACAAGATGTTTGGCTTTGATTGGCCAAGCAGTTTCATAGAAAAAAGATCTTTGAATATTATGGTAATATACATGTATATTGCCCCGGGCAGAGTGCAGACCTGCCCCTGGGGTCCTTTTTTTTCAGAATCATAAATATTCAGTCCATTTGCCCATTTCTATAAAGTTTTTCCCATCAAATGACATTTTGATAATTTTCCCCATTCAAATGCATGGGCGACCTATGTTGACCTTGCCGTAAAATAGGTCAAGGTCATCCCAGGGTCATGATTTATATAAACTTTGTAGAGCTCCTACCCCTAATGCTTCATGCCAAGTTTCAAAATCATAGGCCTTCTGGTTCTGGAAAAGAAGATTTTTAATGGTTTTTGCTATTCATAGCCATGGTGGCCATCTTGGTCATGTGACCTTGATTATTTATATTAACTTTCATTCCCCCATCCTAAGGATACTACATAAAAAAGTTGGCTTTGATTGGTTGAGCGGTTACTGAGAAAATTAAGTTTAACATTTAATTTGTAAATGACCTTTGGTCAAGGTCAAGAAATGACCTTGACCTTTAATACTCACATCACTTCATTAGCTCAACATGATGTCTGTATCTACCAACTTTCAGGTCATGGGCTACAAAACTTCCTGAAAAATTCAATGTTTTCACTTTTTCCCATTGAAAAGCCTATGTAACCAAAATTGACCTTGCCGTAAAATAGGTCAAGGTCAACCCAAGGTCATGATTTATATAAACTATGATGGGCCAGAGTCCCCAATGCTACATACCAAGTTTCATTGAAATCGGTCCACCGGTTCCAGAGAAGAAGATTTTTTTATGGTTTTTACCATATATGGGCATGGCGGCCATCTTGGTCATGTGACCTGGATCATTTATATAAACTTTCGTTCCCCCTTCCTAAGGATGCTCCACATGAAGTTTGGCTTTGATTGGCCCAGTGGTTTCAGAGGAGAAGATCTTTGAAATTGTGGACGGACGACGGACGGACGACGGACGGACGCTGGAGCATGGCCATCCTATAAGCTCACCTTGTGAGCCTTCGGCTCAGGTGAGCTAAAACAGGGTGGCTAATCACGTGATACACATGTGGTAGTCTCACACGATTTGTTTACCGTTTCCGTACGATCAAAGGTATGTTTTGATTTATTCGCTTGGGTTTTTTATATGTTTCAGAAATGGCACTTAGTGCAGAGTGCCCGGGCTACATAGCGCTTCTTAATGACGCTTCACTTTTCAGGCGTACTGGTGCAATTTACTTGAAATTCGCTGAAGATTTTTCATTTATTATATGGTTGGACTCACACTTTTGTCAAACAAAGCTAGTTTTGAGTGGTTTTGTTGTTTCAAAACTAGATCAGCTGGCTAACTGTCACTCCGCTCCACTTCGGCACCTCGTTCCACTTCCCTGACATGGTATAAGAGGTTTAAAGGAATACCGATGGAAATATTCCGTCTATTTCAAAACATTCTATGATCTTCTATAGCATGCATATAATAGTGATAAAAATTCAATAAATACAGGGATCATGATCTCTATTTATTCAATGCAGCTGAGTTGAAATTGGTAGTGAAAACTGGAAAAGAAAGCCAGCGATAGGTGTCACACTGTATGATAAGAATCACACTGCGCATTTGCGACCAAAATGGATAGGAATCACATTCGTTTAAAATTTGTTCATTATAGGATTGAATTTTATTTTTGTTGATTAAACTATCGATATGTAAACTGAGGCGAATCACTCACAAACTAAATAAAGCCCGAAGGGCTTTACGAAAAGTTTGCGAGTGATTCGAGTTTACACATCGATAAAATCAACAAATATAATTCATTCCTTATAATTCCAACTTTGTCTCATTACACTGCATTTGTCTACATTGATTTGAATGTTTATAACCAGCGAATGGAAAATAGAGCAAAACGCATGAACGGATCTTCACGAGGCAGCCATCTTGAAAATTTCCAACGCATAAAACTCACTTCTTGCAATAAATAGAAGCTATAATTGGCTTGCTATAGGCAGGCTGTCAAAGCGGGAGATTTAAAACGTCTCCGCTTCATTCAAAAGAAAATATCGCCGTCTGGACCAATGGAAAGACGTCGATTTTGAACTGGGGACTCCCTTCGAATGCCTCTTGGTAAAACTTGGGATTCCATCATAAGATAGATGCCTGATTGTCGCTGTCTATCAAAAACTAAACTTTTGTGTACACATTAGAATCACCTTTACATGTATTGATACTGCTGTATTAGGTCGCACTGATATTTCCTAGGAGCATTGACGTAATGGAGATCTGATTGTACCTGACCCTAGTCATTGCTTACTTTTTCATGAAGGGGACAGACGCAAAGAATGGTTCTATCACGCAAGAGTAGGGGGCAAGAAAAGAGAACTGTTTTATTGGTTTTTAATTATGTAAGGTATGCTTATACCAAAACAATCAAGAAACTAAACGATGCAAATCACTATGATAAAAATATAAGTATAAAATATAATGGTATTTCTGTACCCGTAAAACAAAAAAACTTTATAAAACGAATCTCAAATAAGAAAAAAAAATGTAAATCACTGACGACTAAGATGAGAGTAGGCTTCAGATGAATCGTTCTTTTAAAATGCAGATTAAGGGCCCGAGTAAGTCCATATATAACTTGAGAAAACCAACGTTCTTGTTTCCGAAAACCGAGCTGTACAGCCATAGGAGATAGCTAGAGGCTTGAAATTTCGGATTAAGAAAGTAGAGGGTTTGTTCTGTTAGTGTGGCGGAAATGCATTGCACAAGACGTGAACAAATAACGTGGACTAGACCAGACATGTAAATAACTGACATTACAAATATTATGCACTGAACACAGTATGGTTTATAGAGCATTCAAGTCTTTTATTCCTTGTGTTTTGTCGTTCTATGCCTCGACAAGCATGAGCTGTACCTAAACATCTTTCCACATTCTTCACATCTATGTCTTGCAGTTTGTGTATGAGTTGTTAAATGGTCCTGGAGGTCACTTTTTTGCTGAATTTCCTGTCGCATGTTCCACAGTTGATTTTTTTTCGCCGATGCCCATTTCCCTTCTTATGTGCCGGTTTAAGTAAGTTTGACTGGCAAACTTCTTTCCACAATTCATGCACGTCAATCGCTTCTCTTCCCTGTGGGATGCTGCATGCATCTCTGCATTGGTCTTACTAAATGACACTTTTCCACAGGATTCACAGTTGTATTTTCCCACATTTCTATGTCTGTTTTCATGCTGACGCAAAATTTGAGTCTTTGGTTTTTAAGGATGTCCCACAGAAGCCGCAAATAAAAGCCATCTGCAACAGAAACAACATGCATGGTACAAGCCAATTTCAACCTAACAAGTGCTGAACGTCTAAAAATCAAAGTTGTGTGATTCCTATCATTTTACTACCCAGTTTCAAGTGTGACTCTTACCAACGTGTGTGATTCTTATCATTGTCTTTTAATGACACTTTCCTTACCATTGAAACGTTAAATTAGTCTCAATCTGTGTAAAATTGACTTCTATTTACTGACAGTACTGACCGAAACGCATAGATTAGTCTCAAGTCGAATGAATTCGCCGAACCGCCTTCACCAACAACATGTACTAACAAAAATGTGATTCCTACCAAGTCGCACCATAGGAATTATCGGGCTATTTTTTGAAAACCGAATGCTCAAGCTCAAAACAGTAAACACCAGAAAGAATCGCATTCGTTTGCGGGTACCCTACACTATAGTACATTTCTGAAATCGACCAAAAACCAATAAAACATAGGGTTTACGTACCTTGAAACGTGCAACAAACTTACTCCAAAATGTGAGACTACCACATGTGTATCACGTGATTAGCCACCTTGTAAAAAGTGCAGCAAAAATATTAGAAATCGGTTCACAAATAAAAGTTTTATGCCAGAAAATAATTTTGAATAGGGCTGCAAGGGTTATTTTTCGTTAAAAATGTGCCAAACCAAATGAAATTGTATAGTTTACATGGCTGAGTACAAAAATCTTTGAAATTTTTCCACAGATTGACTTGATTTTCAATTTTAAGGTGTTTAGATTACCTCCCTTTAAAGGCAGTTTCTGAAAGAAGGTGTATGGACAGTAGGAGGGAATTTTTCTTGCAAGGTAGCTCAATTACCAGTGGAGATGGTATCCTTCTCTGTGTTCTGTCCACCTGTATAACGTTGACATATTCCTCTCCTATAGTCTGGTACCCTGCAGTAAATAAAATGTCAAAATAATCTACTACATGCATACTTACAGTGAACTTAAATGACACAGTCAAATAACCATGAATATTTAACACAGCATGATAAGTCCCTTTGGTGTTCTAATTCAAGATAAATGTAACATGTAACACTATATGGCTACTTTTAATTTTTAATAATCTAACATTTTATGACAAGATAGTGCTTTGCTTTCATCCATTTTATTTAATATTACTCAGGTTTGGTCAGTTACTCAGGTTCATGGGCAAGCCTTTTGGAGACAGTTTACTCCTATTAAATGCTTATTTCTTTGCCAGTAACTGACAACTACCTATCTTAAATTAGGTTGACAGACAAAGATCAAGAACATCATGCTGGCATTTTTGTTTTGTTTTACATCTAGGTCTAACACTTATAACTAACACAATCCATAAAATGACGTTATTGTCAGTTACGACACAGATGTAACTGAACAGACTTGGCTTGTGTCAGACATGGTAAGAATCTCCAAACTCATGTTTTCTCATGATATGTACCTGCTACAGTGGTAAGGATGAAGTATCCAAGGTCAGCAACCACGTCCACCTCTTTTCTCCATTTGATCCATCCACGAGGACCTGAAATTACAGTGAAAAACACCCTATTGTGTCAAGTGATAAATTAATGAAGGCGTCATTTCTTATAAGGCACTGTTTTATTTTTACTAATTTGAATAAATATATACCAAAGACTTCGGGCAGACAGATCTAATTCAGTTTTAATTATTATAAAAGGAGTGCAGTGCTCTGATTTGGGTTTTCTGTTTGCCATTTCATCTAAATCTTTTGTTGGAGGCATCAAGTTTTACTTAAGGATGTTCGCTGCCAATGAAAAAGTATTCAAACTTTTTTTCTTACCACTCTTTTTTGATTCCAAAATACAACACAAGACATTTGAAAACAAAATAAATATAGGGTAGAGTGCATTTTTTCAAGCTATGGGCCTCTGAATGAGACCTCTGAGCATGATGTTTTAAATTTAGTAAAATCAACTTAATTTTTAATTCTTTCAAACATAACTGTCTTGAACAAAAATACACCTAGGATGCTTTCAAAAGTCATAATATTTACGTAACACAGACTTTTTTGGACCAAAAGCATAGAAAAATTTGCAACTTGAAGTGGATGACAAAATTTTACGATTCCTTTTCCAACCCTACCCCCATACTTGAAAAGTCGCAAAACATCAATATTTTGAAATGTTCCAAACCCATATTTGTTGATTCAAACTTTTTCTTGTATTTTCACACAACATAGGACCTGGTAATATTGTTCGAATAAAAGAAAGAAATATATAGGGTAGTGTGCATATAAGAGAGAACCAACAACTTGAATATCGCCATTTTCAGCCTTTTTTTTTTGGCTGTCTTGTTTCTTAAAGCCCATTTCATACAACCACCTAAAATTGTAAAACCAGCACACAAAAGACTGACTTAGAAGACCATGCATACATATATTGCTGCTAAAACAAACATCGAACTAGTGCAATTAATTTGAAGATGTGTAATATTCATGTTTAATCTACCCTACCCCCTAAATTTTACTGAGAACTAAAAATTTCTGAAAAGTTGCAGAAAATGGGGTGAAAAAATGAAGTTTCTTAGATTGACAATTTTCATGACTCATTCAATGCATATCATCAATATGTATCCAAATATAAAATGTTTGGAAAATATCTGCAACCATTTACGAGATATTCAACAAAAGAAAAACCGGAAGTTCCGAAATGTCAAATGTTAGCAGCGAACATCCTTAATAGAATTTTCTTTGCTCATTTAGTTTAAGCACTGCTCTCCTTGAACTGACGGCTCAATGAATACTCCAGAATCCAGACAAAAGAAGATCCTAACCTCAAGGTTACATACGTCACATTGGAAATTTAACATACTGTACATGTGTATGATGGCTTTATCCACCCAGAAAAGACTGAACAGTCTGGGAATTCATATGAGTGTATACATAAGAGGATAACATGTCCATGAAATGTGTATCCCCTTAAACCCCACTTTTATATAGTAAAACTGGAGTGTACAGGGGTGTATTTGTATTGCATGCTATGCTTTTCGTCTCGTGGGAAAACCAACAATGTGGTTTCCGAACAGGTCCGACACAAACCGGCCTGTACAAGCACAGAAAAGAGCTAGAAGCTTGAGATTTCAGATTTAAGTAGAAGAGGAATTGTACTATACGAGTAGCGAAAACAAAGACGCTGATCAGCTTTGCGGTAACCGCGAAGCTGATCTGCGTCTTTGTTTAGGCCTATGCAGATTGTTGGTATTCTCATGAGGTGGCTCATATTTTTTATAGTCTGTAATAGCTATACATAGCTAATGTTATACTGTTATATACTCTCTGACTTTAAATAAAATTTGTCTTATGTCTCTTATGTCTTATCTATGATTCTCATTTTGGCTCTAAAACATAGATTTAGGGTGTTTGGAATTTGTACCCACATTGTTGATAGAAACATGTACCCACAATCTATGTTTTGAATAAAAATAAGAAAACTATCAATGATTTTTTAAATGACAAAATTATTATTTTTTACTGCTTGAAAAATCTCTGTATATTTCATGGGTATGTTTTTGTAGTGTAATACACCTCAACCTCTTTATAACACTATTGTTGGGGTCCAATACAATTTCCGTGTTAGCTATCCAATCCATGTAATAACAAGAGTAAAATATATAGATATATAGCAGAATTAGATCATTTGGGGTCCATGAATGGTCCGTGTTATATCCACAAACGTCCTATAAAGAACCTTGTTATAGAGAGGTCCAGGTGTATTAACCTATAAGAGCATGGACAACATCAGCAGCTGTTTTTCTCAAGTAGGTAAGGTAGAAATCATCTTTCTGGTGAGACCGTACTATTTCTGCAGGACCTGCTGCCTTAAACATCTTCAGTACATGTTGTATATAGGTTCTGCAATGAAATATAACCACAATAAAAAGGCAATAACATTGTCTTTCAATGGTAAAAAAAATGTGAAACTTCACCTCAGCAGTTATAATTCCAAGAGGTTTTCATCTATCTAATTTCATATACACTTCAACCTCATTATAATGCACCTCACTATAATGCGGTTTTCAATATAACATGGCTCCCAAATTGATTAGTTTGCTATATGTCTATAGTATTAAGTAACCTCATTATAACACAGTTTCACTTATAACACAGTCTGTTTCTATGAACCCCAAAGATAGCATTATAATGAGGTTGATCATCACTTCGGGTATGGGCCCAGATAGGTATAGTTTTGAATTCAGCAAATGGGAACATGCGCGGCTCCAGAAAATTTTCTCAGGGGGGGGGGGGGGGGGGGGGGGGGGGTCCTAGTTCCCAGATGGGGTCTGACGGAAAATTTCAACATGGCAAAAATTAATACAGATGGGCCCTTGAAACTTGTCTTGTCAAATGTATTTTCCTCCACTTGATTGAAGCACCACTCGAAGGAGTGTAGATAATTAGAAAATAACTGGGTATCTACTGAAACTACTACAGCATCTATGTACACAATCGGTTGATGAGGACAGCGATCATAATTTACCCTTGTTGTAATTGAAGTTTCTTTACATGTATTTTGTAGAAGAGTTCTAGTGAAGTCTGTTTAATGCTTTTATATGGTTCTCTAAGTCTGGACATATACTGTATCACGCCCGGTAAAGTACAAATTGACCACCAAACTCGCTAAAACTAATAACAGGAAACGCTCAAAACTACCACCGGATGTACATCAACTTTTTTTACGTTGACCACCGCCGCACTTTACCGGGCGTGGTATGCTGAATAAAGTCTGGAAAAACTAATACACATAGAATGTTCAACTGTTCAACCAACTTGTGAAGTGAGTCCCACACTGAATATTCACATTTCTGCAACACAATGTCTACCAGCTGTTTTATGGCTACAACTCTGTATTTGTAGAAAACCGCACATCTGCAGACCATATTATGCAGAGGATTCAGCCTCAAGTTGACAGTGCTACCGTTTTCTCGCTGCAGGTGTGTCTGTTTGCAAACTTTATGCAATTATTTAGACAATACCCATGTGCTCCAGCTTCTTATCATAGATGTACACTAATAATATCTATCAAACAAAACACAGTTGCATGTCAATATGCCAATGTATAAAGTAAGTTGAAAACGAAAGTAGCTCAGCTTCTACTTTCACTTTCATTTTGTGGAACTAGATGAGATAATAAAGCAAACCTATACTTCTGAAAAGAGAAAAAACGCGTTAGACTTTAATGCAAAAAATTAAATAACCTAGGCTAAGTTCTTCAAGATGCCAAAATCAAGTTCGAGTCCAAAGTTCAAGATTTTTTTTCTTTATTTTCTATGTGGGTAAATTACTCGAGATTAGTTTTACCATTACACCGTTCATTTGGTAACCTTCGAAAACTATCGTTCACATTTTGGTGTTTGCTTCCGGAAAACGAAACTGCAAGTGATATTCCTAAAATTTGCAGAAGCTAGACACTATTTTGGTGTGGTGAGTACGCTGTGAAAGCAATCAATAGTTGATAGAACCACTCTGCATCCACTGACAATTATCAGACCTTGTGACTGATGACTAATTTGTTGTGACCCTGGCCTTGTGTAACAAGTAGAGCTTTTAAAAAAAAGCTAGTGATGCATACCTGTGCCTAGGGGTTAAGTGACCAAGTCATAGAAACCCCATGTAGTGTGTGTCGATTGTGTTTTTTAATCCATTCACAGTGGTAGCTGCTATGAGTCGATTCCATGTGTTAATAACATGTTGACTGAAGTTGTGTTGTCTTGACCGAGGTTTATTCAACTTGAGAGAAATTCCTCTTGTAACAGTGTTATTCGCCAGTTGACAGAGTACAATGTGTGGTATTGTCAGTCTGACGTTTCACCAGTAAACTATTCTGATTCTGATTCAATGTACTTTTTTTAAAAATTATCCTTTGAATAAGCCTGGTTAAAATCACCAATCATATAGACATATACCGGTATATTTTGTGCCCGATTTCGTGCAGTCTTCAACTTACATCATTAAGACTTAGGGAGCATCACAGTCAATGTTTTACATGCTGAGGTAATCCATGGACATAATGGTCATTCTGATAATGCTGCCTATCCACCAAACAATCATGCAGATAAGTGACATTATCTGCAAGACAGTTGTGTGTCTATTGGGCAAGTTGTCTTTTTTTTTTTTTTTTTCTATAAAGCTTATTGTACTTGTTACATGCTATTTTTCAGTGCTAATTTTCTTATTTATTTGTAAAGTTGATACCCACTTAATAAACATAGAACATTAAGACACTGGAATTACCTGTCATTCATATAACACCACTTATCTGCATAACAGTCTTGCTGTTAAGTTGCGTTATCGGCACGACTATCGTGTGGATAGCTAGTGTCGTTTGATATGCTTCCAAAGTAGTTGATGCCAGTTTAGAAATGATGATCAGGCATTCCCTGCTCTATTTGGAAAAAATGAAAATGTAATAACTTGATATTAAAGTCCACCTTTGCAATATAAGCTTGGCTCTCCATATTGAGCTGTCGGGGTGATATATACCTAGCAAATGTGTCTGTGGACATGTGATAATCTCTAATTATCAGCAGCTGTAAACCACTTCATGTAAGCTACTGATCTAATGCTCCTTTGATTGAATATGATCTTTGTTTCAAGTAAAGCCCTTTTAATGGATAATCATGTTTATTTCAGGTCAACAATGTTACTGCGTTTGTTGTTGTGTAGTGTTGCCATTTCTCTACTGGTCTCTGCAGAGTTCCCTCAAGAGCTGGCAGGTATTACCAGTTTGGTTTGAGTAAAATAGCATATTTATTTTGATAAAATAGCATGTTCCTGTTAATAAAATATGGACCACATTCATGACATTTTCTTATTTAATGAAGTTGAACACTATTTGCAGTAGAATAGACATTGGATCATAAGAAGAAAAACATCCTCACTTTAGTATAATGTTCTGGGTAGTTACTGGAGTCACAAAGCAAATGGCAAGTCCAAGTATGAAAAATGATCGTGGAAAAAAAAACAAACTGGAAATATCATAATTCAAAGTTGTTTGAAACTTCTGCAATGTTAGATATTTTTTCTTCTTAAATTTGCACATATTTTTTTTTCCCTTTGCAACAATTTAATTTAATGATAAATCATCTATAATATTTTTTCTTGCAAGCACATCAATGTCCTTTTGCTTACCAAATGCCCTGTTTGTATAAACTCTATCCTGTTCTTCAGATGACTGTGGAGGGATATTCAATGCAACAACTGGTAACTTCTCCAGCCCCTCGACTGACCCTGGGGCCAACAAGACCTGTACCTGGACCATCAAAACTAACATGACAGGCCCAAGTGTGATGGTGCAGCTGACAGGGGTAGATTTCTCGAGAGGACATGATCAGTTGTCTGTGGTGGCGGTTGTTGGCAATAAAAGCTCTGTGATTATGACCTTTGCTAATGCTTCAGGTACAGTATGATTTCAAAGTTTTTGACAGATTTACATGCACAAAAGATATAGTCTCAGGGCAAACTTTCTATAGACCAAATGGAGCAGGCTCTTAGAGAAATCAGTGAAGTCCAACACTATTAATCACCCTGTCTTCATCTGACCCTAGCTGTTGTAAAGTAAGACACAAACACCAATATATGAGCCACCTCATGGGAAATTCAACAATCTGCATAGGCGAAAACAAAGACGCAGATCAGTAACCGCGTACCGCGAAGCTGATCAGCGCCTTTGTTTTCGCTACTCGGATAGTACAATTCTTCTACTTTCTAAATACGAAATTTCATGCTTTTAGCTGTCTTCTGTGACTGTGCAGCCTGATTTGTGTCAGACCTGTTCGGAAACCACATTGTTGGTTTTCCCACGAGGTGGCTCATATACAACTTCATTGAGGTTTTGTGAAATCCGAAGTGTTTGATGTTGCAATATATTGATCTTTCTGTAAATTGCTCTATGCACTATATCCAGAACTGTTCATTATTCTTGTTCATTATCATTTGAATTTCAGGAATTAAAGATTCTAGACAGGTTGTGTGACCTTAAAATTTACCCTAAAATACAAATCTCTTTGAGATTTGTCCCAACATACCTGAAAAATTGTTGCAGGATGTTCAAGAATGAAACAAAAATAAAATAAACTTCTCTTGAAGAGGCTCAGATAGTGTTGTTTTATTTCAGTTTCAGGTCCAGTATTGATTATCTCCCCTGCTCAAATAACTAAGGCCATTCTTCAGAGAGGTAGTGGAAACATGACAGCCAAGTTCTCGGCAAGCTTCAATACTGTCAGTAAGTAAAGAGGAGTAAATCTTCTTCAACCAAGCAGTCTGAGGTTTTTAAGCACCTTGCTCATATCAGCTGTGTATAGAATTTTTTGAGTAAGAGAGCTGCATCTGGAGCCCCTGGACCAAGAATAGCATTTGAGCCGCGACGCGAGAAAACCGGTCTTAGGGGTTTCCGAGCAGGTCTGACACAAACCGACCTGTACAATCACAGAAGCATGCTAGAGGCTGGATTTATTAGATTTAAGCAGAAGAGGGAGTGTGCTATCCGTGTAGCGAAAACAAAGGCGCTGATCAGCTTCGCAGTTATAATACTGCAAAGCTGATCCGCGCCTTTGTTTTTGCATAGGCAAAAATCTGGTTTTCTCATGACGCGGCTCATTTGTCAGTTAGTGGTCACTGTTGAAAGAAATGTGCACTTACAGTGCCAAGTGAATAGGATAACTGACTGTCCCAAACAATCTTTGCTGTTGACCCTGGATATAAAGCTCCAATACAAACAAACAAAGCAAATAAAATGTTTCCTGCCAATGTCAAATGAAAAAATTCATTTGTCTAAAAATACGAAAAATACCTAATAGTGTAATATTTTTCACTTAACTAATTGGTATTTCACCAATAGTTGTTGTTGTAACTTTTATGTTCATAAGCAATATCTGCTGGTTACAGATTTAGATGGCTCTATCAAGGCTTTCATGACATTTCATCGAAAACCATTTTGTCATAGGCAGCGGAATGTCATATCAACAAGTGTTCGATAAAACGTCATGCACCCTCTCAACTACCCATGTATAAAAATCTTATTCAAGGTCAGTGTCTTCTAGACTACACGTGTGTGAGCACTGAGCATGGTACTGTATACCATTACAAAAACTTGCCTATGTGAGAAGCAAAATTGAAAATGTCATCGAAAAAAGTCTAACGAGTATCCACAATCTATGTTTTAGATCAAAAATAGGTAAACCCCTATAAACCCCAGTTTTACTATATAAAAGTGGGTTTAAGGGGGTATACATTTCATGAACATGTTTTCCTGATGTTTCAGACTGCAGCCAGAATATATCAGCTCAACAAGGCATCATTACCAGTCCAGTCTACCTGAATGGTACTGGTGAGGTGTCATGTACCTACAATGTGTATATGGCTGGTAATAAGGATGTGGTTCTCCTGTCAACTAAGGATTTCTCCCTGCCTAATGGGACTCTGGATGTTACTTTCCAGAATACAACATCGTCATTGACAGGTAGGATTTGTTGTAATGAGTCTTTAGATAGATACTTGTTGGATGTGGCTAGTTTAGACACGCTATCACACCTCTCCTCTAATCAGTGTTTTAATGTTCATAGTATAGGCATACTGCCAGACAGTGACACTGCTGTGTCTGGTGTAGGTTTCGAGCCCCCCACTGGGCACATGTGAGACGAGCCAAGTTCTGCTTGCGTGTTTGGGTTCTTCATTAGTACCATTGGTTGGTAACATTTGTACCATTTGCACCAGTTTGATTGCTAATGGTGCCATTGCTGATGAAATTGATTCAATTGCAACTAGAAATGCGTATTTGTAAGACCAGATATGTGGGTTTCACAATCTAATTCTATACCATTAACAGCAGGTAGACACATAAAACGAATTCTAGTGGATCAATTTCATCAAAGTTGGAACGGTTTACTCCAGGAAACAGACTCGTCGAAAAGCAAAAACTACGCTTTATTCAAAGATAACGCAAACGCAGCCAAATTCCTAAGTATCCTTAGTGGCCCCTCAGCACGTACAATGATAAAATTTCGATCTGGAAACCATAAGCTGCCGATTGAAGTAGGGCGATGGAACGATACTGACTTACAAGAGAGAAAATGTAATCTATGCCAAACATCAAGTATAGGCGATGAGATGCACTACATTCTTGAATGTCCTTTTTTTCAAGCACAAAGAAAGGCTCTTGTTGACCAATATTACTATAAGCGCCCAAATATCTTAAAATATAAGGAACTATTAAACACAGAAAAACGAGCAAAACTCATCAAACTTGCAAAATTCATGAAAATTATAATGGAATCTTTCAAATAATACCTTTTTACCATCTAATTTAATATATGCCTTTCTGTGTCCCCGCATGACTCAAATTATTGACTGGGCCGCAAAACAATGCAAAAATATTCCTGCTTTCACATTATATCACTAATCGATCAATATGAGAATCACATTCGCGACCTACTAAGTGTTGACTAAATGTAAATGTAAATATAATTATCACAATTATCTAAAACGCTTAACGGGGTCCCTGAACCTTTGTCTGTCTAGCCATTCACACAGAATTTTCACAATAACTCGAAAAGTTGTGAAAAATGTAGTAAACAGGTTTAAGTATTTAATACTATGTCTGCTGCCCAACCACTTTGAGGCGGCAACCAACGTGATGACCGATTTTGTCAGTATAATACGCCTACTTGTCTGTGAGTAGGCTGGGAAACTCTCACACAAACCACATGCCCGTCACGACTAAACATTGTTGACTGGGACGTTAAGCGATAGATCAGACTGTCATTCAGTATGTCCTAACCAACCTGTTCTCTGTATATAAACTGGTCAGCACACCATGTCTAGACCCGAACAGGTCTTTCTCAAGCCAAAAAATGTAAAAGTTTACCTGATCTTACTCTTGGAAAAGTCTAATATTATAAATTGTAATCCGCTCTCACAGAAACCGCCAGACAAAACACAATATGATGAATGAGACACAGACTCTAGTAAATCTGCACGTGCAAAGCGTGGTGGTCACAACATTGAGGTTAAAAATGATAATAATCCCACACCCTGTAAGTGGTGATGTAAATTTTGTTTTGTGCCGAGACATGCATATATCACTATGTGACCTAATATCATTTGACTTTATTTGTATCTGGTATGTTCTCTTCCTCTTTGTCATTTTCTCCTTCTCCCTCCTCTTCTGTTTCTCCTTCCTTTTCTATTCTCCCGATCTGCCTCTGGTACAACATCGTAAAATTGTATACATGCATATTATGCTTTTGTAAACACCTGCCGCCTACAATCACACATTTTGTTATATAATATGTATATTCTCGTATGTCATGTAGATTGACTTGAGATTAATAAAGTGTATGTCTGTCTGTCTGTCTGTCTGTCTGTAAAACACTATGCCCCCAACTGTATGCATGTCTCTAAACTGGCAGTTTATATGATTCATTTATTTTATTCGAAGAATGAAGAAGCCATCCGGCTGCCTCTGTTTTGACCTTGGCCCAGAAACAGAATGTATGCTTTTTGCAGACAAGTTAGAAATGGAGTAAAAATTTCAAAATGGAGTGATTTTGTCAAAATTTACAGAAAGTCCTGAAAAAGTTAATCAGGTAATCTTCTTCTCAGCCCCAACCATGAAGGCTCTAGCTCAAATACTTTTTGAGATATCTTGCGCACAAGATTTTCAAATTTTGTTTTCAAAAGGCATAACTCCAAAAAGGGGCATAACTCGGACATGAAAAAAAATATGGGTCAACTATTTTTTCAAGAGAAATCTGTATATGAAATTTCCGCCCTTCTCTGCGCTAGGTAACATGACAAATAAAGTGCACACAAGTTTATAAGGGAATGGTAATGAAGCGAGGTATTAGATTTATTTGCCTTTTCCGCCATTTTAATCTTACTCCAGTGCGTAATTTAGACTGCACCAGTTCGTTGCAACCAGCTCCAGTACTTTTACATTTACCAGTGTGACATAAGTATGTTTAAATAAAACTGGAAATTTTGAGGTATTAATTTCCAATAGACTATTAAAGCCAAACAACTGTTTCCACTATCACATATCAAGACAGAACCCTGCTGATCTATGTCTTTTCTTTTGACCTGGTCGTAAACCCAGAGGATAGTTTTCTCATGTTGTAGCGCAATTCTAATGTGAATTAAAGTACTGTGGCTGAAGGAGTTGGACTTTGGGGCAGGAGCCCTGGGTTCCTAGCCTACATCAGCCATGCAATGTTCTTGAACAAGACATTTTTTGCACCAAATAGTATTGTGGAAGCAGTGGCTCTTTGCCACCATGACTGAAAAATTGTTTAGTGGGCCATTAAACAAAACACTGCTTAAGGTTCGTCTGTACAGATTTATACTCTTGCACTTGTAAACTCAGTGGCAACACACTGTCAAAAGACTAACTTAAAGGTGGCAGCTACTCAGACTCCTTAAAACATCATCTGAAAATCACCTTTTTGCATTTTGCCTTTTGCAGAAACACCTCAAGATTAATATGATGTTATGAGCCTTTTGCATTTCAAAGGCCTAAAAGCTGATACAAAAAATTTGGAAATTGGTTCATGGATAATAATTTTACGACAAAGAATAATCTTGAATTCAGATTTTCTCATTGTTAGAATGTGATCAGTAGAGGCCACTATTTTTTTTTTTTTTGGGGGGGGGGGGGGGGGGGGAGGATATCCTATTTACCATTTCAAATGTCACAACTGAACTTTATGATTAATTGGAACAAGTCCCAATATTTGCTAGAATTATGATTTTGATAGATTTGCGTTACCTCACCTGGTCAATATCATTAAAAATCTTCTTTGTTGATCAAGTTTGCAACAATTTTAGGACTTTTCATCAGGATAACATGTCCATGTATTGAATATCTTAAACCCCGCTTTTATATAGTAAAACTGGGGTATCCAAACCATAGATTATGGGTACTCGTTAGAACCGGTCTCTGCGAGTTGGCTGTAATGTGTACCCACAATCTATGTTTTGAGTAAAAATAAGAAAAATATCAAATACTTTCCACTGAAATTTTCAGTTTTTACAACTAAAGAAAAATCTATATATTACATAGGCGTGTTTTCGTTATGAATATCATTATCAGTCTTAAAAATCGTCTTTGTTGACCAAGTTTGCAAGAATTTTAGGTCTTTTGAAATAAAAATGGATGACAGTGTAACCTTTTACCTGTAGAGTTTCAGACAATGGCAAAATGCTAAAGTTGTTGTTTCTAAAAGATGTTTAAAGGAAAATAAGGTTTAAAGCCTATGAAAAATATTAAAAGTTTTGGTAGGTTTAACCAAACTTGAGCCCTTGGAAGCTTGTATTAAATGACTACCTAGACCAGTTTTCAAGCATTTAAAATTGTTCTGACTTTTACAAATTGGGAAATAGACACAGACAAAGAACTGAAATTGTTGTGTATATTTATTGAAATGTGCCAAACTGAATGTATCACAGTGAGTGCCTTGTTACATGTAAAAACCAGGATGAAGGTGAACAAAATCTTAGTTTTCAGCATCAGTCTTTTATGGCCCACATAACATATGATCCGCGTCTTGAGAAAATTATCATTTTGCATATGCAAAAACAAAGGTTTAGATCAGCTTCGCAGTAACCGTGAAGCTGATCATCACCTTTGTTTTCGCTACTGGGATAGTGCAATTGCTCTTCTTTCTTAATCCAAAACTTCCAGCCTCTAGCCATCTACTGTGCTGGTACAGCTTGGTTTGTGTCAAACCTGTTCGGAAACCACATTGTTGGTTTTCTCACGTCACGGCTGACATTCAGATACCCTTTCCTGTTCAATGTAATAATGTAAAACAGCTTATTCAGATAGTATTATCCTCATACACCTGGACCTCTTTATAACACGGTCCATTACAGCACGGTTTTGGATATAACACGGACCATTTATGGACCCCAAATAATCTAATTTTGCTATTAATCTATGTATTTATAGCCCCGCTTTGGAAAAGTGGGGCTATACTGGATTCACCCTGTCCTTCCGTGGTTCCGTGATTCCGTGAATCCGTGATTCCGTGAATCCGTGATTCCGTGGTTCCGTCATTCCGTGAACATTTCGTTTCCACTCAATATCTTAAGAACAAGTTGACAGAATCTAACCAAATTTTGTATGCACATCAACATTGACAAGATCTAGCTTGGGATTGTTGCCCGTCATTTTTCCCAAAATTTTGATGGAGTTACGGCCCTTGATTGACGTCAGAATTTCGTTTCCGCTCAATATCTTAAGAACAAATTGACAGAGTCTGACTAAATTTTGTATACACATCAACATTGACAAGATCTAGCTTGGGATTGTTGCCCGCCATTTTTCGCAAAATTTTGATGGAGTTACGGCCCTTGATTGACGTCAAAATTTCGTTTCCGCTCAATATCTTGAGAAGGAATTGACAGAAATTGACCAAATTTTGTATGCACATCAACATTGACAAGATCTAGCTTGGTATTGTTGCCCGTCATTTTTCCCAAAATTTTGATGGAGTTACAGCCCTTGAATGACGTCAGAATTTCGTTTCCGCTCAATATCTTAAGAACAAATTGACAGAATCTGACTAAATTTTGTATACACATCAACATTGACAAGATCTAGCTTGGGATTGTTGCCCGCCATTTTTCGCAAAATTTTAACGGAGTTATGGCCCTTGATTAACGTCAGAATTTCGTTTCCGCTCAATATCTTGAGAACGCATTGACAGAATCCGACCAAATTTTGTATGCACATCAACATTGACATGATCTAGCTTGGGATTGTTACCTGTTATTTTTTGCAAAATTTTGACGGAGTTACGGCCCTTGATTGACGTCAGAATTTCGTTTCCGCTCAATATCTTGAGAACAAATTGACAGAATCCGACCAAATTTTGTATGCACATCAACATTGACAAGATCTAGCTTGGGATTGTTGCCCGCCATTTTTCGCAAAATTTTGATGGAGTAACGGCCCTTGATTGACGTCAGAATTTCGTTTCCGCTCAATATCTTGAGAACGCATTGACAGAATCCGACCAAATTTTGTATGCACATCAACATTGACAAGATCTAGCTTGGGATTGTTGCCCGTCATTTTTATCAAAATTTTGACGGAGTTATGGCCCTTGATTGATGTCAGAATTTCGTTTCCGCTCAATATCTTGAGAACAAATTGACAGAATCGGACCAAATTTTGTATGCACATCATCATTGACAAGATCTAGCTTGGGATTGTTACCCGTCATTTTTCGCAAAATTTTGACGGAGTTACGGCCCTTGATTGACGTCAGAATTTCGTTTCCGCTCAATATCTTGAGAACGCATTGACAGAATCCGACCAAATTTTGAATGCACATCAACATTGACAAGATCTAGCTTGGGATTGTTGCCCGTCATTTTTCCCAAAATTTTGATGGAGTTATGGCCCTTAATTAACGTCAGAATTTCGTTTCCGCTCAATATCTTGAGAACGAATTGACAGAATCCAACCAAATTTTGTATGCACATCAACATTGACAAGATCTGGCTTGGGATTGTTGCCCGTCATTTTTCACAAAATTTTGATGGAGTTACAGCCCTTGATGGACATCAGAATTTCATTTCCGCTCAATATCTGGAGAATGAATTGACAGAATCCGTCCAAATTTTGTATGCACATCATCATTGACAAGATCTAGCTTGGGATTATTACCCATCATTTTTTGCAAAATTTTGACGGAGTTAACAGCCCTTGATTGACTTCAGAATTTTGTTTCCGCTCAATATCTTCAGAACGAATTGACAGAATCCGTCTAAATTTTGTATGCACATCATCATTGACAAGATCTAGCTTTGGATTATTACCCGTCATTTTTCGCAAAATTTTGAAAGAGAACGAATTGACATAATCAGACCAAATTTTGTATGAGCATCAATATTGATGAGATCTAGCTTGTGATAGCCTGTGATAGTTACCTGTCATTGTTTTTTTCACCCTGCAAAAAAAGCTGAGAAGCGGGGCTATAGTCAGATTCTCTGACAATTCTAGTTTACTCTCCTTATAACACGGATTGGATAGCTAACACGGAAATTGTCATGGACCCCAACAATAGTGTTATAAAGAGGTTGAGGTGTACTTTTAAATCTGAATTTTGTAGCCTTAAATCTCTTATGTGGGGTCACCAAATAGGTTCGAGTCGGATCTGGTCAAAAACCAGAAAAATGGTGTTCTCATCTAAGCTGCATTGTGCTTTGATAAAACAGAAAGTCTATTGGCAATGAAAAACAACATTGAAACAAGAAAAAATGTGAAAGACAAGTGAGCCGCCTCATGGGAAAACCAACAATCTGCATAAGCGAAAACAAAGACGCAGATCAGCTTAGTAACCGCGAAGCTGATCAGCGCCTTTGTTTTCGCTACACGGATAGTACACTTCCTCTTCTTCTTAAATCCGATATTTCAAGCTTCTAGCATGCTTATGTGACTGTACAGCGTGATTTGTGTCGGACCTGTTCGGAAACCACATTGTTGGTTTTCTTGCGAGACGGCTCAAGTAAATATTAGAGCTTCACAATAACAAACATGGCATGGTATTACAATCCTAATAGGTAAGGCCCACCTTAGTTAAGGTGACACAATCTGACTCAATATTTTACTGCGAAAATAAATAACTGCTTTTATGAAAATATATAAAGTCAAGTAAAATGTAATTATACCCCCGGCATTTATGCCGACGGGTATATAGTTTTCGCTTTTCCGTTCGTCCGTTCGTATGTTCGTTGGTTCGTTGGTTCGTTCGTTCGTTAGTTCGTTCGTTATTCCGGAACGTTCGTGGAATTTATGTCAAAGTTTTTGTTAAAGTTTCTCTGGTGGTGTATATCTCATGAACTAATGATCATAAACCATTCATATTTTAACCATAGGTACCCTATAGGGTTTGCTTTGTTTCTGTGAGTTTGGACCCTGGGTCCATGCCTGGGGGTGGGGCTAGAGGTCAAAATCTAGGTCACCTTTACTTTGGGTCAAAGTTTTGGTTTAAGTTTCACTGGTGGTGTATATCTCATGAACCAATGATCAGAAACCAATCATATTTTAACCATAGGTACCCTATAGGGTTTGCTTTGTTTCTGTTAGTTCGGACCTTTGGTCCATGCCCAGGGGTGGGGCTAGAGGTCAAAATCTAGGTCACCTTGAAAATGTGCTATTTACATAGTGTTTTTTCATCTCTAAGTTCATATCTTAACAAATACTTATAGGAATGTATTCCTGTTTGGATCATAGATACCCTTTAGGGTTGAATTAAATTCCATGGCACCAAACTCTAGGGGTGGGGCTCGAGGTCAAAATCTAGGACACATAAAATACAGTAGTTACCAAGATTAATATTCTGTGTGTCTATATCTTGACAACCATGTATTAGAAAGTGTTCATGCTTACAACACAACATAGGTACCACATAAGGGCTAGGTCCACTGGTCCATGCATGGGGTGGGGGTGGGACCTGAGGTCAAGATCTAGGACATTTTTTTTTTTTTTTTTTTTTTTTAAGAATGACATTCTACTTTCATTTCAATCTAGGACTGAGGACCTGACCCAAAATGTCCGCGCTTATGTCCTAGATTGGGTATACACACCACTCTAAAATAGATATGTCATTCTAAAACTACACCTCCCCATGTTTATATAAAAAGTACTTTACACTGCTTATTTTTAAAATGTACTTGATAAGGGTACTGTCTTTCATTGGTGATGTGAGGTTCAATGTCAGGGGTGAGCATGTGCCGGGTTGTTTAGGTAGGGGGTGGGGAAGGGGGCTTGGTGGTTTCTAAAATGTACTTGATAAGGGTACTGTATACCACTCTAAAATAGATATGTCATTCTAAAACTACACCTCCCCATGTTTATATAAAAAGTACTTTACACTGCTTATTTCTAAAATGTACTTGATAAGGGTACTGTCTTTCATTGGTGATGTGAGGTTCAATGTCAGGGGTGAGCATGTGCCGGGTTGTTTAGGTAGGGTGTGGGGAAGGGGGCTTGGTGGTTTCTAAAATGTACTTGATAAGGGTACTGTTTTTCGTTGGTGATGTGATGTTCAATGTCAGGGGTGAGCATGTGCCGGGTTGTTTAGGAAGGGGGTAGGGAAGGGGGCTTGGTGGCTACCAGCCGGGGGTATACGTGCCTCTCAAGGCACTTTTTCTAGTTTACGATGATTTTGTTGGATTTAGGTGCATCATTTGAATGCTAAAATTTGTCACCTTAACTAAAAGGTCTTCCTTAACTTTAAGGGAGGATTGTAATTCTGGGCCCAGGATTTTATGTCAAGACTAAAGACAAACGGACCTACACATTTACAAAGACATGGCACACCCATTTTATACTCAGGCTCTTTTGCCTTCCAGTATTTACCCTTTTCAGTACAATGCATATCTGTGTCTCGTAAAAAATAGAAGGAATGATCATTCTGAAAATGAAAATCAAGTGTCTGTCAGTGCATATACTTTTGTCTCATTATAAGTATTCGCTTTGAGCAGTTACATGGTAAACATGGTCATATTTATAGCCCCGCTTTGAAAAAGTGGGGCTATACTGGATTCAGCCTGTCCTTCCGTTATTCCGTAATTCCGTAAATCCGTGATTCCGTCTTTCCGTCCTTCCGTGAACATTTTGTTTCCGTTCAATATCTTGAGAATGGCTTGACAGAATCTGACCAAATTTTGTATGCACAGCACATCAACATTGACAAGATCTAGCTTGGGATTGTTACCCGTCATTTTTCGCAAAATTTTGACAGAGTTATGGCCCTTGATTGACGTCAGAATCTCGTTTCCACTCAATATCTTGAGAACGAATTGACAGAATCCGACCAAATTTTGTGTGCACATCATCATTGACAAGATCTAGCTTGGAATTGTTACCCGTCATTTTTCGCAAAATTTTGACGGAGTTACGGCCCTTGATTGACGTCAGAATTTTGTTTCCGCTCAATATCTTGAGAACGAATTGACAGAATCCGACCAAATTTTGTGTGCACATCATCATTGACAAGATCTAGCTTGGGATTGTTACCCGTCATTTTTCGCAAAATTTTGACGGAGTTACGGCCCTTGATTGACGGCAGAATTTTGTTTCCGCTCAATATCTTGAGAACGAATTCACAGAATCCGACCAAATTTTGTATGCACATCAACATTGACAAGATCTAGCATGGGATTGTTGACCGTCATTTTTCGCAAAATTTTGACGGAGTTACGGCCCTTGATTGGCGTCAGAATTTTGTTTCCGCTCAATATCTTGAGAACGAATTCAAATAATCCAACCAAATTTTGTATGCACATCATCATTGACAAGATCTAGCTTGGGATTGTTACCCATCATTTTTCGCAAAATTTTGACGGAGTTATGGCCCTTGATTGACTTCAGAATTTCGTTTCCGCTCAATATCTTGAGAATGAATTGACAGAATCCGTCCAAATTTTGTATGCACATCATCATTGACAAGATCTAGCTTGGGATTGTTACCCGTCATTTTTCGCAAAATTTTGAGGGAGTTATGGCCCTTTATTGACGTCAGAATTTCGTTTCCGCTCAATATCTTGAGAACGAATTGACATAATCAGACCAAGTTTTGTATGCACATCAATATTGACAAGATCTAGCTTGTGATAGTTACCTGTCATTGTTTTTCTCACCCTGCAAAAAAGCTGAGAAGCGGGGCTATAGTCAGATTCTTTGACAATTCTAGTTGTCTTTGCTTCTTTAGTTCTGATGTAAATTTCTTGAATTTCTTATGGCATTATCTATATAAGTAGATATCTTTACAAGATATTGTAGTTCAACATGGCTGAGTTCGCTTGTGGCTATACCAGCTATTTGCCCCGGCTATTAGCCTCAGCCGAACGGCGATAGCCCGAGCTATAGCCGCGGCCACGCTATCCTGAGAAGCGTGGTCGCGGCTATAGCCCAGAAATACCCAAATGAGGAATACTGACCAATCAAAGGCCAAAACGACATCTCCAGATTTCCACGACTGCATTTGATACGACCCTTTTGATTGGTCAATTTTATTCAGGGAGAATGTCAAATAATGGAACAGCAGCTATAGCCCAGGCTATCGCTACAAGCGAACTCGGCCTAAAAATATTTGTGTGTACTGATAGCAAGCAAATTGTTTATAAATTCTGCATTTTGATATAGGAATGAATTTTATTTTTGTTGATTTTATCGATGTGTAAACTCAGGCGAATCACTCACAAACTAAATAAAGCCCGAAGGGCTTTATGAAAAAGTTTGTGAGTGATTCGCCTGAGTTTACACATCGATAAAATCAACAAAAATAATAATTCATTCCTTATAATTCCAACTTTGTCTCATTACACTGCATTTGTCTACATTGATTTAAATTTTTATAGCCAGCGGAAGGAAAATAGAGCAAAACGGATCTTCATGAGGCAGCCATCTTGAAAATTTCCAAAGCATAAAACTCACTTCTCGCAATAAATAGAAGCTATAACTGGCTTGCTATAAGCAGGCTGTCAAAGCGGGAGCTTTAAAACGTCCCCCCTTCATTCAAAATTGTGCTTTTGGGAGAAAATATCGCCGTCTTGACCGATAGACTGAAGACATGTCGATTTTGAACTGGGGGCTCGGAATATTAGAATTCCAACACACAACAGGAAGATTAACACACTTACCGTACTATGATCTGTTAAAAGAAAATGCGTCCATGTTAATAACAATTCAAAATATTCATTTCGACGCCTTCAAAACGCGTTCATCCATTGTTTTTATGACGTTTAGATTTGATGACGTCAACGTTTTTGAGAAGAAACGTCACGTTATCACGTAACGTCGCGCCGTTTTTAAGGTGAAAACTGAGTATTCTTACGCATTGCTTTTATCGAAGTATAAAGTCTTCCAAACAACCAATCAGAATGTAGGAAATTAGTAAAGTTGGAATTATAACACAATAAAGCCCCAATTATATATAACACGATCGATAATCACATATAAGAGTCAGCAATCACTCCTATATCAAGAGCTCCCTGTCCTTGATTTTGATTGGCTATTGAGCTCACGTGAGGTACTGACATCTGAACTCTTCTGATTGGTTGCTGTGGCTGTTGAATCTGTTGAGCTGCCATTTGTACATTTCTGATTGGCTGTTGCAAAGCAGCCACAGGTTGTTGCATAGGAACCACAGGCTGTTGCACTTGAGCTCCGCCTCCATATACATTATTCACTTCATATTGAAGTGGAACACCACCTATGTGGGTGTTACTCAGTACCTGTTGATGTTGGTTTTCAATGTGAGTATCAATCAAACTGTTTTCAGAATGATACCGCCTCCTTGATTCCTGTCTCATCAGCTGTGGCTTTATCATCTGGGCATGAGATTTTGGAAATCTTTCTGGGATGTCAAGATGATCCAAATCTCCATAGTTCAAGTGAAAATGACTAACATCGGGGTTATTATCATCGAAAGACATGTTGTTATCCCCTTCTGGTTCAATTCTCTTTTTCTTGGGTTTTTTCTTGGATTTTCTCTGGCCTGAATTTGGCTTTTCCCCATCTGACTGGTACTCTTTTCTATTTGGGCTTGAACCTGATGGATTTCTTTCAGGGTCTGGTTTATTTCGTTGTATCACAGGACTTCCATCTTTGTAACTGGTCGGGGATTGGATGGGTGCAGGGGTGATAACTATGTCAGTTCCCCTAAAACTTTGGTTCCCATCTCTATGGAGATAGTTCTGGGGATTGAAGTAAGTATATGCTGGCCTGGGTGTCTGCATTGTCAGATCGAAGTGTGGATAGGGAGAAAAGTTCATATGATCTCGAAAATAGGTCGTTTGGAGTTTTCGTTTCACAGAATAGATATCTTCAGCATTTGCATATTCAATATGGAGGGAACTGACATCAAGAAAGTAACGTTTCTCCTCTATCACTTGCTTTAGACTTGGATTGTATCGCTTTATGAATTTTTCTGTTCCAACCATTTTCTGCATGCATGATGGAAAGATTCCTTCAAAGAAAGTTATGATTGAGAGTTGCTGCACTCGCCATTGTACATTCCGATTCTGAGACACAAGTGTACATGTTTGTGACATCATGGCTATCAGTGCGTTAAACATCAGTACATATGTCAATAGTACAAATACTACAAATAATGTCACGGCCATCCATGGTTGCCGGGCTTTATATAAAGCTTCTATATCACCAAGACCAAGCATCAGTTGAAACAGAAGCAGCATTGTTGCACCATACGACCCCAGATCCTCGGCTTCGTCATCACTTAGTGCTGCTCCTTTAAATGCCATGTATATCCCTGCCGTGAAGGATATCAGAGCAAGAGATATGATGATTGAAAATCTGAGCATGTCACCAAAGATAACTTTTTGGATCATAACGGTGAAAAAGCTGAATTTTTTCTGAGCCCGCAGAAAGAATATGGTAAACCACCAACCTGTGATTAAAGCTATAACTAGAGAATAATTCTCATAACTGGATAAACTTTGGCACAAAATGAAGTCAATGACCAGACTTAGAGAGAATAGTAACAATATAATACGGTATGAGCCGTTATGTAGCACATTCAGGAGTTGGACTAGATCCCAGGCTTTGACTCGAAACAGAAGGTGAAACACTTCTTGGAAGAAATATAGCACTCCGACTACAAGGTATAGGTAGCGATAAACATCCAAGAATGTATTCCTGTGATGTGGTCTTGTCTCTGGAGTTACGGTTGTTTGATTTGTCCCAGCAGACGGAACAATATCGTCTGCTCTTAGAACAGAGTAAACAGTCAGCACTATCATGAATGCTAGATGGAACAGCATCCATCCATAGTAGAAACGTCGGTAGAACAGCCATTTTGTTTTGATGATTTGTCGAACTGTATGCAACTGTATGAAGTCAAACGCGGCATCACTTTTGATATCAAACATAATTTCGAGAATTGATTTTCTTGTTTCTCTCTTACAGAGGTCGAAAGGAGAACAGGAAGTTGTTTTGTTCATGAATTTGTGTCTAGAAATGCCATCTGCATCTGTCGGAGCTGTATGTCTCTGCATCCTGGTTTCTTTGATTTGTTGTTGTTTTGACCATTTTTCAATTGTAACTGTATCAATATCAGTAATATCTATCAACTTACGATCAAACAAGCCATCATGGTTATTCAAGAATGAGTACACCTTCGGCAAATTCATGATCAAATCAAACATCTCAGCTTGTGATAATGTTGCAGCTAGCTGTAATGCATTTAGATCATCATTGTTTGGAATGAACCAGATATAAGAATAGTCATTGTGATCATACTCCATACTGAGAAATGGTGCATCTTTCCCAAGGTTTCCAATCTGCTCTGTTGACTGACTGTACAAAAAGTTCATTGTCACCAAAATATTTGGAACATGTTCAGGGTAAATAGCCGCATATCTTATCAGTGTATGAAATACTGTATCTCCTTTTGTGTTCCTTCTTTCCAATTCTGCCCCATTTTGAAGCAGGGCCACGATCATTTCCTGGTTAAAGGTCAAGGCTGCTACCGACAGTGGCAGTTCCCCCATCATGACAGTATTCACAAACTTAAACCCAGTCGCTAACTGATGAAGAAGAGCATTTTTCAAGTTCTGACTCAAGTTCAAGATTTCTGACAACATGGTTTCCACGGCATCCACGTTGCCCTTAGCGATAGCAATATGTAGTGCCGTCTGGCCATGATATTCTTCTGACTCCCTTCTGGCTGTTGTCATTAATTCTGGGCATGTTTTGATCAGTGTCTCTATAATTTCTGAAGATTGATTGAATTTCGCTGCCACATGTAGGATTGACTCTCCTTCATTAGCTCGATAATTGGCTAACAACTTTAGTTTTCTTTCCTTCTTAAGGATATCCAGTAGCAGTGTCACTTTTTCTCCATTGCCAATACTGACATGTTTTGATAGTTCCTCGAAGAACAGTTTTGTATCCACTCCATTGTACAAGAGCCGGCGATAATGGTCCTTGTAGGATTTTGTATTTACAGACATTTTCTTAAATTATTTAAAATTTTAATCCATATATAGGTTAATAGTCCAAGACTTCATCACTACTGTTCTATCAGCCTTTTAGGATCCTGATGATCAGTGCTTTGACCTAATTGACATAATTTGTTGCTTTTGTAATTGGAGCTTTTAATTCTATTGACATATTGGTTTGTCTTTGTTTCGTCTTTGAATTTCCATCGATTTTAAAGAGAAACTTTACAAAAGTAATATCATGGCACATTAAGCAATTCTTCTCTTTTATGTAAAAAATTTACAGAATGTGACTATCAGCACTGTGTTGTCCAAATGTTTCGAAGCAACTCCTTCCTCACATTCTTTGAGAACTTAAACTGTTTTATCATCTTGAAGTCTTGTGATTTATTTTATTGGAGTATCCATGACTTCACCTTGATATCCTGTCTTAATGATTCTTTAATCTGCAAAGATAACAAGAAGAAAACAGAGAACTTATTAATAATTCACCATTCTTTACCATGTAGATGTGTTGTAATCAATGAATTTTGTACTGCAACTCTTTTTTGGATACTGGATTATTGACAATCTCCTGCTTAAGAAAGACTAAGACATACCAATATTAAACCTGGTCAAAATGAGAGAAAAAAGACAGATTAAAGAAGAAGACAAGATCATTAATTATGTTTTTCTTTTGTCACAAAATCTTGATGTCAGGTAGAAGTGTTGTCTCAAGTAAATATTTTTTATGGAGGTTTAACATCCCAGTCAACAATTTTAAGTCATGTTGAGATTGAGTCATCACTTTCCTGGCCTGGGGAGTTACTTATTTGGTCTATTGGTTAAATTATTGTTGAAGGGAACAAAAATCTTCTAACTATATATTATTGACTGGTTTAATATGTCAGTTTTTAAATGCTATACGTCTTTGTTTCTCGTCTTGAAGTTAGTAGTAATGATTAAGTTTGAAAGAAAACATTGATTAAAACTGAAATTTGAATAAAAAATTGGACTTTATCCAATCATTTGAGCCGCCTCATGGGAAAACCAATTATTTGCATAGGCTAAAACAAAGACGCAGATCAGCTTTGCAGTAACCTTGAAGCTGATCAGCACCTTTGTTTTCGCTACTCAGAAAGTACAATCCATCTTCTTCTTTAATCCAAAATTTCAAGCTTCTAGTTGTGTTCTGTGGCTGTACAGCCCAGTTTGTGTCGGACCTGTTCAAAAACCACATTGTTGGTTTTCCCATGAGGCGGCTCATGTAACTTCAATAATATTTACTCACACTTACAGCCTGAAAAATATTCAAGTGAAAACCTGCTTTTTGTACATATGAAAAAAAAATAAAAGACACATCAGATCAGCTCAGCTAGGTTAACCCAGCGCTATCAGATTGTCATAAATAAATGAGCCGCGACGCGAGAAAACCGGTCTTCGGGGTTTCCGACCAGGTCCGACACAAACCGGCCTGTACAAGCTCAGAAAAGATCTAGAAGCTTGAAATTTCGGATTTAAGTAGAAGAGGAATTGTACTATCCGAGTAGCGAAAACAAAGGCGCTGATCAGCTTCGCGGTTACCGCGAAGCTGATCTGCGCCTTTGTTTTCGCCTAGGCAAAAATCCGGTTTTCTCACGATGCGGCTCAAATATTTTTGGTGCTTTGATAGAACATCTCAAGTCTAAAGAGCTGCAGCTGGGCATGTTTGGTTTGTGTCTGACTGGGTCAGAAGTCCTGCAGACTGTTTTCTTCTGATGCAGCTCATTATATTGACAATCTCTGGGATTACTATCTGACATGCTTTTGCATTGATTGAACAAAGAATTGATGTGTCAGTGGAACAAAGCGGACAAAAGAAGTTCTATATAGAAGCACCTGAACAAAGAGCATATAGGATTTGACGAGTCAGCTCTTTTGCAGTGTTTGTCAAGATCTGATACTCCAGAAACTTTCTGATTTATAGATTATTATTATCATTATGTATTATAAGTTTTATTATTATTATTGCTGTTGTTGTTGTTGTTGTTCTTACTGTAGTTCTTACATTATCATTATGTTGTAATGTTCAGTTGAATACCATCCATATTAAAATGCACCAAGTAACTTCAAGAACTTTGAACACCAGACCGTTTGCTTGTCTTTCTTATTAACAAAGAAAATGACATAAATAAAAGGTATTAAAAGATATACATGTAATTGTGAGCAATAGAACAGCAGAAAATGTTCTCAGGTGGTCATTGTCTTCTGAGACAAAGCTAAGCTGAGGGTATTGGCCTTGTAGAGCTGGATTTAAAGGATAGAAACAGTGTCACAGCCATTTAACAGGAAGCAGAGGTTCTTGAAATAAAATGGTACATATCTTTATTTATGTATAGCCATGGAGGGTGTGGGGGCATTCTAAAGGGAGGCATTCTAAAAGCTGCCTATTTGGTAGATCTTGGAAATCGGAAATCTTACAATATGGAAAAGAGAGTACAGGTCACTCTTCCGATATATATATTTATCATATGGCGTTGCTGTTTTCCAGTGGATAACATCATGTAATAAAAGTGTTATGACCACACGTGTATTAACACTTTTGTGGGAATATGTAACGCCATTGACCAAGTCCGTAACAAAAGTGTAAATTTTTATTAAAAATATGACAATTTCAAAGGTGATAAAATCCTATTTTAAAAGTCATTATGATAAAACAAATCTTACATAAGTGGTCATTTCATATGAAATTTATCAAACTCCCCGAAGGCTTGTTTTATAAATTTCATATTGTAAGATCCTATAATCCCAAACATAAAATGGTAATAATGATAAGCAACTTACATGTACATTTTTTTCTCCTTGGTGGAATCTGAGGTTACAACTTGTTCTATATCTTGCATGTAATGTCCTTAAGTTAATACAGTATATGTAGAGATTAGATTGAAAAAAATAAAATTTTAAACCTTGATAAGATTTAAATAAGATTACTGATAATAGTTTTTGACCAGAGAAAAACAAAAGATATATTGAGCTGCTGCATGGGAAAACCAACAGTCTGCATAGGCGAAAACAAAGGCGCAGATCAGCTTCGCAGTAGCTGGGAAGCAGATCAGTGCCTTTGTTTTCGCTACATGGATAGTACAATCCCTCTTCTACTAAATACAAAATTTCAAGCCTCTAACCATCTTCTGTGACTGTACAGCCCAATGTGTGTCAGACCTGATCGGAATCCAAATTGTTGGTTTTCTCATGCGAAGGCTCATAATAATGTGTTTGCCAGCACTCTGAATTACTTTAAATACAATCATGTTCTGAGACTTAAAAAATTTGCAAGACATTTACATGTGAAATAAAAAAAAATTAAAAAAAGAATCTTTCATGTTGATTCTTCTTTATAATGATGCATGATTCCAGCGTGCCAAAATAATACCTGAGCATTCTATCAGAATTACAAACAAAAAGTCACTTACATGGCAAAATAAATCAACAAATATTAGTTAGTCATTAATCATCGGAAGACCATATGGTAGACTGGCTCTTATATGCTAAAAAGTTTTGATCCTCTTAGTATTTTTAAATAATAATAATAATAATAATTATTATAATTATAATAATAATAATAATAATAATAATAATAATAATTATTATTATTATTATTATTATTATTATTATTATTATTATTATTATTATTATTATTATTGTGAATCAAAATATTACAAACCAATACAGACTTTTAACAACCTGTTCCAATGTAATTAGGTTTATTCACTATCTTTTAATGCCAACTTGAAAACGTTATTTTAACACTTTTGGAAGTTATTGACCTTATATACCCTCGGATAATCAGTATGCCTATATGAAAGCCAATGAATCTTTTGTGGCTTCTTACTTAAACTATGGTGGCCTACACGTGTCTAGAGTGTTAAAAGATCTTTTTTTTTTTTTTTTTTTTTTTTTTTTTTTTTTTTTTTTTCAATTCAGTTTTACGTCCCTTTCAAGATTATTTCAGCTCATATGAGACGGGCCAATCAGTAGGTGGGGCGAAAACGGAAGAACCCCGAGAAAAACCACCTGACACACCCGCAAGCAGAACTTGGCTTGTCTCACATGTGGCCAGAGCGGGGCTCGAACCCACACCAGTCACAGCGGTGAGATGATCGAGTGATTAAGAAACAGCGCTCTTAACCGCTCGGCCACGGGGGCTGCCCGTGTTTAAGATCTTCAGCATTGCACTGTGGCACAAGCTGATCTGCATGATGTAGCATCTTTGACATTTTCTGCATATATATAAAACATTCTTTCTGTGCTTTTAATTTGATATTTCTTGCATTAGCTCAGAGCAGCCTGATTTGACTGATTTGAGTATGGTCTGGTCAAAAATCCAATAGATTGATTTTTCTCGACATTATAGTGAGCCAAGAAGCTTGACCACTCAGTGTCAAGCACCTTTCAAGCGGACATTGACCACTACCTTGACCACTACCTAATTATTATTTATGTTCTTTAAAAAATCTGTCATGATTTATCATTTATGGAATCATCACAAATGAAATTGATAAAAAGAATTATAAGATTCTGCAATGAACAGGTCAAGCAACTGAAAATGTCTCTATTTCTGATGAATATCTGGATGATTTTTTTCTTGGTTTTATTTTGACCGAGATCAAGGCTTCTTTAAGTACATATTATAGTTCTTACTTTTTCAAATGGGAAGGGCTGGACTGAGGATGGAGTGGGGATCTCAGATGACATCATCAGTTATTCTGTGAAAAAGTCAAAGTTGATGAACAGTTGTTGAACTCTAAGATGAACCACATGTGCTTTCAACTTTATCTGAAAATTGATTTCATAAATATTGGAGTTTTACTATAGAAATTGGCATGTTTTCTCTTTTGATAACCCATTGCCAGGTTTATACATATTACATATGAGCCACTCCAGCAGAAATTCTGTCATTACAATTTCCTACCAGGTCTGACAAAACAGGCTGAGTACCCACAACATATGGCTTGAAATTTAACTTTGGATTTGGAGGGTAGATAGATTTGTCTTATCTACTGTTACATGACTTGTAGGTAGCAAAACATTGTTTAGTTTGTATGTTGCTCATAGGCCTTTCGGTATATTCAAATTTAAGAATCAGGTTTTTCCATATTGTAGCCCATTTTGTACAGACTTAAATTAAAAGTCATTTGCACTGGATTTAAATTGCGCAGCAGTATTGGTGTCTTTATTTTTAGCTCACCTGAGCCAGTAGGCTCACAAGGTGAGCTTATAGTATACCCATGCTCCGGCGTCCATCCGTCCGTCGTACGTCCACAATTTCAAAGATCTTCTCCTCTGAAACCGCTTGGCCAATTAAAGCCAAATTTTATTTGAAACATCTGTAGGAAGGGGGAACAAAAGTTTATATAAATGGTCCAGGTCACATGACCAAGATGGCTGTCATGCCCATATATGGTAAAAACCATAAAAAAATCTTCTTCTCTGGAACTGGTGGACCGATGTATATATAAATAATCCAGGTCACATGACCAAGATGGCCGCCATGCCCATATATGGTAAAAACCCTTAATAAACCTTCTTCTCCGGAACCGGTGGACTGATTTCAAGGAAATTTGGCATGAAGCATTGATGGCTAAAGTACTACAATGCATATATAAATTATGACACTGTGATGACCCTGACCTATTTTATGGCAAGGTCAGCGTAGGTCACCAATGCGTTTGAATGGGAAGTCATTTAAAGTGAAATCTTGCTAGAAATGGGCAGTAGGTCTGAATATTAATGATTCTGAAAAAATAAATTGGACCCCAGGGGCTCATATGCCCCCACCCTGGGGTTTTATACATGTATATTACCATAATATTCAAACATCTTCTCCTCTGAAACCACTTGGCCAGTCAAAGCCAAATTTTATGTGAAGCATCTAAAGGATTAGGGAACCAATGTCAGGCTGTCAACCAATTCCTATATTCCTATTAAACTCCTATATTTTAGTTCCAATTCCTATATTTTTAAGCACCTCCTATATTCCTATTAATTCTCCTATATTTTGAAAATATTTCCTATATTTTTTAGGAAAATTTGTTGCCGATGAATGATCATATATAGTAAATAGTAGTGCTCTGAAACTGCCTTTTGCCTCTTTATTCTTCATTTTTGTTTTTTCAAAATAAAATCAAATTCATACTGTATATTATATAGCACCTAAATGGTCATTATGTCACTCCTTTGTCAGGGTTACTATAAAGTCCAAAGCATGTCCCATTTTCATAACAATTAATAAATTATATATCCTAGTTTCCATGAAAGTTGTCATGTTGTGTCTTTTTTATCTATTTTCTTTTTTCCTATGCCTTAATTTTGTTGTGAATTGATGCAACTGTACAGTGTACAATTGATCCCAGGAAAGGCTGAGATCACAGGATACAAAGGTATGTACCCTAGAGCTTCTGGGGGCCTAGGCGGCCCCCAGACCCCCACCTAATTTCAAGAGATTATTACTTACAGTACATGTGTTAATAAACATTCTGTTCTATATTATGGGTTTTGGAAATTTATTATGGATTTTGGAAATTCAGGTAAGAGTTGTGGATTTATTTTACCTTTGAGAAAGAATATGATAACTCACTCTTTCACTTTTAATTTTTTTTATATTTTCTACTTTTATAAACTATCACTATCAATATGAAAAATAAAAGATGGTCTAAGTTTAGATGTAGAGAATTTTCCTTTATTCTTTGTATATACATGTATATTTTACAATGAAAAAGCCTTTATTTTGCCAAAAGAATGCCTTTACATAAAAAAAAACTTTAATTCTGTGATAGTCAGCTAATGGGCCTATCACCATCCTGCATAATGCTTCTGCTCACTTCATCACATGAATGGTCACCTGTCTGGATTGTGATGCTCTGGAAGTGAATGGTTTGACTTTATCTAGATATTTTAGACATTTATTAATGTAGAAAAAGTGAGTGTGGCGGTAAGGATTGTTAGTATAAGAGCATAGAATGAAGCGATTTTCACGAGAAAACTCCTTATTTTTTTCCTCAAAATAAGCTAAAACCTCCTATATTTCTTAGGAAAAATTCCTATATAAACTCCTATATTTTTGGGAAGACTTGGTTGACAGCTTGCAATGTGAATATATAGAGGATATTCAAGTTTTTGGAGTGAATATGAGTTTTATTTCATTGAGTGAAGTGAAAATTTTTTATATTTCATGAGTGCCGAAGGCACGAATGAAATATATAATTTTTCTCTTCACGAGATGAAATAAAAGTCATATTCACGACAAAATAGCATGTAGTCATTGTAACGTTGCGCGCTAAAGCATATGACGTCAAAATCTTAAATGACGTCATTACGTCACGTCATTACGTCGCTATTGTGTGTGAACGTTCATTGCGTCAACAATAGCATAGATTATAAAATTTAGTTATGTATAAATTAGAAATGAAACGGTGGAATCGTAATTTGCGTATTCCCAAGTCTTATATTTTCACATGTGTCTTATATTTTCACATGTGAAAATATAACTTTTTTATATTTTCACTTGTGGAAATATAACTTTTTCAAATATTGGTTATATTTAATACATATTTCTCTATATTTCATCACTTGCCATATAATAAAAATAATCCAGGTCACTTGACCAATGTATATATAAGTCATGACCCTGTGATGACCTTGACTGAGTTTATGGCAAGGTCAACATATGTCGCCTATGCCTTTGAATGGGGAAAACTATTAAAATGTCTTTTAAAGAAACATCTTGCAGAAAAAGTGCAGTGGGACTGAATATTGATGATTCTAAAAATAATTTGACCCCAGCGGCTCATCTGCCCCCACCCTGAGTCAGTTTACATGTATATTACCATAATATCCAAACATCTCCTTTAGAACCGCTTGGCCAATCGAAGGCCAAATTAATGTTAAGCATCTGTAGGAAGGGGGAACCAATGTGTATATAAATAATCCAGGTCACATGACTAAGATGGCCATAAAGCATTGATGGCTAATGTACTACAATGTATATATAAATCTGATTCATGACCTGTGATGACCTTGACCTATTTTAAAGCAAGGTCAACATGGGTCGCCTATGCATTTGAGTGGGGAAAACTGTTAAAATGTCATTTGAAGGGGAAAACATGCAGGAAATTGGTAAATGGACAGAATATTTATTATTCTGAGAAAAAAAAAGAAACAAAAAATGGCCCAATGGCTTCAGCTTCCCCTGCACTGGGGCTAAATACCATAATATTCAAACTTGTTTATTGGTATCTATCTCAGACCTCAGGTGAGCGTTTACAGGACCATTGGTCCTCTAGTCTTATTGGCTGACTGACAACATCATGAAAGTTTCTAAATGTTCACAATAATTACTGCACGGTGCATTTTATTTTTACAAAAAGCCCTGAGCTTCTTTCAAAAAAAAAAAAAATAAAAATAAAAAAAAATAAATAAATGTACTTTGCATGTGGAGTAAATAGAATGTGACACACAGATACATACATAAATTTGTTAAAATCAGCTAACGCTTCTACTGAATTAAGAAATAGCAAATCATTGTTTCCTTTATGAAGTTCTAAATAAAGTTCTAATTTCTTTTGTCAGGGGAATCTACCAATATACCCTTTGTATCACAGTTGGGAATCGTACAGATTTTTACATCGGAAGCCGCTTGTACTGTACGCACGAAACTCATTAGCCGCTTTACACAATCTTTATAAATAATCGAAAAATCAATACTTTTTGTCAGTTACACATCTCGGAGGACATATGAATCGAAAGGTAAGAATATTTCCTCTTTAAATTCACCTAGATTTGTAGTCATAAGAGGTTCTGCTTGGCTCGGTACAATAATTTTGATGGTGCATCAGTGATTTTTTCAATTTCACGAGAAAACATCGTTCATTTGTAGCAAATTGTAGTTTTTGTGTGCAATTTAGACATTTTCTGAAATAGCCCAATGAAAGACCAACTATTGACAAATATATCACAACACTTGTTCATGAGATATACTTTTCTGTTCCCGAAATATTACCTACTTTTCATGAGGCATGTGATATCGTCGACTGTACGCCTCGCTTCAGCTGTACCCAATCATTAGCTGCATATGTCGAAAAGAAAACTGTACGACTCGCTTTCCACATCAAAATTGTGTGGGCCATTAAAATGTGGCTGTATATGTAATCTAAACGAATGTAATCATTGATTTGCACAGAATATCCCTAGGGACACCCCCTGGTCAGCGGTGTACCGATGAGAAAGCGGGGTACTGTTTTCAAGCAGGGCAGTGCGCAGAGCTGTCATCATTTAGGTAATAAAAATGCTGTTTTTGTGGAGAAAGGGTATTTTTATAATGCTCCAAAACGCTATGGAAAGGGGTGGAGCGAGGTTATATTGGACCAAAATGAATCGGAATATGGTTCTATGCTGTTGTTGCTATATCCACGTTACAGTTGTGACTATAGTTATGTATGGTTTGTTTGCTCCGAACCATTTTTGGTCACGTCATGCATGCTCGCTATCGATAAAAGAAGCCATTCAGAGCATGCTCGGATTTACATATACCTTAAATGAGCCTTCACAGGAAAAAACCAACGATTTGCATATGCGAAAACAAACACGCAGATCAGCTGTGCAGTGAATGCACATAGGGGCCTGTATCGTCACTTTAAGGTTTAAAGCTTCTAGCTTTATGCTGTCATTGTACAGCCTGATTTGTGTCGGACCTGGTCGGGACCCAAATTGTTGGTTTTCTCACGCACAGGCTCAAATGGCATTAGTGTGCATGCTCGCAGTTGCAAAAACCTATATGTTAGGAGCGGCCCCATGCTCCCTGTTGACTGAAAAGGCAGTTCCGAGCATGCTCGGATTAACCAGTCCGTGCGTCAGTGCGCATGCTCGCATTTGCTTCTAAGCATGCTCCGTGTCGATGAAAACAAAATGTCCCGAGCATGCTTGGAGTACCATAAAATGGCACTAATGCGCATTTTTATAGCTGAAATAGAAAACAAAAGAGGGAAAGAAAGTTGACCAAAGTTCGGCCGGACATTATTGAAAAACGATTTATCCATGCATAATCTCGATGCTCCGAGCACGTCTGAGTAAATGGTTGCTCCATGCATACTTCGATGCTCCGAGCACGACTAAGTAAACGGTTGCTCCGTGCAAACTTCGATGCTCCGAGTAAGAGTATACGTTTGCTCCGTGTACACTTCGGTGCTCCGAGCATGACTGAGTAAACGGCGATTGTTCGGAGCATACTTCGATGCTCCGAGCATTACTGACTGAGTAAACAGGTTGATCAGCGGCCGTGCATACTTCGATGCTCAGAGCATAGCAGAGAAAAATGTTGCTCCGAACAAACTTCGGAGCTTCGAGCATACCTGAGTAAACGATTGCTCCGTACATACTTTGGAGCTTCGAGCATGAATGAGGAAACGGTTGCTCAGAGCATACTTCGATGCTCTGAGCATTAGTGCGTAAACGGTTGATCCGAGCCTTCTTCGATGCTAGCAGCACGGCAGAAAAAATGGCTGCTCCGTGCATACTTAGGAGCTGCGAGCATGACTTGAGTAAACGGTTGCTCTATGCATACTTCGGTGCTTCGAGTAAGTCTGTCATAAACAGGTGCTCGGTGCATACTTCGAAGCTCCGAGTACAGTCAATAGACATAATTCATTATTGTTCGTCACTTTCGAAAATTCCATAGACTTCAATGTATTTGCACTTTTACAATAAAAATATCCTGCCTCTTCTGGTCAACATATTTTTTTATGATTTTGCTATCATTGGAAAGTTAAATAAATCAAGCAAAATACAAAGGTCATTTGGTGAAGTTTCGACTTTTCACTTTTGAAAAACAAAAGTTTAAAGTTTAGCGAAATTGTGAAAAAGAAAGTTTAATTTGATGAAAAGACCTTTGTTTTTTTGCGTTATTCATTTACCTTTCAAATGACACCAAAAACAATCAAATATGTTGACCAGAAGAAGCAGGATAATTTTTCTTGCAAACATGAAAATACATTGAAGTCTATGGAGTTTTCCGAAGGTGACGAACATTTATGTCTATTGACTGTGGCCCGGCCCGGTATCGAATCCATCTCAGACGCTCTAACTTTAAGATGTAGGCTATCCGGGACCAAATGCAGCGATGATGCGATACAAAGACTGGTCCGGGTTCTAATTCACTAGCAACTCAAACCCTGTTTAAACCACAAGTGATTCTATAATACTGACCGTTCAAAGGTGTTACATTCGATTCGAAATTGCACACCACAAACATGAATCACTGAATAAGACCACAACAGGTGGACACTCCGCCTCGGAACGATCAGTACTTAGTATAAAATTACGGGGGCTTAGTCCAATTTTACGGGACCAAGTTCGTCTTGTGCGTTTGTTGAAAACATTTAGTAAGTCTTTCGGTCCTCAACATGGATCTCTTACTAAAGAATTGGCTCACATGGTCGAAAAATAAAGGCCCGAGTGTTGACCAGTTTATTTTGGAAAAAAATAGATGCTGGCCATCTGTTTTTCTTATCCACAGACCAACTTCCATAATAAAGCTCCGTTCACACCGTCCCGGTTCTACCCCGGTGAAGACAAGCCAGGTATACCGCGATAAACCGGGGAACTGTTCTTACCAAAATTGGCCATGTTCTCACAGTCACGGTGTTATCCCGGTGTTACCCATGTCTTGTTCCCGGTTCTAACATGGTGTTGTCACGGTGCATGTGGGTGTGTCCCGATTTTATTACGGTAATAGCTCTGTCACACATTTACGTACCAGCGGCGATACGCCGAGATCTGAGACGTATTTTGTTCAAGCGACGTATGTACCACGTACGAGTTACGTCACTGCTACGTTCACGTGGCGTTTCAGTGACGTATCTGTATTTGTATGGAATTTCACTTTCGTATGTACGGTGTATCAAGGCGTATGTGCTACGTACGTGTGATGTATGTATGGCGTATGAAGTGTACGCGTGACGTAGGCCTATCTACGGCATATGTACTTCCTTCCATTCTTATCTGCTGCGTATCTGTTCTGTACCAAATGTTTTTACTAACTATTAGAACAAACGGGTGTGTTCACTTTGTTCATGCAATTTGCATATTACAGTTATCAATTATCAGAGGTCGAGGATGCCACCGAAGAAATCTAGATAATCTAGATTAACACCGAAGAAAACTTTCCCAAGCTCCCCATCCTGGACGTGAGAACAATGACAGACGCTACATCGAGCGTAGACCTGAAAGAACCCTGCACAGCACCCCGGACCGTGAGAATATCTGATCCCGGACTTCGAAAAAACGAAAATATTAATTTTATATACTAAGTTCCACAGCCAACGCAACTTTATTTTCTTTTACTCTCAGCTTTTAAAGTCAATAATGTGAATTCTTTTGTGCCCTATCATCCACAGATGACCTTATCGCAAAGAATATGCGTTGTAGAAATCAACACTCTTTGGCTTTTCAGATACCTTCAGCTAGCAAAGAAGCGCACAAAAGTAGTTTTTTCCACAGACTATCAGGGACTGGAATGACCTCCCTGATTCTCTTATCTCCTCTGCTGAAATGTCTGATGACTGTGTGTCCAAGTTCGCATCTCTTGTGAGAGCCAGGGACTAATTTCCCTCGGGCTGGCGCCCCCCCCCCCCCCCCCCCCCCCCCCATGAGGTATTGTCAATTTGGCGTGTCACCAGTAGACCATTCAGATTCAGATCATTTTAATGGATCGAAAATCTTTGTGTGCTATCAAATATGAGATTCCAGTGCGCATGCGCGGGAACACGCCCCCAATGGTAATCCGAGATTTCAGTGCGGATGCGCGGGAACACGCCCAATGGTACAAAAATGCATTTTCCGTACCCCTCGCGCACGGACACGAATTTTCTCAAAACAATTCACACAATTGAAATCTTGGAAGGTCGTCCGCTGAGTGTATGGCAATATCAATGTTGACACCCACGGATCAACGCCAGAGATTTCTGTAGTGAAATTGCCCAAGAAAATTTCAAAATCTCAAGTTCCAGGCACTTAAATGGAGTTTATTGCAGTCGAAAAATAAGTTTCTGTTGTATTTAGAGATGTAATGTTGTGGGTTAGTCAAGAAGTGACTTCTTTAAAAATTGGACAAAATTTTTGAATTTAATATAAACATATAGGAAATCAGGAAACTTTTTATAAGACCATGTCCCCCCCCCCCCCCCCCCACACACACACACACCTTGCCCAATCAAACAATCAAAACATTTTGAACACAACTGTAATTTTGTAAATGGCATATTATATCAAAATGTTTTGTTTGTTTGCTTTTTTGTGCAAGGGGGCGGGGGGCGGGGAAGGGGGGGGGGGGCTGTCAAAAAGCTCAAAACCAATAAATGGGCTCAGCTCTATTATTTGCAATTTGTGTCAAGGCTATGGAAATATACTGTATATGTATGTTCTACCTGATGAACAGACTGACTGTCCTATTTTAAACAGCAGTCACACATTAGCGTATAAGTGAAACGCGCGCCGGGCGTGTTGAAAAAATACAAATTTCCACATACGCCAGACGCACGTCGGAGACACGTCCAAGGCGCGTTAAGCGCGCGCTGGGTACGCTTGGTGTACGTCCGGTGCGCGTCGCTAAAAGTCGGCGCACGTTTCGCGCGCGTTTGGGCTGAACAAAATTTTAAACATGCTTAAAAATTTTCTAGAAGTTGGGCGTTTGTCTGGTGTGTGACCTACACGCTACAAGTACGTTCCACGCGCGTTAAAGGCGCGTTGAATACGTTTCGAACACGCCCAGCACACGCCGAGCACACGTTTCAAGCACGTCGTATACGCTACGCGCACGTTTCGATTTTATCCGGATGCTGGTTTGGGCGAGTGTGGAACGCGCCTGTAACATATGCCAAGCGTGCTTGGAGCGCGCATGAAACGCATACAGCGCGTCTGTAGCGCGTGCCTAGCGTGTCTGGGACGTACGACAAACGTACTCCAAAACTTTGAGATTTTCTATACGTCCGGCACACGCCTCAGTCACGCGCTAATGTGTGACTGCAAAAGCGAGTTAAAGGAACAAATTAATTTTATACGTCCAAAATCTTCAGCGTGTTGAGATTTTTCATACGCCCGGCGCGCGTTTGGGTTATACGCTACTGTGTGACTGCTGTTTTAACAGGTAAACACAAAAAGTGTACACTTATAATACATATAAATATACTGTGCAAAATATGTTTCCCAATTTTGATGGTTTATGTTACATTTAAAATATGCCTCCGTGTGTCAGAAGAACTTCCCTAATGAAGACAAAACATGTGGAGTCATTTTTCAAAGTGAAAGTTGCTTAATTTTTTGGAATAGTATATTTAAGGTACAGGTTTTTTCAAAAGTGATGAACATGTTTTTTTAGAATTATAAATCTGATAAAAATGATGTACCTGTTATAGTTTCTACCCAACGTTTTAGGTTGCAATAAGCATATTGTAGTATTTTCTTGATAATTATGGCAAAAAGTTGTTTTCTGACAAATTATTTTTTTTTTAAATATCTGACCCCCCCCCCTTTGACACAGATTTATGCTGCTAGTATGTTACACAAAGTGGTTGCCAACATGTTGCTGAATTTATCAAACCTTTAATTTTACAGACAATGCAACATATATTCTATAAGATTAACACAGAAGCTGCCAGAAACACTCAAACTTTGGGCTGAAAACCTATATAGTTTTCCTAGATCTTTGGCATTGATTTTCAGTACCCGAAAAGTGCTTGTTTTTATGCGTTCAGCGTCACTTGGTTACATTCACGGTCGACGTCACTGCAGATGTCAACCATACGCTTTATTTTGTGTTGGCAACCTAGCCCTATTGAATAAAGTGTATTGCATCCATGGGAAAGTCGTTTTTCAATGTGTTTCTCTGCTTTAGACTATGGTGGTTTGCTAAGTTTAGCAAGCAATTCATCAAAATCATTTCTCAAAATGACCTCTTCGCAAGTTTTTACGTTATTGTAGTCGATCGAAAATAGTTTGATGGCTGATGTTTACAGGTCGTCTTTAAAAGTGGTTTGTCTACATATATTCAGGATTTCGTATGAATCGACTGAAACCACAAAAAGTTATTTCAAAATTCAATGACGAGTTGCGTTGGCTGTGAAACTGACGAATGACGTATGTTCGACTTATGCACGGCGTATCGTAGCTGCCACATACGTGCTACGTATTTTGACGTGCAATGAACGAAAACGATGGCTCTACAGATAATGCATCAGTCATTAGTATTCATGGGCCTTTGGGGCCGATGAATAGCGGGGCTTTTAAATTTTAAAATGAGCTGAAAACCTGGCACTACTGGGTCAAATTTGTTGTAAAGTCCATGCAAAAACCCTCGGGGCCTTGGAGGCTGGCAACAATGAAAACCAATAATTGCGAGCTGCGTATTATTCTAATAAAATATGAGAGAGAGGTGCGTGGGTTCAAATGATTGGTGCAAAACTTGAAGTTGTAGGCAATTATAGATTCTGTCGAACACTTTTAAATGTTTATGCATATGGGTGAGATGAAGTAGAGAATCAAAATTATACAAATCATTGCTCTAGCATCTCGTTAGTACATTTTCTGACAAAATCAGATCGAATTATGCATACGGTAATAGTCACGGCGAATCGTACAGACAAAATAGCAGTGCTGGAAGCGAAGCGTACAGTCGCAAATTCTATGGTCCCAGAAGAAAACAGAATTTATTTTTACAAAAACACTATAACAACATTAAACGGATACTGATCTACATTGGTGAATAATCCTTCTTTAGTTAAGATATTTTTACAAATGCGTGAAACTAACGTGGAGATGATAAAATGCGAAAACATGACGCTCATCGTCAGCAAAAACGTGAAAAATCACTGATGCAGCATCGAAATTGTTGTTTTGTACAAAAGGGGTCACCTTGTGAATCTAAATGGAAACAAATTTGAAGAGACAAATGTCTTACCTTTCAATACATATGTCTTTCACGAAGTTTACATGATCAGATGTATTGATTTTTGCATTATTTAGAACACCTGTGTAAAGCAGCTAACGAGTTTTGTGCGTACAGTACTAGCGGCTTCCGATGCATAAATCTGTACGATTCTCAACAGTGGTATTGGTCATCTCACATTCATTGCATTGATCATCAATATTCCCAATATGTACTGATATATGAGCCGCTGCATGGGAAAAACCAACAATCTGCATAGACGAAAACAAAGGCGCAGATCAGCTTCGCAGTAACTGCTTTCGCTACATGGATAGTACAATTTCTTTACTTTCTAAATCCAAAAATTTGCAGCCTCTAGCCATCTTCTGTGACTGTACAGGCCGGTTTGTGTCAGACCTGGTCAGAACCCAAATTGTTGGTTTTCTCATGCACAGGCTCATATCACTTTAATACCTCACACAGAGAAAAACCCTCTACCATAATACTAATTTTTGAATAAGTTGAGTCATTTAAACCAGTCTTTGGAGTTTAAGACCTTGATTGTCACAAACCAGGTCCCTAGGTTATAAAACTTTTTTCGTGCTCAGCTCAGCTGAGACTAAAATTAATCCTGCTTATAAATGTAAAAATGCCAACAATTGCATACATGTGATGAGTTGAAAAGGAGCTTCAGGGAGATTTTTCTTTCATTTCAGGGAGGTTTTTGAAAAATGTATAGAATATATAGGAAATTTCCTGATCCATTTCAGGGAGATTTTGAATTTTGTATGAAAAAAGGTATATTTTAGAAGAATTTTATGGCTCATTTCCTGGAGTCTCCCTGATGATGAGGGAGGTATCACATGTATGCAATTGTTGGCATTTTAACATTTATTAGTAGGACAAATTACATGCTTTAGGGATCTAAAACTGAAATTTTAATTTATTTTGGCTATTTCAGTATTTATGAGCAGTTTAAATTTCATGCTCAGCTGAGTTGAGCATGAAAAAAAGTTTTGTAACCTCGGGGCCAGGCTGTGCCTGGTACGTGCAAGATGCTTCAAGGCTTGAAATTTCTAATTTAGGAAGTAGACAGATTTTAACTGTGCAACTGATCTTTGACCATGTAGAAAGAAGGCATTCCCATGTGTTAAACATTTGTTAACGCAGACCAGCATTTCAGTATTTTACTTTCTTGTTTGTTATCCCAAGGGGTGCATTTGTAAGTCATTTTAGTTACTGGTTGCTGACTAATGGTAGAATATATCTATGCCACACGGTACCTTACATGTTCCTTGGAAATAGGGAATTTGGGGCATTGCTTAATTTGCATGAAAACACAACTTTGATCCCCTGGATTTATCAAGATTGGGGACAAAGTGAGTATATCAGTATGATAAGTCATTCCAAATTCAGGTAACCACTGACGAAACAAAGAAAATAAATCAGCTTAAATATTTTGTAATACTTTTAAAAGTGTCATTTCTTTAAACACACATCAAGGACATTTTCAGTCTTTCTTTGTTCAACTTTGTCAAAATCAACACAACCATAGCTGACTCAGCTGTTTGCCCAAGACCTTGACCGGAGGTTATAAAACTTTTTTGTGCTCAACTCACCTGAGCAAGAAATTTAAACTGCTCATGAATACTGTTATAGCCTAAATAAATTAAATTTTGAGGTTCAGATCACCAAAGGCTGTAATTTATCCTGTTTATAAATGTTAAAATGCCAACAATTGTTGGCATTTTAACATTTATAAGCAGGATAAATTTTAGTCTCAGCTGAGTTGAGCACAAAAGAAGTTTTATAACCTCAGGGCCTTATCTATCCGTTTATATTCTTTGAGACAAATTTATAAGAGTTTGCTGTACTTTTATAGAGAATGAGGGAAATGCATGTTATATGCTCACTTAAGGCTCCTTTTATATATCAAAGAAGCCCTGAGAAAGTAGTGGAAATGTCTGGCACATTTCTTTCATAAAAAGATTTTCTAATTCCTGTCTTCCTTTTTGAGCATTTGTCAGTTAATGGTGTAAGAAATGTGGCCAATGTCTAATGTGCACTTGGTAGTGGTAAGATACACATGGATATGACCCTTTCTGTTTACTATGTAGCATAAGATCAAATACAAAAAAAAACAAAACAACAACAACAACAAAACAAATCTACTTCAAGCAGTCTGACCAAAATTAACACTGTATGCCAAAGTCTCTTTGTTCATAACATTATGAAAACTTCCCTATGCAATATACAGAGACTTTTTTCAACTGTAAAAATCGAGAAAAAATTTGATATTTTTAATATTTTAGCTCAAAACATAGTTACATTGTGGGTACACGTTAGAACCGCCTCGCCGAGGCGGTTCTAACGAGTACCCACAATGTATGTTTTGGATCAAAAATAAGAAAATTAGGTATACCCCTGCAAACCCCAGTTTTTCTATATAAAAGTGGGGTTCGAGGGGGTATTCATTGCACAGACATGTTTTCCTGATGAAGTTCTTAATGATTCTGATACTCTTTGTTTCAGTTTATTAAACATATTTGACTGTGGTTGCCGTTTTTAATCTGAACAAATATTGGGAGAAGCAACAACTTGTATTAGAGCAACCATCATCATTGTCTTATTTACTTTATTTATTTACTCCCCGCTTTGTGTGGTCTTTATATATTTATTTGAACAGGCATTTAAATATGCTTTTCATGGACAAAGTAGTCTGATTCAGGTCATTTGATCTGTTTTAATTATGTTAGTCATATGTTACCATTACTTCTTAACTTGCCTTATAAACCAGGGTTTTTGGGTTCAGTTCTTGGCTGATGACACTTTAAACAAGAGTTCTGTCTCTATATGACCATAAAACTGTTGGCAGGATGATAAACCTCAGTCCAGCAAAAAAAATATTCTCAACTAGATCATCTTGCATTGTCTATTCTGTCTGATCAGAGGCATTGCTGTTTGTATAAAGTTAGTGCTGCATAGGCACAAGTCAGGCTGTGGAGTACAGTGAGTGGTAGAGTGACAGACTCCAGTTCAAGATAACCTGGCCTTGGACTCCCAATAGTACTGGTTTTATCCAGGAATCTATGTCTCTGTCCCAACATGACTGAAAAGCTATGGACTAGGATTTAAAGCACTGGATAGATACTTAATATCAGATTTTAGCATCCAGTTTGTCATGCAATAAGGTTTTGTTGTCATTTTTAGCATACCCTCTTTGGGGGCGCAATGTTGCTTCATGTATTGGACTACGGATCAAGATTGAGAGGTAAGGGGTTTGAAGCCTACTTGAACCTGTGACCAGGTTGTAACTTGAGCAAGACACAGTAACTCTTCATAGTACTAGACTGCTGGTTAATACCCAGGAAGTTGTGGCAAATTATGCCCCAATGTGGCTGAAAATTTGTTGACTTTGATGTCAAACAACAAAACAAACAAATTACTCTCTGTTTTCTTTCAGGTACAGGGAACCAGAATGATGTGTTTGGAGCAGCTGGTACCCAGTCCTTTACCCTGAAGTTGTCACTGAAGAATGATTCCCGGACCCAGAATTTTACCGCGCTCTTCAGCACAGTGAACAAAGGTAAATTTATCTTGAAAACTATTTCTACGGAAAAGCTTTATGTAGCAAGGTCATGTGTTTCATGGTAACAACACGATACAAATTTTGCTGATGTCATGAAAATGGTTTTGTGTTCAGACTGGAAATGACATCATTCTGGGCTTTAAAAAAGTCTTGGACAAAGCAAACTAACAATTTCTAAGTTTATGATCAGTATTTATTGGCTACATTAGCATTTTTCATTCTCTATTCTGGTGTGGTCCATGGTTACACTTCTTTTGAAGGGAACATCTGCTTATGGTCTACACTGTTTGCTCTTTAAGCTTCATCAGTTGGCTACATTATCGTACAAAAAACTTTATGTAATTCATGTCTTTTTTTTTCAAATTTTGTTAATTTTCTTGCATTTATTTTCAGACTGTAGTGGAAAGTTTGACAAGGACAGTGGCACCCTGGTACTCCCTGTGACCCAGTTTCCAACAACCTGTCATGCCCAGTTTGTTGCCAAGGCCAACCAGACTGTGTATGTGTCTAGTGGTAACAGGACTGCACAGAGTGTACCGGTGTATGATGGGGGCTCTGTCAATGCACCACAGATTGGAGACTTCAGCATAGGTAATGTGAGTTACGCTAGATGTATAAAGCTGTTGCCTGTCTTAAATTCATAGAACCAGTGTCAGACAGCAAGGCCGTCGTCGCCGATGTGGCAGGTCCAATGCTCACTTTTTTTGCCGACCATGGTATCTGCTGTACCACTATTTTTGATCGCCGCTGCTGTCTTGCTTACCTGTCTTTGATCTTCTAATCAAGCGAGTCGCGGCTAATTGATGAAATTATTATCAACACAAGAAACTTGTGTCGTCAAGGCAAATGTGCGAAAACAAACATCACAGGAATCACAGTGCGTGTCAAAAAACAATGCAGTCATTAAAATGACACCTGTTTGATCAGATTTAAGGATTACGTTCAGTGAAAGATACATTAGAGTTGTAAATAAAAATGTTAATTAATCCAATGTTTTAATGATCGTTTTGATTTTGTATGCAACAATGACATGAAAAAAAGATGGCACATTGGATAACACTGTTGATCCCGTAATTTAGTTTTCTAATTATTATAAATCAAAGAAAATGTCGGCTGGCAAAGACTATATCAGGGATTTTTTCGGCAATTTTGGGAAGGGGCCCTAGGGCCTTTCTGATTGGGAAAATAAGCGACGTAAACCCTGAATTTGGGAAATTTTCAGAATATTCAAAATTGATAATATTACCAAGTTGACATAGTTAATCAAGCTTATGCATTTAGAATCATTCATAATGGCATAAAATCAAATTTAAACAGCATTTCAAACAGCAGAACTTGAGTTTCACAATGAATTTAACTTGAGTAAATTATTTTCAGCTGTGATTGGGAATTTTTTTCTCCAAATTGGGAAAAAAGTCACCTAAATCTCATTGGGAATGGGTCCTTATTTCGGCCCCTGAGACACCCGAAAAAAATCCCTGTATATATATAAAACATTTTGATATTTTACATTCCGAGGCTGTGTTGATAGTTATACGACAATGTTATTCCATTATGGATATGCAAGTGCTACCCGTTCCAAATCAGCCTAAGACTTTTCGGTTAAAAAGAAAGTGCATATGTTAATTCTCTCAATTTAAACTGCCTGAATTTCGATCGTTTCTGTCAACAAACACGATCTAAACTCGGGCCCAAAAATGCATTCAGAATTCGTTTTGTGGCACTAATTTATTGAAAATTTCTCGGACCCCACCCCCCTTATGAGAAGGGGAAGTACCCCCTCTAGTTGTGTCCCCCAATCATGCCTTTGGCACTCGACCATATCTCCCGCTGGACCACTTTTTACAACGCGGCGACGTCCCTGGACAGAGTAAGTAATACACATAGATCAGCTCCAGCAGAAGATCAGTCAACAGTTAATGGCTAAAGATATGTGCATTATAATAGTGAGGGTCGAGATGTATTCCCGTGCGATTTTCGTGCTAAAATTGATTTCTTTGCTTTAAATGATTGTTTGTGTGTTATGATTATGAAAAATGATGGGGTTCAATTTTTTCGACTCCTCGGGCCAATTCTATGGGCTCTATTTCTAGGACACGCCCATTTTTGCGCATAAACTACACTGTTGACACTTGTTATGTTGTTTCTGCTACTAAAACTAACTTTTTGTCTTGTATTTTGCATCTGAAACCCTCTTTAGTAGGCTATGTAACAAAACTTACACATTTATGGTAGGTATTGGCGATATAGGCATAACATATCTCTAAAACATAGTGGGTGGGGTAGTTTAATGGGGGAAATAAGTATGAACATTATTCCATACTCTATGGCCGGCGTATAATGACACTAAAAGAAAACAAAAACACATCAAGCAGATGAGTATTGTGTAATAAACAGTTGTAAACATGGTATTATCTTTGCGGTGCCCATAATTAACTATCTGAGTTAACTATATACAAGGGCCATTCAATAAGCAATGCGAATTGGTGTGCAATTTCTTCTACATTAGAATTATATGCCTTAAACTCTGTTTCTGAATATAATAAGCTAGGTTTGTAAGGCTAAAGCTATTGCATGTCTGATGGTGTCTACGCAGTGCCTATAAATATGATACATGAGGGTCGTTCAAAAAGTAATATAAATACAGATGTAATTTCGCGCATTGCACTGTACACGTATTGCATAAAATGCACACATAACATTATTACAAAACAACTGTGCTAGAATCGATCTTTTAAATGGCTAATATTATGAAAGATTACACATTTCTGTTGAATTAAATAGTGCCATGTAAACGCGATATTGCTGTTGTTTCAATAATTGTATGATAGTTTCAAATAATGGATAAACCTAAAGTTCATGAGTTTTATTGAATAAAGTATCGTTAATAACATCAGACGCATTAGAGTCATTTTGTTGGCTGAAAGCAGCAAAGACGTCCATAATTAATATCTCTAGGTGATAAATAGCAATGTATTGCAGGGTATGGTCAGATACATTGACATCGGTTATAAATTAACTAAATGCAAACGCCTTTGTACTTTCCATAAATTATGCATCTGAAAGGACAAATATCTATTCCAAGGGTGGTCGGGTGGGAATATGGGCACCAGCCTATTTGGGCCTAAAGAAATAGATGGGCTGCTTTTGCCTCCAGGCAAAGCTTCTACGGTAATGACTGACCATCTGCTTACTTGTTAACCGCTCAGGTTTAAGCTGCCTAGGGAAAGTGGTTCAAGTAGAATAATCCATACATAAGCCTAGTTGCTTAGTTTGGTGGTTATATTTGAAGCACGTTTTGGTTGTTGTGACATCCTCATTTTGTGTAAAAGTCCCTTAAAATGAAGGCAACGTCCAGACATGACTCTAGCTGTTGGCTAGGACGTTAAGTACCAACTCAAACAAACAAAACAAAATATATACTCCCAGAACACATAAATAGTGTCGTTTTGATGCAAAGAGGAGCGCCCTGTATGTGTTTCTTCGGTCACACAATTTGCACAATTTGTTGTCTAATTCATTTCATTACAATTTGAATTTTACTATTGTATTAAAGTGATATGTCTAGATTACTAGCAGAAATAAGTCGAGGCCTGGATAGCGTATATGGTAACAAACGTAATTGTCACTACTGCGGTCCAGTTTCAAATCCGGGTCAATACATGTGACAGGCGTCGGTGGTCTCAGGGATTTTTTCTGCAATTTTGGGAAGGGACCCCAGGGAAAATTAGCGACATAACCCAGAATTTGGGAATTTTTCAAAACATTCAAAGATTATGATATTTTCCAATTTGACATAGTTGATTAAGTTTAATCATTTTAAATCATTAAATAATATCTTAAAATCAAATTTAACATCATTTCAAACAACAGAGTTTGATTTTCACAATGTTTAGGAACTGTTCAGCATTATTTTCAGCTGTGATTGGGAATTTTTTCCTTCAAATTGGGAAAAAAGTCACCTAATTTGCATTGGGAATGGGGCCTTATTTCGGCCCCTGAGACACTCGAAAAAAAAAAAACCCTGGGTCTTTGTCTCAGTTTTCACGGAACTTCCTTTCGACATTTGAGCAAAATGGCGCACCAATTTCCTTCAGTACCAATCAGTATAACATAATCAATTTTATTGGACAGACGCATATAGACCCTGTAAGGGGTTAACACTTGCTCATGTGGTCAGGTATTTAGCAGCTCTGTGCGGGAGACATATTGTGACCCATCAACTTTTAAAGCCCTGATGCCGGAAGACAATCCAAGTATACCAGGCATGCCCATAGCTGTAAATGTGACGCTAGCCATCAAATCAAACAAAGCAAACTACATTATTGACCTCTCTTACACCCTCTCCCACTAATTCTAACTCATTCTCTCTGGCTCTGTCTCTGTCTGTCTCTCTCTCTCTCTCTCTGGCTTTGTCTCTGTCTGTCTCTCTCTTTCTATCTCCGTCCCTCCCTCCTCCGTCCCTCCCTCCCTCCCTCTCTCTCTCTCTCTCTCTCTCTGTATGTGTGCGTTTGTTTGTGTCTGCGAAAGGAACAATAAATAAGCGGTCCGACGTGATCTCAGCTGTTGACAGCACAGCGCAACAATTCAAAGAAATGAAGGCCAATTGTATTTTTCAACTTATTACTTTGAAATTAAGGAGATTAAGAAGCATAGTCATCATCAAGTGTTCCTCTTTGTTCTCATACAACACCCTTACTTGGACACTGATACTGACAGTCGGAATTCAACACCAGAATATTGTACTGGTACTGGAGAGTTGTTCTCCGAAGGTGACCGAAACGTAGTCTGCTGCGATTACGATCATACAATATTGGGTGGGAGTTATTACTCTGTTATATTATTTCAGAGGTTTCATTGTTCAAGATAAATAGAGATCACCAAGGTTTCTGCTAAGCAAGGAGCGAATATTGATAGAAATGGTTAAGGAGTGGTGGCAGCAACCCAGCTTACATAAGTTTCTGAGCTAGGCAACTATACCACCATTGTACGGAACTCAATTTTACGGTTCTTAATTTAGGTTTGACCATTTATTCTCGGACTGAACATGTTCTGGTCATATTCGAGATCATCTTGTCTTTCCAAAAGAAAAGAAAATTACCCCCAGGACACATATAGATGAACGAAATGTCCATTACGGAAAGCAATTCAGGTAATTTAGACCCATGCTTATTAATATGTGCTTCACCAAGACCTTAAATTGTGATTTATTCGTATAACATTGGCCGTGATGATGACTCATAAGAACCAAACAAGTAACTTAATACTTAAAGCAACATGTGGAGCGCTTGTTCTGTTTCGGTATGTTTCACATTACTTCATATGCATCTGCATTACTTATTAAACGACCCTCGTGCATTATCTGTACATGTATAAGTACTGCGCTTACACGTCTGCGTTACTCTTAAACATTTATTTATAGCTTTGTAAATAAAGATATAAAAAAAAATCCGACATGTCAGTGGAAAAATGCATGTGAGTTCGCACTACTTATTGAATGTACCTCGTATAAAATGAAATAGATGGGTTCTTCTTAAACAAAAGCATGTGCAACTTTTTTCTTTGTTCATCTGATTCAATGTCGATTTCTACTCCGTCAGTATACGTAAGCGAACAGAGCGAATTATTCCATTGAATTTCCCTATTAAATTACCCCACCCACTTTCAATTGGAAGAAAATGAAGAAAATATAAACAACATCTGTAATAAATTGGTTCTCTGGCATTGCACAAGCCATAAAATGATACATTCGATGCAACATACCACACAAAAGTAAAATTTTCATTCAGAAACAGCTTTATTATTGTCTGCAGTGCGGAAAAATCATAAAAATGGGCGTGGTCTTGAGAAAAAGCCCACAAAATTGGGTCAAGGGGTCGAAAAAATTGAACCCCATAATTTTTCAACAATATAACCCATAAACAAACATTTAAAGCAAAAATATCAATTTTAGCACTAAAATCGCACGGGAGCAATATTTCTTACATCTCGACCCTCACTATAAAGTATGTGTCTGGTAGTACATGTAGTTAGCCTCAGTGGTGTTTTTCCATGGCGATTTCATAGGAACACTGCAGATGTGATAACTTGTCTCACCATGACATGAGCTCTATACCATTTATATAGAGAATCTGCTCAGATAAAACACAATTAAATGGCAAGATATGTTAGAATACAGTTTTGTAATTAGTTTATGTATGATCCGCCTCATGGGAAAACCAACAATCTGCATAGGCGAAAACAAAGGCGCAGATCAGCTTTGCAGTAACTGCGAAGCTGATCAGTGCCTTTGTTTTCGCTACACAGATAGTACAATCCCTCTTCTACTTAAGCTTCTAGCCTGCTTCTGTTACTCTACAGGGTGGTTTGTGTTGATTTTCTCATGCACTGGCTCAGATTATTTTGTCTCTTGCAGGAAGTTGGTATGGCAGCAGTGGACAGACATTGACCTTGATTGCCAGCCGTGATAGTTCAAGTGCAGCAGTATCCATCACATATAAACAAGGTATTACATGTATATTTTTAGTTCACCTGAGCCGAAGGCTCACAGGTGAGCTTATATACTGAACAAAAAAAGAAACGCAGCAATTATATTCCACTAAATTTTGAGAAAACTATGATAGAATCAGAAATCATTGACTTTTTCCACTTCTGCATTAGAAATCAGGCTTCCGAATGCAAGAAACCGATTTTCTTATTGATGAGTATTTATGGAGTTATCCGATGCCGACCATGGGCATGCTGAAAGTAGTAATCCACACAGTGCGCATGCGCAAGCATTAAAATAATGGTATGATTTAAATCCGCTTTAAATCCCGATTCAAAATCACAATGTACCACTCAGCAGACAACTCACACGTTAAAGAAATAAAACAAATTAAATTGAAATTATCCCCCTTTCAATTAAACATATAGGGATTTTGATGGTTTTAATTACGAGCTTGTTTGTCGTGGAACTTTATTTTTTTTTCATGAATTTTAATAAGGGAGCTGCTGACATTGTTTCTTGATGATTTAGAGGTTCAAAAATGTGCACATGCGCAGAGCATTTTTTCCGATTTGCATTATTTAAGACGACAAAAAAATTCTCATTCAATGTTTATCGAAACGAAAATCAGTTTTTGCATAATATACCCTAATATCCCGTGAATGGGAATCATACAGCAACAGACCTGAAATTATTAACGTTTACCCTTAAACTCGAAACTCCTCGGTGGCCTATTGTTGCGTTTCTTTTTAGCTCACCTGAGCCGAAGGCTCACAGGTGAGCTTATAGTATACCCAGGCTCCGGCGTCCGTCCGTCGTCCGTCGTCGTCCGTCGTCCGTCGTCCACAATTTCAAAGATCTTCTCCTCTGAAACCGCTTGGCCAATCAAAGCCAAACTTCATGTGGAGCATCCTTAGGAAGGGGGAACGAAAGTTTATATAAATGGTCCAGGTCACATGACCAAGATGGCTGCCATGGCTATAAATAGCAAAAACCTTTAAAAATCTTCTTCTCCAGAACCAGTGGGCCGATTTCCACGAAACTTGGTATGTAGCATCGGGGACATGGGCCCATCATAGTTTATATAAATCATGACCCTAGGATGACCTTGACCTATTTTACGGCAAGGTCAACTTAGGTCGCCAATGCATTTGAATGGGAAAAAATGGTAAAATGCTATTTAATGGGTAAAACTTACTGGGAATAGGCAAATGGACAGAAGATTAATGTTAATGGAAAATTTTAGCCCCTGGGGGGTTGTCTGCCCCTGCCCCAGGGCTATATACATGTATATGACCATAATATTCATACATCTTCTTCTCTGAAACCGCTAGGCCAATCAAAGCCAAACTTCATGTGGAGCATCCTTGGGAAGGGGGAATGAATGTTAATATAAATGGTCAAGGTCACGTGACCAAGATGGCCGCCATGGCTGTAAATTGCAAAAACGTGTAAAGATCTTCTTCTTCAGAACCACAAGGCCTATGATTTTGAAACTTGGTGTGAAGCATCTGGGAATGGAGCTCTATAAATTTTATATAAATCATGATCCTGGGATGACCTTGACCTATTTTACGGCAAGGTCAACTTAGGTCTCCCATGCATTGGAATGGGAAAAAATAGGAAAATGTAATTAAATGGCAGAAAACTTGCTAGAGATGAGCAAATGGACAGAAGATTTATGTTTAAGAAAATATTTTGGGCCCAGGGGGTTGTCTGCCCCTGCCCTGGGGCTATATACATGTATATGACCACAGGCTGCCCAGCACTCCTATTTTTCCTATTTTTTCCTATATTTTCAGAGCTTCCTATATTTTCCTATATTTTGATCCAAATTCCTATATATTTCATCAAATTCCTATATTTTTCAAAATGCTGCTCATAGGGTGCATTGATTTTCAGTTCAGTTACTTGTATTATGATTGAGACCAAGTGTATATATGTACATGTAGCTCTAGCAATTGTAATTGTTATCTGCATTGTGTGGGAGGATCCAGATAGACTATGGGTCTCCTTAGTATTTTCTGTATATCTATTTTATAGATTTTCTGTTTGTCCGAAAGCTATTAAAAACAAAGTGTGCTTTACTTCAAATATGTTTGGCTGGAAAGTTCAATTCATGGAACCATTCTGTTAACAAAGATGGAAATTAAATAGAAATTTGGGAAGAATGTCCTAATATAAACTTTTCAGTGTTGCAAGCAACATGAGCACTTAAACTTAGTATTTTATATTACAGACACTGCACAGATGTTTGTTTTTTTTCTTTCATTCCAATGTAAAAGACAAATTCAAAATTTGACTATGAACATTTATTTCTTCAAAGAATTTGCTTATACCTTACTAAAGCTGCATTTTATACAGAAAAAAATGTCTGTGTTAGTGCATCATTTTTTTTTTTACCACAAAGTACTTGTGATTGTTTTTTGAGGAGGTAACTTTGTTTAGGGTTCAAAGTGGTGTTGAAATTTAGGAAGAACTTTGTTCTCTCCAGGAAAGAATAGAAAGAAAATGGACTTGACAAGTTTGCCTACATATGTATTTAGCTTTACAACTTCACATTTCTCTAGGCTGAAACTAGAAAGAATTGAGTTTTATTCTAATTATGGAAAATGTCCTATAAACTTACAAAACAAACATGATCTGTTCAAAACATGACAGAGTAGTATATGTATTACCCAGAGCCCAATATATGCATGATTGCATTTAAACTGATCTCCAACATATGACACTGGGCACAATTTGTCACTTTGTCTGTCATTTGATGGTAATCAAAAAGATGTTTTAATTTCTCTTAAAGTTTTTAACAGCTAAATTGATCATGGGGAAGAGCTATTATTGTAAATTTGTTTTATTTTCTCTTACCCCTTAATGGCAAATGATCATAGGGGAGTGGGGCAACTGTGTATATGAGACATAGACTGGATGTACAATCAAGTTATTGATGGGTCCTTTTTTTCAAAGCCCATGTTTACAACTTTGGTAGATGTTAAAATAATGGAACACACCCATACTTAAATTAAATCAGTTAAAGGCCTAGGGGATTTAAGGCCTGATTTCGGCCTCATGCATTGGTAAATTATTGAATTTTGGAAATTTGAGGTGAAAAGTATCGCAAATAGCAGGTATAGGTCCCTGCTTATAAATTCTAGCACAACTATAACATTCAGATTACACATGTTGCCATGGCAATGCTACAAAAACATAAAAATACCTTTTTTTTGCAGTTTTGGGTCTATTTTTCACAATTTAACATCATTTTCAACTACCGGCCAAGGCGACGAACAATTTCTTATTATGAAATAATTATGAAGTATCATCCAGAGATATTGTATGCAAAGTATCATTTTGTTCAACGTGTTTGTCGGCACTTAAAAATTAAAAAATGTGTTCTGAAATAGTCAAAAATAGACCAAAAAGTGCAAAATGTGCTCTATCTATGGTTCTTCTGTGCGTTGCCATGGCAACGCATGTAGGATAAATGAAGTACTTGTTCTGGTTTTTAAAAGACGAGACATATGGCTGTTTTAGGAATAGTTTTCGCACCTAAAGTCCAAAATTTATTTTTTAGCAAGATTTGAGGCCAAAAACAGGCCTTAAATGCCCTAGGCCTTTGCTTCCTTGCTGCTATTTGTTCATAATTATGGTTCTCCATGTTATTAAAAAAGTCAGTTTTAGGTCGAAAATTTCCTATTTTTCTGAATTTTCTCCTATATTTTTGACATAAATTTCCTATTTTTTTAAGCCCAAAATATATATTTTGTACCAAAATGCACTGGGCAGCCTGTGACCATAATATTGAAACATCTTCTTCTCTGAAACCGCTAGGCCAATCAAAGCCAAACTTTTTGTGGAGCATCCTTAGGAAGAGGGAATGAAAGTTTGTATAAATGGTCAAGGTCACATGACCAAGATGGCTGCCATGGCTATAAATAGCAAAAACGTTTAAAAATCTTCTTCTTCAGAACCACAAGGCCTATGATTTTGAAACTTGGTATGAAGCATCTGGGAATGGAGCTCTACAAAGTCTATATAAATCATGACCCTGGGATGACCTTGACCTATTTTACGGCAAGGTCAACTTAGGTCGCCCATGCATTTGAATGGGAAAAAACAGAAAAATGTCATGTAATGGCAGAAAACGTGCTAGGAATGAGCAAATGGACAGAAGATTTATGCTTATGAAAATATTTTAGGCCCAGGGGTTGTCTGCCCCTGCCCCGGAGCTATATACATGTAGATGACCATAATATTCAAACAGCTTTTTCTCAGAAACTGCTTAGCCAATCAAAGCTAAACTTTATCATCCTTAGGAAGAGGAAGTGAAAGTTTATATAAATGGTCAAGGTCACATGACCAAGATGGCCACCATGGCTATAAATAGCCAAAAATTTTAAAAATCTTCTTCAGAACCAGAAGGCCTATGATTTTGAAACTTGGCATGGAGCATTAAGGAACAGAGGTCTACAAAATTTGTATAAATCATGACACTGGGATGACCTTGACCTATTTCACAGCAAGGTCAACTTAGATCGCCCATGCATTTGAATGGAGAAAATTGTTAAAATGTCATTTGAAGGATAAAACCTGCAGTTAATTGGCAAATGGACTGAATTTTTATGATTTGAAAAAGACATTGACTGCAGGAGTTACTCTGACCCTGCCCTAGGGTTATATACATGCACTGTACCATTCTAGTCTAACAAGTTTATTGGTACATGTATATATCTCAGGTCTCAGGTGAGCGTTTACAGGACCATTGGTCCTCTGGTTTAGTTCAGTATAGTATACCCATGCTCCGTCGTCGTCATCCACAATTTCAAAGATCTTCTCCTCTGAAACCGCTTGGCCAATTAAAGGCCAAACTTCATGTGGAGCATCCTTAGGAAGGGGGAACGAAAGTTTATATAAATGGTCCAGGTCACATGACCAAGATGGCCGCCATGGCTATAAATAGCAAAAACCTTTAAAAATCTTCTTCTCCAGAACCAGTGGGCTGATTTCCACGAAACTTGGTATGTAGCATTGGGGACTCTGGCCCATCATAGTTTATATAAATCATGACCCTGGGATGACCTTGACCTATTTTATGGCAAGGTCAATTTAGGTCACCAATGCATTTGAATGGGAAAAATGGTAAAATGCTATTTAATGGGTAAAAATTACTGGGAATAGTCAAATGGACAGAAGATTAATGTTAATGGAAATTTTTTGGCCCCTGGGGGGTTGTCTGTCCCTGCCCTGGGGCTATATATATATATATGTATATTTCCATAATAATGAAACATCTTCTCTCCTGAAACTGCTTTGCCAATCAAAGCCAAACTTCATATGGAGCATCCTTGGGAATGGGGAAAGAAAGTTTATATGAATGGTCAAGTTCACATGACCAAGATGGCTGCCATGGCTATAAATAGAAAAAACCTTTAAAAATCTTCTTCTCCAGAACCAGAAGGCCAATGATTTTGAAACTTGGTGTGAAGCATCAGTGACTGGAGCTCTACAAAGTGTATATAAATCATGACCCTGGGATGACCTTGACCTATTTTACGGCAAGGTCAACATAGGTCGCTCATGCGTTTGAATGGGGAAAAGTGTTAAAATGTCATTTGTATGGAAAAACTTGCAGGAAATGGGCAAATGGACTTAAGATTGATGATTCTGAAAAAATTTGGACCCCACCCAGGGGTCTGTCTGCCCCCTCCCCGGGGCAATATACATGTTTATTTCAGTGATATTCAAAGATCTTCTTCTCTGAAACCTCTTGGCCAATCAAAGCCAAACTTTATATGTGTAGCATTGTTAAGAAGGGGCAATAAAAGTTTGTATAAATGGTCGAGGTCACATGACCAACATGGCTGCCATGGCTATAAATAGTAAATGGACAAATGGACTGAATCTTTATGATTTAAAACAGAAATTGCCTCCAGAGGTTGCTCTGGGGTTATATACATGTTTATTACCATTCTAGTCAAACAAGTTTATTGGTATATATCTCAGGTCTCAGGTGAGCGTTTACAGAACCATTGGTCCTCTGGTTCTTTGTGGTCCATACATGATCCATTTTATCACTGTTAAAGATCTTGTAGAAAATAACATTTATTCTAGTTGTTTACTTCGGTGGTATAATATCGCACATATTGCACTTTTTAGCTCACCTGAGCCGAAGGCTTACAAGGTGAGCTTATAGGATGGCCATGCTCCGTCGTCCGTCCGTCCGTCGTCCGTCTTCCGTCCACAATTTCAAAGATCTTCTCCTCTGAAACCGCTTGGCCGATCAAAGCCAAACTTCATGTGGAGCATCCTTAGGAAGGGGGAACGAAAGTTTATATAAATGGTCCAGGTCACATGACCAAGATGGCCGCCATGGCTATTAATAGCAAAAACCTTTAAAAATCTTCTTCTCCAGAACCAGTGGGCCGATTTCCACGAAACTTGGTATGTAGCATCGAGAACGCGGGCCCATCATAGTTTATATAAATCATGACCCTAGGATGACCTTGACCTATTTTACGGCAAGGTCAACTTAGGTCGCCAATGCATTTGAATGGGGAAAAAAATGGTAAAATGCTATTTAATGGGTGAAACTTACTGGGAATAGGCAAATGGACAGAAGATTAATGTTAATGGAAAATTTTAGCCCCTGGGGGGTGTCTGCCTCTGCCCCGGGGCTATATACATGTATATGACCATAATATTCAAACATCTTCTTCTCTGAAACCCCTAGGCCAATCAAAGCCAAAATTTATGTGGAACATCCTTTGGAAGGGGGAATGAAAGTTTATATAAATGGTCAAGGTCACATGACCAAGATGGCCGCCATGGCTATAAATAGCAAAAACATTTAAAAATCTTCTTCTTCAGAACCACAAGGCCTATGATTTTGAAACTTGGTGTGAAGCATCTGGGAATGGAGCTCTACAAAGTTTATATAAATCATTACCCTGGGATGACCTTGACCTATTTTACAGCAAGGTCAACTTACAGTAAGGTCTGAACTAAAGTATACAGAAAGTGCACATGGTGAGCACATTCTCTGAACTTCAGGTGCACATCACTTTGCACGAGCTCTGAGAGTCAAGTGCACTTACCTAGAACTCCAGGTGCACGATTCCTATCTGAGCCAAAAGTGCACTTGCTGTTAGCTCAGGTGTCATTTCAATTTTACAGGTAATTATTATAGGATGCATTTGTGTGACAATCAAACCAATGCATGTAATTGGAAAATGAAATGATTTAATTGAACAAAATACTGCTCATTTGTTTTATAAGTTTATGAGAAACAATGTAACTATATAAAACAATAGTCCCTGAGCAGACTGGGTGAAAGCAAGATATTCCATGAGCGATGCGGGAATTTGCCTTTAATACCGTTTGAGCTGTGTCATGAGCAAACTGCACAAAATAAATGAGCGACAAGTTGCACTGTAAGCAAGCTACATGTGTTTCAACATAGTTTTAGTGCATTTTTAAAATCATATGATATATCTGAATTTCACACAGTTACCTGTCTAGATAATCAGTCAACATTTACCTGAGAACCATTCGAATATTTACTGAACCAGTCCCACGTTAAACCAAAAGCTCTCTTTAATTGTATTATTGTACATGAGACACACGCCCACTGGTTAATGAGTTATTGCTCATATTTTATGACAGGTGATAATTGGATTAAAGGACCATAAACCTTGAAGTTTGAGCTTCTTTAATTTTATTGAACAAAATGAACAAATTTGTCCTGGTTAAATATTGAGGATTCCTGATCGATTATAATTTTGTTCAGAAGAAGGCTACCGGAAATTAACAGAGATCATCTCTCTCTCTCTCTCTCTCTCTCTCTCTCTCTCTCTCTCTCTCTCTCTCTCTCTCTCTCTCTCTCTCTCTCTTGCTACAATATTGTACTACATGGTTTGAATGAGGCTTGCTTCAGGTTTTATACGGGATACTTTATCATTCCTTTCTTATTCATGCACTCATACTTAGCAACTTTATAAACTAAAATAATTAATTAATTTATTTATAAACACCACGGCATTGTGTTTCAAGACATGACAGGAGTATATAATGTCACACAGTTATACACAATAAATGAGCGCACAAGTTGCACTGTAAGCAAGCTACATGTGTTTTTGCCATAGTTGTAGTGCATTTTCAAATATGATATCTCTGAATTTCTCACATTTACCTGTCTAGATAACCAGTCAACATTAACCAGAGAACCATTCGAATATTTACTGAACCAGTCCCAGGTAAAAAAAAGCTCTTGTATTTGTATTTTACAATAGATATGCGTCCACTGGAAAATGAATATAGATGAGTTACTGATTTTATGACAGGTGATAAAGTCACGGTGGATTAAAGGACGATAAACCTCGAAGTTTAAGCTTCTTTAATTTTATTGAGCATAATGAACAATTTTGTCCTGGGTAAAATATTGAGGATTCTTGATCGAAAGAAGGTTAACGGAAATTAAAAAAATCTCTTTCTCTCTCTCTCTCTCTCTCTCTCTCTCTCTCTCTCTCTCTCTCTCTCTCTCTCACATGTTGTATTAGATGGTTTGAATGGGGCTTCCTTAAAACAAGTTTTTATACAGGTTTATTTATCGTTTTCCTTTCTGATTCATGCACTCAAACTTAGCAACTTAAATAAATATTTTTATAAATAAATAAATAAATAAATAAATAAATAAATAAATAAATAAATGACATTGTACTTAAAGGGCATTTCAAGACAGTACAGGAGTATATAATGTCACACAGGTATACCTGTACCATACTGTCTGTTTGTTTGCCACTCAAGTGCTCAGTGACTAACAGAATGATTAACATGTCTTATCTCACCTTGTTAATATCAGGCACACTTCATAATTGGTTTCAATAGACAAATTAATCTGTTTGGTTATGATTAGAGACTGTTTGGTTTCTTTTTACCTGAGATACGCATATTGAATGCTCGAATGCTATTAACTGATATTAACTTGATATAAATTATTTTGCATCTTCCTAAACAATAAATAATAAATATAATACAAAAAATTATTTTATTTTCAACTTTTATCTTTTGAATGAATGAATGAATGAATGAATTATACTTATCCCACCTTGTTAATATCAGACACACTTCATAATTGGTTTCAATAGACAAATTAATCGGTTTGGTTATAGAGTATGTTTGGTTTCTTTTTACCTGAGATACACATATTGCATAGTATGCTCAAATACTATTAACTGATATTAACTTGATATACATTATTTTGCATTTTCCTAAACAATAAATAATAAATGTAATAAAAATATATTTTATTTTCAACTTTTATCTTTTAAATGAATGAATGAATGAATGAATGAATTATACTTATCTCACCTTGTTAATATCAGACACACTTCATAATTGGTTTCAACTGACAAATTATTCGGTTTGGTTTTAATAAAAGAATGTTTGGTTTCTGAGATACGCATATTGTATAGAATACTCGAATGCTGTTAAATGATAATAACTTGTATAAATTATTTCATGGTTTCCTAAAACAATAGATAATAAATATAATTATAAACTTTATTTTATTTTTAACTTTTATCTTTTGAATGAATGAATGAATGAATGTTGCCCAGTGTCTTATTTTTGTCAATTTTTCTTCACCTGTTACCAGCATGAAAAGCTTTTAGTTACCTGTCTTAATAACCAGTCAACATTTTCCTGAGAACCATTCAATTATTTACTGAACCAGTCCCAGGTAAGAACAAAAGAATTTTCTTCATGATTAACACGTCTTATCTCACCTTGTTAATATCAGGCACGCTTCATAATTGGTTATTGCTCATATTTTATGACAGGTGATAAAATTGATTAAAGGACCATAAACCTTGAAGTTTAAGCTTCTTTAATTTTTTTTCACAAATTTGTTCTGGATAAAATATTGAGGATACTTGATCAATCTTAAATCGATCTTAAGTTTATTAAAAAAAAGACTATCTGAAATAAATGATTCATGATTTTGTTCGCGTGAAAACCGTTAACTGTTGTCTTTAGACCTCAAGTGCAGTGCTCTTATTTCAATTGAATCAAATAAATAAATAAATAAATAAATAAATAAATAAATAAATAAATAAATAATTCTTTTTCTGATTCGTCATGTAATATGCTTCAAAAACATATTTCATTTTTGTTAAATTTCAACAAATCATATAATCATAAAATAGATAAATAAATAAATAAATAAATAATAGAATAAATAAATAAATATTGGTTTATGTTCTGAAAACAATATCCTAAATTTTAGGATATATAAACATTAACATGCATTCCTTTGTTAAAACCTTGCGGAATAGGATTATATTGACACCTTTTTGCAAAGAAAGAAAAAAGAAGATTAAAAAGAAAGAAAGTAATAAAGAACACAAAAGATAAGATTAAATAAAACAAAGAACTAGAAACAAAAATATAAAGAAAAGAAAAATATATATGTTATTTATTAATAGCTTATTTCCCCCCAAAAGGAACAATAAATTAGAGATTTCATTATACTGCTGATACAGCAAATACAGGTATGTGGTATCATCAAACACCAGCCAAAATGAAATACAGGTACAGGTAGGGGTATAGAGGTGCCAGAACTTGGAGTGCACTTGAATTGAACATCAGGTGCAACTTATGTCTCAGATTAAGCTCACGCGAAGTGCACATGGCGAGCACATGATGTGCACAAGGGTGTATACTTTAGTTCAGACTTCACTGTAGGTCTCCCATGCATTGGAATGGGAAAAAATAGGAAAATGTAATTGAATGGCAGAAAACTTGCTTGAAATGAACAAATGGACAGAAGATTTATGTTTTCAGAAAATATTTTGGGCCCAGGGGGTTGTCTGCCCCTGCCCCGGGGCTATATAAATGTATATGACCATAATATTCAAACATCTTCTTCTCTGAAACCGCTAGGCCAATCAAAGCCAAACTTCATGTGGAGCATCCTTGGGAAGGGGGAATGAAAGTGTATATAAATGGTCAAGGTCACATGACCAAGATGGCTGCCATGGCTATAAATAGCAAAAACATTTAAAAATCTTCTTCTTCAGAACCAGAAGGCCTATGATTTTGAAACTTGGTGTGAAGCATCTGGGAATGGAGCTCTACAAAGTTTGTATAAATCATGACCCTGGGATGACCTTGACCTATTTTACGGCAAGGTCAACTTAGGTCTCCCATGCATTGGAATGGGAAAAAATAGGAAAATGTAATTGAATGGCAGAAAACTTGCTAGAAATGAACAAATGGACAGAAGATGTTCATGTTTGAGAAAATATTTTGGGCCCAGGGGGTTGTCTGCCCCTGCCCCGGGGCTAAATACATGTATATAACCATAATATTGAAACATCTTCTACTCTGAAACTGCTTGGCCAATCAAAGCCAAACTTTATGTGGAGCATCCTTAGGAAGATGGCCGCCATGGCTATAAATAACAAAATTTTTAGCTCGACTGCACGAAGTGCATAGAGCTATTGCAGTCACCCCGGTCGTCCACGTTCCCGTGCGCGTTCCCGTGCGCATGCGCGTCACACTTGCGTTAAAGTTTTCTAGAAGTCCATATCTTGACAACCACTCATCAGAAAGCATTCATACTTGGACCATAGATACCCTGTAGGGTTAGCTTTCATTCCATGGCATCGGGCCCCTGGGTCCAGGCCAGGGGGTGGGGCTGGAGGTTAAAATCTAGAACACCTTCAAAAATGGCAATTCTTGTGTTAAAGTTTTCTAGAAGTCCATATCTTGACAACCACTCATCAGAAAGCATTGATACTTGGGCCATTGACACCCTGTAGGGTCGGCTTTCTTTCCATGGCATCAGATCCCTGGGTCCATGCCAGGGGGTGGGGCTAGAGGTTAAAATCTAGAACACCATTAATAATAATGGCTTTTCTGTGATATAGTATTCTAGAAGTCTATATCTTGAAAACTTTTTATCAGAGGGCTTTCATACTCGGACCATAGGTACCCTGTAGGGTTGAGTTTCATTTCATGGCATAGGGTCTCTCGGTCCATGCCTGGGGGGTGGGGCTGGAGGTTAAAAAGTAGAACACTGTAAAAAATAGATGTACTGGTGTGTAACTTTTACAAGGAGTCCATATCTTGACAACAACTTATCATAAAGCATTCATACTTCATACACTTTAGGTTCCATGACATCGGACCTCTGGGTCTGAGTCAGGGGGGCGGGGCTAGAGATCAAAATCTAGAACTCCCCAAATTTTTTTTCTTTTTATTTCTTAATAGAAACAACTTATAACAACTTACCAGGAAGATGGTTGGTCATTCATCTTTTGACTTTGTGACACTGACTTGTGTGTCATGACGGTAAGGGTCGGTTGACCTACTTTCCATATCTTTTCTTACTTCTTTCAGATTATGAGTGAGTACGACCAGGCCTTTGACCCCAATATACTTATAGGTCACTGTGACTTAATTTCACGGTTCAGTGATTTTGCCTTATATCTTGACACTCAATTAGTATATTTTCATACTTTTTTCAGATTATGAGTGAGTATGACCAGACCTTTGACCCCAATATACTTATAGGTCACTGTGACCTAATTTCACGGTTCAGTGATTTTGCCTTATATCTTGGTTCTCAAATGGTTTATGAACAAACTTCTTTCAAAGTATGTTTGCGTATGACAAGACCCTTGACCCTGAATTAGTCCTAGGTCACTGTGACCTAATTTCATGGTTCAGTGATTTTGCCTTACATCTTGACACTCAATTAGAATATTTTCATACTTTTTAGCTCACCTGAGCCATTAGGCTCACAAGGTGAGCTTATAGGATGGCCATGATCGGCGTCCGTCGTCGTCCGTCGTCGTCGTCCACCAATTTCAAAGATCTTCTTCTCTGAAACCACTTGGCCAATCAAAGCCAAATTTTATATGAAGCATCTATGGGAAGGGGGAACCAATGTGTTTATAAATAATCCAGGTCACATGACCAAGATGGCCGCCATGCCCATATATGGTAAAAACCCTTCAAAATTCTTCTTCTCCGGAACCACTGGACCGATTTCAATGAAACTTGGCATGAAGCATGGGGGCCTAGAGTACTACAATGTGTTTATAAATTATGACCTTTGGATGACCTTGACCTATTTTATGGCAAGGTCAACATAGGTCGCCCATGCATTCGAATGGAGAAAATTGTTAAAATGTCATTTGAAAGGCAAATCTTGCAGGAAATGGGCAAATGGACTGAAGGTAGGTAATTCTGAAAAAAATTTAGACCCCAGGGGTTGGTCTGCCCCCACCCCGGGGCAATATACATGTATATTACAAAAATATTCAAAGATCTTCTTCTCTGAAACCACTTGGCCAATCAAAGCCAAATTTTATATGAAGCATCTATAGGAAGGGAGAACCAATGTGTTTATAAATAATCCCGGTCACATGACCAAGATGGCCGCCATGCCCATATACATCTACCCATATATGGTAAAAACCCTTCAAAATTCTTCTTCTCCGGAACCACTGAACCAATTTCAACGAAACTTGGCATGAAGCATCGGGGACTAAAGTACTACAATGTGTTTATAAATCATACCCTTTGGATGACCTTGACCTATTTTACGGCAAGGTCAACTGAGGTCGCCCATGCATTTGAATGGAGAAAATTGTTAAAATGTCATTTGAAAGGCAAATCTTGCAGGAAATGGGCAAAGGACTGAAGGTAGGTAATTCTGAAAAAAATTTGGACCCCAGGGGTTGGTCTGCCCCCACCCCGGGGCAATATACATGTATATTACAATAATATTCAAAGATCTTCTTCTTTGAAACCACTTAGCCAATGAAAGCCAAATTTTATAGGAAGCATCTATGTGAAGGGGGAATCAATGTGTTTATAAATAATCCAGGTCACATGACGAAGATGGCCGCCATGCCCATATATGGTAAAAACCCTTTAAAATTCTTCTTCTCCTGAACCAATGGACCGATTTCAACAAAACTTGGCATGAAGCATTGGGGACTAAAGTACTACAATGTGTTTATAAATTATGACCATTGGATGACCTTTACCTATTTTACAGCAAGGTCAACATAGGTCGCCAATGCATTTGAATGAGGAAAACTTTTAGAATGTCATTTAAAGTGAAAGTCTTGCAGGAAATGGGTAGTTGGACTGACTATTAATGATTCTGAAAAAAATTGGACCCCAGGGGCACATTTGCCCCAGCCGCCCCAGCCCAGGGGCTTTATACATGTATATTACCATAATATTCAAACATCTTCTCTGAAACCGCTTGGCCAATCAAAGCCAAATTTCATGTGAGGCATCTATAGCATGTGGGAATCAATATGTATATAAATAATCAAGGTCACCTGACCAAGATGGCCGCCATGCCCATTTATGGTATAAACCCTTCAAAAATCTTCTTCTCCCGAAACGATGGACTGATTTCGAAGAAACTTGGCATGAAGCATCGATGACTCAAGTACTACAATGTATGTATAAATCATGACCCTGTGATGACCTTGACCTATTTTAAGGCAAGGTCAACATGGGTTGCCTATGAATGGGTAAACTGTTAAAATGTCATTTGAAGGGAAAAACTTTATGGACAGTATATTGATTATTCTGAAGAAAAAAAATGGCCAAAGGGCGTCATCTGCCCCTATACTAGGACTATTTTCTATAACATTCGTATATACAGCAGATCTCAGGTGAGCGTTTACAGGACCATTGGTCCTCTTGTTTCAGATTATGAGTGAGTATGACCAGACCTTTGACCCTGATATACTGATAGGGCACTATGACCTAATTTCACAGTTCAGTGACTTTGCCTTATATCTCGGCACTCAAGTAGTTTATGAACAAACTTCTTTGACACTATGTTTGCGTATGACAAGATCTTTGACCCTAAAGTAGTCCTAGGTCAATATGACCTTATTTCATGGTTCAGTGATTTTCCTTTATATCTCGGCACTCAATTGGTATATGAACATACTTCTTTCACGATATGTATGAGTATGACAAGACCTTTGACCGTAAAGTATTCCTGGGTCACTGTGACCTAATTTCATGGTTCAGTGATTTTGCCTTCTATCTCGACACTCAGTTGGTATTTTTTCATACTTCTTTCTGATTATGAATGAGTATGACCAGACCTTTAACCCAAACATACTTATAGGTCACTATGACCTAATTTCATGGTTCAGTGATTTTGCTTTATATCTCAACACTGAATGGGTATATGATCATATTTCTTTCACATTATGAGTAAGTATCACTAGACCTTTGAGGCTTTGACCCTGAAATACTTATAGGTCAGTGTGACCTTATTTCACGGTTCAGTGATTTTGCTTTGTGTCTTGGCACTCAGTTGGTATATAAACACAATTCTTTCACAATATGAGTGAGACCATTAAATCTTAGGTAGTTATTATTAACTTTCATGGTTCAGTGATTTTGCCTTATCGCATCAAGGCAAAAAGATGTATGAGCATAATGCTTTGGGTTACCGGTCGGGTTTGGCCTTATGTTTGACAAAGGTCAGAAGCAGTCAAGCACGCTGTCCTGCGACAGCTCTTATTTTAAAATCTTCTTCTTCAGAACCAGAAGGCCTATGATTTTGAAACTTGGCATGAAGCATTTAGGAACGGAGGTCTACAAAATTTGTGTAAATCATTACACTGGGATGACCTTGACCTATTTCACGGCAAGGTCAATTTAGATCGCTTATGCATTTGAATGGAGAAAATTGTTAAAATGTCATTTGAAGGACAAAACTTGCAGTTACTTTGCAAATGGACTGAATTTTTAGCTCACCTGAGCCGAAGGCTCACAGGTGAGCTTATAGTATACCCATGCTCCGTCGTCCGTCCGTCGTCCGTCCGTCGTTCACAATTTCAAAGATCTTCTCCTCTGAAACCGCTTGGCCAATCAAAGCCAAACTTCATGTGGAGCATCCTTAGGAAGGGGGAACGAAAGTTTATATAAATGGTCCAGGTCACATGACCAAGATGGCCACCATGGCTATAAATAGCAAAAACCTTTAAAAATCTTCTTCTCCAGAACCAGAAGGCCAATGATTTTGAAACTTGGTGTGAAGCATCAGTGACTGGAGCTCTACAAAGTTTATATAAATCATGACCCTGGGATGAGCTTGACCTATTACACGGCAAGGTCAACATAGGTCGCTCATGCATGTGAATGGGGAAAAGTGTTAAAATGTCATTTGTAGGGAAAACCTTGCAGGAAATGGGCAAATGGACTTAATTTTGATGATTCTGAAAAAATTTGGACCCCAGGGGTCTGTCTGCCCCCACCCCGGGGCAATATACATGTATATTACAGTGATATTCAATGATCTTCTTCTCTGAAACTGCTTGGCCAATCAAAGCCAAACTTTATGAGGAGTATTGTTAGGAAGTGGGAATGAAAGTATATATAAATGGTCAAGGTCACATGACCAAGATGGCTGCCATGGCTATAAATAGCAAAAACCTTTAAAAATCTTTTTCTCCAGAACCAGAAGGCCTATGATTTTGAAACTTGGCATGAAGCATCAGGCAATGGAGCTCTACAAAGTTTATATAAATCGTGACCCTTGGGTGACCTTGACCTATTTTACGGCAAGGTCAACTTAGGTTGCCCATGCATTTGAATGGGGAAAATTGTTAAAATGTCATTTGAAGGGCAAAACTTGCAGTAAATTGGCAAATGGACTAAATTTTTATGTTTTCAAAAAGAAATTGACTCCAGGGGTTGCTCTGACCCGGCCCTGGGGTTATATACATGTATATTATCATTCTAGTCAAACAAGTTTATTGGTATTGTTACGGGTCGGGCTGTAGATACTTGCTTGGACCTCTCGCCTGACTAGATTGGGGTTCAGCTCACGTAACTGGACTTCAGAGCTAATGGGCAACCGGCTTATGGGTTTGACACCCGGATAAAAAAAAATGCAACAAAAGCGGATTCCAACAAAATGATTTTATGAATAATGAGTTGACAGATTCCTAATAATGGGTGATGAATGACAACAAATAAGACAGTAATAAGTTTGCACTTATTTTTAATTAACTGACTAGATAATACAAGTACTTTTAGTACTTTGATTTTATATTGGTGTACAAATACAGGTGCAAACTGTCAATATTGATTAACAAATCTTTAATGTAAATGACAAAAAGAATAAACTAGTGTGATTAATCAACAATGTTCATTCACGAATGATTTAAATGGTAGCATGGGCTTAAAACGATGATGAAAGGGTGTTAAAATGCCAAAAATGCTTGTTTGACTCAAGAAAATCGAATACAGAATGGTAAATTGATGTTCACTTGCACTCAATACTGTGTCAGCCGACGACAAAATCCTACAGTTCAACAAAGAAGGAAATTTCTGTTTTATTTTGATTATTTTTCAAAATAGAATTATTTAAATGCTGAATAAAATCTAAAAATTTATTAAATTAGTTTCTTTGTTTTATTTTCCAATATTTAAAATGACCGAAACCGATTAAAAGCCGTAAAGAAATGCCAAAATAAAAAAAGAACGGTGCGAGACCTCGAAATGCGTCCGTTCTCTAGAGCGACAAAATTCGGAATCCTCGAGACTCCTACGGCGTTTTCTTATATATTCTACGCGTTCTACACCCTACATTCATGCATTCCAGGGTGTAGATCTACAGATCTGCGCCGCAACGAAGCGTATGATCACGTGCTCCTACATAGCAACCGCGTGCAAGATGCTGTAGGACCGTAGGAAATATCAACAACCGCCATGACAGCCGCGAATACCGATAACCGGTTACGAAAAATGACAAATAGTTCAGTAAAAATGAATGACACTGCCATGAAAACGACTACGAGACGAAACTAGAATAATTTTTATACAAGATTCTTACAATTATAACAATTGGGCAATTGGATCTATGTGTTTAATTTGATGGCGAACTCGAACTTTTCGGATTGACAGGTGTAAAATTTGTTTGGAAATCGATCGTCTGACACAGATTCACACGCGCCCTCTATAATGTGCTTACTTTGAGAAATTCAATACACGTTTCACTATCAACATGACATACAAAAACAGGATATTTATTAAAATTCATGTAAAAGAGGCGATACAGCGAGAAATCAGCGGACAACAAAGGTAAACAACAGTTTAATGTACCGCACGTCTGAGTAAAGATACATGTCAATAAAAAGAAATCTCAATTGCCAGCGTCATGTTGAATTGACAAAAAAAAATATTCATGTATTTCACACAGGACCCGAGTTCGGACACTGCAAAAGTCTGGCTCATAACATTACCCCCCTCTCAGCTCGTTTAAGTTCCGACAAACGAGCTCAGAACAAGGCTCAGCTATGCTCCAGAGTCAAAGAAGGTACAAGTGCCAATTACATGAATATGACAACAATAAAATATATGTACTCCAAAACATGGTGTCAGAAGTTGAATGTACTTTAAACATTGATATGACCCTTAACATATGGTATAAAATGCTAAACACTTTAAACATGGTGTCAGAAGTGAAATGAAACTTTAAACCTTGACATGACCATTAATATATGGTATAAAATGCTGAACACTTTAAACATGGTGTCAGAAGTGAAATGACTATGAGCTTTACACATTACTATGACCTTTAACAAGTAGTTTAACATGCTAAACGATTTAAACTTATAGCAATTGAATTGCATAAAATGACAATTTGTTGATAAGATGTGATTGTGACAGAGAATGAATGAATATATTGCTTTACACATTTTACAAATGATACTCTAAATAAAATGAATTCATTTAATGATTGTTACAAACAACATGCATTAGTTGTAAAACATTTAGATTTACATGAAATATGACTACAACAGTTGCAACTGGAAATGCAGACATGCTTATCTAAAGACTGTGCAAATTCTTGGTTAAACAAACTCTTAAATTGCAGCTCTATCTCACTCTCTTGCTCGCCTTATATCCCTTAAATCCCTTAAACCCACTTTTAAGACCTTAATACCTCTCTCTCTCTCTCTTTCTCTCTCTCTCTCTCTCTCTCTCTCTCTCTCTCTGATTACCCATGCTACCTAATTAACATTAACTATTTAACTTTCTTCCTTGCTTTAGTTCCTCTTGCTCTTGTCCATGATCTTGTCCTTCGTGTAGATTCTGCCCAGGACTGAGCGTGGTCTTCCGGTGTTCTCCTTGTCCTCGTCCTCTGGCTTCTTTTTCCTTTTGTCATCCTGTTCCTTCTCCTTTCTCTCCTCCTTTTGATCCTTAGCTTTACCCTCTACCTTCTGGTCCTTTGCTTTCCTTTCCTCGTTTTGATCTTTAACTTTACCCTCCACCTTCTGATCCTTTGCTTTCCTTTTCTCCTTTTGGTCTTTAGCCTTCTTGTCCTCCTTCGTCCTCTTGTCCTCCTCCTTTCTCCTCTCCTCTCTCTCCTGCTGCTCCTCCTTTCACTTCTTCTCCTCCCTTTCCCTCTGCGCTTCCCTATCCCTTCTGTCCAGTTCCCTTCTTCTCTGCTCCCACCTCCGCTCCTCTGTTCTCAGTCTGAAAAATGCAGCCCGCCACTCCCTGTTCCTCCTGTCCTCTATGTCTTGCCTGTTCTCTTCCCGCTTTTTCGCGCTCTTTTCGTACTCTTCCATTCGCTTGTACATTCTTCCAACTACGTCCGTAAGCTTTGATAACACGAACGTGTTATCTACGACTGCCTTGATCAATGCTTCAGAGGCCAACACACTTCTTGCCCCTACTTTCCTTTGGCTCTCTATACTTTCTACTAGTGTCCTTTCGCTCAACTGCCTTACTGTGTCATCCAGCCCTTCTCTCAACCTCTTTATCTGTGTTCTTTCAGTGTCCTCCTCTCTCTTCCGTTTCGCTGGAGACGAGAATGTCATATTCTCATCCTGCAACTCAAGAACATCCTCCTCCTTCTCAGTGGAACTACCTTCTGTCCCAGCATCGTCCTTATCAGACTCTTCCCCCTCTGCTTCTATGGCACTATGCACCTTGTCCTGATCCCCGCTGTCTTCCTGAGCTTCGGCTATCTCCCCTTCCTCTTTCTCTCCCTGTTCCTTGTCCTCCTCCCCTTCTACCTCTATGCTGGCCGGCCCCACTTCGTTACTACTCTCTGCCACTTCCGCCACCTCTGTGACCTCACCCCTCTTTCCTACCCTCTCGTCGCGTTCCTCCCTGACCTCTGCTACTATAACGTCACCACTTGCCATTGTAGGTGCTTCTAGCATAGTTGCCGGGGACTCTTCTTCCTGACCGACCGCTTCTACTATGACCTGGGGAATCACTTCAGCTGGCGTCATCACCTGGCCACTCCCGGGTGTCTGTTGCTGCTCCGCAATGGATTTCATTATGTTCATAAGCTGCTGTATAAGGGCTGGCTGCAGGGTCGTTAGATCGGTCAGTTCTGGAGTTGCTGATGTTGATGGCTGTGGTGCCAACATCACACTTCCCAGGGCAGCTTCCTCGGCCGTGAACGACAGCCCCGGCAGCACTGGTTGCTGTACTTGGGCAGGAGCTTCAACACGCACCTCCTCAGTTGGTGATGCAACCTGTTGTTCCAACTTTTCAACAGCTGCTGGTTTGGAAGGAGTAGGTTCATACTGGGGTTCCCGGTCCATCGCACCCACGAAGTGTAGAAGACTAGCCTCTTGGTTGTATACTAGGTAGTCGTTTGCACCAAACACATGCGGATTCGGGTTCTTCCACAGGTAGGGGCAGTTGTCTACGATCCTCTGTTTCGCTGCTATCAGCACGTGTCTTGCATTCCCGGCCACATGCTGGAGGAGGTGGTCGTTCTTCAAACATACAAAGTCGCACAGCAAACATCTGAAAGGCACTTCCTCTAGTGTGAGGTGGTACTTGATGATGTGTTCTTCCATCCGGCACTTGATATTGACTACCTTGGTCCCATCGGTGTTGTGACATCGCACACACTGGTACGCAGCCCCTCGTTTCCTAGCCCGGTCAATCGCCTCCCTGGTGTAGCCCACCGCCAACAGATTAGCCATAAGCTGTTCCATCTTCTGCAGTCAGAAAAGAGCATTAATTAGACAATTATCATCACTGGGCTGACACTGATATAGGCAAGTGAACATGTTGACCTTAACTCCCTTACCCTAAACTGGTATGCTAGGCCTCTTACCTCTTTCTCAAAAAGAAACTGCCGAGAAAATTTCGATCCGTGGGTTCTCACGCGGAAAATCATACGTGCCGCAACTCTCTTGGGCTGAGCTTACACTCCTCTGCAATTGATAAATCGCGTTGCCCTTTTCGATCAAAATTGTCCGTCTCGACCCAAAAACTGCCGTCCTTTACACCATTTATCTTGTCCCTCTCATGAGGATACTTAGGCTCCGGACCATCTGCTTCCTCTATCTCCTTGGACTTGCCTCATGGACGTCATCGGTAAGTTACATTTTACAAACAATTTTAAAATTCACCCATTGCCTTATAAAATGGCTTTGCAAATCATTGCAAGTGATAACTCATAGCTTACGTCGACTTACTATTGGGCCATACTTTACCCTAGTCTTCAAAACAGCCGTCCGTACTACTGGTAAAATCCTGGAGACTCTTCGGCGATTTCCCTCCTGACATTCTTCTTCATTCTTCAAACTATCCCGCTTCGATCGCTATCTCTTTCGCAAAAATACCCATTCGACGCTAGTGACTCATTGCAATTACCTCCACCCTTTACCTTTTCTTTAAACAAAACTCGTTCTGCATCTTTCTCATTGCTACTTTACCTTCTATTCTCTTTCTGTTACCTTTCAGCATCTCCGGACTATGTCAAGACTCTAATTGCAATCTCCCTCTATCTTCTCACCAGTTTTGCTATTGCATCTTCTAGCCCAAGACGCCTTCCCCCTGTTTGGCAGCTATAAGCCTTTCCTGTAATACTCAAGAGTTTCTCAGCACCTCTTTAGTTACTGTCATTTAAGTTTATCTAAAATCCTCCCCCCATAAGCTTTTTATGGCTTAATTACCTTATTAACTTACATACTTGCTTACTCCCTCTACCCAAGCAAGATATACTCTGGTTTCGTTTAACTACTATTTGGATTGAAGAATCACTTTCTTAGCCCTCTTCAACCATTTTGGCAGGTTCTCTCCCTCGTATGGCTTCAACTTATTATGATGCACAGGCTTTTCTGTTCCTGCTCTGTCCACCTGAAGCACGAAGTCTAGTTCTGAGATTTTTCTTTTTATCACAAAAGGACCCTCAAAACAGTATTCAAGTTTTGGAGCTACTCCCAACTTTTTCACTTCCATCAGATACCACACTACATCTCCCACATTGTACCTATTAAATGCCACCTTGGTGTCGTATAGGTCTTTACTGCGTTTTGCTGCAGAAGACATGTGCTTCCTCGCCACTTCATGTGCGTGTTGCATTCTGGCTCTCAAGACATCTACATACTCACCATAGGTGGTTATTTCCTCGCCATCGTATGTATTAGTTGACCCAAAGACTAACTCACCAGGCAGTCTCACTTCTCGCCCCATGGTCAAGAGGTTAGGCGTCATTCTGGTCGCTTCATTCGGCGTAGCCCTATATGCACCGGCAATACAACCCAAATGCAGGTCCCACTCACGCTGCTCTCCACAGAGATATGCTCTTATCATACGGAGCAAGGTGCGATTAAACCGTTCCACTTGCCCGTTTCCACGAGGGTTTCTGACACTTGTTCTTGTTTTCCTTACCTCAAGCATCCTACAGAGCTCTCGAAAAACTCTACTCTCATATGTTCTGCCCTGATCACTGTGGATCGACAATGGGCAACCCCATCTTGCAATTACCTCATTTAGGAGTTTGTCAGCACATACTTCGGCGGTCATATCACTCACTGGTATCACTTCCACATTCTTGGAAAAATGATCAGTAAAGACCAAAATATACCTATTTCCTCTTTCAGTCACTGGTAGAGGCCCTATATAGTCTGTCGCAATACAATCTCCGGGCGCACCGACTTGCAGACTACCCATAGGCGCTCTGGGAATTTTCTGCGGCTTTTTGTCTGCTGCGCAAGTGTCGCATCTTTGCACATACAAACCCACATCCTCCTTGAGAGCATACCAGTAAAAACGTTGTAAGATTTTCTCTTTGGTCTTCTTGGTGCCCATATGACCTGAAACCATGGAATCATGCATCTGGTACAGCACTTCCTTCTTCATGGTTGAAGGTACTACGAACTGCAAATACTGACCTGTCCCATCTTTCTTTGTATACCTCTTGCACAGTAGCCCGTCTTGCAGTACCAATGAGTCCCACAGGATCCAGTAATGCCTAGCTGCTGGGCTCCTCACTGCCATCTCTTGGCTGCTAGGTTTGATGTCAACCAGCTTACCTCTTAAGATAGGACTGATGTCTGGATCTTCTTCCTGCAGTTTTGCTAATTCTGGGGCTGACCTGCCCTGAAACCAAGACACTACACTCTGGACTTCTTTCTTTTCTAGCTCATGTGCTCTGTCAGATGTTGAAGCTGCTTCTTCTGCAGGCTTCACAACTCTGGCTTCATCAGCCTCCTTACCTTGCTGCTTAACCTCTGGCTCGTTGGCTATCAGCTCCTTGTAAAACTGCTCGTGCAGCATGTCCTGAGCTCGCTTCATGCATTTCTTGCATGGACCACATTTTAAAGACCCCATTGTATCTTGCATCGGACAGTCACATGCTCTGGGGTTCTCACAGCGTGATAAGGCGTCACAATGACCTTGACTCTTACCCGGTCTGTACTGTATTTCAAAGTCGTATTGACTAAGAACTTCTATCCACCTAGCTATCTTGCCTCTTGGCTCTTTCAGCTTAAACAGCCATACCAGACTTCTTACTACAAACCTTCTTCCTAAGAGATACTGTCGGAAGTACTCTATGAAGTACCGTGCTGCTAACAGCTCTTTCTCTGTTATGCAGTAGTTGGTTTCTGCTCTGTTCAATGCCCTACTTGCATATGCTATCACCTTCTCTTTACCTTCCTGTACTTGGTGGAGCACGCCACCTATCCCCACATCTGAAGCATCTACGTCTAGGATGAAGTCTCCGCCCTCATTCAGTGGGTAACCCATCACATCAGCACTTACCAGTGATTTCTTGAGCTTTGTGAAAGCTTCATCACATGCGGCATCCCACACAAACTGTTTTCCCTTTTTAGTGAGCTCTACCATCGGTCTTACCATAGATGCAAAGCCCTTTATGTACCTCCTGTAGTATGATCCCATGGCCACAAACTGACGGATCTGTTTTGCGGTCTTCGGCTTAGGCCAGTCTACAATCTTTGCTATGTTTGTAGGATTGGGTTTTACACCCGCTCCTGACACTACATGACCAAGGAATACTACCTCTTCCTGTAGGAGATGACTCTTCTCTGGTTTTAATTTCAGTCCTGCATCGCGAAGTCTGGTCAGAACCTCCTCCACTCTTTGCATGTGTTGATCCAGATCTTTCCCAAATACTATAATGTCATCAATATAAATGAGACATGTCTCCCACTGCAAAGTTTGTAGACATAATTCCATAGTTCTCTGAAAAGTTGAGGCCGAATTACTAAGACCGAAGGGCATGCGTGTCATTTCATAGTGACCATACTTACAGACAAAGGCTGTTTTTGGTATGTCACTTTCCTTGACCTTTATTTGGAAATAGCCACTTGTTAGGTCAAATGTACTGAACAAGTTGGACCCAGCCACCGAATCTAGACAGTCTTGCACCCTCGGGAGTGGAAAAGCCTCAGGTTTTACTAGCTCATTTACCTTTCTATAGTCAACACATGGGCGGACACCTCCATCCTTCTTAGACACTAATACGATGGGACTTGCCCATGGTGACACACTATCTCTTATCACCCCTTTTGCTTTGAGGTCATCAATTGCTTTCTTCTCATCAGCTGCATGAGCTAACGGTACTCTCCTTGGGGCTTGTTTAACAGGAGCAGCGTCTCCTGTAGGAATCTCATGCTCTGTCAAATCGGTCAAACCTATGTCCCACTCATCCTTAGAGAAGGTATCTTTAAAACGACAAAGCAAATCTGCTACCTTGCGTTTTCCAGCTGCATCTAACCCCCTGGTGGCTCTTTGGTACAAGTCACGCAGATGCTCCGGCACGTCTACTCCTTCACTTTCTTTTACGTACCTTACTTTATCTTCTACCTTATGATCGGCTTGACTCGGCCCCTGCTTGCAAAATTGTAGCCGCCTAATTCTGGTATAGTTGCCCTCCTCGTTTGCATTTTCTTGTTTCACCACCAACTTTGGTAAACCATCTATCGGCTCAGCCTGCCCTACGACGGAGTCTTGCTTGATTGATACTGCTGTAGGAAAGGGGTTTAGTAACCTTACCTTACTTGTACAGGCATTGTTTATGTTGGTGAGCGATGGCGCCATCTGTAGAGGGTAGGTATCTCTAAAATGCGCAGTAGGCTCAATTATGTAGTCTGTCTCAGCTGAAAAATCATCATGATCTTTTCGTTCAATAAACACGTCAATGATAGCTTCACTCTGAGCGGGTATCACAAAGTGATCTGCAGCGGTAACTCTTCTCACTCTTGTATTAAGCCCTATCTGTATGATAGGTACCTCCTGCTTGTCAATTACCAGAACACCTTTACTCATCATGATATCAGCCGGACCATTACTACTGCTCTGCAAGGCGTCTACCCCTAGAAGCCCATCGTCATCGATTTCTGCAACTACTGCCTCTATTTGCATTTGAACATTACCTAGCTGTATTGAGAACTCGCCTTTCCCTAGCTCATTGATGGTGGTACCGCCTGCTCCGACTAACTTACATGCTTTACTCAAAGGTGGTCTCTCATCTGGTCTCATGGACTCATACACCCGCTTCGACAGGACAGTCTTCGACGCGCCTGTGTCAGCTGTAAAAAGTATAGGGTACCCTTGAACGGATCCCCTTATATAGACTCCATCAGGTAGCTTCCTGACATGCCTTATGGATTTAACAATCTCATCTGTCTGGGTTTGTATCTCACACTGGCCATTGTCCTTAGATAAGGCGTCTCTGCGGCCATCAGAGACTGCCTTTTCTAGTTTAAAGGGTTTTCTTTTACTTCAGCCGCTCCCCCTGCCTTTGCATTGTGGGAAGGCTGACCATTTCCATTGCTCCTATTGCCGCGTTCTCTTGCTCTGGTTGGACATTCTCTAGCAATGTGTCCTTTGACGCCACATGCATAGCAGACCACTCTAGTGCCATTACCTGTGTTATATCCCTTCTGACTGTACTCAGGAGGCTGTCTAGCACCTTTCTGCAATGCTTCAACTTTACTTGTCAGAGCCTCAATCATGCTTTTTAAATCAGTAATGGACTTAGAATCGGGCTTAACGGAGCTTGTCTCGGTCTTTTGATTATGCTTTACAGGTGGTTTCTTACCATGGTATGACTCTTCTTTAGCAGGCAATCTCATCACATACTCACAGCTATCTACATCTTCATTGACACCTATATCGTTATCTTCCGCTTCACTTTCCTGACTTGTTCTTCTAACTAACCTTTTATATTTTCTGTCTGCGTATGTGTCAAAGCTATTCCTTCTTCTGGTTTGGATAAAATTTACCACGTGGTAGACTGCTGTATCAATGTCTAAAGGTTCCTTGTGGTATTCCACTTCGAACCGTGCCTCATGATCCTTCAAACCATCTAAAAATCTTCTTACCAAATCTTCTTGTCTGGTTTGACTATCTCTACTTTTGTAAGCTTTAGCGTACAACCTCTTTAATTCAGCGGCATATTCCTCCGCAGTCTCATCGTTCTTTTGCATTCTCTGGCTGAACTTGGCAGCAAATGTTTTCTCTGTCTCTACAGTATGGAACCTACTGTTAAGCTCTTTAATTAGCATTGGATAGCAAGAGATTGTATCTTCGGACAACTGGTTAAACACAAAGTCACCAGCCCTACCTTGTAACTTAGGCAAAATATTGTCGAGTTTGGTCTCGTCATCCCAGTGGTGCCTCTTTGCCACTGACTCAAACCGGCTTATCCACACCTTCCACTCCTCTTTCCCATTAAACAGAGGCAACTTTACTTCTGAAGGTGTGTAACCATATGTCTGGCTTACCTGACGCCGCCTTCGGTATTGACCGTCCCTGATGGTATAAGACAGGGATCGATCCTCAGTCCCCCATTGTTCTTGTTCTTCTTGAACGCCTCGCGATTGCTGAAAACCGCGCGAATAGCTTTCTGGCAACTGCCTATCCCCCTTGCTATACAACACCTGCTGCTGACCTGCAGCCAACGCTTCATGAACATAACTTCTAGACTGTGTGCTATCAGTGTTCAAGTTGCCTTGATCATTGTACATACTATTTGAGGGAGGTTGTGTGTCATTATGTGACTGTAACCCAGAATTTGTACTTTGCTGCATCATAGATGTAAGGTTGCATAGGGTATTAGTAATATGTGCCTGCTGTTGTTGCATAGCTGAGACCACATTACTGAGGTTTATAACAGTGTCTTGCACTGCAGTAATTTGGCTACTTGTGCTGCTTTGTGAGGGATAGGATGTGCTGTGCTCTTGATTACCTGTTCTTACCCTTACACCAGTATCAGATCTACTCTGGTATGAATGTGCATGGGTATGATATTGTGTCATATCTGGTGCAGACCATTGCCTCTGAGGACCTCCTGTAATTCTACCAGTATCATTTGACTGCATTTCAGTCCGCTCAGACCCCTGCAACTGCATAAGTGCAGCCGCCGCGGACGTGTCGCTTGGGTCTGCCCTACCCAATTCCATAGTCGTGCCTGCCTCATTAACAGTGGATGGATACCCTACGGTACGAGAGGTAGGTACAGCTGGTTGCTGTGCTGAGGCTGCCTGATCTAGATGGCCCTCACTATGTTGATCGGTTCTACAATCACCGGAGTGTGTGTTTGTATCACGCTCTGTTCCGTCATTATTATTCATGTTGAACCCCAGGTTCGTATCACTGAATCCGACTAGGACGATCGGATTCCACCGCTGTGCCACCAAAAGATGTTACGGGTCGGGCTGTAGATACTTGCTTGGACCTCTCGTCTGACTAGATTGGGGTTCGGCTCACGTAACTGGACTTCAGAGCTAATGGGCAACCGGCTTATGGGTTTGACACCCGGATAAAAAAAAATGCAACAAAAGCGGATTCCAACAAAATGATTTTATGAATAATGAGTTGACAGATTCCTAATAATGGGTGATGAATGACAACAAATAAGACAGTAATAAGTTTGCACTTATTTTTAATTAACTGACTAGATAATACAAGTACTTTTAGTACTTTGATTTTATATTGGTGTACAAATACAGGTGCAAACTGTCAATATTGATTAACAAATCTTTAATGTAAATGACAAAAAGAATAAACTAGTGTGATTAATCAACAATGTTCATTCACGAATGATTTAAATGGTAGCATGGGCTTAAAACGATGATGAAAGGGTGTTAAAATGCCAAAAATGCTTGTTTGGCCTCAAGAAAATCGAATACAGAATGGTAAATTGATGTTCACTTGCACTCAATACTGTGTCAGCCGACGACAAAATCCTACAGTTCAACAAAGAAGGAAATTTCTGTTTTATTTTGATTATTTTTCAAAATAGAATTATTTAAATGCTGAATAAAATCTAAAAATTTATTAAATTAGTTTCTTTGTTTTATTTTCCAATATTTAAAATGACCGAAACCGATTAAAAGCCGTAAAGAAATGCCAAAATAAAAAAAGAACGGTGCAAGACCTCGAAATGCGTCCGTTCTCTAGAGCGACAAAATTCGGAATCCTCGAGACTCCTACGGCGTTTTCTTATATATTCTACGCGTTCTACACCCTACATTCATGCATTCCAGGGTGTAGATCTACAGATCTGCGTCGCAACGAAGCGTATGATCACGTGCTCCTACATGGCAACCGCGTGCAAGATGCTGTAGGACCGTAGGAAATATCAACAACCGCCATGACAGCCGCGAATACCGATAACCGGTTACGAAAAATGACAAATAGTTCAGTAAAAATGAATGACACTGCCATGAAAACGACTACGAGACGAAACTAGAATAATTTTTATACAAGATTCTTACAATTATAACAATTGGGCAATTGGATCTATGTGTTTAATTTGATGGCGAACTCGAACTTTTCGGATTGACAGGTGTAAAATTTGTTTGGAAATCGATCGTCTGACACAGATTCACACGCGCCCTCTATAATGTGCTTACTTTGAGAAATTCAATACACGTTTCACTATCAACATGACATACAAAAACAGGATATTTATTAAAATTCATGTAAAAGAGGCGATACAGCGAGAAATCAGCGGACAACAAAGGTAAACAACAGTTTAATGTACCGCACGTCTGAGTAAAGATACATGTCAATAAAAAGAAATCTCAATTGCCAGCGTCATGTTGAATTGACAAAAAAAAAATATTCATGTATTTCACACAGGACCCGAGTTCGGACACTGCAAAAGTCTGGCTCATAACAGTATATATCTCGGGGTTTCAGGTGAGCGTTTACAGGACCATTGGTCCTCTGGTTCTCCATTCTACCGCACATTTACTTAGTTCACCAGAAATCATATACCTATAAGACCAGTTCTTGTATTTATTTCCTCCTTTACCCCATATTTACCTAAATGCAGATTTTACATGTCAAAAACCTTTAAATTAATGACCCAAAATCTCTTTGCATCAGGTTAGGTTATTTTCTGTCCACTAATACAATCCTACTTCACGGATTTATATTGCAGCAGAACCACTAAAAAGGATCTTTAATCATATGACACACTCCTACTTCACGGAATTATATCATTGACACAACCCTACCACCATAGACTACTATCATCTGATACACTCCTACTTCATGGAATTATATCACGCCTGACAAAGTCCCCAAGAACTATCACAGTCATATAGCATATTTTGATCATTGGTCAATTACATCTGCATAATTCATTACTCATAAATCATAATTACAAGTTAGGTCAATGTCAAGATCACCATGCTTAGTATTTCCCACCCCCATGCTGTTCAATGCCAAAATATGCCATGGATTTTTTTAATTTAGAATTTTTATACTAAGGACTCTCTTGTGACTAACCTAGCTTAGAAATTAACTAATTAAAAAGTAATTAAATGTGTAAAAGAACCGTGTAAGTGCTGAGGGTACCACCTTTTATCATTTGTTTACTTATAGTGTGCATTGCATGTTTTCTCAATTTATTTCTCATTCTGTCTGACCTGCAATTATCTATGTTACCACTCTCTTCAACTGACGTACCAAAATTCTAAACCTTGAATTTAATAAGTATGATGATGTCACAGAGATCGGCGGGCTCACTGAACTTGGCCGACTATAAACACTAACCCCTATATCCTTTTATTATACATTTATTATTAGTTAACTACCTTTGAATATTACATGTACAATTTTCTGCTTATAAATCATATTTTATTTTATAATTTTTAATTCCCTACCCAATTTTGATTTTGTTTAATTCATGGGTTTAAACCAACAGTCCCTTGCAAGATGTGATTTGCGGTGACAAATAAAACACTTTTTACCCTGGTACCTGTTTTTCTCAAAAGACTGAAAATCGCACTTACCACTCTCTGTGTCCTGTCCCTGAATCTTATGAACTTCCACTGTCCTAACACTCACATCCTTTTCAAATGATTGTCCCATCCTTGCAAATTTACACACTTCACTGAGTGTCTTTGCCTCTTTTTGGACCACAGATTTCATGATCGAATGATCCAGTCCCTGATTGATTTGGTCCACAATCTCCTGCTCACTCTTCTTAATGTCATTTCCCGCTCGAATCACTTTCTCGATGTAGTTGTCTGTTGACTCTCCTTTCCGCTGCACCAGTCCTCTGAAGCGACTCACATTCACCACTCTGTCCAACTCACTAGGTAGAAATCTGTCCCTGAACGCCTTCGTCAACAATCCATAGTTTCCCTGCACAGCCTCTGTAAGGGTGTGATACAACATCTCTGCCTGACACCTGTCTTCATTTCTGACTTTTCTCAGTTTCATGACCTGTTCAAATTTTAACAACCAAAACTTAGCACTTTCTCCCACAGTGCCACTGAATGTTGGAATTTTAACTCCGTAGTTTGAATTTTCTGACGCCATTGTTTATCTCCCAATTCACCTCACTGTCAAATTAATTCCTCCTTTTGATCGTTTTTGCGGATTTTAGATTCATCCGTACCCGGATTCTCCACCATTTGTAACCGGTCGGTTTATGGCTACTTTTTAGTTTAATTACTTTTCTTTTAATCATGTCTGGGTGGGAAATTAGTCTCAAGTCCATTTCTCTATTCTTCAATTTTAATTTGTATTTTCTTTTTCTTTTTCTTCATGTTTACTATTTAACACGTCCACCTGGCAACAATCACTTATAATACAAACAAAGTCACATCCTTCTTATTTTAAGCCTAAAACTCAACTTTATATTATCTTTTCATTTTGTCATTTCAATAGTCACTCTACTTATTCTTATCCTCTCATCAACCCTTATCATTCTATATCTAAAACTCAACTGATTTGCCCCCAAAATTAAAAATTCCAAGATTCCCTCCTTCCAGCCTCATTATCATAACTTTCCCAGAATTCCCCTTTGATTCATTATCAATCTTCCAATCAAATTCTTTCTTACAATTGTAACACTAGATGGCATTGATATCAACCCAAGGAGACGTCCTAATATGGGAGACCCCTGCAGCTGATAAGCCAGAAAGAGGCTATCACCATATTGCTTCATGAGCCACAGGTAGCAAAATTTTCCACCAGCTTGCTGCATTCTTGGGCCCCTAATTAAGCAATCTCCCAGATGTTTTATGTTAATGCTTATGTAAGACTTTGAAACTTACACAGTACTAATTAATTCAAAAGCATATAAATGATAATAAAAACTGACTGCTTGAAGAATTTTAGAATAAAAATACAATGTCTTTTAAAATCAATGCCAATACTATTTAAAACAATTATTACTTTAATTAGCTGGGTGACAAAAGTAAAAGTTTTGTTCCTGGGTGCATCCATACTGATATTTTGGCTATGTTTCATGTTCTGTCAATGCTTCCAAAACCATATGAGAAGCCAGTATCAATGTGGTGTAATGGTAAAGATACTTGCCTTGCAAACAAGGGCTTCATGATCAATTCTTGGCTTCTCTGTTCTTTCAGATAACACTATAGGCTGAGGTCCCATGAATATTTTTGCTGGGTGACTAAACCTGGAGACTATTGGCTTTGTTGCTTCCAATAATACAAGTATACGAAACCTTTGAATGTCCAGAGCTAAATATGCTCAGCATAAATTGAAAAAAAAAAACCCACAAAACAACAAAGTAGTCCTTATAGTTTGGGGTGGGATGGGATCCATGTGAGTTTCGTGCCTTTAAAGTTACATCTGTTTTTTTTATAAGCATTTTGTAAGAAGGTGGCTTAAGGATGTATGACGGTCTTGTTTTCGAACTTCTGCGCACGTCACATGACTTTTGGCACGCGCCTGTATACTGGTTACCGGCAGCCAAACGTTTGCCGAATCAATGAAACGGAAACCGGCTATGGATTTCCCAATGAGCCGCCATTTGCAATCTGACAATCGATACAAATTAGAAACCAGTTGGAAACGGATTATTTCCCCCATTTGAATGGTCATCAAAACACAGACTGTTGGATATTTGGAAATGGAATGGTATGTCATTAATTTGTTACAGTATTTTGCGCAAATTACGGTGTGTGTATGAGCTGAGTACTTTCCAAAAGTCTTTTGTCACGTATTTTCGCGAACGTTTCATCTTTACGAATGGCTAATTGCTGATCAATGCAATGTATCGAGTGAAATTGGACACGGCGTGTGTTAAGTGCTTATGATTATTTACTCCAAGAGTGAGAGTGATGGGATTTCTACGGGAAACTCAAACTGTACAATTTCAGTCTATGATCTACTGTCCATACACTGTCTTTAGGAAACTACATTTTCTATATATACTTTCTATATATACTGCATCACCCTCTCGCGAGGATTATGTGCAGGTACCTTGATATCTGGACAGAATTGTTTGAACTGATGCTTAACATCACAGTCAACAGCCAGGGTCATGTCAGGACACGCCTCAGAATATAACCACCCAACTAAGCCAGTAAGGCTTATATGTATGGCTTGTAAGACTTGAGACCACTTTTCCTTGGCAGGCTCAGACCGGAGTGGTTAACGAGTAATCAAGGCGGCCAGTCAGTAGCGAATAAGCTTTGTCTGGAGGCACAAGCAGCCCATCTATTTCTTCAGGCCCCAACGGGTAGGGGTGTTTCAGAAAAAGGTGATTTTGAAAACACAGTTTCTGACAAATGTTGTTTGGACAGTATGGGTAATAGTACCTGGAGCTCCCTGTTTCTATAGAATTATAGATTATGCTGTTGCATAAAATGTTGCAGTTAAATATTGATTTTATACTTTGAACTAGAACATGTATGTAGAATGGGTACAAAATTTCTAATAGTGGCTCCCGAGGCCTAGTGGTTAAGAGCACTGATATTTCATTACTGTCACCGGGCTTAATCATTCAATTACCTCATTGACATGTCTGGTGTGGGGCACATGTGAGACAAGCCAAGTAATGCCTGTGGGTGTGTCATGTGTTATTTTTCTTGGGGTTCTCGTGTTTTCGCCCCACCTACTGATTAACTCTCCCCATACATCAGGAAAACATGTCTGTGAAATGTATACCCGCTTAAACCCCACTTTTATATAGCAAAACTGGGGTATGCAGGGATATACCTATTTTTCTCATTTTCATTCCAAAACAGATTGTGGGTACTCATTTGAACCAACTTGGGGAGGTGGTTCTAACGTGTACCCACAATGTTTTGAACAAACATATTAAAATTATCAATTTTTTCTTAAGAATTTTTCAAATTTTGATGCTGAAAAAAATTCTCTGTATATTATTTTGTAATGTATGAGCTGAAATTGTCTTGAATTTTGAAAAGGATGAAATTAAACTGAATCCAAAGTATATCTTTAGAATGTGACACAGCCAGGTTTGAATATGAATACAAGTTGAATGTGTTGGAGCCATATATTATTTATTTTTCTGTTCAGTGAGCTATTTTTACTTCAGAAATTTCCTGTACAATGGTGAGGAGGTGAATAGCAAGCCAGATGATTCAGCTGAACAGTTGCAGCATAATTGTACAATGAGGCAGCTAAGGTGAATAAAATTTAAAAACAGTAAAATTAACAACTATTGAATTTAATAATTGTTCCATTGAATATGTAGAGAAATAATAACATGCAGAGCAGCAAACCCATCTTGACAGAAATATTGTTATTGAGGCTTAACGTCCCAGTTGACAATTTTTCAGCCATGTCGGGATAGAGCAAACGCTCTTGGTTTAACCAGTACTGTAGGGAGTTAATGTGTCTTGCGCAAGGACACAACACGACACCTGTGGGGATCGAACCCAGGACCCATTGATATGGAGTCCGAGGCTCTACCACTATTCCAGGTATTAAAGCAAATTATTTCGCAACAAGACAGAATAACCAATGCAGGCGAAATCAATTTGCAACATTGGGGAGTACATAACTGTCTAGGAACAACTTAAACCATGGGTTTGAATGCTTACTCTATGGTTAGTTGTTCCCACACAGTAACATCTATGTACATTAGTTGTTCTCAGTTGCATTGGTTGTCTCTCTCTATAACTGATGTGTCACAAGATTTGTCAGATTTTTGTGCATAAGTCTCACTCTTTTATAATTACAGCCAAAATGAGTTGCAGCCATAACAGTATCACTGCGAATGGTGCTAGAGAAGAGGTCCAGCATTGGAGGACTGGTAATTAATTTTGTTTGTTGCTTTTCATCTATCTTTTATCGTCTCAGGCAATGTAGGGACAGATATTAAGGTTTTTCTATAGCTAGCCATCTAAAAAGACAGATTTGCCATTTTGAAAATAACAGCTTTCCTAATCTGGAAAAGTGGAGTATGCCAAATTTGATGCCATCTTCTAATACTGCAAAGGCCTAATTCTATAAGACCTGGTCAGAAACCCTGAAGACCGATTTTCTCGCAGCGTTTAAAAATGTTTAATCAAAATAGGTCGGGCATGAGAGCTTTGACCATGCCATGCATGCTTTACTGGGCCAGACACTTTCATTAACCGCAATGCATTGCCAAAACTACTTACGTAAAGGATATTTCATATCTTATTGTATCTTAGCTGGTCACTGTGATACATGAATATTTTTTCGCAAAACAAAATGTGTTTACTTCATTCCATGTATCAATATTTTAGAATATCCCGTTAATGTTAGTTTTAATGTGACAAAATATCATTTTCACGTTTTAAGACTGACAGGGTTGGCATGTGCAACAGGGTCAAAGCTTTTATACCTGCCACCAGAATAGGTGTAGATGCATGTATTCATTTATAATTAGATTGCATGTGATTATTTTTTCAGAATCTGACATTGAATGGAAAGATGTGACAGACAGAGATATATTGGAGAAAGAAAACAACAACAAACTCCTGCCCTGTATATTTCACATTTGTTGTAATTAAAACAATAAAGTGAGCAAAATGAATGGCTTTTGTGATTTAAGACAGAAATTTCCACTGATTTTAGCCATTGCAGTATTGTCGGTTGGTTATGAATCCCACTCAACAGCTGTGGTCATACAGAGACAAGCTCCCTATATATCAAGTCTCATTTGAGAGGCTGAGAAGCCTGGCATCCATCCCACGATCCCTGGTTTACAAGCTGATTGGCTTTATCACTATGCCAGGGTAGGATTCCTATTCCAGTATTTGATGGGCATGAAAAAAAGTATCATAACCTTGGGCTGGAAACAAAGCAAAGTCTGTTATTTGATCTTCTTGTGAGAAAAGATAAGAATTACCGTAGCAATGACCAGGAATTGGAAAATCGTCTTTGAGTATGTTTCAGATTCTATATATTTTACAAATGAGAATGAGCAAAATTTTAAGGAGTCAGAATGGATCCAGTATTTTCTCGCTATGTGGTTATTTCCGACAGTTTGTTTTCAGGAATTCCACAAAAAGGTTTATGAAAATAAGACAACACACCCTTTCATAGAGCTCAGCAGCCTTTAGTGCTCAAGATGACCTAGGATACCCACGATCTGGTTTTCAGCTCACCTGAGCTTGCTCAGGATGTGAGCTTATAGGAAGTTACTCGAGCCGGTGTCCATCTGTCTGTAGGTCTGTCTGTTAGTCTGTATGCCTGGCCACCCTTTCAAATACATGTATGTATTTATCGCTGAAACTTGCATTTATTTTAAGATTTCACGAATTGGATAGTAAAAGTTAATGACAAGTTGATTTCCTTGTTGTTTTGACATTAAAAATGTCCAAGGTGTAATTATGGCAAAATACCTTTTGTTCATGCTATGGCTCAAAATATAAAGGGTATCTGGCATTAATTTGTTTCACTGATTCATATAGTAAATCAAAACAATAACTGTGTGTGACAATTCTTAGCATAGATTTTGGTCTTTAAAATGACCAAAATAGTTGCTTTAGGGTGAAATTATGGCATAAAAGCACATTTTGTCATGCCCTGACCCCTTCATTATTTGGAAACACATAATTATTGTATGTATTTTACCCAAGTGAAAAGTGAAGTTAGTAACATGATTAAGTATTACTATTTTATTGTTTATTTGAATGTTTAATAATGACCAACCATGTAAATTTATCGTAAAAATTCCAAAAAAGGGTTATAAGAACACCTTTTTCCTTGACATGACCCAAAATCTAATGGGTATCTGGCTTTTATTTTATGCCATTTCACAAACTGGAATGGGAATGTTCAACTATGATCAAGTCTGACAAGTTTTTCATTCATTTTTGTGCTTAATAATGTCCAAAATTGTTATTTTAGGGTGAAATTATGGCAAAAAGGCACTTTTTTCATGCCCTGACCTCTATATTCTTATGGATTTAGGACTATATGTCATTATTTTCTATGTTTTTTGTAAACAGGATGAAAAATTTAATAAGAGGACTTTGTTTGATGACTTTCTCATTAATTTTATTCATTTAAACTTGCCCACAATGGTAATTTTGATGGAAAATATGGCCAAAAGCCCCCTTTTATCATGCTGTGGCTTCATAAAAAGGCTGGTTACACATGTTTTTTTCATCATATTTTTAAAGAATGTACCTTTATTGGTTGTTGTACAGAGTTTCACAAAATTGACATTATAACATGATATCTAAATTTTGATAAATGTCATAAAAATAGACATTTTCCCATAGGCACTAATGTTAAAATGTCATTTTGGGTACCTTTTCGCGTGCCCCTCCAGCACCCAAACAAATATGGGTACCTATTGATTTTTTAGGTTAATTTGTTTAACCAAGTGTTATACTTGACAAAAAAGTTCTTTTTAAAAAAATGACATTATTCAGGCAGAGACCTTCATACATCCTTAAATATAATGAGAGCCATAATTCTGTTTACATTTATTGATGGAAAGGAGACCTTAAAAGACTTTAAGCTTGAATTTAGTTGAAGTAAACATTGGCTACCTCAGATTTTGAAAATAATATTTGTTTGGTTAGTTTAATAATAGGCCTTTTTATCCACTCTACTTAGTAGGACACTCTAATTTGGAATAATGAAAGAGCGAAAACAAATTAAACACCAGTATCCGCACAACACGAACACTTCACAGGACGGCCATTTTTCCTCTCCATAAGTTTGAGTTGTTTGAGTTTCTTATTAACGATTCTTTGCGCCTTGAAATCGAAGCTTGTACTGTTTGCATTTCTGGATCAAGTTTTGAAGCTACCTGATTGAACAGAATCAATTAATTTGTTTTAAAAGGCAGTGTGGAAAAATATGGGTCAAAAAGCTTAGATGTGTTTGATGTTTTTTAAATTGTTTGAAATGGAAATGTTTGCAGATCTAAAATTTTAGTCGCAGATCAGTGTGTTGTTCCTCACATCATGAAAACATGTCCCTGTAATATAGTAAAACTGGGGTATGCAGGGGTTTACCTATTTTTCTTATTTTTGCTCCAAAACATACATTGTGGGTACTGGTTAGAACCGCCTTTTTAGCTCACCTGAGCCGAAGGCTCACAGGTGAGCTTATAGGATAGGCAGGCATCCGTCGTCCGTCGTCGTCCGTCGTCCGTCGTCGTCCGTCCACAATTTCAAAGAAGAATATTTCTGAAGCTAGTAGGCCGATCTTGATCAAATTTAATGTGAACCATAATTGGGTTGGGGGATTGATGGCATTAGGTTTTGGAGCAGATTGTATCAAAATTGTGGTTTCCATGGCAACAGATAGGTCCCATAGACTTACAATGGGAAAAACTAAACAAATCTTCTTCTCTGAAACCACTAGGCCCACAGCTTTGATATTTGGTATGTAGCAATGGCTAATGGTCCTCTACATAAATTGTGCCATTCATGCCCCTGGGGTCAAATTTGGCCACGCCCCGGGGGTCCATAGTCTCCATAGACTTACTATGGGAAAAAAATTAAAAAATCTTCTTCTCTGAAACCACAGGGCCCACAGCTTTGATATTTGGTATGTGGCAATGGCTAATGGTCCTCTACATAAATTGTGCCAGCCATGCCCCTGGGGTCAAATTTGGCCACGCCCCGGGGGTCGATAGTCTCCATAGACTTACAATTGGAAAAACTAAAAAAATCTTCTTCTCTGAAACCACTAGGCCCACAGCTTTGATATTTGGTATGTAGCAATGGCTAATGGTCCTCTACATAAATTGTGCCATTCATGCTCCTGGGGTCAAATTTGGCCACGCCCCGGGGGTTGATAGTCTCCATAGACTTACTATGGGAAAAAAAAAAAAAATCTTCTTCTCTGAAACCACAGGGCCCACAGCTTTGATATTTTGTACGTGGCAATGGCTAATAGTCCTCTACATAATTGTGCCAATCATGCCTCTGGGGTCAAATTTGGCCACGCCCCGGGGGTCAATAGTCTCCATAGACCTACAATAGGAAAAAAACTAAAAAAATCTTCTTCTCTGAAACCACTAGGCCAACAGCTTTGATATTTGGTATGTAGCAATGGCTAATGGTCCTCTACATAAATTGTGCCATTCATGCCCCTGGGGTCAAATTCGGCCACGCCCCGGGGGTCCATAGTCTCCATAGACTTACTATGGGAAAAAAAAATAAAAAATCTTCTTCTCTGAAACCACAGGGTCCAAAGCTTTGATATTTTGTATGTGGCAATGGCTAATGGTCCTCTACATAAATTGTGCCAATCATGTCCCCGGGGTCAAATTTGGCCACGCCCCGGGGGTCGATAGTCTCCATAGACCTACAATAGGAAAAACTAAAAAAATCTTCTTCTCTGAAACCACAAGGCCCACAGCTTTGATATTTGGTATGTAGCAATGGCTAATGGTCCTCTACATAAATTGTGCCATTCATGCCCCTGGGGTCAAATTTGGCAAGGTCCTGGAGGTTGATAGTCTCAATAGACTTGCTATGGGAAAAAAAATCAAAAATCTTCTTCTCTGAAACCGCAGGGCACACAGCTTTGATATTTTGTATGTGGCAATGGCTAATGGTCCTCTACATAAATTGTGCCAGCCATGCCCCTGGGGTCAAATTTGGCCACGCCCCGGGTGTAGTTAGTCTCCATAGACTTACAATGGGAAAAACTAACAAAAATCTTCTTCTCTGAAACCAAAAGGCCCAGAGCTTCTATATTTTGTATGTAGCAATGTTTGGTAGTCCCAATTATAAATTGTGCCAATCATGCCCCTGGGTCAAATTTGGCCATGCCCCGGGGGTCAATAGTGTCCATGCATAGACTTTCATTGGTCGATTCTCAATTAATTTAAATCTCATGAGCTTACAATGTGATAATCTCTCAGGTGAGCTACAGGACCAATGGTCCTCTAGTTAGCTCACCTGAGCCGAAGGCTCACAAGGTGAGCTTACAGGATGGCCATGCTCTGGCATCCATCAGTCGTCCACAATTTCAAAGATCTTCTCCTCTGAAATCGCTTGGCCAATCAAAGCCAAACTTCATGTGGAGCATCCTTGGGAAGGGGGAACAAAAGTATAAAAAATGGTCCAGGTCACATGACCAAGATGGCCGCCATGCCCATATATATGGTAAAAACCATAAAAAAATCTTCTTCTCTGGAACTGGTGGACCGATTTTAACGAAACTTGGTATGTAGCATTGGGGACTCTGGCCCATCATAGTTTATATAAATCATGACCTTTGGTTGACCTTGACCTATTTTACGGCAAGCTCAATTTTGGTTACATAGGCTTTTCAATGGAAAAAGGTGAAACATTGAATTTTTCAAGAAGTTTTGTAGCCTGTGTCCTGAAAGTTGGTAGATACAGACAACATGCTGAGCTAATGAAGTGTTGTGAATATAAAAGGTCAAGGTCATTTACAAATTAAATGTAAAACTTAATTTTTTCAGTAACCATTTGACCAATCAAAGCCAAATTTTATATGTAGTATCCTTTAGATGAAAAAACAAGTTTATATAAATGGTCAAGGTCACATAACCAAGATGGCTGCCATGGCTATAAATAGCAAAAGCCTTTAAAAATCTTATACTCCAGAACCAGAAGGCCTATGATTTTGAAACTTGGCATGAAGCATCAGGGGGAGGAGCTCTACAAAATTTATATAAATCATGACCCTGGGATGACCTTGACCTATTTTACAGCAAGGTCAACATAGGTCGCCCATGCATTTGAATGGGGAAAATTGTCAAAATGTCATTCGAAGGGAAAAACTTTATGGAAATGGGCGAACGGACAGAAGATTTATGATTCTGAAAAAAAAAATGGATCCCACGGGCAGGTCTGCCCCCACCCAGGGGCAATATGTATATATTACCATAATATTCAAAGATCTTCTTCTCTGAAACCGATTGGTCAATCAAAGCCAAATGTGATATGGAGCATTCTTAGGAAGGGAGAATGAAAGTATATATAAATGGTCAAGGTCACATGACCAGGATGGCCGCCATGGCTATTAATAGCAAAAACCTTTATAAATCTTATTCTTCAGAACCGGAAGACCTATGATTTTGAAACTTTGCCTGAAGCATCAGTGAACGGAGCTCTACAAAGTTTATATAATCATGACCACCAGATGACCTTGACCTATATAATGGCAAGGTCAGGTGAGGTTGCATATCCCAGATCTCAGGTGAGCGTTTACAGGACCATTGGTCCTCTGGTTATGATTTGAAAAAGACATTGACTCCAGGAGTTATTTTACCCTGCCCTAGGGTTATATACATGCATTGTACCATTCTAGTCTAACAAGTTTATTGGTACATGTACACTGAAACAAAGTTATAAAGAGGCCACTTTTAAACTCATTTTTTGTTTCTAAGCCAAGTTCAAAATTGCACAATTTTTTGCCAAAAGAAGTGTCTTTCAAGTAAGTAAAGTTCCAAAGTGTTAAGAAATAATTTTCTTTTACTAAAGGCGTTTTTGGAGTAAAAATGCAAAAATCAATGTTTTTAAATAAAAAATTGGATACAGCACACCATTTATTGAAATTAGGAACGGGTGTCATCAAAGGGGTCGTTACGGCTCGGAAAAACATCAAACATTCGAATTTTCTCTACTGGTAGAATTTTTATGCATTTTTAAAAATCGCCAATTTTGAGATTTTTTGAAAAATTCATAAATGTGCCTCTTAAACATGTTGACCCCTGTTAAATTCACTTGATGAGGCCTGGAAATGAGAGATATAATTCGACTGAACTGTTTTTGACCATTTTCGAGGACCAACATGTCAAGGCTGCCGCACACTTCCGGTTTCAATGCCAATTTTTAACGAACAAAATAACAAAATTTGTGGACGATTTTTTTAATTTTCAAAGTTTATCAGAGTCTAGCATTTGACCTAAATAATCGCTGAAAATTTCAATGCCGTGCTGCTGATAATAACGCAACTGGAGAAGAACAAAGTTGGTATGCAAATTGCATACAAAAGCTGAATTCCTGTTATTCAGGTTGTTGTCTTCTTGCATGTGCAAAACAGAAACGAAGATTCTTATTGCAGCAACACTTTTGACTTAATTTTATCTTGCATCATGGCAGTCAGTAGCACTTTCAAATAAATTAAAATGTAAAAACACAACGTCATAATATGACATTTAATTTGATGTTAATAAAGTGTGACTTTTTGAAATAGGGTACCTTTACACATGCTTCGTCTGTGTGAGAAGTATCACGCATTTTGGAATGCAGAAACTCACAGAGCCACTGTTAGACATTGGTTTATTCATATGATCATGAATTTTATTTGATCGTATTTTACTTTCTGAACTAGAAGACAAAATATGAGGTGGCCTCTTATAACTTTGTTTCAGTGTATATATCTTAGGTCTCAGGTGAGCGTTTACAGGACCATTGGTCCTCTGGTTAGATGTCATGACATCCCAATTTTGGGTAGAAGTCCCACCAAGGATGAACATCCCGATGTGACCACAGCTGATGACTGGGATGTAAAGCATCAAATCAAACAAACAAATCAATCTTTTTAAGGATGCCTTTTAAAGACAAATGCTTTGGATGTATCTACATCTCAAGGATCAATGTTATTTTTCTTTCTGTAGGTGACAGATCCTTCTACAACCTTGCCCTGGGGAAGAGTGTGGATCTACAGTTAAAGACGGATGCCTCAGGGGACCAGACCAAGAAAGTGCAGTTTGTTACCGACATAAATAGCAAGGTTAGATAATGCTTATCTGTAAGGTACTGTATATGATTATGTCTCCCCCCGAAGGGTCGTGTCCGTCTGTCCGTGCGTCTGTCTGTCTGTCCGTCACAAATCTTGTCCGCACTATAACTTGAAACCGTCTGAGATATTTCAATGAAACTTGATACATTTATAAAGCATGATGAGATGACGTGTCATGCACAAGAACCATAACTCTTGCTTTCATATCCTTGGAGTTATTTCCCTTTGATTATTTTCCATACAATTTCGTGTCTGCTCTATAACTTGAAAACCGTCTAAGATATTTCAATGAAACTTGATACACTTATAAAGCACGATGAGATGATGTGTCATGCTACAGAACCATAACTCTTGCTTGCATATTTTTTTAGTTATTTCCCTTTGATTATTTTCCATACAATTTTGTGTCCGTGCTATAACTCAAAATTGCAAAGAGATATTTCAATGAAACTTGATACACTTACAAAGCACAATGAGACGATGTGTGTCATGCACAAGAATTATAACTCTTGCTTGTGTATTTTTTTAGTTATTTCCCTTTGATTATTTTCCATACAATTTCATGTCTGCCCTATAACTAAAAATCCGTAAGAGATATTTCATTGAAACCTGATACACTTATAAAACAGAATGACAGGACATGTGATGCACAAGAACTATAACTCTTGCTTGCATATTTTGGACATGCAATTAGAAAGGGGGGAGACATCAGTTTTCACATAGAAAACAAATTCTAGTTTTTAGCTCACCTGAGCCGAAGGCTCACAGGTGAGCTTCTTGTATAGTAGTCGAGCCGGCGTCCGTCCGTCCGTGCGTTCACATTTTCAAACTTAAATATCTCTAAGATAACAAGGCCAATCGCGATCAAATTTTATCTAAAGCTTCATTGAGGAGGGGGAAAGGTTGCATCAGGTAACAAGGATAACTACAATATCTCGGATGAGTTCGAATTTAGGCCAGATTCGACCTCTGACTGCGGAGTTAGCTGCCCTTTAGTGTTTGAAAAATCAATATTCTGTCTTGTGGCCACTCTAGCGCCTTCAATTTTAATCGGATCTTCTTCGTCTTGGAAGTAACAAGGATAACCATAACATCTTGGATGAGTTTGAATTTGAGCCAGATTCGACCCTGGACTGCGGAGTTAGCTGCCCTTGAATGTTTGAAGAATCAATTTTTAACTCACATGAGCCGAAGGCTCACAGGTGAGCTTATAGTATAGTGGTCGAGCTTATAGTATAGTGGTCCGTCGTCGTCGTCGTCAACATTTTCATATTCATTTTCATCGAATCTTTTCATATTTCACATATAGCATCTACAGGTGGGGGGAACGAATATTTGTGTTTTTTATTTCGATGGGATAAGAACTCTGGTTGCTATTGCAACTTATGCTTCCCATAGACTTATAATGGAAAAAGTGAGAATTGCCAGTTTTTGCTGTCTTGTTGGAGATATTTGAATTTTGTTTTTGCAGAAATGTTTATTGAGTAGTCCTCTACGTTTCATGTGACTTTTGTCCTAATCCTTTATTTTGATTGGTTGCAGGGGCCCTATATAGGGCAAAATTTCGAAAAACATTCAAAAATCTTCTTCTCAGAAACTGTCAAGGGGATTAAGCCTGTACTTTGTATACATGTTCCTGACAGTGGCCTTTACATAATTTGTGTTTTTTATTCCAGGCGGATAAGAACTCTGGTTGCTATGGCAACTTAAAGTTTCCATAGACTTATAATGGGAAAAGTGGAATCGGCTATTTTTCCGCTAAAATTGCAGACATTTGAATTTTGTTTTTGCAGAAATGTTTATTGAGTAGTGTTTGACGTTTCTTGTGAGTTTTGTCCTAATCCTTTATTTTGATTGGTTGCTGGGGCCCCATAAAGGGCAAAATTTTGAAAAAAACATTCAAAAATCTTCTCCTCAGAAACTGTCAAGTGGCTGAATCCTGTACTTTGTATACATGTTCCTGACAGTAGCCTCTACACAATTTGTGTTTTTTATTCCAGTGGGATAAGAACTCTGGTTGCTATGGTAACTTTAAGTTTCCATAGACTTATAATGGGAAAAGTGGAAATTAGCTATTTTTTGAAAACTATTGCAGCCTGAGACCTGAAAAGTGGTAGATGCAAGCAACCAATGGATAAGATGAAGGTATATGATTAATTTAGGTCAAGGTCATCTCTTGACCTTGGCCGGTCTGTTGTCCATACACACTTTTCAAAGATCTTTTTCTCTGAAATCACTTGGCCAATCAAAACCAAATTTTATATGAAGCATCTATAGGAAAAGGGAACCAATGTATTTATAAATAATACAGGTCACATGACCAAGATGGCCGCCATGCCCATATATGGTAAAAACCCTTCAAAAATCTTCTTCTCCAGAACTGGTGAACCGATTCAACGAAACTTTGCATGAAGTATGGATGACTCAAGTACTACAATGTATATATAAATCATGACCCTGTGATGACCTTGACCTATTTTACGGCAAGGTCAACATAGGTCACCAATGCATTTGAATGGGGAAAACTTTTTAAATATCATTTAAAGTGAAAATCTTGCAGGAAACGGGCATTAGGACTGAATATTAATGATTCTGAAAAAAATGGACCCCAGGGGCTCATCTGCCCCCACCCTGGGGTATGCATGTATATTACTATAATATTCAAACGTCTTCTCCTCTCAAACCGCTTTGCCAATCAAAGCCAAATTTTATGTGAAGCATCTATAGAATAGGGGAATCAATGTGTATAGAAATAATCTAGGTCACATGACCAAGATGGCTGCCATGCCCATATATGGTAAAAACCCTTGAATAATCTTCTCCAGAACCGGTTGACAGATTTCAAAGAAACTTGGCATGAAGCATTGATGGCTAATGTACTACAATGTATATACAAATCATGACCTTGACCCAGTTTATGGCAAGGTCAACATGGGTTGCCTATGCATTTGAATGGGAAAAAGTGTTAAAATGCCATTTGAAGGGGAAAACCAGTGTGAAATTGGCAAATGGACAGAATATTGATTATTCTGAAAAAAGAAAATGGCCCAAGGGCTTCATCTGTCCCTGCACTGGGGTTAAATACCATGATATTCCAACATGTTTATTGGTATATGCAGCAGATCTCAGGTGAGCGTTTACAGGACCATTGGTCCTCTTGTTAGTGTTGTGGCCACTCAAGCATCTTCAATTTTGATCAGATCTTCAAAAAGAAACAAAAAAAAAACACACTTTGTCCAGTGACTGTACTTGTTGACTCTCAGGTGAGGGATCGTTGCCCTTGGGCTACTTGTCTAAATGTTCTTGACAACATAGAAGTAATTACTTAAAAATTCAAATAGAGAAAGTTTGCTTCAAAACATTTAGAAGGAAGACAATCAGGGGAGACAACCTTTTCAGAGTCTTATCCATTTCAATATCCTACTTACTTAACAGCTATTATTAAAATATCCACATCATTTGGAAATCATTATTAAGTATTCCAAAATATTATGCTATTTTTTTCAGACCTTATTTCCAGACATTGTTGTTTTTATAGCTTCAACCCTTCAATGTATTGTATTATTCTATAGCTATAACTGTAATGGAAAAGTTCCATGTAGATATCCATCCGAGAAAAAAAAAAGTCCGGTTTTAAAAGATTGTTTATTCGTCAATATGATTATTTTAGGATGTAAAGCTGTAGACATACAAAAAGTAAATAGATTGTTTTTTCAACCGGGACACTTAAAAGTTTGAAAGTTACTAACGTTTCAAATTAAAAAGACTGCTTAGAAGCCATTGGTAGTGATTCGGTCGGCGGTCATCAGTCTGCGGTCTTTGCAAGCCTTAGGCATATTCGTCCCCAATTATTTCGATACAAATTGTTATTTTGGTTTCTAATCTATAAACGACATGCTTAAGACATGATTTCTATCATTGATTATGCCTGTAGTGCCTGTCTGTTCTTCATAATAATAATAGTTCATCGCGGTTTGTATTGAGCGCTACACTGCCGTGGTCACTTCAATAGTTTTTTTTTATGATAACCTCGAAGGTACGAATGAAGCCGAGATAGCCTGATTCTCTTTTCTCTTCTAATCAAGGGCGGGAAAATGATTCGGTATCAATTAAGCATGGCACTGGTTCCTATTCCGAATATATTTACATATAACATAAACCTGATAACGGGAAACCAGCCGATAATGGCAACTATTTTTAGATAATTATTTATAGACCATAAATATTAATGATAACATGAGTAATGCCGTTAAAAGTCTGTCGGCCCCATTAGCTCAGTGTGATAAGCATCGATCTTCTAATCAGACTCATGCAGGTTTGAATCTCGCAAATATTTTTTTTTTTTTTTTTTTTTTTTGTTATCATAATAAGCCTCTTTTCTTTCTTCATTCGTTTTTATTCTTCCTTTTTTATGGAGTCTATTTAGCAGTACGCTGAAAAAAGTTGTTCAGTACTGGCGATAACTGGTAGACCCAGACAGATGAATGTTGCATTATCAAATGAGCTGCGTCACAAGAAAACCGGATTTTTGCCTATGCGAAAACAAAGGCGCAGATCAGCTTCGCAGTAACTGCGAAGCTGATCAGCGCCTTTGTTTTCGCTACACGGATAGTACACTTTCTCTTCTTGTTAAATCCGAAATTTCAAGCTTCTATGCTGCTTCGGGGACTGGTCATGTTGGGATGTTGCCTCCATTTTACAGGACTTTTACCCAAAATGAGGATGTCATCACATCCAACAAGTGCTTGAAATATAACTATCCAACTAAGACACAAAGGGCTTATACGTATGGATGGTTTGACTTGAAATGTTTCCTCGGCAGGCTCAGACAAGCGCGGTTAACCAGTAATCAGTCAGCAGTGTATTTAGCTTTACCTGAAGGCACAAGTAGCCTATAGCTATTTCTTTAGGCCCCAATGGGAGGGGGGCCCATAGTCTCTATGGTGAAAATAACAGTCACAAATGATTAGCGTGTGCCTAAGGTGTGTACAGGTCGTATAATAATCTCAGCATGCTGAAAATTTTGGATTGCATGTACTTTTGTACAGTTATGTTAAGCACACAATACAGTATAGGCGCGTATCAAACGTTTAATGTAACGCGTGTTGAACTTATTCGTATAAGACACATACCCGAGACACGTCGAGCTTTAAGCATGCTGCATGCTTAAAATACTTTAACGTACACCAAGCGTACAGAACGCACATGTACGAGGTTTGTGGACACCTTGGCTAGCAGGAAAAGTAAAGTGCTGTTATTTAAGTTTTTTTGTTTTTGTATAAATATAAGCAGCAATATCTTATGAGCATATTTGAGGAATTTGTTTCAATTTGAAGTATCAACACGTTAAATATGACATATTTTCTACTTAAGCGTACGTAGGGCCACACGGGACAGGTGCCAAAACGTCAACAAAATGTAACGATTTTCATATTGTGTTTTTTCCCTGTCAAACGGCACTTAAATATGTTATAACATTAAAACATTTCGTCCTAAAACCAAATAACACTGACTTCAGTTTCAGAAAGATTCCGACTTGGCGGCAGTGTTGTTTGATTTATGTGAAAAAAATCAGAAGCAGACCGAAAAATCTGTTTGAAATAATGGCGTAATTTGACGTCCGAGAACAGCCGACGCCGATTGTATGTTTCGTTAAGGAAATCACCCAGATACGATGAAAATGTTACAAACAACAGAAACGTCATCGGTCTGTCAGTTACTATTTAGTTCTCAGTAGTTGTGGCACAGACGATTTTCAGCTGCTCAGAAGTCCACCTATGATGATAAACGGAAGATCACCTGTCTGGCATGCTTGCCGCAAGAAATTGTTACACATGTTCAACAGGTGGACGAACAATTTTGCGAGAATTGGTACGGCGTATCTGCATTTGACAGCTGGATTCACAGACATAAAAATGTTGATAGCCAAGGATCTTTTGTTAAAAAAAAAACACCCTGAAACAAATGTATAACGTGCTGGCGGCTTAAAATGTCAAGTAACGTCATATAGAGACGTTGACCTTTGCCCCGCACTCGGTTCGGAAGTGCAGGGAAAAGGCTGTAGATGACGTGTTTTTGTCAGATTTCAATAAAATTTCTTGTATATTTGCTTATAAAATACTTTTGCAAAAGCAGATATATTCATTTTTCTGTTGAAAATATAAATGGTGTACACGAACTTTTCTGACAAACCACGTATGTATGTCTATGGAAATACACTGGTTGAATTTGCGGCATATTTTTCCACACGCTCGGTGCGCGCTTTGTCTTATACGTTATTGACTGCGATAGAAAATTGAAGCTATTGATATGACACTTGTGTCATATCTTTTCTTGTTAATTTTCTCTTGTAGCTGAACATTGTGTTCAACAAAGATAGCAAGTTGAGTGATAATGCCACAGTCATTCTTCAAGATGGTGGAGACGCTACTTTTGGTACTCCTATCTTCAGTTTCAGGTAGTTGATAAAACTGATTGTATGGCATGCTTAAGGCTTCTCCTAGGTTATGAGCATGGTGGTTTGGTGGTAGAGCATCAGATAGATCCTGGAGGTAGAGGTGTTGAATTTCTTTAGCATAGTCTTATATTCGTTTTCAAATAGACTGTAAACAGCAGACCTCCTTATACTACTGGTTAAGTAAAGAAGCAATGCTCCATATCAACATGACTGAAAAATTTAGCTTTACTTACAATAGACATATAGCAAAATAGTCATTTTTGGAGCCATGACATGGCCATGTTTTATTAAAACCCCTGCTGTAGTGAAGCACATTGTAATGAAGTTGTATTACCATTAGAAAGCTTGTTTGAGGTTTGAATGGACAAAACTTGTGAAGGGTTTTTCATACTATGAGGCTTGTTAGAACTAAAAAGTTACATAAACTTTTTCTTCCAGGGCAGATACCCCATTCTTCCCTGTCATTTCCCCTAGCAACAGGTTACTGGTGGTTGTCAAGTCTGTGACTGGAGACAATGTGGCTCATATAACTGTAACTGCAGCTAAATCAGGTTAGTCTTGTTGCTCATATAACTGTAACTGCAGCTAAATCAGGTTAGTCTTGTTGCTCATATAACTGTAACTGCAGCTAAATCAGGTCAGTCTTGTTGCTCATATAACTGTAACTGCAGCTAAATCAGGTTAGTCTTGTTGCTCATATAACTGTAACTGCAGCTAAATCAGGTTAGTCTTGTGGCTCATATAACTGTAACTGCAGCTAAATCAGGTTAGTCTTGTGGCTCATATAACTGTAACTGCAGCTAAATCAGGTTAGTCTTGTTGCTTATATAACTGTAACTGCAGCTAAATCAGGTTAGTCTTGTTGCTCATATAACTGTAACTGCAGCTAAATCAGGTTAGTCTTGTGGCTCATATAACTGTAACTGCAGCTAAATCAGGTTAGTCTTGTGGCTCATATAACTGTAACTGCAGCTAAATCAGGTTAGTCTTGTGGCTCATATAACTGTAACTGCAGCTAAATCAGGTTAGTCTTGTTGCTCATATAACTGTAACTGCAGCTAAATCAGGTTAGTCTTGTTGTCCCCCGCCTTTTCGAAGAAAAGCGGAGGGACATAGTTTTTGGCTTTCCGTCCTTCCGTCCGTCCTTCCGTCCGTCCTTCCTTCCGTCCGTCCTTCCGTCCGTCCTTCCGTCTGTCCTTCCGTCCCCCTATAGGAGTATGTACCTTGTGTGCGCAACTCCTCCTACAGTTTTATTCCAATTCTTTTGAAACTTTACAGATGTCTTCATCATGCTTTGAAGATGTGCATGTTGTTTGGATATACAATCAATTTCTGTGCACCACGACGATTCATATTGCGTCAATCCAAAATATTTTGAACCAAGGTCAGTGAGCGTGTTTTCCGAAAATGGAGGTCATTAGTACAGAGCTGTGTCATGCGAAAAGACGTTGATTTTCCAATAATCGTTTTTGACTGGACAGTTTATCTCATTCAGTCACAATGTTCTATAATAAATCTACCCTATAACTGATCTGTATCTAATCGACTGCCTCTAAGTTTATGATAATGATGTAAATCAAGAAAAATCATTGATAAATTCATTGATATAATTTCCTTTTCTCTGGACATGACCATTTTACTGCACTTGTGTTCGGATGTTAAGAACAAACTTCAATCAGAAAGAATGTGTTTGATGTGTATTTTTGACTTCCGCATTAGTACAATTTGATCTCGTGACCTAAAATATTTCATTCACAGGTCTAGTTTTCTCATGTTTGCATCACCGCTTTCGTCGTGCCTTTGTGAAATCGATTGTAATCCTCAGATTAATTTTTGACACTTTTTTCGCAATTTGAACTTAGTCATTTTTCAGGCATTTTGATAATGAAAGTGAATAGACAGTGGGTACCTTGTGTGCGCAACTCCTCCTACAATTTTATTCCAATTCTTTTGAAACTTTACAGATGTCTTCATCATGCTTTGAAGATGTGCATGTGGTTTGGATATAATCCTCAGATTAATTTTTGACACTTTCTTTGCAATTTGAACTTAGTCATTTTTCGGGCATTTTGACCATGAAAGTGAATAGACAAAGGGTACCTTGTGTGCGCAACTCCTCCTACAGTTTTATTCCGATTATTTTGAAACTTTACAGATGTCTTCATCATACTTTGAAGATGTGCATGTGGTTTGGATATAATCCTCAGATTAATTTTTGACACTTTTTTTGCAAATTGAACTTAGTCGTTTTTCGGTATTTTGACAATGAAAGTGAATGGACAGTGGGTGCCTTGTGTGCGCAACTCCTCCTTCAGTTTTTAATTCAGATTCTTTTGAAACTTTACAGATGTCTTGATGATGCTTTGAAGATATGCATATGCTTTGGATATAATCCTCAGGTTAATTTTTGACACTTTTTCGCAATTTGAACTTAGTCGTTTTTCAGGCATTTATACAATGAAAGTGAATGGACATTGTGTACCTTGTGTGCAAACTCCTCCCTCAATAATGATTCTTTTCAAACTGTACAGATGTCCTGACCATGATTTGAAGATTTGCATGTGGTTTGAATATAATCCTCAGATTAATGTTTGACACTGTGACATGAAGTAAATGCATGTGATTTGGATATACATTATTGTCAGATATATTTGTGTAACTAAACAATTAAGGCGGGGGACATAAATTCTCTGAATTTGCTTGTTGCTCATATAACTGTAACTGCAGCTAAATCAGGTTAGTCTTGTTGCTCATATAACTGTAACTGCAGCTAAATCAGGTTAGTCTCTTCCCTTTATCAGAATATGAGCCGCCTCGTGGGAAAGCCAACAATGTGGTTTCCGAACAGGTCTGACACGAACCGGCCTGTACAACTACAGAAGCAGGCTAGAAGCTTGAAATTTTGGAATTAAGTAGAGGAGGAATTGTACTATCCGAGTAGCGAAAACAAAGGCGATGATCAGCTTCGCGGTTACCGCGAAGCTGATCTGCGCCTTTGTTTTCGCCTATGCAGATTGTTGGTTTTCCCATGGGGAGGCTCATATATGTAACTGCATCCAAGTATGGTACCGTGGTACTTCAGAAAATCAAATACATTCAATTTACAGTTTCAACAGAAACATTGATTTAAAATAGACTTGGTAGAGAACTTGTGTGAATGTTTCGCTACTTGGTAAGTATAATCCCTCTTCTTCTTAAATAAAAAATTTCAAGATTCTTGCTGTCTCCTATGCCTGTACAGCCCAGTATGTGTAGGACCTGTTTAAAAACCATGTTGTTGGTTTTCGCACAAGATGGCTCATATATTTCTGTTTTAGGATGTTCTCAGGTGTACACAGCTGGTGTGAGCCAGATCGGTTGGAATCACAACAAGACAGAGACACAGTGCACACTGGGTATTGTAAACTCTGCCAGCCCACCGTCCACAGGTTAGTTAATGATAATACTGTTCAAATTATATATTGGGCCTCTGCCCATTGAGGCCTAAAGAACTAGATGGGCTGCTTTTGCCCCCAGGCAAAGCTTCTACACTACAGACTGAAATCTGGGCCCAGTTGTTCAAAACTAACGACGTCGTTAGTTAACGATTTGTTAAAATTTCAAACATTAATATTACAAATACACTGTTATTTTTTGTTGAAAAAATGTGAGAATCCTTTGCACTGCAAAGGATTCTCACATTTTTTCAACAAAAAATAACAGTGTATTTGTTACTTTAGCTGATATTTGCTTAACAAATTTATGTCTTAACGATATCGTTAAGCTAACGATGCTTTGAACAACTGGGTCCTGGATTACTGGTTAGCTGCTCGGGACTGAGCCTTCCCAGGAAAAGTGGTTCAAGTCAATCCATTCATACATACAACCCTTACTGGTTAAGTTGGGAGGCTGTATTTGAAGCACTTTTTGGATGTCATGACATCCGAATTTTGGGTAAAAGTCCCATAAAATGGAGGCAATGTCCCGACATGACCATAGCTTTGACTGGGACGTTAAGCATCAATTCAATCGATCAATCAAATTATATGTTAATGGAAGTAAAGTTTACCTCTGCCTGGCTAGGTTCTTGAGCTAGATTAGAATCATTTACTCCTGGTGGTCTTGATGAGTTGCCCAGGACACCATCTAGACATGACTAAACTGGACATACAACAGTCAGGCAGTTCTTATGTCCAAAGGTAAAAATAGGCAATGATCAGGAAATGGCGCAATCAGAAAGAAATTCCCACTCCAAAAACCAAGGTGAGAACTGATTACAAGCAATCCCCGAGGATTGGAAAAATAAAAGCATTAAATGGATGTATGCATATTGTATAAAAGTTTTTCTATATGTTCACTCTATACCAACTATAGTGATTTACTATAAAGTAGAAAAGAAACAGAATTTTATAATCAGTCTTGGTCTATTTTTTTCTTCAACATTAGATATAGTGACACTGGAAGTGAACTCACTGACCCTGTGTACCAACTGTACATTGTCTGTGTACAAGGGGTTCAAAAAGTCTCCCCCACTCCTGGCAACCTACAACTCATCCAGTCCACCTGTGCTGACTCTACGGTTCCCAGCTTCTGAGGGAGCAAAGTAAGTATACAGTTAGTAGATTTTAAATAAGAATGGAAGGCACATGAATTGACACAATTAAATTTAACATGCCAGCACAGACACCAGGCAGGAAAGAAAGAACAGCACAGAACACATGAAGAGCAAGATGACTAGCTCTTTCCCTAAAAGGTAGACATCCACCTAGAATCAACCAAATTGTAACAAGTATTAGTACAACAGAGAATTAGACAGAATAAACAGAAAACATGAATATGAATTACAGAAGAATTGTCTTGGAGTGGTCAGTAATCTAAGAATCTTACATGAGTGTCAGGTATGGATAGACAAATCTGTCCCGAGGGTCACATTTTGGCATCACGAGGCTCGCCGAGTGATGCCAGTCTGTGACCCGAGGGACAGATTTGTCTATCCATACCTTACACGAATGATGGATTCTTTTTCTTGCACGTCGTAATGCGGCGAAGCTTGATTTTTATACTATTTACCTAGAAAAATGCTACAGTCGCGGCGTCCGCCATTTTGAATTAAGACGTTTTGACGTCATCGTGACGTGTGCGTGCGCTTAGCGACAAAATTACGTGACGTCCTATACAACCAATGTTAAAAAAGAACACTCGAACGCAGGGTGCGACCGGGGTGAGATAACGAGGGTTAGATAAGAATTTCTCACATGGGGTAAAGCGTAGGATTTCTCTATCTGGTGTGCAAGAAAAGAAATTACTGGAGGGCTTTAATTAATTTCATGGTGCCTTAATTCCAACCCTTAGTCTGGTGTGATTTAACATCAAGTACATGTATGTGTTCAGTTCTCTTAGAATATTCCTAGCTTGTTAATGAATCATCACAATACATGTTAGAAATATGATGAAGCAAAACAAGGACAACAGTAATAATGAAAGATCACAGCAAAAGAAAGCTAATATCTAAACCATGGTGGACCCGACAAGAGACAAAATCATTTCATGCTTAAATCAATTGGGCATGCTCATAAATGGAACTTAACATGGGCCAGATTCATGTCCATTATTTCCAAACAGTCAAAACTCCTGGCAGGATATCTTAAAATTCAGGCAATGAACTCTTGTATGTCAGTTGAATTCCAATCAATCTAGCTTCATTTAGTCATGTGGCATGTGATGTTGTGTTAGTCTTTGCTGTAAGAAATTTGGTTGCATCTCAGGTATTTTGGGTGTAGCAATTGACGTGAAAGAATAATTTGTTACAGGCTTGTGACTCATGTTGCTTTACTACTGACTGACAACAATTTAATAATTACAAATCACTGCCAGAGTTGACATACAACTTAGAAAGCTTATTAGGAAGTTAATTACTTCAAATTATGTATATTAAAATATCTATTATCATCAGAAAAACATGTCCGTGCAATGATTACCCCCTTAAACCCCACTTTTATACAGAAAAACTGGGGTTTGCAGGGGTACACCTATTTTTCTTATTTTTGCTCCAAAACATAGATTGTGGGTACTCGTTAGAACCGCCTCGGCGAGGCGGTTCTAACGTGTACCCACAATCTATGTTTTGAGCAAAAATAAGAAAAATATCAAAATTTTTCTAATGAAAATTTTCAATTTTTACAACTTTTAAAATCTCTGTATTTTGCATGGGCAAGTTTGCGTAATGTACTAACCTGAAGTATGTGGCATATCTTTCAGGATTGTGTGGTCCGGAGTTAATAGTACTCGAGCTGGAACAATTCTCAATGCTAACTACTGGACACAGTCTGCTGGTATGTACACAATTTAGCCGCCTCATGGGAAAACCAACAATCTGCATAGGCGAAAACAAAGGCGCAGATCAGCTTTGCGGTAACCGCGAAGCTGATCAGCGCCTTTATTTTCGCTACTCGGATAGTACAATTCCTCCTCTACTTAACTTCAAAATTTCAAGCTTCTAGCTGTCTTCTGTAGCTGTACAGGCCGGTTTGTGTCAGACCTGTTCGGAAACCACATTGTTGGTTTTCCCACGAGACGGCTCAATTAATAGAACCATCATGGACACATCTTCACACAAATATCCATCACAGTCCATCACAAACATGCAGTAAAATACATGTAAAACGAAATCTAGCAATGCAGTTAAAATGAAAAAGTTAAAAATGAGTATCTATTTAGATGAGTTAACACTAACAATTAACCCATGTTTCTTTTTATGGAGAACTGTAAAACCGTATGGAGATAATCATAAATTGGTTTAATTCTCTTAAAGTATGCTGTGTGTTTGGTATTACACAAAGTCCTAATGCAAGAATTAAGTTCCTCATGATATTTCCATTTGGATTCATTTTTAGCTCGCCTGCACGAAGTGCACAGAGCTATTGTTGTCACCTCGGTCGTCCGCGTTTACGTGTACGTCCGCGTCCGCGTCACACTTTCGGTCAAAGTTTTTAAAATTGTTATATCTTGATAGTCACTGACCAGAAATCATTCATATTTGGAACATTGCTGCATATGAGGGTCCTCTGTGATTTAGTGTGAAGGGACCCGTGGGGTCATGCCTGGGGGCGGGGCTAGAGGTCAATATCTAGAACGCCTTTGTACAATGCTCAGATGCTGTGTTAGTTTCTCATCAACTGTAAAGCCTAGAACTGTCAAACCTTACATAAGGCTTCTCCTCGATGTCCCGACTCGGCACCCACATTGACCTACTGACCTTGACCTATATTTCATGCTCCAGTGACTTTGTCATTTTTGAAGCCAACCCTTAATATCTCATCAACTAAAAAGCCTACAACCATCAAACCTTGCATATGGCTTCTCCTCGATATCCCGACTCGGCACCCACATCGACCTACTAACCTTGACCTATATTTCATGCTCCAGTGACTTTGTCATTTTTGAAGCCAACTCTTAATATCTCATCAACTATAAAGCCTACAACCATCAAACCTTGCATATGGCTTATCCTTGATGTCCCGACTTTGCACCCACTTTGATCTAGTGACCTTGACCTATATTTCGTGCTCTAGTGACTTTGTCATTTTTGAAGCCAACTCTAAATATCTCATCAACTATAAAGCCTACAACCATCAAACCTTGCATATGACTTCTCCTCGATGTCCCGACTCGGCACCCACATTCGCCTAGTGACCTTGACCTATATTTCGTGCTCTAATGACTTTGTCATTTTTGAAGCCAACCCTTAATATCTCATCAACTATAAAGCCTACAACCATCAAACCTTGCATATGGCTTCTCCTCGATGTCCTGACTCGGCACCCACATTGACCTACTGACCTTGACCTATATTTCATGCTCCAGTGACTTTGTCATTTTTTAAGCCAACCCTTAATATCTCATCAACTATAAAGCCTACAACCATCAAACCTTGCATATGGCTTCTCCTCGATGTCCCGACTGCACCCACTTTGATCTAGTGACCTTGACCTATATTTCGTGCTCTAGTGACTTTTTCATTAAAGTTTTTAGAAGTCCATATCTCTTGAACATGTTGATGGATCAAGTTGATACTTTGCATGTTGGTAGATATTGGTCTGAAGTTTTATGCAGTACCATCATGACCCACCCTGGGTGACCTTGAGGTCAAGGTCACAGACTTAGAATTTTTTTGTTAAAGTTTTCGGTTAAAGTTTTTAGAAGTCTATATCTCTTGAACATGTAGATGGATCAAGTTGATACTTTGCATGTTGGTAGATATTGGTCTGAAGTTTTATGCTGTACCATTATGACCCACCCTGAGTGAACTTGAGGTCAATGTCATGGCCTTAGAAATTTTTGTTTAAAGTTTTGGGTTAAAGATTTTTTAAGTCTATATATTTCTATGTTGATGGATCAAGTTGAAACTTTGCATGGTTGTGGATATTGGTCTGAAATTTTATGCTGTACCATCACAACCCACCTGAGCGACCTTGAGGTCAAGGTCATGGGTCATAGATTTTGATAAGTTTAGTGGCAAAGCACAAGTCAGGCGAGCTACGCTGTCCTGCGACAGCTCTTATTATCCATGAAAAATTGTGTTCTATTACCCACACAATTAAATCCTGATAATCTGTTTGACATGACTGATCATAGATGCACTTTTTCTCTTCCAGGTGCAGCCTGTGGTGGCAATTTCAGCAATGCAACCAGGGGCACAATAACAAGCCCAGGGTTCCCTGCTACCTACCCACTTAACACACACTGTCGATATACATTCAAAGATGTTGCCAACTCTAGTCTCTACATTACTCTAAATACTATCCAGCTTAACCCCATGCACAGTCTTAATCTCACCAAAAATGGCACTGTAGTACGACAGTTTGCAAATTCCACAGGTCCATTCAGGCCCCTGGCTGTGGATGCTATAATCCCGAGTGGAAAATTGGCTTTGGATTTCGATGCAACAAAAGTTAATGGGTCAGTGTCACAGAGGCCAAATGCTGGATATAGCATATCATTTAAATTCTTGCACAGTAAGTATTTGCTGTACACTTTAATTTTGTTATTCTTATTGTTTGCTGATCATATTTTCCTTTTTAGTATTCAGAAGCATCTGTGGCATGATAGTGGTTAAGCCACTTGGTTTTGATAACCAGACCCCAAGGTTATAAAACTTTTGGTATGCTCAACTCAGATGAACTTGAAATTTATTCTGTTCATAAATGTTAAAAATGTTCATAAATGTTAAAAGACATTTGTTGGCATTTTAACATTTATTAGTAGGATAAATGACTGGCTTCGGTAACCTGATCCTGAAATTTCGGGTATTTTAAGATTTAAGAGAAGTTAAAATTTCATGCTCTGTCAGCTGAGTTGAGCATGAAAAAAGTTTTATAACCTCCTGTGCTTCTCTAGTTATTCATATGAGACTTTAATCCATGTTCCCAAGTTCCTATTTCCATATGTCCTTAGTTGCTGGGTTGGATGTAAAGCACAAACACAGCCAATCCCTTCAAAATTTGATTATGTTCTTCATAAAACTATAATGTCTGCACTTTTGCCATATTTCAGCATTCTGTGGTCGCTTGCTCAAAGCATTTTCAGCCTAATGAGGTTAAAGTTTTTATACTGCTCAGTTTGTTGATTACAAGCAGAACTTTTAGATGTCAGTTTTGCGCATACAGCTAGAGATGCTCACCTGAGCCGAAGGCTCACAAGGTGAACTTTAATATAGTAGTTGAGCCGTCCGTGCGTCGTCCTCCGTCGTTGTCGTCGACATTTTCAAACGACTTCTCCTCTGAAGCTGCCAGGCCGAATCTTTTCATATTTCACATATAGCATCTACAGGTGGGGGGAACAAATATTTGTAATTTTTATTTCGATCGGATAAGAACTCTGGTTGCTATTGCAACTTGAAGTTTCCATTGACTTGTATGGAGAAAAGAGGAAATTGGCATTTTCCGTTGTCAGGCTGGAGATATTTGAATTTTGTTTTTACATAAATGTTTATTGAGTAGACCTTCACGTTTAAGGCAACTTTTGTAAAAATCACTTTATTCGTTTGGTTGCTATAGCAACATAAAGGGTAAATTTTCGAAAAAATATTCAAAAATCTTCTTCTCAGAAGCGGTATGGGGGATGAAGCTGAAATTTAGCATACATGCTTATGACATTAGCCTGTAACAAAGTTTGTGTTTTTTTATTGTCTTTCACACTCAGGCAGGCTTTCAAGTAGTCCTACTTTTTCCTACTTTTTCCTACTTTTCCTACTTTTTGGTACCTTTCCTACTTTTTTCCTACTTTTCTTCAAAAAACTCCTACTATTCCTACTTTTTGTATAAAAAATGAAAAAAAAAGTAAATGTGTTATAATTCAAAATATTTTAGTCTGTTGCAGAATGGAACCAGCTACATGATATAAGGGCTGATGACATATTCAACTGCTAAGGCTGTAGCTGTTCTAGCTGTCTTTGAGCATGCAACTGTTGACCTCTTATGCCAGCTGATGTGTTTCTGAGAAACATGTTTTTGACTACTGATCCAATAGATATGAGAGGTTGACAGCAGCATGTACAGCAAGATCTTAGATCATCCCGAAGCAATACAGCCCTTATGTCTTGTGACTGGATTTTTCCAAGCTGTCCTGTGCCATTATAGTGAGTTTATATACAGTTTTGTTAGTAAGTTGAATATAATGATTCCTACTTTTTATCATCAGATTCCTACTTTTTCCTACTTTTCTCCTACTTTTTTCTTGAATTGGCTCCTACTTTTCTCCTACTTTTTCATCAAAACCCACTTGAAAGCCTAGACTTTGTCCACCTACTTTGGTTGCTATGGTAACTTGAAGTTTCCATTGACTTATAAGGCAAAAAGTGGAAATTTGCAATTTCTGCCGTTTCTTTGAGGATATTGAAATTTTGTTTTTACATAAATGTTTATTGAGTAGTCCTCCCAGTTTAGGCAACTTTTGTCAAAATCGCTTTATTCGTTTGGTTGCTATAGCAACGTAAAGGGTAAATTTTCGAAAAAATATTTAAAAATTTTCTTCTTAGAAGCAATAAGGCGGATGAAGCTTAAACTTTGCATACATGCTTATGATATTAGCCTCTACAAAGTTTGTGTTTTTTATTGTCCTTGTCCCACTACTTTGGTTGCTATGGCAACTTAAAGTTTCCATTGACTTATAAGACGAAAAGCGGAAAATTGCAATTTCTGCCATAGTATAGTAGTGGAGCCGGCGTCCGTCCGTGCGTGCGTCTGTGAACCCACGATCAGGTACATCCGTGGCTATGCACTATGTGGCAAAAATCACTATGTGGCTACCAATTTAAAGTGGCAAAATTCTATCCAAGTATCAAGTGGCAATTTTCTTCTACCAATATAAAGGGGCAAAATTCTGTCCAATATTCAAGTGGCAACTCTTTTAAGTGGCAAATGTCTAAATTTTTGTGTGGCAAATCTTATAATTGATCTACAAGAACAAATTTTAAGTGGATTTTGTTTTTCACTGCACTAGGGTTATCCCCCTTACTATAGCTTTTGGACAGTATCAATGTGGAATGAATACAAGTTTTTTTTTTATTTTCTGTCCCTAACTTTAGCCCCTTAAATTTTAGGCACATAGTATATGGACACCAAGTAGCCACTTAAATTTTAGGCACATAGTATATGGACAACAATTTGCCACATAAAACTTAGCCACATGGTGCACGGACAGAAAATTGCCACTTTAAAATAGCCACATTGTGCATGGGAGTTTTCCAGAAGCCACACTAAATTTGTCCAAAGTGTTGGACACCTAGAGCACGTGGACAATTGTTTATCCATATTTAAGAGCCTTGAATACCAAATGTGTAGGGGTTACCCCCCTTCATTCATTGACAATGTCCAAAACTTGCTCTTATGTGGCTAGGCACATAAAGCATTTTTGCCACCTATGTATCAAATATGCTGATCCTTAGCCACGTATGTACCCTCTCATGGGGACGGGTGCGTTTGTCCGTTCACATTTTCAAACTTAAATATCTCTAAGTCAACATGGCCAATCATGATCAAATTTTATCTAAAGCATCATTGAGGATGGGGAAAGGTTGTGTTAGGTTTTGGGCCAGGTCGGATCAGAACTCTGGTTTCCATGGCAACGGATAGCTCCCATAGACTTACAAAGGGAAAAACATAAAAAAATCTTCTTCTCCGAAACCACAAGGCCCAGAGCTTTCATATTTTGTGTGTAGCAATGTATAATGGTCCTCTTTATAAATCCTGCCAATCGTGCCCCTGGGGTCCATACGGGCCCTGCCCGGAGGGCGTCATGGGAAAAACATAAAAAAATCTTCTTCTCCGAAACCACAAGGCCCAGGGCTTTAATATTTTCTATGTAGCAATGTGTAGTGGTCCTCTTTTTAAATCCTGCCAACCATGCCCCTGTGGTCAAAAATGGCCCAGTGACTGTACTTTATCCAGTGACTGTACTTGTTGACTCTCAGGTGAGCGATCGTTGCCCTTCGGCTACTTGTTTTGAGTACCATTAAATCATGCATATCATTTACTTTTTTCAGCTTCAGTTTGTGGTGGGGTACTGACAGGTAAAAATGCTACAATAACAAGTCCAGTAAATGTGACACAGTCTACTGAATGCATCTGGATCATTCAGCTTAATAAAGATGGACAAAACAAGTCTGTTAATGTTGTGCATGCAAGCATCTCTGTGAACGGAACATCTAACAAAACAAAGTAAGTAATCAGAGCAAAGAGATTCTGAGCAGACCAATTTGGGAGCTTGTGGCCTTAGGCTAGTGTTAGAGTTTGGGGTGTTAGAGTTTAAGACTCGGAATTTAAAGATTCAAACCTGGTTAGGTGTTGTATTGTACAATTAAGCAAGCCACATAAACTCCCCATAGTACTGATTAATACCCAGCATGTTGTGACTCTATCCCTACATGCTTGAAAAATTATTGTTAAACGACAAAAACAAACAAAGATTAAAGTTGCCAATGGATTAAAACTTTCTGTCTGGTATTTCTTTCATCCAAAACCTTTAGTTGATATAACTGTACAAGTAATGCTCCAGACATTTTGTACTGTGTTCTTACAACTTGAGTTCATTTAATAGAGAAAAAGAACAAATCTCCCTGAATTCAAATTATGGTAAAGTTTTAGGTCGACACAAATTTTTTTTTGCCCAAGTTGATGCAACCATTAAACTTATACTCTTTGCAATTGTTTATGTTTCTTTTTTCTCCATTTCAGGAATGTGTTGGAGGTTCGAGATGGTGGCTCTGCACGTGACACATTGATTAAGAAAGAGAACTACACAGATTTTCTCTCCCGAACCAACTATCTGTGGATCAGATACTACATAGATGTCAGTAATAAGTCAAAGGATGTAGATGCTGCAGTGAATTTCACATTCAAACTGAACTACACACAACACAGTAAGTTGCCTTTAAAATTCTTAATTGTAGCACTACAGAGGAAAATAATGTTGAGATATGCTATGCTATGGACTACATGTATTACTTGAGCCGGATTTTGCCTAGGCGAAATCAAAGGCGCAGATCAGCTGTGCAGTAACTGCACAGCTGATCAGCGCCTTTGTTTGCATAATGCAGCAGGGATAGTACAATTCCTCTTATTCCTAAATCTGAAATTTCAAGCTTCTAGGCATCTTCTGTAGCTGCACAGGCCAGTTTGTATTGGAACTGGTCGGAAACTCCAAAGACTGGTTTTCTCTCATTGGGGCTCACTTATTAGACTACACGTAGCACCCCAATTCCCATAAATTGCCACAAACTGATAAAATATTGGGATTCATCTATATGGAATTTTTTCGGCCATACTTGATGTCTTAAGATTTTGTAACAGTGCAGATACAATAGTACAATAATGTTCGGCAGGGTCAGTTGAATTATGCTAAAATCTTGCAAATAGTGGCAAGATCTGATTATAATTTTGCAAGAGTATTTTGTAGAAAAATATATGAAAGTATGAATATGCTAACCACATGAAAGAATCATGTACATTTCTGTGTGCTAATAGTATACAGTTCAACCTCATTATAACGTTAGCCCCCGCCCATTGGGGCCTGGAGAAATAGATGGGCTGCTTGTGCCTCCAGGCAAAGCTTGTTCACTGCTGACTGACTATCTGATTACTGGTTAACTGCTCAGGCCTGAGCTTGCCCAGGAAAAGTGGTTTCAAGTCAAACCATCGGCACTTATAAGCCTTTTTGACTTGGTTGGATGGTTGTTTTATTTCAAGCACTTGTTGGATGTCATGACGTCCTCATTTTGGGTAAAAGTCCCATAAAGTGGAGGCAGCGTCCCGACATGACCTTGGCTGTTGACTGGGACGTAAAGCATCAACTCAAACAAACAAATCATTATAACGTGCCTCATTATAGTGCAGTTTTCAATATAACATGGCCATGTCATGGCTCCCAAATTAATTATTTTGCTATATGTCTATTGTAAATAACCTCATTATAACACGGTTCACTTATAACACGGTCTGTTTCCATGGACCCCAAAGATAGTGTTATAATGAGGTTGACCTGTATTTGTTTTTAATTCAGGCTGTAACAGTACTTCCCAGTGTGACAATGGTGCCTGTCTTCTGCCATACTGGCGATGCAATGGTATCAATGAGTGCGGAGACTGGTCTGATGAGAAGAACTGTCCGTACGTCATACCAACAACAACAGTATCCCCACCAACTCCAGCTCCACACGGTGGTGATGGTGGCTCTAAAGGAGGTATGTCTATGCTCCAAATTTATGTGTTGTGATGAAAGCAGCGGTAAGCAAAAAATTGTCTTCAGGATTTTGAACCTGATCTTACATGGATTGGGCTGTACAACCACAAATGAGCCGCCTCATGGGAAAACGAACAATCTGCATATGCGAAAACAAAGGCGCAGATCAGCTTCGCGGTAACCGCGAAGCTGATCAGCGCCTTTGTTTTCGCTACACAGATCGTACACTTCCTCTTCTTCCTAAATCCGAAATTTCAAGCTTCCAGCCTGCTTCTGTGACTGTACAGCCTGATTTGTGTCGGACCTGTTCGGAAACCACATTGTTGGTTTTCCCACGAGGCAACTCAAACGATTTCCAGAGTGAAAGTTCCAGTACTTATTGCTAGTCTTTTTATCATTAACTGACAAGCAGTTTAAGAATGTACCGGGCATAAGCCTTGAACCTGCAAGCTCCTGAGTGTCAAGATACTGGTTCTCCTCAGGCAGGCCACAAAAATCAGGTTTTCTTTATGGAGCCAATGATATTATTTATGTTTCTCTTCCAGTGAAGGCGTACTGGATAGTAATTTGTCTTATCCTGGGTGTGATACTGGGCATGGTTCTGGTGTGTGTTGTTCCAGCTATCTACCGCAGACTCAAGTACCCACACTACTCACATCTCAGAGACTCACTGGCACCATCAGAGGCGTGAGAGAACAGATACTTTAGAAGCTGACCTATGGAGAGATTTGATGGTGTGATACTATTTAGATTGAAAAGGGCCTGGTTGGAGGGACAAAATATCAATAATCATGAAGTTCATTTTTTGGTCAACTACATAGAGAATCTCAGATGTGGCATTTTAGATTTTTCTGCTTGTTGATTTAATAAAGATCTGATACACCAAAGTCAGTCTGCTACCAAAATATTTTTACTCCAGTGTGGGTTTTGAATGAATATTGAAATATAATTGAGCCGCGACACGAGAAAACCAACATTGTGGTTTCTTAACAGGTCTCACACAAACCGAGCTGTTCAAGCACAGAAGATGGCTAGAGGCTGGAAATTTTGAATTTAGAAAGTAGAGGAATTGTACTATCCGTGTAGCAAAAACAAAAGCGCTGATCAGCTTCGCAGCTTAATTGAAGCACTCTGATAACAAACTGAGGCTGGTTCTGATTGTCTGCCAGGTATATATTGCTACTGCTTCTGTATTACAATATAAGCTCACTTGTAAGACATCCTTATCTAAACAGTTACATTTCCCATTAACTGCCATTTATGTTACCATAAATGTTTATATCATAATGTACTTTATTTCAAAATGTTGAAGCCTGCAGCATGTGGAGGGCCAAATTTGGTGGTAACCCCAAAAAAACTACTGTTCAAGTACTCTGAGCAGTAAAAGACCTTAGCTTGAACCTTGTTTTGGCAAATCCACAGACAATATTTGCATGGACTAGCCAGTTTATTAAACACACGTGGGCCAGTTGTTTCTTTTAAGATTAATGACATCATTTTAAATTTTGTAAATGTGCAGCAAAGATTTGTTACATTTTCTTTTGAAGAAAATACTAGTACATCTACATGTAAGAGGGTATAGCTTTTCACTTTTATGAGATTAATGTTTGTTTCAATTGTTTTATCACATTATAATTTGTTTATTCTAGAGACGTTATTGGCATACATTCCAATTATTTCTGTAAAGTAAAAGTTTGAATAATTTGGTGACTCAAATGATGTGTATGGCTGCTGACTCTGAAACCGTTTGATTTTTCAGACCACGTTCAAGCAGTCTGATCTAGATTTACATTCTTAGCTCAACGCAACTTTTCATCATAGTTTCAATTTGGTTGTCAGTCGACATGAGGAAAAATTCATCATCCATTACGAAAACTTGCCCATGCAATATACAGAGATATTTTTAGCTTTAAAAATTGAAAATTTTCAGCTGGAAAATTTTGATGTTTTCTTTTTTTTTTTCTTTAAACATAGATTATGGGTAACCGCCTCGGCGAGGCGGTTCTAACGAGTACCCACAATCTATGTTTTGGAGCCAAAATAAGAAAAATAGGTATACCCCTGCATACCCCAGTTTTGCTATATAAAAGTTGGGTTTAAAGGGGTATACATTGCACGGACATGTTTTCCTGATGAAAAGTCCTTTACCTTCCTGCAAGATTTTGAAAGTGATAAAGCATGAAATGAGCAGCCGCATGGGAAAACCAACGTGCATAGGCAAAAACAGAGATGCAGATCAGTGCCTTTGTTTTCGCTACACAGATAGCCCAATGCCTTTTCTACTTATACACAGATAGCCCAATGTCTCCTCTACTTATACCCAAAGTTTCAAGCTTCTAGCCTGCTTCTGTGACTATACAGGCTGCTTTGTGTCTGACCTGGTCAAAAACCGAAATTGTTGGTTTTCTCATGAAAAGGCTCAAATTATTTCTGCTCATGAGTGTTAAACAAAATTTTGAAATTTCACCCGTGTGAGTCAAAAAGAGCTGTTGTTAGTTACTTGGGAAAGAATGTGCAATAAAAACTGAAAGTCTGCCTCTGGGAGGCTGGTTGAGGGTTGTTGTGGTTAGGTAGCTGACAGGCTTGAAGGGATGATCTTGGGAAAAGTCAATAGAAGCAAACAAAAGCATGAATGTTTGTGCCATTATTAACCAATAATGATAAATAATAATTACGATATACTCAAAAAGAGGATCACATAGATGTCTTGTTTGTTGATTTCTTGGTGATCATTACAAAAACTTGCCCATGCAATATACATATTTTTCTTGTACAGTAAACATTTTTATTAGAAAAATTTTGATCTTTTTAAAATTTTGCTCAAAATAAGGATTACCCACAATCTACATGTACGTTTTGGATCAATGATAAGAAAAATAGGTGTACCCCTGTATACCCCAGTTTTACTATATAAAAGTGGGGTATAAGGGGGTATGTATTACATGGAAATGTTTTCCTGATGATATTGGAGATCACTCAAAGATTATTTCCTCTGTATGTTTTCTAATGTATGTCTCATATGGCTTTTAATTATGATATTTATATAAATTTTGAATACATTAATGATTAGTTGTTGCTTCATGCTTTTGTTACATTTTTGTGTTAGTTCTGTTATGAACAGATTTTGAATATCAATTTTACGTTAAGTTTTGTTCATTCAAAGAAGTTTGTATTTACCCTTGCTTTAGCTTTTGTAGGTTTACAAAGTTTTTTTTATTATTTTGCTTTAAGATTTCTTAAATTCAAGTTGGTTTGTATTTTAAGGTTGCTAAAACTTTTGTTAAAATGACTTGCATGTTAACCTGTAGATGCTAACACAGTTGTATGGGCCAGTGAATAGACTGTCAAGATAATATCTAATTAGTCAATAGCTATAAAGTGGAGTATTATAGGCTTATTTATTCTAGCATATGTATACAAACAAATGGTAATGTCAGTAAGCAACTGTTTATTTTTATATCTTATATCTTATGTATATATTTAAGCAATATAACTTCAGTTCAACCTGGTTATGATGAGCCTCACTATAGTGTAGTTTTCAATATAACACGGCCATGTCATGGCTCCCAAAATGATTATTTTACTATTTGTCTATTGTAAACAACCCCATTATAAAATGGTTTCACTTATCATGGTCTGTTTTCATGGACCCCAAAGATAGCGTTATAATGAGGTTGGCCTGTACTTTGGACTTGATTCAAATATTATTGAACACATTTAAGAGTTTGACAGCTACTGTCTGGACGGTTCCTCTAATGGTAGTTCTTAACTGTCATAGATTTGTTTATAAAATAATTTGGCCTCCAGATTATAAAACTTTTTTCACGCTCAACTCTGCTGAGACTGAAGTTTAAAATGTCCATAAATATTGAAATAGCAAGACTAAATCTACATAACCAAAAACTGCAATTTATCCTGCTAATGCCAACAATTGTTGGCATTTTAACATTTATGAGCAGGATAAATTTTAGTCTCAGCTTTAAAACCTCGAGGCCTGGTTGAAAAACCTTTGTAGATTTCTGGACAGCAGCTTGTTATGCATCAATATTCAATATAGCTTGCCAAATGGGTGTGTAGGCAGCAACTTTTATGTTCATATCTGGGCATGATGGGCTAGGCCATACATTCAAGGATGGGGTCAAAGAGTAGATCTACATGTGTGAAATGCATGTTTATTTTTGTTTATTATTTTACTAACATTACTGATGTAATCTTTTTTATTATTGTTTAAAAGTGCTAATTCATTTGAGCCTGTGCATGAAAAAACAAACAATTTGGGGTTCCGACCAGGTCTGACACAAACTGGGCTGTACAGTCACAGAAGCAGGCTAGAAGCTTGAAATTTTGGTTTTAAGAAGAAGAGGAAGTGTACTATCCGTGTAGCGAAAACAAAGGCGCTGATCAGCTTCGCAGTTACTGCGAAGCTGATCTGCGTCTTTGTTTTCGCATATGTAGATTGTTGGTTTTCCCATGCACAGGCTCATTTTATAATTTTAGCTTACTTGGAATCATTGTATTTACTGCAAATATAAAAGTTATTATTGTTTTGCGTTTAAGATCTGAAGTATTGAAAATTTCAGCCACTTTCAACCTTTTTAAAAGGGTAAGTATGTCAGTTCGTTTAAAGGATATGTATGCTTTTTATGTGTCTTCTTTTAAAGAGAAGTAGTGTTATTTGTTTGTAAATATGTCTCAGTCCATATGAGCCATGTCTTGAGAAAACCAGATTATTGCATATGTGAAAACAAAGATGCAGACCACCTGTGCAGTAACTGCACAGCTGATCAGCACATTTGTTTTCCTACTCAGATAGTACAATTCCAGACCTTTTTTTCTTAAATCCAAAATTTCACTGTTCTAGCCTGTTTCTGTGACTACAGGCTGGTTTTGTGTAGGACCTGATCCGAAACCCCGAAGACTGGTTTTCTCAAGTCATGTCTCATATAATTGTTTGTTTTGACCACAGTTGGATCAAAGATTGAACAAGTCTATTTTGTAGCTTGTAGAAGTTTGTTCATATTCAGTATAGCAGTTTATTTTGGAAGCAAATACCTATTGTTTGTGCTGTATGTGTCTAGAAGAATTGCCAGATTTACATTCATGATGCAAAATAATGGACTTGTCTGACTTTTGATCTGTCCAAGCACTGTACTAATTGTAGATTCACTATTGTATTATAATTACTCTGGCATACTGGTGCAACAGCTATGGATATATTGCAATTGACCAAACACCATCTGTCACTAAAACTATACACTGACAGTGAGTAAATGAGCCGTCTTGTGTGAAAACCAACAATGTGGTTTCCGAACAGGTCCGACACAAACCAGCCTGTACAAGCACAGGGAAGAGCTAGAAGCTTGAAATTTTGGATTTAAGTAGAAGAGGAATTGTACTATCCGAGTAGCGAAAACAAAGGCGCTGATCAGCTTCGCAGTTACCGCGAAGCTGATCTGCGCCTTTGTTTTCGCCTGTTTTCCCATGAGGCGGCTCAAATGACAAACAAATGGATGTGGCTAATTGCAAATACGTATTTCTATGAATAACATGAAAAAACAAGGCAAATCTTTATTTGTTCTGGATTTTCATTACGAAAACTTGCTCATGCAATAAACAGATATTTTTTGAGCTTGAAATACTGTAAATTCGGAAATTTTTGCGTGACTTTTATTTCGCGAATTTTCTTTTTCCGAATTATTAGCGAGTTCTTGAATTCGCGACTGAGTGTCCATGTATTCTATAAAGTTTATAATGACTCTTTATTAGCGAGAACTTTGAATTCGCGAGGCAACCAATTCGCGAATATAAGCGAAAATTAAGTTCTCGCGAATATTTCCGGATCTACAGTATTGAAAATTTTTAGCTGAAAACTTTCGATATTTTTCTTACTTTTGCTCAAAACATAGATTGTGGGTACACGTTAGAACCGCCTCGTCGAGGCGGTTCTAACGAGTACTCACAATCTATGTTTTGGAGCAAAAATAAGAAAAAAAGATATACCCCTGGGTACCCCAGTTTTGCTATATAAAAGTGGGGTATAAGGGAGTATACATTACAGGGACATGTTTTCCTGATGTGTTGAATGGTGTATCGTGATGGTGTATGGTCAATTGAACCATGCTGTGAGATGTATATATCAGACCTGGTCAGCAACAAGAACATGTTTTATCATGCTTAAGGGTACTTAATTCCTCTTTGTTCAAAGAAGTGGCAATAGTCTTTTTGCAAAATATGAAAACAAAGGAATCGTAATTCTCTATTTTTTACTTTGGTTTTTAAATTTTAACGACTGCAGAGTCGACGCTTTTTTGCTATCCATTCCATTTAAATCAATATATTGTTTGTCTCCACACTTTAAGCTTCCCACAATAATAAATGTATTTTCTTAATAAAGTAATTTACTATTAATGTGTTGTTCATTACTTTTACATCCGTGTTTAGCCAGAGCATACTTAATTACCCCACACAGTAACTGTTGCTGAACCGTAAAATATAGGTCAAGGGTATCCGGTCAAGGTGCCTGGTTGAAGACTATGTCAAGGGCAATGACAATGTAGGTTTCCATGCTTACAACTATCACTGACACAAAGAAATAGAGTCTGAGACGTTCTAGCCACCAACAACACTCGACAAGGTCGCGAAGTCAATATCCTGTGAAATACAAGTCAAAGACACTGGGTAAAGGTGCATGACTGACAAATATGTAAATGTCTAAAGAACAATTACTATCCATGGTTTCATGCTAATTCCTATGACTGCTACAGAGAAATGCACTTCAGTTGGACCACACACGGTGACCCAGTGTCCTTGTTGGTTGAATTTTTGATGGACAGAAGTTGGTTAATTGTTGACAGACATAAATTTGTACTTTATCGCAGCCTCCTATAAGCAGGATCATGCCAATATACACAGTACTATATAAGCCTATTATTATGTGCAAATGGCTTAACCATTAGACCTCAAAGGCTTCACAATGATGTTTGGCATTTACCCATATATGACGAATGGACTTTCCCATTGTTATCATCGTTTGGAGTCCACTTTCATTTAGAGGGACATCAGGTTTTATTCCATTTTTCGATGACTTTTCTCTAAGCAAACAGAATATCCCCAGATGGGACACCGCGAACGCGGCGTCACATCTGGGGGCTATTCTGTTTGCCTATGTCCCATAAAAGGATGCCAGGCTTATGAGTTCAGCTCGTCTGATGTGAGCTCAGAAGACCTGTATTGGAGGCAATTGTTTGAGGTTCAACTGTTGCATAATAAGACTGGTATAAAAGAATAAAATAAGGAAGATTTTCAGACTATTCTTGATTACATGGACAAGATCATTACACAACAACATACATATAACATATCATGGCCGCTGTATAAAATGCTGGAATGTTTATTCATGGTCTTTACACAATATGCATAATATGACTAGAAAGACCGAAGGGACTTAGTAATGTATAATTGACAAAATTAAGTGCTACCTTTTTTCATATCTCATATACATTTTTCAGATTCCCCGCCACCCTCCCCCACCCTAAAAATTGATGTGCTTGAATTCTTTAATTACAACCTCCAGCTTATGTACATGTGTTTTGAAAGAAAAAAGAAAGTACAGATTGTGCTCTTGAATATTTGCAGGGAAAGTCACACATGGATATCATTGAGCCTGTGCATGAGAAAACCAACAATTTGGGTTCTAACGAGGCCTGACACAAACCAGCCTGTACAGTCACAGAAGCAGGCTAGAAGCTTGAAATTTTGGATTTAAGAAGAAGAAGGATTGTACAATCCGTGCAGCAAAACCAAATGCCCTGATCAGCTTTGCAGTAAATGCGAAGCTGATCTGCGTCTTTGTTTTCGCATAGGCAGGTTGTTGGTTTTCTTATGCAGTGGCTCAAATAAATGTCAACAAATTCCAATGAAGAAGGAAATGCAACAGGATGTTAATGTGTCAACTTGTACTCGTTGCCAGCTTTTTTTTTTTTTTTTTACATAAATGTGTATTAAGTGACATTTTAACTGAATATATTATGAGCTGTGCTGTGGGAAAACCTGCCAACAACATTATCATGTCACATAGGTATTATTTTTTCAGCGGCTGTTTTACCCTGTCAATATTTATAGTAGACTTTTTTCTGTTGAAGAAAGTCCAATGCTCTAGCTAGCATGAACATGACACTTTCAAGTCAATCTGAACATCTTACAATCCCATCTCACAGACAAGTTTTCCCATAACAAAGCTATTATTATAATTGATCTAATCCTAATATTTTCATTTCTATACACCAAGTCCTATAATCTGAGATTTGTGTGCAGTTCTGGTTTTATATCGTACACCATATCTAGTACCCTGGACAGAGCCTGCTGTCTGGTTTTGCGTACATTATCTTGGATTTCTATTATCCTTTTCTCTGTATCTTTTTCAATCTGTCTCTCTCTGTCACTTCTTGATCCCAGAACCTGCAAGAAAAATTATGTAAATAGACATAATCGCATTATATAAATAGACATGTAATAAGACAACTAAAGGTTAATGTTATTTCTTTACTAGCTATATTGACCCTATATTCATATACGACCAGACAAGGTTAGATTCTCATCCAAATTTTATAAGAAATATGAGGTGTGTGTGGGTGGATGTGGGTCTATTTTAAGACAGGCAGCTTGACTGTATAGGCACAGTATTATCTATTCATTTAAATGAGCCTCCTCATGAGAAAACCAACAATCTGCATATGCTAAAACAAAGACGCAGATCAGCTTTGCGGTAACCACGAAGCTGATCAGCATATTTGTTTTCGCTACACGGATAGTACAGTTCCTCTTCTTCTTAAATCCGAAATTTCAAGCTTCTAGCCTGCTTCTGTGACTGTACAGCCTGATTTGTGTCAGACTTGTTCAGAAACCACATTTTTGTTTTTCCCATGAGGTGGCTCAAATGTGATTTTGGTAAGAAAGGCAACTATTTAACTGACAAGAAACAAACAAAACATACATTGTCTTTAATATCTTGAGTTATTATTCAATACAACTCATTTTCCTTTATTTTTTCATAACTCTATATTCTGTTATTCTTCAAAAATCAGACAAAAATTGTGTGCATCAAAATACAGGTGAGCCTCATGTGAACACTATCTTTGAAGTCCAGGAAAAAGACTTGTTATAAGTGAAACTGTGATGAAATGAGGTTACTTACAAAGACATACAGCAAAATAATCATTTTGGAAGCCCTGGCATGGCTGTATTGTATTGAAAACCACATTGTAATGAGACATGTCATAATGTGGTTGAACTTGTATTGACTGCATTTTGAAATTAATCCAAATTACTCACAGATTGTTCATATTTCTTATATTGGCCTTCCCGCTGATTTCTGTAGGATTCAATTTCAGACTGTGCTTCTTCTTTTGCCTGCTTCAATCTTCTTCCTTTTCCTGGAATGAAGAGGGATGTCAATGCTTAAAGATGAATGTCAGAGCTATGAGTTCCTGATGTTCCCATCCCAATAATTCAAGTTGACTAAAAAGTAATGCAGAATCCATAGCATCCGATTTTTAGATCTATAAAAGGTATAAAGTAAGCAATATCAAGAACAATAAACAACCATTTGTAAAATTAAAAAGAATGGTGCCCCTCCCCCCCCCCCCCCCCCTCAGAAGTTCAAACTTGACAAAGCTCCGCCCAGGGATTTTTTATGCAATTTTGGGAAGGGGCCCTAGGGCCATTCTGATTGGGAAAATTAACGACATACATCATAATTTGGGAAATTTTCAAAACATTCAAAGTTGATGATATTTTCCAATTTGACATAGTAAATTAAGGTTTATCATTTTAAATCATTAAATAATAACTTAAAATCAAAGTTTAACATCATTTCAAACAGCAGAGTTTGATTTTCACAATTTTTAGGAACTGTTAAGAATTATTTTCAGCTTTGATTGGGAATTTTTTTCTTCAAATTGGGAAAAAAGTCACCTAATTTGCATTGGGAATGGGGCCTTATTTCGGCCCCTGAGACATGCGGAAAAAATCCCTGCCGCCCTTGAATGGCCTTGTTTAGTTATTTTTTTTTTTTCAATTTTCATCAAAATGATGCTCATTTTCCCAGTTACAGGCCCCATTCCCATGATATTCTATTTGACATGGTTAATTTGTCGTGACGCATACAAGTGATAAGTTTGATTGCCATATCCCAAGATGATCCAGAGCCAAAATTAGAGCAATTTCAAGATGGCAATCTGAGCAACTCAATTAACTAAACAGACCAAATGGGACAATACAAATGTACAGCTAGACTTGTCTCCAATACATTTCACATAGTAAGTGTCTCAGCGTCCGGTACCGGATGAATTTGTCCGGCAATACCGGACACTGAGCCTATCCTCACTGGAATGGCTCTGCACTACATTTTTCTTGACAGTTTCTTGGTTGTTATTAATTAAAAGGACAAATAATTTGATAACTATAAATAAAGTTTGAAGAATAAATATTTTTTTCATTTGCGTTCCGCCATTTTGAAAAGGGGATGTAATTCTTAATTTATTTATGTCTTGTGTAAAGATAAAACTGTAGCGAATTCAATATCATGTTGCATTTTGGTTGTTGAATAAAAATATATTACCTTGTATTTTCTTTATCAAATATAATTATCTATCAAATAAGATCTTTTAGCCCATGTATTTAACCTTGCGTTAAATGATGTCAGTTAGCCTTTTCTCACTTTTAATGTAGCCGGCAAACTGCGAATTGCACGCCTCTTTTGTTCCTTTTGATGTCTGCTAATTGGTCTCTGACAACAAACGACCATTCTCAACAATCAAGTAAAGCAAACAAACAGTCAATATAATTACATAAATTAGAAAACAATCCATCCATGTATTAAGTAAAGGGGTCAAGGTAACGAAATCGTATATCGTAGCTCATAAAAATCCGTAATAACATTGAAGAATACGAGATATGTAGTCATACAGGCATGGACCCGTCCCCCCAAAACAGGAGGTGTGATAAGGTGTTCGCGAAGGGTGAGCATCACATGCCCATTATAATGCACCCGCCATGTCCGTATGACTGATTACAAAGCCGAGAAAATGAATATCTGTTAAGAAACAAATGTCCGTTAATTAAAAGCCGTATTATTTATTGGCAATTGGCAAATGTTGTGCAATGCTAAAATTAAGTATGTTGTCTCTGTCATATTGCAATCATGACTCACAAAGTCCACATCGGACAACAATTTGATAGTTTCTTTGCTTTTGAAAGTTTCAAATATCTTATATTTCTGTGTCACTAGCGATTGAACAAATAGTCACTGTAAAAATCCAATATGGCATTCGAAGTGAAAAATATCTAGCGAATTCATTTTGTGACACATTAGCCAGTATGAATCTGATTTATGTTTCTTTTGTTATCATTTACAACCAGGAAACTGGTAAGAAAAATGTAGTGTCGAGCCATTCCAGTGAGGATAGGCTCGGTGTCCGGCATTGCTGGACGCGGAGACAATAGCCTAATTTGTCTGTGAAAAATATCTAGCGAATTCATATTGTGACACATTAGCCAGTATTAATCTGATTTATGTTTCTTTTGTTATCATTTACAACCAGGAAACTGGTAAGAAAAATGTAGTGCCAGACACCAAGCCATTCCAGTGAGGATAGGCTCGGTGTCCGGCATTGCCGGACGCGGAGACTATAGCCTAATTCGTCCGGTACAGGATGCCGAGACACTTCCTTTCACCAGTGCTCCAGATAGCGTCCGTACAGCCGTAATTTACGGACTTAATTTTGGCAGATACGGTAGAAATTGAAATTTTGTCAGTATCAAAAACGGGAACGAAATGACCGGTACGGTTGGGTTACGCTTATTGACCGTAACCTTAACTCATTATCCCCCGAGTGCTGCTAATTTGAGGCAGATTTCTCCGCATGCCACTTTTATGAGGCCCATAATTATTTTATTTACAACGCTTCCCGAGTGCCACGAAAAGTCGTCACATACGATTAGTCCACAAAGTACGAATTTCTAGCTTTGTTTAAATTTCAACCAATCAAATTCGCGCTTACATTGGTAGTTGGCATATTTTACTACAACGAAAACGAAAGTAGAACATTTGTTTCCGGAGTTAAATGCAAGTAAACATCGATGGAAAACGGTGAAAATCTTGGGGTTTTAAGTCGTGATTGTACTGGTGACACGCCAAATTCACAAAATTCCACCATGTATTTAAGCTGATACATCGCTTTGAAACCAGAGTATGTAGCATTTTCATATCTATCTAAGGTCAATAAGGGGAAAGGTTGTGCATTGGACGCTGACACTTAGTCAAGACTTGCAAGTCTTTATGAGCCAATGTACTCCCCCACCTTCCCTTTTACTTCTGTCTTGCCCATATCTTTCAATAGGCCTGGGTTATTAAGGAGAGGGCGAAGAATAAAATGCAAAATACAGGGGAACCTATGCTCAAATTTTTCACAGGGTTGGACTTAAAAGTCTTTTCGTGGGCAAATAGAACAGATACTGAAGCCGAAATCTGGATACTGATTGGCTTAAATTTTGACCAGTACCGTACTGATTGAGAAAAAAATTATCTGGAGCACTGTTTCACATAAGCATTAATGCAACTTGACTCTGTCAACTTTCTTTCTTTCTCTCGCGAGGATTATATGCAAACCTACTGACACAAGTTGCTGGGATACATTGCTTGACATAACACCAGTTAATCGGATTGACATCTCGGAATCAGTGAAACTTCAAATTGACAATAGCAATACCACAAAAATCTAGTTTTACAGCTCTACAAAAAGGTACACGCATGGATGTCATTATTGATGTGTAGCTGAACTGTTAGCAAACAGTTTCTTACTCTTTCGAGCTTCTGAAACCTTTTCGGCAGCCCGTTTCTCCGCTGCTAAAAGCTGTTGAATTCCTGTAGATTGACTTGCCATTTTCCCGGAAGTGTCATATGAGAACCGGAAATAAATAAATTATGGTGACTATTTGTTTGACCATCGTGTATTTTTGAAGCGCACTGTTTCCGCCGCTCGTGGCACACCCCCGGTGGGAAAACATTATTCACCACCAATTTTCACATTATCTGGTACTTAATTAGGCTTACTTACTTATTAGGTTTACTTAATTAAATATATGAAATGCACGATTTGAATCAGAATCAGAATAGTTTACTGGTGAAACCTCAAACTGACAATACCACACCAGGGGAATCCGGGTCGTTTCGGCCCTGGGTCATTTCGGCCTGAGTCGTTTCGGCCTGGGTCGTTTCGGCCAATTTTGGGGGTGGGTCGTTTCGGCCTTGGTGGGTGGGTCGTTTCGGCCAATTTTCTGGGTGAGTCGATTCGGCCCTGAGTCGTTTCGACCAAAGTATATGGAAGTCGTCAGGTAAGTAATAATTACTCAAAAGATTAATTGATCTTCTTGAGTACATTCGTTTTCGTAGACAAATACATGATGTATGCATGTGGGGTGTTTTGAAAGTATTGTAGTCACAGTTCCAGCCTCACATATTCTTAGTGTCTCGGAAAAAAGTTCCCATTAACATTTAATGATTAGTACTGGCAATAGAAAGGATTGATAGGGTTGAGAGAATGAATGAATGAATGAATGAATGAATGAATGAATGAATGAATGAATGAATGAATGAATGAATGACAGTCATTCAGACATAATAGATAGATAGATAGATAGATAGATAGATAGATAGAGAGAGAGAGAGAGAGAGAGAGAGAGAGAGAGAGAGAGAGAGAGAGAGAGATAGATAGATAGATAGATAGATTGTACAATTAAACTAAAATGTAGTTATGAAGTCATCGGCAATTGCAAGGGAAAACTTTAAATTTCAGTGGTGCACCGGCTGTCGGTGATCTAATTATAAAAGTGGCAGTCAAGGTGTGAAAACTCGTGTCTGTAATCAGCAATGCTAATCCATGGTGACTGATTATTAATGTACTCAATTAAAGTGTGAAAAATAACATACACATCTTGCATAAAGTACATTATATAGTGTATAAGGATTGAATAAAGTCAGGCCGAAACGACTCACCAAAATTGGCCGAAACGACCCAGGGCCGAATCGACTCAGGCCGAAACGACCCAGGCCGAAACGACCCACGACCGAAACGACTCAAGGCCGAAACGACTCACGGCCGAAACGACCCGTTACCCACCAGGGGGCTTGACCCCGGAGGGGATTAGTCCCGAGCTCTCACAAGAGAAGTAAATTTAGACACATTTCAGCAGAGGATATCAGATAATCAGGGAGTTCATTCCAACCTCTAATAGTCTTGGGGAAAATCTATGTAAATAAAAATTAAAACTTGAGATCATCTGCACTTGCTGAAGGTATCTGAAATGCCAAGGAGTGTTGATTCCTACAACGCCTATTTTGGGGATAAGTCATCCGTGGGATGTCAGTCATACTACCTTTTTCATATGTATAATTCCAAATTACAAACCTAGCTGCACGCTTTTGCACTATCTCCAAATCATCTGTCAGACCTTCATAATGAGGGTCCAAAACTGAGCTACCATATTTAATAATAGGTCTTATATATAGGCAGCTTCTCTCAAATCTTGGGGGCAAGAAGATTTCGTCTCAAAAACCAAGGGTCCTATTGGCTTTAGTGCACACATTGCTGATGTGAGTATTCCATTTTAAATCCTTAGTTATTGTTACACCGAGATATTTGACACTTTCAACATTTTCCAACACTGTATCCTCAAGTTTGTAAGAAGCCCGAATCTTACTAGTCCGTTTGTTCGTCAGCTGCATCATGTTGCACTTGACGGATGCAATACCACATTTCTCATACCCCATTTCCGGGCCCAACTACCTGAGGACGGAAACTTCGTCAGAAATGACAGAAAATAATTGGAAAAATATTAGCAAGCCAACCTAAACTTCGTCAGAAATGACAGAAAATAATTTGAAAAATATAAGCAAGCCAACCAATGTGGAAAGAAATCTTTTTGGCACCGTGTAGATAATACGAGTCTTTGTATCGACTACCCTGTTGAAAGGTGCAAAATTCCAGTAATTCTCTTTGGCTCCACGTTGTCAAATCGAAAGGGTCACTGTATCTTGTATGTGAACCGTGGACCAGTGACGTGTACAAGATGTTGACGTCATTAACGGCCACGATAATTGAGTATTAATGTAATGAAACGTGTTTGATTCAAAAGTCAAGGGGCCAAAGTCGTCGTTTTTTTTTTTTTTTTTTTTTTTTTTTAATCCTTGTTTTCGAAAAGGCAGTAGCTAGAGATACGGTACCGTACTTTTAGCCTGTGGGCTAAAGATACGGTACCGTATCTTTAGCCCACAGCCCAATATATAGGCTAAAGATACGGTACCGTTCCTTTGGCCGCCAGGCTAAAGATACGGTACCGTATCTTTAGCCTATATCATTGGAAATGGCTAAAGGTACGGAAGACTACAGATATTTATGAAACCAATCTTAATATATAAGTTTGAAGTATATATGTAATGTACATCAAGAATAATCAGAAATTGATTGATGGGAGGGACAAGAAAACAAAACAAAAGCATAAAGCTGGAAGATTTCGATTTTATTTCGAACCATGGAACAAAGTTTTTAATTATACTTGAGAGCGTGTTTGTGCGAAATCATCATTATCTACTATTATTTGACCGACATCAAAATATGTAAAGCCAATTTGAAGTATGTAAGTTTCCAACGATGCATGAAGATAATAATAAGATTATAGTGGCCTTAATTAGTTGCTTAACCATCAATACGATGTCGGCTCCTCAATGTGCGAAAAACCAACACGACATTAATGAAGTGTTGATTTATTTTGTCTTAACCCTGAAGTAAGACTGACATCGGCAATGATTAATCTACCAATTACTAGTGGTTATTATTGTTCGGTTCTGTTCTATAAGATTCTAGAAGTGTAGGAAAACGCAAGTGCGTATTCCGTATGATAAGTTGAATGAAAAACTGAAATATTAAGGCAAATTTTACTTAATAAATGTAGTGAAAGCAGGGGTGTTGGTGATAAGATGTGTAGAAACTGCACTTCTGTTTTCGTTAATAAAGCTTAAATATGTTTAAATATGTTTAAATATGTTTTCTTGTGGCCCGGTTCAGCTGTCATAAAAACTGGTATAGGCAAACACTGCTCCTTTCACACCTTGAGGCATTTTCAAGACAATATTCATATATATACACACTAAACTTTGAGGAAGCGCGACATCTTGGGAAGAATTACAATTTGAGTAAATATAATGTACACATTTAAGGTTCAAAGTCGGGTTTGCATGCCGCGTGAACAATAAGGCGTAAATAAAAAAATAGCTGTGTTCCACTAACCCGACCGATAAACAACAATTACCGCTTCTACTGTTGATATTATTCTACATGTGTAGAGCTTGCCCATCCACGAAACTGTGAGAAAAATAAGTCACCAGTAAATGTTTATTTTTAATGATTCACTAGAATACTTGCAATGATTCACCTTAAAACTCACCTTAAAATAATCGACTTTTAATTCATACCGTACCTTTAGCCATTTCAGATATATAGGCCAAAGATACGGTACCGTACCTTTAGTCGCTAATATTTTGATTCAGAATGGCTACGTTCGGGGTTCTTCCAATGGTAAAATCTGCAAATCTACCAATGGTACTGTTGGTACCATTTTTACCAATGGTTACCAGAAAACCCTGAACGTTTATCTGCTGCCAATGGTACCATTGGTACCAATGGTACCATTGGTAGATCACATGGTGGAATTTTTATCATATTGATCAATACACCTCACTTGTTTTTGTCTTTCTTATTTACTTCATGTATATTGTGTTATTTATAACATTTACATTTGCATGTATGACAAAAGTATTGCTTATTTACGAAATTTATGATATATTTTTAGGCTCGCCATATTGAATCACGTGACTTTTCCCGCGTTGGTAGAATTACCCACGCTGTATTCTGTCTGCACCATTTGCTGCCGTATTGTTATATATTGTCATATATCATCAATTTGAGTTTCTGCAATTATTCACTTTGGCATTAATGTAAACATTTGCATGTCATCCGGAAATCTTATCAAACCACGTGTAGCTTCAAAGGTCTTTTAATTAGCTGCCATTCTTAATTGTGAGAATTTATATCTGCCAGATGCATGGTGCAGTTGGATTGGCCAGAGCGATGCTTGCTCTGGGTCACTTTTAGTTTTGGGCTTGTAACATCAACATCTAAATTTTAACATCTAAAAATTAATAAGAATATATTTTGAATGACTTTTGGAACATCATAAAATAAATAAGTATAAATTTGAGTAACATTGAAATATTAGAATTTGTGCATTAAACTTTAGAATCATAACTTTGTGTTTGCTATTTATCTCAATTCCCCAAATAGACGGAACAATAAATGAAGAAATACGTAAACATAACAGTATGTTGGTAACATTGGTACCATTGGTACCAATGGCATTACCAATGGTACCATTGGTAAAACCTTGAACGGACTTTGTCTACCAATGGTACCATTTTTACCATTGGAAAAAACTACGAACGCACGCAATGTCTAGTACAGATTTGGTACGGCTACGATCTCGCCGACACGTGTCCACGGCTGCGGTGTATACATGGCCCATACTATCGTGCACAACGCTAAATGTCTTGGGTTTCAAAGGACTAGAAATCCTGTAAATATATGATACTACAACATATATTTTCTTATTCACATCGTGACAACAATAAACATTTGAAAATGTTCTAATTCGCTGCATGATAAGATACATCATTTGAAAACAATGTGGTGAAATTTCATTGCAATCGGAGATTTCTATCGAAATTTATTGAGCTTTTGGTTAGCACACCCATGAATCGAAAGTCTGGAAAAATGTATTGAAAACAACGGTAGTGTAAGCAGGTAAGGTTAGGGGAAATCGTACATAACGTTATAGATATGATCTGCAGAACAAAGTTGTTGTGTGATAATGAGAATTTTATCAATAATTGAAATCCACTTCTTAAGTAAGTTTCCTAAAAAGGCATGTAAGCTGAACTTCGATCTCTCAGTTCAATTCTTCAAAACAAATAAATATCTTCTAGTGTGCCCCCCCCCCCCCCCCCCCCATTAGCTCGTACCACTGCTAAACAGCACAGTTGCATGGATAGAATGTTTTTTTTTTTTTTTTTTTGTTTTTTTTTTTTTTTTTGTTTTTTTTTTTTTTTTTTGTTGTTGTTTTTTTTTTACATTTTGTGGAATGTTAGCCCACTCAGCAACCAACACTTGCTCTAACAGGCAACGGGTTTGAGGATTTGCAGAAATTAAAAAAAAAGTTTTATGGGTAGTCTAGCAATTTTTTTTTTCATTTAATAAGTGATAGATATCATACATAGCCTTTCCTATCTCTTGCCTTAGACATTCATATTTCAGCTTGTCACAAATATTTTCTATCTTAGAGGCAAGACAGAAAATGAATTAATTTAAAGATTATACGAAAAAAACAAAAAAAAAAAACAACAACAAAAAAACACACAATTAAAAAAATAGCAATATGGAGACTAGTAGCTAGTCTATTTTATGGGCTATATCTGAGTCTTTGTACGAGTGAACGGACGAACAGGCTGAAAGTAAAAACAAATTTCACTTAATGACAAAATGGTTGCCTTTCAAACTTGAACTCGAAAAAATACCAAATTGTTGTGTTTAAGAAAGAAAAACAGGCGAAATTAAGACTTCCTTATTGCATTGACTTGAAACGTTCCTGCATAAAAGACGTAACCCCCTGAACTAAACCGATCGCTCTAGCCCTTTGTTCAACAGATAGACGAATATTTTTATTGACTTCCATCCGATACATAACCAGGCTTTCAATACAAGTTTCAGAATGAGAAAAACTATATACACACCACAAGAAGCACGTGCAGAAAACACGTTTTTCATGATTTCCCTATTGCGCGATTCCGAGAGAAAAACTGTGTGAAATAACCTAGTAGGTGTGTGTATAAGTGCTTAAGAGACAAGCGTGTGCCAAATTTCAAAGTCAAATCTTTGACGAGAGTGAAGTTACAATGTATTCAAATTTTAAAAGTAGTGCGTTGGCATTTTTGCCAAGTGTATGAGACATTCGAGTAAGTTGATATCGCACATACATCTTTCCATCAACCTTTGGAACGTGACTAGCGCATTTCATAACCCAAACGGCATTCTATTATATTCATAGAAGCCTAGGGAGCCCACTTGAAAAGCAGTTTTGGCATTGTCAGTCTATCGACCGTAGTTCCACTTGCAGTATCGCTCTTCAAGTCGAGTGTAGTAAACCTAACGCTTGAAAATAGGCCAATAAAATCTTAATTTGTTACTTTTAGAACGATTTTTCTATGGAAATGACATTTAAGAGTAAAAAATGAAACAAATTTTACTGAATACTTAATGCTAGGTCATTCCGTGGTCAAATGCTGGGTACATTTTTAACGAAAATACCTCACAGAGATATGCAAAAACAACAACAACAACAACAAATAAAACAAAACAAAAAAAAAAAAAAAAAAAAAAAAAAAAACCTATATATGGGATGATATTTTTTGGAATATTACAATAGCAAATTGCATAGCTCTTTAAAACTTGGGTTTCGATTAATGTATATAGATCTAGTAATGGGTACAAGCAGTGATGTGCACAAAAACATAAAAATAACCTGTTTAAAGCATGGCGAACTAACAGGGACATAAAATGTACGATTTTCTTGGAACGACCCATGAATGAGTCTTGCTTTGGGGCAAATTACAATGGGAGTCTATGGGAACGATAAATATAGGTCTCTGCCTTTTTTGGGGGACCCTGAACGACGGGCGATTAACGGTGTCTGTACAAATAGACATTTAAATGCACAAAATCCAGTGACGTTTTTCACAACCAGTGTGCGAAAAATTACTTTTTGGCTTCTAAAGTATGAGACATTCTTGAAATTCCAATGGTCTAAGCCCATTACGTATGTCACCTCTCAGTTTTTGGGAAGTTTTAGATGTTTTACCTTTGCAATAGAAATTTAGCTGTATTTTAACTTACCTGGCTGCTGCATAAGAGATAAAAATAAACTGTACGTGCATGCACTAAGACAATTCCGTGCACGTGAATTGAGTTGTTAGATCTAATTTTGGACTAGAAAGAATCTCAGATTCAGTACAAATTACAACAAAGTGTAAAACCTTGCCTGCACAATAGCTCGTTATGTATGCATGCCGCAGTCAACCACCGCACTTACTGTCTATTCACCATCTTCCAGAAACTGCATTTTTCAAAAGGAAGTGTCTCAGCGTCCGGTACCGGACAAATGAGGCTAGAGTCTCTGTGCTCGGCAATGCCAGACACGGAGCCTATCCTCACTAGAATGGCTTAAATGTGTGGGGGTTGGGCAACTCATTTGTTTTTCTTCCATTACCAAAATCAACCTTAAAAAGGTCAGATTTAACACTGCCTATTAGGACATAAAGTGTAGGACTATTTGAGGGCATATCAGTTGTCATGAGTCTGTGTACATGTAGTAATCAAATGATTGATTAATGTATATCTCGGGCCACCAGTAAATGTATATCTCGGGCCACCAGTAAATTGAATTGGCTTTTACAGATGTTTGGTTGATAAACATACTCAACACTTACATTTGTAGCAACACAACACAGCTTGAGCTTACTGATAAACATATACATGTATATGTACATATTTTTTCTAAGTCATTTCAAGCATGTCTGAATTTTTTGGACTTTGGATAATTTAATTTTGAATGAAACAACATAGCCAACATTTTGGTGGATGTAGGGCAATTGAAAATTGTTCTCTATAGATGTTTAATATAAGATCATGATCAAATTAATCATTTAAGGACACATACAAATATGGAAATATTAGCAAACAGCCTCACAATGGAGACTGCCTGTATGTACCATAAAAACCGGTACAGTGAAAAAGTACCACGGTACATACCAAAACAAAAGAGAACCATGGTATACCGGTTTTACCGCCCACCTCTATTATTTTAGAAAAATATTCTTTTATTAAATTAGCAGAAAGTCTCATCTTTATTCACATTATTTTTTTCATTCCTGTCAGTGAATGCATTCAGTCAAAAAATCGGATCAAACTCAATGCATGTGCTAAGTTGGCCGCCATTTTAATTCCAAAGTTGTCATGTTTGCAAAAGTTGTACTTCTTATCAAGTATTTTCAAATATTTTTAGAACAAATTGCTCAAGGGAAACCAGAGTAAGTGCTAAAAATAAAATCTCCAAAAAATTCTATATGTCACATGGTCAAAATTCTGCCCAAAGATTGGTCAATTTCCGAGCAGCCTATGTAAGCCAATATTTGATTGGCACATCCAGACATGCTCAGAGAGAAAGGTCAAGGTTTCCCCAACAGAATAGTGCTAAAATTAGCAAGATTTAGGTTAGCGCACCATGTGCGCAATGATGAAGTAAGCAACTGTCACTGGAATTTTCCATTGAAGTGTATTCGCAGGAGACTGATATACATGAGTACACACATTTGTGTATTGGGAATTGGGTCAATAATTGACAGACAGTTCTGAACCCTTGTAAAGTTCAGACCTGCATATCTCAGTTAATAATAAATGGATTTTAATAATAAACTGTTGTCTTTCTAAAAGAATAAACTTTAATGTGATGTCATTTTTTGTAAAAAAAAAATTATAGATTTTGAAATTCGCTTGTCATCCCTAGAATAGGGCTTTTTAAATTCCTGTACAAAATTTTACAACCAGAAAAGAGACGGAAAAAAGTCACAAATTACAGCTGTAACTACACAAAATTACAACTGTAATTCTGTTCCATTAACATACAAGCTTTCCAAAATTACAACTGGATAAGAGACGGAAAACAGCAGGAATTTTGACGAAATATGCAAATGAGCTCCAAATTACAGCTGGAAAATTGGATGGTTTTACAACTGTAATTTTAGTAAATTACAGCTGTAATTTTCGAAAATTACAGCTGTAATTTTTGAAAATTACAGCTGTAATTTTCATAAATTACAGTTGTAAATGATTCAGAATTACAACTGTAATTTGCTTGAATTACAACTGTAATACTGAGTGGCCGCTTATTGGGAAATAGCTGCTCACTCGGCTTACGACATGTTTTCATGGTATGAGTACTTAATTGTCATTTTAGTTTTTCCCACCCCTCAGTTTATGGAGTGGGAATTTCTTTCTGATTGCGCCATTTCCTGATCATTGCCGATTTTTACTTTTTTTCCTACTCAAAATAACTTTCAAGGCAAATCACATGATTTTTAATTTTATAAAGAAATGATAACTGCCCACCTTTGGCTGACCGATTTCCCAAATAGAGTAATAATTGTACATTTAAAATACACAAACAGCCCAAAAGAAATCAGCCCCACCAATTTAGAAGCTTTGGTAAGGGCAAAATCGTTGTTTTTATTGCAATACTTTTTAATAGCATCCAATTTTAACTGCATTTAATTTAGATAGACTTCCTTGAACCTTTTTAGAGAGTCTCAAAGGAAAATCATATGTCTAACTGTTAATCCTGGAACACAGTAGATGAAGGTGCAATTTACATAAAACTTCAATGTGTTAAATTTCTCAGATCTCACAAAAAATGGAGTTTGCATGCACAGTAATGATCTATTATCAGTGTTAAGAATATTTTTCAACTCACATTGATAAATAGCTGAACATCCAATAGTTAATTCATTTTTAAAAAAGCCAAATAATTTTAGTAAATCAGGCTTCTGTTTAAGTCTTTGGTGTAAGAATTCAAAATGGCTTTGTGTGTTACTTTCCCTCCAAAGTTCAGCTGGTTACCCTCTGCAGTTTCTTTCTTTCATAAAATTTACCCCAGTGATTGGAACCAGATAGTCTCAGATTACATGTTAATGCAATTTTCCCACACATTTATAATGCTATAAATCTTTATTTGACATATTCTGGTTGTACTTTGAATTTTACAACTAAACATTTTCAGAACCGGAATCTCCTCGATATTAATTGAAGTGGCTAAGTCAAATTTCCAGTTGTACTTTTTTCTTATTGCTTGGCGCGACAGCATCAAGCAATTGAAACGGAACGAGGATTTCTCCTCAATCTGAGGGGTTTTTCCTTCAATCTGTGGGGTTTCCCTTTGACATCCAGGGGCCTGGTTCCAGTCGCAATGTTTTGCTACACTTCTTGTATAATAAAGCAATTGAAGACGGAAACCAGACTTGCTCTCCGCCATTTTTAGCTCACCTGAGCCGTCAGGCTCACAAGGTGAGCTTATAGTATACCCATGCTCCGTCGTCCGTCCGTCCGTCCGTCGTCCGTCCGTCGTCCGTCCGTCGTCCACCATTTTCAAAGATCTTCTCCTCTGAAACCGCTTGGCCAATCAAAGCCAAATTTTACATGAAGCATCTATGGGAAGGGGGAACCAATGTATATATAAATAATCCAGGTCACATGACCAAGATGGCCGCCATGCCCATATATGGTAAAAACCCTTCAAAAATCTTCTTCTCCGGAACCACTGGACCGATTTCAACCAAACTTGGCATGAAGCATTAATGGCTCAAGCACTACAATATGTATATAAATCATGACCCTATGATGATCTTGACCTATTTTACGGCAAGGTCAACATAGGTCGCGAATGCATTTGAATGGGAAAAATTGTTAAATTGTCATTTAAAGGAAAAATCTTGCAGAAAATGAGCAGTAGGACTGAATATTAATGATTCTGAAAAAAATTGGGCACCAGGGGCTCATCCGCCCCCACCCCGGGGCAATATACATGTATATCTCCATAATATTCAAACATCTTCTCCTCTGAAACCGCTTGGCTAATCAAAGCGAAATTTTATGTGAAGCATCAATAGGAAGGGGTAACAAATATGTATATAAAAAATCCAGGTCACATGACCAAGATGGCCGCCATGCCCATATATGGTAAAAACAGTTCAAAAATCTTCTTCTCCGGAACCGGTTGACCGATTTCAACGAAACTTGGCACGAAGCATCGATGGCTCAAGCACTACAATGTATATATAAATCATGACCCTGTGGTGACCTTGACCTATTTTACGGGAAGGTCAACATAGGTCACCAATGCATTCGAATGGGGAAAACTTTTAAAATGTCATTTAAAGTGAAAGTCTTGCAGGAAATGGGCAGTAGGACTGGATATTAATGATTCTGAAAAAAATTGGACCCCAGGGGCTCATGTGCCCCCACCCCAGGGCAATATACATGTATATTTCCATAATATTCAAACGTCTTCTCCTCTGAAACCGCTTGGCCAAACAAAGCCAAATTTTAAGTGAAGCATCTATAGAATGGGGGAATCAATGTGTATATAAATAATCTAGGTCACATGACCAAGATGGCCGCCATGCCCATATATGGTAAAAACCCATCAAAAATCATCTTCTCTGAAACCAATAGACTGATTTCAAGGAAACTTGGCGTGAGGCATCGATGGCTAAAGTACTCCAATGTATATATAAATCATGACCCTGTGATGACCTTGACCAAGTTTATGGCAAGGTCAACATGGGTTGCCTGTGCATCTGAATTGGGAAAACTGTTAAAATGTCATTTGAAGGAAAAAGCCAACAGGAAATTGGCAAATGGACAGAATATTGAAGATTCTGAAAAAAAGAAAATGGCCCAAGGGCTTATCTGCCCCTGCAATGGAGTTAAATACCATAATATTCAAACATGTTTATTGGTATATGCAGCTGATCTCAGGTGAGCGTTTACAGGACCATTGGTCCTCTGGTTATTAGGACTTGTGGGAAGAATGACGTACTTTGATCTAACGTTAAACATTTAGGTGGCGTTCTGGACGGATAATGCTAAAACCCGGAACTTTGTCCTAGGTCCGACCAAGTACGAAAGCTTGAAATTCACCGTAGCGAGGAAGTGTTCATGAACGATGCTCATGAACGATGCCTACGAAACCTACGAAAAACCACCCAGACAAATATACAGACTAGCCAAGCGTTCCTTTTAACAAGGAAAATTTATTTTACAGTTGTAATATTTTCTAACTGGAATTATTTTCTTTTTTTCAGATTTTTCTAGCTGTAATTTATTTTTATTCCGTCTACTTTCTAATTGTAAAAGAAGATTCCGTCTCTATTCCGTTTGTTTTACAACTGTAATCCATCTCTGAATTTCGTACGGGATTATTCTAAAATGTCAGCAAGGGAAGTAACTAGTTCTGAAAAACTCTAAATTGGTTATTTGTCATTTAAAATGCTCCAAACCAAAACAGAATTGTATGCATAACTGAGCGCCAGGCTCTTAAAAATTTTCCACAGATTTGCTTGATTTTCATTTTTATGTTGTATATATACGAAATGAATCCGTTCTGCTCCAGGACTACAGATTTGCTTGATTTTCAATTTTAATGTGTTTGGATTACCTCCCTTGGGCATGCAATATTCCTATTCAAAATAATTTTTGAGCATAATTATTTAATTAGTGAACCGATTTTCAAAACTTTTGTGGAACTTTTTACAACTTTTGGGTTGCAAAATGATGACATGGTCATGTTTTTCTTGTGGTGTAACCCGTGTTTTAGAAAAGTGAGATTTTGAAAGATGCAGTTTCTGAATTATGGTGTACAGACAGTAGTAGGACTTCATTGTGATGGCAGTGTGTAGATGTAGATAGATGTACTCTCTCTCATTTAAGCAGATTCATACTTCAGCAACATACTAAGTTTTTTTAAGGCAGTTGTTAGAGATACTGCCCCTTATGATCTCTAGTCAATACACACAGGCACTTGCACTTGCACTTCTTGTAGCATAAAACTTGTAGCAAACTCTATATGGAATCTGCACCAATGTGGCATACGCGGGCAAGTGCTGAACTGGGTCAGAGCTTTCCTTGGGAGCAGGTCCCAGTGGGTAGTCAACTAGTCATTGATGGTGAGGAATCAGAATCGGTACCAATTACATCAGGTGTACCCCAGGGCTCAGTCCTGGGACCTATTCTGTTCCTCATCTATATTAATGATCTGCCTGATGAGGTCTGTTCCCAGGTGCATCTGTTTGCCAATGATACAGCCCTGTATCTCACCATAGAAAGTGAAGATGACAGTTCAGCACTTCAAAATGACCTGGACAACCTTTCGAAGTGGGAAACCAGATGGTACATGGTATTCAACCCCACGAAATTTCAGGTTGTACATGTGACAGGCTCCAAAATCCCCATTAAAAAGACTATGTACTGCACGGGCAGGACGAGGTATTGGAGTCTGTCTTGTGTGCAAAATATCTTGTGGTTGATACTAGTATATCCAGTTCCATCTGATTGTCAGTAGCGCAAATCACACACGAAACTTTGTGAGGCGTAACATAAGAAACAAGATACCAAAAGTGTGTGAAATGGCCTATAACTCCCAAGTGCGACCACAGCTTGAAGACGCCTCAGCTGTCTGGGACCCAAACCGGACAGTTAGAAATTTTTATCAAAGGGCAAGTGTAACTCAGATTGTCCTAAACCTTGGGTGGTGCACATTGGAGTAAAGAAGGGCTGATGCCCGTCTTTGTTTGTTTTATAAGGTTGTCTATGGATTAGTAGCCATATTCCTCCCTGATTATATACAGTATTATATACAGTACAGCAATAGAGTCTCTAGGTACTGCCATTCCATGACTTTTAGGCAGGTCTCCACTTAGACTGACTACTACAAATAAATACTCTTTCTTCCCCTGGCTATAGTCCAATTGAATGCCCTTTCACAATCTGTTCCATGCTCGCAGAGCCTTGAGGTCTTCAAGACCGCAGTCTGCAAGCTGCAGCATTCTTGCCCTTAGATCCTTACAGGGACAGTAGATTGTATTATAGATCACTGATCCTTTCTTGTCTGTTTTTATCTGATTTTAACCTATCATCTGTTTTTTACCCTCCACTTAAATGCTTTTAATTCTTCCTTTACCTTTTCCCTTTTCTCTCTGATACTAACAGACGATGTGCTAACCTGCCTAAAATGTCCATGAGGGCGTGTGGCAGTACATAATGTATATAGAGATAGATAGATAAACATATACCCCCACCGTTTCTATGTTATAAATAGAAAGGGTAGGGATACACTACAAGTGCTACAAGTGCCTGTGTCAACATAGGCTAAAAGATACATGCTTATATCTCTAGCCAATACAGGCTAAAGATACAGATCTGTATGATTAGCATTTCCTACGAGGCGGTTCTAGCGTGTACCCACAATCTATGTTTTGAGCAAAAATAAGAAAAATGTCAAAATTTTTCTTTTGAAAATTTTCAATTTTTTCACCTGAAAAAATTCTCTGTATATTGCATGGGCAAGTTTTTGTAATGTTTGATTTTGAAAACATATTGTGGCTATTTATCAATTTGGTTTTATGCACAAGAGATTCTCAGGAAGTGTGCAGAAAGAAAATGATGCAGTGTCATGACAGAACAGGGTTTTTATTTGAGCCTTCGCATGAGAAATTCAACAACCTTTGTTTCCGACCAGGTCCGACACAAACTGGCCTGTATAGTCAAAGAAGTAGGCTAGAGGCTTGAAATTTTGTATTTAAGAAGAAGAGGGATTGTACTTTCTGTGTAGCGAAAACAAAGGCGCTGATCAGCTTCGCAGTTGCTGCGAAGCTGATCTGCGCCTTTGTTTTCGCATATGCAGATTGTTGCTTTTCATATGCAGCGGCTCATTTTTGTTTGCAGATAGAGAGTTAATTCCCCTACAGTGTTGCCATGGCACACAGAAACCTACTAACAGATGAGGAGCAGCTGGATCGATTCCTCAAGACTGGCACCCAGGGGACTTTCTTCCTGCCTGGCAAAAACAAGGCATGGCAAAGACGCAATATTCTCACCATTATGATAGATGGTGGTAGAGGAAAAGAGGCTGTGGAAGCGCTAGTGAGAGTGAATCGTGAAAAAACATACTTAAAAAAAGAACCGATTCTGTTCTTCCTAGCGGAAGCTGCAGTCAGTACTGATATAGAGACCAAAAAGGCAGCATATGCTAGCGTAAATGAAGTCTGTGCCACACCAGAGGACCTGTTCATATTTTTCAAACATATCAAAGTTCTAAGTCAGCTCACAAAGGGCTGGGGTAGGGGACTTCGTAGAGCTGTGTGTACCTGGTATAACTCAAAAGATCCAATGGTTTTAGCAGAACTTGTAACACGATACAATAATGTTGACAAATGGAGTCACCAGGATGCATTTAGAATGAGCCACATCAAACCAGTCAATGAAAGTAAGTTTGTAAAAATTAGAGCCGCCTCATGGGAAAACCAACAATGTGGTTTCCGAACAGGTCCGACACAAATCGAGCTGTACAAGCACAGAATATGGCTAGAGGCTGGAAATTTTGGATTTAGAAAGTAGAAGAATTGTACTATCCGTGTAGCGAAAACAAAGGCGCTGATCAGCTTCGCAGTTACTGCGAATCTGATCGGCGCCTTTGGTTTCGCCTATGCAGATTGTTGGTTTTCCCATGTGGTGGCTCAAATATTTCCATCGAGTTGAAATAAAAGCACTTGCATTGGTGCAGTTTTAAGATTTATCTGAAAAACTGTGTGTAGTGAAACATTGCCCCAAATAATGCAAAGTTTTCTTTCATCTTTCATAGAAATATAAGCACTTGCATTGGTGTTTTTAGATTTATCTAAAAAAACTGAAGCTCATGTGTAGTGAAACATTGCCCCAAACAATGCAGATCTTTCTTTAATCAAGCCTGTCTGACAGGAATTATTATAATGTATAGAATTTGTTGTGTGTACTCCAGTTTGCCCTATTTACATAATTAATGGTAGGAGATAGTCATTACGTACATGTACATTTCCAGATTTGGACTGTGAAATGTAAGAATGACATAGTTTAGTATTACACACATTCCCTAGACAGGGTATCTTATTTCATATTGGGAGAGCGCTGTGGCGAAGTGGTAGAGCATCGTACTCTGAATCTAGAGGTCCCCAGTTCGATTCCTACCGATGGCACAGTGTTGTGTCCTTCATGCAGCATGGCACATTGGCTCCCTGAGTACTGGTTACAACCCAGGAAGCGTTGGCTCTGTCCCGACATGCTTGAACAATTATTGACTGGGTTGTTAAAACCTCAGTACAAACAAACAAAATTTTATATTTTTCATCAATGCTCCACATTTGTATTTTCTTTGGAAAGCTTTGGGGTTCAAACTTTTTATGTTTGCACTTTATTTCCATTCCTTTCAGGTATCAATTTCATTGTCAAAGTAATGACAAAAGGTTTCGAGGAAGCAAAGAAATCCAATGAAAATCCTTCACCTGAGCTGAAGCCTCTGATTGGCTACTTCATGGCTGTTGAGTTAGTCAAACATACAACAGATGGGGTGACGGCAGCAAGGTTGATAGAACAGCATAGTCTCAAAATGGAACACATCCCTTCAACTCTGCTCACTTCCAAGGAGGTAACAATGTGTTTTAGCTCTTTTATGAAAGAGCCTGTGCGTGAGAAAAACAACAATTTGGGTTCCGACCAGGTCCGATGCAAACCGGGTACAGTCACAGAAATTGGCTAGAGGCTGGAAATTTTGGATATAGAAAGTAGAGGAATTGTACTATCCGTGTAGGGAAAACAAGGGCGCTGATCAGCTTCGCAGTTACTGCGAAGCTGATCTGTGCCTTTGTTTTCGCCTATGCAGATCGTTGTTTTTCCCATGCGGCGGCTCAAAAATGTAATGACGTGACACGCGATGTTCGTACAAATTTGTGTAACAGGACGTTCACGTTCCGTTTGATTTATTTTGTGCTGAGCGATGCATGTAGGCGTCAGATTATTTGATTGTGCACTGCCATGTTTGTATTTTCGAGAGTTTTAATATTTCTTCTTTTTTCAAGTGATCCTCTTAAACTATTTTTTTTCTTTCTCCACTGCGCAGTTCTGTTTTAAGAAGCTGATATGTGTGTTCCAATAAAAGTATGGTATCATGGCGTTCTGTGACGTGTACACATTAATTAACATGCTTTTACGTGAAGTGTGACAAAAATTCAGCCTTGATAAATAATTGATAAAAATAGCATTATTTGTTGCACGTCAATGGAAATAATATGATTTTAAAACTTAGATCATGAGCATTTTAGTAATAGTATAGTATGTCTTGTTTTCTTGCATTAAATTTTCTTTATCTTACAATAAGGAAGATAACCCTTTCGAAAACAACGCAAAAATCGCATGTGTGACATTTTTTCAGCCAAAAGTAAAGATTTATAAGAGTTAACTTTTCAAAGTTTTATAAATATTTCTGCATACATTTCAATCAGCTGATTATGAGCATTTATTTGGTATAAAATAGTCTTACTCGTTAAATTTGTGTAATAATCATTTATTTTATTGTAAACTGCACCCTTGATTTTCCCCAAAGCGTGACACTTTTGGTACCGACAGTTTTTTAACTGCCAAAAATGGAAATGCGGTCCGAAGTTAACTAAAATTATATCAGTGATATCTACATGTATTGTCATTATCCCACCTTATTTTGATGGGAATTGGTTAAAAAACTTCGGAGATATACGTTTTCAAACCTTTTTAGCAATGCGCTTTTGTTACGCGTGACACGCTGTTTTGGCATATAAAATGCATTTTATTTGTATCTTGTTATAATTTGCGCGATAAAAAAACATGCATGATTGTTGTTATGCCATTGTCCATGCGAAGCGGATTATTTTGATATATAAAACATAGAAATTGGGCCGAAACTGAGTTTGTTATTGCGTTTTTACTGATACAGCAAGCATTATTTTAAAATTTGTACGAACTTTGCGCGTCACGTCAATGTTGCTGCTTTTAGAGTACAAAGTTAAAGTACTTCTTAATTGCCTTCCGTATATACGGGCAGTGCTAGGAGCACTATATAACTTGCTCAAAAGTGAGTTTTTCACAATAAAAATTGTGAGAAACAGTATGAGGATAAGAAATACAGTCTATTGCAAAGTGCAATCATATAATTTTCAAAAAAAAATAAATTGTGCACTTCTCCCAAAAATTGTTCCCATTTTTATGTGAATGAGAATTGTGAAAATGGACACTGTGGTACATTTTAAGACAAAATAGATATATTTCCAAGATATAATGCTATTACATAGACTAATATAGACTAGATAAGTCAGCAGGTTCTGATATAGAAAAAATGTATGGTTCAATAATGGATTATGTAAAATTGACGTTAATGATAAATTCGATGATAAATTGTTAATGTACATTTTCTTTGTGAGTAAATATGACACTGTCATAGAAGACTTTTGAACATATGGTAAAGATTCTTGACCCTTTCTATAGGGAGACCTTGAAGAAACTTATGTTATAGATGTAGATTTTCAGCCTAACACATTTGAATTTGTTTGACCTAACCTGTACAGGATTAGAACATTTAGATTTAGGGATTTATACAGTCTTTGTAGTGCAAACAAAGGTCACATAAAAAGTAGGGCTTTCTCTCGACACAGCTGAGCTCTTTCGATTGAAGTAAAATAAATAATATTTGAGCCGCCGCATCAGAAAACCAACAATTTGCATATGCGAAAACAAAGACGCAGATCTGCACAGCTGATCTGCGCCTTTGCTTTCGCTACATGGATATCTAAACTTATACATGTATCTAAACTTTCAAGCTTCTAGCTTGCTTCTGTGACTGTACATGCTGGTTTGTGTCAGACCTGGTAGGAAACCTGAATTGTTGGTTTTCTCATGTGAAGGCTCATTTAATATACTTTGAATACCGTTAAGTTGATGAAATTTTTTTTTGCTTAATAGGTATGGAACACCATCTTGTCAACTATGTCTCTATCAGAAACACTAGAACAATTGCCGTCCCTGGCCCGGCGGACCTTCCTGAGTGTCCCTGTGAAAGGTAGCGTCACTGACGAGGTTCTCAAAATGCTACAGGATAGAATCCTGGAGAGGGTCAGAAGTACAGAATGTATAGAGACAGAAAAGTAAGTGGTGTACACATATCACCATGCAGAGGTTTAGGTTTGGTTTAAACATATTTATTCAGTATAGATTAACAATATCATATAGATACAATACAAAATACACAAGAAGCCAATTGGCTTATATGAATCTGTCTCCCAAGTTTAGGTTTAGTGCTGAAGGTAAGTACATGTACAGTATGTTGATAATCACATTAAATAAATGTACTGTACATGTATGTGTACATTTCTGACCACAGATTTTTGACCGGGTCCGACACAAACTGACTTGCACAGTCACAGAAGAAGGCTAGAAGGTTTAAAATTTTGATTTAAGAAGATCAAGGGATAGTACTATCATTGTGTGGCAAAAACAAAGGTGCTGATTAGCTTTGCAGTTACTACACAGGCAGCACAGCTGATCTGTGTCTTTGTTTTTGCATAAGCTGATTCCGCTCATACAAGCTGTTCCAATTACCATCAGTTCTATCGTTTATCACTATTTGGGCCGCGACGCGAGAAAACTGGTCTTCGGGGTTTCTGACCAGGTCTGACACAAACCGGACTGTTCAGCTACAGAACATGGCTAGAAGCCTTAAATTTTGGATTTAGGAAGAAGAGGAATTGTACTACCCTTGTAGCAAAAAACAAAGGCGCTGATCAGCTGTGTAGTTACTGCACAGCTGATCTGTGCCTTTGTTTTCACATAGGCGAAAATCCGGTTTTCTCATGACGCGGCTCATTTCATACAGGATCAGCCCATTTGTGATCTACGAGGCTATACGTTCCTACATGTGTGTGTTTGAGGACAAGAAACACCACGGTAAGAAGAAGGACCAAGCTAGTCAGACTGTCCCCGTAGAGGGTCAGAAAGGAGGGAAGAGAGAACTGTTAAACGAGGCTGCTGGAGGGGAACCTAGCAAAAAGAAGAAGAAGAAAAAGAAAAGGAAGGTTAGTTTTACCAGCAATGTTGTTAAACATTTGAGCCACCTCATGGGAAAACCAACAATCTGCATAGGCGAAAACAAAGGCGCAGATCAGCTTCGCAGTAACTGCGAAGCTGATCAGCGCCTTTGTTTTCGCTACTCGGATACTACAATTCCTCCTCTACTTAACTCCAAAATCTCAAGCTTCTAGCCTGCTTCTGTAGCTGTACAGGCCGGTTTGTGTCGGACCTGTTCGGAAACCACATTGTTGGTTGCTCCACGAGGTGGCTCATTTATTGATATATAATGTTTTCAGAGCTCCTTAATTTATAGGATTAGAATTTAAAGTATGGTCTCTCCAAATGATGCAGAATAGTGAAAGGGGTACCCGGTGGCTGAGTGGTTAAGGTTGTTGATTTCATGACTGCTCTTAACCATTCGATCATCTCACCACTGTGTCCAGTGTGGGTTCAAGCTCCACACAGGGTGCATGCGAGAAGCAAAGTTTTGCTTGCGGGTGTGTTCCCTGTGTTTAGGCTGATACTATGTTTCCTGTTAACTGAGAACATCTATATGAGCCATCAACAATTTGTGTTTCCCACCAGGTCAGACACAAACTGGCCTGTAGAAGCACAGAAGATGGCTAGAGGCAGGAAATTTTGGATTTAGAAAAAAGAGAAATTGTACTATCCGTGTAGCGAAAACAAAGGCACTGATCAGCTTAGCAGTTACTGCGAAGCTGATCTGCGCCCTAGTTTTCGCCTATACAAAGTGTTGGTTTTGTCATGCGAAGGCTCAAATGTATTTCACAACAGTTATCCAGAGACAAAATCAGAGCTACTGTGAACAACTAACATGGATGAAATCAGTGTATGACTGTACTTTTCAAATTCCTGTCAGAAAACAACTTTCCACTTGAGCGGCTGCATAAGAAAACCAACAATGTGCATTTGCGAAAACAAAGACGCAGATCAGCTTCGCGGTAACTGCGAAGCTGATCAGCGCCTTTGTTTTCGCTACACGGATAGTACACTTCCTCTTCTGCTTAAATCCAAAATTTCAAGCTTCTAGCCTGCTTCTGTGACTGTACAGCCTGATTTGTGTCGGACCTGTTGGGAAACAACGTTGGTTTTCCCACGATAAGGCTCAATTATTGTCGTATATTGGACTTGGGAAGTTACACATTGTTTTTTTAACAGGGTAAAGATGGAGAACACCAACAACATCACCAGCAACAGGAGGACGATCATCTCACTAAAAACATTGGTCTTTGGCCAAACCCTAAAGTTGTGCAGAACAATCCTGAATTGTGGGACTCGCTACTAGGGGCTTTCAAACATGCATTAGAGGTAAATAACAAATAAAGAAAGAGGCTTTCATAACGCCAATACATAGGAACGACAAAGTGCTGGATCTGCCTTGGTCAGTTACAGTCAAAGTTCGATTATTCGAAACGCAAGGGACCTCATAAAATCTTTTAAATGATCGAAAGTTCAAACTTTCGAGAATCACAAAAAATGGGATATGTTCGGTCATTTTCATTCAGACAATTGTATGGCCAGACTTGGCAGCTTCAATACATCATTTTTAGGGTATATATGGAAATCTTTGCCCATGGAATGAAGAAAATGTGTTTATGCAGCTTCAATACATCATTTTTAGGGTATATATGGAAATCTTTGCCCATGGAATGAAGAAAATGTGTTTATAAGAGGTTTATCTTACGACCAACAGATTAAAGGAATGGATTCGGAACCGCATAAGACGCCGTATGTATACGTAAAATACCATCATAAATTCATTCCTGGTACAAGAGAATGCATATCGGGTTTGTTACGCAAAATATTCGTATTCAAAGTTGGGTTTTTCCTGCATCTGAGTGAATCGCCATCTTTATCCGGTATGGTTACCGGTTTATCGATAATTACACGGTGAACGCGGTAACCAGTATAAAGCTGTGACGTCACTCACTCACTTTCTCTTTAAGCCGCTCATTTCAATTGCAAGACGTTCAAATATTCTCGCGATAATTTCGTTGTTTTATTTTGTATTTGTGGATATTTTCTACGTTTAACTTGACAGAAGGGTTTATGTGATAATACTGGAGAATAATTTTTACCGAAGATGCCTCAGTGCCAGGCGATTAACTGTAAAAACAAGCCACAGAAATAAGGTAAAAGTTTTTTCCACATACCTGTCTTCGGCTTTTCGCTTCCACCAAAGCGATAAAAAATCGTAGGTGTAGACATTTTCATTAATTCTTATTAATAATCCAGTTTGAACGGAATGGAATTACTGTTACATGTATCTACGCACGGTAGTTTTTATTCCGAATTTTGGCATTTCACATACAATTCGTCAAAGAATCGCGCACAATAGAAAAAGAATAGGAATTCGCAAGTTTTTCATCCATTTTATTCCAAAACGGAATCGGTACACACTCGAGGGGTAATCTCACTTTTTTTTTTTTTTGTTTTTTTTTTTTTTTTTTTTTTTTTTTTTTTTGTTTTTACATAATTTGATTAATTTTTTTTTTTTTTTTTTTTTTTTTTTTTTTTTTTTTTTTTTACATAATTTGATTAATTTGCTTCAGTTATCTATTTTATTAAATTTATAATCGGAGGTGAACCGCCCATCACTAATTGTTTTTCAATGCGCATGCGTTTCTAATTTGTTAACCACCAATCCAGAAAAGATTTTCATTCATGCGGATAATTGTTTTTAGCATGTGACACGGTAAACACGCCTCAAAAGGTCAGCTGACCTGTCAACAATGACTGCACATAAAGACACACGCCATCAAAAGATGCGACTCGTTTGATCGCAATTATAAGTTGTTTACATAAAGACACGCGCCATCAAAAGATGCGACCGCCATTCTTTACATCGTTTGATCGCTATTATACGTGTGAAAGATTATCGACTACCTAACTATCGTTACATAATTTTGATTGGATTTACATCATAAAGGTGCGAAATACACTCGGATGGATGTCTCTAAGATGCTTTTTTGGCTCATAGACAACAAAACACAGGTAAATATTGGGACGTATCGCGGCAAAAACAACTTGCGCCCCGGGAATCACCACTGAGGAAAACATGTGTCTGAGCCCAGATTTACTCGTCCTGGGACTTCGGGTCCTGCGTCCGCGAGATCCCTGTTACAGAGGTTTTTTTTTTTTTTTTTTTTTTTTTTTACCTTAATGTGGGTTAATGTGGGAATTTTATCGATAAAATGAAAAGGAGTACGATCGCTTGTAAATGGCTCTCAACCGAAAGTGAGTGAGTGACGTCACAGGTAAACAAATATGGCTGCAACCTTCGTGATTCGAGATGCATTTTAGCGTAATTTTCAAACGATGATTGTGTACTTATTATGGGGTAAATCGGTGGAATTCGATTTGTAACACGTACTGTAACATCTAAATGAATATGTACAGGGCCAAATATGCGTTTCCGAATCGATTCCTTTAAATCAAACACAAAATAAATGGGAAGACTGGAGAGTTACATTGAACAATAAATCAAAGGATGAGAAATATTGAAATTAAAGTCAATATTTTTTTCACTTATTTTTTCACTTATTTTTTAATCAAAAATGGTAATTGTTGTAAATTAAAGACATCGTTTACTCAATTTATGGATTTCACCTAATAACCTAATAGTTTGACCATTAATCCGATGTCTGGTATGGTGTTAAACCAAGCGGATATACCTGTGAAATCACTCGACTGTGTAATAATCTATCTCGCTTTACAAAGAAATCATGTTCATCTTGCGTGACCTTGATTGGAAGTTTGTGGCTTCAAATTTCAAGGGGTATTTTAATAGGAATTTCTTTGATCGGGAATGGCAAAACTGTTCGAAAAATAAAATTTTTCGAAATTCGGAAAATCTGTGATATTTTCACAATAAACAATAGCGCAAATTTCCGGGACCATCAAATGTCTTTGAAAAATCTGGTAGTTTCGAAAATTCGGCATTCGAATTATCCAAATCGGACTGTGCTGTATATTGAAACATTTACAGTGATGGTTAGAAGAGTGTGTATTTGAGCTTACATACATATTGTAGTTGAAAAATTGCAAAGTTTGAAGTCCATTCAGCAAACATTTCTGGATAAATATTTTCTAATTCTGACCTTGTCATACAAAAACCCATCTTCAAATGACACTAACTTGTTATATTTTCAGAAAAACTTGCCAGTCTGTAACAAGCGTGTTCTAGTCGCTGTCAAAGCCTGTACCAGTGCTATAGGTCAGGGTATACGAGGCATGCCTAGCGTCACTCCCCTAGAAACAATGGCTTTGATGGCGGCATTCTACAGAAGAATGGCAAAGGAGCGAGAACTGGGGTTCTTTACTGCGTCGTTTACACCAATGAAATATCAGAGTGAAGTGCAGGATCTGATCAGAGAAATTGGTCGACATGCTGCACCAGTAAGTAGTAGAAAGTCATACCATTTTAAAAGCATTTTGATAGAATACCTATGATGTCTACAGTAAATTTTAGTGCAGTAAAAATGACAATTTCTGTTGAAAAAAAAAATCTCCCTTATTTTTGGTGCTCATCTAGATTCTGCATCCAAGGGCTGCACTGATATCATATTTTGTATGTTTTTAATGAGGCTAAAGAGCACAAAAATAACAAGTTACTACTGAATGAAATTTATCTGTGCCATGTGCACACTAATGACAAGAATTCAATCACTCTATATGACGCCATGAGAAAACCGGATTTTTGCATATGCAAAAACAAAGGCGCACATCAGCTTCGCAGTAACTGCGAAGCTGATCAGTGCCTTTGTTTTCGCCACATGGATAGTACAATCCCTCTTCTTTATAAACCCGAAATTTCAAGCTCCTAGCCTTTTTCTGAGACTGTACAGGCTGGTTTGTATCAGACCTTGTTGGAAACCCCATAGACCGTTTTTTCGCGTCGCTGCTCATATTTGGGCCATCAGGGAAGACTGATCAGGTGCCAGACAAAATTTTAACTTCAGTGAAGATAAAGTGGTATATATTTGGTGTATTATCTGTTTTCAAAAGGTTGTTTTCATATGCCTCTCAAAACAAATTTCACTCATGTAAATGTTTATTTCGCAGGTCCCCAACTTGAATTGTGACCCAGCAGCCCCTGTGACCTGGGCCCTGGAGAAGAAGAAGAAATATGATGTCTTTCTCATCCTGTCTGATGGCCACGAGGCCAAGGGGGAGAGTACTCCGTCTCAAAAGCTGACAGAATATAGAGATGCTATGGGTATCCCTGATGCAAAGTAAGATTATATTTATTTATATGATATCAGATTTAGATATACTTGTAATCATAGTTTTAGGAGATCGTCATCTATATACACCTTAAAAGTGATTGAAAGAGTAAAAACAGTTTAAAACATCCTCAAATAGAGATAGAATGAAATTTCACAGACCTGGACCAGGCCCCGAGGTTATAACACTTTTTTTAAGCTCAGCTCAGCTGAGCATGAAATTTCAACTGCTCATAAATGTTGAAATAGTCAAAATCAGAGGAAAATTAGGGCTCAGTACCCAACAACTAGTAATTTATCCTGCTTATAAATGTTAAAATGCCAACAATTGTTGGCATTTTAACATTTATGAGCAGGATAAATTTTAGTCTCAGCTGAGTTGAGCATGAAAAAAGTTTTATAACCTCGGGCCCAGACTCCTAGATCAGACTGCTCCTTAACTAAGCTGTTTGCCAGAGGTTTGCTGATGGTGGTCAGTCCAGATATGAAAGGTCATGTATGTAAGATTGATTTTGTTTGTTGGAATTGATGCTTTATGTCCCAGTCAACAGCAATGGTCATGTTGGGACGTTACCTCCATATTATGGGACTTTTACCCAACATTAGGATGTCATGACACTCAAAATATGCTTCATGATTATAACCACACAATCAAACCATTAAGGCTTGTATGTATGGATGGTTTGACTAAACCACTTTTCCAGGGCAGCTGCAGCTGCAGAGCGGTTAACCAGTAATCAGATGGTCGGTCAGTAATTAGGAAGCGTTGCCTGGAGATGCAAGCAGCCCATCCATTTCTCCTAGGCCCCAATGGGCGGGGGCCCATATTCCCACCCGAGCACCCTATTATCCAGTCTCTAAGCACAATTGTAAAGCATCAATTTGTCATATACAAATTCTAATTTTTCATATTTAAATAGAGAGGAGTCTTACAGGGCTATGTTGATGTAAAAGTTTGCTGAAAGTCATCACCTTCCATTTACTTTCATGTTTTAATGAAATCTTTTATGATAATATGTATCTTTGCTTTTCTAGGATGATAATCTGTGGTTTGACTAGTCCAAAGCTAGATTTCGCTGATGCTAAGGGCATGCTTGACATCGGTAGCTTTGATCCCACTGTGCCAACGTTGATTCACCGTTTTATTCTGGGGGAGCTTTGACATCGGAAGTCATATCTGACTCCAAGGTTATAACACTTTTTTCATGCTCAACTGAGACTCATAAATGTTAAAATGCCAACAATTGTTGACATTTTAACTTTTATAAGCAGGATAAATTAATTGCTATGATGATCTCGACCTGAAATTACATTCAGTTTGGGGTATTTCAGTATTTATAAGCAGTTAAGATATTGTGCTCAAATGGTGTGAGCATGAAAAAAGTTATAACTTCGGCCCCAGGACACAATACTCACTGCCAGCTGAACTCAAACAAGATCTGTGTGGACAATGGATTCAATGGTTTTTGCTTATAGGTTGTGAAAAAATAAAAAGAAAAAAAATCGTTTTGAAGTAAATGTGATTGAAATAGAAAAATTGGATGAAAAAAAGTTTTTACAAAGTGCTTCTGCAAAGAATGAAGTAGGGAATGATGCAATATATTTTTTGTTACCTCGGTTAGGCAAAATATAAATGCTTATTTTAACCCCACTGTATGAATATGCTTTATTACGCAAAATACTGCGAGTTTTTAATGCTGCAAAAAATTGGCAATCTTCATTAAAACTTAGTCATTCTAAAACTTTTTTGATAAGATACAGTTTCTGTACACTAGTGCTTAGTGTTGACCTGTATCGACACTATGAATTTTTAGGAAAATATGTAAAATATTATCACTTTCTTCAGATATGTATAAAAGTGGGCCACTTCAGTTGTGCACTGCACTGTAAGTTTCATTATTAATTTTAATAGGTTGTTTCAACAAAGATTGATATGAAAATTGAATGTATGATTATATGAGCCGCATCGTGAGAAAACCGGAATTTTGCCTAGGCGAAAACAAAGGCGCAGATCAGCTTCGCGGTAACCGCGAAGCTGATCAGCGCCTTTGTTTTCGCTACTCGGATAGTACAATTCCTCTTCTACTTAAATCCGAAATTTCAAGCTACTAGCTCTTTTCTGAGCTTGTACAGGCCGGTTTGTGTCGGACCTGGTCGGGAACCCCGAAGACCGGTTTTCTCGCGTCGAGGCTCATATAAGAATCTTGGAAAGAATGAAAGAAAGATCAGTCTATGGGCATTATTTTGAAATGTAATTAAATGATTACACTGGAAAGATTGACCTGCAGAGACTGAGACTAGAAGAAAGTTCAACACTGTGTGCATGTTACATGTTGATTTGTATTTTATCTCATATGAGCCTGGCATCCTTTTTATGGGACATAGGCCTACAGCATAGCCCCAGATGTGACGCCGCAGAACGCGGCGTCCCATCTGGGGCAATTCTGTTTGCTTACAGGAATTTCATCGAAAAATGGTATAAACTTTTAAAGTCACACCTGAAGCCCCTAAAGATGAAAGTGGACTCACCCAACTGATAATGATGGGTGAATCCATTCGTCATTATAAATGGGTTAAATAATGCAAGAGAAAACCTGTCATTGCATATGCAATAATGCAAATTAGCTTGTTCAATTTTGCCTTGAGGTTATAAAACTCTTCTCATGCTCATCTCAGCTAAGTCTGAAATCTACATGGATCATAAATACTGAGGTAGCCTAAATGAATTGAAATTCCAGGCTTAGTTCACCAGAGCCAGTTGTTTATCCTGCTAATAAATGTTAAATGGCCAACACTTATTGTTAAGCAGGATAAATTTTAGTCCCATTAGTAACCTCTGGGGCCATGTCTTCTAATCTGAATCTGTTATTACTGCTAGGATTGTATGTTTTCATTGTGTCTAAGCCAAAACATTTTGAAACTAGAAATGCGTGTTTGTAAAACACTATGCCCCCAACTGTATGCTTGTCCCTAAACTGGCAGCTTGTATGATTCATTTATTTCATTTGAATGAAGTGAAATTTTATTTCCTGAAGCCTCTGTTTGGACCTTGATCCAGAAACAGAATGTAAGCTTTTTGCAGATAAATTAGAAATGGAGTGGAGTAATTTTGTCAAAATTTGACGTATTAAAGTCTTCAAAATGTAATCAGGAGATCTTCTTCTCTGCCCCAACCAGTATACAAAATATGAAGGCTCTAGCTCAAATACTTTTTGAGATGTCTTGCACACAAGATTTTCAAATTTTTTCAAAGGGACATAACTCAGAAAAGGGGCATAACTTGGACATGAAAAAAATATGGGTCAACTATTTTTTCATGAGGAATCTGTATATGAAATTTAAAATCCCTAGCATTCACCGTTCAAAAGTTTCAAATTTCACCGAAAAGTGCAAAAATTAATCAAAATTTCAAAATTCTGTATTTTTGTCAAAATTTGACATATTAAAGTCTTCAAAATGTAATCAGGTCATCTACTCCTCAGCCCCAACCAGTGTTCAAAATATGAAGGCTTTAGCTCAAACACTTTTTGAGATATCTTGCACACAAGATTTTCAAATTTTGTTTTCAAAGGGACATAACTCAGAAAAGGGGCATAACTTGGACATGAAAAAAATATGGATCAACTATTTTTTCATGAGGAATCTGTATATGAAATTTAAAATCCATAGCATTCACCGTTCAAAAGTTTCAAATTTCACCGAAAAGTGGAAAAATCAATCAAAATTTAAAAATTCTGTATTTTTGTCAAAATTTGACGGAAAGTTCTCAAAAGTTAATCAGGTCATCTAGTCATCAGACCCAACCAGTATACCAAATATGAAGGTTCTAGCTTAAATATCTTGCACACAAGATTTTCAAATTTTGTTTTCAAAGGGAAATAACTCAGAAAAGGGGCATAACTCGGACAAGAAAAAAAATACGGGTCAACTATTTTTTCATGAGGAATACACACACGAAATTTCAAATCCCTATCACGCACCATTCATAAGTTTAAAAAAAAGTGACTAACAGACGCACCTACTCACACACGCACAGACAGACAGACAGACAGACAAGCCGAAAGCAATATGCCCTTCCAACTTTTTCAAAGTTGGGGGCATAACAACTGCTTATGGATTTAGCCATGTGGACATGTGTGTCATATCAGGTTTGAATCGGAAGAGAGGTTTTCTTGTGACAAATGCATTTTTCAGAGTTATCTGAATTATTTAAAGGTTAATGTTGTATCTTGTATTAAGCATGTTTAATCATATCACATTTTAATTGCCATAACATCACCTTAGCTGTATTTTTCATATAATATTAGGGGAGTTTGGCTCTGTGGTAGAATGCAAACTTCTGTCCTAGTGGTAGAATGCAAAACCTACCATCACCATGTGCGCCTTGATGCAAGAAAACCGATCTTTGGGGTTTCCGACCAGGACTGACACAAACTGGCCTGTACAGCTACAGAAGATGGTTAGAAGTTGGAAATTTCGGATTTAGGCAGAAGAGGACTTTTACTATCCGTGTAGCGAAAGCAAAGGCGCTGATCAGCTGTGTAGTTACTGCCCAGCTGATCTGCGTCTTTGTTTTCGCTTATGCAATAATCCCATTTTCTCACGACGTGGCCCATGTGTCTTTGACAAAGATGTAAGTCCTCCATAGTACAGTTCTTGAGGTGATAAAACTTTTTTCATGCTCAACTCAGCTAAGCATGAAATTTGAATTCCTCATCAATACTGAAATCGTCCAATTTTATAGAAGTTTTTGGTTTAGACAGTTAAAGCCAGTAATTTATCCTGCAGATATATGTTTAAATGCCAACAATTAATGGCAATAATGAATTTAACATTTATCAGCAGGATGAATTTTAGTCTCAGCTGAGCTAAGCATGAAAAAAGTTTTATAACCTCGGGCCAGGTTAGATAGGCTAGGAAGTGGGGGCTACATTGCTGCATGACCGAAAAACTGTTGGCAGGAAGTAAACAGAAACACAAAATTTGTTTGACATTTGTCTCAATGAATAGCCATATTGAACATAGCATTGATTTTATTCTTCAAATTAAATACCATCTTTAAAGCATACTATGTAAAAGCGATCAGAAAGCAAATGAGCCATGTCATGAGAAAATCAGATTTTTATCTTTGCAAAAACAAAGACACAGATCAGCTGTGCAGTAATTGCACAGCTGATCTGCACCTTTGTTTTCGCTACACGGATAGTACTATCCCTCTTCTTTTTAAATCCGAAATTTCAAGGTTTTAGCCATCTTCTGTGACGATACAGACCAGTTTGTGTGAGACCTGGTCGGAAACCCCAAAGCCCAGTTTTCTTGTGTTGCAGCTCATACTATGTTAAAGTCATTTAAATACCAATCAAAGATTTGAATTTAAACTGATCTCTCATAGAAAAATAACATCACACATTTTGTTAACAGAATGGTGCTGTAAACTGATAAAAACTTTGGCAATAGACGTCCAATGTTGGGAGGGATTTGGGGAGGAATGTTGGGAGGGATTTGGGGAGGAATGTTGGGAGGGATTTGGGGAAGGAAATGCGCCACAAACAGAAACATATTGCAATTTGTGAATCTGTGTCTGTAATTTTAATAGAATAAACTCAGAATGCTGTAGAACAAAACAAGCCATTTGGTGTGCAACTACCAAATGAGCAGTCATGTTGGGATGAATGTACATTGTAATTGGAGCAGTCATGTTGGGATGAGCAGTCATGTTGGGATGAATGTACATTGTCCCAACATGAGCAGTCATGTTGGGATGAATGTACATTGTAATTGGAGCCGCGACGCGAGAAAACCAGTCTTCGGGGTTTCCAACCAGGTCTGACATAAACCAACAGAAGAAGGCTTGAAAGCTTGAAATTTCAGACTTAAGAAGAAAACTAATTTTACTATTGAGTATTGAAAACAAAGGCGCTGATCAGTTGTCAACTGATCTGCGCCTTTGTGTTTGCATAGGCGAAAATCCGATTTTCTCATGATGCGGCTCATTGTAAAGTGGTTCAATTTTACTTAATTTCCATTTACCTTGTTGTCCCCCGCCTTTTCGAAGAAAAGCGGAGGGACATAGTTTTTGGCTTTCCATCCGTCCGTCCGTCCGTCTGTCCGTCTGTCCGTCCGTCCTTCCGTCCCCCTATAGGAGTATGTACCTTGTGTGCGCAACTCCTCCTACAGTTTTATTCCGATTCTTTTGAAACTTTACAGATGTCTTCATCATGCTTTGAAGATGTGCATGTGGTTTGGATATAATCCTCAGATTAATTTTTGACACATTTGAACTTAGTCATTTTTCGGGCATTTTGATAATGAAAGTGAATAGACAGTGGGTACCTTGTGTGCGCAACTCCTCCTACAGTTTTATTCCAATTCTTTTGAAACTTTACAGATGTCTTCATCATGCTTTGAAGATGTGCATGTGGTTTGGATATAATCCTCAGATTAATTTTTGACACTTTTTTTGCAATTTGAACTTAGTCATTTTTCGGGCATTTTGATAATGAAAGTGAATAGACAAAGGGTACCTTGTGTGCGCAACTCCTCCTACAGTTTTATTCCGATTATTTTGAAACTTTACAGATGTCTTCATCATGCTTTGAAGATGTGCATGTGGTTTGGATATAATCCTCAGATTAATTATTGACACTTTTTTTGCAATTTGAACTTAGTCGTTTTTCGGTATTTTGACAATGAAAGTGAATGGACAGTGGGTGCCTTGTGTGCGCAACTCCTCCTTCAGTTTTTAATTCAGATTCTTTTGAAACTTTACAGATGTCTTGATGATGCTTTGAAGATATGCATGTGCTTTGGATATAATCCTCAGGTTAATTTTGACACTTTTTCGCAATTTGAACTTAGTCGTTTTTCAGGCATTTATACAATGAAAGTGAATGGACATTGTGTACCTTGTGTGCAAACTCCTCCCTCAGTTTTACTCTGATTCTTTTCAAACTGTACAGATGTCCTGACCATGATTTGAAGATTTGCATGTGGTTTGAATATAATCCTCAGATTAATGTTTGACACTGTGACATGATGTAAATGCATGTGATTTGGATATACATTATTGTCAGATATATTTGTGTAACTAAACAATTAAGGCGGGGGACATAAATTCTCTGAATTTGCTTGTTTATGATGTAATTGCATGGGTTAGTAATTATTAAAATGAAGTGCCAAGGGAATAAAATGTCTTAAATGTCATAGCATTTAGCTTGTGGAAAATTATTTGGCAGCAGAAAGCTGTCTAGTTTATTGGTTATATAAATGTAATCCTGTTTCTACTGTTTGTTCAGCAATATCATGTTAATTGTTTTGTTAAGAATACAATTGTACCACCAATATTTGTAAACTACCCAATTAAAGCTTGTATGCTTTCATGACTTCTCTATGATTTTCCATTAGAAGTGAGAGTGGGGGTTCAATTATCCTGAGAAAGACACTGAACCGCGTCTTGACAAAACCGTACTTTTGCCTATGCGAAAACAAAGACGCAGATCAGCTGTGCAGTAACTGCACAACTGATCAGTGCCTTTGCTTTCACTACTTGGATAGTACAATTTCTCTTCTTCTTAAATCTGACATTGTAAGCTTCTAGCCTTTTGAAATTTCTGTGACTGTATAGGCCGGTTTGTGTCGGACCTGGTCGGAAACCCCAAAGACGTTTTTCATGGCGCGGCTTACACTGGTACTGGTTAATACCCATGCAGCGGTAGCGCCGCCCTGACATGACTGAAAAAAATTGTTGATAGAGGCTAACAGTGAGCTTTGTGGTATAGGGTCAAAAATACCGTATTTGTTCTAATTAGCACACATGCTCCAATAAGCGCATCCTGATCGGTTTTGAAAATCATGTGCATAACCGCACACGGCTCGACTAGCATATTGGTATTTTACATAAATTTTCTACATTAATACTGTATTTACTGCATGAAAACTAAGCCTTTGATGACCAAATGCTGTTTTGCAACTATTCGAACGTTTAAATTACATCACCATGTAGCATTTTTGACATTTAATTTTGAGCAATTAGTGTTGATTTGCTTGTAGTGTGCGCTTATTAGAACGATATTTTGTTAAATTTTGTAACTTTCAAATTATTTTGAAAAGTTAAGCGCACTGTATGCTAATTAAAATGAATATGGTAGTTTTATAGAAAATCGTTATAGACCATAAGCTTATCAACTATAAGAGCCAGTAAAGCAACTGAATTGTGTCGGCGTATTTTCTGAAGTTGTCAACAAATATGCTTTGTTTGGTTTTATGCTAACACAGTGCACATCCTGTCACCAATAATTGACAACTGCTCTTGTTAACTGAGCCTTTGTGTGAGAAAACCAACAATTTGTCTTTCTGACCAGGTCCGACACAAACCGGGCTGTACAGTCACAGAAGCAGGCTAGAAACTTGAAATTTCAGATTCAAGAAGAAGAGGAATTGTACTATCCGTGTAGCAAAAACAAAGGCACTGATCAGCTTCGCAGCTTATCTGCGTCTTTGTTTTCGTATATGCAAATTGTTGGTTTTCTCATGCGAAGGCTTAACTCATAGTAAAATACATGTACTTTTTCCTCGTCCATCTCAATGGACAATTAATTCCCAATATTGGATGCATCGCCAACTAAAGCTGGACATGTAGCACGACCCTTAAAATCTTAAATGGTTAGAAATACACTATGATATTAATTATAGCACAGGTGCTTGAAGTTAATTATTATTATTTTTTTTTTTTTAATTCTGTTTTACGTCCCTTTCAAGATTATTTCAGCTCATATGAGATGGGCCAATCAGTAGGTGGGGCGAAAACGGGAGAACCCGGAGAAAAACCGCCTGTCACACCCAAACCCACACCAGACTATGGTGTACTGAAAGGGTCAAAATGACTGAAGTGGTTAACCGATCGGTCCATGCCTATCTGGAAATAGACATGCACCCACAAATATAGGGGTGCACCCGCATATTTAGAGGTTCACCCCTATTTTAAGATAGAGGTGAACCCCTAAAATACAGGTGCATGCCTATTTTAAGGGTGCATGCCTATTTAGCGGTTAACCTCTATATTACGGGTGCACCTCTAAATATAGCAAAAGTGAGCAAAGCTCACATACCCCCGGCGGTAGCCATCAGCGTTCATACCACTTTGAGACAAAAAGCAGATTACAGAAAAAGGTATACAGCAAAAATATATTCATAAATAAAAAAGCAAAAACTATATTCCCCTAATACTTCCTATGCCGGACAAAAAGGTGCAGATTTGTATAGGAGTGACAGATGGTAAAAGAAACAAAGTAAAAAAAAGAAGACAAAAGTAAACTACAGAATCATTATCTTGTTTTCAGTAATAGAGAAGGCCGTTCTGAACATGCATATAAAATTTGAAGTCTCTAACTCTTATACAGACTGAGCTGTTATGATGGAAAAAATTCTCAGATAGAGAGAAAAATGGATAAATAAAGGGAATGATAAGCCAGAGATTGTTGATTCTCAAATATACAATACAACTTGTCATACCCAAGCTTTGTACCAAATTTTAAAATTCTAGGTTAAGTAGTTCCTGAGAAATCTTTGACACAAAATGGTGCAGATTTGTATAGGAGTGACAGATGGGAAAAGAAACAAAGTAAAAAAAAGAAGACAAAAGTAAACCACAGAATCACAATCTTGTTTTCAGTAATAGAGTTGGTTATTCTGAACATGCATATAAAATTTGAAGTCTCTAACTCTTATACAGACTGAGCTGATATGATGGAAAATTTTCTCGGATAGAAAAATGGATAAATAAAGGGAATGATAAACCGGAGATTGTTGATTCTCAAATACACAATACAACTTGACATACCCAAGCTTTGTACCAAATTTTAAAATTCTAGGTTAAGTAGTTCCTGAGAAATCTTTGACACAAAAAAAGTTTACAGACAGACAAACAGACCGAAAACGCAAAACTAGAAAAATGGATAAATAAAGGGAATGATAAGCCAAATTTTAAAATTCTAGGTTAAGTAGTTCCTGAGAAATCTTTGACACAAAAAAAGTTTACAGACAGACAAACAGACAAACAGACAGACGGAAAAAGCAAAAACTATATACCCCCTAATACTTCGTATGCCGGGGGTATAAAAATACGGGTGCACGCCTAAAATAGGCATACACCGCTATTTAGGGGTTAACCTCTATTTAGGGGTGCACCCGCATATTTGCAGGTTAACCCCTAAATATAGGGGTGCACCCGCAATTTGAAAATAGGGGTTAACCCCTACTTTTACGGGTTCACCCCTATTTAGGGTTAACCTCTATTTAGCCATATACCCCTTAAAATAAGGGTGAACCTGTACTTTCAAATTACGGGTGCACCCCTATATTTAGACTTGCACCTACAAATATGAGGGTGCACCCCTAAAATAGAGGTTAACCCCTAAATAGCGGTGCATGCCTATTTTAGGGGTGAACCCTTATTTTTAGGGGTTAACCTATAAAATAGAGGTTAATCCCTAAAATAGGCATGCACCCCTAAAATAGGGGTGCACCTGCATTTTTGGGGGTCCACCTCTAAAATAGGCATGCACCGCTAAAATAGTACAGGTTAACCCGTATCTGAAAATAGGGTTGGACCTCTAAATATGCGGGTGCACCCCTATAATTGCGGGTGCATGCCTATTTCAAAATAGGCATGGACCGATCGGTTAACCACTTCGGTCATTTTGACCCTTCCAGAACACCATACCAGACACAGCGGTGAGATGATCGAGTGATTAATAAACAGAGCTCTTAACTGCTCGGCCACAGGGGCCGCTGAAGTTAATTATAAGTGACCAAAAAATCATCAGATTTACCGTGGTGCCTTCTATTGACATATTCCATGATTATGGTAATGATATGATATAGGACCTGTGATTATAGCTGTTGTTTAAAGACGTCAATAAATTTTCAGAAGAGGCAATGCTTCCAGTGATCATATACATGTAATAAGTGGAGTAACTTTCGCTTTTGTACTAAGCTCAGCCTTCGAAGGTCTGGAATACTGGAGTCAGTTATGGCTGTGAGAAATTTTGCTGTTCTCACTTGAAAGAAAGAGGTAATAATAACGCAAGAATGACTTCATTTATGATGTGGTTTATTTGATTTCCCACATTTTGTTATACATGTCACATATGAGCCTCTCGGGGGAAAACCAAAGACAAATTTAGATGAATAACAAAAACTGGATATAGGATAATAATAGTCTTAAAACATCAACACAGCATATAAATCAAATTATGTAGATTTTCATGTTTTTTGTTTTTTTTTCAAAACAATATGTCAGATGCTAAAAGAAATACTGTATGCTACATCAAGTGTTTCATTCTTGATAACATTTTTGTAACATTTTAAGACTTTAGCATACATATTTTAATTTAACAAACTTCAGTGAAATTAAAGTGCAAATCACACTTTCCTAAAAGGAACTTTAAACTTTAGGCTTCATGTTTGAAATATTACCAAGCTGATAAATGTGGTAAATGTGTATTGTAATCAGATGTAAAACTTCATGTATAATGAGTTTGCACCTCTATGTTATAGAAAGGTAAAAGTAGGCAATGATCAGGAAATGGCGCAATCAGAAAGAAATTCCCACTCCAAAACCGAGGTGGGGAAAAAACTTTTTTTCGATGAAATGAAAAGCTGCTTGTCAAAATTGAATATGCCTTTCATTTTTCTCCAAGTCAACTGTATAGTCACTATTTTATGATTTGTGTAGCTTTTGTGCATTGTTCCCCCACAGTTTATTGTCTTTTCACATGTTTATCACAACATATTTAGATATTCATGTATCTGGTGTATTTTTGTGTATTATTCCATCACAGTTTACTGTCTATTCACATGTTTATCACAACATGTTTAGATATTCATGTATCTGGTGTATTTTTGTGTGTATCTGGTGTATTTTTGTGTATTGCTCAAACACAGTTTATTGTCTATTCACAATCTGTGCATCACAACATATCCCCTGCCCCCTTCTTATCCCTGGACTCCGTCCATGCCTTGGCCAGAGTTCGTTTCATGTCATCGTCTCCATCGTCATACATCTGTTTTAACATCCCCATCAAGTTCTCTGTAGGATCTTTGCTCTCATCAAAGTCTGGCCTGAAATTTCAAATGAATAGCTTTGACAATCTACAGCGCAAATAAAATTGAGCCTGTGTGTGAAAAAAACCAACAATTTGAGTTCCGACTAGGTCTGATATAAACCAGCCTGTACAGTCACAGGAGCAGACTAAAAGCTTGAAATTTTGGATATAAATAGAGGAGGAATTGTACTATCCGTGTAGTGAAAACAAAGGCGCTGATCAGCTTCGCAGTTACTGATGGACATCTGGTCCCTTTTCTTTACTAAATCTTAAATTTCAAGCTTCTAACCATTTGTATGGGTAGAGATTTGAGCCGCTGCATGGGAAAACCAACAATCTGCATAGGCAAAAACAGGAAAACATGCCCTTGCAATATACAGAAATTTTTAAAGTTGTAAAAAATGATGAAAATTTTGGATATTGTTCTTATTATTGCTCAAAACAGAGATTGTGGGTACACGTTAGAACCACCTCACCGAGGCTTTTCATAACTTAACAAAAGTCTGTATATTACATTGGCCTGCTTTCGTAATGTAAATACAATGGAGTCGACATAAATCAGCTTTTCTCATTCTGTGGCTCCAATAACTGTGATTTTTTAATGCCTGATAATCCAGCTAATCCACAGTCTTTGTTTTTCCACATGCATCTAATTAGGATCTACAATATTTGTTTTTCTATCTATTTATTTTAAGGCATTCCAAAATGGATGGCCATGCAATTTTAAGTGTATTTATGGTGATGCTAGTAGCAATTATTACGTCCAAAGCTTACGCTATTTTACCATACTTACTTTTTCTTCTTATCATCCATAGGTTTTTTGTCAGCTCTAGAGACACATATCCAGGTCATCATAGGGGCCTTCTTCTTCAGCATAACCAGTACTGTGTCTTTCTTTATCTGAATATATACAGAAAATATATATGAACCCTTTTACAAGAAATTCTAATTTATCTAGATGTTTTCTCTTCTCGTGACACATCTCCAGGTATTGCCAGTAATCATGATTACAGGATATCATTTCTCCAGGTCTGATAAGAAAGCATATTTGGATAAAAAAAAAATGATTTCAAAATCTAACCCGAGAGGACCATTGGTCCTGAGAACGCTCACCTGAAGCCTGATCCTGGAGTATTAAGTCATCATGAAATGACCTTGACCTTGAATACTCACACACCTTTACTGAATTTGTCTGCATCTGCAAAGTTTCAGGTCTGAGGCTGCAATAGTTTCCAGACCCAGTGATTTCTGAGAAAACCATAATTTTAATTTTGATATTTAAATGACCTTGGGTCAAGGACAAGAAAAGATCTTGACCTTCATTAATTACTTACCTTCATTGACTCCATTGGTTGTCTGCATCTAGCAACTTTCAGGTCTCAGACTGCAACAGTTTCCAAAATATCCATTGTTTTCCCCTTTTCCCATGTAAAAGCCTATGTTTCCAAAATTGACCTTGCCGTAAAATAGGTCAAGGTCATCCTAGGGTCATCATTTCAACAAACTATAATGGGCTGGAGTCCCAAATGCTACATACCTGATTACCAAGTTTCGCGAAAATCGGCCAGCTGGTTCTGGAGAAGATTTTTGAGTGTTTTTTACCATAGTTGGGCATGGCAGCCATCTTGGTCATGTGACCTGGATTTCGCGATCAAACTTTCGTTCCCCCTACCCATAGACACTCCACATAAAATTTCACTTTGATTGGCCAAGCAGTTTCAGAGAAGAAGATCTTTGAAAAGTGTGTATGGATGACAGACTGGCCAAGGTAAAGAGATGACCTTGACCTAAATTAATCACATACCTTCATCTACTCCATTAGTTGTTTGCATCTACCACTTTTCAGGTTTCAGGCTGCAACAGTTTTCAAAAATTCCATAAGTTTCACTTTTTCCCATGTAAAAGCCTATGTTTCCAAAATTGACCTTGCCATAAAATATGTCAAGGTCATCCTAGGGTCATCATTTTATCAAACTATAATGGGCTGGAGTCCCAAATAATATATATGAAGTTTCATGAAAATCAGCCTGCCGGTTATGGAGCAGAAGATTTTTGAGTGGTTTTTACCATATATGGGCGTGGTGGCCATCTTGGTCATGCGACCTGAATTTCGCGATCAAACTTTCATTATCTCTACCCATGGATGCTCCACATAAACTTTCAGTTTGCTTGGCCATTCAGTTTCAGAGAGGAAGATCTTTGAAAAGTGTGTATGGACTGGTCAAGGTCAAGAGATGACCTTGACCTAAATTAATCACATACTTTCATTAGTTAAATTCCTACCGCCTTGAATCAGCAACACCATCCAGCTTCAAGGTTGCCCTTGAATCTGCCAGGTGTTCAATTGCCCGGTCGGAAACACCATCCTGCCAGGTGTCTCCGGTGGGGAAGAGCATTTTCATTTACCTAAATGGTTTGTAAGAAAAGACATAAGACAAAGCTTTTGGGAACTAGAGACCATATAATTGAAACCTTTTTTGGACATGCACAAATAGAGAACAAAATAAGAAACATGATCAAATGAGAAATAAAATCATTTCTCACTAATGCAAAATGTCCAAAAATTTTCAATGATATTGTACCTCCTTTGAGGTTGTAATAGGTTGAGCACATTTATAAGCATAAGTATTGTAGAGTTTTCTATATCAATATTGACTAGAGAACTAGTAGCACATGACATGTAAGCCCATCTTCAAGGTAATACACTATAATCTCTTTCTCTTAACTAAGAGTTCTTGATCACAACTGAATATTGCTCATTAATAGAGTCCATAATCACAGTTTTCTCCATCTGGAGTCCATTATCACACAGCCTTTGGTTGAAACCCACAAAACTTTTCACAGTAATCCGTCAAGACTGAGAAACTTAAATCACATATAGGGCTACATGTATATCACATCTTAATATCCTCAACTGAATAACAACATATATGATATTCCCATACTGCTCAAGGAATTTTTTCTAAACTAACTACAACTCTAACTAATATATACAGGGCAAGGGAGGGCGGGCATAAAATTTTATCAATATGGCTGCCTCGATCAACAATTTTTTCGAAAGTGACGCTCAAAATTGAAAGTTGTCCAAGCGGGACAACACTGCGATCTGATTGGTCCTTACATGATGTAAACAATTCCTGATTGGATAACATTTAAAATGCCCGTTACAAAACAAAGCACGCATAAATATTTAAAACTGATTGGTTCTCATAGGTCGACATGTGACCTTGAAAAAAGGAAATTTGGGAAAATTTTACTTTTCTTATATATCCATTAAAAATTGAAATGATGCCTACAAAGAAATCTTAATAAAAATAAAAGCAATAAAAATATTTTTCCATCATGGAAAAACAAGTAAAAAGAACTTTCACGAGATGGTGAGGTCACGTGACATAAGAACGCCATTACCCCAGGTGGGTGGGGTAATGTAAACAAACATGCTAAATGAATTTAAAAACAGATTAATGACCATAATCTTATTATTAAATTCCTACCGCCTTGAATCAGCAACACCATCCAGCTTCAAGGTTGCCCTTGAATCTGCCAGGTGTTGCCCGGTCGGAAACACCATCCTGCCAGGTGTCTCCGGTGGGGAAGAGCATTTTCATTTACCTAAACGGTTTGTAAGAAAAGACATAAGACAAAGCTTTTGGGAACTAGAGACCATATAATTGAAACCTTTTTTGGACATGCACAAATAGAGAACAAAATAAGAAACATGATCAAATGAGAAATAAAATCATTTCTCACTAATGCAAAATGTCCAAAAATTTTCAATGATATTGTACCTCCAGACCCCCAAAAGCCAGTTGTTTTGCATCTGTCACTTTTCAGGCCTCAGGCTGCAATAGTTTTCAAAAATCCATAATTTTCACTTTTTCCCATGTAAAAGCCTATGTTTACAAAATTGACCTTGCTGTAAAATAGGTCAAGGTCATGCTAGGGTCATCATTTGATCAAACTATGATGGGCTGTAGTCCCAAACAATACATACCAAGTTTCGTGAAAATCGGCCTTCCGTTCATGAGAAGATTTTTGAGTGGTTTTAACCAAATATGGGCGTAGTGGCCATCTTGGTCATGTGACCTGGATTTCGTGATCAAACTTTCGTCACCGCTACCCATAGATGCTCCACATAAAATTTCACTTTGATTGGCCAAGGGGTTTCAGAGGAGAAGATCTTTGTAAAGTGTGTATGGACGACAGACTGGCCAAGGTCAAAAAATGACCTTGACCTAAATTAATCACATACCTTCATCTACTGCATTAGTTGTTTTCATCTACCACTTTTCAGGCCTCAGGTTGCAAAAAAACACATACCTTCATCTACTCCATTAGTTGTTTGCATCAACCACTTTTCAGGTTTCAGGCTGCAACAGTATTAAAAAAATCCATAGTTTTCACTTTTTCCCATGTAAAGCCTATGTTTCCAAAATTGACCTTGCCGTAAAATAGGTCAAGGTCAACCCAGGGTCATCATTTTAGCAAATTATGATGGGGTGGAGTCCCAGATGCTACATACCAAGTTCCGTGGAAATCGGCTCACCGGTTCTGGAGAAGAAGATTTTTAAAAGGGTTTTTACCATATATGGGCGCGGCGGCCATCTTGGTCATGCGATCAAGTTCCTGTGAACAAACTTTCATTCCTCCTACCCATGGAGGCTCCATATAAAATTTCAACTTGATCGGCCAAGCGGTTTCAGAGAAGAAGATCTTTGAAATTGTGAACGCCGACGGACGCCGACGACGGACGGACGGACGCCGGAGCATGGGTATACTATAAGCTGACCTGTGAGCCTTCGGCTCAGTTGAGCTAAAAATATACCTTGAAATAACTTTCACCAGGTATGATATCTTCTGCAAGGCTGTTGACTTTGAGTAGGTGATTTTTGCTGCCAACATCTTTGCACAAGAGAGAAAATGATCTGAAATGAAAGCAGGCATAATACTATCATTACGAAAACTTGCCCATGCAATAAACAGAGAATTTTCGAGCTTTAAAAATTGAAAATTTTCAGGTGAAAAAGTTTGTTATTTTTCTTATTTTTGCTCAAAACATAGATTGTGGGTACAAGTTAGCGAGGCGGTTCAAACGAGTACCCACAGTCTATGTTTTGGAGCAAAAATAAGAAAATAGGTATACCCCTGCATACCCCAGTTTTGCTATATAAAAGTGGGGTTCAAGGGTGTATACATTACACGGACATGTTTTCGTGATGTAAGTTCAGAAATGATGGCAAGCACTTAATTTTCACACATTTGTTGACACAGGAATTTAAAGTTCTTGCTTATAAAGACTTTCTTTGGTTTAAACAATACAATGTGGTTTCCGAACAGGTCTGACATAAATCAGCCTGTACAGTCATAGAAGCAGGCTAGAAGCTTGAAATTTCGGATTTAAGTAGAAGAGGAATTGTACTATCCGAGTAGCGCAAACAAAGGCGCTGATCAGCTTCGCGGTTACCGCGAAGCTGATCTGCGTCTTTGTTTTCGCATATGCAGATTGTTGGTTTTCTCATGAGGTGGCTCATTTATTTTTTTTTTCGTATAAAGTACATGGGTAAATATATACAATGTCATATGAGACAGGATCTGACATTAAGCATAAAGAACAGCTGGAAATTTCATTTTGTGATCTGCTTTCAGGTATGCAAGCTGCAGCAGACAACAGGAAGTGACATAGAAATAGAAAATGCTCGAAATAAAAGTCCTGTTAAAATTTCCAAATTTACAGTATGTAGGGTGACAGAATAAAATCCAATCTTTCAGATAATATAATAGACAAAACAGTCTGATCAGTACCAGAGACTTGATGAAAGGTATTTGATGTATTTTATAAAAATATTTATAACAGTCAGATCCTCTCATTTGTCACAAACAAATCTTTGTTTAACAATTTATCAATCATAATATAGAGCGATGTGGGGTATTATCGACACCTTAAGCCTTATTTTGATTTTAAATAGTTCCTTTTGTAAATATCATACTGAATTGACCTGTTTTAGTTGGCACAACTATCTGTTTCGCTAATTAGAAGTAGATCTTTTGATTATTGTTTAAATTTTGAAATTGACCCTTTGATCATGTCATGTACTGTATGTGAGCAGTTATCAACACCCGCAGGTAGTTATCAACACCCCTGTTATCCCTAAATCCTGATGTTGAAAATAATATTTTACTTAAGCAGCATTCTTAAATGCATGTTCTGCTCATATAGAATAGACAATGAATGAATAATTTTCCTGAAATTCAGATATAAAATCTCAAAATTTCTGTTTTCACACATTCAATGACAAAATCTGCAAAATTATGAAATCATAGCTGAAAAAAATAGGGAATTTTAGGGAAAAATACCCCCAAAATATGAAAAATTCTAAGTTAGCAAAAATATTCAGATTGTGTACATAAAAATGATTTGTTTGCTTTCATATGAAAATTTAACTTAAAAACAAACCATTTTCCTGACAGATTTGTTTATCAAAGCACATTTTAGAGAAATTTAATTTAGGGGTGTTGATAACTACCCACGTGGTACATTCACGTAGGTAGTTATCGACACCCTGGAGGTCAAAATAGCATGTATGACTAAAAATAGTTTAACCAGGTCTGCTTTAAGTGATTGTCTATGATGATTCATTTTATGAATAAAATCTGCATGAAAATCTTTTATTTAGTGAAAATAACCATATGACTGAGTTATCTTCCCTTACAACAATGCATAATAGACTGGAATTTTCACAAGTAAATCTCAAAATGTCAAATTTTTCTCCAACTACCTAACTTTCCAGGATTTTTTGCTCTAATTCATAATTATATGTGAAATTACAATACTGCAATACACTATTTTCATAAGAACATCATGAAATGGAAAAGATAACAAGGGGGTGTTGATAACTACTGGGTGTCGATAATACCTCACATTGCTCTACTGCAAATTACCAGTAGATTGCATTTTGTAGTTCGTTTTTTTTCTGTCTCTTAAAGAAAAGCTTTCCATATGCTATCAATGATGTTGAGGTATAGCCTAAAGCCCTCAACATTGGATACTATGTCACAATTGCAATACTATTTAAATGCATGACCACAGAATTGGTATATGCTGAAACTTAAAGCCCCTGTATATGACAAGGATCAGGGTACTCTACTAACCTTTCTGTAAAATCACAGGTAACATTTTCTTTTGGCACTGACTGTACATCCTTCAATGTCACATACAATTTCATGAACTTGTCTGACTGGTCCCAACCTAAGAGAAGAAACATAGATTTACTACAATACATGTATGCTGTAAATCATGAACTACATTGTATAGTATGTTTCCATTATCACCGATTAGACTTTGACGGTTTGGGTGGTTCGCTTGAACCCCCCTCTGACACCAAATTATTTCAATTTCACGAAAAATCAGCTAAAATGTTGAAAATGAACCTCCTCTGGATGGGTTTGGACCCCTCTTCCAGAAATCCTGGATCTGCTCCTGATTCAATCCAAAATTTATGCTGTAGTGTTATCAGAAAATGTAGATAATTGATATTATTTAGTTTTACCCAAGTGGCTTCAATGAGGTAATATTTTTCATAACAAAAAAAAAAACAACAAAACAACACTTAATTCTTGCAGTGCAATGTACATGGTGTATGTTAGTATACCATAAGATCTTATCTCTGTGGTTGGTGTATGTGAAGTTGGTGTTTTTGTGACCGTCACAGGTTTGGCTATTTGTTCTGGCTGTTCCTGAGACGTAGCTCCTTTCTCTTGCTCCTGCTTGTGTATTATCTCTGTCTCAACCTTGCGGAGTTCTATTGTTAAAATGTCCTTCACCTTCTGTCGTTCAGCAAGGTCAAGAAACTTCCGTAGCTCATCAGCATCTTTCTGCAGCTGAAAGAAATTAAAGAAAAACACTGTGCAGTTTTACAACAGTCTATAGTCAGCTGGTGATAACTGTCAAAATGGAGACATTCCCTCTGTTAGTAGACAATGCCACAGAGTCAAAATGTACTTTCATCATTTTTTACATGATCAGTTAAAACTTTGTCCCCTGACCCAGAGACAGGAAACGACCTACATAAAAAGCTTCAAATTCAAGTTCTGCTTGAAGATTTATCGTTATACTAGCATTGCTCCAAAATAAAATCACCAAGAATATAAACAAGAACTCCGCGGAGGTCGATATCGCACCTGCATCGGGCAAAGTCAATGGAACATAAAATATAGGTCAAGGGCACCGGGTCATGGTGTGTGCTTGAAGAATATGTCAATGACAATTACTATGCAAGGTTTCACACTCGCAGCTATCAATGATGCAGAGGATACCAAACTTCGAAGTAATTTTGAAGTAAAAATTTGCAAAGTCAATGGATCGCAAAATATAGGTCAAGCGCACTGGGTCAAGGTGCCTGCTTGAAGGATATGTCAAGGACAATTTCTATGCATGGTTTCACACTTGCAGCTATCAATGATGCGGAGAAAACCAAACTTCGACGTAAAAATTAACAAAGTCAGTGGACCGTGAAATATAGGTCAAGGTCACTGAGTCAAGGTGCATGCTTGAAGGGTATGTCAAGGACAATAACTATGCAAGGTTTCACACTCATGGCTATCACTGATGCAGAGAAAACCAAACTTCGATGTAACTTCGACGTAAAAATTAACAAAGTCAATGGACCGTGAAATATAGGTCAAGGGCACTGGGTCAAGGTGTGTGCTTGAAGGGTATGTCAAGGACAATTACTATGCAAGGTTTCACACTCATGGCTATCACCCATGCAGAGAAAACCAAACTTCGACGTAAAAATTAACAAAGTCAATGGACCGTGAAATATAGGTCAAAGGCACTGGGTCAAGGTGCGTGCTTGAAGGGTATGTCAAGGACAATGACTATGCAAGGTTTCACACTCATGGCTATCACTGATGCAGAGAAAACCAAACTTCGACGTAAAAATTAACAAAGTCAATGGACCGTGAAATATAGGTCAAGGGCACTGGGTCAAGGTGCGTGCTTGAAGGGTATGTCAAGGACAATTACTATGCAAGGTTTCACAGTCACAGCTATCACTAATGTAGAGAAAACAAAAACTTCGATGTAAATGTCAAACTTCGACGTAAATGTTGACGGACGGAAATTTGGACTCCTATATCGCACCCTGCTATAAGCAGGTGCGATAAAAATTCTTCCAAGTTTGAAATCTATGCCAGCCTTTATTGCCAGGGTGTGTCATGCATCTTTGTACCAATCCCAATGTTGATCTTTTTTATGCCATGGATAAAATAAAAGAGCCGCCTCATGGGAAAACCAACAATTTGCCTAGGCGAAAACAAATGCGCAGATCAGCTTCGCGGTAACCGCGAAGCTGATCAGCGCCTTTGTTTTCGCTACACAGATAGTACAATTCCTCTTCTTCTTACATCCGAAATTTCAAGCTTCTAGCCTGCTTCTGTGTCTGTACAGCCCGGTTTGTGTCGGACCTGTTCGGAAACCACATTGTTGGTTTTCCCACGAGGCGGCTCAAATCTTGGTGGACTGGTGTCTCCCAACTCGCTATCATCTGCACTTAAACATTGTAAATCATGCAGGACAGTCTGAAAATATGAGAGTTTTCACACAGTCTTCTCCAAAAGAAGATGTCTGATGAGGAGACTATCTTTCTATCTTCATATACTGCGTCGATCAATTTCTGATCATCATCTCAGATGTTGGATGGGTGCTAAATTTTGAATTTAGCAAGTTTGGGAGAACATTCGGGATGGGCCATTAAAACTATTTACAAGAAGCTAAACAGAGGCATACTATATAACGTATACCTCTAAACCCATGATCTAAATGAGAGCCTTAAATTCTTCAGCAGTCTGTGATGAGACCACTGAAGAGGGAAGACTATTCCATAAGGGGATAGTCCTCGGGAAAAAAGAATTCTTCAGAGCATCACTATAGGCCATGTATCTTGTGTATTGTGAATCATGAGGTGCCCTGGTACTTCTTAAGTTGGGTGCTGGGGTCAGATATCTATCTTTATCAAGAGACACTGTACCGGAGTGAATCTTGTAAAAGAAAGTTTGTGCCTTTGGAGGGAATTTTAGCTGACTATCCCCCATATCGAAGAGATGTTTGAAAACTGGAGGCATTACCCCATTTGAAGGAACATCTGATTTTTTATCATGACTTGACTCTGGTCTCCACATTTGAGAATTATCCCTAGCTGATTGTAGAAATAGAAAACTTGCAAATTATGCTTATTCTGTTTATAATTGTATCAATTGTTGAAATTGTTTTCATTTCTGTATTTATCAATTTTAAAAATCTCCCTGAAATGAAAGAAATATCTTCCTGATACCTTTTTCAAACTCATTACATGTATGTTGATTGACTGCCAAAGAGAAGCTGACATTCTAGAATTTCCGAAAGTTTAAATCAGTGTGACAGTTCAAAGGAAGGATATCGACTTTTTAAAAAGCTATCCTTGTAAGTTTTAAATAAAAATGACTTGAAATGGAAATCGGACAATAAATGTGCAGTACTTGGCCTCACAAGGAGCAACATACCTCATCTATTGAAGTCATGATGGTACTTGAAAACACAAATTAAGTCTACCAAAACGTTATATATGGGAAAATATCGAAAATTCCGGAAAATGTGTTTCCTACTTTCGTTTTGCAACTTTTGCGTACTTGTTTAATAGATCATCCTGTAGTGTCACGAGCTACCGAAAATTGGCCACTCCACTGGGAGTTTTGACTGATCTCGGTCTTTTCACCCCCGAGTCAAGTTCTTTGGCGCCCGAACTATGTGAAGCACCTATTTATTTCTGATGCAGGCATTTTGTATCGGCCGAAATTGCATTAGGCTCATTATGTTTCATCTGTTTGAATATTATGGCATTGCGTAATTGTGTGTGTTCAGTTTTTGTCCATAAGTCAGGTCTGAAGATTGGGTTCCTTGGACTTAACACATTTGGCACAGCATAATCTCCAGTCTCGTCACAGTCTGTCCTTGTCAGCAGTTTGTCCCAGAAAATTGTCATGGGACCTAAAAGTCCTTGGTTTATAGTCTCAATCCGAAGAACTGGAGAAGCCTGGTATCGAACCTACGACCCCTGGTTACAAGGCAATTGACTTATCCACTGTGACACGGAGATTTCTTGGCGTAGTATTGAGTAACTGGTAATGCTGTACAAGATCACACATGATTTTGTGGCAAACCCTCTGACTACTTCATATCAAACCACAAGGAATCCAAATTCACCCACCCTTTGGCATACAGACAAATCCGCAACTCTACCAATTAATGCAGGCACAGCTTCTTCCCAAGAACTGTAGGGCATTGGAGCGCTCTATCCAACAGAAATGTCATGCTCCATACCGTGGCACAATTCAGTCATGCTGTTTGCTAGGTGGTGCATGTATCTGCATAATCACCAGATACTATGTTTTGTCTTTTAAACTATACTAACACTCTTCTCTCACTGCACAAACTCATTTCACCCACTTCACTGATCTTTTATTTACCATAAACCCCTTTTGATTAGGTATACCAGAATTCCAGATATTGAAACACGGGCAGATCATAAGTGAAACATGGGACTGTCAAGCCCCATCCTCTGGTAAGGTAATTCAATTTCAGTTTGGCGTTTCCCAGTAAACTTTTCCGATTCTGAACTATTATTATACATGTATGTTGTTTCTTAATTGTCTGATATGCAGTGAGTGCCATTTGCATTTTGAATAGCTGAATGATACCACTTTTATATCTTGAACTCCTCTTTCACCAAAAGCAATCGAGATTTGCATTGAACTGAACAATATCCGCCGGTATGGTGGTAGTAAGGCATTACTGATCCGAGGCTGAATTCCATGCCAAAATTCCAAAGAAATGATCGCCCAGGACACGTTTAATGCCTGGTCCGACACAATTTATTTGTTGTTGTTTAGTTTTTTCGCACATGCAAATATTCTGTTTATTACTTTTAGGTTTGATTGCACCTTGCTTTTGACCGGCTTTTTTCATGACGCGGCTCATTTATTATTTAATACTATGAATCATATTGATTTTATTGACGTTGTTAATTGACAAGATTCATATCAGTTCAACGTTGGTGCCACGAGACGGCTTCATTAACACTTTGATCAAAGCCATTGGACGAGGGTGAAATGAGAAAATGTCCATCATAACAAACGTTTACCCGAGGAGATCTAGAACTTGAGCAAGTTTCAATAGCTATGAACCGATTTCGTCATCTAACTCGACAAAGTAAAAGTACATGTGTTGTTAACCGACTGAGTGCGCTCAAGACGGTATATACCTCCGTGGTACATTGAAATACTCAAGATACCTTTTCCGATTTTGAAACTATTGTCAACGGTACATCAGGAGAAGCTTCTGTCAAAACAACAAGATGGGTAGAGATAAGTGTCACAGTATTCCGACCCGTGGCTATGTTGCTTAGACATTAAATGGCCAAGACCTGCGCCGGACGCTGGTAAGCGCATTCGAAGTCGATACTTCTGTAGTGGCTCTATTTGTTTTATGTTGTTTGTGCTGTTGGCACCTTAAGTTTTTATGTGCGTTTTATATCAATGTTTAGTTTGGGTACCCAAGTGGCCACCTTAAGGATAATAGCTGCACACCCAGCTTATGATACGTTCTCTATGTTTTGATGCATAATTGTCAATTTGGTTTTGTCCCACCTCGGTTTTAAGAGAGGGACTTTTTGTGATTGCACATGTTTCTGAGCATTGCTTACTTTTACCTTTCCATGACTCTTATCACTATGATCAAAACCATTACATTATGAGAGTGAAAGCTTTTCTATTTTTCTAACACTATTACAGATATGAACAATGGATTAATTAATCCCATGATAGTGATTTCAGTGTCCGTATGAGCCAGGCTCATCATGTTTGACGAATAGTTACCATACTGGCATCTAGCTACATTGTATAGGCTATATGCAGATCATTTGTTTTCGCATGATACCGCTGACTTCATTCGAAAAGCATTGTCAGCCGGCTTCAGTAGTAGAATTTCAGATTGTAGAAGTTTTCATATTGCAAAAATGGGGTTTTTGATACTGACTTTATGTTTATTGCACGCATGCTGGATATCTTGTATCGTTCTAACGCCTGATCTATTCAGCTTTATTGAAGACACAGAAGTTGCAACTCTGGTAGAAGAGTTTGGAAGGATTTGTGAAGGAACAAGACTTTGTATAGTGAATGTTTCTATTTTTTCAAACATGCCCATCGACACCGACAAAGGCATACCAGTTCCATGCTGTGAACCATGTCGTTGTGACACAAACTGTCACGCGACACATAACTGTTGCCCGGATTATCTTGGACGTATACTTGGCGAGGATGAAGTGGCGACTATAAACGAGAATCCTCGTAGGTGCAATCAAGTTGAGTATCCACTACAAAGTTCAACGACAGACAGAACCATTGAAAGCTTTGAAATGGTTTCCATGTGCCCAACAGATTTTTTAGAGAAGAAGGTGAAAGAAAAATGTGAAACACGCTATGACGAATTGGAGGTATCGCAGAAAAACAACGCTGGCATCATAGAAATTATACCAGTCTCCGATAGTACAACTCTTATACCATACAAAAACATCAACTGTGCAAAATGTTCTGAACCGAGAATCAACGTGAATCAACTGGTGCTATGGGACACAGTGGTGGACTGTTCAAACCCTCAACCGTTTCTCTTTCACAATGGAGCGGTTGAAGTCCAATGGCTATCTGCACGTAATGATTGTATATTGGCTTATACACCGCCAGAGTCCGTGGAAACCGGCGTCAAGCAATGCGATTACATGATCGATCGGTGTAATTATACCGGACGTTACAATGGCGAGAACCCATTCTTTGAGCGGGCGTGTGCTTCATACACATCAATTTACAAACAGTATAAGAATGTGCATTGCTATCTTTGCTCTGGAAATCCAGAGGAATCTTTTATAGACGAATGTTTCCTTACTTCCTATGGAAAGATGGTTGGCTTTACGGGAACCCTGCGCTTTGATGAACTGCTTTCCGATTTGGAGAAAGAATACAACGAACAACACAACAAAGACGTTGTTACAGTATGCGATTCACAAAGCTTCTATGTTAATTCAACGGTAAGTCACATTAACTTGGGAAGTATAATTGGCTCTTCATATAAATTAAACCTTGCATGGATATTTTAATATATTTACTTTATTTACATCTAATATAATTTTGTACACTGTACTTATTCAGTTAAACATTTCAGCACAGTGACACCATAGACTGTCTTTTAGCTGCATTGTTGTAACACTACCAACAATATACAATGTAATATCTATGCAACTATCAATGTTAATATCTATGCAACTTTTTTCATACTGTCGTCACAAACCTTACAAGAGATTGTTACGGATGTTTGGCTTTCATAAGCTTATATTTTGTTTCAGGGAACCTGTGTTCCGATTATCTGTTCTGACATGATGGTTTTGAATGGACTAACCTGTAGACCATACTATTCAAATGCCTACCAAATCAGCTATACCACACGTACAAGACTCTTCCCGCGGCCTGACTTCACTGAATTCGAAAACTACCTCCAGCTTATGGACAATATTAAGGCAAGCCTTTCTACGATCGAGAATATGGGATCTTTAGATCTATGCTTCTATCAATATGACATTTATTTGAACATTTCCGAGGAACAGCTTCTCGAACGCGAGACTTTGGCACAAGCTTCAGCAGTTTATATTGACGTACGGGTGTCTTATTGTCTAAATTCTAAAGGAAATTCTGACGTATTAACCGAGATTCAAAAAATGTTAAAAGTGTACGAGGAAATTTCGAACCATTCGGATGGCTTTTCAATAGAATATATCGCGGAAAATTATGAAGATGTCACTGACTTGATGGCGGAAAACCTAGAAGTAAAGTTAGTACCGCCCTACTTTTCATACATAATGCAGTACAAAATAACCAAGAACAATCTCGCTAAAATTACAGTACTATCGTCTATCATGATGGCGCCTAGTCATTATTCTATCCCAGTTAGCAACCTCCAATTCTGCGCCAAAGTTATGTTGACTGTCGACTCACGTGTGGTTACCCGCTACATGGACGAAAATGACGCCCCTATTGTGAAAGTGCTGGGAGAAAAAGTCAACGCGATCGATGTGATTGTCAGTGCAGATGGCGATAAAATCATGATATGTGCCGAAAAATATGATGAGTTAATAAAGAAACAAGAAGCCAGAGTCTTAAGTGGTAACAAAGAACCAACTTCGGGAGCTATGATGCTGCAAAATATTTTTACTTTCTTGTCAGTTTTTCTAGTAATGAAACTAAATTATCTATAATTCTTGTTGTGAAATAAAAGAAGTCGGTCGATAATTCAGTCGTTTCTCATGATGGTACACGTGTACGTGCATCTCATGATCAATCATATATTATGCTTTTGGGGAAAACGAAGTTTTCATATGAATCAAAAAGATTTCAAGTAAGTGTTGTATTCATCACGAGGACAGAACAACTAACTAAAATGTTGTGAACCACTGCAGAAACTGAGGGTGATGTTGGGCGCCTGTAAAAAGATACAAGTAGGCAATGTAACACTAGATTAAGCCCCCCCCCCCCCCCGGAGTAATTTATGCATGTTTTCATATTTTAGTTAAGTTTGGGTAACTGAGTGGCCGCATATTGGGAGATGGAAGCTCACTCTGCTAACAATATGTTTTCTCAGTATAAGTACCCGAGTGTAAATTAAGTTTTCTCCCACCTCGGTTTTTGGTGTGAGAATTTTTCTGGTTGTGCCATTTCCCGATCATCGCCTACTTTTTCGTTTCTGTGAGTCTAAGTATTGAGGACAGGCTGTTAATCGCTATGATTGTAACACTATTCCCTGGACGTTCATTTCTATGAATTATTTAAATTTTGACGACAGTATCGCGTTCGTTCATTTATATCAGACAATTATTGTCAAATGGAATGGTCATAAAATTTCTTCGGTGTTTTACCTGGACAGACTTTAACCACCATGCTCATCAACAGACGCTAGGTAGAAATTAGAAATAGTAATCTGTCTACACAAGCAAAAACCTTACATGGGTAATATTATAAATGATATACATGTACAATAAAATTATAATAGCAAAAATCGTTTCCAACTAAAACATGGGCGGTTTGACCTATGCTTGTATTACAATCCATGTTTGAGTTGGAAATGAATATGCGACCATAATCATTACGCTTTTTCCTATGATATGCACATCGGTCATTGTCAGAAGTATACAAATATTAACAGTCCTCTCCAAAGGAGACCGCGTATCAAACATACATGTAGCTTTGATTTGAGCCGCCTCGTGGGAAAACCAACAATGTGGTTTCCGACCAGGTCCGACATAAACCGACCTGTACAAGCACAGAAAAGAGCTAGAATCTTGAAATTTCGGATTTAAGTAGAAGAGGAACTGTACTATCCGAGTAGCGAAAACAAAGGCGCTGATCAGCTTCGCGGTTACCGCGAAGCTGATCTGCGCCTTTGTTTTCGCCTAGGCAGATTATTGGTTTTCACATGAGGCGCCTCATTTGCTGTGGTTATATAGAAGTGATTGTTGTGATGGAGGAAACTGACTCGATATGCAGTTGTACAGTATGTTACCATATTGCTTTTTTCCCCCAAATCTTCGGTTGACGGACGACGGACGGATGCTTGACCATTTGCATTTACACCCAGTGAGCATTCGGCTCTGGTAAGCCAAAATGAAAGTTTGCTCACCACCTGGCTCAATGTGAACGAATATTATGTTTAGGGTAACATAGTAATAAAATACTTTTTCTACACAAAAGTTTATTCCATATGTATCTCATATATAAAAAAGTAAGGGTGTGTTCACCTCTCAGACTGATCTCTTTGAGTAATTTAATATCCTGGTTTTCAGTCTGCAGACAAAATCACTTTGTGAATACGATTAAACTTAAAGGAGCATGAGCATTTACTACATTTACCCGAAACCAAGAGTTTTGTGACCTTAAGCTTTGGAAACTATTTGCAAAACAAGATCTTATTGCGCTTTCACTTTAGTCTTGACCAGCTCAATTGTCAACATGATTGCCACCTGAGGAAGTTAGAAAAGAAGTTCCTAACCATGATCTCAAATTCATTCATATCAAAATTGCTGCCTTACAAATTGATGGTGTAATCTTTTTTCCTAGTGTAGAGTTAAAGCTGATAATGACCCATAATCAAGGTATTATGAGTCACACCTTGAGAAAACTTGTCTTCAGGTTTTACCATCCATTCAAAAACAAACCTGAATGTGCAACAACAGGAGAGCTACAGGCATGCAATTTCAGAATTATTAACAAGAGGTCTTGCGCGCTGGTTATCCAGAGACAACCAACGTGGCTGAGAATAATCAACGCAGATGGAATCAATTTATGACTAGAGCATTCAAATACCTGTCTGTAGAAAGTTGTTTCCAGACAGGTACATGTATTTATTACCTAACGTTTCACATTGATTCCATCTGTGTTTGTTTTTCTCAGTTGCGTTGGTTGTCTCTGGATAATCAGTTTGACTTGTGTAATCTATTAAGCGAAAACAAAGATGATGATAAGCTATGTTGAATTACAAATTTCAGGACAGGTCAGTTTGTTCTTGGTTAGTTAATAATGGCGTTGTTCTATCCATGTAGCAAAAACAAAAGATGCAGATAAGCATCGTGGTTTTCTCATATGAATACATCAAGAAATTGTTGACTGGGATGTTAAACCTCCATACAATAAAAACAAACCATCTTGTTAAGATTTCCGTGAAATGTATACCCCTTAAACCCCACTTTTATATAGAAAAAACTGGGGTTACAGCCTTGCAGGGGTATACATAATTTTCTTATTTTTTATCCAAAAACATTGTGGATACTCGTTAGCACTGCCTCAGCGAGGCGGTTCTAACATGTACCCACAATGTATGTTTTGAGCGAAAATATATATATAAAAAAAAAATCAATGAAACTTGCACTTTTTGCTTCTTGAAAAAAAATCTCTTTATATTGCATGGGCATGTTTTCATAATGTAACCGTCAATACTTTTTACATGAGCAAAGCGATTTGATAAAGATATTAGGCTTAGCTCCGGTGAGCTAACAAGACTTTGCTCTCGTGAGCTGTCAATGATCGAACATTTTTGTGTTTCATTACATTGTGTGTATAATCAGTGAGATTATTACTTATTTGCAAAAGAAACCTGATGTATTTCATCAAGTTGACAGTATCATTGGGTAATAATTCCAACTTTACTAATTTCCTACATTCTGATTGGCTGTTTGGAAGACTTTATACTTTGATAAAAGCAATGCGTAATAATTAAAATGGCGCGACGTTACGGGATAACGTGACGTTTCTTCGAAGAAACGTTGACGTCACCAAATCTAAACGTCATAAAAACAATGGATGAACGCGTTTTGAGGACGTCGAAACAAATATTTGGAATTTTTATTAACATGGGCGCTTTTTCTTTAAACAGAACACCGTACGGTAAGTGTTTTAATCTTCTTGTTGTGTGTTGAAATTTGATGTTTGTATTTCTAGTATTCCGAGCCCCCGTTCAAAATCGACATGCCTTTCTATCGGTCCGGACGGCGATATTTTCTCCCAAAATCACAATTTTGAATGAAGGGTTGATGTTTTAAAGCTCCAGCTTTGGCAGCCTGGCTATAGCAAGCCGGTTATATATAGCCTCTATTTAATGCGAGAAGTGAGTTTCATGCTTTGAAAACTTTCAAGATGGCTGCCTCATGAAGATCCGTTTTGCTCTATTTTCCTTCCGCTGGCCATAAAAATTTAAATCAATGTAGACAAATGCAGTTTAATGAGACAAAGTTGGAATTATAAGGAATGAATTATTTTTTTGTTGATTTTACCGATGTGTAAACTCAGGGGAATCACTCACAAACTTTTTCATAAAGCCCTTCGGGCTTTATTTAGTTTGTGAGTGATTCGCCTGAGTGTACACATCGATAAAATCAACAAAAATAAAATTCAATCCTATATTATATTGGCTATTCAAATGGTAAATTTGCCATAACATTGTCTAATCAGATGTCTTGCTTTATGAGCAAATTATTCATAAGATTTATGACTTGTATTCTTATAATCCATCTTTCATAATGCTTTGCCTCTTCAGCTCAGGTGAGCTAACAAGCATTTGCTCAGATGAGCTAACATTGACAAAATTGCTGCTTTTCAATACATGGTGTATATTATTATCATGGAAAGTATTACATGGTGTAATATTTTTGATATTAGGCAATTTTCTCCCCTTTGACAATGATCTCTTCACACCTTCTATTGTAAACTTGTACACTAGGAATATATTATTGGGGAATTATCTCTAGACCAATTCAATTGATTTACCAACTCCTCAGGTCAAGTTGTGAAAGGGACACCTGATGTATTTCATGAACTTGACAAGGTAATTGCCAATTATATTGGAAACCCTTATTGTGAAATAGCCATAAACTAGCCTTATGTCAGCTACATAGTGAAATTATTCGTTTATTCGTGAGTTGACCATCATACATATATGCCAGTATGCCGCATTATGAGACTCCTGTAGACTCAACGATCTTAGAAAACACTGAAATGCTTTTTCTTCTTGCCCTTCATTGTTGTACGCCCAGCCTAAGAGGTTCAATGCCGTTTCCATGTGCCCTAGAAGTGTGTCTGTCAGCAATAAATGCTCCATGAACATAATGTAGACGTGTTCTAACCCAAAGTTTAAGTCCTTGTAGTGCAGGTAGAGTAGAAAGTAGAGAAGGACTTTAGCATCAACTACAGCCCAGTCATACCAGTTATCTCTAAGTGGGTTTTTAGCTTCTGGTGGTGCACCCACAGACCGAAACATTTCATACACCAATGCCGCAGGGACGAGTGGAGTTTCTCCTCGTAAGAAGACCACACAAGGTGCCACCCTGCTTCGATGAAATGTTTCAAACGTACAGTCAGCTGCCTCCAATGCATGTTTCGGTGTGTCACGTTGAGGAATAAATCTCCTGCAGAAGCATGCTGACACTTGGTAAGACGGATAACTTATCAGTTCGAGCATATACTCTAGCATATCCAATGACTCCTCTGCGAAACCTAGTTTGAACATCATTGTAGCCTGTTTCAGTGGAACTGATAATAAGTCTGAGGACTGTTTTAATTCTGTCCAATTACCTTTGACCAAACAGTCCCAAACTACCCCTCTTTCTTCTTTTTCTGAAGCTTGTGTCAACATTAGGGACATAAGCGACAATTCAATATACGGTGTCAGTAACTTCAAGGCCTTTGTCGTTTCTTCCTTTGAATGTTCAGCTACCTTTTCATTTACATTTATTTCTTTCAAAGCGCCCAATAACATCTGAGTTACCCTATCTGGTGCTGTTGATGAGCAAGCACTCAATATACTGTTTCTTGCAACCGTTAACTGGGAGTAGATTTTCATGTAAATAGATAATTTGACAGAATGACACCTAGAACTTTCAGTTTCTTTTTCGTCCATGGTAGATGATTCAGACTCCTCGCCATACGCTGTAGACGATTCAGTTCCATTTTCATGAATTGTCGACCTTTCAGTTCTCTCTGCATGCATTGAAGATATTTCAGTTTCTTTGCTATCTATTGTCGTACAAATTTTGTGTAATCTTTCTCCGAATTTATCTGATGTTATATGCATCAAGTATTTGAAATTCGACGACAACAGTTTTTCAAAAGCTACGCGTAGCTTGGACAGTGTCTCCTCAGATATGCGCCCATCAAACATGTTTTCCTCGGGTATGAAATAATTTGGACACACTCCTTTAGTGGCACAGTCCAGAAGATATTGCAGACATCTTCGTAGGCACGGTAAGATATTGTCTGAAGTCCAGTCAGATGCATCAGTTTCTTCAACCACATAAAATAAACATGTTTTACAGTGGTAGGATGTTAAAGAATCAGCGCCGATTATTACCGGTAGGATATCTTTTTTGATCATTTTCAACAGAACGTAGCACTTGTGCTGTGTAGGGTTCAAACTCACCATTAGAATTCTTTCTTGCTTCGACAAGGAAATTCTCCATTCCATATTCTGCTCAGGACTTGAGCTATGGCCAACAGGCACTAGAAAGAATCCGTGAAGTTTCATTTCATCGAACATTTCTTGTGTAGGCCACTTCTTTCCTTTTATTCTTTCAAACCATTTCATTGCTGCTTCTGGCCATTTACGACACCTAAAGGCCTGTACCATATCCATTGCCGAATATCCGTGTTCTGCTGGAGTGCTAAAAGCCGGACCATGTTCTTCATCATTCATACTGGCGTAGTAGTATCGTTTTGTACAAACAACCCTTCCGTTACTATCCAGTTGAAATTCATTAGGCGGTATGCCTAAATCTGGAATGACATCTTTCTGAAGAGCGCCATCTATTATAAGCTGGAGTTTGGCATATCCTGGCTTGGTATGTGGATCGCACACCAATAACAAACAGTCTGGCTTCAAATCTGTTACCGTAATTTCAGGTTCAGTTTGAAACACTTCCAACAAGTCTTGTGATATAAGATTATCAACATCAGACATCAAACCCATAGTTTTGGTTCCCTCCGAAGAACTGCCAAAGATGTAGCAAGTGAAGTTGGCGCCTTGGAAACGTGCAATGACTGTTCCAATCACTTCTTCATACACAGCCATTTCCATACATCGTTTTCGCACCTCTTCTGATGCTCCTACGTCGTCAAGAACCTTACAAACTTTGACAGACAGACATTTCAGTGATGTTGGAGAAAACGTTGGCTCATCCATCGTGTGAACCTGAAAGAAGAAGCGTGGACGTTGTGTGTTCTTTCGTTTCAAGTTACCGTAATAAAATACATGTATTACTATGTTAGTCTTATAATGACTGACGCATGTCCTAATTAATCCTTTCTTTGCGATTTGACCAATCAATGATGTCGCTGTAAGTCAGAATAGAATAATCCTCGTCTTTTCACAGGTATGGTTTTAAATAGTGGAAAAGCAGTATTGCGCTATGATCAGTATTCCGTCAGATTTTTCAGTTTTCTGTTTCTGGACAACTCATTTTAACTTGCGTTGATTCAGATCATGTCTATCATGTCTATAATCTAAAAATGAAACGATATCTAATTTTGTGTTTCATACCTCTGGGCCAAGATGAATATGTGCGCCTAAAGCTGTATGCGTTCAACAATGAATAGTGGTAACTTTGACGAAAGTGTCACGGTACACTTGTTCCTTAACTCCGTCGGCACCCTTAAAGACTGAGTAGAAGTAAAGAGGGGTTCGGAAATAAACGGTTTCGAAAACAATTACCTTTTATACACGAATACCTTTAAACGTATCCAACAAAATTTCAATCTTTGTATACTGAATTTGTGTATTCAAAGGATTGTAAATGTGTCATTGTACATGTATATATATTGGTCATTATTGATTTGCTACAAGAGCACTAACTCTTCCTCGTTCTTACGCACAAAACTAAGATGATTATGTTCCCTTGTTTTCGAAAGAGTCTGTAAAGCTGTAAAACTGAACCATTTGCTGTTGTTTTTAATATTGTTTACATGGTATGTGAAAATTAATTTAAATTTCGTGATACGCTCCCTTTTGCAGCGTCCTGGCTGATACCTTGTATCATTCATCGGAGTGTATGGAAGATACTGTAATATATGACCGATGCTTTGGAGAGTAATTTCGTGAATGAGGACTACTTCAACATATCTTGTCGAAGACACAAATACATTGGTTGTAGATTTACTGGACCCTTTAAACAGTGTTCAATGAACCCATTGGGTTAACATGTCCGTGTAATATATACCCTTATACCCCACTTTTATATAGCAAAACTGGGATGTGCAGGGGTATACCTATTTTACTTATTTATGCTCCAAAACATAGATTGTGGGTACTCGTTAGAACCGCCTCATCAAGGCGGTTCTAACGTGTACCAACGATCTATGTTTTGAGCAAAAGTTTTCACATGAAATTTTAATTTTTTACTACTGAAAGAATTCTCTGTATATTACATGGGCAAGTTTTCGTTAGGACTGATACAACAAGGCTATGTTGGGATTATTTTTTAATTTATGTAACTGATGTCTTTTCCCTGATACATACATGTGTGAAATGAACGAGTTCCTAATAACAAAATGACGTGTCCGTATATAGAAAATGTATATACTATTTGAGCCTTATTTCAACATATTTACGTATGTTGACTGTTTAAATCATCATGCATGATTCTGAATTGATTTATTCATCTGCAGAACGCAAACACAAACTTTTAAAGTTCATTTTTATGCTGTAGTAGATGTAATGTACGCATGATATCAATTTTATTGCTCTGATTTCGGTATTTCTCTTCCTATGGCCCCTTCTGATTTAAAGTCATGGAACCATTTTCCATCCATAGTGGTAAAATCTTGACAGTCGAGTATAGCTGAGTCTGGAACCTATAATTGATAGAAAAACAATCTATGAAAATAAACTGTGTTTTTGACAGTGAATAGTTACTAAAAGCGGTTTTCTTCGACTGGTTACTGTGCGCGTTTAAATTGAATTAGTTTTCAACACATACCTCGACATTTGAGAGACTGACACAATAAAGAAATGAATTTATAATTTTTCATTTTTATTGTTCCGATTTCGGTATTTCTTTTCCTATGGCTCCGTCTGATTTGAAGTCATGGAACCATTTTCCATCCATAGTGGTAAAATCTTGACAGTCAAGTATAGCTGAGTTTGGAACCTACAATGGATAGAAAATGGTTCCATGATATACGTTGTGAATGAATGATTTATATTGTAAAGTGACACTGTTCTATACTTAACATTTAAACACAAGTCCAGACCTAATTCTCGAAATTCTACCCGCGTTATCATTGTGTAAATTTAAGCGACCAAAGTACCTAGCTACTGAGATCCATATAAAAGGCAATTATTCCAGGTAGATTCCTTAGACTAAACAACACACGTGACATTGAACACATTATGGTTTACATAATAATAAAGACAGTTGTAATTGCAAGATGGTTTTCAAAGCAGTCCGAATTACTGTCAGGTCATATTGTACGTATAAATGCATGTTACACGAATACAGTGAATAGCATTAATAGGTAAAATTGTTTAACCTAGATAAATTGTACATGCATTGATACACCATGTACCAAGACATTATTTCTTTGAAAGAAGTCAATATACACACAATCCTCAATTCACATCGCGGGTAAATTGACGAGTTACAAAAAGTAAATTCAAGTTTTGAACTCTCCATGTTTTTGTGAAATTTACATTCATATATTTTAGCTCACCTGAGCCGAAGACTTACAATGTGAACTTATAGGATGGGACCCGAGCCGGTGCCCGTCTGTGCGTCTGTGCATGCGTCTGTCCAGTCCACATTTTTAAACATGTATATCTCGGAGATGAGCAGTCCAATCGCAATCAAACTTAAAAAATTGCAGCACAATTATAGTCTGGCGTTCGTTGCCGGTTTAAAGAGGGCTACTGACGAGGGTTCATTACCCGAAATTGCGCAATATAGTCCATACTATCTCCCTTTGAATGTTTTTACTGCTTCCAAAGGATCAACCCTTTATATTTTATTGATTAAAAGCATTATTGTGGTGGGGGATTGCCTATACTAGGTTTTAATGCAGGTAGGATTGGAACTGGTTTAGCTGCATTTGAACGTTTGAAAAAATGATGTTAAGTGTTGTCAATACTCTAGCGCCTTTATTTTTGATTGGATCTTCATCATTCTTTGTTATGAACCACTGCAGAAGCTGAGGGTGAGGTTAGACGCCTGTAAAACCGGTTTAAGCCCGCCAGTAACTTTGTGTTACTGATCGTTCCAAGGCGATACTTCTGTGGTGGTTCTTTTTGTTTTATGTCTTGGTGTTTAAAATTTTTTGTGATGTTGGCGCCTTATGTGTGTTTTCATAGTTTTAGTTAAGTTAAGTAACTGAGTGGCCACCTATTGGGAAAATAGCTGCTCATTCGGCTTACGATATGTTTCATGGTATAAGTACCTGATTGTTAGTTTGTTTTTTTTCCACCTCGGTTTTTGGAGTGGGAATCTTTTTCTGATTGCGCCTTTTCCTGATCTTTGCCTACTTGTACCTTTTTGTAGTAACAAGGTCAACCACAATATCTCGGATGAGTTCGAAACTCGAACAGATCAAATGAATGATTGTGAAAGCTCCCCTTGAATGTCTGAAAAAATGATATCACCCTAGCACCTTCATGTTTGATCGGATCTTCTTCATTCTTCATAGCAACAAGGACAACAATAATATCTCGGATTAGTTCGAATTTCGGCCAGATCCCACCACTGATTGCAGAGTTAGCTGCCCTTGAATGTTTGAAAATTTATGTTTACTATTGTTTACACTCGATTGCCTTCGTTTTTTATATGATCTTCATCATCCTTCACAGTGATAAGGACAAACATAAGATCTTGAAGGATCTCGAAATTCGACAAAATCCCATGAATTATTGCGGAGTTAGATGCCCTCGCATGTCTGAAAAATAATAAGTGTTGTCAACACACTAGCACCTTCATTTTCTATCGAATGTTCTTCATTCTCGTTGAAAGAAGCGTGGGAAACCATACTGTCACGTATAAGTTCAAATTCAGAGACTGTGGAGTTAGATGTCCTTGAGTGTCTGAAAAAATCCCAATAGAGTTACAATGGGAACATATTTTAGAACAATAGTTTAACTTGTTGGTTCTCAGGTGAGCGATCTTTGCCTTTTTGGGCTTCTTGTTTCATATTGCACAGAATTTGTATTCACAATAATGATCGAAATTCTTCGTCATTTCATGGACAACATTCAATTTCAACGGTAAGGCTCGATAACCTGTTTGTTCAGATCTAGATCCTATATAGACAGTAATATCATACGGAACTAAAATTATTCCATAATAAAGTTTCTGCATTATGCCAAATATATGCTCTTAGGAAATTATTGCTGAGAAACGGGTATTTTTCGTCCTGCAGATGTTTTATCTATCTCTTTGTCTGCTTTTGAAGAGTCTTTAAATTCAAGGAACCACTTTCCATCTAAGGTTGTGAAATCTTGGCACTCTAGAATGGCCGAATCGTTTACCTGCAACGAAGCAAGATGTCAGCATAAACTGACTTAATCGTCTTTCAGAAAGATCATATATGTAAACATGGTAAATGCAAATGAAAATGGAGTACTGTACTGATCCTTACGCCAATGCAGAGAAAAGGGAAATACCTCTGTTTATGAAGAAAGAGCACCATAACATAATCCTGTCATAAACTATGACATATTCCATTCAAACCTGAACCTACCTACTTGAAAATATGTTAAGAAATTACTCTTTAGTTTAATACGCATCAAGTTCTCCTTTTTTCAGACATGGAATTGAACAGAAAAAATAATGCTTTCTTGAAAAATGCAAAATATACGCACATCTTTTTTGTGTTTTCTACAATTGCATACTGTGACTCAGTTAGAGGATTTATTAAATTTTGGAAAATCATAACCAACAACAAATACAGAGAACTAGTTTAATATGAAACGATATGTTGCGAATTATCAGTTTCAGCTCTTAAATTCAAATTAAACTGAGACAACACAGAACTATTGTTCAGACAGCGGTACAACGCGGCGTAGGCTAGCAGGCTCCTGTGTTACATCGCGAAACCACTTTCCATCCATTGTTGTAAAATCATGGCATGATAGTATTGCAGAGTCATCAACCTAAAACCAAACGACTGTCAGAATACCTTGCTTGACAGAAACTGTTACCTTTTACTTGCTTTTCATTGGCACCAAAATGCCAAAACCCAATCATGAAAAGGTACAAGTAGGAAATGATCAGGAAAAGGCGCACTCAGAAAGAAATTCCCATTCCAAAACCGAGGTGGGAAAAACTAAACTGACAATTATGTACTTATACTTAGTATACATATCGTAAGCCGATTGAGCAGCTATTTCTCAACAGACAGCCAGTTATCCTCGACCGAAAGGAGCAGTGTTTCGGTTGTTCTAATAATTAGCTGTACCAACTAACCTACTAAAAAGTGCACCATTACGAAAACTTGCCCATGCAGTATACAGTGATTTCTAAAGTTGTAAAAAATGAAAATTTTCAGTAGAAAATTTTCGATATTTTTCTTATTTTTGCTCAAAACATAGATTGCGGGTACACGTTAGAACCGCCTCGCCGAGAAAAATAGGTATACCCCTGCATACCCCAGTTTTACTATATAAAAGTAGGGTTTGAGGGGGTATACTTTACACGGACATGTTTTCAAGGTTGACTAAGGTTGTGGCTACTAAGCTTTTAGGTGAATTTACCAGGGAGGTTTATGTTTGATTACAGGAATGTGGCTTCTAACCTTTAGCAAGGGCGTATAATTTGGATGGTGATGTTTCATCACTGGGTCGTTGTCAGCCCTGTTATAGGCACAGAGGAAGGCCCATCTCCTGGCTGTGCTCATGTTGGCACTGCTACAGTGTAGTAAATTGCAGTGGAAGAATAGAGCATCTCCTGAAATAGAACATGTAGAAACGATGCTTTACCACACAAAAGCGACGCTTGATCAGAGCGTTTGCTCTTAACTGCCGTAGTTTGTAATAAATTATACAAACAAAAAGGTACAAGTAGGCAAAGATCAAGAAAAGGCGCAATCAGAGAGAAATTTCCACTCCAAAAACCGAGATTCTTTTAGTTTCTGTGCTAAACATGGCATGCAAGTCAACTGCTATGACACTTTATGGTTCTGATAAAACTATTTTGTTAAGATTGTCCAGTTATTTTGTTCAGTTCTTGGCCATTGTTTGTTTATCAAACTCTTCATAGTGGTGTCATTGTATGGTTTAGAGATTTTTGCTGTAGGCCACATGCGAACAAAGTACGTAATGAATTCAACAACAGCAATATTTCCGATAGCAATAGAATGGTACTTTATTTGATACATGTGAAATTAGGTCACCTGGTTCCATTTCGACAAAATGTAGAGGACACACTTTTGTTATCTCATCTACTCTCTTCATATCAGCTCCCGTCTGACCCGCAGTAACGACATGATCTATTCTACCACACTTGTGGGAACCTTTCAATACCTAGAATGGTAAGATCTAATGAGTTTTAAACTATATAAGATGTATTAAAATTATAAACTAGTAAGATTTATCAAAATAGACCGGGATACCAGGGCTCCGTTGTATTAAAATATTTCATACACAGGGTGTTTGCAAGACTAGTATCAAAATACATAGAATAAGATGGTAGACACTTCTTTAGCTGTTGTTCACTCGAAGATGTATAATTTTCTCCAGTCCCGCTATCTGAGTGCATCTGTTGATTACACTCGCCATTGTTCCTCTCACATGATTTTTATCATTCTATTATTACTGAAAAACATAATAAGGCATAAAACACCAATAGCTTTGGGTATAAGAGTTACGTTTGAATCATTTCTCTCACCGGTTATCTAGTAAAAGTCAGATAAAATGGCATTTGTACGGGTTACCAGTATTTTATTGACAGACATGTTACTAGTGAAAAGGAATTATTAGAATGGTATCAATAAACGAGTAAACGTGTCAGACTGAGGCAATAATATGTGGAATCACTTGAAAGAGAAGACGGTAATATTAAACACATCTTACTTGTAGACAACTATTATCCTTGGTACATTTATCAACTGCAATGAAAACAGTCATCATGTCAGGGAATAAACAACCATTGTTGTACCAGTATCTGCAAAGATTTAGTTTGATCAAGTGAAAAGAGAGGAAGATAAATAAACTGAATAAATCACAATTACGATAGTGAAGTTAGTGAACAGCATGTATTCAGGAATTTTCATATTTGTATAAACACGATTCAAATCAGTAGCATTACCTATTTGTAATATTTAGGTTGGCCTCACCTAGTATTAGCGTAGGACAGGTTCTGATTGCACCAGGCTCTGATCATGATACAATGCACGTACTTAGGCAAAAAAAATATGCGTGTTTCCGGTTTCACGACTGACCCTATTTTTTCCAGCGACCCTAATAGGTTTTATTGGGTTCTCTCTAATAGGTTTTATTGGGTTCTCTCTAAATATATAAAGTTGGCGCGACCGACCATAATTAAAAATGCCAATCTCCCGGAAAATCGTATCTCGCCACCATTTTTGCTCGCTGATGTTGGTATCCAGAACTCCTCGACTAATCATTTTGAGTACACAAGCTTATTGTTTCTATTATTCGCCGGTATCGTACGTTCGGGTATGAAGGCCCACATCGAGCCACCGAGTTTATGGATATTTCTAACAATAATCACTTGAAATGATTCTTTTTACTGCTTCCAAAGGATCTAACAATTATTTTTATTTGTAAAAAATGACAATCTGACTGAATCTTTAAATGGTATTTATATCAGGAATGCGTTTTTACAATCTAAGACTTAATTTGCAAATCATCGGTGGGTATGAAATAGGCGAGCCAACTTGGCAAGCTAAAATTGGCGAGTAAGAATTATTGTATCCTGTTACATATTTTGTCAATGATGACTGAAAAGTAGCAAATGTAGCAAAGAAAAGTAATTGCATTAAATAAAATAAAAAAATGCTTTTCTTTACATTTTTTCTGTCATTTATCAAGTGTTCATTTTGCCTATTCCATTACATCTACCAGATATATAGATGTCTTATCCCCACTGCATAATGTCTTAAGGGTAAACACCACGACCATTTTCATACTAAAAAAATTAAAAAAAAAAACACACATGAAAAACATGAAAAACCGACCTACCGAACCTAAATTTTTTGGCATGAAACAGGAAACACACATATATTTTTGGCCCTATCCTAAGAATTATCTCTACATATTTAACCGTTCATTTCATTCTATTCATTCGCGTGCTTTCAATAATTGCTGAGCATTCATCTCGTTATAATGATCATCAACGTACCCATAATCCTGATGCCATATATGTTTTCCGCCAATTTTAGCTGGCTTCTTCATCAACTTGGTATGATAATGGTAAACCTCACCTCCTAACAGCTTGATAGAAGAATAAGGGAACGTCAGAAACCCAAAATACTTTACTTATAAAACATATCAAAAGTAGATGAAAAGTACGCCTTAATAGGCTTTTGAACAGATCCAATATCATTTTATATGCAAAGTCAATACGTGGCAAAGTTATTCGGACTTGAAGCCCAAATAATGTTCACAAATGGTAAGTGTATTTTATTTCAGTCTTAACAGAAAGTACCTATATTGTCTTATTTTATGCGTTGAGTTAATGTGACTGCCTTGAAACACGTTTCCAGTACCTGCTCGCAAGATCCAGCTACTTTCTCACATCTACCGACCATCCCTGTCACATCAACCCCGGGGTGGTTCCACAGTATCATATGGGCTTCTTTTCCCTCTCCATCTGCTACCTGAAAATGTAGGGTAGATTTGATTAATGTTCAGGTAAAACGCTAAATAAAATATTTCTTTAATAACCACTGGGGCTGTGACATGAGTCTATGTATATGAACTTGAGGATGCACTCACCCAATACTGACTCGTAAAAAGAGTTAAATCTGAGAAACAGGAACCTCTGTCTCTTATCTTTGATTGGCTAGAAAAATGTAAATATACCATAATAAAACTGAAACATTCGTATCAAACGTTAACAACAGATTTTAACATAGGAGAACAAAATAGCTTTTCCTGATCATTGCCTACTTGTACCTTTTCATATACATTTTATAATTTACTACAAAATGCAGTAACTTACGCCGTATGTATGTTCAGCAAACTTGCCAGTGTTAAGTGCCTTTTCAATATGTTTCACCTCTTCGTTGCTTAGTAATCCTCTGAAAGAAATATATATGTATAGACTCAGACAGTTAATATGCAGTCGAGTTTGTCGAAATATCCAGCATACACAATTTAGAAAATAAAACAAATGAATAGGGAACGCCGATTGTTTCTAATGTATGTTTTTTTATTATCCAAACAAATACATGTAACAAACTCAATTAAGTCACAATGTAGTTCCAATTGATATATAAAAGTTATAAAACACAATGAACTGGTTTTCCAGTAAGAGTCAAGAAGGAAATCCTTTCTAACACTAAATTAAGTTATGAGTCACTTATTAACACACAAACGGAATAGTCCAGTTTGACACAGAAAATTAGTTGGCAATCCAAACTAAAAGAGCAGACGGCAGTTTCCAGTCTGAGTTCTTAATATTATGAATGCTAAGCTCTAATTGTCCATACAGTTTCAAACTTAGGTTTTATATACAAGTTTACTTATCAAGCAATCATACAGATAAAATACTGGTTTTGACACTTCCTGTCTTTTACAATATGATTATCAAAGATAACAAACACTGCCAAAGATGCAGACAATGAATCTGACAATGAATCTGTCGCTATCAAATGGTCTTCCCCTTTGATGACAGATTTCCTGTCAAAACTGTTTGAATGCGCAACTTCTTTATGAATTATTATTTCAATCAAATAGCCTTTAGCAGTAAAATGTTAAAGATATATGACAATTATCATACTGTAAGAAATAAAGAAGATTTATTCATTATAGAATTTCTAATTTTATATTTTCTATAATTTTTATGCAATATTTGCAGCATAAAACAGTTATCATTACTGCAAATACGTTTTTATCTCTGTCAGCTAATGTTTCGCAGTACCCATGGGTGATACGCGTCCAAACCATCTCAAGCTCTATCTTGATTTATTCTTCAACAGGTGCTGAAAGTGTCAGACTCAGTACAGGCACTAAGGTATCTTAAGCAGTCTCAATTTAGGGAACAAGAGTCAAATGGTTTAATTGTTTGGATATGCACCGCACGGCTTAATATATTAAACTCTTTACCTGACCAGAATAAAACCATCTTCATTGTAATCTTTTTTCATCTCATCTGTTATTTTGAACTCGCCTTTGACAAATTTGTAGTCTGAAAAAAAAGGTACATTGATTAGCATTTCTGCATTTTCTCCGAAATTACCGGGAATGTTTTATTGCCAGTTCACATGTCAAGGATCTTCCCACGACGGTCTTACTTTGAGCATGTCTAACTCCTATCAATATTTTCTGGATATGGTCTAGTCATACATTTTCTATCTGCATTCGGCGGAAACGGGATACTCATCGCATTTTTAGCTCGATTTCAGTCCCAATTCAAGCTAAAAGGGACACCGCGTTATATTGTTAATAAGACATTATTATTATTTTTTAATTTGTCTGCAAGAGTATGTTTCGAACAGTCTTAACAGGAATGGATTGAACATAAACTAATTTTATGAAAAGCGAAGGTATTATTTTGTAAAAAACGAAGAAAATGACCAAAACGCAGGAGTAAGAGCGATAGCATAGATTATTTGTTTCTATTTAGTGATTGCTTATCGCTCTTATATGTTTGAACAAAAATAAAACTGAGATCCTTTACAAGAAGTGAGCATATAAATGAGAAAAGAGATGAGCCATACCGCGGTTTCGGATACTTAAGCCTCTTCAGTGACCCTTTATATTTGGCAAATGGAGTTAGAAAACGAATCTAAACTGACAACAAAAATCTGATTTTCAGAATACCCTCGCTGATCTCAAAGGACCAAAGGAAAATATAATCTGCACTTTGGATGATGTACATTGAAACGCTATTCTGAATCTCAAGATAAAGTCACATCTAATCTCAACTTTAAGGTCAGTTTTCTCATTGGATATGAATCATTAGCTAGCCGTATGGGCATTCTGAATGTCCATAAGGCTAGCTACATGCATATCGTCATCATATTTCCATATAATAACTATATTGTGAAAGACACTTTTATAACATATTCAGTATCTATATACAAAACTGGGCTTTTGGGAAAAAGAGACACACACTTACCTTTTAGAGCCATGGTTGGGAGTGGGGTTATCTTTCTGAAAAAGGACGATACGGCAATTAAAGCTTTTTAAAATATCTTTGTCATCAGAAAGAGAATTCATTGAATCTCAACCTTAGCAAAATTACAAAGAAAGGGAGACTGTATGACAGGAAACGACAAATGCTTTCAATAGGCACCGGACAAGGTTGTTCAAAATAACCACAGCAGTCGATATACTAGGAACACGCATTCATATGTTGGCATAAAATCGTTAAAAACTATATGCATAACATCTAGATATTATACAGTAAAATGTCTAGTTCCGCAAACATTTCTCGTCGTCTGGGTATCCTGACATTACTACTGCATATATCAAAAATGATTTGGCATGAGCATATCAACAAATCTATATCCTTTCACATGCAGATTAGGTTTTTGAATTGGCGTCTTCCGTTTTGATTCTGGAAGCGTAAATGTAGGGGCACCAGCTGTTGTTAGATCCGCAAACCTGTGTCTAGTTCCGCAAACGCTATTAGGTCAGTGAAATAAACATGTACAGAAGAGTTGCAAACTGCCTTTTGTGCATAAAATAGTCAAAGGAAGCTATAATGAGGTGCATTGTGTACTTTCTTTCTCAAATAACACATAAGATATAGAAAAAAATATCAATGAACCATGTTAAACTTTCAACGTTATAACAACGTTCGCAAAATTCCGTCTCAGAAACCGAAGTTATCGAAATATAAATTTTCACGAGATAACTTTGATAGCATCGCCTTTTGGGTACAATAGTTGTAACACTACTTGTTGCTGTATGTAAACGACTACCTCTTGACATTTAAGGAGATATGTTTGCTATTTCAAACCGAGAGGGACTTACAAAGATGCGCCCAACATTCCACATACGCTGACGAGAAACATAAATTTACATTGCATGAGACAGAACAACTTACGTTCGCTTGAATCTCAATTTTCAGTCCCTAATTTTGACACTAACAACAGTTCTAGTAATTTAGGAGCCTCGTTTTCTAAAATCGTATTTTCGTTGATTTGGGGTTTAATGTCCCACCAACAGCTAAGGTCATATGGGGACGGGACCTAAAAATGGCCAAATCAAAGTACTCATACCTATTGTGCACAAGTCATTTTTGTTTTTCAAAATTTACGTTTATACAATACAAATAAATTTATTCAGCATTAAGTATACACATGCATATATCCTACAATAATATATATAATTATATAATGGTTTATGCTCTTTATTTAATTTGTAAAGGTACCTTAGTGCACTTACATGTATATGAAGATATTCAAGCCCCACCCCATTGTGTTGTACATTAGAACAGCTCCAATTGACCAAGCTGCTGTTCCTCATTGCCAGCCCCCACCCCATTGTGTTGTACATTAGAACAGCTCCAATTGACCAAGCTGCTGTTCCTCGTTGCCATCAGTCTCCGGGGCTGCGCTTTACTCCCTCGCCCCCTCCCGCCCCTCATCACCACTTCTCGACACTTATGACACTCCATCATTTTTGTAGAAGTCCCATAAACCACAGCTGTTGTCTGGGACGTCAATTAGTTGTGTTTGAACCGCATCAACTAAACGTACTGATTTTAGCAAGGTGAAAACGAGTTTGCGGAACTAACAACACATCTTGCTTATGTTTGACATGGAATAATTTTTTACAGCGTTTGCATATTTTCTATTTATTTTCATGAGTGCATACCTGATAAATTTGTCTTTCAGTCTAGCCGATTTAATTTCTTGTGACACGCCGTGTGTACCAGTATTACGTCATTGATCGGGTGTCATAAAATATCAGACTCGCTAAAAGCGACTTAAAATAGATGTGTAAATTACCTCAACTTCTTTTGTCGTGGATATTTATCAGATATTGTAATATTTTGAAAAAAATGTTTTCGCTAATCGAAAGAGGAGTGAAAATGGATTATAACGCACCATAAACTTATTTTTTGTTCGTAAGGTAAGGCATGTTGAAAAGCGACTGAAAGTAGGAATTTGCTAAACTAACAACTTTGCTAAACTAACACTTTAACTGTACATGCAGCTTTATGTCATTACATGTTTGCCATAACCATTCACTGTGGATGTGTTTCGATGCAAATAAAATCATTGTCATTGTCATTGTTTACTAAAACGCACATGTGCATGCAAGTTCGACTGTGGGGTGCAATATCTAAATTACAGTTTAATTTATTATAGTATTTAGTGTTAACAGCCCACTTAATTTATGTCATAATTACAAATCTTAACACGAAAATAGGAACCAGATACTTCCTTAATAATTGTGATTTTCGTATGTAACAAAAGCATCTCTGATACAAAAATACGCACTTACCTTCTATACAAACAAACTGTATCCTGTCACTTATCTACAGTATGTTCGTCAGTAAAACGGTGTCAAGGCTATTTATCTTGAGATTATTATCATGACCTACAAAGCACTGGTTGCCGGTTTCATATCAACGCAAGACGTTTTAATTCTCTCGCTCGGTATTATCAAACGCTAACAGTCATTGACCCTATCTTCATCGGCTTCATCGGGTCATTTATCCACACATGATAGACCATGATATGCATTCCCTTTACCGGGACATGGGATTCACGACTTCGTTGCACACTCATCGATTTTCTATGGGGTGCCGTTTTACTATAAAATCCCGATTTTTTGATATCAGAAATTCGATTTTTTGATATCAAAAATTATTTTTTGATATCAGAAATTCGATTTTTTGATATCAGAAAATCGAATTTCTGATATCAAAAAATCGAATTTGTGATATCAAAAAATCAGGCTTATTTTTTGATATCAGAAAATCGAATTTTTGATAACACAAATTCGATTTTTTGATATCAGAAATTCGATTTTCTGCTATCAAAAAATAAGCCTGATTTTTTGATATCACAAATTCGATTATTTGATATCAAAAATTCGAATTTTTGATATCACAAAATCGAATTTATGATATCAAAAAATCAGGTTGTTTTTTGATATCAGAAAATCGAATTTCTGATATCAAAAAATCGAATTTCTGATATCAAAAAATGGAGAGTATTTTTGATATCAAAAATTCGATTTTGTGATATCAAAAATTCCTTTAGGCCTTCCTTTGCTGAGAAAAAATGATAGATCCCTCAAATTATTTATAGGCTTGCATGGGCTGAGCTCAGGTGTTTAACTATGATCACTATAGTTTTCGCGAAAATCTACTTGAAATCCGCTGTGTATGTTCAGTAAAATAACCGATAAATTGCGCGGCATGGTCAGACTTGAAACATGCGCAGCAGAATATACACGGTTTCCCATGCGTTTCTTTATTGAAATGGGCCGGAATGTGCCTATAATTATTGGACACTCGTATGTATCGTGGGGTACTTTTCTTTTCTTTCGTGAAGGCAGAACAGAATAAGAGCCGCCGCATGAGGAAACTAACAGAAAACAAAGGCGCAGGATCAGCTTCGCAGTAACCGCGTATCTGATCAGCGCCTTTGTTTTCGCTACACGGATAGTACATCATCAGTTTCAATACTTTCTAGATCTGACATTCCAAGTTTCTAGCATGCTTTTTTGGCTGTACAGGATTTGGTCGGAACTGAAATTGTTGTTTTTCTCACGCACAGACTCATATGTTTAATATTATAAAGATAAAGATAATTATTGTTATTATTAGCCTGATATAAGTACCATACAAGTGTGTGCTGCGGCGTACGATGGAGGTCTAGCTGACATCAATTGCCTATGCTTGGGTCCCTGATGACTACCGTCACGTTGACAACCCCTGATATGAGGTCTGGTCATGTAGTTTTGATCGAAGAAACGTTGAATCAGCGTTAACATTCTAACAATTATTCCCCCTCCACCTTCTTCTGTCATCCGTAACCCAATGCGCAACTGCAGGAGGTTAATTTTATGTTAAAATGAAACACATCTGATACTTGTATTTTTATGCATATGAAATACTACACATTTACACAGCAGTAAGGTCATTCCGATAATTAGGTCCATCCGATAAAGGAACCACGTGGATGCCACGAGGTGCGACTGGTACATCTAGCGTTTCGCAAACGCTAAACGGTCAAACAGTCAAACTATGGGACAGGTAGTTGAGCGAGTTGCCTTTCATTAGTGAGGATGAACATTTATCACCGACATAAAATGCCTTTACGGCCGATCGGAAATCGAACAGCCAACCTCTCGGTTGCAAAGCGAAAAAGCTATCTACTTGACTAGCGTGACAATAGCTACCACCCGAACTAACCCATAAACTGTTTATTTTACATGGGAAACTACTCTAATTGTTTCTTGTTAGGGAGCCATCATTTCTTAGAAGGAAAATTTTCCAGATTTTTTTATATCAAAAAATCGAATTTTTGATATCAAATAATCGCTTTGATTTTTTGATATCAGAAAATCGAATTTTTGATATCAGAAAATCGAATTTTTGATATCAAGAAATCGCTTTGATTTTTTGATATCAGAAATTCGATTTTTTGATATTAGAAAATCGAATTTTTGATATCAGAAAATCGAATTTTTGATATCAAGAAATCGCTTTGATTTTTTGATATCAGAAATTCGAATTTTTGATATCAGAAAATAGAATTTTTGATATCAGAAAATAGAATTTTTGATATCAAGAAATCGCTTTGATTTTTTGATATCAGAAATTCGATTTTTTGATATCAGAAATTCGATTTTTTGATATCAAAAATTCTATTTTGTGATATCAAAAATACTGATTTTATAGTAAAACGGCGCCTCATAATTTTCATCATATATGTATGAAATGAACGAGTTCCGACAAAAATAACAAAATGACGTGTCCGTAAATATATATAAAATATTCATATAAGCATCATTTCAACGTATTTCCGTATGTTGGCTGTTTAGACTATCATGCATTCTGAAATTCTGAATTAGTTTACAAATTGTATTGTTTTTATCACCTGATTCTTTAACTGCATAACGCAAACAGTTCATTAATATGCTGTAGATGTATTTAATGTACTATATCAATATTTTATTGCTCTGATTTCGGTATTTCTCTTCCTATGGCTCCTATGGCTCTTTCTGATTTGACGTTATGGAACCATTTTCCATCCATAGTGGTAAAATCTTGACAGTCAAGTATAGCTGAATCCGGAACCTACAATGGATAGAAAAATGTCTAAATCATTCACGTGTCTTTTCGGTGAATAATTATTATAATTGATTTTCTTCGAATGGATACGTTTCAAGTTTAAATACTCGTTTTCAGCATATACCTTGGTATTTGTAAGAATGACACAATGACGAAAATGAAGGAATTAATGTTCATTTTATTGATCTGATTTCGGTATTTCTTTACCTGAAGCTCCCTCTGATTTGAAGTCACGAAATCACTTTCCATCCATACTGGTAAAATCTTAATTGGCATTCAAGTATAGCCGTCCAAGACCGGCAATGGATACAACATCAGGAAAACATGTCCGTGAAATGTATACCCCCTTGAACCCCAGTTTTGTATAGTAAAACTGGGGTATGCAGGGGTATACCTATTTTTCTTATTTTTGCTCCAAAACATAGATTGTGGGAACTCGTTAGAACCGCCTCAGCGAGGCGGTTCTAACGTGTACCCACAATCTATGTTTTGAGCAAAAATAAGAAAAACACCAAAAATTTTCCACTGAAAATTTTCATTTTTTACAACTTTAAAAATCACTGTATACTGCATTGGCATGTTTTTGTAATGAAATGGTTCCATGAACTTCGCTTAGCGGAATGGTCAGTGGAAGTGACTCTCTTCAATTTAAATTAAAGACGCCTCACTGTACTTCGACTAATCATTTGCATAAAATTTCCTTAAAATTGAGCGAATGTTTAAAATAAACATTTTATCGTGTACCTCAACGCAATAAACAATATTTATGCACAAAGATCCATAAAGAATTGTTCGCTGGTTTGTATGCTACAGCTGTTTTCACAGACGTCATCGATACGTAAGAAAACCTTCAAGTGGTTACAATAAAAAGTTTTTGTAAAAACAAACCATCCCTGGTGATAGCTAACAACATACAGTACAAGAAACATCTTTAAAAAAGATAATTGTCGAAGATTAATATCTGTTCTGCAATAGGGTACAAAATGCAGGAGAGAGAGACAGACAGTATGACTCTTGCAGAGCCAACTAAAGAGATGACTGAGAGATGTCCTTACGGCGAGAGTCCTTAAGAGTCGCTGGACCGAAACGACTCGTTCTGTTGAGCAGAGCCTTTGATCCGAACACGCCTATATTTAATGGAGAAAATCCGAACGCATCTTATCTACGATGGCCTGCATGAATCATAAAATTTCAAAATCCACAGATTTTAGATTTTAATTTTTCTTTGCAAAAGTTTTCGTAACACAAAAAGCGATTAAAATGAGTAACAATAAGGACAATGATGGTTTGTTATAGTAAAAAACATCATCTTAAAGTACTTTTTAAAGAGATGCAGTTTAATTGTTGCCTTTTTTCATCTTCCATATGGGAAAAACCCGGATACAGGTCAAAAATGATCTGAGATGTCTTCGACAAACAAGAAAAGAGCGAAATGAAAACGGAAGTTTTCTTTCAAGGCGCTAGCGTTCTTTGCTGACATCAAGCGTAAGTGTTCAAAATACATCTAGACATTCGATTACAGCGTCAAAAGTATTTGGTAATTTTTACGTAAGTCTATGCCTACTCATTTTGTGCAAAAACTTTTGAATTCGTTACATTTCACTCGCAAAATAAATAAATAAATAAATAAATAAATTAATTTTTTCTTGATAAATGTAAAAGTGACGTAATTACCATGGTTTTAGTGCAAATCTCGAATCCAATAAACAATGAATAGGTAACCATATGGTACATGTATATATGTGGTATTTATTGGAAATGTGTGGTCTCGGCTAGGTTGTCAAAGCTGTAATTTATAAAGTTTAAAAGTTTATAATTCCGTTATTTGAGCAAATATCCAAGATATTTTTTCATACAGCAATAGCTAACTTAATCATATATATGTTAATATATTAACTTTAAGGCGGTATCATTTTATTTCTGGAGAAATCAACAAATGTTACACAAATTGTCTAGAAAAAATAGGTATCCAATTTCATTGTTTTTAGGCTTTTTGATAGAAAATCAACAGATTTTGGTAAAAATGAAGGGGAAAACTCTATTTTCATTCATACTTAATTAAAGATTTAACCAAATTAAGCATGATGAAAAACATTTTTTGAGCCTTAGCCGTCACTTAAACTCAGTTTAGACCATCCCAATGCGTTTTGTGATACTTAAAATCAAGCAGAAACAGCATAAATTGACATTTGCCTCAGTATCATATCCGAGTTATATTGGAACCGAGCATATTAAATCCGAGGTGCAAATCGAAGCCAACCAATAACATTTGCTTGGATTTCGGTGTTTCTCATCTCAAGTTTCCAGAAATAATGTTGTATCTGAAGAATATTTTTCCGCATACTGTGGCTAAATTACAGGATTTGTTAATTTTTGAAAAAAAAAAAAAAAAAAAAAAAAAAAAAGAAAACATAACCAACCTAGTTTGATACGAACTGATATGCTTGTGAATTATTAGTTTCAGCTCTGTATATTCAAGTTAAGCAGAGACAGCCGGACAGCGGTACAACGCGGCGTAGGCTAGCAGGCTCCTGTGTTACATCGCGAAACCACTTTCCATCCATTGTTGTAAAATCATGGCATGATAGAATTGCAGAGTCATCAACCTAAAACCAAACGATTCTCAGAACACCTTGCTCGACAGTTACCTTTTACCGGGTGGTCATAATCATGTAAAATGCTCGCCGAGAATTAAAAATGAGTTAATGAAAATTTTCCTGAACTTTGAAGGTGGGTTAGATTATTGTTTACTTATTTCTTAGCAAAGATCACTGCTCAAACAGTGTTGTGGCTACTATGGTTTTGTAACGTATTATTTGGAGGGTGGCGTTTGATTACAAGATTTCAAGGTTGACTAAGGTTGTGGCTACTAAGCTTTTGGGTGAATTTACCAGGGAGGTTTATGTTTGATTACAGGGATGTGGCTACTAACCTTTTGCAAGGGCGTATAATTTGGATGGTGATGTTTCATCACTGGGTCGTTGTCAGCCCTGTTATAGGCACAAAGGAAGGCCCATCTCCTGGCTGTGCTCATGTTGGCACTGCTACAGTGTAGTAAATTGCAATGGAAGAATAAAGCATCTCCTGGAATAAAACATGTAGTTCTATGATGCGTTAGCACATAAAAGCGAACTGATCAGAGCGTTTGCTGTTAACTACCCTAGTTTGTTATAAATAATAATTATTATATTGGCTGATTCATTTAGTTAGTGTGCTATACATGGTCTGCCTGCCAGTTAACTGTTATGACACTTCATTACGAAAACTTGCCCATGCAATAAACAAATATTTTTTAGCTGTAAAAATTGAAAATTTTCAGCAAAATGTTTTTGACAATTTTCTTATTTTTTGGTCAAAACATAGATTGTGGGTACACGTTAGAACCGCCTAACGAGTACCCACAATCTATGTTTTGGAGCAAAAATAAGAAAATTAGGTATACCCCTGCATACCCCAGTTTTGCTATATAAAACTGGGGTTCAAGGGCGTATACATTACACGGATATGTTTTCCTGATGTTATGGTTTTGCTATAGTTATTTTGTTCAGATAGTTCAGTTATTATGCTCAGTTTCTGGTCATTGTTTGTTAATCAAACTCTTTATAGTTGTGTGGTTTATTGTATGGTTGTAGAAAATCATAGTTTTGATGGCGAACAAAGTAGGCAATGCATTCAACAACACCGATATACGGAAATGTACTTTAGTTGATGTATGTGGAATTAGTTTACCTGGTTCCATTTCTACAAAATGTAGAGGACAAACTTTAGCTATCTCATCTACTCTCTTCATATCAGCTCCTGTCTGACCCGCAGTAACGACATGATCTATTCTACCACACTTGTGGGAACCTTTCAATACCTAGAATGGTAAGATCTAATGAGATTAAAATTATTAAAATACAAAGAATAAGACTATCAGATGTAATATGCAAGACGAAAGGAGGTATTTGTATTGTATTGAGGTTGATAGTCCCAGTCTACAATTTTTCAGTCATGTCGGGACGGAGCCAACGCTTCCTGGGTAGGAGTTAATGTGTCTTGCTCAAGGACACAACACGGTGCCGATTGTGGGGATCAAACCCAGGACTTCTCGATTCGGACTCCGATGCTCTATCACTACAACACCGCGCTCTCGAAAGGAAGTATGGTTGCTATTTCTTTAACTATGTTCTCTCTGAGGTGTATAATGTTCTTCAGTCCCACTTATCCGATTGCGTCTGTCGATGACACTAGCCACTGTTCTTCTCAAATGGTATGATATTCTGACTCGATTTTACCATTCTCCTACTTCTAATTAAATTTCCTTTTCAGGCCAAATAAAGAGTATAGTTGTCAGAGATAACCAGTATTTAATCAGTATAGAAATTATTTGACATATTTCTAGAAGGAGGAAAATGATAAAATGGTGTTAATAAAGGGGATGAACGTGTCAGACTTAGACAATAACATACGGAATAAAATGAAAGAGAATGCCATCATATTAAACGCATCTTACTTGGAGACAACTATTATCCTTGGTACATTTATCAACTGCAATGAAAACAGTCATCATGTCAGGGAATAAACAACCATTGTTGTACCAGTATCTGCAAAGATTTAGTTTATTCATAATACATTTAGAGTATGTATTTTCAATATCCAGGCGAAAAGGATAAGGTAATGTAAGAAGACTGAATCAAATTAAATCAGGACCAGGCCAGAGCTAGTACATGTACATGTAGGTTGTCTACTGTCAGAAATTTTCCTTCTAACCCTAGCAACACCCTAGTTTATGGTGGTGACATAATCATATCTATGATATTTGGCTTTAATTCTACAAATGCAGCAATACTATTTGTGTATCTGATATATAATAAAGAATCAAATGGAGATGAAATGAATATTTAGATTTTATTTGACCCATTCGGATATTATCAGTATTTCGGGATATTTGGATCGACATAAACGTACCCGTAATCCTGATGCCATATATGTTTTCCACCAATTTTAGCTGGTTTCTTCATCAACTTGGTATGATAGTGGTAAACCTCACCACCTAACAGCTGAATACAAAATCTAGAATGATCACTTAGATTGATGTTGAATAGTGTGCAAACATATTCAACATATTCAATTTATTTTTATATGCATCGTCTATACGTTAAAAGATTTTTTTGTATCTCACTTTAGCGGCAATAATAAATGGTTACATGTTGAAGGTAGTCCCCATACCATGTCACGAGAGAGGAGCGAGGTCACGAAGTGTATCGGAGTGCAGGTTAGCCAGCTGATCTAAGTGAATGCATGCTCTACAGAAATAAGTATATTTAGTATTTAATAACTTGGCAATGGTCTGTCTGCCTGCCTGCCTGTCTGATTGTCTGTTATAAATACAGTCATGATATACGATTTACTGTCACATTAGTATTAATTTTAATGGTAATGAGCACTGTGAAATGCAGAACCGACTTGAGGTTCCTATATATAATAATGTTCACTAAGCGGTAAAACACTTTTTTTTTTAAATAATTATTTTGCAACAATGATATTTCTTACAAAATTGTAATGTTGAATTAATGTGACTGTTTTTAAACATTTTTCCAGTACCTGCTCACATGATCCAGCAACTTTCTCGCATCTACCGACCATTCCTGTCACATCAACCCCGGGATGATTCCACAGTATCATATGGGCTTCTTTTCCCTCTCCATCTGCTACCTGAAAATATAGGGTAGATTTGATTTATATTCAGGTAAAACGCCAAAGATACAATTCCTTTATAAATAACCACTGGGACTGTGACATTAGTCTCTGTTTTTGACCTTGAGGATGCACTCACCAAACACTGACTCGTGAAAAGAGGAATTCTGATAAACAGGGACCTCTCTCCTTTATTGAATTGGCTAGAAAAATGTAAATTAATAATAAAACTTATAAAAGTAAATGAAAACATTTGTATTGACATTAACAACAGATTTTCATGTAGGAGAACAAAATAGCCTTCATATACGTATATTTTCATAATTTATTACAAAATGCAATAACTTACTCCGAATGTATGTTCAGCAAACATGCCAGTATTAAGTGCATTTTCAATGTGTTTCACCTCTTCGTTGCTTAGTAATCCTCTGAAAGAAATAAACATGTAAAGCATCTTTCATTTATCATCACTGCTACGTTTTTGTCTGTGTCAACTAATGTTTCACAGCACCCAGGGGAGATGCGCATCCAAACAAAGTCAAGCTCAATTTGATTAATTCTTCAACGGGTGCTAAAAGTGTCACGCTCAGTACAGCCACTAAGGTATCTTACGTAGTCTCTGTTTAGGGAACATAGACAAATGTTTACCTGACCAGTATAAAACCATCTTCATTATAATCTTTTTTCATCTCATCCGTTATTTTGAACTCGCCTTTGACAAATTTGTAATCTGAAAAAAAAGGTAAATTGATTAGCATTTCTGCATTTTCTCCGAAATTACCGAGAATGTTTAATTGCAAATGCAAATGTCACGAATCTTACCACAACAGTCTCAGTTTGATTTTACATGCATATATTAGCATGCAAACTTTGCTTTGCTCCTATCAATATTTCCTGGATATGGTCTAGTATACAGCTCCGTTGCATAAGTTTAGTACATACCGATTTGTTTCATAAGTAATGGCATAGCAGTACCCGTACTTGAAGCTTGGCCAAATTTTATTGCGTGCTTGCAGATTTGAACGGATTTCACTAAGTCAATCCTGATACATAGAATTATTCACAGATTGAAAAAATTTAGATTTTGATCGATTTATAAATAGATGATAACACAAAATATGATAAACGAAATAACATAACTTCTGTGACACAAATATCAATGTCAACATTGATTTCTCACATTACAGGACAGTTTGAACTAAAAATTTATTATTCCAATAAAATGACAAAGCGTTATTATTTTTTTTTTTATTTTTTTTAATTGTTGACTGGGACGTTAAGCCTCAACACAAACAAACACATTTAGTATTTTTATTTTAATTTGTCTGCAGTCCTGCGATTCAGGCATGTTCCGAACAATATTGACATGAATGGATTGTACGTAACCTTATTTTATGAAAAACTAAGATTTTTTTTTTTTTTTTTTTGAAAAAAAAAAAAAAAAAAAAAAAAAAAAAAAAAAACAAAAAAAAAAAAAAAAAAAAAACGAAGAAATTTACTGACCCAAACGCTGAAGTAAGAGCGATCATAGATAATTTTGATTTTATTCATTGACTGCTTATCACTATTATCAGTTTGAAACAGACACTATTCTTAATCTTAAAGTGTTTTGGCACCCTTATTTGATATGTACTTCAAAATGAAGAGCGTTCAAAACCATGAATTTTGATATAAAACTGATAAAAATCGGCTGGGAAATAAGAAAGTTATCGACAATTTAACATGCAAAAAATGATTGCATGGGCGCCGCCATTTTGTTTATTTGGTAAGTTTTCATATTTTTATTAAAATCAAAATAACCACTGAACCCAATTATAATAAATACTGCTTCAAGCATTTGGATCAGCTAGTTCTACATTCTGGAGAAAGATTTTTCAAAGTCGCCCGAGAAATAGAGCAATAAGAGCAATTTGAAAATATTCAAAATGGCCGCCAGGAGTCTACTTTTGGTAATGAGTGGAGTCTAAATTAAAACTGAAAAAATCAAATTAAATGAATTTTTCCCGAATATTTTCGTATCAAACTTTGATAGCTGTTTATTTCTAGCAACAGGCAATATTGTTAATCGAATTAGCACACATTCTATGTTAAAAGAAGCCTTTAATTTTGATTTTATCCTGATTTTTTAACCTAAACTAGAAAACAAAATGGCGGCCATCCATATTTCATACTTAATGACCCATAACTTTCTTATTAGACCACCGATTTTCATCAAATTTATATCAAAATGCTTGGTTTTGAACGCCCTTGAATTTGAAGTACATATCAATTTAGGGTACCAAAACACTTTAATATAAAGTCGAATCTGATCTCAATTTTACGGTCATTTTTCTCATTGGATACATACTAAAGGACTTTGAAAACGCCTCTCTTGTTTTAGTGATTCTTACTCTCAGAATACAGAGCATATCGGCAAAAATGTTTTTAAATTGAAAAGTACAGTCAGTCTGCTTAATGAACTACAATACCAAAACCGAAACGTCAACGACAGTTATTAAAGTCAGACACAATTAATTCAAACGTTGTTCAAAATTCGACGGGGACAGAAATATTCATCAGATACAACATGATTTCTGGAGAGAAAAACCAAAAGCCAAGCAAATGCATTTGATTGGCTTTCATTTGCATTAAAACCGTGGTAATTACGTCACTTTAACGTTTATGAAGAAAACTATTTTGTGCGTAAAATGAAACGAATTCAAATGCGTTTGTACACAGTAAACAAGCACTAACATTAGTAAAAAGAACCATTATCTTTGATGCTGTAATAGAATGACTAGATGTATTTTAACACTTACGCTTAACGTCAGCAAAGAACGCTAGTGCCTAAAAAGAAAAAGCCCCCCCCCCCTTTTTTTTTTTCTTTTTCTTTTTTTTTCTTTTTTCCCCTTGTGCTTAAGGTAAAGAACCATAAAATTGCTGATCCATAGAATTTTTTTATTTTTTGATATTTTAGAGAAAATATTTATATCTATCGATTCGTGTAATAAAAAAACATGGTTACCAGGTTAGTTTTCCTGCAAATCGCTCCCCTAAAATGGCTAAAATTGCCTTTATTTGTACGTGACGTAATGGGAAAGTAATAAAAACGCGTCGCTTTTTGCACTTGAGCGCCGTTTACAAGAGAACTAATCCATAGAATTTTTTTAAAAACTAAATATGGTCTCGTTTTTGTATTGTGAGTCAAAAAGTTAAATAAAAGTCCTTGACTACCAGGTTGGTTTCGGCGGTATTTGTCAACGAATGAAGACAGGTAAGCTAAAAATCTTAATTTTCCGTAAGTGACGTTGACGTCATAAAAATGGCGCATTTTGACTTTTCGGGCGTCTTTCATAAACATTCAGCATTTGGTTTATTAGAATGTGCTTTAGGCGGCGAATTTAAGATCATTGTTAATAACGCGTGCTTGTATCTGTCTGAGTAATTTTCAACTCGAATGATCTTTCAGTCATGTCACGACCGTGAATGGTTCTAATTCGAACCAAGTTCAACAGTATGTATACATAGAGGTACTGTTCAAAATATTTGACCCCAAATTTCAGTCAACATGTTTGTTTGTTAGTTTGTTTGGATTGATGCTTAACGTCCCAGTCAACAGCTATGGTCATGCCGGGACGTTGCCTCTATTTTATTGGACTTTTCCCAAATTAGGATGTCAAAATGACGGCTTAACATATAACCACCCAACTAAGCCAGTAATGCGTATATGTATGGATGGTTTGACTTGAAACCACTTTTCCTGGGCAGGCTCAATCCTGAGCGTTTAACCAGTAATCAGATGGCATTCAATTAAACTTATCACAATTATTGTTCAACAAACTATCATTTCATCAAACGCGCAATGCATGCGATGTAAGGTCTGTCTTTTAGTATAATTCATTGCTTGTAAAGGATATAAAGAGTCTGTTTTAGTTTTATTTCCCGTACGTTAAAAAAAAAAAAAAAAAAAAAAAAAAAAAAAAAAAAAAAAAAAAAAAAAAAAACAGGATAATCCCGAGAAAAACATCTGACACACCCGCAAGAAGACTTTGGCTAGTCTCACATGCGTCTGATGTGATGCTCGAACCAACACCAGACACAGCGGTGAAAAGGTCGAATGGTTAAGCGCGTTAATGGAATCACCACTCGACCATCGACCATGGGTCGCTGGATAAAGTTTTGTCAGCTGATTATGTTTCATATAATACATTTGGTCGGTCTTTCCTACATGCTTTTCGTTTAAATTATAGAGTGTCTCTTAAACTTATGTGCGAGCCGCTGCTTCAGAAAACCAACAATCTGCATATGCGAAACCAAAGGCGCAGATTAGCAATGCAGTAACTGCATACCTGATCAGCACCATTGTTTTCGTTTTTGTTTTCGTACGGCCGCGGTGGTGTAATGTATAGCGTGTTCGCTTAGCAATCAAGGGGTTGCGGGTTCGAAACCCGGCTCAGTACATATGTCCGTCATAAAATTCTAAAATTCAAAGCTTCTATCCTGCTTCTGTGGCTGTACAGTCTGGTTTGTGTCAGACCTGGTCGGAAACCCCGATTGTTGGTTTTCTCATGCATAGGCTCACTCAAAAGCTCAAGTTCCTTCCACGAGGCTTGAAAGCTCGATCGGATAAGCCACCAAAACACCACGAATATATAAACAAAATTTTAATAAAAAAAAAAGAATATCAGGCGAATGAACAGATTGAATAAATAAATGATAATAATGAGGCTTTGGCGGGTTCGATCCTCGAGTCCCGCACATCACCTTCCACACGATAAAGCCGTCCGAAATGAATGAGTGTACAAAATAACGTACACCAGCTTTCCGGAAATTCTATAAATTCATTTTTGTCAGTTCTTTCGGCAGACTTTCTAAGCCAGGGCGTTGATGCTCGTTACGGAGAGTCACGGAATAAACTGCATCCAGAAAGTTGTTCCCCTTTACACATCAGGAAAACATGCCCGTGAAATATTTACCCCCTTATACCCTACTTTTATATAATAAAACTGGGGTATGCAGGGGTATACATATTTTTCTTATTTTTGCTCCAAACCATAGATTGTGGGTACTCGTTAGAACCGCCTCGGCGAGGCGGTTCTAACGTATGCCCACAATCTATGTTTGAGCAAAAATAAGAAAAGTATCAAAAATTTTCTACTGAAAATTTTCAATTTTTACAGCTTCAGAAAATTCTTTTTATTGCATGGGCAAGTTTTCGTAATGAATAAACTAAGAAAATAATATGAAAATTAGGTTTATTGCATGTTAAATATTTCATAACTATAAGTCTGAGAAATCTGGAGCGTGGGTGGGGTGGTAATATAGCGCCGGGAAATATATACGGAAATATACGAGCAGCAACGATCTTAATGTCACCAGGTTTATACTATAAACCGAAAGCACACGCTCGAAATCTAAAATAAAGAGATATGCATAAAACTGGAAAAGGGATTTGATTATCGCCGTTAGCATTTTCTGGACCTTCTTTTCTCTCCATTATAATATGCATCTGTTTTAACAATAAAAGCGACCCGTTTCTTTGCTTCTGTCGATATTTACTGTGTGTTCAGAACGCACACCTACAGCCGACGCCATCTTGAAAACGACGTCATTGGCGCGACGTTATGGCATTTCGTCCTTCGCGACGCACGGACCTTTAAGCGCCACGGTTTTTATGGTTCTTTACCTTAAAGTTGTTAGCTATTATCAGAAATGGTTTGTTTTTACAAAAAAACTTTAATGTAGTCGCTTTAAGGTTTTCTTACGTCTCGATGACGTCTGTGAAAACAGTTGTAGCAAATTAAACAAACCAGAGAACAGATCTTTATGGATCTTTATGGATATATATTGTTTATCCTGTTGCGGTACACGATATAATGTTTATTTTATACATCCGCTCACCTTTAAGGAGGTTTTAAACAAAATTATAACCGATGTACACTGAGGCGTTTTCAAAGTCCTTTCATAAATGAGCCGCATCGTGAGAAAACCGGATTTTTGCCTAGGCGAAAACAAAGGCGCAGATCAGCTTCGCGGTAACCGCGAAGCTGATCAGCGCCTTTGTTTTCGCTACACGGATAGTATATTTCCTCTTCTTCTTAAATCCGAAATTTCAAGCTTCTAGCCTGCTTCTGAGCTTGTACAGCCCGGTTTGTGTCGGACCTGGTCGGAAATCCCGAAGACCGGTTTTCTCGCGTCGCGGCTCAAATATGAATGCCCATAAGGCTAACTATAGCATCACCATATTTTCATAGTAACAATATTAAAATACACGTTTATAACATATTCAGTATCTATATACAATAACAATAAAACAACACCAAAAAGGGTTAGGAAAAGCACATACATACCTTTTAGAGCCATGATTGTGGGTGGGGTTTTCTTTCTGCAAAAGGGCGATGTTGGTCAAAAAGGTACAAGTAGGCAATGCTCAGGAAAAGGAAAAGCCTCTTTATCATCAGAAAGAAAATTATGAACCTTAGCAAAAATACAAAGATAAAACAAGCCAGGAAACGACCAAATTATTGCATGTCCCGTATATATGCTTTGAATGTATGCGATGCCTTGACCTATCTCCTGGATAATATTCATATTACATTCGGAACCAAGTTGTACAGGCAAATTGTTGGAATTCCGATGGGTACAAATTGCGCCCCTCTCGTAGCTGATTTATTTTTATACTGCTACGAAAAAGATTTCATGGATTCACTCAACCATGACAATCGAGCTGATGTAATCGATGCCTTTAATTCGACTTCTAGGTACCTCGATGACCTTTTGAACATTGATTGAAGGCATGTTCAATCAAATTTATCCACCTGAACTACAGTTGAATAAAGCTAACGCCATAGATACCGAAGCCCCTTTTTGGATTTACATCTTTCTATCGCAAATGGATTTGTTTCGTCTAAGATTTATGATAAACGCGATGATTTAGATATAGTAAACTTTCCGTTTTTGGATGGTGACGTTCCTCGCCGTGCTTCGTATGGTGTATACATTTCGCAGCTTATTAGGTTTGCAAGTCTGCAATCATGTAGCGGACTTCAACGCGCGAAATAAATGTTTAACAGCCAAACTTCTCCAGCATGGCTATCGGTATCATAAACTTCGAAAAACATTTTCTATCGCAGACACTGTGAGTTGATTTCCAAATTTAATGTTTGGCTAAAGACTCTTTTACGTGACGGCCTTTCGGAACCAGAATTCTATGGTGACTTGGTTTACAAATTTAAGAAGCTTAAGGGAAAGAATGATTTTTCTTTTCATTTCAGAAAAATCATAACTCGTTACAGACGTACAAACTCGTATAGGTTATAACTTGAATGTTATGCGACAGTCTGTATGCTTAGTTTTTAACCCAGTCATGGTTGATAACTATGCTGCCTTCTTTAATTGCACGCCGATGGGTCGGGCGTCAGACTCTATGATGGCCTCGACTTAAAGCTATTCATTTTAGTTGGTTGGGGCCGGAGCTTCTTGCCTATTGTTTGGCCCACCGGGGTTCAACTGATGTTTTTCTTTTGCTCCGGGTTTCAGTAAGTTATTCGGCGACCAGGGATTTCCATCGTCGGGCAGCTTACTGAGTCTGTTGAGTAATCGTTTTTGATTCATCAAGGTGGTTATCATGATTTATTCGTTTGTCCTTGATGATTCATTGACTAGTTAGAGATTCACCACGAGGACCGAACAACTAACTAAATGTTGTGAACCACAGCAGAAGATGAGGGTGAGGTTAGGCGCCTGTAAAACCGGTTTAAGCCCCCCAGTAATTTTATATTACAGATACATACAGCTGTATTATGTTCACTAAAACGCCCTCGTGCATGCAAGTTGAACTGTGAAGTGCAATGTCTAAATAAAGTTATGTGTTCTATAGTATATCCGCTGTGGAGTGGATTGGCGCTGGGGTAGAGTGGTTGACTCCGGTTTTAGAGGTCCCGGGTTCAATCCTCAGCCGGGGCATCTTTCGTTGTGGCCTTAAGCAAGTCATATTTCCACAGCTCCTGAGGTAATGGTCAGAAATTGATCGACTCGGTATACAGTAAAAAATAGTGTAAACAGCTGCCCACAATAGACGATCTAGTTTGTGCCGTAGTTGTCGTGTATCGATCACAAATCTTAACACGAAACTAGGAACCAGGACCCAGTTGTTCAAAGCATGGTTAGCTTAACGATATCGTTAAGACATAAATTTGTTAAGTAAATATCAGCTAAAGTACCAAATACACTGTTTTTTTTTGTTGTTGAAAAAAATGTGAGAATTCTCACATTTTTTTCAACAAAAAATAACAGTGTATTTGTAATATTAATGTTTGAAATTTTAACGAAACGTTAACTAACGACATCGTTAATTTTGAACAACTGGCCCCAGATGATTAATATTGCGACTTTCATAGGTAACAAAAACATCTCAGATACAAAAGAAAAAAAATATGCACTTACCTTCTATACAAACCAACTTTATCCTGTCACTTATCTACAGTTTGTTCGCCAGTAAAACGGTATAAAGTGCAAAGCACTGGTTGCGGATTTCATAAACGCGAAGTTTTAATTATCTCGCACGGTATTATCAATGGCTAACAGCCGTTGACCCCATCTTCATCGGGTCATTTATCCACACATGATAGACAATGATATGCATTCCCTTTCCCGGGACATGTGGCTCGCTACTTAGTTGCACACTCATCGATTTACTTCAAGCTTTATTAATATAAGACACCCAAGCTCGGGTTTATAACAATGTGTTGATTTGTCTGACATCAAACGCATGCAGTTCTTGAAATGATAGCTGTGGGAATACATTGATACAGTATCTTTGGAATAAAAATAATCTGATAATCTCACCACTGGTGTGCTTGAGACCATAAGTCCATACTCTTGAGGGAGGACCTTTGTCGGTCATTACCATGTATAAGAACAAACCTTCAACACTTAGTAATGCGATAAAAACCACAAAGTAAAAGACAATACTAAAGCAGAGTTATGTTCTGCACCGATTTGTTTCAATTCCACCAAATAAAAATAAAACTGAGATCCTTTAACACGGCTACCAAACAGTTAAATGCGTAACCGCGGTTAAGAAAAGAAATCCGATTCACGTCCTTCCGGTTTTGCGTGTGAGGTGCAGTAAAAAAGGTAAACAAACTTTCGCAGCTCGCGTTTCCAAGTAATTTATTTTCACCTGGAGAAAGTTATTAAAATTTTCTCAATGCAATTTTGATAGTTATAAATTGATCTTATCGTATCTCAAAGGATTTCCAGATTCGCGATTTTTATTCCCTCCTCCAAAATGCATGTTAAGATTGCATTGTACATGAAGAAAATGTGGGTCAGTCATAGGGATATTTTATAAACGGACGGCAAGGCAGCGAACAGATGATTTTAACATTGTATAAGTTCTGTGAACACTTTCCTTGCCACTGACTGCTGCATTCTATGTATATGTGGCTAAAAGCTGTGTCAAAATTTCGATCACGCATTTAATCATTAGAATGATAGCAAAATAATCGACATTAAAAGCACCTGTATTTTAGTTTCTCTCTCGAGTTCTACGTTTAACAATTTAATTATCACAGTGTCTCGACATCTTTGTATGGCTGTTACCTCTACAAATCAAGTTTTATTGTAGGGTTTTTGACTTACAGTGGTGTGCAAGAAAAAACAAACAAACGAGAATCTGCATATACAAAAGCCTTAGATATACCTTGGTTTTCCTTTTGCTCATGGTTTTAGTGAGTGATAATGTTAAAAATAATTAACCCAGTTAATACATATAGAAAACCCCTCTCAAGGAAAATGAAAAAAAAAATCGAAAATTGGTTTCTTTGTGATGTTTGCAGTGAGAATACTTGGTATATATCAAAATACAAACATTTTTGCAACAAACATGCAATACAAAACACTGTAATTCACATGTATGGTATTCCTGTTTATGATAAAACTTAGACTTTAAAACATTGTGAATACTGTAATTTGCTTTTTTTCGTTTGCTTTCATCTAAAACGCTGTACAGAGAATGTTAAATATCATAAAACAGGCAGAGGTTTTCAAACATATCTTGAAATAAATCCTTCTTATTTTAATGATTAAATGCTTAACCATTTTTTTCTTCCCTTCGAAAAATAAATGTTGAACCCTAAGAAAAGTGAATACTGTGGCAGACATCAGTTGTAATTTATTTAATATGTAGCTACAAATTAGTCGCGGAACAATCACAAAAACATGATATTTAACAGCAAATTGTCCAATTTTTAGTCGTATTTTGCCGTTCTTGACCGTGTTGAAACACATGTTTCGAAGGAGGGAACAAATAACCCCCAAAAACATCAAGTAATGTTGCAAACTGTTTTGGTGCTGTCTAACAATGATAAATAAGTGACAAAATATCATTCTTAGATTTTTGATACCGTTCTGTACTACAAAATAATTATCGATCGATCCGAGTAGTGTATGTTTTGTTTACATTTTGTTGCACCTCACACGCAAAAACGGAAGGACGTGAATCGGATGTCTATTCTTAACCGGCGGTTACGCATTTTTTTTAATGTATATACTGCCTAAATGCTTGCAATTTGGTAAATTAATGCCAAATACATGTATAACTGAAATGTTTCTTTCTATTTTTTGTAACCATGGCAACCAAACCAAGAAACTCTCAGCGATTTTGCAGAAACAAAACAAAACAAACGAACAAAAAATAAAATAAAATTAAAAAAAAAAACAAAAAACAAAAACATTAATATACTCGGATCATATATTTGTTTGTTGTTAGGACATATTTTGGTTTGAAAATGTCATTTTTGTCAAATTTATAACAATTCTGAGTTATTCTATTATTGGCATTTAAAAAAAAACAAGTGCTATTAAGGCATTATATGCATAATTCATAAACAATTGTGTTGTCAGGAGATAATTTAGTTTGAAAATGTCTTTTTTTTTTTTTTTTTTTTTTGTAAAATTGCTGATGGTTCCATTGTTTGGTTGCCATGGTTACATAAATTGGAAATATTTTATTCTTTGCATTTCAAAAACAAGTGTTGGTTATTAAGGCACCATATGCATGACTCATATACATATGCAATGAAATAATTTTGCTTGAAAATGTCATTTGCTTCTCGAATTGCTGAAATTGCCATAGTTTAGTTACCATGGTTACAAAAGTAGAAACATTTTGAGTTATTTCATTTTGTGCTTTTGAAAATCAAAAGGTTTGTCACCGTTGCAACACAGACATTGTTCTTATATACTATTATTGTAAGGAGATATTTTTGGTTTAAAATGTATTTTTTTGCAAAAACGCTAAGGGTTCCTTGGTTTGGTCGCCATGGTTACAAAATGAGAAAGAAACAAATTTCGCTTATTTTGCTTTTGGCATTATGGCAACAATTTAGGCAATATAAGCATTGTTCATATACACTTTTGTTTGTAAAATGATATTTTCGTTTGAACATGTAACCTTTTGCGAAATCGCAGTTGCCGGCTTGATTTGGTTGTCATGGTTACAAAAGTCAGAAATATTTTGAGTTATTTTATGTTTGTTTTTAAAAAAACCACCAAAACGTTCTTAATCAAGACAACATATACACTGTTCATATATTTGTTTGTGGTTAGGAAATATTTTTGTTTGAAAATGTCACATTTTTTGTAAAATTGTTGAGGGTTCCATTGTTTGGTTGCCATGGTAACAAAATAATAACCATTCAAAGTTATTTTATTCTTTGCATTTCAATTAGAAAAGTTGGTTATTAAGGCACTATATGCATAATTCATACACACTTGTGCTGTTAAGAGATAATTTGGTTGGAAATTGTCATTTTTTGTAGAATTGCAGATGGTTCCATTGTTTGGTTGCCATGGATACAAAAATAGAAACATTTTGCATTATTTTATCCTTTGCAATTCAAAACCAAGTGTTGGTTATTTTAAGCATAATATGCATAATTCATATCCACTAACGCTGTTAGGAGATATTTATGTTTTAAAATATCTTTTTTTTTTGGCAAAATTGCAGACGATTTCCCTTGTTTGGTTGCCAAGCTTGATTTGGTTGCCATGGTTACAAAAGTCAGAAATATTTTGAGTTATTAAATGATTGTTCGTTTTTTTAAAAAACACAAAAGTTCTGAATTAAGACAACATATACACCGTTCATATATTTGTTTGTTGGTTGGAAATTTTTTTGGTTTGAAAATGTCATTTTTGTCAAACTGTTGAATGTACCATTGTTTGGTTGCCATGGTAACAAAAATTAGAAACATTCTGAGTTATTTTATTCTTTGCATTTTAAAACTAAGTGTTGATAATTAATGCAGTTTATGCATAATTCATATATACTTGTGCTGTTCAAAGATAATTTGGTTTGAAAATGTCATTTTTTTGTAAAATTGTTGACGGTTCCATTGTTTGGTTGCCATGGTTATAAAAAATAGAAACATTCTGAGTTTTTTTCATTCTTTGCATTTGAAAGACAAGTGTTAGTCATTAAGGCACTATATGCATAATTCGTATACACATGTGCTGTTAGATAATTTGGTTTGAAAATGTCATTTTTTGCAAAATTGCTGTTGGTTCCATTGTTTGGTTGCCATGGTTACAAAAAATTGAAACATCTTGAGTAATTTTATTCTTTGCATTTCAGCAACAAGTGTCGGTTGTTAAGGGATGATATGTATAGCTTGTATACACTCATGCTGTTAGGAGATAATTTGGTTTGAAAAGTTGAAAAATTGATTTATGTGGTGGTACTTACGTTGCTAGGTAACAAAATGCAAATTTCATTTTTCAATTTTTAATACAATTTCATATAAAAGTCATGGCGTGCTATTGATATAAGTACTAATATAGACATTCTAAACAATAATCATATCTCAAATACCACCTCAAAAAGTGTCAATTTGCACTTTTTCCTTTAACGATTTTCTGCCAATCTTCGTGAAATTTTGAGTTTTGGTTTCCATGGTAACCGCTGTTAGGAAAAAGGAATGCTTTGTTTTGTGAAAGTTTTTCAACACGTCTGATAAAATGAAGGTGAAAAAAACGATTCCTGTGACTAGTCACTTATCACCATTTCTATAGGACCTGCATGATTCTTAGGGAGAATGCTAATTAACTGTTTAGTAGCAGTGTTTAAGCCCCATCAGTGATTAACACTGACTGGTTGAAAATTTAAACGGTTACAAGAACATAACAAAATTCTCGAAACAGTGACATCTCTTTATTCATTGCAAAATTAAAACACTGCTGAACACTATATAGTTGGAGGCTTTTCGCTAAATAGAGCATCCATACTAAGCTTAACAAATGCCCTGGAAAGACAAATAAATGAAACATTGGCACAAATCAGCAATTGATTATGTAAGACTCTATACAAAACGAATGTCCTGGAAATTCTCGTACAAATAAAAGAAAACAAAAGTCATTACATAATAGGAAGAGATAGTTACTAGCCCCAAGAATAATATATTCTACTACACTACAACATATTTTAATAAATATACATGATATGTAAGTGTTTGGTCACAATATATTTAAAAAAAAAAATCATCCAAGCCCTACCTGTCATAAGCATCCAGTGGTCCAGACTCATAGCTAGCTTTGGCATTTGCAATGTAGACCACGTCCTCTGTGAGGTCATACACTGCAATGTGGAGACTGCCACTCTGTTCAATGGAAACCACATCACGAATGACGTTCTCTGCCGTAAGGTTACCATGGTGTTTCCTCAGCTGTTGTGCTAGGACGACGCTAAACCCAGGACATAGCCAGTCCATACCTATATCCAGAGAAACATGAAGAACATTTGGATAAGGGCAGGCAGGACTTTTTGTTAAAAACAAAAATGCATTAATGTGCGTCGCAGTTTCAAGAAGATGAAGAACCGCAGTTAACGTACATGTATGTAACATGAAATATCAGTGTATGAAAATGACTTAATCAAATATCTTTACCAATCTGTATAAATACATGTATTTCGAATATTTTTCTAGCATTTATGTATGAATGAAATGAGAGAAAATACACAACATAAAAAGCACAATGCACGATAATGTTTACCCCAGTATACAACATCTTTTATTTTTGGATGCCAATTAAAGTCTGGTTTTAGGTTGGTATCATCGAAAAAGTTGGCAACAGAATGGGAATACTGTACACCCCTGAATGCTGGCGCCTAGAATATGAATGCATAGTATGTCGAGATCATAATTGATATAGCATTTTTAAATCGTGGTACTAATTAAACGTCAACTTCAAAACGTCACAAAATATAAAAAGAAGCCAAAAAAAATTTCTTAGCTATGTTGAAGGTAGCTTGACCTAAGGGTGGGATTAACATGTATTGTCTTAATTAACAAAGCTTTATAATGCATGGTCATTGGTCCAATCTGAATGTAAATGGTTTACTGGTGAATTGACAATACTTCGCAAGGGGAATGGAATAGGAATGCAATAGAATGGAATGCAATAGAATGGATGAATAAAATAAAGTGTGCATTACCTTTCCGTCACCTACTCCGAATAAAAGGTTACATGTCCTCTCTGTTGTTGTCAGTCTGTGCTCGGAGTCATTTACTGACTTGTCAAATTGAAGAATGTCTCGCAATAGAAACTAAAAAGAAATGAGCCGCCTCGTTGGAAAACCAACGTTGTGGTTTCCGACCAGGTCCGACACAAACCGGACTGCTCAGTAGCAGAAGACAGCTAGAAGCATGAAATTTCGTATTTATGAAGTAGAGGGATTGTACTATCCGTGTAGCGAAAACAAAGGCGCTGATCAGCTTCGCGGTTACCGCGAAGCTGATCTGCGCCTTTGTTTTCGCATATGCAAATTGTTGGTTTTCCCATGAGGCGGCTCAAATGTAAACGAAATTGGTGCACTGTCTGTAAAACTGAGTTCAAAATAATGAGGCTAAGATCAAGTTCTAGAAAATGCTTCAAGTTGATGTTGTTTAGCCTGAAGTTGAATAATGAAAAAAGATGAAAATTAAATGTAATCGTACATAATAATTATTATTATACTATAAATATTAAAACCAGGGAGATAAAAAAAATTGATACAACAAGAAAACGTCCATATGAATCAGACAAAAAGCTGCTGGATACTACTTTGGATTTAAGATCTTCGATTTTACTACCAAAGTATGAGGTACATAAATCAGTTTTCTTAAAACAAACACTGCACTCTAACTTCGGTACATTGTTTTACCAGTTCCTGTCGTTCCTGTATTGAAAGCAATCAATTAATATACATTATGAATTTCACTTATGAGGGCGACGATAAATACACTCTGTCTTTCATAGTCTTTGCACGAAGACAATCAGACGATTGAAAATGTTTCAGGTTGACGTACCGTGAATGGATTTCCAAACCTGGACTCGGACCCAAAACTTTTGTCTGGGAAGGAGACGCCTATCTCAGATATAGCCATCCTGGATTCGCTGAAGCCTACGAATAGGTAAGTTAATAACTTTTTTATTGTTAGAAATAGACACATGAAGTCAAATAATCTCAAAAATCAATTTAATCACACACAAAACCGAAACGCATTGACAACTGCAACATTCTAAGTTATCCATTTCAAAAGTAATTTAACGTTTTTATGATAAGTACCTTAAATATCCAAAGAAAAATCCTCTTTCGTTTGGAATGTTTCTCATCCTTTAAGAATCTCGAATGGAACGTATCCGAGTCTCAGAATAGAGAGAAAAATACATTACTCCAAATTAGACAAAAAAGGAATTACAACTATAATAATGGTTTACAGTAATTTACATCTGATATACTGTTCTCTGTTATCCTGGAATCGGGCATTTATATGATTAAGATGTGTTTCCGCATCCCCACCACAAAAACATACAGATATGTGTACTAAACTATTGTGTTGTATAATAAATGTACGTACCTGTAATAGAGCCAAACCAGCCTGTCCATCCTATGTTTGCAAAAGCATGTCCATTGTTTGGGTCACTTGGGTGATATACTGTCACCTGTGGGTAATCTTTGAACGGACCTGTAAATGAGAATGCAGGCATTATAATATTCAAGTCAGAAAGGTGGAAAAGTATTGTCAGATTGGTGAATTTCTGTTATGTTTTACCCAGTATTGACTACATTTTTCAGCTTCAACTGGCATAGCCCATATATCGTACATTCAAATGTCTGTCCTTCAAGTTGTTGTTGCCATGATTACCTCGTATATGCACATACAAATAGTAGCAGAAAATGTGTGATGAAACGGCTACCAAATCACGAATTGAATCAATTCGAATTATATCTATACAAAATCAAAACTTGTGCCAACGTCAAACCTAAAGTGCATTTTTATACCATCTGTATTCCAGTCGAGAGCTCGTAGTTGGAGGAGTGATCCAGGCTTTGGTAAGGCCTCGCCCCAGGCACCGAACATTGAACAGTCGCCCTTTCTGTACAGATAATGAAATATAAAGTTTAGATCCTTTGGAAGCAGTGAAAACATTCAAAGGGAGAAAATATGAGCCACATTGCGCAATTTCGGGTTATCAACCCTCTTCAGTGATCCTGAAGCAGTTTTCGTTCAAAATAAGAATCCTCATCAGTGACACTGAAGCAGTTTTCATTCAAAATAAGAATTGAGGTCCAGAAATTGGTACAATTTAATTCGAAAACCATATGTCGAAAGCGAATAGAAAATAAGTTATAAATCATAATTTCAGCATATTTTTCATTATTTAACGTTTCATTAAACAGTTTTTGCCAACCTGTTTTAAGGAAAATTTGCTATAACTGATAAAATGCCACCTGCTTGATTGAAATGTGGCATTAAAACTTTACTTAAAGAAATGTCAACTTACGTCAATTCTCCTATCATATGGATTCTCATTAACCTCTGAAAACAGATTATATAGAAAATCCTGGTCCTGAGAAAGCTCACCTGAGATTTGGTCTTTAAAAAATTTACCTTTGACCAAAATGGCATTGACCTTGAATACTCACATAACTTCATTAACTCAATAAGTTGTATGTATGCTACAAACATTTCTGAAAAAGTATGTTTTCACATTTTTCTGGAGGGAAGCCATTAGCCGTAGTATTGACCTCTCCATATGTTTTCAGTATTCTGTCAATCATTTGACGTAATAAGGCTCCTTAGGGGTTTATGAAGGTGCATTTTCATTTCTGTTTGTATACACGATATTGAATTCCCTTTCTTGGGCTTCATGCACTTCGAGGCTAGACTAGGCTAGTGTTTGTTTTGTCGGCCATTTTTTGTCATTTTCACTTCGATAAATAAATCTATTTTCTTCACGCTAACAAGATCAGTACATACGATGCTTACGATAGAATTAAACTGGATATGTATTATTTAATGATATTAACTAGGGTTGCTTGGTTTCAAATGTTTTTAAATTATAAGATTTGGACGAACTCTCTCGTTGACCTATTTATCGGTTTTTATCGGAAAACGATCTATATGAAATTATGTTGTTTCCAATACAGTGATCTCTTTCACGTCCGCATAGATGATTGACATGCGGTATCACGAATTACCGAATTGGACCGAAACTGTCCGGAACGGACATAGATGATATCAAAGCTACAAAGCGAATCATGGGTCACCACATAATAGCATGTGAAGAATTTTATGTACACAACAATATTGTGATTTACAAGCCTCGGAACGCAAGAAAACCGTACCCCAAGAGTTATTGCACACTGCATACATGTATCCGTCATGCAACCGGATTTCTTACAGTACGGACGCCACACAAAATGTATATTGATATTGATCGAACTCTTAAAATGCAACCGTTTGTAATTTCAAGTGGTGACAAAATATCTAAATTGCTGTAGTGCAATAGTTCACAAAAGATATATCAGATTTTAGGAAAAATTTTGGGGATTCGGAAACTTTTAATTCATTTCTTTTCTGTTTCAACTATGTGACTTTTTTTTTTAAGTTATGAACGTATGTTCATAGAAAACGTCAACTTGAAATGTAACATGTCTACAGACATGAACATGTCTACAGACATGTATTATTTCACATTTTGTCACGGAAAATAGAGTATATCTAGGTGAATGTCCGAGATATTTTGCCAGTGTTATTTACAAAACAAACAGCTAAGTCAGAATCACACTACCCCTAACCAAGCCTGATGGATGCAGATTTATAGGGTTTCAGTTTAACCTCACTTTTAAGATTATACCATTTGGGTCACGTGCTTGCAGATTTTGGCTTATGTCACACAATCTTAGATTTAAATTATATTTATAGCACAGGTTTATAAAATTCGAACCATACTGGATTCGCACTGTCCTTCCATTATTGCTTGATTCTGTGATATTTAGTATTATTCTGATTGGCTCTAGCAAAATCAAACTTTCATCATGTATTTTAAATCTTTGTTTGGAGACTCAGAGAATCTAATCTGGTTAGGCACAAGTACGCTATAACTTTGGGTCACTCAGACAGCAAGAATATATGGTTGAAATTTTGAATAAAAATTCATTTACTGATGGGATTTTACATATGTTTGTTTGTTTCTTTTAAGTTTTAAAGGTCAAGTCAACAATTTTTCAGGCGTGGTGATGAAACCATTCACGGTTTAACACAGTATTTGTTTTATTTGGTATCAAAATGCACTATACGTTACTAAAGGAATCATTCTTCTTGTCAGTGTAGACTTCTATCACAATCTCATATTATTTTAAACTTCCAAATTTCTATGAACCCCTCCGTACGTATAGCATGTTACTAAGAACATGCTATAATTGTCTTGTTTCCATTAAAAAGTATATGTGACCAAATTGGACCTTGCTGTAAAATAGATCAAGGTCATTTACACAACCTTTTGTTCCCCCTTCTAAAGGATGCTCCGCGTGAAGTTTGGCTTTGATTGGCCCAGCGGTTTCAGAGAAGGTGTGGACAACATCGACGACAACGACAACGACGGGCGCGAGTGCATGGGTATACTATATTAAGCTCATTTGTGAGCCTTCGGCTCAGGTGAGTTAAAATATATATGTTACAATTACCAGGTGAGCCGCATCGTGAGAAAACGGGATTATTGCCTATGCGAAAACAAAGGCGCAGATCAGCTTCGCAGTAACTGCGAAGCTGATCAGCGCCTTTGTTTTCGCTACTCGTATAGTACAATTCCTCTTCTACTTATAGCCAAAATTTCAAGCATCTAGCCTGCCTCTGTAACTGTACAGGCCAATTTGTGTCGCACCTGGTCGGAAACCCCGAAGACCGGTTTTCTCGCGTCGCGGCTCAGTCCTACGTTTATGGCAACAGTTTTAATATTTCTTGAGGCAAGTACGTTTTAATAAATTTTATGCGCATCTAAATTTTTCATAGAAACAAGAAAGCCTCAGGTTAGCCATAGAAACAGCGTTAGTTTAGGTTTAGACACTTTTGTTGTACACAGCTTTGGAAAAATTACTGATCGTTTTCACTTTGTTCGTATAGCTAGTTCGGAAATTTTCGCGTGGCTTTTAATTCGCGAATTTTCGATTTCTGAATTATTAACGAGACTTTGAATTCGAGAACGAGTACTCATGCAGTCTAAAAAGCTTCAAAAAATTCATTTTTAGCGAGAACTTTATTTTCGCGAGGCAACGAATTCGCGAATATTAGTTCTCGCGAAAATTTCTGGATTTACAGTAATGTACCATTACGAAAACACGCCCATGCAATATACAAAAATTTTTAGAGTTGTAAAAAAAGAAAATTTTCACTAGAAAAATTTTGATATTTTTCTTATTTTTGCTCAAAACATAGATTGTTCTAACGAGTACCCACAATCTATGTTTTGGAGCAAAAATAAGAAAAATAGGTATACCCCTGCATACCCCAGTTTTTCTGTATAAAAGTGGGGTTTAAGGGGGTATTCATTGCACGGACATGTTTTCCTGATGTCTTGGCGAAATGTATAAGGTAGCAACTCAACTAACAGAATAATCCACTCCAGATGCATCTGATAAACCTCGAGCTTCTTCGAAGAAATAATCACCAGTATACTTTTTAGTGACGAGCAACTCCAAATCTAGCGCCCCGTCAAGTCTGTAAATACAAACACAATAAAGGATCAGCTTCAAATAAGAAAATATTCTGTTTAACTCCTTTAAGCCTGGTGTCCTTTTTGTGGGACATAGACAAACAGCAGAACGCGGCGTCCCAGCTGAGGCTATTCTGTTTGTACAGGGAAATTTTATCGAAAAATGAGATAAAAAATAAAAATCGCTCCTAACGCCCCTAAAAATGAAAGTAGACTCACCCAATTGATAATGATGGGAGAATCCATTCGTCAAATATGGGTTAATGCCGATAGTGTTACAATGGCATGCACCAGAGTTGACCAACATCACTAACAGCGTGAATTAAGTTGTTGAAACTTAACTTTCTCACAAAGCATCGTTTTTCACAAATGTTTAATTGGGCTCGGCCCGAACAACAACGAACCCATCGAGTTTACAGCGCATTTTGACACTAATGTTTACTGAAAACCTTGCCTCTGATAATAGTTTTTCGCAGATAATTTTTCGTGTGGTGGCCAATGGGAAAATGATTTTTGGCAAAATCTTGGTCTTAGTTTGTCCTAATAGGACCTGCAAAAAAAAAAAATGAAAATCGGTCGGTTAATAAAGTTTGTATGACCATAATGAATTTTGAATAGGGATTTTGCATTGGCAAGGGGATCGAGGATCATGAAAATACATTATTTTCGAAACTTTATTATTAATCATGAAGATTCCATCTCAGGTAAGTCATCTGTTTGATTTTATAATGATTTTGAGCAATCGTAATGAAATACGAAGAATCTAAAAAAATTGCGGGAAAATATTTACCTCCCTTCCATGAGATTTTTGTACAGAAAGTCGCTATTCAAAAATGTTTTTGACCAGAACATTTTATTTGTCAACAAATATTCAAACTTTTTGCGACACACTAAATGCTTGATTGTGCCTAGAAAATATTCAATCAACATTGAAACAGTTGCGTTAAATATCTGTGAAAAAACATAACAGACACAAGGAAACACAAGTTATACTTTTCTTTTCAAAATAAAAAATAAACCAGTCCCGTTAGTGTAAACGGAACTGGAGATCGTGGGTTCGATCCCGGGCCGCGTCATACCAAAAACGTTAAAAAAATGGTACCAGCTGCCTTGCTTGGCACTCAGCATTATAAAGAAAGCACTGGTTTCTCTTCTCCAAAAAATATAGCATCACTAACATCGCATGTCTAGCAACATATGAAAAAGTCTGTCAGAATGTTTAAAGTCCGGTAATAATCAGTGTCTGTATTTACTGGTGGACCATATGGAAGATTTGTGCTAAATACCTTATCCTCCTAAAATATAGAGATTATTATTATTTAATAAGTATGAATTAATCCAATAAGGATTAATTGTGCTAAATACGTTATCCTCCTAAAATAAAGAGATTATTATTATTAAATACTATGAATTAATCCAATAAGGATTAAAGCCAGATGAACGTAATTGACCTCACGGTAGAATTTTTTTATTTTTTGCATGTGAGTGTATTTTGATGTCCTACATCGAAAATGAAAAGAAATCGATACCGTTCCGAGCTTGTTTTCGAGATATCGGCCTTCAAAATCGTTGAATTGGAGAGCGAAAATACATTGACGTCAACGTAAAATGCGATTTTTAGACCCCCTTTTTGTTAATTTTCTTGATATATTTCAAAAAATCCACGGTAGGATTTTTAAAAAAACTGATATGTATTTGAGAAATTCCTGAACTACATATAGATAACGAGAAAGTCCATAGTTACCGGATTAGTTTTCCTGCTATAGGCGTGCGAAGAGAGGTAATCGTTGCTGAATTCAGTACATTTTACGCGCGACGTCGGTTTTGCGCCAAAATTTCCGACACTGTTTAGTATTCAATATTTCTAACTGTCGCGGAAATGTTGTTTTCTTCGGGATAACATGTCCACAATCTATATTTTGAGCAAAAATAATAAATAATATCAAACTTTTTACATTTCTGAAGTCCTCTGCGTAATTGTATGGATATAGTTTCGTATTCCGAACGTAAACTGACGCTAGAAATGACGTCTCGAGCGAAAACTGACGATACGAATGCGGCGTAAAAATGACGTTTCGACCCTTAGATACGCACGTTCCTTTGAGCGCCTTCAATTACGTAGACCTGTCTTTAATTGTGCTAAATACGTTATCCTCCTAAAATAAAGAGATTATTATTATTATATACTATGAATTAATCCAATAAGGAAATACAATATGACTATAGGTACATTGCTCCTTTAACTCTGCCGCAGCTATGAACGACACTAAAAAGTGTGAAATAGTGAATGGTGAAATACTTACCCTAAATCGGCAACATCCTTCAAGAACCAGTCTTGGAACGGCCCTACTGATTGATTGATGGCTTGCTCCTGTAAAATGGTTATGCCGCGAAATAAGTGCTATTGTGATTATCGTGGACAAATAAAACTTTGTCGGATCAGTTGGTAAAATATAAAGATTCAAACATTATTATGGACATTGTTATCATGGTATACTGAACCCTGTTATGGCATTTTATACATACTCGTACAGATACAGGGGTGTGAAAGTTTATGATACATTTCATAACAAATAAAGGTATATCGGATACTTGGACACTCCCAAGTGCTGGTGGATCGTTTATTATAATTTTTAGTCAACACTGAATATGCATATACAACTACATACACGCGAGCCAGGGATTGAATAATGTGCAATGAGGGCCCCGCTGTATACCTATAGTAAATACAGCTTATCAGCTACTAGGATCTAGTAAAAATACAACATGAAGTATAGGGAAAATCCCGCCCACTTTTGCAAACTCTTGGCGTGGGTCTCTATGGTATGTATAATATATAAATACAACATTGCTGAGAGGGTGATAGTAAGAATTTTCACCCTGAGGAAATGATTATCGACCGAGGCGAAGCCGAGGTTGATAATCATTTCCGAAGGGTGAAAATTCTTACTATCACCCTCCCAGCAATGTTGTATTTATTTTATCATACCGAAATTGATTAAAATCGTAAAAAAGTAATTCGATTTGAATGGAAAATACCAATTTTGGTGCGACGTTGCGTAACGCTATTTCGCATTTTCGTAACGTCATCACATCAATCGATTGCCATTCACACTTTTTAACGTCAATTTAGCCAATTTTCAGTTACCAAAATATTTCTATCTGTTTGTTTTACTTAATTTCCTCGAAATAGTATTAGAATTATGTGTTTTGAAGGCCTTGTTATTGAGATATAACGTTTTAGAAAAACGAACCGTACGCGCATATTTTATGCGCATGTGATAGTCGAAATTATCGCAGGGTGATAGCAAGAATTTTCACCCGCAGGCCTATGGGAGTTTAACATGGGGAATTTATATGAGGTATGATAATATAAAATACATTACCACTTGTTCCTCTAAATATGCCCACACAGCGTTTATGAATTGTGTTGTATTTTCTTTCATGAGAGTACCGTGAGCATATCCCATCTCATATGGAGTACCTTTAAAAGCATAGCATACTTTACCATTACAAGAGCATTGGCTAGAAGGAAAGTGGCGATTTGAATTATAGAAAATTAACATGACACTTATCCAAGCAATATTCAAAGATTAAGTTGTAAAAAATGAAAATTTTCAGTAGCAAAATTTTGATATTTTTCTTACTTTTGCTCAAAACATAGATTGTGGGTACAGGTTAGAACCGCCTCGCCGAGGCGGTTCTAACGAGTACCCACAATCTATATTTTGGAGCAAAAATAAGAAAAAATAGGTATACCCCTGCAAACCGCAGATTTTTTTTTTCTTTATAAAAGTTGAGTTTAAGGGGGTATTCGTTTCACGGACACGTTTTCCTGATGATAAATTTAGACTTGATTATGCTCATTGTAATGCTCTTGCAGACTAAAAATAAATCTTGTCTTGTCTTGTATTGTCTTGTCTTCACTCGAATCTCCAACTATATAGAAATCTGATTTGAAATACCTGTAGACAACACAACAGAACAAAATTAAACTGAACATTTCATATATGCACATTTCTTTCAAAAACAGTTGTCAAACAATTCATGTAAATTCATGATGCACCGGGTTGCTAAGTGACGTTGACGGAATACACTATCTTTCTTCGTGTATCAAATAAAATTGAGATAAATATTTACCAGAAACTTTATTAAATTCGTGAAATGAAATAAAACGAATAAAGTAACAATGGATAGTACAGCTGCCGAATCAGAAGAAATGGACCTACTAACTTCAAAAGGCAATTTATAGAAGTACGAAAATAGTGACTGAAGAAGCATTCGCTACACCTGCTTTGGATGTATCTACAATTATGTCATTCATAGCGTTTCATTTTGCACCGTAATTTAAAGCATGCACAAATCTCTTCATCAAAGAATAAGACAACTATCAAAACGTATTGAGCCGCATCGTGAGAAAACCGGATTTTTGCCTATGCGAAAACAAAGGCGCAGATCAGCTTCGCGGTAACCGCGAAGCTGATCAGCGCCTTTGTTTTCGCCACTCGGATAGTACAATTCCTCTTCTGCTTAAATCCGAAATTGCAAGCTTCTAGCTCTTTTCTGAGCTTGTACAGGCGGGTTTGTGTCGGACCTGGTCGGAAACCCCGAAGACCGGTTTTCTCGCGTCGCGGCTCTATTTAGATCTTACCGTACACATGTACAATATCAAAGGCATCTTCTCCCTCCCCAGCTCGGTACAGTTTCCCATTCTTAACTGACTTGACAAACTTCGGCGCGGCTGTGTAGATTGGGTTCAAGTTCTGCTTTGCTTGAGGATCAGGCTGGGAGATACAAAACAGTTATATATCTATGTATGGAACATAATCAAATTGCGAATGAATTTTCCCAATTTATAGTTAATCTGACCGTACTTTGATGTCCGATCTTTGAAAGATTACTTATACTGTTATGATGATGCATGACTTGGCAATGTTTTACAATCTGGAGGCAAAGGTGAACTATTTCACAGACGTCATTCACAAATAAGCAGCAGAAAGAGCAACAAAAATATTCAGTTAGAAGCATTTACACCGATTACAACGACATGGCGTTCATTTTGTAAGTTCTTTTTTTAATAAATGAAATAATTCTTTGGCATTCACATTCGTTGCTCATTTTGACCAATCAGCTTCTTCAAATATCCAGGAATGACCAATAGAAACAGATATGTGCACCCAATGAGGATGACAACCAACTACCACTAACGGTTGTCTTTTGACTGTATAGTGTCTCTATCAACAATTGACACTTATTATACACCAGGAAAACCCAGGCTTTACTAAAACACCTACCTTCCCATGGCATTCAGCACCATAAGCTACGGTAGCCACTGAGCATAGAAAAGCCAGCAATGGTAGCATTTCCGAAACTTCTAGTGACCCAAATAGTCACTAAATCCTTATCTTTGTTTTGGATATTGTATATCATAAATGCAACAGTGTCATATAAAACCAGGTCAAATATGTAGACATCGGAAGAGGTCACATGAACTGAATTTTTCAGTACATTAATAATTTGCATTATCTTTCTCATTCTTATTTTTATTCCAAGATTACTGCTGCGGCTTAACTGTCGATTGGTAACCACCTCTGGTCTGTTAACCTGCACCCAGCAGACATTTGACGTCGGTTGGACGTCAGATAGACGTCAGACTCCGACGTCATAATGACGTTGGATTTAGGTTGATTTTGAAAGTTTGTTTGACGTCAAAAACAGACGTCATTCTGACGTCAAAGACAGACGTCATTCTGACGTCAGAAAAACAACGTTGGTTTGATGTCTCAAATGTGACGTCATAATGACGTTGGGGTTAGGTTGATTTTGAAAGTTTGTTTGACGTCAAAAACAGACGTAAATCTGACGTGCTAAAACCGATATCGTGAATGTTTGTTCGCATTATAATCACACCCGGTTAACAAGGTATATATGGGAGGCGATAATTTACGGCTATCGGTCAATTGCCTTTACGGCTACGTCCTGGAGAATTTCGAACTAAGTCATAGATAATTTACAAATCGTATGTGTTCCTTTACGCTATTTGAAGGTTGCAGCTGGACTGGGTTGAACTGAAAGTGTTTGGTCTAGCTTTTCCAGACATCTATTCCAGAAAAATTGTATAGTGCAAGATAGTGATCATGTATTTTGTTTGCAACTTCAGAAAAATATGTTTCGTGTAATATGAACTTTACTTAAAAAAAATATGTTAAATTGCCTTCTCATGGAATTCTGGAGAGAAAAAAATTATATTCACAAACATTTGTGAGAAACATTGTTCTAGAATGTAATCATTTTCTGAAGAAGAAAAAAATCGGCATTTTTCGGAAGAATATTTCCTTTTTAGCAGCCCCCAAATTTTGGACAAGTATATGTTACTTGTGGACTATGTCTTGGTGACATTACGGCCACCAAATTGACCGCGATAGATAATTTACGACTATTGTCTTGGCGAATTAACATTCTGAAATCCTGAAGTGGATTTAGAAGTGCGGTGATGCACTATTGTTATTCCCTTTCACTCCTTTGATAGAGTTATCCGGGATATACAAAATGTTTAAGATGTTAAATAACTCTGATGTGTTGGTACGTATATCTTATTTATGTCAAATTTTATTGCTATATGGTGCTAAAACAAATAAGACATTAGTGTAAATAATAAGACTATTGTGAACAATCAATAATTTAAAATGGTGAAATAAGTATTAAAATATACAAATTTCATTTTCGTCTTAATAGAAGGTTTAATAATTTAGTGAAAGACTTTATTTTGATTAACAAATAATTATTTTTTCTAAATTAAGCATGCTAAATTAAGCATGGTGGGCGAAATATGTGATTTCCGATACGAGACCTAGATGACTTTTTTAAAAGTGGCAATGTTGAAATTATTATTTGACTTTGATTTTGTTACATAATTTGCGCAAGAAATTATGTCAGTTCAAGGGCAGCTAACTCTGTCGACATATGACGTTAGACTTACGTTTGAATCCGGCGTCATTTCGACGTCATATCAATACGTCCACTGACGTCAGGACTGGACGTCAGGTGGACGTTGATTATTGGTTTTATTATATACCTACCAAAAGTAACCATTGATACTACCCATTTTCCGACACAAAAATACGGATTCTTGTATCACCACACTGTCCTGATACGATTCCGTATCACCATCCTCCATTTTTTACCCAACAATATAAAATCCAGCACCTAAAGCGAATGACAACCAGAGTAATTTCTATTTTAATTTATAAAACAACAACTGTTTCAGAAGTTAAAGAGGTTCGCTTGTCATCAAAGCAACATAATTAACAAAAAATTAACGACTTTTCTAGCTTTGACGTAAGAATTGGCACAATGTTATGTCATCAAAGATTTGACGCAACGTCGTATGGCACGTCGTCATAACGTCGCAAATTTACGATTTGAATTCTTGTGGCTGATTACTTTTGTAGGTATATAATAAACGCGTTATTACTTCAGTAACTTGATCTGATGGGTCGGATCACGTCTCGTAGCTGCGCCAGGAAAGACCGGATCACGCTCGTCTCCGACTCGCGTGATCTGGTCTTTCCTGGCGCAGCTACTCGACGTGATCCGACCCATCAGATCAAGTTACTGAAGTAATAATGAGTATGTATGACGTTGTGACCAAAATACAACCAATATTCGACGTCAAGTTGACGTCAGATGCCTGCTGGGGACGTGTTTTTCGTGTATGTCGTCAGAGTTAGCTGCCCTTAAACTGACATAATTTCTTACACATATTATGTAATAATATCAAATTCAAATAATAATTTCAACCTTGTCACTTAAAAGTCATATCTGAGTCTCGTATGGGAAATCCCATATTTCGCCCTCATGCTTAATTAATGTAGAAAAAATGATTATTTATTAATCAAAATAAAGTCTTTCACTAAATTATCAAACTTTTCAATTAAGATGAAAATAAAATTTGTATATTTTAATATTTATTTCACCATTTTAAATAATTATTTGTTCAGAATAATCTTATTTCTCACACTAATGTCTTATTGGTTTTAGCACCATAAAGCAATAAAATTTTGCTTAAATAAGATGTATCAACATCAGGCTGAATTAATATCTTGAACATTGTGTATGTCCCGAAAAAAACTCTATCAAAGGAGTGAAAGGGACTATCAAAAGTGCATCACTGCTCTTCTGAATCCACTGTTATTCAAAAATGCGAAAAAATATACACCTTAAACTATTTATATGACATTAATTCAAACGTCGTTTTTAGGACGTCAGATTGACGTCAGCTTTCAGACGTTAAACCGACGTTGGCTTTAGCACGTCAGATTGACGTCTAGTTTTGACAACAAACAAACTTTCAAAATCAACGGACGTCAAATGTCTGATGGAAGTTACATAGAAAAAAAGAAAAAAGAAAGAAAGAAAGCAAAAGAAACACACGAAACGAATGAAAAGTGAAGTTTCATTAATTTGCACACCACACATGGTCAGAAGTATGAAAAACACAAGGTCTAAATCACGTCTTGATTACGACGTCTAACTGACGAACTAGTTGGACGTCAAAACAACGTCCAATCCAGACGTCCAAAAGACGTCAGGAAATGACGTCTGATAGACGTTGGAAATTGGTTATATGACGTCGCGACCAAAATATAACCAATATCTGACGTCGAACAGACGTCAGGTGCCTGCTGGGTGTTTACCTGCTGTGCAATATAGTTCTTTAATCGAAGCTAACGTGTTGGCCACCGTCTATTAAACTATGAAAGAGAGCGCAGCTCTCCTTGCTTTTCCCACCTGTTATTATATTTACCATGACTTGTGGGTTGCTTTCCTTTCCCGTTTGGTGTCTGATTTTAATAATACGAATTCGTATTATTAATTCCCTGTGTTTTTCGTTTCCAGTCCCATTTATTCTTAATGTAGATGCTCTTTACTTAATTCTGTTGAGAGATATTTTAAAGATGGTATGTCAGTCTTTTGTGTAAATGCAACTTTTGTCATGTTGCTGTAGCCTTGCCTTTCGTGGCACTTCTACCTGCCACAGTCACTGGACAAAGTAATTTGGGTTTTTACCATATATGGGTATGGTGGCCATCTTGGTCATGTGACCTTGAAACCCTACTTACATCAACAGAAGAGCTCTTGTCTGGATTGTGTATCCTCTTTTCTGCCATTTTGGTTCACTTGAAAAAATCATCTAACAAGGTCAGGGTCCTATCATGACCCCCCGGGGTGGGGCCATATTTGACCCCAGGGGCAAGATTGACAGGATTTACATAGAGCTCCACATGACAATGTTGTATATCAAATATACTAGCTTTGTGTCATGCTGTTGCAGAGAAGATTTTTTCATATATTTCCATTATAAGTCTATGGTAGATAATGACATGCCTGGAGCGTGGCCTGTATGGACCCCAGGGGTACCATTGGCAGCACTTATGAAGGAGAGTATTATACATTGGTTCACACAACATATGAAAGCTCTGGGCCATATGGTTCGGAGAAGAAGATTTTTTATGTTTTTCCAATGACGCCCCGGGGCGGGGCCCGTATGGACCCCAGGGGCACGGTTGGCAGGATTTATAAAGAGGACCACTATACATTGCTACTGACAAAATATGAAAGCTCTGGGTCTTGTGCTTTCGGAGAAGAAGATTTTTTAAAGTTTTTCCCATGACGCCCCCGGGGCGGGGCCCGTATGGACCCCAGGGACACGGTTGGCAGGATTTATAAAGAGGACCACTATACATTGCTACATACAAAATATGAAAGCTCTGGGCCTTGTGGTTTCGGAGAAGAAGATTTTTTTTTATGTTTTACCCATGACCCCCCCCCCCACCCCCCGGGGCGGGGCCCGTATGGACCCCAGGGGCACGGTTGGCAGGATTTATAAAGAGGATCACTATACATTGCTACACACAAAATATGAAAGCTCTGGGCCTTGTGGTTTCGGAGAAGAAGATTTTTTTTATGTTTTTCCCATTGTAAGTCTATGGGAGCTAATAACCCCCTGGGCGGGGCCATTTTTGACCCCAGGGGCATGATTGGCAGGATTAATAAAGAGGACCACTATACATTGCTACACACAAAATATGAAAGCTTTGGGTCTTGTGGTTTCGGAGAAGTAGATTTTTTTATGTTTTTCCCATGACACCCCCGGGGTGGGGCTTGTATGGACCCCAGGGGCACGGTTGGCAGGATTTATAAAGAGGACCACTATACATTGCTACAGACAAAATATGAAAGCTCTGGGCCTTGTGGTTTCGGAGAAGAAGATTTTTTAAAGTTTTTCCCATGACGCCCCCGGGGCAGGGCCCGTATGGACCCCAGGGACACGGTTGGCAGGATTTATAAAGAGGACCATTATACATTGCTACACACAAATATGAAAGCTTTGGGTCTTGTGGTTTCGGAGAAGAAGATTTTTTAAAGTTTTTCCCATGACGCCCCCTGGGCGGGGCCCGTATGGACCCCAGGGGCACGGTTGGCAGGATTTATAAAGAGGACCACTATACATTGCTACTGACAAAATATGAAAGCTCTGGGTCTTGTGCTTTCGGAGAAGAAGATTTTTTAAAGTTTTTCCCATGACACCCCCGGGGCGGGCCCGTATGGACCCCAGGGACACGGTTGGCAGGATTTATAAAGAGGACCACTATACATTGCTACATACAAAATATGAAAGCTCTGGGCCTTGTGGTTTCGGAGAAGAAGATTTTTTTTATGTTTTACCCATGACCCCCCCCCCATCCCCGGGGCGGGGCCCGTATGGACCCCAGGGGCACGGTTGGCAGGATTTATAAAGAGGACCACTATACATCGCTACACACAAAATATGAAAGCTCTGGGCCTTTTGGTTTCGGAGAAGAAGATTTTTTATGTTTTTCACATTGTAAGTCTATGGGAGCTAATAACCCCCTGGGCGGGGCCATTTTTGACCCCAGGGGCATGATAGGCAGGATTAATAAAGAGGACCACTATACATTGCTACACACAAAATATGAAAGCTTTGGGTCTTGTGGTTTCGGAGAAGAAGATTTTTTTTATGTTTTTCCCATGACACCCCCGGGTGGGGCCTATATGGACCCCCAACGGTTGGCAGGATTTATAAAGAGGACCACTATACATTGCTACTGACAAAATATGAAAGCTCTGGGTCTTGTGGTTTCGGAGAAGAAGATTTTTTTTATGTTTTTCCAATGACACCCCCGGGGCAGGGCCCGTATGGACCCCAGGGACACGGTTGGCAGGATGTATAGAGAGGACCACTATACATTGCTACATACAAAATATGAAAGCTCTGGGCCTTGTGGTTTCGGAGAAGAAGATTTTTTTTATGTTTTACCAATAACCCCCACCCCCTGGGACGGGGCCCGTATGGACCCCAGTTGTATGCAGATAAATCACTCGCGCTACGCGCTCGTGATTTGCTCTGCTTTACAACGGACCTCCAAACAGTGATATATTACTCAACAATTCACTGCTAGAGCTGATTTATTTCTTAACTTTTCTTTAATGCCTATATAATACCACATATAGATTATTGCTGCACTGTCTGTGGGAAATCTTAACAATTCTCACACTGGAAGTATGATAAAACTTCAGAAAAGGGCATACTTGATAAAGGCATAGACACACCATCTGAGGAAGTATTTAAGGGATTAAACTGGATTACATTCCCTCCAGAAAGCTGTTCTGATGTACAGGATTTTAAACGAACTGACTCCATCACATTTCCCAGAATATTTTAAATTGACGTCAGATGTACATCAAAGATCAACACAAGCAACGACTGAAAACTTACTCTACATTCCAAAACCTAATACTGAACTTAACCATTATGGAATACCAGCTCAGATCAAGTCAAACAAAACACAACTATTGCACAGTTTAAGAAAACCTGAGTGGCCAGCTATTGGGAAAAATAGCTGCCCATTCGGCTTACGATATGTTTTCACGGTATAAGTACCTGGAGCCAGTTGTTCAAAGCATCGTTAGCTTAACGATATCATTAAGACATAAATTTGTTAAGCAAATATCAGCTAAAGTAACAAAAAATAACAGTGTATTTGTAATATTAATGTTTGAAATGTTAACGAAACGTTAACTAACGATGTCGTTAGTTTTGAACAACTGGCCCCTGGATGTTAATTTATTTTTTCCCATCTCGGTTTGTAGAGTGGGAATCATTTTCTGATTGCGCCATTTCCTGATCTTTGCCTACTTGTATCTTTTCAGAAATAATTTGACAACTCTTCTTGTTTTTGAACAATCGTCACTGGCAAGAAATGGACAACTGGAGGAATTTATTTATATATATTGTTAAGTATGAGTGTAAATATTTACTCTGTATATAAAACTTTCAGATCTTATGATCCCGCTTATGATGCTGTATGCCTAAATTGATTTCATAATAAAGGAGCCCATTTTTAAACAAGAAATCGCTGATATTCGAGCTTTTTGGGATTCCACAAGGAACCATGATTAATGGTTTGTAATTTTATTTGTAATTTATGGAAGAATAACCGTTTTTGTACTAAAGCTAGAGGTGACTCCACAGTGCTTTAAGACATGCTTACCTTATGAAGGATCCCACATGGAATCTTTGTTCTTACAGCCGTCCTGGTGGAATATTAGTTTTCTTGCAAAATAACACATGCTTAGCTAAATATTGTGGAAATGGTAGATTTCGCCCGGGACGAATGGACCCTGAACCGTATGATGTCCGTGCGAATAGTCATATATGGAGAATAGAACCTGAAGCACACAGAATATACAGCGGGCAGGAAACCTCTGTGCTCGCCTTCTGCCGTGTGCTACTACCAGAGAAACACAGTTACAAGGCCACCTTAGAGGGTAAGAACCCAATTTTACTACAGTGGCGACGAGGCAAAACTCGGTAACCTGTGAATTTCTGGAAATTTGAAATTGTCATTAGTTTTCGTGACCTGAGTTTATTTGCAGGGGAATAAAGACCGGCCATTCAACGTATTGAGGAAGTCTACGGGAATTGGACCGTGATATTCAGGTGCAGATTAAATGCAGATTGTGGAAACTTCATAATTTTTGTATTTTTGCATATTTCTAAAGTTTTCAACTTTGGCAAAATTTAGCCTATTCTAAAAACCACACGGAATTTGCATTATTTCGGGCTACAAAAATTATTTTGTTATTTCAACAACAAGCCAAACTATCATTTCAAAAGGATATAATTTTAGAAAATTTCTTCGACCTTGAGAGAAAGACATACAAGGGGATAAAGACCGATTGTTTTGAGCAGGGATTTTGCACAGACAAACGTGATATCCAATGGTTGTATTGATTTTTCATGGTTTTGGAAATATAATCATAAATTGTTGAAAATTTGGCACATTATTTTCTTTGAAAATTAATTTACAAGAAGCTTTGGATATTTTTCTTGATCTTTCTAAATTCTAAAATTTTGGCTTGTACTTTTGAATATGATGAATTTTGATTTTTTGACATTGCACCGTGGAACAAATTTCTGAGCGCTAACCACGAGCTCCAGCCAAAGCAGTCAAAATGGCATATCAACACCAACATTTTGGCTCTGTCAATCCATGGAATGCAACAAGGTGCTCCCCCGAGTCCACTTCTTTTATACAAAGTGGGGGAGAGAGTGAGAGGTTCTCACCAATGGGGTATGCCTCACCCATGGGGCACATGCCTTACCCTGTCAACAATCTGGGACTTAGACAACCCACATATGGGTACCGTCCACAAGAGGGTGCCATGCATTTATCGGTCTCTATACAGCACCCATCCTCTGTCAACAACACAAGCTGGAGCCAGGCTCCGAGACAGCTGGGTATGTACTCGTTTGAACAGTTACAGCAAGCCATTTCAATAGTACCATTATCATCTGGTGTTAAGATGGAACCTTATTGCAATCAGTCTGTGGTTGAACAGCATTGTCCAAGTCTGTCATGTTCAACCGAGTATCCAGTTATAGATAAGAGGTTTCCGATCCAGAACTATGAAATGCAGGGACAGACCGAGTCTGAGAAAAGGTCAGTCCAGTATTTGAGACAGGCAGCAATGCAAAACACTGAACAGACTGTGCTGCCAAAATCACTGCAATTCAGCCAGTCATCTTCCTGGGCAGAATTTTACAGGAAATTTCTCCACTATGCCCGAGACAAACAGTGGTCTTCCCAAGAATGCAAGACTTACATGGGCTATGTCTTAGAAGGCAAAGCTTCAGAACACTTCCAGTTTCTCACTGAGCAAGACCCTAACCTCCCGTATTATGACTTACTCAACAAAATGGAAGATTTCATGAAAAAGCTTAATTCACATGGAGTCATGTCTCCGGTGAAAATCTGTCCATATCAGAATTTGACAGAAACTCAAGTACAAAACTCAGCACCCCATGTGTACACATACAAGCGTAATCCCCTCTCACCGAACATGTTCCAAGAGCCTCATTCTAGCTCATCTTGTGAGTCATTTGGTGGGACAGAAAGATACAGCTACTGTGATACTCCTCAAACTCTGCATAGCTCATTTTTGAGAAATCACTCTATTGACATAGACACCGTGTCAAATGTTGAGAACGTCTGCCAAAGGAAAAACATAGAAGTATCAAATGACAGCCACATCTACATTGGTGAAGCTGAAGAGTCTAAGCCAATGCAAAGACAAAGGTATGTCAGATACAGAGGTTCTAGCAAGACAGAACCAACAGATGATGTTATATTGGATGCAGACAATGTAATAAAGCAAGAGGGTCAAAAATGCCTGAGCAATAGAATGGCAAGCCTTGAGAGCATGTTTAAGCATATCACTGAATTAGTTGATTCACAGTTCTCAAAGCAACATAAATCAGAACAAGAAGCATCAGTATTGCATGACCTCACGAAACCTTTATTGCATGACCAACATCCTCCAGCCTTGCATGACCCGCTGATTTCCTCCTCGCAGCATGCACAAAACTCACAAGCACTTCATGGCTTGCACACAACATTGCCAGGCACTCACCCAACTGAAACAGGAAGACCGGGAAGTTTTAACAATGAGCTGTTTAAACAGGAGCAAAGCTCCAAGACCAGGATAAAGTCCGAGGAAGCCGAACAGCGGATTCAAAGTCTAGAGAATTACGCGGACTGGTTAGATGGCTTACCAAATCAACCGGTTGTCACATCAACTCCTAGAGGAGAATCCTCCAGGTTGCTACCCGAGTATGGTGAATGGTCGCCAGAGGAGTTTGAATGGAGTGAAAATGGAGAAAACGGCTCGCTACAGCTGTTATTCTCCGAGACAAGTAACACTGTATTGTCCGAGAGTCCAGCCGCTACTGCCAATGGGGCACAAGCCTTTCAACAAGAAAGCCGGGAGCCATGCTCCGTTTTCACTCACAGTCAGGAGTCAAACTCCGAAAAACAAGAGTTCTGGTGGGATAGCCTCGAGACCAGGGGCATCCGAGCTGAAGATGAGTCAGACAGTTTAGCCAGCTGCGAACAGTTTATTGATGGGATGTACAGCAAGTTATTTGGAGACTCATCACCTATCAATACATGTACATCCGAGGAACATGAAACTTGGTTAGATCAAAAGTTTGCAGATACATTCCATTCAGCATCTCTGCAAGAATCCTGCCTCAAGGACAAGGAAGTCCGAGAAACAGAGCTGCAAGAAGAAACAAAATCTCGAGCCCCGCAGGAACAAGTTAACTCTATACTTCTGTGGTGGTTCTTTTTGTTTTATGTCTTGGTGTTTAAATTTTTTTTGTGCTGTTGGCGCCTTATGTATGTTTTCATATTTTTAGTTAAGTTAAGGTAACTGAGTGGCCACCTATTGGGAAAATAGCTGCCCATTCGGCTTACGATTGTTTCATGGTATAAGTACCTGATTGTTAGTTTGGTTTTTTCCCACCTCGGTTTTTGGAGTGGGAATCTTTTTCTGATTGCGCCTTTTCCTGATCTTTGCCTACTTGTACCTTTTTCTAGCCTTCAAGGTGTGACACCTACCTGGCCGATTGAGGAGGGGAACCAATCCCCGAGTCTCAAAGGGAATCAATCCCAGGATTCCGAGGAAGAGGATTCGGAAACTAACTTTGGGATTGTCAGTATTTGTGAGCAACAGACTTCGTCATCAGCACTGAAAGTTCCAGTGACAGTCCAAGGTGTGGCTTTGAAATCTGTTATAGACACTGCTGCCATGGTTACCATTATATCAGACAGAGTTTATAGAAAAATGGCTGTTAAACCAGAATTGTTGAAAACTGCAATCTTGAAAACAGCAGGGCGTGACCAGAAGTTAAATGGACAAGTTGTAGGCCCGGTGTCTTTGAAGCTCGGAGAATCATTGTACTCAGTTCTGGTGCATGTTGCACCGATATATGAAGACATGTTGCTAGGGTTGAATTTCTTGATCGAACATGGTCTAGAAATCAATGTGACTGAACAATATCTGTTAGTGAGGCAAAACAAAGAAAAAATTCCACTGGAGATATCACCATCTCCGAGAGAAGGCTGTGCTGTGTCAAAGGTCACGACTGAAAGCAACGAAAGAAGTCCACTGGAGATATCACCATCTCCGAGAGAGAGTTGTACTGTGTCAAAGGTCACGATTGAACGAGTTGAATGCATCCAAGACAGTCCAACCACCCTGGTGAAACATGTTCCACTGCATGAAAGGGCAATCAACAGTTTGTGGCAGCCCGAGAACAACAAGAAAAACCACTTGACTTCCACATTGCTCCAACGGGATTCAAGCATTCCAGCCGACCTCCAGCAGACAGGATCATGTGATCCGGGATATATAGGCAAGCAGTTCAACATGAAGCAGATAGGATCTTTAGATCCGAGGCCACCAAATGTACATAGCAAAGCAACTGGGCTAGCAATTTGCTTTCATGCTCACACTGTGGAGATCAGGACTGTGATAAGTAAACGAAAATCAGAATATGTGAGCGATTACTGCTGCCAACATCCAGGTGACTTAGAACCACAGACGTTGTCGGTTAAGTGGGTTTCAGAAGATGAAGTGACATGGCCATGGGATCCAGGAGGCAAGTGGCGTGAAGATTATTAAATGTGTAATTTGGGCAGTAGCCCGAGAATTACAGGATGCATCGGGCCAAATAGCATCCGAGACCAGGAACAAAAACAGATGGCCAGCCATTAAAATTGGGGTATAGCAGACTAGAGCAAGATCACCATCCTAACCCAGTGGGAACCTATTTCCGAGAAAGAGCTGATAGATCCATGAGCACCAGCAGTAATCGTTTAAAGGGGAAAGAAAAGTAGCCAAAGACTGAATCACCATCACATGGATCTAGGGGAAATAGAGTTTCCGAGTTCTACATGCAGCTCAATGTGAACAGGGGAGAGAAGGAAGAGCCAGTGTGAATTTGCATGAATGTCTGTAGATGTTGTCACTCCCCGAGTACAAAGAATGGGGTATAACCCCGCGCATCTGCCGAGAAATGGAAGTGAGGAAGCTGTTTGTGGTCACAGTGACCAATTACTATCAGTTATCAGTTATACAAGTTGAATTAGTAGTCCTTGAAGCAGACCAAGTGGCTGAATAACTTGGTCAGTCTGATGGCAGTAATTAAGCAGTGATGGGAATGAGCTAGTTCCGAGTCACACAGACACTACAGGATAACGGAATGGGACACAAGCTGGACCTTTGTCCGAGGACGTGGATAGCATTCGTGATCTGGTTGAGTTGGAGCCTGAAACTGCAGTGGTGACTGACTGTAAGAAACAATCTGGACATTCGATATTATGTGCTTATTGGATTAACCTGCACCCCCTACATGTTTGTGAAAAATTCTCAAGAGACTGTAACAAACAATCTGGACATTCTATATTATGTGCTTATTGGATTAACCTGCTAATTGGATTAACCCTACATGTTTGTGAAAAATTCTCAAGAGACTGTTAGGACATGTCTGAATAGGACCAGAACACTAATGAAAGCAGAAGAAGAAAAGGGGGGAAAGTGTGGAAATGGTAGATTTCGCCCGGGACGAATGGACCATGAACCGTATGATGTCCGTGCGAATAGTCATATATGGAGAATAGAACCTGAAGCACACAGAATATACAGCGGGCAGGAAACCTCTGTGCTCGCCTTCTGCCGTGTGCTACTACCAGAGAAACACAGTTACAAGGCCACCTTAGAGGGTAAGAACCCAATTTTACTACAATATATTGTAACAACCGCTTTACCATGAAATTCTCAAATGCACAACGATTGAAAATCAGGGTGTAACTTTGTAAAGAGTGCTCATAAAGACACCAAATTCAGCTTTAGTACAAAATGGTTATTCTTTTAATAAATTACTAATAAAATTACAAACCATTAACCATGGTTCCTTGTAGAATCTTTGAAACTCTTTGAATATCAGCGAATGTTTTTGTTTAAAAAATGGGCTCCTTTATTATGAAATCAATTTAGGCATACAGCATCATAAGATCTGGAAGTTTTATATGCAGAGTAAATATTTACACTCATACTTAACAAAATATATGAGCGCGGATCTGGTAAAAGGTGTCTTCGGGCATTCAAATACATTTTATGCTATTTAAATTTAAACTCCATCTAAATTTGAAACATTTGGCATGTTCTGATATTTATTGGAAAAGGTCCATCAGGACCTTTTCCACAGTGTTTACTTTGAATATGAAGAAAATTCTACCCATGATCGACTGCTCTCTCTCAATTACGCGTTTTGTCACATAAAGCGCTTAATAAAAACTAGTGAACCCGTCTATACTGACTAGACAGTTAACCGCAATCAATTAAATTCATCCATTTTTGACACTCCCCGTCAAATAACGGTAAAATCTAGCAAGCAGTCTCGATCGTGGTGACTGCTTATCATAGCGCATCTATGTTTAGATCGTAGACACCCTGACGAGGGGTACAGAAACTATAGGAACTCTATATGGCTGACTTTTAGTCCATCACATCGGTCCCATGGGTCTGTTTCTGGTAGTGTGGCTGCAGGTCAAAATTCAGAACTCTGTCACAAATTGACTGCACTACAAAATGGTTTTCTACACATCGACATATTGATTGTAATCGTGTTCCCTTTAGTATTGGCTTTGGTTCCATAACATCAGAAATGTTGGTCAATGCCTTGAGTGACAGGTACACACACTGGTCAAGCGTTCATTACAAGAAACGACATTCATGTATAGGAAACGAAACTGAACCGTATGAGAATCGAAATTAATGACAAACCAGAGAAACAACAACACTGAAATCTAGAGCAAATTTAAAGGAATCTCTTATAACAAACAGCTGCTGACCTTTTCATTGGTTTCTTTTTAAAGAAGCCAACTTGTTTCATACAGCCTTCATATTGTAACACACTTTTCTTATGGTCAAACGTTATTTGTATCATGTATGTTGCCATGGCAACCATTGTGCCATAAGGACTTCCCTCGTTTTAAAAACCAGGTACGCCCTTTGTATTGCATGTTTTATCAAACAGTTTGTGAATTCGTGTCTATTGCATAGTCTGTGCAGTAGTATAGATGTTAAAAAGGTACAAGTAGGCAAAGATCAGGAAAGGCGCAATCAGAAAAAGATTCCCACTCCAAAAACCGAGATGGGAAAAAAACAAACTAACAATCAGGTACTTATACCATGAAAACATTTCGTAAGCCGAATGAGCAGCTATTTTCCCAATAGGTGGCCACTCAGTTACCTTAACTTAACTAAAAATATGAAAACATACATAAGGCGCCAACAGCACAAAATATTTTAAACACCAAGACATAAAACAAAAAGAACCACCACAGAAGTATCGACTTGGAACGATCAGTAACACAAAGTTACTGGCGGGTTTAAATCGATTTTACATGGCCATAACCTCACCCTCAGCTTCTGCAGTGGTTCATAACATTTAGTTCTTCGGTCCTCGTGGTGAATCTCTAACTAGTCAATGAATCATCAAGAACAAACAAATAAATCATGATAAACATCCTGATGAATCAAAAACCAGGACTCACAGATTGAGTAAGCTGCCCGACGATGGAGATCCCTGGGCGCCGAATAACTTACTAACTCCGGAGCAAAAGAAAAACATCAGTTGGACCCCGGTGGGCCAAGCAACAGACAAGAAGCTCCGGCCCCAACCAACTAAAATGAATAGCTTTAAGTCGGGGCCATCATAGAGTCTGACGCCCGACCCACCGGCGTGCAATTAAAGAAGGCAGCATAGTTATCAAACGTGATTGGGTTAAAAACTAAGCATGCAGACTGTCGCATAACATTCAAGTTATAACCTATACGTCTGTAACGTGTTATGATTTTTCTAAACTGAAAAGAAAAATCATTACTTCCTATAAGTTTCTTAAATTTGTAAACCAAGTCACCATAAAATTCTGGTTCCGAAAGGCCCTCACTTAAAAGCGTCTTTAACCCAACATTCTAATGCACTTGAGAATGTAACGCGACGTCTGATTGGATAACGTCAAAACATTGCGACGGTATATTCTGCGATATACCGTCGGGAACCCAACGTCATGAGCAACGTCGCTTGTGATTGGTTAACGTCGTGTTTTTCGATAAAATTTAGAAAAGATTTTTCGAAGTTTATAAAACCGATAGCCCTGTTGGAGAAGTTTGGCCGTTAAACATTTATTTCGAGCGTTGAAGTCTGTAACATGATTGCAGACTCTAGCAAACCTAATAAGTTGCGAAATGTATACACCATAAGAAGCACGACGAGGAACGTCACCATCCAAAAACGGAAAATTTACTATATCAAAATCAAAGTCATCGCGCTTATCATAAATTTTAGAAGAAACAAATCCATTAGCAACAGAAAGATGTAGATCTAAAAAGAGGGCTTCGGGGTATTATCAACACATAGAATTTCGAGAATTTTAGTTTTAGCTTCTTTTAATTACAGTGATTTAAAGCCAGATGTACGTAATTGAAGGCGCTCAAAGGAACGTGCGTATCTAAGGGTCGAAACGTCATTTAATGCCTCATTCGTAACGTCAGATTTCGCTCTAAACGTTATTTATAACGTCAGTATACGTTCGGGATACGAAACTATGTCCATGCAATTATGCAGAGGACTTCAGAAATGTAAAAAATTTGATACTATTTTTGCACAAAATATAAATTGTGGACATGTTTTCCCGAGGAAAACACCATTTGCCTGACAGTTAGCAATATTGAATACTAAATAGCATCGGAGATTTTGGCGCAAAATCGACGTCGCGCGTAAAACGTACCGATTTCAGCAACGACTACCTCTCTTCGCACGCTTATAGCAGGAAAGCGAATCCGGTAACCAAGCATTTTCTCGTTATCTACCTGTAGTCCAGGAATTCCTCTTATACATATCAGTTTTTTTTAAAATCCTACCGTGGATGTTTTTAAATATATCAAGAAAATTAACAGAAAGAGTGTCTAAAAATCGCACTTTACGTTGACGTCAATGTATTTTCGCTCTCATATTTGACGATTTTGAAGGCTGATATCTCGAAAACAAGCTCGGAACGGTATCAATTTATTTTCATTTTCGTATGTAGGACATCAAAATACACTCACATGCAAAAAATAAAAAATTTCTACCGTGAGGTCAATTACGTACATCTGGCTTTAAAGACGTTAACGTCATCAAAGATGGTAACGTCCAAACGTCATCAACAATTTTATGACGTCATGTTTAGATTGCATCAACTGCACACCTTTCAACGTTCATATCTTTGCTATTTATAAAGATAATCTCTTCAAATTTTCTGGAAATACTCAGAGAAACTTGGCCTTTCATATGCTATTAATATCTTAATTTTGATTTTTCTGCCATAAGACCCCTTTTATCAGATCTTGGCCCATATAAATAAATTCCTTCCATCCATTTCTTGCCAGTGACGATTGTTCAAAAACAAGAAGAGTTGTCAGTTTATTTCTGAATATCGCAGGGGTATATCAACAACTGAACGCAGCTGTATATGGCTTGGTAACGATTTTCGTACAGTGTGTGAAGCTTCCGATTTGATCGACTGAACGATGGTCCAGTGTGATCATGAATTTGGTAACAGCACTCCGATTATTTCAATTATTAGTTTGTGAACTTCGATGTTATTGGTTAATAATAGTCACAGGTGTTCACTTCAAATTTTTCATTAGACATCTTGAGCATCCGTTTCGTATTTGTGTGTACTAGTGTATGACGGTCTATATGGAAAGTGTCTGAACAGTCATTGATGTAACAACCCGAACCCGTATGAACCAATGTAAGCAATATTTTTCATGAAGGAAAAAAACACATCAACACAAAATAAAACATAATTTTGAAAACTCGTGCACAATTTTATATTCCGTCTCACTAATGGTTTGCTTTTTATGATCAATATGTCTGTAAATCTCGTTTTCCCCTCTATTATTTGTCTTTTACTAAAACTTAAATCTCATTATTTGTAAAGAGAATGTTTCAATTAAAATTTATATGAGTCTGAAATGATATAACCAGTAACAAATCATGTAGACCCAGACATATTACAATTTTTTTTTAAATTAAATATTTTTTGTGGAAGTAAAGCACTCCTGTAAATCGTTAGTAATTTTTTTCTCTCCCATTTCTGGCTTCAGAATGATGTGACTTTTGTTCATTAGTGCACGATCATTGTTTACCTATTAGGCCCTGTAGGTTTTGCACATAGTGCCAACTAAAATGTTAATATCAGGGATGTTTTACCGCAAAATCTGGTATGGCATACAAATTACTTGTAGACAATCAACTGATTTTTGCTTCAAGTGCAGAGTTTTGTTAATTAAACCACACATTCGGTGATCTTTCATCATGACCTCACGAGCCGCAGCGCGGCGAGTGAAGTTTACAAAAAGTTTGTGATGAAAGGTCACTCAAAGTGTGGTTTTATTAACAAAACTGCACTTGAAGCAAAAATCAGTTTATCCTATAGGCTGTAAGATCCAGATCAGCTTGTTACGACTGTGCAGCTGGTCAGTGTCTTTGTCTCACTGTATAATAAGTACTGTTCATACCACAAGTTTTGTTGTGACACAGCTTTGTTTTCCAAATTTTGACACTTCCTGTGGTATTGGGTACAGTAATAAGCCACATCATGAAAAAGGCGCCTCTGTAAATTTATAAAGTGATCAGCAGTGCAAAACCCTGCACTTGACGCAAAATCAGTTGATTATCTGTTTTATCCTTTAGGCTGTAAGATCCAGATCAGATTGTTGCAACTATGCAGATGATCAGTGTCTTTGTCTTACTGTATCTGTATGAATAGTACTGTTCATTAAGACTAGTTTTGTTGTGACACAGCTGTTTACTTTCTGTGTTGGGTTATAAGCCACAACATGAAAAAAGGCACATCTGTAAATCTATTATGTGAATATATAATGTGATCAGCACTCAACAGTGCAATTAACTAGCAGTAACAACTTTTTAGTACAAAATATAAATTGAAATCAGTTTTGTGTCAACAGTGCAGCTTATGTATGTCTGTTTTCATTGTATGGAAAGTACAGCCACTAAAGATAGACTTTAATGTGACATGGCATTTATGAATAATACAAGTGTACTGAACACACGTAAAGAGATATATTCAAATGAGATGCTCACCTGCTGGTCTAAAAAAAAAAGTGTGGATTAACTCAATGTAAACAAAAAATTAAACAATATTGTTTAATTTTCGTTAACTGATTTAATCATAATTTTGTTTCCATAGGTTCTGTACTATGCTTTAAGATAAACAATAAATATACTAACACTTACTTTATCATTCATATTACCACTATGATAAAAGTGCCATCAATATTGCTTCAGCAGATGCAATATTGGCAAATATGATAGGTGCTAGGAAATATTCTCTATTGTTACTCCGACAGGCGATAAAGATGAACAAAGTCATCGGTTCACTTCTTGGAAAAGTATTATACTATTATTATATATTATTCTATTACTGAATAAATAGCAATAGTTATCGAAAAGACAACTATTTTACACAAGCATCTGAGCATATATGACACGTATAGGTTTATATTATTTTTGTATAAAGTTAATAAAGTTACGTGTGAGACTTCTACTGATTTTAAACATCTTGAAACTATATTTAAACAATGCGACTTTGAACTGAATATTGATGCTTAACAAATTTTGAGAGGTATATACAGCCCTATATGTACATTGGAAAAAACTTTAACCAGCAACGCTGACAGGCACATTTCGGATTGCATAACACCCTAATGACTCTGAGCAAGAGATAGGAACCCAATGAGAAATCTTATTTTCTCACATGTAGGGGCAAATGAAAGGGTTATTAAAATCAATATCAGTACCTTGCACAGTCAGTTGATCATTGTCCTTTATATGACTTTACCAAAGTAGATCCTAATGCCCCCATAATCACTTAAGTCCAATTCGCATGCGCCAAAAATACACGCGTGTAAATATACTCCGGTGTGCAAATTTTACTCGGGGTAAGCAAATGGCGCATGCGAACGCAAATACACACCGGAGTATATTTACATATGGGTAAATATACTCCTAGGTCTGACCAGATGCAAATTTTATTTCTACAAATACACATGTGTAAATTTACTATTTTGTCCCATGCGAACGCAATGTAAAATTTACCCATGAGTATTTTCACTTCAAGTCAATATTCTGCTTTTATCATCAGGAAAACATGTCCGTGAAATGTATACCCCCTTGAACCCCACTTTTATATAGCAAAACTGGGGTATGCAGGGGTATACCTATTTTTCTTATTTTTGCTCGAAAATATAGATTGTGGGTACTCGTTAGAACCGCCTCGGTGAGGCGGTTCTAACGTGTACGCACAATCTATGTTTTGAGCAAAAATAAGAAAAATATCATTTTTTTTCCAATAAAATTTTCACATTTTTAAGCTGAAAAAATTCTCTGTATATTGCATGGGCAAGTTTTCGTAATGATAACAAATTTTCTCATTTTTTGTTTATAACTGATTATATGACAGTTGCTGAAACTGTGGAAATTGTTGCTAAATAAGAGTTTATTGCCATTCATCACATTTTAGATCATATGGAGTGCAAACAGCCACACTATATCTTCATCATTCTTGGTGACATTCTTGGGGTATTTTAACAGTAATTCCTTGTGAAAGGATGATAAAAAGGAATTGTATAACTGCTAAGGTATGCCTGACCATTACATGATTCACCTCTGCTGCCAAAGTCTACAAGAACCCCTTGAAACAGCCTCTTCTTGTTTTGCATATACAGAAACTTTAAAAGTACAGGTTTTAATCCAGAAATGATCAATTTACATACAAAAATACTCCTGGTGATAAAACCCATGCGAACGCAATTTAAATTTACTCACAGGTTGATTTGCACACCGGAGTATATTTACACACCGGAGTATATTTACACGCGTGTATTTTTTGCGCATGCGAATTGGACTTTAGATAAGACAATACTTTTAGTGTAGGATATTCTAGCTGAGCTGTTTATCTGGGGTGATCGTGACAGACCATCTTGACTGTTTAAGCAAACTATTGTCCCTTTAACAAATTGCAAGTGAGAATAACAACTTAATTCAATCACACAGATAACATAAAAGATAAGAGCTGTCGCAGGACAGCATGCTCGACTGCTTCTGACCTTTGTCAAACATAGGGCCAAACTCGACCTGTAACCCAAAGCAATATGCTCATACATCTTTTTGCCTTGATGTTACACTGCTGGGAATCACGTGATACGCAATGTTTATGATATGTGCGAATTGTAAACAAGAAGCCGCCATTTTCCCTCGGGTCTAGGTAAGTCTATCGAGTTTTCTTTCAAAGGCTGAGTGATAATGATGGATGAATATGCCCAGTCGCTGCAGAGACATCAGATTTATTTAACCATGTGCTAGCTAATCTTTCAAAGTATTTTGTTTTTGTAAACACTTCATTCCCATCATCAAAAGTGTTTGTTGCCATGCACACCAAATATTTATTTTGGGCCTTATTCTTTCTTCCAGCAACAATGTACCCTTTTTTTTTTTTTTAGAGATAAAATAACATTTTTTTCAAAGGACAATTACCTCCATTTTACAGAAATATGCTAAATGCCATATGAAAAAAGATAATCAACATCATTGACATTGCATCCCTATACACATGCAATGTGGATTGATACCCACCACACTAAAACAATAGTCATCATTTTTCTTTTCTTTTGTCGATATATGTATTTATTGCTAAAGTCCTTTGTAACTATTGCACACCCTCACACATACCTACGGTGAAGGGTGGGGGATAGCCGGGCTTAAGTGCGGGGCAATTACTTGTCGAGTGTACCCACAGTGCAGGGGAAATGACGGGGTTTTGGCATTAGGATCCTTACCCCAGGGCGATTTTCTATTGCTACGGGTATGGCAAAGTTTTGCCCCCAGTTTGCCCCCTGTGTGTGGGGCTTATAGCAGAGCACTGAAAGCAGAAAAGCCATAATCCCCACCCTTCCCCGTAGGTGGTGGAGCAGTGGTTACAAATGACTGGTGCACAATTGCAGTTTAATTATGATCAAAAATAGAAAAGTAGCCATTCACGGTTTTGTTCAATATTGAGAACGAATCATTGAATGCTTTCCCGGCTTCATTATGTATCAGCAGTCACACATTAGCGTATAACCCAAACGCGCGTCTGGCGTATGAAAACTCTCAACATGCTTAAGATTTTGGACGTATAAAAATAATTTGTTCCTTTAACTCGCTTTAGCAGTCACACATTAGCGCCTGACTGAGGCGTGTGCCGTACGTACAAAAATCTCAAAGTGTTGAAGTACGTTTGTGTTACTTCCCAGACGCGCTAAGCATGTGCTACAGGCGCGCAGCAAACGCCCAACGCGCGTCTCACACACGCTTAGGGCACGCTACTGAAGCAATATCTCATAAAATCGGAAAACGTATGTGGCGTGCACTAACGTGCCTAACACGTGACGTGCGCCAAAGTGCGTTCATAGCGTATTCAACGCGCCTGTAACACGCGTGGAACTTATTTGAGATGTAAAAGACATACGCACAAGACACGCCCGGCTTCTGGAAAAAATTTTAAGCATGTTTAAAATGTTTGAACCTAAACGTGCCGAGAGCGCGCAACGACCTTTGGCGACGTATGTCAACGTACACCCAGCGTACACCAAGCGTACACAAGCGATCACCAAAAACGCACATGTAGCGCGTTTCTAACGGGTCTCCTACGTGCTCATGACGTATGTTGAATCATTCAAAGTTTACATTTTTGTCAACACGCCCGGCGTGCGTTGGCTTATTCTGCTATTTTAGACAGCAGTCACAGTCATTAGCTTATACATAAGCTGAACGCGCGCCGGGCTAGTTGACAAAAATTGTAAAATTCAAAATACGCCAGGAGCACATCGGAGACACGTTAGAAGCGCGTTACACGCGCGTTTTCTACGCTTGGTGTACGCTTGGTACACGTTGATATACGTCGCTGTAAGTCGCTGTGCGCTTTAGGCGCGTTTGGGCCCAAAAACAATTTAAAACTAGAAATGCGTGTTTGTAAAACACTATGCCCCCAACTGTATGCTTGTCCGTAAACTGGCAGTTTGTATGATTCATTTATTTCATTCGAATGCAGTCAAATTTAATTTCCTGAAGAAGCTGTTGGTTGCGTCTGTTTTGACCTCGATCCAGAAACAGAATGTAAGCTTTTTTGCAGGCGAGTTAAAAATGAAGTAAAAATTGAAAAATGGAGTAATTTTGTCAAAATTTGACAGAGAGTCCTCAAAAGTTAATCAGGTGATCTTCTTCTCAGCCCCAACCAGCATACCAAATATGAAGGCTCTAGCTAGCTAGCTCAAATACGTTTTGAGATATCTTGCACATAAGATTTTCAAAATTTGTTTTCAAAAGGACATTATTCCAACAAGGGGCATAACAAGTACATGAAAAAAAATACAGGCCAACTATTTTTTCAAGAGGAATCTGTATATGAAATTTCAAAACCCTATCATTCACCGTTCAAAGGTTTCAAATTTCACCGAAATTTCAAAATTCTGTATTTTTGTAAAAATTTGACGGAAAGTTCTCAAAAGTTAATCAGATCATCTACTTCTCAGCCCCAACAAGTGTACCAAATATGAAGGCTCTAACTATAATACTTTTTGAGATATCTTGCACACAAGATTTTCAAATTTTGTTTTCAAAGAGACATAACTCAAAAAAGGGGCATAACTTGGCCATACAAAAAATACGGGTCAACTATTTTGTCATGAGGAATGTGTATATGAAATTTCAAAACCCTTGCATTCACCGTTCAAAAGTTTCAAATTTCACCGAAAAGTGGAAAAATCAATCAAAATTTCAAAATTCCGTATTTTTGTAAAAATTTGACAGAAAGTTCTCAAAAGTTAATCAGGTCATCTACTCCTCAGCCCCAACAAATGTACCAAATATGAAGGCTCTAGCTTAAATACTTTTTGAGATATCTTGCACACAAGATTTTCAAATTTTGTTTTCAAAGGGACATAACTCAGAAAAGGGGCGTAACTCGGACATGAAAAAAAAATACGGGTCAACTATTTTTTCATGAGGAATGTGCATATCAAATTTCAAAACCCTAGCATTCACCATTCAAAAGTTAACACACACACACACACACACACACACACACACACACACAGACAGACAAGCCGAAAGCAATATGCCCTTCCAACTTTTTCAAAGTTGGGGGCATAAAGATGCTTAAAAACTTTCTAGAAGTTCGGCGTGTCCCGGGCGTGTGTCTTATATATGAATACGTTTCGAATAAGTTCCATGCGCGTTAGAGGTGCGTTGAATACGCTTCGAACGCGTTCGGTGCACGTTTGAGGCACGCCAGTGTACGCTACATGCGCGTTCCGATTTTATGAGATATCGCTTCGGTAGTGTGCCCCAAGGGTGTGTGAGACGCGCGTTGAACGTTTACTGCGCGCCTGTAGCGCATGCATGGCGAGTTTTGGACGCAACACAAACATACTCCAAATTTATGAGATTTTTTATACGTCCGGCACACGCCTCAGACATGTGTGACTGCTAAAGCGAATAAAAGGAGCAAATTAATTTTCATAGTTTCTCTAATAGTAACACATACTCGTCAATTTCATGGGGACAATTTTACTTTGATTACACGGATAATTATCATTTCAAATGCACTCTTAAACCTCTAAATTTTTATAAGGCACTCCAAAATTTTCATCGTAACAGCACGGTGAGTATCAAGGTTTTACTTAGTAATGCACCAGTCATTTGTATACACGGCTCACATAGGGCCGCGGTTAGCGGAGACAAAGCGGGGCTAAAGTGTCAGGTTTTAACTTTGGCACGCCCCGGCAGTGCCGGGGATATGCCGGGTTTTTAGTACTTTTTACTTTCCCGCCAATACACGGTCACATTAAGTCAAATTAGATAATAGTTGTATTTTAACATTTACGTACCAGTGGTAATGGGTGCCACTATAGTGCCCTTTTCTGAAAAAGTGGCACCCATTACTACTCGTACATTTATGGTCCTTATTCAATTTACAAATGTGCATGTTCATCTACATTCCGAAATACAAACCCCTCATTTTTATTCATTAGAACAACTACCAGCTGTTGTTCCACATTATTGTCAGCCTCCGGAGTGCCAGTGCTTTTAGCAGGGTTTTTACCACAAATCTGACCCCGCAGTGCCGGGCTCTAAAACTGAAAAGTTAAACACCTTGCTATTCCCTTAAAGCAAATACCAAAGTGAGGGTGAAAACAGTGCAATTTTAACGTGACTTAACATATGACCCCCACCTAGTTGATGGCTATTTTTTGAAGCACAGTTTTTGCTCCTTGTTTAAAGTGTGATCGAATAGCATATCTATGAAATGGGATCCATAACATTTTGTTAATTCTAATTAGCTTTATGGGAAATTGATTAATGGCATCATTGCGTTTGTTATTTTGTCGACGGGTATAAATAAATAAAGAAAGGAAGAAAGAAAAGGTATTCAACATAAAACGTTTAAAAGATCATGGATGGATATGAGTAGTAATGATCTCGTTAAGAGTCAAACAGTTTGTATGATCTATTACTTTCTGAACTAGCGAAAAACATGGCTTTGTCCGTCAATGAATTGGACCTTATCAATTTTAGAGAGCCAAAATTCGTCTACTTACATATAAAACTGACAGAAAATGCGAACTCAATTTGTTTGTGTGGAAGGAATCAATTTGGTTTGCTGTGTACATGGTATCGAGCAAAGTAATCTGCTCGTCAAATTGCAGAATTTGGTTTTATCCGTTATGAAACAACTTCCCACGTTTTTATAATACCACAGCAGTATGTAATGAATTTCAATGTCATGATAAGCATTTAATATTTAACCTATTGAAGGAAATAAAGCTTATGTGTGTAGGGTAGCAGCGTATTTTAAGTAAAATTTTGAAGTGTTTGAAACACTAGTCAGGTGAAATGCCACAAAATATGGCTCTATTTCTTCCAAATACGGCTGTCCATGGACTGCACTAGGTGGCATAAATATCAACATTCGTATCTTGAAGTTATTTGAAAAGAAAACAAAACTGATGACGTCATTTGTTTACATTTTGGTGTATATGGAAACATTTGCGGTCACATGATTTCCAGCAGTGTGTTATACAGAACAAAATCACTGAACCATGACAGTTAACTATAACTTATTACTACTGAAGGTTTAAACTTCTCAACCATATTGTACATAAAGTATGTTAATACACCAACTGAGTGCCGAGATACAAGGCAAAATCACTGAACCGTGAAATAAGCTCACACTGACCTATAAGTACTTTAGGGTCAAAGGTCTTATCATACTTACTCATAATAAGAAAGACGTATGAAAATATACCGAGTGTAAAGATAAAAGCAAAGTCACTGAAGCATGAAATTAGGTCACAGTGACCCAGGAATACTTTAGGGTCAAAGGTCTTGTCATACGCAAACATAATGTGAAAGAAATATGTTCATATACCAAAAGAAAACCGAGATAAAAGGCAAAATCACTGAACCATGTAATCAGGTCACAATGACCTAGGACTACTTTAGGGTCAAAGGTCTTGTCATACACAAACATAGTGTGAAAAAAATATGTTCATAAACCAATTGAGTGCAAAGATATAAGGCAAAATCACTGAACCATGAAATTAGGTCACAGTGACCTATAAGTATATTGTGGTCAAAGGTCTGTTCATACACACTCATAATCTGAAGGAAGCATGAAAATATGATAATTGTGTGTCAAGATGTAAGGCAAAATCACTGAAGCATGAAATTCGGTCACACTGACCTATAAGTATATTGGGGTCAAAGCTCAGGTCATACTCACACATAATCTGAAAGAAGTATGAAAATATACTAATTGAGTGTCAAGACATAAGGCAAAAATCACTGAACCGTGAAATTAGGTCACATTGATCTATAAGTTTATTGGGGTCAAAGGTCAGGTCATACTCACTCATAATCTGAAAGAAGTATGAAAATATACTAATTGAGTGTCAAGATATAAGGCAAAATCACTGAACCGTGAAGTTAGGTCACAGTAACCTATAAGTATATTGGGGGTCAAAGCTCTGGTCATACTCACTCATAATCTGAAAGAAGTATGAAAATATTCTAATTGAGTGTCAAGATATAAGGCAAAATCACTGAACCGTGAAATTAGGTCACAGTGACCTATAAGTTTATTGGGGTCAAAGGTCAGGTCATACTCACTCATAATCTGAAAGAAGTATAAAAATATACTAATTGAGTGTCAAGATATAAGGCAAAATCACTGGACCATGGAAAGTAGGTCAACCAACAGTAACCGTCATGACACTAAGTTAGTGTCACTAAGTTAAAAGATGAATGACCAAGCATCTTCCTTAGTTGTTTCTATTAAGAAATAAAAAGAAAAAATATTTTCAGAGAGTTCTAGATTTTGACCCATAGCCCCACTCCCTTGACTCGGACCCAGAGGTCGGATGTCATGGAACCTAAAGTGTATGAAGTATGAATGCTTTATGATAAGTTGTTGTCAAGATATGGACTATTTGTAAAAGTTACACAGTAGTACATCCATTTTTACACTGTTCTAGATTTTAACTTCTAGCCCCATCCCCAGGCATGGACCGAGGAATCCGATGCTATGAAATGAAACTCAACCCTACAGGGTACCTATGGTCCAAGTACGAAAGCTCTCAGATAAAAGGTTTTCAAGATATAGACTTCTAGAATACTATACCACAGAAAAGCATTTATTAATAATGTCATAGATTTTAACCTCTAGCCCAACCCCCTGGCATGAACCCGGGGATCCGATGCAATGGAATGAAAGCCAACCCTCCAAGGTACCTATGGTCCAAGTTTGATCTCTCTTTGATAAGTAGTTGCCAAGATCTGGACTGCTAGAAAACTTTGACGTAGTACAGACAATTTTTACAGTGTTCTAGATATTAACTCCCAGCCCCACCCCCGGGCATGGACCCAGGGGTCCGACAACATGTAATGAAAGCCAACCCTCCAAGGTACCTATAGTCCAAGTTTGAACCCTCTATCATAAGTAGTTGCCAAGGTGTGCACTTCTAGAAAACTTTGATGCAGTGTGACGGGAACGGGAACGGTAACGGGAACGGGGACGCGGACGACCGAGGTGACTACAATAGCTCTTTGCACTTCGTGCAGTCGAGCTTAAAATGAAAAAGATTAATATGATTGACGATCATGGCAAGTAAAACAATCCAGATATATTTACACATTTAAACACAAAGACAATACGAAAATTTCCAACGTTGGTTGGTCAAACACTTACATCGCTCGTAATCCCTTTTGCAACCCCCAACAGCACAGAAGTTATTTTTGCGAAATTTGTCCTTTTGACGTTCTTGTTTGTGGGTATATATACATTGTGGACGGTCTTAAGTTCTCTCTGGACTCTACGTTGGGCCAGCGTTGGTCTTGTGATGAGCAGTGTTGGCTCGGTGCTGGATTTGTGCTGGTATTGCGTCGAGTTTTTGTTGGATTTTGCTTTTTATTTCTATGTATTCCATTTTATTTCTATTTATTCCATCACTGTTTCTCATTTTGCTTTGTCGTAAATGTAGGTCTGTGTCCACAGAATTCATTAATGTCGGATTGTCTTGTGACACTAGCACTCTGTTATCATAGGTTGAGCCGAAATTGATAACACTTCAACTGTAAAATTTGCAAGTGAGAGCAACAACATAATTAATCGCAAAGGCAACATGAAAGTTCCAACTAGTGAATGAAAGCACAATCAAATTCATTAAAAAATCATTGCAAGTGAAATAACAAAACGTTCACCAAGTTTCACAACAAAACACGAATCTTTCCAACTCTGTTGTCCAACATTGCTATCCCACATGCATATAATCTTTTTTCCGATTTAAATTGAAGAATAAAAGTGTCTGTTTAAGTCCAAGTTCTGACTTTTTATAGCAAATACCAGTAGGCAATAAAACTGTCGACCTCTTATATGACGCCTTAAGCTAAAGTTGCTTGGGTAGCATTTTCAGATAGGTTGATTTGATATATTTCGATTCGCATTTTCTCGATCTTTGCCTTAAATGCAGGACAAATTCCTTGGACGAGTTTCATGAGCTCCATGCGAGTCTCCCTGAACCAGAAAACATAGATCAATACGTCCACGATGCAGTTGAAGATATTTACCCAATCTGTGAGGGTTGCCACAACTCCGTCGTCTTGTATACCCTGCGCCGTGCGGGTAAAATATAGCACCGACAACCCTATCCACACAACCTGAGAAAATGTGGTGTTGATCAACAACATGAAAGACGCCGCTGTTCCCTTGTACTGTCGAAAGGTTTTCATTGTCGTTGAATTATTTTCACTAGCACGAATTATTCTGTGTATCTTTACAAACGAGATAAATGAAATCGTCGGCACCAGAACAGTATAAATAACAAAATAGATTGGCATCCCCAGTCCACAGTTTAAGACCTTATTCCTCGCATAGCACATTCCGCCTCTAACAACGGCGTACTGCAGAAAACCAAAGATGAAAATCGTTATACAAACGATTTTCGTCCGCATCTCTGTGACTACTTTAAGATACTTGTACGGCCAGTTCAAAACGAACAATCTTTCCAGCGCCATGCTACAGACAATTATCTGCGAAGCGAGTTGAAATCCTCTAGCGACATGCCATATGACGTAGACGTCATTATAATTAAACATCTTGGGAACACACGATATGAGCAAAAACAGATTATCGTATGTAAGTAATCCCATAGAAAGCAACTTTGTGGCATAGGGTGTCCGCTTGGTGCGAGAAATGGCAATAAATGCGAGGAAACAAACCGTGAATGTTGCTAATGCTAATCCTAAGTAAATCACTACAAGTGGAATAGGCATCCAAGGATTAAACATGGCCATCTTTGCAACGTCTCTCTGATTAGTTAACTGGTCCTTGAGACAAAGTTAGTCAAGAATGTATAAGCGGTAAGATAAATGGGTTCAAAATTTAATATACTTTGTTTCTACTAAGACAGGTGATATTTTATTCGGAGTTGCTTATTCTGAGAGTGCAAGCAAGATTTTTTTCAAACTCTAAAGCCATTCCAGTTGACCTGTTAACTTAGAAATAAGGCTCCTTTTGTACAATGCCGTGTGATTCTCTCCTAATTCAGGAGAAAGTGAAGTTCTAAGTGCATGACAACCTTACGCATATGAGCGTGTTTTACGACGTCCTATTCTTTGACATTACTAGCATAGTCGACTTTTGGCAATCTCTTGAACATTCTGTTGTTTCTAAACAGTCTTCACAAACGCTCCAAGTTTGTCCACATGACTGGAATGACTTTGCTACTGTGAATATCTAAAATATAAAACATTTAAAAATATAATCTCAGTCTACTCAAAATTATTCGAATTTTCATTAGTATTGTCTCTTTCAATGAATTAACTTTTTTCACACGACATACAAAACGTGTAATTTAGATAAATAAATAAATAAATAAATAAATAAATAAATAAATAAATAAATACCTGTTGGTTTAAATCATATTCGACAGTATCTATAGTACTATCTCTAATCCTGTATTCATTTATAAAACTTATTTCTGCATTCTAATATTTTGTCACTTAGTATGAAAACTAGTTTTTGTGACTTGATGCTTTGTTTGAGGAAGATCGACTTGTATAGCTACAATGCTGGAATTATGTGAGCCCCCGCGTGAGAGACCAACAATTTAGGTTTCCGACCAGGTCCTACACAAAGCGGCCTGCACAGTCACAGAGGGCAACTAGAAGCTCGAAATTTCAGACTTGAGAAGATGGATTGTACTATCCGTGTGGCGAAAAAAAAAGACGCTGTGCAGTTAGGCCTACTGCACAACTGATCTGCGTCTTTGTTTTCGCATAGGCAAAAATCCGGTTTTCTCATGATGCACCTCAATTACCTTGGTACAGGTATACAGTTGCTTTGAAGAAATTAATGCGGGCACTAATCAAATTGTGGATGGACAATTAGCGGCACTTTTACAAGCAGTTGTGTTATACTTATTTTCACATTATGTGACACAATATTAAAAGTAATAAAACACCTACCTATATACATATTGTCGCTTGTTATTTTGCATTTCCAATAATGAGAAATAATTCAGCCTCAGCTACAGAAAACTTCATATGAGCAGCCGCACAAGTAAACAATTTGCTTATGCGAAGCGAAAACACAGGCGCAGATCAGCTGTGCAGTAACTGCACAGCTGATCAGCGCCTTTGTTTTCACTACACGGATAGTACAATCCCTCTTCTTCTTGAATACGAAATCTCAAGCTTCTAGCCTGCTTCTGTGACCTGGTCGAAACCCCAAAACGTTGGTTCTCTCATATTCATTAGGCTGGGGAGCTTCCACACTAACTTTACGTAACTAGAAACTGCTGTTTCAGGCGTGTGTATAATAATCACAGAATGAAAATTGACAGCTGAACTCACATCAATTCTTTAATAATTGTTAATAAAATGTTTTACAGCATAAAACGCATTTTTCTATTGCAAAGGTGTGACACATAAAGCAATACAAACAATAAAGACGCTGATAAATCTGCTACTCCTGCTTTTGTTATAAGAATTTTATCATGGTCGTCAAAATCGTTGCATCACAAGACAAGACTCGACAAGATACATAACAATGAACATACGTAAGGTCCATGGAGTATCACAAATATGTGAGAAACTATCTGCTTTTAAGAAAAAAAAAACTAACCGAAACTAACTGCTTTTAAGTGAGGCCCCCGCCCCATTGGGATCTAAAGAAATAGATGGGTTGCTTGTGCCTCTAGGCAAAGCTTCTACGCTACTGACTGACCATCTGATTGCTGGTTAACTGAGCCTACCCAGGAAAAGTGGTTCGTCAAACCATCCATACATATAGGCCTTACTGGTAGTTGGGTGGTTATAAATGAAGCACTTTTTTGATGTCATGACGTCCTAAGTTTGGGTAAGTCCCATAAAATGGAGGCAACGTCCCGACATGACCATAGCTGTTGACTGGGGCGTTAAGCACCAATTCAAACAAACAAACAAACGAACAAAGCTTTTAAGTGATGCTAACCTAGACTGGTGGCTCTTGTATATCTGCAAGACAGTTTTACTTGTAGATGATTTTAAGAAAACATAATCTGCACTATAGATGATGCACGGGGAGAATTTCTAGGGCCGCTACACGGCACAACACCAGCTGCTGTAATAGCAAATAAAGATTTAAACTAGAAATAAGTGTTTGTAAAACACTATGCCCCCAACTGTATGCTTGCCACTAACCTGGCACAGTTTTTTCATTATTTTTGAAAATCATGTAAGCAAACAGAGTTGACCTGGGCACAAATAGCAAACTTGAGGACTAACAGTGATAACAGATGCACACTTAAATCCGAAAGTGGTAAAATTGATACATATTCAAAATTCCGTTATTTTGTCAAAATTTGACAAAAAGTTCTCAAAAGTTAATCAGGTGATCTACTCATTTACCCCAATCAGCATACCAAATATGAAAGCACTAGCTCAAATACGTTTTGAGATATCTTGCACGGTATACGGACAAAACACCCCACGGACATAACCCCCCACGTCCATTTTGTTATAGGTGGACGAAAACCACCACATGTTTTTTTGAAGGCTGACAAAACACCCCACGCCCAATAGTATAACGTGGACAAAACACCCCATGCAGATTTCAAAATTAGGACAAAACCCCCCTCATGTTTTTCTTAGTTCCCCATATGACATGACTGAAAATTGATGGCTGTAAAATTTAGGCATAACCAAATCTTATGTTTTCTTTATCCAAGATAATATGAATCATATAACATGACTAAAAATTGATGACTTGGACAAGAAACCATAACCAAATTTGATTTCAATCAGAATGTCTTATGTTTTAGCTCCACATATAACATAACAAAATTGATGACTTGGACATGAAACCATGGCCAAATTTTATTATTTCTTTACATTAGTTATAGTGAAAGCTGCATATGAACTTATTTAAGATTTAAACTTTTTAATGAACAAATGTGTATATGGGCTGTTACAAAAATAATATCACAACATATTTCAAATCATTTTAATCAGACAATCAAGCAATTAACAATTTGACTTCAATTGAAAAACAACCATTTTAGCGCAGACAGATTATAAAGGTGTTTGAGTTAATTGTGAAAATTAATTAAATGATTAAAAAATTCAATTACCTTAATAGCACTCAATTAGCACATTATGAGTTTAAAAAATGTACAATCACAATCAGTATACATGCATTTGTTTTAATAAGTGATAATTGGAATGGCATCAAAGAAAATACATCTACATAGAATTGAAAGAAGGAAAAAGAAGTGATATTAATGCCAGAAAATGCATGTGTTGTTTGCATTAGGGTGCTTCTGTCTGCCTCCATCTGCTTATCTACACTGCAAAAACATGAGGGGTGTTTTGTCCTAATTTTAAAATCTGCATGGGGTGTTTTGTCCACGTTATACTTTTGGGCGTGGGGTGTTTTGTCAGCCTTCAAAAAAACATGTGGTGGTTTTCGTCCACCTATAACAAAATGGACATGGGGTGTTTTGTCCGTGGGGTGTTTTGTCCTACACTCATCTTGCACACAAGATTTTCAAGATTTTTTTTCAAAGGGAGATAATTCAGAAAGGGGGCATAACTCAGAAAAGAAAAAAATACGGGTCATCTTTTTTTTCATGAGGAATCCATATATAAAATTTCAAGACACTAGCATCCACTGTTTAAAAGTTTCAAATTTCATCCGAAAGTGGTAAAATTGATAAATTTTCAAAATTCCATAATTTTGTCAAAATTTGACAAAAATGTCTCAAAAGTTAATCAGGTGATCTACTCCTTGGCCCCAATCAGCATACCAAATATGAAAGCACTAGCTCAAATACTTCTTGAGATATCTTGCACACAAGATTTTCAAGATTTTTTTTCAAAGGGAGATAATTCAGAAAGGGGGCATAACATACGGGTCATCTTTTTTTCATGAGGAATCCATATATAAAATTTCAAGACACTAGCATCCACTGTTTAAAAGTTTCAAATTTCATCCGAAAGTGGTAAAATTGATAAATTTTCAAAATTCCGTAATTTTGTCAAAATTTGACAAAAATGTCTCAAAAGTTAATCAGGTGATTTACTCCTTGGCCCCAATCAGCATACCAAATATGAAAACACTAGCTCAAATACTTCTTGAGATATCTTGCACACAAGATTTTCAAGATTTTTTTTCAAAGGGAGATAATTCAGAAAGGGGGCATAACTCAGAAAAGAAAAAAAATACGGGTCATCTTTTTTTTCATGAGGAATACATATATGAAATTTCAAGACACTAGCATCCACTGTTTAAAAGTTTCAAATTTCATCCGAAAGTGGTAAAATTGATAAATTTTCAAAATTCCGTAATTTTGTCAAAATTTGACAAAAAGTTCTCAAAAGTTAATCAGGTGATCTACTCCTTGGCCCCAATCAGCATACCAAATATGAAAGCACTAGCTCAAATACTTCTTGAGATATTTTGCACACAAGATTTTCAAGATTTTTTTTTCAAAGGGAGATAATTCAGAAAGGAAGCATAACTCAGAAAAGAAAAAAAATACGGGTCATCTTTTTTTCATGAGGAATCCATATAAGAAATTTCAAGACACTAGCATCCACCGTTTAAAAGTTAAGAAAAAGTGGTGCGGACACACGGACACACGGACAAGCCCAAAGCAATATGCCCTACCAACTTTTTCAAAGTTGGGGGCATAACTAAGGATGGGAACGAATATTCGAATATTCGTATTTCTAACGAATATTCGAATGCGTTTCCAAATTCGAATATTTGTATTTTTTCAAGTTCATATTTTTCATTCTTCTTTCTCTCGAGTTTTTGCCTAAAATTCGCATAGATTCTCGCGGCGCCTTTCTCTCTTAACGCAGTTTTCCGTGAAAGTCATCCTTGCAAATTGCGTTGTCAGTTTGACACTTTGTTGTTTTAACAATTACTTTAATTAGTCAAAAGTCGATCATTACCTGCCTCAGACGAGTTTGTTTTTTGAAAGGTGCGATTATTGTGCATGTAATTGACACCTTAAACAAGGGATTAATAGAAGATGCCACCCAGAACGAATTGCGGCAGTTTTACAGTAAAACAGCAAACCAATCAAACATAATTACTCATTGAAATACAGCCAATCACGGAGCGTGGCATCATTTTCGTTCTAGCGTTTCTTCAAATTTACACAACCAAATTATTCATTTCATAGTTCTGAAAAAATAGTCATTCATTACAAATCCAAAATGCCGCCATCAACGCCGTCACGTGCTTGGAAGTGTAGTGAAAACAAAGACGCTGATCAGCTGCGCAGTTGATCGGCGCCTATGTTAATGAGAAAGGGAACTTACTCTAACGTCTCTCCGAGTTGAAATCTCAATGAAAACATTGATAATTTCTCTATCCGAATACATTCGAATAATGTATACGAATATTCGAATAGCATATTTGTCATTCGTTCCCATCCTTAATTTAAACTGAGAATTCTGAGATCCTTTAAGAGCAGTGAACATATCAATGAGCAAGGGGTGGTCCATATCGCAGTTTCGGCTACTTAAGCCTCATCTGTGACCCTTTAATTTGGCAACATGCAGCCGAAAATTGCTGTAATATGCAGCTTTCAACAGAGTAGTCAATATACCAGCTCGACACAACACCAGCTGCAGTAATAGCAAATAAAAATTAAATTAAAATCCAGATCATTTTAGAGCAGTGAACATTACGTGAAAATAAATATATATATACATAAACACAAGATGAATACCAAAGACAAATAAACAAAATACAAATGCAAGTATCTATCTCTATATACTGCCATACGCCCTCGCGGACATTCTAGGCAGGGTACAATACTACTTCACAAACATGTGCACACAAGAACTCCGAGAACGTTTACATTTGAATAACGCGCTTTAACGGAGTACATGCATTTACGACACGGGAACAGCTTGTGTGCTAGGTAATAAATAATGCACGGTTTCACAAATGTATCTATCATTGCTGTAGAATAGCATACTTTAACCTGACTACATAGAATCATCTTAAATTAAATGGAGTGTTATTTTTTACAAGTATTTTAACACTGAAAATGGTTCCAAACGTCTCGCAATAACAATTTTGTGGCTTCTAAGATATCTTGACCAGTAAAAAGAGAATTTGCCTACTACAAACTGACATGTAACTTGCATTTGTGATGTTATGTGCTTGAGAACATTTCAACAATGCAAAACCCTTCATTATGATCAACATGTTATGTTTTATCACACTAACAGTACTGTGAGTACGTAATTTAAGGTGATTTTAAGGCGGCCATTTTGAAAATAGTCGCAATCTTAGAAAATTTACGAGTTTATTTTCATAATTTGATATCTTGAAATGTTTATTTATTGGATTTACAGCTTTTAATACTTTCAAAGAAAACATTACTGTTAACGTATAACTAACTGTAAAGGCTGTAAATGGGAAAAAGCCGCCATTTTGAAATTCAAGATGGCGGCCTTCACAGGGCGAATTTCGCGTGGCACTGACCCTCAAAGATATAGCCGTGTACCAAGTTTCATGCTTTTATCAAAAAGTGCACAATCATTTCACATATCCGCCCTGCTTCAGGATTAATTACATGACGCAGATGATTCTTACAGTCATGCTACGTAAACAATAATTGCATTAAAGCAAAAACCTTGGAATTGATTGCCGGTTACGGGTGTAATCGTAGACGAGATGGCAGATCACTGATCATTATTTCAATTTTCGTGTTGGATTTCACAAACAGATAATGCTGCTAAATAACAAGTTGCGAGCTTGGAATGAAATGAATTATAGATCCTGAAGTTTTATGAAAACCGTTATAAACAAATAAAATCCAACTCATCCGCGTTTTAGGGTTTACTAAAAAATCTCCTCGTACATCTTATATTTTCCGTTCGGTCATTTGAGGTCGACGGGGGTGTTCTGAGAAATCAGAAATTAACTATCGCCCAAAGATGCAGTAGTTTTTTTGTTGACTTCAACCAAAAATGTTTAAAACAATCATCACATGCATGTGGCGCATGAAAATATTGTGACGTTCTGCCCAAAATACATAAAGTGTTGCGGCTATCTTCTGACATTTTGTAATGTTTCTTTTGCAGTATACAGCAAAATTAATTACGCAAATATATAAAGACATCAGGCATCAGGAATATTTTGGTCTGTGGTGACATTATTATTGGACGCCTTCATGTTTGGTCGCAACTTGCCATTTAATTCCGAAAGACCGAAATAATTCGGGATGCATCCAGACAATGCCTCTGTAATATACACATTTAATATTGATAAACATGATGAAAAAGGGTTTCTTACGAATCGAATTGAAAACTAAAAATTTCTCTGACGGGGAATGAATTTCTTACAACTTGCGAGAGACCTTTTACGCTTGATTCATTTTTTTTAAATTTCTTCACGATTGTTTAAATTCCAGTTTTATATTATTTAATATGTTGGATTTCTATATTGACCATGAGAAAAGTTAGTTATATGTTTATAGGAGTGGGTAATATTTGTTAACACTACGTCAAAACAGCAATCATTCCCGGTAAAGCGGGAGACTATCCTGCATCGTTCCAACACTGAGGTTTTGGACACAGTTTCACTTTCTTTCTAAACATGGTCGGTTTGAATACAGCCTGAAAGACGACATAGCCAAAGAAGGGGGACTTAGATTTTACGAGGTAAATGCATGCCATTTGGCTTATGTAACTCTCCCGCAACGTTCTTATTGCTAATAGAGAGATGTATGGGTGACATAAACTAAAGGGCCTGTCACACACTCACGAGTTGAAGCCCCGACATGCTACGAGTTGGTACGAGTTATAAGTCGCCGCTTGTCGCGAGAGTTGCCACGATTTGTGTTGAAAAAGTTTAAAAGCTGTCACACACTCACGAGCTGAAGCTACGAGTTAGCGCAAATCATAACTCGCCGCTTGTCGCACGAGTTGCCACAAGTTACAATGCCCTACGAATTCTACACGACATCTCTACGATAAAAGTCTTGGGAACTCGCAGGCATGTCAAAGTAAACTCGTGATATGTCGTAGGAACTCGAGAGGTCGCCTTCAATGTCGTAGCAACTCGTAGGTATCGTTGGCAACTCGCCATGTTTGACAAGACGCCGAGAACGCATGACATCCGACGACATTACTACGAGTTCTGTACGATAAGCTACGAGATCAGTACGAGTTATGCCCAGCCCATGCCCCACCCACTTTAAGACGGCGAGTTGCTACGACTTGCTACGATAATTTTAAACCGTTTAAAATTCTCGTAGCCTTTCCACATGCTACGAGTTGAGAAGACTTGTGTGCGCTAACCGCCGACATAGGGCGAGTTCTCTACGAGTTGCAACGAGTTCACCTAAAAAGTGGGCCGAGCTTAACTCGTAGGTCCAACTCGTGTGTGTGTAACATGGTCTTTAGTTTACTAAACTACATCGTTTATTGCGATGACATTATCATTCCTCAAGCATTCTATGAACGCTTGGGTAACTTGAAGGCCGTATTCGATTGCAGGAGCAGATTTTTAATCATACACCAAGCAAGTGCGAGTTCTTTCGTAACCAGGCGCTGATTACAAATAACCCACTAACTGCCCATAATAAAGTCCTCAAAAGAATTAGAGGCAGTTTTGTATCAGCAACAGGATCGACACTGAAGAATTGTCGCATACGCCAGTTAAAGTCTGGATCAGTCGGAAATAAACTATCCTACACACAAGCTTAGTGCAGCGTTTAGCTCAGAAGTGTGCTACACAAGTGCGAAAAAATTCTTATGACCTAAAGTTTAAGGTGGTCAAACAACAATGCTCTCGCGTCTTTACAAAAGCCAGTCTGGGCATCATAATAAGTCAACGCTGGCTAGCCGCACTTCAAGGCTAATTTAACAGATATAGAAGTGGCAAAGAAATACTGATGCCGACACCTTATCCCGCATGCCCGAAGACAATCATCTTCTCTGAAATCAAATATTAAAGACCAAGAAAACTGTCCATTTGTAGTGAGCTTGGCATTCACTTGTCAGGCTATGGGTCTTTGAGTCATTGTTGCAAGTGCATGCATTATCCTCAATAGTTATGAGGAAGGGACAGTGGCAATTCCATACTTTGAGTATAATCCTTGATACCATTGAGTTTGGGTTTAAGGTTTCTTCTCAACAGACCCAGATTGATTGAAGTGACCTAAAAATGGGAAAAGAACTATAATCTGAGTCGGATATCCTGTATCACAGAGGCCAGCTAAAAAGTCCTCTTCAGCAAGTTGGCATCCCGTTGGGATTCAGATATAGTGTTTGAAACACTAAATGACCTAGGGCATCGCGGAAACAGAATACACAAAATATAAAAACTCTGTTCCTAGTTGTTTCAAGAGATTTTTTCAATTTCTTTCCTACTATTGAGTCTATGGTGCCATTAGTTGCCATGGAATCCACATTTTTACAAGCTGCTCAAAAACCTTATATGCTAATCATTCAATCAAATTGTTTTACATAAAGTGTTATCAAGACTGGCCCACTAGCTTCAGGATTTCTTCATTGAAAGTGTGAATAGAATACAGTGGATGGACGGGCAACAAAACATGGCTATACTATAAATTATTAATAAGCCTTTGGCTCAGGTGTTTAAAATACATAGTCACGGATATTGTGAACCCAGATTTTTCCAAGATTTATTTTTGTTTTCTCTTAAAGAAAAACCCACGAAACAACAACACTCAACGAAATATTCTTAACATTTATTGCATCATCTTCATACATAGTATTTGAGAAAATATAGTGTTATTTTTTAAATCTATGTACACAATGCAAAAGAAAAACGATTAGGAAACAATCATGCAAAGATACAGAAACATGCATATGGTCTAGTGGTGAAGCTTTTTGACTGTGGACTGAAAGGTCATTGAACTCCACGGTCACCAATTGTGACCATGAGTATGACACAATTCCACACAGTACAGATTCTTATACAGGAGCTAAAACGGTCCATCTCAATTTGACTGAAAAATATTGACTGGGATCTTAAACGACGTAAACAAAATACATAATTCTGGCATTGAAGCTCTACAAGAGTTCTTTCAGAACTGAAAACAAAGCAATAAACAGAACATTCACTTGACAAAAATGGTCCAAATACCTATAATATAAATTCTGAAACAATAAAGTTATGGCAACACATTAGATCAATGCAATGTCAACTAGAAATGCGTGTTTGTAAAACACTATGCCCCCAACTGTATACTTGTCCCTAAACTGGCAGCTTGTATGATTCATTTATTTCATTTGAATGAAGTGAAATTTAATTTCCTAAAGAAGCTGTTCGGTTGCCTCTGTTTTTGACCTCCATCCAGAAACAGAATGAAAGCTTTTTGTAGACAAGTTATAAATGGAGTAAAAATTTCGAAATGGAGTTATTTTATCAAAATTTGACAGAAAGTCCTAAAAAGTTAATCAGGTGATCTTCTTTTCAACCCCAACCAGTATACCAAATATGATGGCTCTAGCTTAAATACTTTTTGAGATATCTTGCACACAAGATTTTCAAATTTTGTTTTAAAAGGGGCATAACTCCAAAAAGGCGCGTAACTTGGACATGAAAAAAAATACGGGTCAACTTTTTTTTCATGAGGAATTTGTATATGAAATTTCAAAACCCTAACATTCTCCGTTCAAAAGTTTCAAATTTCACCGAAAAGTGGAAAAATTAATCAAAATTTCAAAATTCCATATTTTTGTCAAAATTTGACAAAAAGTTCTCAAAAGTTAATCAGGTCATCTACTCATCAGCCCCAACCAGTATACCAAATATGAAGGCTCTAGCTCAAATACTTTTTGAGATATCTTGCACACAAGATTTTCAAATTTTGTTTTCAAAGGGACATAACTCAGAAAAGGGGCATAACTTGGACATGAAAAAAAATATGGGTCAACTATTTTTTCATGACGAATCTTTATATGAAATTTCAAAACCCTAGCATTCACCGTTCAAAAGATTCAAATTTCACCGAAAAGTGGAAAAATCAATCAAAATTTCAAAATTCCGTATTTTGGTCAAAATTTAACAGAAAGTTCTCAAAAGTTAATCAGGTCATCTACTCATCAGCCCCAACCAGTATACCAAATATGAAGGCTCTAGCTTAAATACTTTTCGAGATATCTTGCACACAAGATTTTCAAATTTTGTTTTCCAAGGGAAATAACTCAGAAAAGGGGCATAACTCGGACAAGAAAAAAAATACGGGTCGACTATTTTTTCATGAGGAATACTCACATAAAATTTCAAATCCCTAACATTCACCATTCAAAAGTTAACAGACGTACACACAGACAGACAGACAGACAAGCCGAAAGCAATATGCCCTTCCAACTTTTTCAAAGTTGGGGGCATAACAATTTAAAATGAGGAACATGTGCCACAATGCTGGTCTGAATATACATCAAATATTTCATCCTTTTTTTCATGCCTTCTAAATTATTTTTGAAAATTACCTCTCTGCTCATTGCTTGCCTATTTCCATGAAAATTTGTCTAATTTGCTGGTTAGGCCAACATTTTATACAACATTTATAAAACATATAGCGGCTAACATCACAAACTGCTAACAGAGTATAGGCTTTTAAGCTTGCCATCTAACCATAACCGTAATTTTATTAAAATTTCAATAAGTGTCTCGCTGACAGCCAACAATCAAATTCAGCATTGTGGCCAAAGTTCAGATGAATTGTTGAGGGCAACTCAAGAAAATTTCTTTATTAAAAAAAAACTGAGTATCTTGAGCATGAAGTGACATGATATACTTCAATTCCCATTTTAAGCCAATACCAAGATACCTTTAGTAGCAACCCCCCACAACTTTTATTTGTTTTTAACCAAAGGACAATAATTCATTTTGTTTTCCACATAGAGATAAAATATTTGTAATGTATAAATCAGACATGTAGCATTAGTAAAGTGTCAATTGAAAAATATTAACGGCAGACATGCAGAAATACATGCATAAACTGTAAACTCAACTATGAACCTTAGGCTCAGTTAAGTGACCATTAATATTCAAGAATATGAAAAAGAAGACAATAAACAGACATGTTACTTTTTAAGTTATCATCAGGAAAACATATCCATGTAAAGTTTACCCCCTTGTACCCCACTTTTATATAGCAAAACTGGGGTATGCAGGGGTTTACCTATTTTTCTTATTTTTGCTCCAAAACATAGATTGTGGGTACTCGTGTGTACCCACAATCTATGTTTTGACCAAATATATCAAAAATATCTTTTTTTTTTCTAATGAAATTTTCATTTTTTAACGCTGAAAAAATTCTCTGTATATTGCATGGGCAAGTTTTCGTAATGTGTAGTGACAGAGACTTATAACTACATGTGTGTATTTTATTCTGTAGGTTCAGAAATGTTATTGAGATTTTATTTTTAATATATGCAAAATTTCAAAGTTCTTAATAAAAAGCCTTACTAATACTGTAAGGACTTAAGAATCCAAGTATACTCGCTTGTAAATTAAAGAACTTGTGAATAATTCTGGAATAGTAAATTAACAAAATAAAGGTCACATTAACATTTCTGATCATGTAGTATAAGCATGTTTTAAACAGACAAAAGCATAAATAGTTTTAAATACATCTAAGATCACATATTTTAACAAAAAATATTGTATTTCTTGGAAAACAATATTAAAATAACAATCTCAAAGTTATACCCTGTGTTAGTGCTTATTCTGAATATTATTCTATTCAACTCATAAGAAGTTGAGAGGCTTCTAGTTTTTGCTACACAGACTTTAATATAGCATAAAGAAAGCCATATTTTTTAGTTTCCAGTGTTCTACTCCATGAATTCAAAATTTAAAGCCTGTAGCATGTTTTTGTACAAACATTTAGACCTGGACAGAAAGTATGTGGACAGAATTTCTTAAAATTATTCTGTTTAACATTGCTTAGATGGGTGTTATTTTTGTTTGTTGTTTTATTTTCCAATTAAACCTTATTTGAAGAAACAAGAAGGCAAGACTTTTTATGATCATTTGTTCCAAGATCTGCTTGATCCTGGTCCAGGTCACTATGAGAAGACTGAGATTATTTCCATTTCAATTTGAGCCTGTGCATGAGAAAAACAACAATTTGGCTTCCGACCAGGTCTGACACTAACCAGCCGAAGATGGTTAGAGGCTGGAAATTTTGGATTTAGAAAGTAGAGGAAATGTACTATCCGTGTAGCGAAAACAAAGGCGTTGAACAGCTTCGCAGTTACTGCGAAGCTGATCTGCGCCTTTTGTTTTCGCCTATGCTGATTGTTGCTTTTCACTTGCGGCGGCTCATTTTTCATTTTCATGCTCAGTTCGGCTATATTGCGCAGCATTTCAATTGCTCATAAGTACAGAAATATCCAAAATCATAGGAAAACCCGTGTTTCAATAACAAAGCCACCCTACTTAAACTTTAGACAAAACAGTCATGAAGCATCTTTCAGCTATGATGTCAAGGATAAGTGAGTTCATAGAACTTAATGTTACAATGTCAACAATTTTTGACATTTTAACACATGGGTGAAAGTTCCAAAAATTCTCAATACTGAAAAGCCATTTTTCCAATACTGAAAACTAGGGTTTTCCTATACCAATACATTGGGTAAAAATCTTTCCAATACTGAATTCAGTATTAATACTGAAAACTTTCACCCATGTTAACATTCGAGGCGCCCCATGGGAAAACCAACATTTTGCGTATGCGAAAACAAAGGCGCAGATCAGCTTCGCAGTAACTGCGAAGCTGATCAGCACCATTGTTTTCGCTACTCGGATAGTACAATCCCTCTACTTACTAAACACGAAATTTCATGCTTCTAGCTGTCTTCTGTTACTGTGCAGTCCGGTTTGTGCCGGACCTGTTCGGAAACCACATTGTTGGTTTTCCCACGAGCCGGCTCATTTATGAGGGGGTTAGATTTAAGTCTGAGCATGGAAAAAGATTATAACCTCAGAACCCAATCTATTTTCCAGGTTATCTTAATGAACACTAATGTTATGGCACTTGTAATCAACATAATTGAGACGCCTCATGTTGAAAACCAACAATCTGCATAGGCGAAAACAACGACACAGATCAGCTTCCCGGTAACCGCGAAGCTGATCAGCGTCTTTGTTTTCGCTACTCGGATAGTACAGTTCCTCTTCTACTTAAATCCGAAATTTCAAGATTCTAGCTCTTTTCTGTAACTGTACAGGTCGGTTTGTGTTGGACCTGATCGGAAACCACATTGTTGGTTTTCCCATGAGGCGGCTCATATTCTCACCACTTGTCAGTATCAGTGACCATATGAATGAGGGATTTGAATGATAAATACCAGACTTTTATTAATTCTCCATAACAATTAGGTTGTTGAGACACATTTGAAGTGTCATAAAAAGCACTTATATAAGTACCTTCGCTGTACTTAAATGAGTATCTTCAATGTAGTTGAAAAGGCCCCTTCAATGTACCAAAATGAGTACCTTCAAGTCATATTTATATGGAGAATTTTAACACAAATTTTAATTAACTATTGAAGTACCCCCAAATTAAAAATGCTAAAATAGAATTCAGATGTTGTAGTTCTGTGCTAGGTGTCTTGTGTGACATAGTAGGATAGACCTGCTGCTATGAAAGCCACCGCTGCACTTAATCCTGCAACTAGAAAGGAATCAACATTAATCAGCCATGTTGAGAACCCATTTATATGCAGACATATCAACAAGGATCTGAGCTGCCTCGTGGGAAAACCAACAATGTGGTTTCCGACCAGGTCCGACACAAATAGACCTGTACAGTCACAGAAAAGAGCTAGAAGCTTGAAATTTCGGATTTAAGAAGAAGAGGGATAGTACTATCCGTGCAGCAAAAACAGGCGCTGATCAGCTTCGCGGTAACCGTGAAGCTGATCTGCACCTTTGTTTTCGCATATGCAGATTGTTGGTTTTCTCATGAGGCAGCTCATTTGTTAGTTGGTTTTGTGGTTTTAGGTCCCAGTCAACAATAATTCAGTCATGTTGGGAAAGGGCCACCTCTTTCTTGTACTTTAGGGTGTATAGGTGTTTTGCTTAAGGACAGAACATGATTCAAAGTCTGACTTCAACTATGTGAATTATGGTACATGTAAAGGGAAGGAAAATATGAATTATGCTTATAGAAGACAATACATTCAAAGGCAGTGAACTTTAGGCAATTTGGCAATATAAATTTGTGTCCTGGTCAACAGCTATAGTCATGTTGGGACATTGCCTCCATTTAGTTAAGCTATATTTTCCAAGAGACAGCTTTCCTCATAATAATCATAATACTGATTACCTATGAAGTAATTGAGTCCCTTTTTCACCTCCTCTGTCTCGTCATACTCACTGCCCTCCTGACTTTCTGTCCCCGCCACCGACCCCACTGCTGACCCTAGGGACACACAGTCTTTTTCCTCTGGAACACATGGCAACAAATATAAGCTAACTGACAGAGACTACATGCTACTTGGGCAATTTATCAGGAACAAGGTTATTCTGTGTGTTCATGGTGTTAAGTTTATGTTTATACATTGAAACAAAGCAATTTTTTTAATCCAAATTTCAATCACATGTTAAACTAAAAGTCATACATGTACAAATCTCAATTAATCATGTTGCAAATCCTACATGATCTATCTGTAGGACTTTAAAAGTATAAACATTTTCAAAAATGATATTCTTCTTCATTTTCCAACTCCAAATTGACAATGCAATAAACAAGATTTTTACACCTCCAAACATAGATTTTTAGTACAAATCTCAATTCTCAGAATGCAGATTGTGTGTACAAGGACTCAATAAGGGGACAACATGGTAAGTAACAAAGTAAATCATACTCCTGCTAATGGTTGGAAGTTGGAGCTAAAAAACGTTAAAATCACTCCAGACAGTTAACTTACACAAATTTGAACAACAACAACTAAAACAAATTTGAACAACAACAACTAGAATTGTCAGAGGATCTGACTATAGCCCCGCTTCTGAGCCTTTTTCAAGGGTGAGAAAAACAATGACGGGTAACAATCCCATGCTAGATCTTGTTAATGTTGATGCACATAAAAAGATTGTCAGATTCTGTCAATTCGTTTTCAACATATTGAGCGGAAACGAAAGTCTGATGTCAATCAAGGGCCGTAACTCCATCAAAATTTTGCGAAAAATTATGGGCAACAATCCCAAGCTAGATCATGTCAATGTGATGTGCATACAAATTTTGGTCAGATTCTGTCAATTAGTTCTCAAGATATTGAGCAGAAACAAAAGTCTGATGTCTATCAAGGGCTGTAACTCTGTCAAATTTTGCGAAAAATGACAGGCAACAATCCCAAGCTAGATCTTGTTAATGTTGATGTGCATACAAAATTTGGTCAGATTCTGTCAATTTGTTCTCAAGATATTGAGCGGAAACGAAATTCTGACGTCAATCAAGGGCTGTAACTCCATCAAAATTTTGCGAAAAATGACAGGCAACAATCCCAAGCTAGATCATGTCAATGTGATGTGCATACAAATTTTGGTCAGATTCTGTCAATTTGTTCTTAAAATAATGAGCGGAAACGAAATGTTCACGGAATGACAGAACCACGGAATGACGGAATCACGGAAGGACAGGGTGAATCCAGTATAGCCCCACTTTTCAAAAGCAGGGCTATAAATAAGAAAATACATTCATTTGTGAAAGTTTTAGTGGGGACAAGTTCAAATCCCAAGGGACAAGTTCTAAACACTCGGACCAGTTTCTGTATGGGTCTTATTTCTAACACTGAATTGTAACTTACTAGCATTCCTCTCGCTGTTTAGATCCAGATCATTTTCTTCTAGTGATATATCTAACAATTCTTTAATCCTTTCTAGTACTTCTTGGACCTTTTCATCAGCAAACATGTAGTCACATAGTCGGATATCAGAGTGAGGCAGTTTGAAGAAAACTCTCATTGGTGTGTTGTAGTTTTCTTCCATAGCTGCAAAGAGTTTAAGGATTATACAAAACTTGTACGGTATTCTTCTTCTACATTTTATTGAAAACAATATTTGAAAATGTTTTCTTTGATTTGAGCAAATAAAAACTATGGGTCACTGAGCTAAATGTTGATTTACACTGGCTGAAAAAACACTTTCACTTTTGGGAAGCATTGAGTGTGATTTTAAACTTTTATTTCATTGTTGAATGAAATTCTAGGCAAACAGAATAGTTCCAAATGGGGTGCAGTATTTTGAGGTGTCACACCTGGGGCTATTCTACTTTCGGTTATGCAAATACATTTCACCTGTATCTTCCTCTACCACCTGTATATCAGCACACAGAAGATCACAGCGGGATAGCACACTTCTTACTATGTCTGTCTTTAAAGCCTAAAGATCAACAGAAGAATGTTGTTGGTTCGGTTACAAGACTGAATATTTAACCAGCGCTATGTATGGGGATAATTTGCCATGCTCAATAATACAACATTGCGGCCATAGGATTTTTATCAGAAATCTGTATTTTACAAGCAACTGCATGGCAGACGTAGCTTTCAGAAAGTAGATTCGCTTGCTTTTAGTTTGTATTGAGATTAAACATCCCTGTCAACAGTTTTTCAGTTATTTCTAGATGGAACCACCGCTTCCTGGGTATTAACCAATACTGTGGGGAGTTAGTCTTGCCCAAGGACACAACATGGTACCTTGTGTGGGGATCGAACCCAGAACCTCTTAATTTTAATTTCAAGTCTGATGCTCTACCGCTTGGTCATCTTTCTCCCCTTAAGAAAATAGTCATTTTATTTAAAATTACAATGTATAAAGAAGCAAATTACAAAGCCTTATTAGCTGACCTTTTCAGCATCTTCCACTGCTGCCTTTGCTATGATGTATGCTTCACTGTGGATTGTTCCCTTCATTATGACAGATCCAATCTTATCCTCCGATACTGGATCCTCTATGGTTTTACCCTGTGTATGACACTGAAATGTTAAGGTACAAAATAAATTTGGGTATTAGAGTTTTAAGTCTTACAGCTAAGGTCATTTTGAGACTAGACCTTGGTATTTTTAGTCTCATTCAAAAGACTGGATAAGCATGAACTCAAACTTGTGACTATTCCTCTAGGTTTTACAAGGCAAGTGACTTAACTACTATGCTACACAGACTCCTAAAGTTTTAGATGTTGGATGTTATAAAATTAAGTTTTGCTTTTCAGTGTCAGAAATTTTAGTCTATTTACTGACATTATACAATTGTTGCCCTTGAGTGAGGGTGACATGACGATTTGTTCACCCGAGGCAGGTAATATTGCCCGAGGGCAAGGCCCGAGGGCAATATAACCTGTCGAGGGTGAACAAATCGTCATGTCACCCTCACTCAAGGGCAACAATTGATTTAATATACCAAACCACTTTTAAAACAAATCAGCGGCATGCCACACGACAAACGCATGTAACTACAAATGCAACTGCACATTTAGGCGAATATGACGTCAGAGGGTAATAAGATCATGCGACATGACAGAATAGCACCCTCCACGTGCACTGTAAACAAACGCATGTGACTACAAGTGTAGCTGCACGTTTTAAGGCAGATATGACGTCAGAGGGTAATATGATCATGCGACATGACAGAATAGCACCCTCCACTTGACATGCTCTGGACCAATCAAAATCCACGCTCAGCCAATGAATATTAATGAGGTATAATAAAATGCCTTTAATATAGAAATTAACAGAAAGTGCTCACAAATTTAAGTGAAAATCTTACCTTATCAACTACATAAGAAATGGCAACATGTAGTATCCATGTGAATAGTCTTACCAATTTTACAAGAAGATTGCAGCTATACTGTCGTGGAATTGTCTGCCCTTTGTCTCGACCTTTACCCTTTTTCTCTGTGGACGGGTCCAAAGCTTCTGTTTGCGTTCTCATTTTACCATCAATTAGGATAAGGCTGTCATAAATTCTCGTACAAAATGGATGAACACAATACTGAAACATACAAATTATTCTTAACCCATATAAGGCTGGCGTCCTTTTAGTAGGACATAGGCAAACAGTGGGGCTATTCTGTTTGCACGGAGATATTTCATCGAAAAATGAAATAAAAAATAAAATCACTCCTAACACCCCACAAATGAAAGTGGACTCATCCAATTAATAATGATGGAAGAATCCATTCGTCAAATATAAGTTAAATCATTCACATTCAAGTTTGAACAATGCTGGATTAAAACTGATTTTACTAGAGGTATGATTATCAAAGAAAATGAATATCAAAGAAATAGGTATTTCAACTGTTTATGGCCCGTATTCAATGTCTTTTGAGACCAAATGAGCCGCCTCATGAAAAAACCAACAATCTGCATATGTGAAAACAAAGATGCAGATCAGTTTCGCGGTAACCGCGAAGCTGATCAGCGCCTTTGTTTTCGCTACATGGATAGTACAGTTCCCCTTCCTCTTAAATCCAAAATTTGAAGGTTCAAGCCTGCTTCTGTGATTGTACAGCCTGATTTGTGTCAGACCTGTTCGGAAACCACATTTTTTGTTTTCCCATGAGACGGCTCAAATGGTAAAGCAATAATCAGAAACTGGTGCAATCAGAACCAAAGTCTAACTCTAAAACCCAGGTGGGAAAAACTATTTGACAATCAAGTATTTATGCAAAGAGAACATACCATAAGCTGAGTGAGCAGCTATTTCCCTAAAGGTGGCAACTCAGTAACCTGAACATAACTAAAGCAGACGAACAACACATCTTATAGAAAACCATCTAAATCTTAAGGTATACAAAAATCTCCCCTTACTTGTGTCTGTATTAAACCTGAGGTGTTATGCAGTTTGGGGAATTCATAGTATTATAGCAATAGTTCTTACCTGGATCTGTTTTAAGACTGAAGAGTTCTGTAGTTTAGGAGGTAACTGTACAGGAATGTCAACTGAGATGTTGGTGGAGAGTTGATGCCACGTCTCGGAGGAACCCTGGTACTTCCAGTCGGCTGGACGAAATGCACTCTAGAAATAGTGGATTATATGAGCCGCATTGTTAGAAAAGCGGATTGCCTATGCAAAAACGAAGGCGCAGATCAGCTTCCCAGTAACTGCGAAGCTGATCAGCGCCTTTGTTTTCGCTACACAGTTTCTCTTCTTCTTAAATTCGAAATTTCAAGCTTTTAGCCTGCTTCTGTGACTGTACAGGCCAGTTTGTGTCAGACCTGGTCAGAACTCCTGAAGACCCGTTTTCTCACCTCCTGGCACATATATAAGTAAAATATGTTGTTCAAATGAGAATATATGAGAATAAAGTTTAAATAAATGAGCCGCCTCATGGGAAAACCAACAATTTGCATATGCGAAAACAAAGGCTCAGATCAGCTTCGCGGTAACCGCGAAGCTGATCAGCGCCTTTGTTTTCGCTACTCGGATAGTACAATTCCTCTACTTTCTAAATCCAAAATTTCCAGCCTCTAACCATCTTCTGTGACTGTGCAGCCCGGTTTGTGTCAGACCTGTTCAGAAACCACATTGTTGGTTTTTCCACGAGGTGGCTCAAATGTTCTATGTGGGAGAATAGTAAGTTATTTATAGAAACCAGCTATTCAAATGATTACTGTAATCGCTATTATCAAAGTAATTGACACTCTCAATTTATTAATGCTCAAATAAACAATTTTTCAGTAATACTGAGACAAAAGCCACCATTTACCAGGTTTTAACTATAGATATTTATGTTAATGAGTCTTGCTCAACACTGGTGGAATTGGAAATTTTGGAACATCTTTATTTGAAATCTGACAAACAACTGACTCTCCTTGTGTATTGTGGTCATGAAAAATTATACAGTTTACCTTTGGATCTGAGACATCTATGGTTCTACAGGTGTACCTAGAATTGTGTTAAGGATATCAGGACAAGAGCCTTTAAAAGAAAAAACAACAAACAAATAAAAACACAGACATACATCTTGAGTAACCAGCACTGTAAAGAAAAAGTTAAAACCACATTAAACAGCCAAATGCTTTCTGTAGGCGTACTGTAAATCCAACAAAGATTTGCTTAACAATACATCAACCTTATTGGGTCATTAGAATCTTCCATTAAAGAGCTTACATGTATTTCATGGTATAGCGTGTGAAACATGCCGTCCCATGGTTAAGAGAACAATGGTACTAATTACCATCAGCTTCTTGTGCATATTACAATTTGTGCTGCATGCACATGGGTACTCTGTGGTAGGTGCATGAGTTCTCTCAGTAACGAGAATTAGATTATTAGACTGTTCATTTGTGTTAGAAATACATGTATACAGAATAATTCAATTATGTACTCAAAGGATACTTTCTAGTTGTTGAACAAATCTGTAGTAACACCCTGTCCATATGTACATCTGTCTGCATGTCTAAACTGGACTTCTTTTCTAACTTCTGAAGGGCAAACATTATCTGGAATTGTAAAAGGCTATTATTATAAAATGAAAAAAAAAAAGAGTCAATAAGCAATGCTTATCCTGCCCATAACCCTGTATACTAAAGCCATACTTGAATTATAAAGGGAAATAACTCTTTAGAGGATTGGCACCTAGACTAAGCATTTGTCTCATAAATATCAAGATGCCTGCAAAATTTCATCTATAAATTCCATCAATGTGTCTTCAAGATATTAACGAAACAAAAGTGTTACGGACGGACGGACAACCTGAAAACAGCATTCGTTGTGGCAGGTGATATAAGCACTAATTCAGAAGGAAAACCATGGTTGGAAATTAATGCCAAAAAACTATAATTATAATTATTATCTAACACAACCTGTATAATACATGTACCTGTCTTAGTTTAGCCTGAGAGCTCTGTATCATCGGTGGCGGTGCCAGGGCAAACACACCGATCACCTGGAGACCACCTGGCAACATGGTGCTCACCTAGGAAAACAAAAGTGGTGTCATTTAAGAATGTTGACAAGCATACTTTTATACCAGAGGACCAATGGTCCTGTAAACGCTCACCTGAGTCTGCTGCATATACCAATAAACATGTTTGAATATTATGGTATTTAACCCCAGTGCAGGGGCAGATGAAGCCCTTGGGCCGTTTTCTTTTTTCAGAATAATCAATATTCTGTCCATTTGCCAATTTCTTGCTGGCTTTTCCCTTCAAATGACGTTTTAACAGTTTTTCCCATTCAAATGCATGGGCAACCCATGTTGACCTTGCCATAAACTTGGTCAAGGTCATCACAGGGTCATGATTTATATATACATTGTAGTACTATAGCCATGGATGCTTCACGCCAAGTTTCATTGAAGTCAATCTATTGGTTTCAGAGAAGAAGATATTTGAAGGGTTTTTACCATATATGGGCATGGCGGCCATCTTGGTCATGTGACCTAGATTATTAATATATACATTGGTTCCCCCATCCTATAGATGCTTCACATAAAATTTGGCTTCAATTGGCCAAGTGGTTTTAGAGAAGATGTTTGAATATTATGGTAATATACATGTATATTGCCCCGGGGTGTGGGCATATGAGCCCTTAGGTCCATTTTTTTTTTCAGAATCATTAATATTTAGTCCTACTACCCATTTCCTGCAAGATTTTCACCTCAAATGACTTTTTAAAAGTTTTCCCCATTCCAATGCATTGGCGACCTATGTTGACCTTGTCCTAAAATAGGTCAAGGTCACCACAGGGTCATATTTTATATACACATTGTAGTACTTCAGCCATTGGTGCTTCATGCCCAGTTTCTTTGAAATTGGTCCACCAGATTCGGAGAAGAAGATTTTTGAAGGGTTTTTACCTTATATGGGCATGGCATGGCCATCTTGGTCATGTGAACTAGATAATCTATATACACATTAATTCCCACATTCCATAGATGCTTCACATAAAATTTGGCTTTGATTCGCCAAGCGGTTTCAGAGGAGAAGATGTTTGAATATTATGGTAATATACATGTATATTGCCCCGGGGTGGAGGCAGATGAGCCCCTGAGGTCCATTTTTTTTCAGAATCATTAATATTCAGTCCTACTGCCCATTTCCTGCAAGACTTTCACTTTAAATGACATTTTAAAAGTTTTCCCTATTCAAATGCATTGGCGACCTATGTTGACCTTGCCATAAAAAAAGGTCAAGGTCATCACAGGGTCATGATTTATATATACATTGTAGTACTTGAGCCATTGATGCTTCATGCCAAGTTTCATTGAAATCGGTCCAGTGGTTCCGGAGAAGAGAGTTTTTGAAGGGTTTTTACCATATATGGGCATGGCGGCCATCTTGGTCATGTGACCTGGATTATTTATATACACATTGGTTCCCCCTTCCCATAGATGCTTCATGTAAAATTTGGCTTTGATTGGCCAAGCGGTTTCAGAGAAGAAGATGTTTGAATATTATGATAATATACATGTATATTGCCCCGGGGTGGGGGCGGATGAGCCCCTGGTGCCCAATTTTTTTCAGAATCATTAATATTCAGTCCTACTGCTCATTTTCTGCAAGATTTTTCCTTTAAATGACAATTTAACAATTTTTCCCATTCAAATGCAAAGGCGACCTATGTTGACCTTGCCGTAAAATAGGTCAGGGTCACCGCAAGGTCATGATTTATATATACATTGTAGTACTTGAGTCATCGATGCTTCATGCCAAGTTTGGTTGAAATCGGTCCAGTGGTTCCGGAGAAGAAGATTTTTGAAGGGTTTTTACCATATATGGGCATGGCGGCCATCTTGGTCATGTGACCTGGATTATTTATATACACATTGGTTCCCCCTTCCCATAGATGCTTCATGTAAAATTTGGCTTTGATTGGCCAAGCTGTTTCAGAGAAGAAGATCTTTGAAAATGGTGGACGACGGACGGACGACGGACGGACGACGGAGCATGGGTATACTATAAGCTCACCTTGTGAGCCTGACGGCTCAGGTGAGCTAAAAAACTGATTATGTGGTATTATTTGAGCCTATCATTAATTGAAGTATGGCAACATTGCCACATCAACCAAAACCAATATCATAATGTCTTTGTCTATATACAGTTGTACTGCCAAAATATTTACTTTATATCTAAAATGACTATGAAAACCAACCTGTTTTGCATGTGTAGCAGGCCATTGCTCATTCAGCAGCTCCAGGCTTGTTGGTTTACTCTGGGATTTCCGTCGCTTTTTCTTGGACTTTTCTGCATCTGCTTGATCATCATCATCACTGGCTTGGTCCTCCATAGGTTCTGGAGTCCGGACAATGTGTACTGCATAGTCTTTCTGTGTAGATAACTAAAGCAGAACAAGAGAACTGTTTAATTCTTAAATTCTGTTGTATTGTAAGACCATTGTTTGTATGCTATTTTTGTTCCCCTATATTTCCACAATCACGCATGACAATCATATTAAATTTTCAAACCATCAGAATGAATAATACGAATAATCATACTTTGATCTAACTGACTGCTTTTGATTCAGCTTATGGGAATACTCAGCCAATGTCCAGACTGTCAGTTATCCAAACCACTTTTCTCCTTGGCAGTCTTTAACCAAGGTCTCTCCATAGAAAAGTTCAGGAAACTCTGTACTGAATTTACAAATAATCCAAAAATCCCAAGTATCAAGTCAGGTATCATATATGGACGGTGCTGGAAGCAGTCATATAACTTACTCTAATTGTGAGCAACCATTTAATACAAATTAAGGTCATGATACACTCCATTACAGAATACATGATCATATCAGCTTCACAATCAAATGGGCCACAACATTGGAAAATGTACCTTTGCACAATATATTGAGTACTTGAAAAACTATTATAATTTAAATGTATAATGTTTCTAGACTCTAGAGTCTAGTACTAAGTCTTTATTTGACCAAATTATTCAAGTTATTTTGTGAGATATTACATAATCACAATATTAACCCTACAGACGTCATTGTTCTGAAAACTGACGTCAAAGTTACTTAATGCATTTCTGCATGTTAGCAGAGCCTACAAAACTCGATGCATTTGCTTAAAATTGCTTAAGCTTTTGGTCAGAATCTATTGTTTAGATAGAAGCAGACTATACTTACAAACAATATGTCAAAATCGTTTTGTCTATTTTTGTGACTATGTGGTTGCTATGGTAACCGTTTGACAATTGATATAGGAAATTAAGTATATTATGTGCTAAAACAAGGGCAGATAACTCCAAATATTAAAAATAAATATGTTTAAACCCCCATTTAAGCGATAGCCCTGTGTTCAAAGATAACAAATACAGCGTTAATTCTGAATCATGTTTTACATGATTTTTCCGCTTCTGTGCAGTTTTTCCATTAATAGCATCAGAATGTCCGAAGGCACTTTTTGTCGCGTTGAGGTTCATATAATTTTCAAGAAAATAAATTGTGCAAATTCTCAAGAAAAATGTTCCGTAAAATTTTATATGAATAAAAGTTGTAAAAATGGACACTGAGGTACATTGTAAGACAAAATGGACTCAAGCTCTAATGTTATTATTAATGTGGACTGGATAATTCAGTATGGTCTGGTGTAAAAAAATGAATGCTTCAAGAATATCAGGCTTATGTAAAACTGACACTAACGGTAAATTTTGAATGTACACTTTCTTTGTGATTAGGCCTAAATAAAATATATGTGTGGTTCCTGTTACATGCCCCAAAAAATTAGGGTAGGTAGGTAGGGAGTATTATTTAATTTAGTCAAAACATGTAACACAGAATTCGGAAAACGGCCTCAAAATTGGAAAATAAGGCTATTTTTAGTTGTTTTTCTCTTTAAAGACCATTTTAATGTTTAGGGTAGGATGAAAAAATTCGGGTAGGTAGGGAAAGCTGAACCACACATATAAATCATTTAGGCCTTATATACAACACTTGCATTAAAGGGTTTAAAGAGAGACATTGCTTTAACCAAGCAGATAAGATAAGCAGTACTCAGTGACTGTGTCCATCCTTTGACCATAACTGGAAGCTGCAGGATCCAGAAATTAGACATCAACAGCACAAGACTGCTGATTGTCAAGAGTTAGATTGAGAAATATTAATAAAGAGGGCTTTGTTGGATCGGCAGATTTTCCATTTTCTTTGTTTACATGCCTTTGCAAGCATTCTAGACAGGTACCAATGATGACAGCAGCTAGAGGTTTTTATAATCTATGTGGTAGGGACTACACATCTATATACGTAGCATCTTCCGATATAAGGTCAGACACCTTTGACAGTCAACAGACCTGGGTTAATCTTAATCGTTAATCATGATTACTACTTTTATTCAATTGAATTTTTTTTCAATTGAAAATTATTCTGTAATCGTAGATTTTTGTGATTGAAATTAATCTTATTCTTATTCGAATACTTTTCAAAAATGCCTGTAATCGTGATTGATTGTATAAATAATTTTCGATTACATTCCAAGATGTGCTGAAAATTCTTTTTCTGAAAAAAAAGAGAGAAAAAGAAAGTAAATAGACTAATATTTAAGATTATGTTCACAACAAGAATTCTGTGATTTTCCAAAAAAATTAATATATCAAATGGGAATTCTGATAAAGTAACAGATCAGATGTGCAGAATGCCATAAGTTTTGGCTTTTATCTCTAAATGTGAAAAAAAAACAACAACACACAAACAGCATTTTCTTTATGAAAATGACATGGGCACATAATAAAGTTATTCATGCATACAGGTCAACAATTTAACAGTATTATATTTTTTTCTTGTCCTATTTGGGTATTTTTTCTGGCTTTACCATATCATTTCAGAAGTCTTCTTAGTACACTCCTTTTTTCCTTCATTTCTTTGACCTCACCATGCTTATAAACATAGAATTGACCTATTCCGCTTATCGGAAAAGATGGCAATGACGTCATCGATAATATTACCTGTGAACTCACGGGTACAGAGTCAATTAAAACAGTGTTTTCTGAGGAAAACTATGTCCCCCCAACCGTTTAGTAATTGAAGTGTAGCTACCTTGTGATATGAAGTTTTTCTAGGGAAGACACCATGTAAGGTGTGATAGTTTAAACTTGTTTTGGACCCTGTCTAAAATTGGGTCACAATCACCAAATTCTTATTAACTCTGAACCTCCTCACAACAATGCTTCTGAGCAAGTTTGGTCAAAATCCATCAATTATTAGTTTACAAGATATCGTATCAGAAAAACTAATTTCAACAGTTTTTATGGACCCGTGACCTTGGAAATTAGGTCAAGGTCATCAAAATCTAATCAACTTTGAGCCTCCTCCAAACAATGCTTCTGTGCAAGTTTGGTCAAAATCCATCAATTGGTTTACAAGATATTGCAGTGAAAAGACTAATTTCAACATTTTTTTATGGACTCGTGACCTTGAAAATTAGGTCAAGGTCACCAAAATCTAACCAACTCTGAGCCTTCTCGCAACAATGCTTCTGTGCAAGTTTGGTCAAAATCCATCAATTGGTTTACAAGTTATCGTGTTGGAAAGATTAATTTCAACATTTTTTATGGACTCGTGACCTTGAAAATTAGGTCAAGATCACCAAAATCTAATCAACTCTGAGCCTCCTCCCAACAATGCTTCTGTGCAAGTTTGGTCAAAATCCGTCAATTGATTTACAAGATACTGCGTTGGAAAGACTAATTTCAACATTTTTTATTGACTTGTGACCTTGAAAATTAGGTCAAGGTCACCAAAATCTAGCCGACTCTGCGCCTTCTCGCAACAATGCTTCTGTACAAGTTTGGTCAAAATCCATCCATTCGTTTACAAGTTATCGCGTTGGAAAGACTAATTTCAACATTTTTTATGGACTCGCGACCTTGATTATTAGGTCAAGGTCACCAAAATATAATCAACTCTGAGCCTCCTCCCAACAATGCTTCTGTGCAAGTTTGGTCAAAATCCATCGATTGGTTTACAAGATACTGCATTGGAAAGACTAATTTCAACATTTTTTATGGACTCGTGACCTTGAAAATTAGATCAAGGTCACCAAAATCTAATCAACTCTGAGCCTTCTTGCAACAATGCTTCTGTGCAAGTTTGGTCAAAATCCATCTATTGGTTTACAAGTTATCGCGTTGGAAAGACTAATTTCAACATTTTTTATGGACTCGTGACCTTGAAAATTAGGTCAAGGTCACCAAAATCTAATCAACTCTGAGCCTCCTCCCAACAATGCTTCTGTGCAAGTTTGGTCAAAATCCATCAATAGGTTTACAAGATATTGCATTGGAAAGACTAATTTCAACAGTTTTTATGGACTTGTGACCTTGAAAATTAGGTCAAGGTCACCAAAATCTAGCCGACTCTGCGCCTTCTCGCAACAATGCTTCTGTACAAGTTTGGTCAAAATCCATCCATTCGTTTACAAGTTATCGCGTTGGAAAGACTAATTTCAACATTTTTTATGGACTCGTGACCTTGATTATTAGGTCAAGGTCACCAAAATATAATCAACTCTGAGCCTCTTCCCAACAATGCTTCTGTGCAAGTTTGGTCAAAATCCATCGATTGGTTTACAAGATACTGCATTGGAAAGACTAATTTCAACATTTTTTATGGACTCGTGACCTTGAAAATTAGATCAAGGTCACCAAAATCTAATCAACTCTGAGCCTTCTTGCAACAATGCTTCTGTGCAAGTTTGGTCAAAATCCATCTATTGGTTTACAAGTTATCGCGTTGGAAAGACTAATTTCAACATTTTTTATGGACTCGTGACCTTGAAAATTAGGTCAAGGTCACCAAAATCTAATCAACTCTGAGCCTCCTCCAAACAATGCTTCTGTGCAATTTTGGTCAAAATCCATCAATAGGTTTACAAGATATTGCATTGGAAAGACTAATTTCAACAGTTTTTATGGACTTGTGACCTTGAAAATTAGGTCAAGGTCACCAAAATCTAGCCGACTCTGCGCCTTCTCGCAACAATGCTTCTGTACAAGTTTGGTCAAAATCCATCCATTAGTTTACAAGTTATCGCGTTGGAAAGACTAATTTCAACATTTTTTATGGACTCGTGACCTTGATTATTAGGTCAAGGTCACCAAAATATAATCAACTCTGAGCCTCCTCCCAACAATGCTTCTGTGCAAGTTTGGTCAAAATCCATCGATTGGTTTACAAGATACTGCATTGGAAAGACTAATTTCAACATTTTTTATGGACTCGTGACCTTGAAAATTAGGTCAAGGTCACCAAAATATAATCAACTCTGAGCCTTCTTGCAACAATGCTTCTGTGCAAGTTTGGTCAAAATCCATCAATAGGTTAACAAGATATTGCATTGGAAAGACTAATTTCAACAGTTTTTATGGACTCGTGACCTTGAAAATTAGGTCAAGGTCACCAAAATCTAATCAACTCTGAGCCTCCTCCCAACAATGCTCTTGTGCAAGTTTGCTCAAAATCCATTCATTTGTTCAGAAGATATCGCGTCAGAAAACCTAATTTGATCAGTTTTCATGGGCTGGTGACCTTGAAAATGAGGTCAAGGTCACCAAAATCTAATCAACTCTTTCCCCCCTCCCAACCATGTATCTATGCAAGTTTGGTCAAAATCCATCCACTGGTTCAAAAGATATCGCGTAAGAAAGAAGCTACGCGGACGCGGACGCCGACGCGGACGCGGACGCCGACGCCGACGCCGACGCCGACGCCGACGCCGACGGGAACCGCACCAAAAACAATATGTCCCCCACCTTCGGTTGGGGGGACATAATAAATACACAGACTTAATACACATATCTGTGCGGGTAAATGTGTCTTAAATTGTAAATATACGTTGAAATCAAAGCTGAATTAAATAAAATGAATTTAACTTAATATAAGAACCACTGAAAAAGAATTATCCGCCATCTGTCTGAAAAATTATTCTGGCAAGGTTTGTTTTAAACTCGGAAAACTTAATGATCTACAGAGAATGAGTTATATGTAGTTGGATAACTTTATCCAATGCATTCACTTATTATTTTCAGCTCACATTTTTTCTAGATTTGTTTTTATATAACGGCAGCTTATATTTCACCATTTTATTTAGTAATTATAATAATTTAATATGATAATAGATAGAAATGTACAATAACCGTGCCGTTGAAGTTGTTGGAGTTGTTGGAGTTTTAAAATCCACGCATGTGTGGTATGTTATTTTAAAAAATCTTAAACATGTCTCCTCCGAAAACAGATGCAGAAATACTACAGCGTAAAATTGTCATAAAATTTCAATGTAATCTGAGACTGAATTGCCAGAAATTGTGTGCATATTAAATAAAGAGATCAAAGCCGCCCGCGCTTGCCAAAAAATCAAAATATTTAACTATAAATAAACCCGGAAATATTGCGCTTTTCACGATATTTCCCTTCCAAATTCAAAATATATGCATTCTGGAAACAGTCTTTTCTCATTACACAACAAAACTTTTAAAGGTTTGGGCGTTTTAGGTCATACAATATAACGTATATTGGCTTTTAATAAAGCCGCCATTACTGATATGTACCCGTGAGAGTGACCCGGATGCTGGCTGATGACGTCACGCCATCTTTTCCGATAATCGGAATTCTTACCTGTTTGTTCACACCTTTACGGATTAACTAATAAACAGGTGTCATATCGTTTGTGTTGTCAAAACACCCTAGTTAGTGACAATATACAAGGATTAGCAGAATCAATGTCTCTATCTATAGAGACACAATGACAGAATCAACAACTTTGAGAGTCATATTACAAAACTGATGTCAAAATTACACCAGTAAAATTTTTTGTCCAATTTGGAGTTGTTAGCCAAATTAACACACACAAACACACACACAACATCATGAGACCTTATAAAATTATGTTTTATGATTCACTGTTTTGTAAAGACTACAATCTGAAGATAAAGTGCCCAATACACCAAGAGGATTCCAATAATCCAACATAAAACCATATACAGTTAAATCATAACTGCGTAATTCAAGACTGGCTAGATTATAAATGCAAAAACTAATCGATTGATTATTCGATTACTTTTGCAAATCAATTGTATTTGTAATCGATTACATTGTGTAAAAAATTATTTTTAATCGTAAGATTAAAAGTAATTGTAATCGTTAGTGATTAACTTTGAAAGTAATCGATAACAGGTCTGACAGTCAAGTACCTGTAGTGGCAATGAGAAAGCAGACAAGCTCACTAAGGATCAGGGGAAAAAATGACAGATGATGCAGGAATTGCAAACCAGTCTGAAGTTACATTTGATTTAGGACACATATTGATGCAGAATTCAATCAAATTGGATTTGGAAAAATTGCTGAAATCGCCAAAAACCACAAAATAAGCAACATGATAAAATATGAAGATATCAATATACCGACTACCGAGTGACTGTAGCAGTTGTGGCTTGAATACTTTTTCAATGAACAGTTTAACTTGGAAAGTGAAAATAGGTTTGACCTACTTGCAAGAGGTCATGAAACCAAGTCCACTGAAACCTTGAATAGCAAAAACAGTTTTATTAGTGGTCTGAAATTTTCCAGTATCAACATAAACAGTATAAGAGGAAAAAAACTTGAGTTGTTGGCCTTCATTGATTTTCATCAATCGCAGATTTTTGTGATTCAGGAAACAAAAATTGACAATTCCATATTAACGTCTGAATTATTTCCGGAATCTTTTCCATACAGCGTGTACAGAAAGGATAGAACCTTAAATGGTGGTGGTGTTATGCTTCTTGTACACAAGGACATCCCACACATTGGACAATGACTCAGAGTCAGTTTGGGTCAAACTTTTTGTAAATAAGAAAACTCACTTTGTGGCTAGCTGGTATCGACCACCTGTCGATGGTCATTTAACAGTATCGGACAATGGAAATGACTTATTGAATTCCCTGGAAAAGTTTGACAATTTATTTAGAGAACAGCTTGACAAAATCAAAAATATTAATAAAGGCAACAAACCCCCCTTAATTCATGTTTTAGGTGATTTTAACTTTAGAGATATTGTATGGCTGGACAGACTCAGCAAATCTGGGTCATCATTGAGTCAGACGGAGGGTCAGATTTTGACAGATATCATGAATGACCATGGTTTGGAACAATTAGTAAATTTCCCCACCAGAGAAAGAAATACTTTGGACTTAATTTTGACCTCTCTTCCTGGTCAGTTTGTAGACATTCATCCCCCGGATAAGCTCAGTGATCATGACATTGTTTCTGTCACATTGAAAATTGCTATCCCCCCTATAAAGAAACCTAGGAGAAAAGTGTATCGTTATCAGAAAGGTGATTATGAATCTATGAGAGCAGAAACACTTAAATTTGCAAAGGAAAGATACTTCAACGGTTACTCAGATACTCGGTCTGTCCAGGAAAATTTCAATCTCATTACATCGTTTATTCAGGAATCGGCAGATAAACATATCCCCTCAAAAACTAGTTGCTCAGTTTCCTCTGTCCCTTGGATAACACCTGAAATAAGAAGGAAGATTCGCAGAAAAAATGCAACTCATGCAAAAGCTAAAAAGACTGGTAGTGCAAAATTTAGATCTAAATTTGAATCTTTACGGAAAGAGATCAAAGCTGATATCAGGAAGCAGCATGATCTTTATGTGAACAACTTGGTAGGAGATGTTAAGGCTATTCCTAGAGATTTTTACAGGTACATAAACAGTCAGAAAAAAGATACTCAAGGCATTCCCCCGTTGAAAAAGAGAAATGGAAGTGGAATAGCACAATCCGAATTTGAGAAGGCGGAAGAATTTAATGGTCAGTTCTCAGATGTTTTCACTAAAAGTGAATACAAACAGGTCCCTCCTATGGATAGATCTGCCCCATTCATGCATGATATTGTGGTCACAAAGTAAGGGGTGACCAAACTCCTCAAAGGTCTAAACCCGTCTAAAGCCTTAGGGTGATGAGCTTCATCCCAGAGTCCTAAAGAAACTGGCTATGGAATTAGGGCCGGTATTCGCCCATCTCTTCCAGCAGTCAATTGATACAGGTGAAATTCCTAAAGAATGGTCTCTTGCTAATATTTGCCCCCTGTTTAAGAAGGGCGACAGGTCACTTGCCCGCAATTACCGCCCTGTTTCTTTGACATGCATTCCTTGTAAGCTTCTTGAACATATTGTATGCTCTAATATTATGGCCCATCTTGACGAACATGAACTCCTGTCGGACAGGCAACACGCATTTAGGAAATGGCATAGCTGTGAAACTCAGTTGACTACAGTGATAAATGACTGGGCCAAAATCTTGGACAAAAAAGGCCAGGTCGACACTTTTATACTCGATTTTGAAAAGGCTTTCGATACTCCTCCCCATGAACTCCTTAAAAGCAAATTGTTCAGCTATGGAATAGGTGGAACAACACTGAATTGGATAAATGCTTTCCTTTGTTTCAGACAACAAAGGGTAGTGGTTAATGGTATTAAATCGGATTGGGCTCCAGTTGTGTCGGGTGTCCCTCAGGGCACCGTTCTCGGCCCCTTGCTGTTTTCCTTGTATATAAATGACATCTCAGCAGACATCGAGTCTGAAATAAGACTCTTTGCTAATGATTGTGTTTGCTATCGTGAAATCAAGAATGAAGAGGATACATTGAAACTTCAAAGAGACATTGATCGCTTAGGCAGTTGGGCTAGAAAATGGGGAATGAGATTTCAACATGTCAAATGCAACATGATGCAGCTGACAAATAAACGGTCTAGTAAGATACAGGCTAACTACACCCTTGAGGGCACTTTACTGGAAAACGTTGAAAGCATAAAATACCTGGGAGTAACAATCACAAATGATTTGAAATGGAATACTCATATTTCCAATGTTTGTACAAAGGCTAACAGAACTCTCGGATTCTTGAGGAGAAATTTGTATTCTTGTCTCCCAGATGTGAAAGAAGCAGCTTATAAAGGACTGGTGCGGCCAGTCTTGGAATATGGAAGCTCCGTTTGGGACCCTCACACTCATGGCCTCCAGCCTCCAGGAAGAACTGGAAAAGGTCCAAAATCGTGTGGCAAGGTTTGTGACGGGAAATTATGTTTTTGAAACCGGGAGCATGACTGGCATTTTAGGTCAACTGAAATGGGAATCTCTTAAGAAAAGGAGAAAGGATAGTAGACTTATATTGCTATACAAAGGTCTAAAGGGTAAAGCCAGAATGACACTGGCTATCCGCACGACGGTTGTGCCGATAATGCCGCTTATCGGCATGACCGTCGTGCGGATAAGCGGCGTTATCCGCACGACAGGAAAATAGATTTTTAAATATTAAATGCTTAGAGAATTGGTAACATTTTAAGTTGGTATATATTATCCATTTGTCCCAAACTGAAACAGATTATTTACCCATGCAAGAAATTTTACTTTTTAATTAACACAATTATTATTTTGCTGAAATTGGCTTTCCTGTGAACTTACCTGTAAAAATCAGACATGCAAATTATCGTAGCTGAACTAATAAAAGAATGTGGTAATCCAAAACAATAAACAGCCTTTTAATTTAATAACAATGGATCGATTAGTATGAAACATTTCATTAAGACAAAGATTAGATCTTGCATAAAATGTACAATGGTGATAGTTTTCCGCTTTTTAATAAGTCTATTGAATCTCTATTCTTTTTTTGTATTTTTATTATTTTTATTCATTCATTTTATTTATTTACACAAAAGATGTTTTTCGAATAAACTTCAATAGTCAAACTTATCATTAATTCATTTAATTGCAAATTAATAATGTAATGCATAAGAAAGCTTGTTAGAAAATTTCATACTCCCGTCGTGCCAATAGCCAATACCTGTAGCATTGGCTATCCGCATGACAGTCGGGCCGATAACGCCGCTTATCAGCACGACCGTCGTGCGAATAAGCGGCGTTATCGGCACGACGGGACCGTCGTGCGGATAGCCTCAGCCAGCCAGAATACCCACAGATGACCTTATCCCAAAGAATAGGCGTCGTAGAAATCAACACTCTTTGGCTTTTCAGATACCTTCAGCTAGCAAAGAAGCGTACAAAAGTAGTTTCTTTCCACAGACTATCAGGGACTGGAATGACCTCCCCGATTCACTTGTCTCCTCTGCTGAAATGTCTGATGACTGTGTGTCCAAGTTCGCTTCACTCGTGCGTTCAAGGGACTAATTTCTCCCCCATCCGAACCCCCTGGTGAAATAATGTCATTTGGCGTGTCACCAGTAAACTATTCAGATTCAGATAACCAAATTACGGAATCTGAGATCGTGAATTGAATTACCCTTGAAATTATGACAAAACAGTTGACAATTTAGTTTGAAATGAGACCCGACCACTGACACAAATTTTGACGCAATTGTCGATAAAAAATTAATGAATTTATAAAATAAATAATATGAACTTAGGCACTGCCTAGAACGGGCATGCAATCATGATTTTGAAATTATTATTCATGAAACAACTTCTAAACTGCACTTACTGTAAAAGTATATGTTGTGTCATTGTCCTGTCCTCCCCTATCCAATACCCTACCCTACCCTACCCTACCCTACCCTTACTCCTACCCTAACTTTACTCCTACCATTACACCTAACCACCTACCCAACACCTTACCTCCTACCCTATCCTTACGACTACCCCTACCCTCCCCCTACTCCTAATCCTTCCCCTACCATACCCTTACTCCTACCCCTACACATAACCTCCTACCCTACCCTACTCATACCCATACTCTACCCTTACTCATACTCTTTGCCCTTACCCTTACTCCTTCCCTTACTCTACCAATACCATACCCTAACTTCTACTCCTAACCATAACCTACCCAAACTCTTACCCCTACCAGGCTACCCTTACTACCATTGCTGCTACTCCTTAACCTACCATACCCTTACTCCTACTTCTACCCTACCAGTATTCATATTCTTATCCAACCTTACGAGTTACCATTACACCTACTCATTACCCTACCATCCCCTTACTCCTACTCCTACCGTACTCTTCCCTTCTTCTATCTTACCGTACTCTGCCTTGCCGTGCCCTACCCCACCTAACCCTACCCTATCAAACCCTATCCTTACTCCTACTATTTACCCTACTCTACCCTACCCTTACTCATTACTCTACCGTACCCTTACTCCTACCCCTCTTTTCACTATCCCTACCTTACCTAGTACCAGGGTGTTCCCCTCGACCTCGAGTATTAATTTAGGGGACCAATGTCCCACTACTGACAACTCCTAAACAACATTCTGACAAAATAGGACAATATCAGGAACAAGAAATATTTGTTAATTTTGGGGGACATCATGGTCCCTCTGGACAGAACTGCATGTTTGGGGGTCATTTTGGGCCAAAACGTTCATTTTGTGCGCCAGGTAAAACCCTCGGGTAGCTGACTGAAGAACGAACGACTTACGGAGCCGAAACGACCAGTTACTTGCATTTGGATGTGTATCGGCGATTCGCGGCCGAAACGACCGGATTTCGCTATTTAGACGCATCGTTCTGGTTCCGGTAAATAGTAACACCGGATATTAGAATTTCTTCGCACGTGACTGTGACGTAGTTTTTATTTATTTTTTGTAACTTTAGAAAGAAAGCTGATCTCAAATGGAACATATGCATACCGTTTGGGACATTATCGGAACATTATCCGACTCAATACCGAAACCACCCGTTGGGGACCTGACTGTAAATCGCATCACTGGCGTAGGGCTCCGATGGATGTAACGACTCGCGGCCGAATCGACCCACTTTCGCTATTAAGACGCACCTGTTTCGCTAAATTGTGATACCCGATTATGGCGATAATCGAGCATTCTCGCGCGCTGAGAAAGTGACGTAACCTGCTTTTTTTTTGTAATTTTGCAAACAAAATTGATCTCAAGTGAAACGAAAAAATATATTGTCCACAAAGAATCTAAACTGTATAATCATGGGCGGAAAAGGGATGTATATTTTATCTAGAACTGTCGATGAGATAGCGAATTATCGCGAGATAGGGAGATTAGCGATATCCCCCGAGACTAGGACCGGCGTTCAGGTGCACAAAGTTAGTTAGGTAAACAACACCAGAGTTCATTTACCCGTGTGTACGCGTTACCTATAGGCGGGCACGCAGCTGGGCCTTCGGCCCAGCCTCAGTGCGCTTCGCGCACTTCGTGCTATGCCCGTATTACCCCACCCACTATTTTAATGCGGTTGACGTGTCCAAACACCATTAGAACTTTCGTTAAAGCAGGTCCTTCGGCCTAATTTTAATTTCATGCAACAAACTGAAAGGGTTCAGTATTTTACCTGTCCTATGATGAGCCCAAAGTACCATTGACCAGTACCAAATAAACTATTGACATATGTTTGGATCGCGTCGTCCGCTACGATTGTGCGCCCCATTTTGTTGACTGCTACTTCGGAAATTTATTTTTAGCGTCATTTGATAGGTAATTTTGAGACCACCAGTCTACAGTGTAATATCCATCAACAATGTCGAAATCAAATCGAGACGTTTCGGTACCACTTAAACGCGGTCCAATTAAACACCCCCTAGAGACATATTTCCCTGTCTATTGAGGGCCATTAGCTGATCAATGATAGGGGACAGGACACTTGAAAACCTGGTGGTCTGACATTAACTCTGAATACAGGTAGGGACACAAACAGGTAAAATCAATAATGATTGCAGAGGGAGGCAGTTTTATTGCACAGGTTATCAAGGATCATAAAACCAATAAACAGTGGATCAAAGGTATTATCCTTTAGGGGCCTCTCTATTGCCCCCTGCAGAGATGAGGTAATCACCTAATTACGAGTCCTATGATCTCTGGACCATATTGCACCATTAGGGGCCATTAACCAAATAAACAGTGGTACCAATATCACTCCTTCAGGAACTAAGCCTTTAAATGCTACCTTGATGCTCCTTGAATACACTGCTTTAGATGCAAACCCTTGCATTTTTTTACAGTACAAGTACTTTCCAGTCCAAAGTTTCAAAATAAGCTGTCTCCTGCTGAGGCTGTATAGTCTTTTCAGTTGCGGATCCAGCATGAAACCCAGACAAAAAAAAGAATTCTGTGGAAGATGGCATTTTTGTTGCTTAAAGCTGAGATAAAGATGAAGAGATAAGAAAGTCCACCTAGCGGTCACTTTTGATTGACGCGCCTCTACCTGTGGCTCCACCTACTTCCGCCATTTTGTTTTTTTTTTACTCTAAACGAAGACAATTTCAACGCTATAAAAATCAACTTCCATCGGGGATTTTATACGTCTGATGAAGCAATATTTTAGTCCTAAAGAAATGATAAGCATTTTATCTTAAATTTTTGAACCAGATTCTGAAATTTGTAGTGTTCTTATTGGGTTTTTACTCGTGTATTTTACGTTGATAAAACGATGCAATCCTTGTTGAAGGTTTCAAAATGGCGACCAAGCGTAAAATAGTCGGTACTTTTTTTACTGCAACGCGTTGTTATTAATAGGCTAGGTAATTTTTAATCAACAAAATATGAAAGAAGAAAGATGTAAAAGTCGTTTTATTTGTAAATTAGCACTCAGCGCGTGACTGCGTTTGGGTTATGATCGTATAAATATTGACTATTTTTGTAATTTTAGGAAAATCTGTTCCGTCCGATCTCAAAACGATGCGTTTTATTTTTCATTATAAGGCTTCCATGAATGACATTTTTTTGATAAACATCATCAATATTCTTAAAGAACAATGTCTTACAAATCGTTTTATTGCCCTTTGATACTGTTTGGGTATTTTTGACAGGGTCAAATCGTCCGAATTAAGCAGCTGTTTTTCACAACTTTTCGCGCTTTTGAATTTAAAATGGCGATATTTTCTACACCTTATTTGGCAATGCAAATAAGATGAAAAAGTTACATTTTGAAAGAAAAAATGACAAATGATTTTACAGGACATCCTAAATGTTAGCTTCTGAACTGAATTTAGCTAAATTGTGGCTAAAAGGAGCTTAAAACTGATGATGATCAGAAATTGATCGACTCAGTATAGCTATGAAGATAGATAGATAAAAATTGTGTATAATTATTTTAATTCACAAGTTCGTTAAACATTGTGAAAACATTGCAGGAAAACACCTGATAAAAAGTCATTTTTGGGAAAATCGAGAGAAAAAAAATCGAACAATGAAATATACAAGATCAAAATATTGAATGGCCTCCTTACCTTTTGCATTTGTAATTCCATGTTTTTTTCGTAGATGACCGCGTAACCCAGATATCGACGCATACGAATTAGTACACTCGGAACAATTGTACGTTTTAGCCTTAGCACTATTTTCACTATTGTCACTTTTCACTTTTTTTTTTTTTTTTTTTTTGCTTTCTGTTTTTTTTGTCGATGGTTCATCATCGTCCGTGAGTTCAATTTCACTACACGTATAATCACCTAGCAAAGAATCAAGATCAATATCATCATCCCAATGTAAAAAATCGTCTTTTCCGTAAGACATTCTGACGCGCGTTTAACGTAAATTGCGAATTTGAAATGCCTTGAACTGTCGGAGTTAAAGCTTGAATATGCATTTTATTTTAATTAGCGCCTTGTTCACTAATTATCGTTTCTTTTTTTTCGGCGTTAAATATGATTAGTATTACGGCGAGATTAATCAATCGGCGATTTCTTTAATCTAAAGATAATCCGTAAATAATTGTTTCAAAAATGGCGCTCTGATATGCGGATTGCATTTTGACTTGATTTCATAAACTGAGTCGATCAATTTCTGATCATCATCTCAGGTGTGAAAAGCATCCCATTGTTGAATTTTCGTGCAAGTGTACATAAACAGCTAGAGTATTATTTCTTTTCAAAATTTTGAGTATGACTATATCATGATGAGAGCTAACAGGGCAAGAAAAGTGTGGTTGAATGTTGGCCTATAGTTTACGATAATTTTTTCATACTGTTTTTTTTTTTTTTTTTTTTTTTTTTAATTATGTTTCCGAATACAATCTTCAATAAAGTGTGTGGATAATGTGTGTGGTATCGGTTATTAATTAATGCGGCACGTGCCTGCAACGTGACATAAGTGCGAAGATCAAACAAGTCACCGAATCAACAGGTATTGCACGGTGCAATACAGGTAGCTGGTAATAAAAGTGTCATTTTATCTTTTGAAATCCGGTGGTGACAAAATAGTCACTGAATCAACAGGTATTGCTTGGTGCAATACGGTAAGTGTCATTTTTTCTTTTGAAATCCGGCGGCGACTTCTTAGAATATACATGAATGCAAGAATGAAAGATAGAGAAAAAAGAAGAATGTTCGAGTTCATGCCTGACTGAGTCCATTAAATTCACATAATCCGTCCCGCCACTGCCCGAGTGTAAAATAAGACCAACAAAATGAAGTGCAAAATTGAATTATATTGGCGGTATTCTTCATTGAACTCGATAGATATACTCGATGTGTCAAAGAACTGCCCGTTGTGTCTAAAGATAATCCGTAAATAATTGTTTCAAATGTGTCCAGTCGCGTAGATAATAAGCATAATTAAAAACGTATTAATTTGTGGGAGAAAAAAAAAAAACAACAACAACGGCTTTTACAAATCGTAGGACAAAGGATAATAATTATATAAATTATCAACCGTAAATAAATAACTCTTTTTAACAAAGATACCGGGCGTGTTTAGTGTCTATTTGTTGGAAATTCGAAGGCCTATTTAACAAAAATAAATATTTCTACTATCATCTAGATAATAGCGAACCAAACGAAGAAAATATTAACAATATATTTTTGCTAATATACAAACTTTCAGAACAGATTCAGCGGCCGATAAAAATATTGATTTTTTCCCTCGATTTACCTGTCTACCTGAGCGACAGTCATAGCGGGGGCAAATATCGATGTTCAATAGCAGTTTCAAATCTCTGTATAGTATATATCTCTGCTTAAAGGAATCGATTCGGAAACGCATATTTGGCCCTGTACATATTCATTTAGATGTTACAGTACGTGTTACAAATCAAATTCCACCGATTTACCCCATAATAAGAACACAATCATCGTTTGAATATTACGCTAAAATGCCTCTCGAATCACGAAGGTTGCCGCCATATTTGTTTACCTGTGACGTCACTCACTCACTTTCGGTTGAGAGCCATTTACAAGCGATCGTACTCCACTTCATTTTATCGATAAAATTCCCACATTAAGGTAAGAAAAAAAAAGAAAAACAGAAAAAAACTCTGTCACAGGGATCTCGCGGACGCAGGACCCGGCGTCCCAGGACAAGTAAATCTGGGCTCAGACACATGTTTTCCTCAGTGGTGATTCCCGGGGCGCAAGTTGTTTTTGCCGCGATACGTCCCAATATTTACCTGTGTTTTGTTGTCTATGAGCCAAAAAAGCATCTTAGAGACATCCATCCAAGTGTATTTCGCACCTTTATGATGTAAATCCAATCAAAATTATGTAACGATAGTTAGGTAGTCGATAATCTTTCATACGTATAATAGCGATCAAACGATTTAAAGAATGGCGGTCGCATCTTTTGATGGCGCGTGTCTTTATGTAAACAACTTATAATTGCGATCAAACGATTTAAAGAATGGCGGTCGCATCTTTTGATGGCGCGTGTCTTTTTGTAAACAACTTTGATTGCAGTCATTGTTGACAGGTCAGCTGACCGTTTGAGGCGTGTTTACCGTGTCACATGCTAAAAATAATTATCCGCATGAATGAAAATCTTTTCTGGATTGGTGGTTAACAAATTAGAAAAGCATGCGCATTGAAAAACAATTAGTGATGGGCGGTTCACCTCCGATTATAAATTTAATAAAATAGATAACTGAAGCAAATTAATCAAATTATGTAAAAAAAAAAAAAAAAAAAAAAAAAAAAAAAGATTACCCCTTGAGTGTGAACCGATTCCGTTTTGGAATAAAATGGATGAAAAACTTGCGAATTCCTATTCTTTTTCTATTGTGCGCGATTCTTTGACGAATTGTATGTGAAATGCCAAAATTCGGAATAAAAACTACCATGCGTAGATACATGTAACAGTAATTCCATTCCGTTCAAACTGGATTATTAATAAGAATTAGTGAAAATGTCTACACCTACGATTTTTTATCGCTTTGGGGGAAGCGAAAAGCCGACGACAGGTATCTGGAAAAAACTTTTACCTTATTTCTGTGGCTTGTTTTTACAGTTAATCGTCTGGCACTGAGGCATCTTCGGTAAAAATTATTCTCCTGTATTATCACATAAACCCTTCTGTCAAGTTAAACGTAGATCCACAAATACAAAATAAAATAACGAAATTATCGCGAGAATATATGAACGTCTTGCAATTGAAATGAGCGGCTTAAAGAGAAAGTGAGTGAGTGACGTCACAGCTTTATACTGGTTACCGCGTTCACCGTGTAATTATCGATAAACCAGTAACCATACCCGATAAAGATGGCGATTCACTCAGAATGAGATGCAGGAAAAAACGAAGGTTTCCCAACTTTGAATACGAATATTTTGCGTAACTACCCGATATGCATTCTCTTTTACCAGGAATGAATTTATGATGGTATTTTACGTATACATACGGCGTCTTATGCGGTTCCGAATCCATTCCTTTAACATCCCGGTGAACATCTAAAGCTATGGTCATGGTTGAATACTGTCTCCTTTTTATGAAACTACTACATGTACTCAATACTGCTAGGACATACTAGATAATGTCATCCACAATGTGCTGCATATACATGTATAATCACCACCCAAGCGAACTCCTTCAATTTAAGGTTAACATGTATGAATTGAATGACTTAAGCTGCTGTTCCTCAGTGTGGTTCTACCAGTTCTCAGGTGATCAGTCAGACTGTAAGCAGCGTTGCAGAGGCATCAAGTAGTCCATCTATTTCTCAAAGTTCCAGTTTACATTGCCTTTTCAAGTTTCCTTCACAAACTGGGACTTTTTACTCTATGAAATAACCTAAGTTATCTAAATACTGCATTTAACATGTTGTCAGGTTGATCAAATATTCAGGCAAATCATGTCAGTTGAAAGTACTAAATCCTTTATCATCACACTAACATATCCATGTAATATTCACCCCCTTAAATTCCACTTTTATTGGCCTCGGCGAGGCGGTTCTAACATGTACCTACAATCTATGTTTTGAGCAAATATCTTAAAAATATTGAAAATTTTCTGATGAAATTTTCAATTTTATAGCTGAAAAATATCTCTGTATATTGCATAATGTCGTAATGGCTTGTCTGAGTATTGTTTAGTTCAAAGCTGGGTTTGAAGAGAGAGAGAGGAACAAAGGATACAAATAATCATTTTATTTATAACATTAAAAAAAACTTAACAAATTTCATTTCATCAAAAGACTTCCAAATATGACAAAAAAATCTCATTCCATAATATAAGCCACATCTTAGGAAAATCTGCTTATTGCATATGCAAATAAAAAATCATAGGCACAGGCGTACTGCACCTTTACTTCCACAACATAGGCACACTGGTTATCCAGAGACAACAAAGTGCTTCAACACTAAGGACAACCAATGCAGATAAAATCAATATGTGATAATAGGTAATAAATACCTGTCTGGCAACAACTGAGAATGATCCGTGGTAAGCTGTTATCAGGCAGGTACTTGAATACTACGGTCTTACTTGTATATTGATTTCATCTGTGTGGTTGTAGTACACTCTGGATAACCGGAGTGTAGTACAGCCAAATTAGTTTATACATCAGACATCCAGTTATTCTCTGTTGCTGTTATTTAAAGCTGGGTTTGTCTCACTTTTGGTTGGAAATACTAAAGATTGTTTTTCTCATGATACAGATCACACTTGTCATATTAAGTTTAAATCTGAAAAACTTTCTAATATGATATCAGCTGCGATGCAAGAAAGCCGGCCTCCAAGGTTTCTGACCAAGTCTGACACAAACCAGTCTGTGCAGTCATAGAAAAAGGCTAAAAACTTGAAATTTCTTATTAGGAAGGAGAGGAATTGTACTATCTGGTAGCAAAGTCGTTGATCAATTGTGCAATTAAGGCACAGCTGTGCAGTTACTGCACAGCTGATCTGCATTTTTGATTTCATGTAACCAAAAAAAGATTTGCTCATGATGCGGCTCATATACCAATAATATAAGTTGGCAGCAACATAACTTTCTTCACAATAGGAAGAATTTACCAATTTACCAACACTGTAACAAATGTCATTTTAAGTGCAGTCACACATTAGCGTATAAGACAAACAATCAACTTTGTTTCGGCACCAGTTCACTCAAAACTACTTCACCATATATCACATTAGTTTAACATTCCAATGTGGATCAATAATTTTTCAGTTCTATAAGGACAAAGTCAACATTGGTTACTTAACCAGTACTATCGGAAGTAAATGGTAAAACACAGAACCTTTCGATATATTTCAGAATAAACACATACTTTATGGTTGCCAGTCTACATAAAATGCCTCTGATAATTTAAGCCTGTGCGTGAGAAAACCAACCATTTGGGTTCCGACCAGGTCTGACATAAACTGGGCTGTACAGTCACAGAAGATGGTTAGAGGCTGGAAATTTTGGATTTAGAAAATAGAGGAATGGTACTATCCGTGTAGTGAAAATAAAGGTGCTGATAAGCTTCGCAGTTACTGCAAAGCTGATCTGCGCCTTTGTTTTATCCTATGTTGGTTTTCCCATGCGACAGCTAATTTATAACTGCTTCTTAGTTGGCTGCTTCTTATGGTGAGCAGATCTGAGCAGATCTTTTAACCAGTCCCATAATGCATTAGCGTAATGGTCACAGGGCATCAAAAGTAGTGCCAGTGGCTACCTTGCTTGGTGCTCAGCATTAAAAGGCAAGCACTGGGTCACACCTGTCATATGGTGACCGATGTTAATCCTGACTTAATGAAGGCAAACCGCCCATAGGGTTTCCACTGACTGTTCTATGCTTTCTCTTGCCAGACATTTCTGGGGTCTGCACTGACTGTGCACTGACTGTATTCAGCCTTCTATCACAGCTTCATCCCAGGGACCATAGATGTTGCTGAAAAATATGCAAGAATATCATTCAAAATATGATGCCATGCGAGAAAACTGGTCTTCAGGATTTCCGCTTAGGTCTGACACAAACCGGCCTGTGCAGCCACAGAAGATGGCTAGAAGCTTGAAATTTCAAATTTTGGAAGAAGAGTACATGTAATTGTACTGCCAAAGCCATTAAAACAATGGCACTTATCAGCTGTGCAGTAACTTGTGCATATGCGAAAAAAGATACAGATCAGCTATGCAGTAACTTCACAACTGATCTGTCTTTGTTTTTGCATAGGCAAAAGTTGGATTTTCTCATGACATGGCTCAAATGGACCAAAGCAACCATGGTCTAAGATTCATGTACATTTAAAAAATTTTCTATTGCATGTGCTGTTCTAATCTATTCTCGCTGCATTCACTAAGACTAGGTGATAGCAAATAGATCTCAATAAGTGATCAAATGGAACCAATTACTCTATCAAAAACTAGAAATTGGCTGCAAGCAAGGCTTTCAGTATACCCCCCGCAAAATTATCTGAAGCTGGCCAATAACTTCCTAAGTCAAACATGCAGAAAATTTGTCAAAGATATCTTTTCAGCATTATAATCCTTCATGTACATCCCCAGTATCCTACTCACATCTATAAGATATTAAAAGAATATATTGAAAGCTTGAGGTTGATTTCACTGTATGCACTATGATCATTGTTTATCATGAGAAATGGTAAAAATTGGCTAAGTTAAATAAAAGCTGTAAGTTTGTCAAAAGTTAAATTTTCAGCATGAAAATTATTCATGCACATCTAAAATATATCTGGAACAAATCTACAAAGAATCTAAAAGAAACATTGAAAGCCCTAGGAGGAGTTGATTTCACAAAGTATGCACTACCAACCATTATTGTATATACACAATGGTCAAGAAATGGCTATGTTGAAAAATGATGTAAATTTGTCAAATATCACTTTTTCAGTATTATAATTATTCATGCACATCTTCAATATGTGTGGAACATGTCTGCAAAGTATTGAAAAGAAATACTGAAAGCCCTAGGAGGAGTTGATTTCACAAACCGTCATTGTATATAAGCAATGGCCAAAAAATGGCTATGTTAAAAAATGCTGTAAATTTGTCAAAAATTAATTTTTCAGTATTATAATTCTTCATGCACATCTTCAACATGTGAGGAACATGTCTGCAAAGTATCAAAAAGAAATACTGAAAGCCCTTGGAGGAGTTGATTTCACAAAATGTGCACTACCAACCATTATTGTATATACACAATGGTCAAAAATGGCTATGTTGAAAAATGCTGTAAATTTGTCAAAAATTATTTTTTCAGCATTATAATTCTTCATGCACATCTTCAATATGTGTGGAACATATCTGCAAAGTATTGAAAAGAAATACTGAAAGCCCTAGGAGGAGTTGATTTCACAAAATATGCACTACCAACCATTATTGTATAAGCAATGGTCAAAAAATGGCTATGTTAAAAAATGATGTAAATTTGTCAAATTTTTTTTTTTTCAGCATTATAATTCTTCATGCACATCTTCAATATGTGTGGAACATGTCTGCAAAGTATTGAAAAGAAATACTGAAAGCCCTAGGAGGAGTTGATTTCACAAACTATGCACTACCAACCATTATTGAATATGGCAATTATCGAAAATTGGCTAAGTTCAAAATGCTGTAAATTTGTCAAAATTCATTTTTTCAGCATAATACTTCTTCATGCATATCTTCAATATCTCTGGCACATATCTGCAAAGTATCAAAAGAGAATATTAAAAGCTGTAGGAGGACTTGATTTCACAAAGTATGCACTATTAGCACTATGGCAAACATTCTATGTATAGGTTTAAAAAGTCCCATAACTCTTGCAAAACTGACCCTTTGGCCCCTAAATTCATACCACACATGTGTTGTCTTATGGTGCAGGTGTGTTGCAAATTTGAAGAACATCGGGCAAAAACTACTTAAGTTATTCAGCAAAGATGTAAAAATGTTGACGGAATGACGGAATTACGGACAGACTGAAAACAGTATACCCCCCTAAAACTTCGTTTTGCGGGGGGTATAACAACCACCAGATTTAGCTCATCTCCTGTTTTTTATTGGTCTTCTTTACTACACATAATAAGCCATAGTCTTTACTTTATTTCCCTTTTGAAAGTAGACACATACCCGGTAGACATGATAAAAGAAAATTACAATAGTTGTCCCACCATTACTTTGTTTATCTACTTGTATTTAAATAATGGCTGTTTTAAAGATCTTGCAGTAGCCGCATTGTTTATTGTCGCCTCCACGTGAGCAGATCGTCACGTTTTAACCGTTTAGTTAATGGAACATGGAAACAAAATGACCTTTGACATGACATGTTTACAAATTGGCGTTATAATAAAGTAATTCCACTTACTTTTTAAATGGCTGTAGGGTTATAAGCCAGGCTGGACAGACAAATGTAATGAAGATGTTGACTATCGTAAACAAGATGGCTGCCGACATGGAAACTGACATCAATGCAACTAATGTGATTATGCTTAATGTAACTGTCAGAACTGTATGTGATGCTGGAATTCCTTGCTGTAATAAACACCAGAGGACCAATGGTCCTGTAAACGCTCACCTGAGTCTGCTGCATATACCAATAAACATGTTTGAATATTATGGTATTTAACCCCAGTGCAGGGGCAGATGAAGCCCTTGGGCCGTTTTCTTTTTTCAGACTAATCAATATTCTGTCCATGGATGCTTCACGCCAAGTGAAATCATTAAAATCAATCGATTGGTTTCAGAGAAGAAGATATTTAAAGGGTTTTTACCATATATGGGCATGGTGGCCATCTTGGTCATGTGACTTAGATTATTAATATACACATTGGTTCCCCCCGTTTTCCCCATAATGCATTGGCGACCTATGTTGACCTTGTCGTAAAATAGGTCAAGGTCACCACAGGGTCATGATTTATATATACATTGTAGTACTTCAGCCATTGGTGCTTCATACCAAGTTTCTTTGAAATCGGTCCTCAAAATTCAGAGAAGAAGATTTTTGAAGGGTTTTTACCATTTATGGGCATGGCAGCCATCTTGGTTAAATGTGAACTAGATAATTTATATATACATTAATTCCCCCATTCCATAGATGCTTCACATACAATTTGGCTTTGATTCGCCAAGCGGTTTCAGAGGAGAAGATGTTTGAATATTATGGTAATATACATGTATATTGCCCCGGGGTGGGGGCAGATGAGCCCCTGGGGTCCAATTTTTTTCAGAATCATTAACTTTCACTTTAAATAACATTTTAAAAGTTTTCCCCATTCAAATGCATTGGCGACCTATGTTGACCTTGCCGTAAAAAAAGGTCAAGGTCATCACAGGGTCATGATTTATATGCACATTGTAGTACTTCAGCCATCGATGCTTCATGCCAAGTTTCTTTGAAATCGATCCACCTGTTCTGGAGAAGAAGATTTTTGAAGGGTTTTTACCATATATGGGCATCGCGGCCATCTTGGTCATGTGACCTGGATTATTTATATATACATTTATTACCCCTTCCTATTGATGCTTCACATAAAATTTGGCTTTGATTGGCCAAGCGGTTTCAGATGAGATGATGTTTGAATATTATGGTAATGTACATGTATATTGCCCCGGGGTGGGGGCATATGAGCCCCTGGGGTCCAAATTTTTTTTTCAGAATCATTAATATTCAGTCCTACTGCCCATTTCCTGCAAGACTTTCACTTAAAATGACTTTAAATGACATTTTAAAAATTTTCCCCATTCAAATGCATTGGCGACCTATGTTGACCTTGCCGTAAAATAAGTCAAGGTCATCACAGGGTCATGATTTATATATACATTGTAGTGCTTGAGCCATCAATGCTTCATGCCAAGTTTCTTTGAAATCGATCCACCTGTTCTGGAGAAGAAGATTTTTGAAGGGTTTTTACCATATATGGGCATCGCGGCCATCTTGGTCATGTGACCTGGATTATTTATATACACATTGATTACCCCTTCCTATTGATGCTTCACATAAAATTTGGCTTTGATTGGCCATGCGGTTTCAGAGGAGATGATGTTTGAATATTATGGTAATATACATGTATATTGCCCCGGGGTGGGGGCATATGAGCCCCTGGGGTCCAATTTTTTTCAGAATCATTAATATTCAGTCCTACTGCCCATTTCCTACAAGACTTTCACTTTAAATGACTTTAAATGACATTTTAAAAGTTTTCCCCATTCAAATGCATTGGCGACCTATGTTGACCTTGCCGTAAAATAAGTCAAGGTCATCACAAGGTCATGATTTATATATACATTGTAGTGCTTGAGCCATCAATGCTTCATGCCAAGTTTCGTTGAAATCAGTCCACCGGTTCTGGAGAAGAAGATTTTTGAAGGGTTTTTACCATATATGGGCATGGCGGCCATCTTGGTCATGTGACCTGGATTTCTTATATACACATTGGTTCCCCCTTCCTATAGATACTTCATATAAAATTTGGCTTTGGTTGGTCTAGCGGTTTCAGAGAAGAAGATCTTTGAAATTGTGGACGGACGGACGGACGGACGACGGACGGACGCCGGATCATGGCCATCCTATAAGCTCACCTTGTGAGCCTAACGGCTCAGGTGAGCTAAAAATGGTATACATAAGCCCCATTATATCAGATCTGTTTCTGCATATGCCAAAATGAATTTACAGATCAGCTACAATGTAACCAAGCTGACAAAACAGGCTTTCTCATTTGAGCTGCATCATGAGAAAACCAGAGTTTTGCCTAGGCAAAAACAAAGGAGCAGATCAGCTGTGAAGTAACTGTGCAGTAAATGTACAGCTGATCAGCGCCTTTGTTTTCGCTAGATGGACAGTTCAATTACTCTTCTTCCTAAATCTGAAATTTCAAGCTTATAGCCATCCTCTGTAGGTGCACAGGCTGCTTTGTTTCTGACCAGGTCGGAAAGCCAGAAGACCGGTTTTCTCAGGTCACGGCTCATAAATTGGCTTTTGTCTCAAGAAACCTGAATCCTATCTATCTACTCTGCCTGCTCAGCTGCAGAGACTAACAGACATGGCTGGAAAAGGGTTTTACCACCTACAGTGGCCACCTATTGGAAAATAGCTGCTCACTTGGCTTACAATATTTTTTCTTAGCATAAGTACCTAATTTGTTTTAGCATAAGTACCTAATTGTCAATTTATTTTTTCCCACTTCGGTTTTCAGAGTGGGATTTTCTTTCTGATTGCGCAATTTCCTGATCATTACTTACTTGTACCTTATTATAATGCTCATCTGAAAGAAATTAATCAGAATGTAGCCTAAAAGTTCTGTGATGTATAAGATTTAAAAAGTAGAAATGTATAAATCACTTATTTTGGAAACACAAGAAATATTTCACTCAACTTACTCTTAAATTTCTCCTTAACGCAGGCCAGAGGGCAAACACTTGTATGGCAAAGGTGACTAGAGCAAAGGAATGCCAGGCAGTGTGAAGTCTTGACGCCATACAGACAGAAGCAAATAATCCAGTGTTTAAAGACAGCACTCCTGAAACCCTGAAAGTCAGAAATGCTTCACTTTATCAACCTGAAAAATGGTAAAATGGAACATAACTAAAGAAATAAAATTTTAGTCCTTGAACACTGATAGTTTTATGGAAAACTTTGTTCAAAATAGATGCTTTTATTAAATAGATAAAAGCATAGCAAGATGCCTGGCATAAAAAAGTGGCATTTGAGATCAAAATTAAGAACAAAAGTGATCATTCATAAGGCATTGCAAAGTCAAAAATATTTCTTTCTTTCAAATTAAATTTTAAGTTTACATCCAACTCACTGGTCACAAACATCAAATTTTCAAAAGGCTTACATTTCAGCATCAGCTCCATAATCATGACAAAAGAGATTGGCCAGTAACATGATGGTTGTCATGGCGTAGATTGTGTCTGTTGCTATGGTTTCAGTCAAGGAAACCAAAACAGGAGACAGACTGTAGCTAAATCCAGCAAATATTAGCAAGGTTTTTACATCATCTAACACTGAAAGAAACACAACTTCCATAAACTTCCAATACTTGCATCTACTCTTACAACCTGTGAATTAACACTTACTCTGAAAGATCAAATAGAGGTTGCCCCTGGTGCAAATTAAAGACTTTACAGGAGCAGTCTGATCTGTGTCCTACCCTCATACCAAATTGTTATAAAATGATCTACCGGTACATTAAAATATGTCCCTGATATAAAAGAATAGTTTCCTTTATTTAGGATTTCAGCAAATGATTTCTTAAGACTCTATTATATTAACATATACACATGTACTTAGAGGAAAAAGTTTAGTCAGTAACTTTAAATAGCCGGATTACTATAATACCCTGCTGCTTGCCTTAGATGTCCCCCTTAATAAAATTGAAAAAGAAACTCCCCCAGTTGTCCATTTCAACAGAGTTATTGGCCTATTTCGTAAAATATCATTTTTGTAATTACCCGATAATTGATAAAATCGGCCCTTTAATAAATAGTGCTTTCTGATAGAGGTTAATGTTGCCAGTTACAAAAAAAAGAAATAATCTTTTGAAAATTCAGCCACAGTCTCGAGAAATAACAAGTCAAATATTCATTATTTTGCAATTACCTCCCTTTCATTTAAAATAAGAACGAAAATTGGTTTATGCACTTAGGCAAAACCACATGCAATATTTCAATCTTTTTTGTTGGAAATGTTAGGTTTTATTTACAGTTTTATGACTGGTAATTTAAATCCCAAACTATCTAGGGGTTTTGAAGTTATAGTGATTTTAACAGTCCCAATGGGATCTTACATGTATTTTCACTGACTAAACTTTTGCCAGTGAGCATATAAGCTCTGAAAAAAAAATCTTGCATGTGTGCAGCTGTTCATGAGAGCTTTTGCTATATTGTACTTTCCTTTTACTTTCTCAAACTGAAATTATATGCCTCATATAATACTAGATTTGAGCCGCCTCGTGGGAAAACCAACAATCTGCATATGCGAAAACAAAGACGCAGATCAGCTTCGCGGTAACCGCAAAGCTGATCAGCGCCTTTGTTTTCGCTACTCGGATAGTACAATTCCTCTTCTACTTGAATCCAAAATTTCAAGCTTCTAGCTCTTTTCTGTGCTTGTACAGGCCGGTTTGTGTCGGACCTGTTCGGAAACCACATTGTTGGTTTTCCCACGAGGCGGCTCATTTATAACAATGATAGTTACATGTTCTTGTTCCTTTATCTCCCACTTTCTTCATCAGCCCCCAGTTGATGGTGTATCCAATCAGAGTGAGAACAGCTGACGTAACAACCAGGGCCTCAGGTGACAACACATGGTTATCCATGTAGATAAATATCACAACAAAGATACAAACACTGAAATAAAAATGAATGTTATTTGTCATTTGTAACCATCCCACCCCCACAAACACACACAGCCTGGGGCAATGTGGGTGAGCTTTGACTTTTGTCTAGCAAACCCCTGCTACAAACCTTTGCACTGAATGGGACAGTCGGTCTGCTATCATGCCCATGTAATACAAACTCCAGGTATTTTCTCCACATTGTGGAGACAATGAATGGTCTGTGTTATTGTCAAAACAGTTAACCTGGCAAGGTTCCCTGCCCTCCCCGAGGCTATAGACAAGTACAAAGCTTACGTCATCAGACAATGTTACTATTTTCCAGTATCGAACGCCAATTCCGGTGGGTGGCAAAACATCAATATCGGCGTATGGAAACTCTGTGTTAATTATTTCGCCCAATACCATGTTTTTCACATGTATAATAGATTTGATAATTGTTGATTTACTTATCTAATCCATATTTGACGAATTAGTAGTCTTTTTAAAAGATTTCCATTGTTTTTTTGATAGATTTTATTGAATTAAAATAGATCTACCTCCTTTATTGACAATATTTCCAAAATATATTCTGATCCCAAAAATAACATAAATATTTAATTTAAAAGGTGAAATTGGCTGGAACTTACAATTAAAGATGTTTATTTATTTATCCATTGTCTTTAAACAAAGTTTTTATTTGATATTTCTACAAAATAAATTGACACATTGAACCTATATCATAATGTGTTTATATGAAGATCGGCACTTTCTGCCGACCAGAAGGGAAGACAATCCAGGTAATCGGAGTTATCTCTGGATCTGTGCGCATGCGCATAGCAAATGTAAACACAGTTGGAACTGCCTCGTCCAATCAGAGTTCATCGATTTTTGATTAGGCGAGGAGTTCCGAATGATATAAACAATAACACTGTATGTGTGTATAGGTGTGTGTGGTTACAAATGACTGGGGCATAATTTACCGGTTTTTATTGGCAATTTGTTTCAAAAGTTACTGATAATTGCTCTCTTGCTATCATAGGGAGGAAATTGTCCTCGCCAAAGAATTAGTAGTAGTAGAATGCAGGCTTTTTTACATCATCCTGGGCTGAGCGGACTTAATCCATTACCCCACCACAAAGACATACATGTACCAAAGAATTTGTCTGAAGATTTAGCTTAAAACATGTTACGCTGATATTATGCTCTACCTGAATTATTCCTGCCTTTGGTAATCATTGCATATTTTATTTCTTGGTAAGACCTATAGTGATTGTGAATAAAGCTGTACTGTATTGAGAATGATAATACATGTACTGTAATGCGCTTATTCAATTAAAAAGGATGTTTTATTATGATTCTAGCATTCAAAGCACCTATAGTTTTGTAGAACTTAATGCATACATAAGATACACAGCAAAATCAATTCTGCCTTTTCTGAAGAAGAAATCAGGACTAACAAGTTGCACTGAATACCATACAGAATTTCGCACTGTCTGCACTTGTGCACATTAATCTTTGCATTATTTTAGCATCGGTAACTCAGTACCTGAAATGCTGTACTGTGATTTTCACAAGATGAAAAAGTAAAACTTCCTGATTGCTAAAACATAAATTGTAGGTACTTAGAAATGTTAAGAGTTCAACTTAAGATTAAGATTAAAAGATGACCTTGTGGAACCCAGACTGGTCATACAATTCTTCATAATCTAAGGTCTGGACAAGCTTACCTGCATAGCTGGTGAATAACAACCCCCGACTCTTTAACAACTTTCCAATACTCATACTCTCTGATGTACACTGTAAAAATAATGAACACTGTAGTACTAAGTGTATTACATTCCCTAAAATATTTTAGCCCTAGCATTAATAAAATGCACCTCTAGTGGAAAGTTGGAAATGTATGACAAAGATAATAGGCTTTTTATAGCACTTCGACAAACAAACACCAATTCATGTAGTCCCAAGAAATAAAACTTGACATTACAAAAACATGCCCATGCAATATACAGAGAATTTTTTCAGTTGAAAAAAAAAGAAAATTTTCAGTAAATTTTAAAATATTTTTCTTATTTTTGCTCAAAACATAGATTGTGGGTACACGTTAGAACCGCCTCGCCAGGCACAGGGGGCCTCCAGTTAATGTCCCGATCCGAAGGACGGCGCAATGTATCATGTCATTCCTGCAAATGACACGAAGGGAAACATGTTCTCACCAACAAATTTTCCTCACCGCCGGCGGGGATCGAACCCGGGACCTCTAGCACAAGAAGCCAGTGCGCTGACCACTCGGCTACCTGGCTTCTATATACTTCTGGCAAATTATGATTTTATGAGTGTCAAAAACGATTAAATCACAATGATATTGACCGAGTAAAACCTGTAACTGAATAAGCAAAAAGACAGGAAAGGTGCAGTTCTGGTGGCCAATGTTGATTTCTTCACACAAAAGCTAGAGTAGACGACTAGCTAGTCTGTCAGTTGAAATGCTATCACCAGAGATGGGGTCAATTACTTTTGAAAGTAATGAATTACATTACCATTACATTGCATTTTCTTCATTACCATTACCATTACACCCTTTTTAGAAAAGTAATCATTACCATTACATTGGAAATGTAATCATTACCATTACACATTACTTTTTGTCCCGATATGACGGTTGTCCCGATATGACGGACTTGTCCCAATATGGCGGATTTGAACAAAGTTCACTTTGGACTAAACATACAATTACAAGTGCCTGACATTATAAAAACATGGTGTTAAATTTTTATACTGATACCTTACCAAAAATGAGTGTACTGGACAAATTCTCCCTCAGACATTTGCCCCAATTTGAAAAATGATGTTTGCGGATATCTGCCGCACACCAACTTAGGAGAAGGTTAGACATATTAAAACAAGACTGTCTGCAACTGCTTCTTTGTGCAACAAAAAAAGTAAGATTTGTAAAATCTGTTTATAGAGGAATATCTTAATTCTTTTGAAATTCTTTTTCTTTATTCATGTAAGCTGACTATCAAATTTGAGAGGACTGTTTCACAGAAACAAATTATCACTGGATGAAGTTGTTTAATATGTTTAATATGATGTTTTGCTTTGAGTTAAAATCAATTTTCATTTTTATTAAAATTAACTTTCATGTTTTTGTATGCACAGCTAACTTGTTTTATGTTTTTGCAAGATTGAAATTGAAGCCCCTTGTGACTTTATAGACTGATTCATGAGATTCCGGGACATCTCGGCCCATAACAAACTCGGCCCATGACAAACTCGGCCCTTGACAAACTCGGCCCATGACAAACTCGGCCACCAAATCTAGGACCATACAAACTCGGCCCATACAAACTCGGCCCATATCTATAGATAATATGACAACCACATTTCAGAGTATTGTAGGAAGTTATATACAGTGATTTGATATCAAAATATCATTTTTAGCATTTTTCAAGATAATACATATTAGCAACTCTAGGTTACTTTCCAATCCATATTCTCAATGAATTATGATTGATATTAAGAACTGCTGCCTGAACAAATGATTTCAAGTAATGCAGAGTTTGTCATTATGCCGAGTTTATTATCGATCGTGGGTATAGTTGAAAGAAAGAAATAAGAAAGAATGAAAGAACTGGTAGTGAGTATTCTATGTAAAAGAAAGTTAGTCAATAAAAAATAAAATGATCATTGTCAATGTTTTGTCACACCTGGTCAGTAATTAGACAATGACGTCGACAGTATTTGTTTGGATGAAGAACTCAGTCAATTATGCAAAACAAACAATTACTGAACAAACCAATATAATTATCACTGTTCAGACTGCATGCATCCTATTTATTAAAAATAATTGGTTTACTTGCTTGAATTAAATTGGTAAAATGATTCAATCAGAAAACACAAAATTAAACTTTGTTGTGTGTCCTTCTTTATTTTTACCTTCTTCCCTTCTGTTTGTCTGTTCTAACAGAATCATGGTGAAAACATTATTCTCTAGTCTTATGAAAAAAATAAGTCCACTGAAGTTCATTAAAGTTTTTGAAGTTTAGGAAACGCGATTTTCAAACCAATCTGCAACTGGTCGTATAATTAATAGAATATATTTTTCCAAAAACAATGTCAATAAAATTTTCTTACATTATAAAATAAATACATGACTCTAACATAATGTCCTCAATTGTTTCTCAAATGAAAAAATACTACATTTTATATCAACACAAGTCAAGTAACCTCGTATAAAGATGAGTATATAAATAATAAGAGAATTGTATCATGTATATGAAGACTTCGTAATTTGTTTTTATCAGTACTTGTAAGTAACTATAATATACTCGAATATTCCTTTAATGATTCTAGGAAATCCATATTGTATCAATATTATAAGTAGATGCCGAGTTGGATATGGGCCGAGTTTGTCATGGGCCGAGTTTGTTATGGGCCGAGTTTGTCATGGGCCGAGTTTGTTATGGGCCGAGTTGTCCAGTTACCATTCATGAGTGCATCTGTCAAACAATGTATCAGGGTAGTCTTTAATTTGAGTTAATCTTGAGGAACTGTTTTCACACTTTGCAAACTCTTTTGTTCTACTTTGTCACCTTTAGTAACAACCGAGTAGATTATTAAGGTTGATTTAGATAGATGTATTGCTTTAGAATTGAATTGTACCATAGTGAACAATAATAAAAAAAATATTACCTTCTGGGAATATAGGATTTTTAAATCCTAAATCAACAATAATATTGTTTTTCATCAACATCATCATCACAACTGTTGTTCTCTTTGTTTCTAACATTATATAAATTTACAACTTGGTGAAGAAAATGTATTTGGTTATTCGTTTGTTGTTGAACCACATCATTCTGAACTGATGCACAGAATGTGAAGTTGTAGAAGCTGTATCATTTTTGATATACAAAGTAATGATAATGTAATGAGAAGTAATGGTGGCATTACAGGCATTTTTTCAATTGTAATTCATTAAATTACCATTACTTGTAATGATAAAATCCTTCATTACACATTACTTTTCATTACTTTGAAATTTGTAATGCATTACAATGCATTACCATTACACATTACCATTACCCCATCTCTGGCTATCACTACTGAATCCTTACAGGCACATAGTCTGTCAGGAGTCAGTCTTAAAAAATTAATTTTTGATACCTGATTGTTTCAAAATGAACCATTGGATATTTCAATGTGACGGCTGACTTATCTGACAACTTGCCAACCAATCAATTTTTAAGGCCCTTAAGCTCAAGATATTTTCTTTCAACATCATCTGAAGTGCAGTTTAGTAGGGTGTAGCTTATTCATTACATATTCATGACTTGCATGTATAAAACATTCTTGTTGGTCTGGACTGCTTCTTGACGGTATGAATGAAATAAGCTATCACAGTTAATCGTACATATCAGGTTAAAGACTGATTCCAAGTCCTATTTTTGAATCTCTGAAGTTTCTCATACACATAAAATGCTGTTTAAACAAAATATGAAGAAGAAATTAACATAAATCTGCTTCTTGTCGGGTCTTGACAGTTCTCGTCACCAGGTCTTCTTGTTGGGTTTCAGTGAGACCCCACCCCCATCAGTATCAGGGGACAGGTAGCAACCACGACTATGGTCTGACATTACATAAAAGTAGCAATGTGTAAAATGAATCAAAGTTACAATTTTTCTTTAGTTCATCCAAGAAAGTTTCATCTACGTAATGATCTGGAACCCCTTGATTTTCATACAAGATTTTTCTCCATTTCGGTTTAGCCGCCATATTTTGATCACGTGTCTTTTTTAGACTGAGCATGGAAGATTCAGAATTTATGCTACAGGGTCATTTCACTCCAATGCCAATTAAGGGCGTCGTCTGTTATGGCCTTGAGCAAGTCACATTTCCACAGCTCAGTGTGTACACTCTACCAAAGTTCTAAGCAGTCACTTAGAAAATAATTAATAACGAGAAAATTAAAGATTAAATATTTCCATTATCACACACATTTGTATATAAGCCGCTGCTTTAGAAAACCAAAATTTGTGGTTATTCCTACATAAATCGACCTTTCACAGAAAAATGCTAGAAGCTTAAAATTTCGGATACATTTAAGAAGAGAGCTTGTACTATGTATCTGCGCCTTTGTTTTCACATATTCAGATTGTTGGCTTTTTAATACGGCTGTTCTGCATATTATAATATTATTTGCCATTCAACAAACGCCCCAGAAATAGCCACCCAGATAGCATGGCAACGTTGGCCCAACATTTGCATTGAAGCGCATCGTTGGTAAATGGTTAGCCGTTGGCAGTGTAACGTTGGGCCTACGTTGAGCCTATGTTGGCCCATTTTTTGACACAAAATCTCTTTTTTATTATTTTGACAGTCAAATAATACTTAGCTGGCATAGTAATGGGTAAACGTTATCCATTTCTTGAAAAAAAAATAAAACTTTAATTTTTAATTATTGCTACGTTGGCCCAACAATGGCCAAACCACATAGGTTTCCTCAAATGTACGTACATGTGTATCACGTTGGCCCAACGTTGGCCCAACATCGTGGTTTTCTCAAATGTACATACATGTGTATAATGTTGGCTCAACGTTGGCCCAAAATCGTAAGATCCCTAAGATGTACATACATGAGTATAATGTTGGCCCAACGTTGGGCCAACGTAAGCACATCAAAACTGAAAACGTGACAATCCAAACACTTTAAAGGTTAAAATTATAGCAAAGCCCTTACATTATCTGATCAGGCCATAGAGGATCATAGAGGCGTAAGAAATAGGTTGACCAGGACATTCGATTCCGGTCTAAAGCATTCCCGAATTTGACCAATCTTTCTTGTGTTTCTAGATTACTATTTTCTGTGCTACATCTAGTTGAGAGAGGATTGTCATGATGCTGGAGATCTGCACATGGAGGTATCATTATAGCTTCATGATCTGCATGACTGAAACTTTCCCGTTAAGGTTTTTTTCTGCATATATGTACCGAAGCCGTTTACTGGGCGGCTTACCTCAAAGCAACAGTCCATTGACATGTGCTGTACAAAAGAAAACATGCATTTCGCTCATGCAAAAACAAAGATACGGAACAGCTGCACAGTCAACCCACAGCTGATCAGTGCCTTTCTTATCGCTGTCTAAATGTTGAACCCATCTCATCCTAAATCTGAAATTTGTACTGTCCTGTTTCTTACCATGTGATGAAATTCGCAAAAGACAATTTTTTTACGACATCACCTTTATAATAAATGGGCCGCCATATCAGAAAACCAACATTGTGCATATGCAAAAAACAAAGACGAAAATCAGCTGTGCAGTACATGGAGCGAAAACAATGCCTATTCTTTCTAAATCCAAAAATTTCAAGCTTCTGTCTTCTTCGGCTCTACTGTCTGGTTTGTGTCAGACCTGGTCAGAGACCCAGATTGTTGGTTTTCTTGGCAAACGCTCAGATAGAAAATGACCTGCACTGATTGACTGTGTAGATGCACACGCTGACCTGCACACTTACTGTACACAATAGCATGTATAGCTAAAGGTTTTTGTGTAGTAATGTTTAAAAAGTTTAGATTAAATATTCATATAAATTTCTGTTTGCATTGATAAAACTTTATTTTTTCTTATTTGTTTAGATTTTTGATGCACATGCTTAGATAAGAAACATACTAGGTATAATTAATTGTTATCATAAAACAGACAGGTCACCTACTGCTTTCACAACAAATTAATCTGAAACATGATAACATGGGCAGCAGAATATGTGGCCACAATTATCTATGCATAATTAGCAACAGATACTAATTGCAGTTTGCAGAGACAAAAGAAGTGTTAGTTTAAACATATTTATTCAAATAAATCACATACATATATAAATCGTACATTTACATGCAATACAAATTAGGATTAGAATGGAAGCTTAGAGCTTATTTAATTCTCCTCCTGACACATACGAAGAAATAACAGACATTATGGCGAGCGGTTTAACGTATGTTGTGTTTTCCAAAAAAGTGTATGTGTATATAATGTGATATGTAAATAAATATTTTGTAATTCTAAGAATTTAACTGAGCATAAAGGTGTAGACGTTTAGGATTAGTCTAATAATTCAGTGTTAAATCATGTTAAATATTTCCGTAAACAGCTTATGAATAAATTATAACAAAGTAAATCAAAGTGCCTACGTATGTCTAGGTATGTATAGAGAACTAGTAAGTAACAGAAGAAAGTCAAGACAAAATAAAGATGGATAGTAAAAAGAATTGCCATGAGTGGGTCCGTTGGGATGATTTGGGTTTTACATACTGGTAATTGCATTGCAGCATTAAAATCGTTTACTTTCTTTAATGTAATTGTGAACAGCTTCAAAAATCGCAATATTTGCATTGTAAGGTAGTATGTTACTTCCATATAGTATGACATGTAAAGAAACCTGAGTGTACCTGGAGATGATGTTGATAAGATCAGTGCGCTGGTTCCGGTAAAGGTGACATGATAGAAAGTAATGTTCCGTGTTTTCAACTTCTCCACATCGACATAACGGCGAGTCAGTGATGTGACTGGTACATAAGTCGTGATTAAGCGAACTACATCTCGTCCTGAGACGAGTGTGCAAGATTTGGAGCTTTCTAGAAAAAGAAGTGTTGCAGAAGAAAGAAATGGTAAATGATGTTCTCTCTCTATTTTATTCTAAGTGTTCTTTTTTTCTGGTAATGTTCGTTTTTGTTGTTCCAAAAGCATGTTTTGTTATTATTATATGAAAATTACATAAATATGCGATTTAAAAAAAAAAATAATTAAATTATGCATTTTATTAATTGTTTTATTTCCAGATTTGCATAAATTGTGTTGTGATTTTACCGCATCCAGAACCAGATCAGCATGTACGCATTCTAACAAAGAAATGGAAGCGTCTAACGGAGGAACAGATCGGTCTCCACAATCGAACAGTTAAACAAAGGAATGGATCCCTCTGCACATCTACGAAGTCTATCAACGAAGAATCAGCCTGCACAGTCTATACAAGAAAAAGACAGTTATGCAAAATCACTAGACCAGCGAATGAACAGACGAGTCTGCGCGTTTGTGTAAGCCCACCCACACAGACTTACTAGGAAACAGATCTGGCTTAAAACGCTCATGTCGTTTTTAAAACAAACAGATCGGCATGTACCGCAGTCACCGCACAATCAGAAAAAGAACAGAATAGCCGTAACAATGATGACGGCTACAAAGGACAACATCGGATACATCCGCACAGCCTAACAAAGGAACTGATCTACTTGCATATCTGTTGTTTTTTTTTTTCTAATAAAGATACCAAAACATGTGCAGTCTTTTTTGACCATTTCAGTCTTCTTGTCAACAATTAGTGATCATTAGTGCGATGAGGTACAGCAATAAGGTTGGCATTTGATAGGCTAACTAACATTAGGCCAACTTAAATGTAACGTTGGCCCAACGTCGAATCAACGTATTTGATACACTTTGGCCTTCGTTTGGCCTACGTTGGCCGAACGGAGGCCCGATGAGCAAAATGACATTGGGCCAACGTAAGTTGCCTACTTTGGGCCAACGGAGCATATTACCAAAATCCTACGTTGGGCCAAAGTTGTCATGCTATCTGGGCAGTCATAATGAGCATTTTCGATTTGCCACTAGAGTAATTCGAGTAACAAGTCCGAACAGCACGAGTTACTATAACTCGCATGCGTATAAGGTTTGCGTGTGTGACAGTAACTCATGTTTTTCGGCCTTGTTACTAGAGTTACTCGTGTGACTCGGGATGGCAAGTCGAAAATGCTGGATTATTTTATCACCGGTAAGGTAACGACACTCCTAACTTACGAGTTTGCAAGTATTGCTTTCGACTGATTTTTGATATTCTTATACTCAGCATGCTAGCCATTTACATTGATCATGACTGACGGTTGTCCAACTTTGTCATCTAGGCCAGGAATAGTTGTGAATAGCTTTTTTTGTGTGTGTGTGTGTGTGTGTGTGTGTGTGTGTGTGTGTGTGTATTTTGTCACAATTCTTGATAGACGTTGTGTGCTTACCGAACTATGCCATACAAGGTCGATATATGTCAGAAATGACAACAAGTCTATGGTACATATTGTAAAGAAATATATAGATATAAGTTCAAAGCAACAGTGTTGTTGTAAGTATAGACAAAATAATTTAGCGTGTTTTGGTAGAGAAATAATATGTTTCAGTGAAAAGTTAATTTAAAATGACATTAATGAATCATTTTTAATGTACATGTACTTTTTGAATGTGAGCACTTTGATTATAAGTTAATACTGTGTTACACTATTGCGTATCCCATTACGGTATGTACGGCGTATCAAGATACAAATGTATTTCGCACGTATGGCGTACATAAACAAGAATACGTAGCTCATACTCCTCGTACGAGCCGCTAAGTTTTTATGTGCGCACTAAAAATACGCAGCACGTACGTGACAGCTCCGATATGCCGACCATGTGTCACACATACGCCGTACATACAAAAGCATCGTAGCAAGTACGCCGTAGATACGAGACTCGTACTCCTAATACGCCACATTTACGTAGTGATAAACAAGGCACGTAACACAACCATTTGTTCTTATTATACGCCATTGTTAAACAACAGATACGTCAAAGTAACGTAGCAGTATCGGAGAGCAACGGAGGTGTTGGCACTTACCGAACTATTGAGTCACCATTGAGTAGGATTGAAGGTCAAATTTTGGTTGACATTATTAATGATCATGGATTTGATCAATTATTCCACTTCCCTACCAGAGAAAGAAATACTTTGGACTTGATTATCACTTCTCTTCCCAATCAGTTTGTAGATATTCACTCCCCAGATTGTCTCAGTGATCATGATATTGTTTCTGGAACGCTGAAGATTGTTATTCTCCCCATTAAGAAACCTCGGAGGAAGGTGTATCGGTACTAGAAAGGTGATTATGAATCTATGAGGGCAGAAACATTAAAATTTGCAAAGGAAAAGTATTTCAATGGCTACTCGGATACCCGTTCGGTTCAGGAAAATTTCAATCTTATTACATCTTTCATTCAGGACTCGGCAGATAAGCATATCCCATCAAAAACAAGTCGCTCTGTCTCTTCTGTCCCATGGATAACTCCTGAGATAAGGAGGAAGATTCGCAGGAAAAATATAACTCATGCAAAAGCTAAGAAAACTGGAAGTGCAAAAATTAGTTCTAAATTTGAAAACTTAAGAAGGGAAATCAAAGCTGATATAAGAAAGCAGCATGACCTTTATGTCAATAACTTGGTAGGGGACGTTAAGGCTAATCCCAGGGATTTTTATAGGTATATCAATAGTCAGAGGAAAGATACCCAAGGCATTCCCCCTTTGAAAAAGAAAAATGGAAGTGGTATTGCTCAATCAGATTACGAAAAAGCAGAAGAATTTAATGGACAGTTCACAGATGTATTCACCAAAACGGTACACACCTAAGTCCCACTTCTGGATAGGTCGGCCCCATTCATGGATGAAATTGTTGTTACAAAGGAAGGAGTAACAAAACTCCTTAAAGGTCTGAACCCATCTAAAGCCTTAGGACCTGATGAACTCTATCCTAGAGTTCTAAACGAATTGGCAAAAGAATTAGGACCTGTATTTGCACATCTCTTCCAGCAGTCAATCAATACGGGTGAAATCCCCAAGGAATGGTCACTTGCTAATATTTGTCCACTTTTCAAGAAAGGTGACAGGTCCATTGCTTGTAATTACCGCCCAGTTTCTTTGACTTGTATTCCTTGCAAACTTCTAGAACATATTGTCTGCTCAAATATCATGGGTCATCTTGACCAGTATAATCTTTTGTCAGACAAACAGCATGCATTCAGGAAATGGCATAGTTGTGAAACTCAGTTGATTACAGTAATAAATGATTGGGCAAAAATATTGGACAAAAAGGGTCAGGTTGACACTTTTATTTTGGACTTTGAAAAAGCTTTTGACACCCCTCCACATGAACTTCTTAAAAGCAAATTGTTTAGTTATGGTATAGGTGGAAAGACATTGGAATGGATAAATGCTTTTTTGTGCTTCAGGCAGCAAAGGGTAGTAGTTAATGGTGTTAAATCTGCCTGGGCCCCTGTTGTGTCTGGTGTCCCTCAGGGCACCGTTCTCGGTCCATTGTTGTTCTCCTTGTACATAAATGACATACCCGTTGGCATTGACTCTCAAATCAGGCTTTTTGCTGATGACTGTGTTTGTTACCGTGAAATTAGAACAGTAGAAGATACATTGAAACTTCAGAAAGACATTGACCTTTTAGGGAGCTGGGTCCGAAAATGGGGCATGAGATTTCAACCTGTCAAATGCAACATGATGCAGCTGACAAATAAGCGGATAAATAAAATTTAGGCCTCGTACACCCTCGAGGGAACGGTATTGGAAAATGTTGATAGCATTAAATATCTAGGTGTAACAATTACAAATGACCTCAAGTGGAATACCCATATCAATAATATCTGTACTAAAGCCAACAGAACACTTGGATTCTTGAGGAGAAACTTATTTTCTTGCCCCCAAGATGTTAAAGAAGCAGCTTATAAAGGACTGGTTCGCCCAGTCCTGGAATATGGAAGCTCTGTGTGGGATCCTCATACTAAATGCCTCCAGGAGGAATTGGAGAAGGTACAGAATCGTGCCGCTAGATTTGTAACTAGGAATTATACTTTCAAGGAAGGTAGTATGACTGGCATTCTTGAACAACTCAAATGGGAATCTCTCAAGAAAAGGAGGACGGATGAACGACTTATAATACTATACAAAGGTCTGAAGGGTAAAGCCAGAATACCTACAGATGACCTTATCCCAAAGACTATGCGTTGTAGAGATAGCCACTCCAAGGCATTTCAGCTTCCATCTGCTAGTATAGAGGCCTATAAATGTAGTTTCTTTCCCCAGACTATCAGGGACTGGAATGACCTCCCCGACTCTCTGTTTTCTACTGCTGAAATGTCAGATGATTGTGTGTCCAAGTTCGCTTCACTCGTGCGTTCAAGGGACTAATTTATCCCCCATCCGAACCCCCTGGTGAAATAATGTCATTTGGCGTGTCACCAGTAAACTATTCAGATTCAGATTCACCATTTTTGCATTTATCGACTGGTTTCCAGCTTACAAAAAAAAAACAATATCGAAAATATAGGTAACCAAAACTACCCAGACTTTGAGGTCAGGTTAACTGGTATAGGCTGTTAGCTGTCTATAAAAACTGGGGTTTTGCTATATATCTTCAAAACAACAAAACTAATCACTTCGAGGTATGGTTCACCTTAAATGGTTATCTTATACATAACTAATCTATATTTTCAACAATTTTTACACTTTGAGGTTAAAAAGTTTCTTTTGAAAACTGCCCATTTTTACATGGCATTTTGCCTGTAATGAACATGGGAGTAAATTTGTTTATGTAATAGCCTAGGAATACATGCTTCTTTGAATGCAATATCTCTATCTATTGTTGGTTAAGTTTGTATTTAAAATGCACATGAAAAAGTACACTATGTAAAACCTAGGAACTGTCCTGTGCTCCAATGCAAGACTCGCAGCAGTATGTTTTCTTCAAAGCTGTGCGCATGGGAACAGCAAGGTCCTAATGCGACGTACAGGTGCTCAGTAGAGACTGATAAGTCCAGCAAAATATAGTTTACATTTGAAACACATACCATGATGTAGGTTTTAAAATGCCACAGTTATTATGCGAACAATGCATTTATAATACCGGTTAACTGTTAATCTCTTGCCTGAGTAAAACTTATTCTCTTTTTTTGTATTCTCCAGAAGAAAAAAAGAAATGCCACCTAAACCTTTGCCAGAAAAATCGTATTTTAAACTTTATTGAAAAGTTCATTTACATGTTTTCCAACATTCACTTTGTTCAACAGTATACTATTGGATTACATTAATCTGCCTATAGAAATTTCATTGAATGGGATGTGGGCATGTGCGGTGCATATAGCTGTTACAATCATTCGAAGTACTCCCCTTCATTCTGTCTTAATTATTTGTATTAGGTTTAATAGACAAAGGCAAGAAATCAACAAGCAAAAATTCTGAAAATCAGTTTCTAGTTATGTATTGGTATAAAAATAACATTGGAAAAATAAATTTAATTGTATCACTTATAATAAGCCAGATATTCTGCAAAACATCAGTTTTTATAGACAGCTAACAGGCTATACCCCGTTATCACAAAAAGTGTACGTATAGGGCTGGTACAAGTCAAGAGGTCAGGGTGGTAAATGGTTACCTGTATTTCCAATATAGACCATTCCATATCTTCAATAAAATAGAAATGACTATGCAGTGGAGCAGCTTAGTGAATGCGAATCAGACACGTTACCGAGGGTCTGCCTAAATACAGTAAAGTAGCGCAAAGTTGCGTAAAGAGGCGTAAAGTAGCGCAAAGGGGCGCAAAGTGGCGTAAAGTTGGCGCAAAGTAATGTAAAATGACATTTAACCGTATTATTTATCAAACATGAGGTAAATGATACACTTTTAGTCATATACGAGGGATTATCAAAAATTACGTGGACTTTTCCCATAACTTGACAACGGTTAAGGCAAACATATTCAAATTTCAGCTGACGATAAACTTGCTTAACTTCACTGGATTCTGAAAGTTTGGTAAATCTAAAATGTTTTATTAGCAGTTGGCTCGAAGCAATATGTACCGGAGACGCAACTACAATACCATTATCGGAAAAATTACCTGTGCGTTGTCGAGTCAAAATCCAGGTAAATGAAGCAGTGATTCAGATAATAGTCGGTCGCTATAAGAAAAAAAAAAAATGATACGCCTGTTTATTGCAACATTTTCCTTCGTTTTTACATCGTCAGACGATTATGGAAAATTGAAATAAACATACGAATTGCATCGCAGTCGTTTTTTTGTTACAATTTGATACCAAACACGAGAGGGTTGCTTAAAAATGTGGATGGCGAGTGGTAAGAAACCGCTGCGCTAATTCTCGCGTTTATACCTCAATTCAGTTTGATACTTCAAACATGTATGGGTTTCATTTCTTCTCTTGGCAAACATTATAATAATTATTATTATAAAGATTAAGCAGACAAAATGCGACACAATGTACATCATTCATGTTTTGATTGAGTGTTTTTCCATTAGTGTGTAACGCTTTGAAGTTCTAATTGGTCTTAATTGGGAATTAACATCGCCGCAACAACGATCATTTAAATGTCACAAATTAATTCATTTAATTACTTTAAATAGTCCGTTAATCCAAGAAAACTCCCTTTAATTATGATGAAACAGAAAGGAAATAAACAAATGTACAAAAGTACATGTAGTCGCGTAAGCATTTCATTTTGTGTCATAATGTCGTACTTAAAAGATGATTTTCTTGATCGGGACGATGAAACATTGTAGTGTTTCCATTAGCCACTTTCACTATGGCGCCGCACCATGCCCTTTTTCTATAGCGCCATGCCCTTTTTCTGAATCTACATTCTGTGCATTTTTTTTTTTTTTTTGGTAAAATGTTTGTTAAAATCGGACAAAAACTTAGGAAGTTACAAGACGTTTTGTTTCTGTTCTGCAGAAATGAATTTGGCAAAATTTATGATAAAGATTTCCACAGTTGTTGATTGCTTTAATCCCTTGTTTATTGTCACTTAACTGCAGTGGCAAACAATTAGTCAATGACAAGTACCCATTTTGACACCAAATGAGCTGTTAATCAGAAAACGTGTGAAAATTGAATAAAAATGTATCTCTTATCATTTCCATATCATGAAGTATACAAGTACTGAAAATCCCCAAAAATCACGATATTTGTGGCACTGGGACAGCATGTAATTTTTGACTTTCTCGTTTGAAACATACTTACTTATGTGGAAAAATATCTGTACTTTATGATAAAAGTGTGAAATTAAGCGCATGTGTCATGTTTCGAATGCTTTACCCGACACAATTTGGCTATGCAAAAATAATCAAAAAAGGCGAATTTCCGCCAATTTGCCTATTTTTATATCATTATTACAGGCAACTTGCGCGGTGTGCCGATAAATCAAATAGTTTCCAAACTTCTACAACATACAAGCTTCAAATATTTGAAAGTAGCAAAAACTTAAGACGCTTTGTTTAGCCGAAGTTCGGTGCACAATTGGGGCATGAAATCCGACCTTTCCGCCATTTTGGAAAATCAGTCCTATCAAGGAGTTTCAAGACACTCCTTGGTCCTATGGACCGCGAAGAAGCCCTTCATCATTGACCAAAAATTACACTAGATAATGCATTGAATATACCTTTAAAAGCAAATCATCTATAAAATAAACACTTTTCCTTTTATTTCTTTTAAAAATAATAAGTTTTTACGCTAAAAATAATCCGACTCCATGTGATAAAATTCAACAAGATTTTAGCTTAACTGTTCGTATGCAAATGGCGGAATCAAATGAACTCTCACCCAAATCTCGTATCGTCCGCGAATTGGCAATCACGTGACCTACATTCATCTCCGGTGATCTTCCTTCGAGCAGTTGGTGATGATTTTTCTAACCCCACCCTCCCCATCACGGAGCACGTCAGAAATGACGTTAAGTTTGGCACTGCAGTATCGCATTTCTTTTGCGTTTTCTTCAAAACGGTTTTGCAAATCACAACCAAACCTGCCATGTGTGCATAACAAAACAATTTATGCTTGCTCAAAAATTACGGTGGACCGGTTGTGCACCTACGTTGTTTTGCTTAGGCATACATGTTTGATTTTTTCATAATGTTTAAGCGATGTATGAATTTCATGCAACACAGATCAACCGGCAATATTGTACAATTTCCATTTGAAACTAATCCTAATTTCTTATTTGTCGGTAAAACTTCAAGGTCCTTTGATAAAGCATTAGAAATGAAACATTGCATGCACGTTTGTACAAATAGGAAACAAATAAATATCGAAATTCATATCTTTCATTTAAAATGTTCTAACGCCTAAATCATAATGTTAAAAGTCAGCATCCTTATGCCCAGTCCAAATTTACTCTAAAATCAAGGCAATACATTAAAAACTTTATACAGATTGGTAATATAAACCATGCTCCAATAGTTAAACAATCTTTTAACATACTTTGAGCAGTAAAACTGTAAAAATCAGTAGCCCTAAAAAGCACATTTTGTGGTTCAAAATCAGTGTTTTTGCGTCGACGTCACTGACGTCATCGGAGTGCTCCATGGTGGCGTAAGTGGGTGTTTTCATTTCACAATAATTTTGTAATGAAGGAAGGGATTGTGATGAAATTTTGCACACTGCTGCTTATTACATGGGTCCATGTGTGTTGAAATTTTGAGTGGAATCGAGTCATTAAATCATAAGTTATAAGAAAAGTCCACGTAATTTTTGATAATCCCACGTATATGCATGCAATTCGCATGTAGGGTGAGGAGGGGGCGGGTGGGCGCAACATATAATCTGATGAACAGTTACTTATTTTGAATTATTTTCGGCAATGTTTTGAAATGCAGAAAAAAATATTTGTGATTGTGTATCATGATGGGTTTGACGGAAGGTACGGGGCATTTATTTTATGATGTTTTTTTTTTTCTTATGTTCATAATATTGATATGTTAGAGATACTCAGATAGGCAATGTCTCTCTTACTAAGACGTACAAAGTAAAGCGTCGCAAACGTCATGAACGTGGTGAAATGTGTCAAATATTGATTGGAAATTGTTGTCGTTTTATTTTTTGCTCTCAGAATTTTATATTAATGGAAAGAAAGACGAGTGAAATAATTTCGTGTATTGAAAATCGTTTGTGTATTAAGATCATGTCTCTTTAACTCAATAAAAGGTGTGAAAACGTGTGTCAGGTTACCGTGCGGTAATCGAATTATCAGTCACGCGTCTGTTTGTAAGGTGTTAACACAATTGTCTACTGTTGTTTAGCGCGTGTCATTAATTAGTGATAATCATATCAGGTTTATTAAACTGCAATGTTAACTAATTTTGAATTACGGAATGTTTTACACTGGCCTTAGTAGTCCAATGGATAGCGCATCAGAATAACATGATGTCCATGAAAAGTATATATCATTTTATATAGTAAAACTGGAGGTTATAGCTAGGGTTAACATATTTTTTTATCCGAAACATAAATTGTCGGTACTCGCTAAAACCGCCTCGTCGAGGCGGCTCTAACGTGTGTCTTATATCAATGTTTTGAGCAAAAACAACAAAAATATCATTTTTTTCATCTGAAAATTTTCAATGAAACTTAGCATCTGTATTTTACATGGGCATGTTTTCGTGCAACATGCGCTAAACATGCGACCATGCAGTTGAGCGCTATTAACACAGTCTGTTCGTCTATTGTGCGTCCTCTCGTATATAATGGTAATGCCGGAAACGTAGCACAATCATTTTTTTCTTCTCCAAATGTTAATGCCGGTATACCAGAAGACTAATAAATGTTTAGTCCAAATGCAGGTGAATGACGCTTTAGCGCAAACTAACTTTGGATGGGGGAAAAAAAAGTAATTGCCCAAGGATTGAACGCATCATAATCGCACAATCGTAAAATTTGCTAAATTAATCTCGGACCCAAAATATGTTTATTGGATTCGAGAATTAATGAAATTTAACATCGCACAAACATTTTAGTTTCTAAAATAGTGCTGCACCGATCAAATAAAATTGTAACACCATGCATGTTTCCGTTTTGAGAATAAAGTATTTCTGCGGCGAAAAGAAATATTAAAACCTAAGGGCGGTTTGTCTTTATTACGTAGGCATGTACCAGCCGGGTATCGAACCAGCAACCTCTTGATTGCAAAGATAATAATCTATCTATTAGACCACCACGGCCGGTATGAAACGTTCTAATTTCAAATTAGGAAATGTATAATAAATGACACGCGCTATTAGAGATTGATTCAACAATAGAGCCGATTGTTTTAACACCTCAGAAACAGACACATGACTGATAACTCGATTGCCGCTCGGTAACCTGACACACGTGTTCACACCTTTTATTGAGTTAAAGATGCATGATTTACAAACGATTTTCAATACACGTTATCATTTCTTCTTCTTTCTCTCCATTAACAAATATACCACTTTAGAATTATAAGAGCAAGAAATAACAACGACCACAATTTCCAATCTATATTTGACATACATGCATGTATTTCACCTTGTGTGTGACACTTTGTAGTTTGTAACAGAGACATCGCCTATCAGAGTATCTCTAACATATCAATATTATGAACATAAGAAAAGGAATACCATCATAAAATAAATGCCCCGTACCTTCCGTCATGATACACAATCACAAATATTTTTTTCTGCACTTTAAAACATTGACCAAAATTAATGCAAAAATTATTTTCTGTTCATCAGATTATATGTTGCGCCCAACCCCCTCTCCTAACCCCTACATGCGGATTGCATGCATGTATATGACTAAAAGTGTATCATTTACCTCATATTGATAAATAATACGGTTTAATGTCATCCTACATCACTTTGCGCCAACTTTACGCCACTTTGCGCCCCTTTGCGCCCCTTTACGCTTCTTTACGCCACTTTACGCTACTTTACTGTATTTAGTGACATCGGTTACGGACACCCGATATTAGACCGAAATGTCTTAGTAGGAAATAAATTGTAAATTAAAAACATATTGTGTGATCTAGGATTTTCACATGTTTGGAATAATCAAAGTACATTTAACCCAGTGGCTTTGCTGGCTTCAATAAAGAATAAACTTAAAGAAAGATTCGTATCATTTTGGAAACAACGAATGTTAGGTGATAAAACAAACAAAAAGCTAAGAACATACAAACTTTTAAAACAGAATTTTGGAATTGAAACTTACCTGGAAATTATTGATGATAAAATGGTTAGAAAATGCTTAAGTTCCTTCAGAATTAGTGCGCACAAGCTTAGAATTGAACGGGGTCGATATGTCCGGCCGCGGGAAGATTTAGAAAAAAGACTTTGTTTAATATGTAATACAATTGAAGATGAGATTCACTTTATTTGTAAATGTAAAAAATATGAAAATGAGAGGACATTATTATATAATAATTTAAGCGATATGCAGATTATATCTACAGAAGATCATAAGAAAACGTTTCTTAATTTGTTGACAAATAGTAACAAGTATGTATTACATGCAGTAGGAAAATATATACAGGACTGTAATGTCACATAACTTAAATTTTGAACTGCACTCTTACACTCCGGATCGGATCATTGCTATTTCATTAAGTTTTTTTTTTTTTTTTTTTTTTTTTTTTTTTTTTTTTTTTTTTTTTTTTTTTTTGTGTGTGTGTGTGTGTGTGTGTGTGTGTGTGTGTGTGTAATTGTTATTGTTGTTATAAAATATAACATGTATTGTTTGCCGATTTATGGTCGATTCGCGACCTTCCTGTTCGCACCCTATACCTGTTCGCTACCTGACCTGTTCGCTACCAACACTTTCGCTACCTGTACATGTTCGCTACCTGACATTTTCGCTACCTGACATTTTCGCTACCTGATTTTCTAAAATGTAAATAATAGGTAATAGAAGTGATAGTGAAGTCATATTAGAAATATATATCAAATTTAATTTTATTTCATGAAAAAGAAGTCATGAAAATATGTACAACAGAAATTTTATAAACTATATTCATAAATATGGTTTAATACACATAAAATAATGATCGGTGGAGCATAAAAGGGTAATTAGAGGTAACAATTATCTACATACAAACATATTTAAACACACAATGTCGACAATTATAATTATTTAGTTTAATTTTTCTACTATTTTCATAGACAATTTAAAGATGAAATCTGCTGATTGAGATTATAATTTTAGCATAAAATATATTAAAAAGAAATGTACATTATGATTCTCCGAATAAAAAGCGTCAAACATGAGCATTGATTAAAACATCTTAAAAGGGGAAGAAATGTAATTTAGCATATATTTACTATAAAATATAGGGAATCAAATAATTGAATGAACGAACGAACAAACGAAAGAACAAAATAATAAATAAATAAATAAATAAATTTTAGCCTTCGCATGAGAAAACAAACGATTTGAATATGCGAAAACAAAGACGCAGCGGATCAGCTGTGTGGTAGCTGATCAGCGCATTTGTTTTCGCCACACAGAGAGTACTATTCCCCTGCTCTTATGTATATCCAAAATTTCAAGCTTCTAGCTTGTTGCTGTCACTGTACGCGGCCTGGTTGGTGTCGGACCTGGTCGGAAACCCAAATTGTTGGTATATATAGTTTTATTTTGTATTGTATGTGAAGACGATGAGCTTGTTATGTTTAAGTCATGAATAAAATTTATGTTATGTTATGTTTCAAATATATCAAAGACAAAACATTAATATATAAACATCCTAAATTTAAATTATTTAAAAACTATCACTTTAAGATTTAAAAGTCCTACTCATGCGTAGGCTAAGCAACAATGAAGTTTGGTAGTGAGTGAATAATTAACGGTCATAATTGGCGGGAAGCTGTGAGGTTCAGTAGTGAGTGAATAATTAACGGTCATAATTGGGCGGGAAGCCGCGAAAAACATCGTGGTAGCGAACCGACTATGGTCGATAAGGTGCGAAAAATACCGAGTAGAGAACGGAGATGCTACAGTTAATGCTAGGCGTTGGATATAGATACTGACGGCAACATCACTTTAAAATCCATCCAACTAAGACCAAAATAGTTGAGCATAACTTCGGAAAGAAACAGTCAGACTATACATGGACACTGGGTGATACTCAGATCATGTCTTCAGAAGAAACCACACATTTAGGGTTGAAACGGACCACTTCAAATGAATGTGAATTAAATGTTAATGAAAGGATCAAATCTGCAAGACGTACTAAATACTCGCTGATGAGCTCCGGTTATCATGGAACCAATGGGCTGTGTCCAGTTACATCACATCAGATTTACAAGACTTATGTGCTTCCTCGTTTGTTATATGGACTAGAAATCCTACCCCTCAGTAAAACTCATATCTTAGCGTTGGAGAAATTTCATAAAAACAGTTTAAGGATTATACAGTCATTACCGGAGCGAACTGCTACATCTGCTGTTTACCTACTACTCGGAGCTTTACCGATAGAGGCTGAAATTCATAAAAGACAACTGTCATTGCTACACTCCATTCTGGTCTGTGATAATAGTAGAATCAAAGAAGTGCTTAACCGTCAACTGTCAGTTAATTTCGATAATAAGGACAGTTTTTTCTACCGCATCCTGAAAGTGCTAGAGCTATATAACCTTCCTAGTGTACCTGCTCTGATTCAACAACCACCAGAGAAAGATAAATGGAAGGACATGGTCAGTGAGTCTGTTGCGGAACACTGGAGGGAGTCATTGGTTCGTGATGCTCGATGTAAAACAACGCTGAGATTCCTTGCATACGAAAACATTTCCATTGGTGAAGCTCATCCAGTCTGGAGTTCCACGGACAACTCCATCATCGATGTCAGGAAGGCGATAGTTAAAGCCAGATTCTTATCTGGGACGTGTCTCCTACAGTCGAACCTACACAGATTTAGCCAATACCGAGAGGATCCCATGTGTAAACTGTGTAAACAACAGGAGGAAGACATTTTCCACGTGCTGCTGTACTGTCCTTTACTGGCTGAGGTGAGAGGAGTCGAATACAAAGTGCTCAGAGACTATGTAAAAAACAAAGTGGGGCCCGATGTCTGGTGTAATGTCTTCACCACAAAAGAGAGTATTGTCCAGTTAATAATTGACTGCCGCGAGTTCTCCAATCTGTTCTTGGACATTCATAACATATTAGAGGTTGAGAAACTATCCAGAAATTTGTGCTATAAACTTTACAATAAGAGACTATCACTTCTTCGAAGTATTGAAGATGGTGGCCCGGGAGATAACACCTAATCTGATGTACCGATAAGTTTTTCCCCAGAAATAGCCCAAAGACACTCAATAACAATCAACGTAAACCTACCCTGAGTACAGGGGTGCTCCTACATAGAGGAGGCTTATACGAATCAGAAGAAGAACGGACCAATGGGAGGTAGCGAACGGACTAAGTGCGAACGAACCAGGTCGCGAAACATCCAGACACCTTGTTTGCCTATAACCAAATGTTGGGTATATTTGTGCAATAAAATTATTCTATTCTATTCTATTCTATTGTAAACCAGTCCAATGTTGCCGGGATACTTTAGGTTCCGGTAAAATTGTTTACAATATGGCCGTCTAGTTGCTTTTTAAGAGAATTTTGGAAAAACTCTTTAAATGTAGATTTATTCGTTCCAAAAGGTCCATTTTCAAAGATCCGTTATATTCCCTTTTCCAGTTTGAATAAATTCCACGCCTCACCATGCCACCAAAGAAAAAGAAGAGTGGAAAGAAAAAGAAAAGTGGAAAGAAATCTGCAAGAGGTTCTCCAACAAAACTTGGTCCAGACATAAATGAACTTTCCAAAGAATACTACCTTGTACAAATCAAAGACCTTGAAAATAGACTTACAAGGTATACATACATTTGTTTTGGTGGATCATTACTCATTAGTTATTCTTATCCGAATCAGAATACTTTTTACGTGTGACCAGTGATCTATAATACAATCTTCTGTCCCTGGTGTGACACAACATGTGACAATTACAATTTAGAGTAAGGGGACATGTTTTTGCACACTAAGCTTTTCTTGGGCTCACTGCAAATCACTTTAACGTACCACACAACTGTTGTTGTGTAAACAAAGATAGACAAGTTTTTCATATTATACCATGCATTTTTTATGCTACAGTGATTTGTCATTTGATGCACATGCTATTGCGCCAGACCAATTGGCGTAGTTTTACTACTGTTAGGGGGCATGGCTTCGCACACCTTTATTTTTAGCTGAAAGGTATATGCTTCGAACTGTCAATTCTAATTTTATAAACTTTATAGTATGCGAAGTCAGATAATTCAAATGACTCAGAAAAATTTAAAGTTTAAACTTAATGGGAGGTAATTTTTATGCACCCATCAAGTATAAAATTGCCCAAATAGGCTGAGTAATAAAATCATACTTATTCAAGTTTTCCACAACATGTAAAATGAAAAGGTTGGGTTTAAGACATGAAACTGATCCTTGCAACCTACCCAGATAGCACGTATACATTGGCCCTCCATTGGCCCATCGGACGCCGCACGATTGGCCCATGGTTGTAAATATTGCATGGGCCAACCTAGCGTTTGCTCATCGGCCCATCTTTGGCCCATAACATTGGTTCGACATTGGGCCAATGCCGGGAGGTTTTGCATTTTTTGTTGGCCCATCACTGTTTGAATGTGCTCATTACAAGCTATCGACGATGTATTTCTATCGCATATGTCCACTCGGTACAGTTTCTTGATCTGCAGCACCACGGTGACAGTCGAGCTTGGTCTCTTGGCTTTTGAGAAGGTAAACTCTTCATTTTTCGTTTTCTCTGTGCTGGATAACTTTGACGACTGGTCTTCTGAAAACAAACGAATAAATACAGCACCATGACAAAAACATAAACTAGCCTCATTTATGCAACATTTTAACGCGTGCATTTTATCTCATAAAGGAATAGCTGTTTAAGAAATACATGTTAAAACTAAAACCTCTTTGTTGCAACGAAGTGTGATGGCTAAAGGAAATAAAATATTGAATTATATTATATAAAATCAATTATATTTACGTAACTGCCTTTAATAAGATGGAGAAATGAGCTTGATAATTAATGCAAGAAATATAAATAAAACTTACCTTCTAAACCTCAGTGTGTCTGTTTCCTAACATGCAAAACTGACTTCTCTAAAACTTCATGCGAAACACCTGTTAATAATTCTCACATGCCTGAGAAATTTTCTCGTTGCTATGACAACTGGTGTACTCTTGTACTCTGGCTGGAGCAGCGAAGCAAATAATAAACCACAATATTATGAAAAGACGTGTTACTGTAACAGTGAAAAAGGTGTTAACTTTAATTTTGCTCCCATTGCTTACTAAATGTTTACAGATTAGATATACTGTAAGTTTAAATGGCCTGATCAAGGAAGTAACTGCTAATTAAGATAATGGTTTTAAAATCATTGATGGTGATTTACATATAAATCATAATTATTATTTATGATTGATATATAAATTGAAACTATGAGGAAACCGGACTGTCTCTTTATTGAACAAGATTTAAAGACAGTAATTAATCGATAACAAATTAACACCAGTCAGTATTTAATCATATATGAATCGGCCAATGATATGCCAACCATCGGCCAACGGAAAGTGTACACGACAAGTTTTTATTTATTTTATAGGGCTCCTTTGTATGAGCCTTGCCATACATGGTCACTACAGTTAGCACTTTCCCTCAATTCGAACTTAAATTAGTATGCATTAATTACTAAACTATATCAAAAATAAAAAGAAAAGAAGAAAAAAAAGCATGCACACAACATCAACAAGCGCTGTGTGCCTGCTGGTTATAATGGCTAACAAATATTGGGCCACTCTTGTTTCTGTGAAAGAAAATCACTTTCATGATCCGTTGCAGGAACAGATTCTTTGCCAAAGTTGGGCCAACGTCGGCAAATATTGCATGTGAATGCACTACCACGCCAACATTGGCCCAATTATGTACATGCGACCGCAACCAAATGCCAATTACCCAATCAATATGCAATGTTGGCCCAATGATATTTGCTATTTGGGTAGCCAATTAGTTGTCTAGGCAGTACAAATGCTTAGCAAAAGGATAAATCAATTTATTGTTTTTTCCAATTAGTGTATTTTCAGGGGTCTCACTTAAAATAAATGTTCCGCTTTGTTCGAAAATCCAACTTTTTGTAATTGTATAGTGCCAAGATTTCTTACAAAGCATAAAACTTTGTTTAAAATTGCTTAAAGACTTTGATCGAAAAGAAAGTTCTTTTGAAAAAATTCTAAGACTTGAAAATTCTGGATAATTATGGTGCCAAATTGCACGCAACATTCCAGTGATGTCAACTATGCCAAATGAATGCTTTTATCGGATGAAAACATTCTAAACAGCTGAGTGAGCAATTAAACATACAACAAACTTTTTCTGATGCAAAATCAGTTTGGTGTGCGAAGCCATGCCCTATGTGAAATCATGTCCCCGTACTCTGTTATTTAACCAAAGGGTTCAGGTGGGGTCAAAGTAGTCCCTGGAACACTAGCGAAACAAACTTGGACACACATTCATCAAAACATAAGGCTTGTTTGTTTTTTTAAACTTTCATACTTTGTTTTCAATCAACACAGATTTCTTTTTTTCTATATTCATTCTGATTTTAATTTGACTGTTTTCTTGGCTAATAATGACACAAAAATGGAATTAATAACATAAAACAAAGTCCGGTTGACTCAGTATTCAATAACTGTATTGTTCACTAATTCTAATGAATCCTTATTTTGCTTTACAAAATTCTAAATGTGTGCACTATGCAGGTTCTGTTTACCAGATCAGATGCCTCAGTAATCAGAATCAGTTATGATAAATTATTTTTCTAAATCATAGATTAAGTTTTTCTGTACAAAGTGTTGTCATAGATTTAGTTTTCTGTACAAAGTGTACAAAGGGTGTGGAATTCAAATGTATTCGTGTAGAATGTCTCAATCATTATCTTTGTCGCAGATACCAAAAGAAGTGTGATGAACTGGAAGTGGCAAATGGACAGTTCCACGAGAAGTTCGACCAGATGGCAACTGACAAGAAAGAAATTGTTGCCTTCTGGAAGAAACAAGTGGAACAAAGGAGTAAGTCTGTAAAATCTTTTTTTTTTTTTACCCATATTTGACGAATGGATTCTTCCATCATTATCATTTGGATGAGTCCACTTTCATTTTTAGGGGTGTTAGAAGTGATTTTTAATTTTTATCTCATTTTTTGATGAAAATCCTCAAAGCAGACAGATTAGCCCCAGATGGGACGCCGCGTTCTGCGGCGTCACATCTGGGGCTATTCTGTTTGCCTATGTCCCATAAAAGGGAGGCCAGGCTTAAATGAGTTAAAATACCTAAATATTCGAACACCAGTAAACTTGATCTCAACAACCTTTAACGTTAAAAGTCTAAGAGAATATATTTATAGAATATTGCAAAATGGTTCATTCTGTTTTTTGGAAGTAGACTGTAGACTTCAGGTATAGAGGAGTTTTGTCCATACTGTAAGGCATGTGATCATCTGTTTCTGGATGATGATTCAAATTGATAAAAGCCAGTAAAAAAAGATGTAGTATTCTATAAGTTTCAAATGATTTCAGTGTACTTTTCTGTGATATTTTATTTTTGACTGCAGTAGGTTTCATTCAATATTTGGTTTTCTTCATTACAGCTGATGACATTGCCGACTTGAATGATCGTCTTATTGGTCTTCAGCAAGCCAAGGATGCTGAGAAGGAGCAATATGAATCTGAGATACAGAAAATACGAAATGAGTTTCAGGAGACAAAAGATCAGCTCACATCAGAAAACATGATCTTGAGTTAGTATTACTTTTATTGTAAACGATGTTGTTCCAAACTAAATTGCAAATGGCAGTTATGTCCTATTTTAAGCAGCAATGTTGCAAACAGAGAGATTAAGAATATAATTCTACATTTCATTAGACTCACAATTTTGAATTTCTGAAAGCATGTACACATTAATGTTGTCATATGTAAAAATCTGTGCATAGTTAAATGCTGAAAATTTGTAAGATTTGTAAGCTTCTATTGCTGAACAATCCAGATTGATTGCAACCTGAATTTTAAATTCTTTATTCAAAGAAATTTCGATAATGACAATGCACAAATAATTTTCAGATGGTAAACTAGCCTCTCTGGAAGAGTTCAAGGTTCAAAAGGAGGACCTTATGCACAAGTTTGCCATGATGGAAGAAGAATTGGCTAAGAAAGAACAAGATCACAAAGATGAAATCTACAGACTGGAGAGAAAACAAGTCATCGATAAAGACATGTAAGTTGGCGATAAAGACATGTAAGTCAGTAACACAATTAAAAATAAGTTTATCAAACTTTTGGTTATTTCAACAATTCGAATACACAGATACTTTAGCAGAAAATATTGGCTAAGCTGTTTACCATGAGCATAAATATTGAACAGGATAAGAAGGCATACAAACTAAAGAAAAACAATAAAATATCATAAAAGTTTTCCATCAAATTTGCAGAAAAGATTTTATTTCTTATCCACAGTCTAAAACGGCTCTAGTACTAAACAGAACTGAAAGCATTATGCTTCAGGTGCATAACCTACCTTCACCAAAACTACAACCTATCAACCAATTACTTATCAGCAAGTTAAGTAATTTGAAAGCACATGTAGTAACAAATTTAAGACAGAATAAATGAAATTATAATCATTTTATCATTTTTTTAGATTCATGGTTGAAATCAAATTTTCAGGTTAAAGAAAGAGATGGTAAACCGTGTAAATCAGGTTGCCTCGGAGTTCAGAAAAGTTTCCAACAAACAGATGGCGGAGACAACTAAGAGAACTATACGTGACAATGTTTCTATAAATGCTCAACTTGATAAAATGTCAGACAAAACCACAGAACTGATTGCTGAGAATGATGATTTGAGAGCCAGAGAAAAAGCTCAGAAACAACAAATAGAAATGTTAGAAGCTACAGAGAAAGAAATCATAAAGAAAAATCACAGCAATCAAAAGGTAGAATATTCATATCAAATAACTACAATTTTCAAGCAATATAAAATGTCATAAAGCTCAATTTCTTGTGCTACATGTGACGCATTCTATGTATTTCATGCCATTTATGCAGGTATTTAATATCATTATGAGATCACGTGCTGTGTGCAAGGACCATATATATATAACTCCTGAGTGACCTTTAACAAGTTTCTGCCTCTCTAAATCTCTGGCTTACAATGTGTTAAAAATGTTGTGATTACTTTTCATGTCACATATCCTGTGATCAGTAACTGAAATTTTCCAAATTTGTGCTTTGATTTTTCTTTATTAGATCATCAAAATGTTAACTGAGAAATGCCGTAACCAGGAGGCAATGATCGAGGAGTTTGAGCTACGAGAGCAGGAGTACCAGGACATGATGTCAGATACAGAGGCAGTCAAACAACAGAATGATTCCATGAAGTAGGTGGCATGATATTTGAGCCTGTGCATGAGAAAACCAACAAGTTGGGTTCCGACCAATACATATTATTTAACATTTCTGTTCAATATTAGTATTATCTTTTGAATATAAAGCCTTTAAATGAGAGGAAATAGCTAAAAGTAGCCAAAAAGTGCCCTATATAATGAGAAAATGGCACTTTCTGTGCCCTCGTAGCAGAATTTTGCACATAAAGTGCCCTTGTGCTGACAATATGCTCCCTGCCGTCTCTAAAACTTAGCCATACCACTGAGATATGATATCAGGTCAAGAAAACACAGAAAACAGATTCAGAATAGGAAGGAGACTTCAAGGAGTTAGAGAATATTTTAATCCATAATGATAATAATTTGATATGCTGTATGTTTCAGGGAAGAGATTGACAGTCTGTCCAAGGAGAATGAGATTCAGGAGGTTCAGATCAAGGCCACTGATGAAAAACTTAAAGAACAGATACAGAATAGAAAGAAATTAGAGAAAGTTTTACAAGAGGCTGCTATGGCTCTAAGGGTGGCACTCAGGGTAGGGTATATATGAGCCGCCTCGTGGGAAAACCAACAATGTGGTTTCCGAACAGGTCCGACACAAATCAACCTGTACAGTGACAGAAAAGAGCTAGAAGCTTGAAATTTCGGAGTTAAGTAGAGAAGGAATTGTACTATCCGAGTAGCAAAAACAAAGGCGCTGATCAGCTTTGCGGTGATCTGCGTCTTTGTTTTCGCATATGCAGATTGTTGGTTTTCCCATGAGGAGGCTCATTTTATACAAGTCAATGCCAAGAAAGAAATTAGAGAACGTTTTGAAAAACATTGCCATTGCACTTGCAAGTTGCCTTTTGAAGTTTTGATACTTAAACTTTCATTTATTGCACTAGTCATTTGTATCCACAACCCCCTCCTCAGTCCTGGTGAATAACGGGGACTTATGACTTCATTCAGAAAACCACTAATGAAAGCCCTGCACTGCAGGGACATCCATTTGGTAAAGCCCCTGCTAATTTGATCCAATGATTCTGATTAAAAGCTTATTATGGACCTTACTTTAGAAAACTGAACCTGACGAGGATGCCCGAGATGATCTCAATGAAGTGGAGAGACGAGACCATATGTTGGAAAATCTTCTCATGATCCTGAGTAGTGCTGCTGCCCTGGGGCTGGGGCCACTCCCAGGGGAAATGGGAAAACAGTTTGAAACCAGGAAAGCAGGGGAGGCTCAAGGAAAAATGGGATATAAAAGAGCGTAAGTATCTGTCGTAAGAACTATGATGAGACTGTGACCATTCAGCTTGTGATTTGTGGAAAGAGGTATTAAGCAAAGGATGTTGTCATAAATAAAACTTTCCAGTCATTGGTATGAAGCCACTCTTTCATTGGTTTTAGCCAGTGTTATGGAAAGTTTATGGGTCATACTCAAAGACATAACACTGCAGATGGGTTTAGAAACCCTGGCTTCCAGATCCAGAATGTGACACATTTTTGCTGGAGGTAGGGGAGAGAAGGGGATTTGATGCAAAAGATTCTTTGACAAATTTTCCCAACAGAAAATTAATGAACTGGTATATATTAGAGTTGACATCTAATGTTGTGCTAGGAAGGCCTTGAACAACTGGCCCAGGTTGCATTATCAATACATGTACATGTATTTTCAACATTTCTAGTATCCATGAGGCTAACAATGCCTTGAACATGTGACCTCAGATTATTCATTTCCAATATTCAATATTGTTTTCAGTGAACTGCCAGTAGTCACCGGTCCCGGTACATTACCTCACTACCAGCTTGGTGACCTAGGTTTGATCCCCAGACCCAAACAGACCATACCCACTAGTCTGGACAAGATGAGGGTTTTATCTGCCACCACAAGGCTCGGAGGCCTCAGAAAGGTCCTATGCCGTTCTGTAGGAATACAAACTGTCAGTGCCCCTAAGGTATGGGTAAATCATCATCATCATCATCATCATCATCGTCATCATCATTCTGTTTCATCATCATCATCATCATCATCATCATCATCATCATCATCATCATCATCATCATCATCATCATCATTCTGTTTCATTAGTATTATTTCATATTTGATCTGATAAAATCACCAAATTCATATAGTAGAACTATGATTCATGGGTTTTATATATAAGAAATTTGATTACTTCAAGAATGCAAGACAGACTCCTTTTCTAAAATGGAAAATATTTAATATGGGGATTCTTTTAACTTTGGTGTTGAGATCTGAAATTGTATGTAAGGATATACCTAAACTGTCCTTGTATTTTGAATTTTTTTTTTTCAAGGATGAACAAAATGTTTGGAGATAAAATGTTTGACATTATTTTTGCTCACAACATTTATGATGGGTGCTCAGTCATTACCATTTTACAATCCTTGGGGATAATATGAGAACATTTGTGTATTTTCCATCCTTAGGCAATGTTCTATGCTGACCAGCTATTGAGCCGTGCACCAGTGTCTACCCAGGATGCAGTGCTGCATGAGTTACAGCCCCCAGAGCGTGGCCGTTCTTCACCAAGAATGTCTCCCATGCAGCTAGGACCAATTACCCCACCAGGCCGAAAGATGGTGGGAAAAGTTTTATAAAACATTGTTCATTGTTTTGTGAATGATACTGATGATAATATGTAAAGACTGTGCAAAATAGCAGTCTGGTTAGGTTATATGTATCTGATTGAAAGGCAATTGAATAATAACTACTGTATAAAATATTACTTCTCTTGTCAATCGTCAGATATTGTACAGGATATTTCTATCACAGTCATTTTTTGGCTGCTTCAAATTGTGTAAATGTTATACACATTAATTATTTTGAGAACTGTAAAATTGCATTTAGTCACATAAATTTATTGCTCAACAGGGCCCATTTGTAAGGCAAGTTAAAACACAGATTAGCACAAAAAATTGCTTGGATGTGGTATTTAACACTAATGAAGGCAGTTTCCCTATGGATAGCATAGCCAATCAGTGTAAAGAAAAAATGATAACATGCATAACATGTACTTGATTTTCAGAGGTGTATTTGATCCTTTCTCTGTTAAGTTTTTAGGTGTGTATGGTGTGTGAAAGTTTTTTGCTTTTGTGAAAATGGTTTGTTCTACAAAGTTTTTTGAGAGGTTGTGTACCGTATTTAATGAATGCACACATTCCAAACACAAACCGTATAACAGTAAGACCGTCCAATTTCACCCAAAGTAAATCTGTGATATGTTGTAAATTGTTGTAGAAAAGATAATAAATCACTGAAATCCAACTTTTTTTCTTGATATTTAGTAACCAGTCGAGAAGTCAGACAAATGATTAACTATTTGATTGATTGTTTTAATATGTCCGGAGTAAACAGATGAGGTAATGTTAGACATGTTAGTCAAAACCTCTTCTGGAAAAGCTTTATCTAAAGCAGTTCAAAGTTCTCTACATGTATGTGCCCCTTCAAAGACAAGTCATGAAGAATGTCATTGACATAACCCTTCCATCATCGGTGTTTAGTGGGGACAGTCTGGCCCACCATTCCAGTGGGAAACGCAGCAAGCCTCATTCCCCAGTGGAACGGTGTGCTATCTGTTCGAATTTTCTCCACTGATCACCAGTGATGGATTCTATGTATCTGCCCTTGAGCAGCTAAAATTGTACTCATTACTTTTGTATTTGGTTGAGGCTAGGCAGATGGCTACCCTGTTGGGAAAGAGCTAGTCATCATGCTCCTCATGTAACATTTTTTGGTGTTTTGTACTCATCTCGTCTTATTATGTAGCTCAAAACTTGGCCAGATCGGACAGCATGGTTAGCTCCTCGAGTGCCTTGAAAAAAATCTGCAGACATAGAATGTTAGCAGTTACCTATCTGCTTCATTTTATATTGAATCATTTTCACTCTTGCATCAAGAAGGACAACCATAAAGTCATGGATGAGTTCAAAATTAGGCCAGATACTATATGCCCATAACTGTCTATCAAATTGATGTATGATGTTGTGAACTCTGGCAGCTTCATTCTTGCAGGAATTAAGGGCAGCCAGTCTTGGGAGTTTGAAATTCAACCAGATATTACTGTGGAGTAAGCTGCCCTTTTGCATCTTGAAAGATCCCCATAGGCTTACAATAGGGAGAATGTAATAGAAAACTGAATATTTATTTTGGACTGAATCTTCTTCATTTTTGCAGGTAACAAGGACAATCACAAAGTCTTGAATATATTTGAAATTTGGCCGGATCCCATCACTATGGAGTTACCTCTCCTTGACGATCTAGAAAATTTAAATGTGATGCTGTTAACACTCTATCAACTTCACTTTTGATCAGATATTCCTTCTTGCTGGTTATGAGGACAATATAAAGTCTAGTAGACTAATACCATTTTAAAATTCCATCAAATGAGACTGGCGACCGCAAAGTTAGCTACCCTTGAGTATTTGTGTTTGAATTTAGACTTTATCCATTTACTATATTTACAGAATTGGCTGCCCTTGAGCTTCTATGAATCAAAATTTCAACTTTTCTCACTTGCTTTTGAAGTTTTTAAAGTTGTTGGTTCTCAAGTGAGCAATTGTTGCCCTTTCAGCTACTTGTTTTTCAATTAAAGATATTTCATTGATTCTTTCAACAGCTGATCAAGCAGATACAAATGGGGCATTTGACTTGTCTAGATAACTTGATAATCTTTCTATATTGACAGCCTTTATTTTAAAGGCATGGTAGATCAAATTTAATCACCTGCATTGCATTGAAATCATATATTGATGCTCCCTTTCTAGTTTCAAATGGATGCGTTTCATCCATGATTTATAATAAGTGGATTGATTTTGAGATTGTAAATTTTCTGTTCATGCTTTTCGACAGTTGCTTGGTCCATTGGGGCTCAGCTGATGATCCTCTTACTCTAGATTTTCAGTGGCCTTAACTGACTTCTCACTCTCAGACACTCTGTATCCCAGCTGCCAGGTAGCATGTTATTTCTGGCCAAAAGCTTATACACTGGGAGACACATAATGTGCATGTTTAATTAAATGTCTGTTTGATTAAGGTGTTTTATGCCCACAGTCAATTGCTGAGTTCATGCCAGGAGGGTGAGTTATCCTAGCCACACTGTTGTTCCTGTGCAGGCTTCTAGAGGCAGTTTACCAGTACCAAGTGCTTGCTTTTTTTCACCAAAAACTGACAAATGCTCTTCCTGAAACAGCAGTAGAGGAAAAATGGCCGTAATTTCATGAAGTAAGGATGAATCACCAGTTCACTTTATGTATTTTACATGCTACCAATCAGCCTATCTTGCCCAGTACCATAGGAAATATTAAAAGAGCAGAGCAAGAAATGCAGATTAAAATAACAATTTATAGCAATTCAAAACAAATTATACAGCTTTTTGAAAACTGACACAATTGAAACAACAAACATTGATTTAGACAGCGATAAGATGATACATAACATGAGAAGCAGTTACAAATTTAAATTTCATGAACAGGTCATTCTGTAATGATAATGAAATCGGGCATTTATTTTCAAAATACAGTACATAAAACAACATATGATAAAGTAATAATGATAAAGATTGTACAATTTATAGTATCAGATCTACGAGTGATACATAAAACGTAAACTAAAGTACATGTTTGACATACATGTATTAAACTACATCTATTTTATTCAATGTATTTCATATAGGGAAAATATTTATCTTATGATCACAAGAGCTTGAAGTTAAAACGAACCATACGCGAGTAGAATCGACAGTAACTGCAATGAATAAATTAGCTATCCATAGCTACTATGACCAAATAAAGCTGGAATTTTAAATGGCTGGAGCACTGCAAGGTACAGTAGTTGTGTGAAGAGATAATTACTGAAAGAGGAATATTTCTGTTTTGTTCAACATTAAAATTGAATTAGGACAAACTTCAAGCTCCTGTGACTTTACATCATTTAATATACATATTAGTATTGAGATCTTGAGAAAAAGGACATGTACATCGTATTTAAAAATATTGAGCTGCTGCATGGGAAAAACAACAATTTGCATATGCGAAAACAAAGGCGCAGACCAGCTTCGAGGTAACCGCGAAGCTGATCAGCACCTTTGTTTTCGATACATGGATAGTAGAATCCCTCTTCTACTTAAATCCAAAATTTCACGTTTCTAGCCTGCTTTTGTGACTGTACAGCCCGGTTTGTGTTGGACCTGGTCGGAACCCAAATTGTTGGTTTTCTCACGCACAGGCCCATATTATCATCAATAAAATCAGTGTCACATGTATTTTTATGTATAATAACATTAAACATGTTCAAATGTATGTTTATGCTGATAAAGAAATCTTTTTTGGAATATAATTGCATCATTTAAAATTTACATATATTTGAATATTCAAATAATTGAATGAGGTATTGAATGGTATGCTATAATAAATGAGTTGAATAGTTGTGTTTGCAAAGCACTTAAGAAGACATTCAATGAACTTTATAGAAGGGTTTAATGCATTTAAGGCACATTGAAATCAAAGACTTAATGACCAGATAGGTAAGTTGGATGTTGATAAAAGAATGACCTATATACAATATGGGTGTTATATACTTAGGCTACATTATAAGAAATTCTGATTCTGGCATATGTGAAGATAAAGGCTCCTGTCTGTTGTGTGCAGATCACACAGCTGAGCCGGGTCTTTATTTTCATTACTCAGATTGTATAGTTCTTCCTAAATCTGCAATGTCAAGTCCTTAGTCCGATTTGTGTTGGAACCTGGTCTAAACCTGGTCAGAGTTTCTCACAAAGCTAAATAGTCATGTATATTAAACCTAGTCATGGGTAAACATGCTTTTTAAAATCTATATGCAAAGCAATGCCAAGATGTATAATCTTTAATTTTCTTATGGCGCCATCTGCTTTGTGGTGTATGCCGTCTTCATACTGATAGTATAGTGTACACTTAAAATAATTGGCAAGTCCATCTTGGTTAATAGATCAAAGCAGTAAAATCTGGCTGCGATCATTAAAACATATTTTCCCATGACCAGGTTGTGTTACATCTATATGTGCGTTCATTCTGGGCTTTAAATCTCATAAAAACAATTTTGTGCATTTTCGCCACAGTTACAACAGTATTTAAGGGATTTTTATAACCTTCCCTAGGGATTTCTTTGGTACACACAAAACAAACAAAACACAAAATTGAAGAAAAAAAAATCTGCTTGCTGTATTTAATGTCAATAAGGAAGTTCAAATAAGAGCTGTCGCAGGACAGCGTAGCTCGCCTGACTTGTGCTTTGCCACTAAACTTATCAAAATCTATGACCCATGACCTTGACCTCAAAGTCGCTCAGGTGGGTTGTGATGGTACAGCATAAAATTTCAGACCAATATCCACAAACATGCAAAGTTTCAACTTGATCCATCAACATAGAGATATGTAGACTTCAAAAATCTTTAACCCAAAACTTTAACCAAAAATTTCTAAGGCCATGACCTTGACCTCAAGTTCACCCAGGGTGGGTCATAATGGTACAGCATAAAACTTCAGACCAATATCTACCAACATGCAAAGTATCAACTTGATCCATCTACATGTTCAAGAGATATAGACTTCTAAAAACTTTAACCGAAAACTTTAACAAAAAAATTCAAAGTCTGTGACCTTGACCTCAAGGTCATACAGGGTGGGTCATGATGGTACTGCATAAAACTTCAGACCAATATCTACCAACATGCAAAGTATCAACTTGATCCATCAACATGTTCAAGAGATATAGACTTCTAAAAACTTTAATGAAAAAGTCACTATAGCACGAAATATAGGTCAAGGTCACTAGATCAATGTGGGTGCAAAGTCGGGACATCGAGGAGAAGCCATATGCAAGGTTTGATGGTTGTAGGTTTTATAGTTGATGAGATATTAAGGGTTGGCTTAAAAAATGACAAAGTCACTGGAGCATGAAATATAGGTCAAGGTCAGTAGGTCAATGTGGGTGCCGAGTCGGGACATCGAGGAGAAGCCATATGCAAGGTTTGATGGTTGTAGGCTTTATAGTTGATGAGATATTAAGGGTTGGCTTCAAAAATGACAAAGTCACTAGAGCACAAAATATAGGTCAAGGTCACTAGATCAATGTGGGTGTAAAGTCGGGACATCCAGGAGAAGCCATATGCAAGGTTTGATGGTTGTAGGCTTTATAGTTGATGAGATATAAAGGGTCGGCTTAAAAAATGACAAAGTCACTGGAGCATGAAATATAGGTCAAGGTCAGTAGGTCAATGTGAAAGCCGAGTCGGGACATCGAGGAGAAGCCATATGCAAGGTTTGATGGTTGTAGGCTTTATAGTTGATGAGATATTAAGGGTTGGCTTCAAAAATGACAAAGTCACTGGAGCATGAAATATAGGTCAAGGTCAGTAGGTCAATGTGTGTGCCAAGTCAGGACATCGAGGAGAAGCCTTATGTAAGGTTTGACTGTTCTAGGCTTTACAGTTGATGAGAAACTAACACAGCATCTGAGCATTGTACAAAGGTGATCTAGATATTGACCTCTAGCCCCGCCCCCAGGCATGACCCCACAAGTCCCTTCACACTAAATCACAGAGGACCCTCATATGAAGCAATGTTCCAAATATGAATGATTTCTGGTCAGTGACTATCAAGATATAACAATTTTAAAAACTTTAACCGAAAGTGTGACGCGGACACGGACGTGGATGCGGACGTACACGTAAACGCGGACGACCGAGGTGACAACAATAGCTCTGTGCACTTCGTGCAGGCGAGCTAAAAATTATAATCATGCATCTTATTGGTTTGATTCATCATTTATAATGTATCAAAACAATATTTTTCTTTGCTGCAATACGTATGCAGTCTGAATCTTTTGCCTCAAGCATTACATTATAATAATCAGTCATTATTTTATTAGAATGTTGAATTATGATCAAGATATAGCTGTATTAGCATCCTGTTGTATGATTGCTTATTTATAGTAATAGTATAGGATTTGTGTATTTGATGATACCAACCATACACCAGCCACCCATCAAAGCTTAAGCTGGTATTAGCCTTTCTCGCATAAAATCTTGCAAGCACTTCGTACACTGGCACAATTGTTCTGTATGTGTGTTTTTACACAATAAGACAGCTGCATAGGAATTGAGACCTTGATATGAGCATGAATCGTGACAAAACAAGCAAACTGACAGTATCTGCAATCATGACTTTGATATGTCAGGGCATTTGATCAACATCTGATCAGTCAACTACCCACTGGTTCAAAATCTTGAGTTTTGTTTATAATGCCAGCAAATATTCTTACAAGACAGAGTGGAGATCTCCCGGCAAAGCCAATGCTGAGTGTCTACCAGTTTGCTTGTTCTGCCATTCCTGGGCCCATCTTCTAATTTCTATGCATAATTTTATTATCAACGAGTCTTTTCCTTGTCTTTTATCTCCTCCGTTTCCAGCTGCAGAAGTCGCCGTACATCTTCCCCAGTACGTTTACCTATATGGTCAGCTATCTTCTCTAGACTCTCATTCACGGCTTTGTCGATGACTTGTTGTTCCTCCTTTGGAAAATTTGTGAGGACGTACTCAGCAACTTGGCTCCTACTGGCTGGTCTGTCGATGCCTATTCTGATCCTAGGCATTGCCTGTGAAAGGGGAAATGAGAAATACATGATAATTTGACAAATATAGTAATGTTACTCACTTTTTAACATGAATAATTTCGGTTTTTAGCTCACCTGAGCTGAAGGCTCACAAGGTGAGCTTATAGGATGGCCATGATCCGGCTTCCGTCCGTCGTCCGTCCGTCCGTCGTCCACAATTTCAAAGATCTTCTTCTCCAAAACCGCTTGGCCGATCTAGTTGAAATTTTATGTGGAGCCTCCTTGGGTAGTGGCATTTCAAATTTGATCGCGAAATCCAGGTCACATGACCAAGATGGCCGCCATGCCCATATATGGTAAAAACCCTTCAAAAATCTTCTTCTCCAGAACCGGTGGGCCGATTTCCACGAAACTTGGTATGTAGCATCGGGGACTTCAGCCCATCATAGTTTGATAAAATGATGACCCTTGGATGACCCTGACCTATTTTACGGCAAGGTCAAAGGACTAGGGCATTTAACGCCTGATTTTGGCCTCAGATTTTGATAAAAAATAAATTTTGGAATTTAGGTGAGAAAACTATTCCTTAAAACAACCATATGTCTCCTCTATTAAAAACAAGAACAAGTACTTCATTTATCCTACAAGCGTTGCCATGGCAACACCCAGAAGAACCAATGATAGAGCACATTCTGCACTTTTTGGTCTATTTTTGACCATTTCTGAACACATTTTTTAATTTTTAAGTGCCAGCCCACACTCCGAACAAAATTATACTCAGCATTACAATATCTCTGGATGATACTTCATAATTATTTCACAATAAGAAATTGTTCGTCGCGTGGGCCGGTAGTTGAAAATAATGTTGAATGGTGAAAAATAGACCCAAAATTGCAAAAAGTGATATTTCTATGGTTTTCGGAGCGTTGCCATGGCAACATGTGTAATTTGAATGTGATAGTTGTGCTAGAGTTTATAAGCAGGGACCTATACCTGCTATTTGCAATACGTTTCTCCTCAAAATTCCAAAATTCAGTTTTTTTATCAACACATGAGGCCGAATTGAGGCCTTAAATTCCCTAGGCCTTTGGAAACATAGGCTTTTACATGGGAAAAAGTGAAAACTATGGATTTTTTGAAAACTATTGCAGCCTGAGGCCTGAAAAGTGGTAGATGCAAACAACCAATGGAGTAGATGAAGGTATGTGATTAATTTAGGTCAAGGTCATCTCTTGACCTTGGCCTGTCTGTCGTCCATACACACTTTTCAAAGATCATCTTCTCTGAAACTGCTTGGCCAATCAAAGTGAAATTTTATGTGGAGCGTCCATGGGTAGGGGGAACGAAAGTGTGATTGCGAAATTCGGGTCACACGACTAAGATGGCCCCCACGCCCATATATGGTAAAAACCACTCAAAAATCTTCTCCAGAACCGGCAGGCCGATTTTCATGAAACTTGGTATGTAGCTTTTGGGACTCCAGCCCATCATAGTTTGATCAAATGATGACCCTAGGATGACCTTGACCTATTTTACGGCAATTTCAATTTTGGAAACATAGGCTTTTACATGGGAAAAGTGAAAACTATGGATTTTTTTTCAAACTGTTGCAGCCTTAGACCTGCAAACAACTAATGGAGTAGATGAAGGTATGTGATTAATTTAGGTCAAGGTCATCTCTTGACCTTGGCCAGTCTGTCGTCCATACACACTTTTCAAAGATCTTCTTCTCTGAAACTGCTTGGCCAATCAAAGTGAAATTTTATGTGGAGCGTCCATGAGTAGGGATTGCGAAATTCGGGTCACATGACCAAGATGGCCGCCATGCCCAACTATGATAAAAACCACTCAAAAATCTTCTTCTCCAGAACCAGCTGGTCGATTTACGCGAAACTTGGTAGGTAGCATTTGGGACTCCAGCCCATCATAGTTTGTTGAAATGATGACCCTAGGATGACCTTGACCTATTTTACGGCAAGGTCAATTTTGGAAACATAGGCTTTTACATGGGAAAAGGCGAAAACAAACTGTTGCAGCCTGAGACCTGAAAGTTGCTAGATGCAGACAACTAATGGAGTCAATGAAGGTAAGTAATTACTGAAGGCCAAGGTCATTTGTTGACCTTGACCCAAGGTCATTTAAATATCAAAATTAAAATTATGGTTTTCTCAGAAATCACTGGGTTTGGAAACTATTGCAGCCTGAGACCTGAAACTTTGCAGATGCAGACAACTTGTGAAGTCAATAAAGGTGTGTGAGTACTCAAGGTCAAGGTCATTTCATGTTGACTTAATACTCCAAGATCAGGCTTCAGGTGTGCGTTCTCAGGACCAATGGTCCTCTGGTCTTGCTCTAGAAGTGTAATACTGAATATGAGCCGCCGCATGGGAAAACCAACAATCAGTAACTGTGAAGCTGATCAGCGCCTCTGTTTTCGCTACATGGATAGTACAATTATTCCTCTACTTTCTGAATCCAAAATTTCCAGCCTCTGTCCATCTGTGACTGTACAGGCTGGTTTGTGTCGGACCTGTTCAGAACACAAATTGCTGGTTTTCTCATGCACAGGCTCATATATGTAAACAGACTTATCTGATCTGGGTCTGCACTTTTTACCAAGCTCTGTCCGAATACATATGATTTAGTTTTGCTATGGCTTAACTTCAATAATTTTGTGAAGTCAAGTAGAGATAGAGCCAGCCACCTTGGTATTTATAACAACACTGTCATGTACGTGATATCATGTAGATTTTTTCGGCTCTAGTGTAGATCATACCAAGATGGCGGCCAGAAAAACTGGGAGATTGTAAGTAGCCTTTCATTTGTTAAAATACCAGGCATTTTACATGTCAGTGACCAGTTTGAGACACCCCCATGCTCAGAATAAATTAGATTTTACGATTTTGTTATTGCCTTTACGCAGTCTGATCACTTTAGCAAGTATTTGGCCTAGATGCGTGGGTGATTTGCCGATTTTGTAATCAAAGCGGAGATCAGCAGGGTTTTGGAGATATTTTGTCTTTAAATTAGCAACTATCGACCACTCTCTTCAAAATACTATTAGCCCAGTCTCAGAAGCACCATCCCTAGCCCTGATAGCCCACAGAAACTGTCGTGGAAGAAAATACCAGAATTTGAAATTTTCACTCGGGCAACTGTGTAGAGACCAGTGTGTTTTTGTCAGCAACCGTGTAGACACAGATGGATTTTGAGAAATTTGTAACTGTGTAGACACAGATTTTGGAAACCGTGTAGACACGGGTTGACTCAATTTAAACTGTCCATTACATTTGGCTAGTGATGATTAATCATCGTCTATTAAATTATTAGTTTTGATACTTAAGCCTATTAAAATTTACATGGTAATACGTCCAAACCATTTAACCATTTTCAAGTCAGAATATCAGTACCGATGTAACCCATAGCATATGAGAAATATTGCACTAGCCCATCTTAACCTTTGGTATGAACTATAATACATACATCTAAAACTGGCCTCGGTAGCTCAGTAGATAGAGTGTCCGCCCCGAGATCGAGAGGTACTGGGTTCGATCCCTGCTTTGCACTCGGATTTTCGGATTAGGGCTAGGACTGGTCGCCCCGCTGTCAGTATAATGCGACTGGGGATGGTATCGGGCAAATTCTCTGGGATTTGACACCACAGTGAGGCAGCACTATGAATGTGTGACGGGAAATGATATTTTGAATTTGGATATAGACCTACAGCTTTATACATCTGAAACGTGTTCCATGAAAGAAAAAAACAACAACAAAGATTATATGACAAATATTAAATTTGTCACAAATTTAGCATGCTAATGGCTGTAATTTATTACTATGTTATGCATTCTTCGAGTCCGTCCAAATATAATGGGTAGCTTCAACGACTAAAAACCGTGTCTACACGGTTTCCAAAACTGTTTCTACACGGTTACAAATTTCTCAAAATCCACCTGTGTCTACACGGTTGCTGACAAAAATACACTGGTCTCTACACAGTTGCCCGAGTGAAAATTTCAAACTCGGTTTTTTCCTTCCATGGCAGTTTCTGTGGGCTATCAGTGTTAGGGATGGTGTTTCAGAGACTGGGCTAATAGTATTTTGAAGAGATTTGATGGTATTTGCTTTTTAAAAGACAAAATGTCTTGAAAACCTTGATGATCTGCGCTTGGATTACAAAATCGGCAATTCACCCACACTTCTCGACCAAATATTTACTAATGTGATCAGCCTGTGTAAAAGCAATAGCAAAATCGTAAAATTTAATTTATTCCGAGCGTGGGAGTGTCTCAGACGAGTCACTAGCATTTAAAATGTCAGGATTTTTACATATGAAAGGCTACTTACGATCTCCAACTTTCTGTCGCCGCCATCTTGGTATAATCTACACTAGTGCCAAAAAAATCTACACGATATCACGTACATGACAGTGAACAAGTAGTACTATGAGGAGCTTAAAGTGTCTCTCTGAACAGTTATGCAGTAACTGCACAACTCGTCAGTGCCTTTCTTTTTGTTTCACTGATAACATAATCACTCTCCTTCTTCAATGCAAATCTTTGAGCTTGCAGCCTTCTTTTGCAACTACACAGGCTGGTCTGCATAGAACCAGATTGGAAACCCAACAGGCAGTTTTTCTCATGATGAGGCTCATGTTACTGTATATCTGCCTTGTTTTTCCCAATACAGGTATATCCATTGAGATTTATAAGGACAACTGCCTTAGTACTACCATTATTATATTAAATGCAGAGCCTTTTGTCTTATGACTTGCAGTTTTTATCAACAGACAATCACATAACCTCATTTATAGGTGCATGTTAACATGAAATGTTTTGGCAGACAATAATTAATCATTGAATGCAAACTTCAAATGTTTGAGATTATAAATGTTACATAATTGCCAGGTAAGGTCAGCCATAAAATAAGAAAATCTGTTTCCTTTAACTGGGAAAAATTTAAATGGCACAGATAAGACATGCAAGATGTGCAGCAACTCAACAGCACATCTGCACCTTTGTTTTCGATTCACAGATAGTACAATTCCTCTTCTTATATCCAAAATTTCAAGCTTTTACTATGTCGTGTGACTGTATAGGCCTGTTTGTGTCAAGCTGTTTGGAAACACCAAAGACAGGTTTTCTTAAGACATGGCTCATTTGATAATTTTCAAAATACATGTATGTGTAATTGTTTCTCCATAAAAACTCATAGAATGGGTACTATTAAACTGAGATTGCCTTGTTAAATCCATTCAAAGAAAATACACTTATGCTGTGATGAAAACGTTTTATGGAGAAATGAACTAAAATAACCTTTATTTATCATAAAATTTACCAAGTTTACAGCTTATCTACTTCATTGTGAAATTGCCAATGATGTCAATACCAATCTTTGATCAAGGTGACTTAGTTGGACAACTTTCAAGAAATGCAGATGTCGATCCTATCATTTTTTCTAGGTTTTGTTGGTCATGTGCATATTAAGTTTGATTACTTTGATATACTTTGATAAGGCTTGATACAAGGAAGCTTGTATTTTGCAATCAAGGTGACCTTGGTACACAGTAAAATTTATCTCCTATCTGCACCAAAGAAGTATACATAACAAAGAAAAAATGTCTCTACATGTTATATGCTTGTACATATCCTTAATAATGATATTCGAAGTCAAACAATTTAACCCCCCTCAGTTTAAGTCAAATTGGGGTGTGTTTTCTCTCCTAGACTTTAAGAGAGTAAAGCCTTCTCTATGACTGATCTCTATTAGGTTGAGGGGGGAGGGGAGGCACATTTTGCACATTAATGGTTTCCCATTTATCGCTTTTGTTTCATACTTACATCACATCGTAGTGAATCCATAACCGATCTAACACCATTATGTCCACTGAAAACAGAAACAAATTAAAGCATAAAAGCATAGTGAATATTTTCTGACAGTGTCTGAACACATAAAGATCTTTGTTTGTTGTTTGACTATAAATGTTGACGTCAACATATTTTCATTCATGTACGGAAAATTGTTTTTCACCTGATCCAATGGGTTAAAGTTCCAGTCAAAAATAATCAATTTTTCAGTCATGTCAGGTATTAACCAGTATACTAGTACTATGGGGAGTAACTGTGCGTTGCTCAAAACACAACCTGGTCCCGAGGTTATAAAACGATTTTCATGCTCAACTCAGCTGAGCATGAAATTTAAAGCAATATCGCCCGTAAAATTAGCCTTTTTTGTATTTATTCAAAAAGTCACTGTTTGCACCTTTATTTGCCCATCTTTTATACTTTCATGGGCTACAACCACGAGTAGAATATTTTAAACTGCCAAAAAACGTTATTTCCCTGTCCCTTGCAATATTTCGCTACCCGCTGTATACAAAAGCGAGCGCTCTCCAATATTCACCTGACCTTTGGTTTGACCCCCAAGTTTGCGCAACCGCAGAAAGAGTGCTCGTAATTACTGAAATAACCAAAATTGGTTGAAAATTATGGCATAAATCCCATAAGACAGTAATTTATCCTGCTGATAAATGTTAAAATGCCAACAATTGTTGACATTTTAACATTTATTTTAGTCCCAGCTGAGCTGAGCATGAAAAAGGTTTTATAACAGGGATTATTTTGGCAATTTTGGGAAGGGGCCCTAGGGCCTCTCTGATTGGGAAATTTAGCGACGTAAACCCTGAATTTGGGAAATTTTCAAAATACACCGTGTATTCACAATTGATAAAATTTTCAAATGTGACCTACCTTATTATGGTATTTCATTTAGAATCATTAAATATAAACTTATAATCAAAGCTTAACACTGTTTCAAAAAGCAAAGTTTGAATTTCACAATGTATGGAACTGTTGAAAAAAAATCATCTTTGATTGGGATTTTTTTTCTTCAAATTGGGAAAAAAGTCACCCAAATTGCATTGGGAATGGGGCCTTATTTCGGCCCCTGAGGCACCCGAAAAAAATCCCTGTATAACCTCGGGACCTGGCATCAGTTGGGATCTGACACTATCAAACCACTAGGCCCTTAGGAAAATGGTAACAAAACGAGGCTTACTTGGCACTCCCCTTCTCTTTGAGTGACAGCTTGCCAAGTTCTTTCTCAATATCATCATGAAGAAGGTACACATTCTCTGGTCGTATATTGTAGCTTGCCACTGAAACAGAACATTTTATAAGATTTGAGACAAAGGTTGCTTGGCTGATTTCTTGTTTTATGCCCCAATCAACAGGTAAGATCATGAAGAGAAAGCACCTTGGTTTAAAGCCTCGTCTGGAAACTAGAGAGGCCCAGGATTGAACTAAGGTCCCCAGGTTTACAAAACAAGTGGCTTAACCATCATAGGCTTTGAGGGACAGAAGTCTGAACAAACTTTACAGATTAAAGAGATCATTGATCAAGAGTTGTACTTCTTCTCATAAAGTCTGCATTTTGAGTTGGTAACATGTCCAAAAACAAAAGGGCAGATCAGCTGCCTTAAGTTGTCATGGTTGTGAGCTGACATGCACCTTCATTTTCATAAAACACAGTCCAGTTACTGAACTAGCTACATCCAAAATTTCAAACTTCTAGAATCATAAGCAACCACAGCCTTCTTAAGCTGTACTGAAAGGTTTTATCTTGTGGCAAATCGAATAAATCAAACAAACACTTTCCCAGCAGGCACATGACGTCAGAATGACGTCAGATCGATGTCATGACGTCGCATTGACGTCGAACTGACGTCATGTGTCCGCTGGGTTAAATTGGATGCATCGCAATTTCAGGAATTATTTTCTAGGGAGATTGGGAGAGATTTGCTCATTTTTTTTTACCAAAAATCTCATTGAAATTGGTTAATTTTAGATGAAAATCTCACCAATGTTAGTTGAATGATAGATCAGCTGGCTAACCTGCACTCCGATACACTTCGTGACCTCGCTCCTCTCCCGTGACAGCTTAGCATAGGTTGCCTTTAAACTATGGTCGAACAGATTATGGATTTCGTAAGAAGCTTATAGCTGCTTTATTTGGTGATAATTGTTAGAATTTTTTATATGTTTTGTTAGAAAATGCATAAATCTTTTAGTAAACATCTGATTAACCTGCAGAATTTCAATAATTAGCAAAAAGCAATCGATTTTCTACTTTTTTTTGTCTCATATTTTACAGTAGTCTCCCCTTATCTATTTATAGACATATATGATATTTTCAACAGAAAACATGAAGTATTTTATGAATCTGCGTCATTTAACATCTGGAATATATATAAATTAAGTCCTATCAGTCAGAAAAGATATAATTTAACATAATTGTCAATTCTTTGGAGTCTTCGATGATTTTTCATTTTCGACTAAGGGCTCAATAGAAGTCATTTCCGTCGGTATGGAGAGGTCTAACGGAATACCGATGGAAATATTCCGTCTAGTTGAATGAGTGATTTACTCTTGTGATATTTCAGCCAGTATAATCCAGGGCTGCAATTTGCAAAACTGATCAATCTTGGCAGATATAATGTATCCTACTCCTAAAGGCACAGGCCATTCTGTTATTACAATGCTTTGGCAACATTTCTAAAGATAATACATTCAAATCTAGATTTTTTATAAACTGCAGTGTAAATACTCAAATGATACTTATGTTTGAAGACAAACAAAACTAGGACATTTCATTCAAAATTTCATCTGTATCATGAGAAAACCTGTCTACTAGCTTTCAATGGTGGTAAAATAAAAAAAACTAGGCTATGAAGTCACAAAGGATGGCTACAGGCTAGGATTAAGATCTTAGTCAAGGGACTGTACTATCTATGTAGCGAATGGCATGAATGCAACAACATAAATACCAGTCATAATAACACCTACCTGTTTTTCTGACACTTGTACCATTCACATTCATTGGCATTTTAGGCTTTAGGAGAACCAGATCCAATCCATTTAACCTTGCAGTGGCTACACAACCCGCACATTCCTTCTCTCTGTGGAAGCATGTGTGTAAGCAGTCTGCCAGCTTGTCCACGACCTGCATCCCCACACTGTGCCTGGTCTGGGGCATGTCATAGTTCCCCAGGCCGACAATCTGAAAACATACGTACAGAAAAATTTAATCCTGCCTTACAGGACTGGAGTATAAATTTGTAGTTACATGTATTCACTGAAATTTACTTTTGACTGTGGTATCTCCAGACTGTGGCGCGGTTGCCCAGATAGACACAATTAGTACCGTTCTGTACATCTACATTAAACTGAAACTACATGTATATTACAGTCTTTGCGAAAAGTGCCGGTCTGCTGGACAAAAAACTAACTAGCAACATTTCATTATGTCCAACAGAAAATTTCTTCCTGTCAGACAAATACCCGGCAAAATTAACAACATTAGATTACAATGCGTGTGTTTGGGGTTCTCTAATGGTACCATTGGTTGGTAACATTTTTACTATTTGTACTAATTTAATTACCAATCGGTCAAGGAATTGGTGCAAATGGTAAAAATGGTAATGCCATTGGTACCAGTGGTACAAATGTTACCAACCAATGGAACCATTGGGAGAACCCCAAACACACGCAATGTAGGCAGTTTAACAGTTGAAGCATTCCTGAAAAACCGTCACATTTTTGTGACCAAAAATGGTCACATTTTTATCATTTTTCAACGTCTTTATCTTCCATCCTATTCGTCGTTTATCTCCATACTTGTTACCAGAAAAATGCAAAACAAAAGTTAGGAAGATAAATCATAAGGTTATGGACCTGGGAACCAGACAACATATGGGCATCTGTCCAATAAGTAGGTCTAAAATGGCTCCAAACTTCACAATTGGCAACATTTTGGGGTATGCTTTTGACATTTTATATACCGTATTCGTTCTAATTAGCGCACAGTGCGCTTAACTTTTCAAAATACTTTAAAGTTAAGGTAACAAAATATCGTTCTAATAAGCGCACACTATAAAGGCGGAAACAACCGAGTAAAGTGCCGAAACTACCATGTCAAATCTACCAATGTCGATGTCAATAAAGTGTTCCAATCGTTGCAAAACAGTGTTTGGTCATCTAAACTTTAGTTTTAATGCAGTTAATGCAGTAAAAATGTGTAAAATATGTATAAAATACCATTATGCCTGTCAAGCATTGTGCGCTTATGCACATGATTTTCAGAAACGACCATGGTGTGCACTTATTGGAGCATGTGCGCTAATTAGAACGAATGCGGTATATGGTAATTAGAGTAACTGAGGACTGTTCGCTAATATTTTTCACAAACTTAAATGTTTGAAGTATTGATAACTGTTCTCAAATGGCTAATTACGCCAGAAATAAAGCCAATTACACGTTTAAAACTTCAAAAAATTGTTTGCGACGGAATTTCGTCACACTTTTTGATGAGTGGGACGAAAAATTGTCACATTTGTATTACTTCCTGTTTTTGGAAAAGTGATGAAAACTCGTCATTTTAAATCATGCGTTTTATAAAGTGACCACTTGCCGTTACACAAAATGTGACAAAAAACCGTCACAAACAAATGTGACAGTTTTTCAGGAATTTGTATTGAGGCTTAACGTCCCAGTCAACAATTTTTCAGTCATGTCGGGATGGAGCCAACGCTTCCTGGGTTTAACCAATACTGTAGGGAGTTTATGTGTCTTGCTCAAGGACACAACACGGTGACGCCTGTGGGGATCGAACCCAGGACCTCTCGATTCTGAGTCCTAAGCTCTACCACTACGCCACTGCGCTCCCTATTTTTTCAGAAAAGCTTCAACAGTTTCAGGCACTGTCCTGCAAAACAAGCTTTTGACCAGCACAAATTGAAATCTGCTGTCCAGCAGCTGGTGAAATAATGTCATTTGGAGTGTCACTAGTAAACTTAACTATTCAGCAGAAAAATGATTTTGCAAAGACTAATTTTAAGTAACATCTTTTACAGTTTTAAGACACTGTCAGCTGTGGTAGCATTGGGCTCAGAATCCAGGGCTTGGGTTTCATACCCTGTTGAATCACTGGGGTTGAGCCCTTGACCAAGACACGTCATTTTAATTTAATACCTAGAAATAAGTGGCTCTGCAACTACATAACTGAAAAAATATTATACTGTGACAATCACAAAATTGGCTCACCCCCACCCCCTTCAAATATTGTTGATGAATTCAAAATCTGAAACGGCCGAAAATTCTCAAACATTCAATGTTCATTTAACCTTCTAGAAAAAAATCAGAACTGAATCAAAACAGAGAGCATATAAAATATACAAACCAGGTATTTGTCTCTTTTCTGACTTCTTTCCATCTGTCTATCCATGATCTTTTGACTTTGAGCATGGTAAGCTAAATTCGCTGTCAAAAACGGTTTTTTGAAAGGTACCGAAAAGCAATCCCCTTTCCTAACGATCTCAAAAACAAGTAATCTTGTAGAAGAATGCATTTTTAACACAATCGATAGAAAGTTTCATACAAATTATGAAATAAATCCTGGTTGTTGACGAAATATGATGAAACCTATTTCTGTGGCGGAATTCGGTCTCACGTCAAAGTGGAGGTGTGGCTTTGTAACGAGTGCGCTGATTGGCTAGAATTTATTTAGTTCGCGTTTCCGGTTTCATTTTAGACCTCAATGGCAGCCTCAACTGGATTATTGACTGGACGTTTGGCACTGGTCACAGGTCATCTAAAGATCAATTTCTATTTTTAGCTATTTCTTCACGTTGTACACCATGTGCTTTTTGGGAGCAAAAGTTTGTGTTTGTTGACAATGCTTTACTAGGTCAAATCTTGGTCAAGTTCATCTACACTGTCAAAAAGTCTTGTCAAAATGTCAAAATGACTGAAGTGCAAACTGACAAGTATCAGCTTTTCTATAAAGCCAAACAGTGTGCATTTTTTTTTTATCGTGCATGGCTTCGTTCAGATCAGAATAGTTTACTGGTGAAACATCAAACTGACAATACCATTGGACTCTGATGTAATTTATTAAACATAGCTAACAATCTTCCATTAGGCTCTCCTAATGCAATTGTTCTAATTATGCACTATAGTTATTTGGCCTCCGCGACATTTCGTCGAAAATTACATTTGTCGAAAATGTCCCCATGTCCAGACCTTTACCCTAACCCTAGTGGTTGGTGGCTCAAAATGTGGACCTATAGGCTAGTCTTCTACAGGATAAATCTCAAAATTTTGAGGAGAATATCATGTTCGACAAAACACATTTTCGACAAAATGTCGTGCATCAAGTTATTTGTAACCACCTTACCCCCGGGAGAGGGCGGGGGATAGCCTTAGAAATGAGCAAGGCTTTTAACAAAGTTTGGCCAAGGCAGCCAGTGCAGGGGAAATACCCAGAATTTGCTTTATATAGGCAAAAAGGGCCGTGAAATGAAAAGATAGCAGGCTGGGGTGGGGCTTTCAGCGGGGATTTGCTGGACCAGAAGTCAAGTTCCCCGCTTTTCCTGGGGGCAGTTGGGATTGGGGGAGCAGTGGTAGTCATTTGTATCCCTGGCCCCTCCAGGGCTGGGGATAGCAGAGACACAGCGGGGCTTAAGTGCTGGGATTTAACAATTGGTGAGTGCCGGCAGTGTCGGGGATGTGCCAGGGTTTAAATTTCCAGCCAATATAGCAGTTTGGTGTCCAACCACACTTTCAAACACGAATATCTTGCATTTATTTAAATGGACTACATGTATTTAGCTGTATTTTTCACATTTTAAAAAATATATACTTTAATTTCATACGAACAAGTCACAGCTATTGAATTCTAGTATGCAAAATTCCAAAAACAAGAATTAATTTCATTGGCTCCCTGGTGTGTGTACGGGGTGTTCAAATTCTTCTTTGAAACCTCCGGGCTAAATTATGCCTAATCTCACCACCAGGCGAGTAAAGATTATTCAAATAGCTTAAGGTCTGTGTGTCGTTCCTCATTATTGTCAGTCCCCGGAGGGCCAGGGCTTTTAGCAGGGATTTTACCAAATATTTGGCCCTGCAGGGAAGGGCTTTTACCAGGGCTTTCAAATTGGAAAAGCTGTGCTATTCCCCGGCCCCTAAGGGGGCTAAGGGGCTGTGGATACAAATGACTGGTGCATTACAAATGCCTAGTGCATTAGCACACATACACTACAAAGCACCGTGGTGCCAATCTAGACTCAGCTGTTGAGCTCACAGATGGTATTGATCATTAAATTATTGTTTAAATATGCATAAAATGAAATTTTTGAAATATGTACTAAACATGCTATGCCCTCTCTCCCACACCCAAACACAAGTAATGCACTAGTCATTTGTCACACTGCCCCACCTCTGGGGAATAGCAAAAGCTTTCACTTTTGGTTCAGCAAACCCCGCTAAAAGCCCCACCCTTCGGGAACTGCTCATTGGTAAAACCACTTCTGTACCAGGAAAATAATGTATTGTTTTATTTTAATTCTTATACATTCCCTATTAAACAGTTTATTTGATAATTTACTTTTTTGCAACATGTATAAAAGTATACATGCTCTCTGGGTTTAGTTCAAAAACAATAATACTTGTACATGTTTACTTCTAAAAATGTTATTTGGCTGAATTTCAAAGTTGCATAACATGACATGAAAATATGCTGATATTGATTGCCCTATATAATTGAGAGAAAAACTTGTCTTTAGTACATGTATTTCTGACCACTGTTACTAGTGGTTAGATTCAGACCAGTCTGTACAACTACGGATGACAGATATGTAATCTTATTAGCTTAAATATGTATCAAAATGTATTATGCCATAAAATAATGTATTAAAAGGTATAATGCCATAAAATAATAAACTGTATACAGCTATAGACAAGGCAGTTTAATTTCTTGTAGTTGATCTAATCATCCAAAGTAATTTCTCAGATACTGATACATTGATATGCACCTGCATTAGGCAATATCTTACTAGCTGTTTTTACAGAAGATTTTGAGCTTGCTGTAGAAAAAAATAATTTTCTTTGGTGTTGGGTTATGTTTCTTGCCTTGTAAACCAATGGTTGTGGGTTTGATTAAGTTCTTTAGGATGAAACTTAACCAAGTTTCTGTATCCTTATGATCTTAGAAAACAAACACACCGACACAGCAAAACCTTCCAAAGCTGAGCTGTCTTAAAGTGTGTGTATAAACTTTCAAGCCACCAGTCATTACGAAAACATGCCCATGTAATGTATAGAGATTTTTCCAGAAGCAAAAATTGAAAATTTCATTGGATTTTTTCAAAAATATTTTCACTCAAAACATACAATGTGGGTACACATTAGAACCGTTGGTGAGGCGGTTCTAATGAGTACCCACAATGTATGTTTTGGATCAAAAATAAGAAAATAAGGTATAGTCCTGCAAACCCAGTTTAGTGGGGTTTATGGGGGTATACATTACATGGACATGTACTCCTGGGCCCAGTTGTTCAAAGCATCGTTAGCTTAACGATATCGTTAAGACATAAATTTGTTAAGCAAATATCAGCTAAAGTAACAAATACACTGTTATTTTTTGTTGAAAAAATGTGCACTGCAAAGGATTCTCACATTTTTTCAACAAAAAATAACAGTGTATTTGTAATATTCATGTTTAAATTTTAACGAAACGTTAACTAACGACGTCGTTAGTTTTGAACAACTGGGCCCTGATGTTTATTAACTTTTTGCAGCTTTTGCAATCACATTTTCGAAGCTATTAAAATCACAGTATGTGTCATCTGTATTCATGTTGACAGTATTTTGTTAGGTGCTGGGAGTGGTATAGGCCGAGCAGTATGTCAGGTATTTGCAAGAGAGGGGGCAGCTCTAGCAGTGGTTGATATCAACAAAGATTCGGCGAATCAGACCATTGAAAGCCTTCCAAAAGGTATGATTACATGAATCAAAAGTGCATACTGGAATGGTAATGGGTACATGATATTCTGGAGAAAAAAATATTAGCCATTGCGTGAGAAAACCAACAATCTGGGTTTCCGACCAGGTCCGACACAAACAGGTCTGTACTGTCACAGAATTGAAACTTTGGATATAAGTAGAAGAGGAATCGTACAATGGATATAGCGACAACAAAGGTGCTGATCAGCTGTGCAGTTACTGCACAGCTGATCTGCGTCTTTGTTTTCGCATATGCAAATTGTTGGTTTTCTTATGTGGCGGCTCCTATTATATATGTAATTAAGTCAGCAGTGGTTTGATTAAGAGGATATCTAAAACTTAACTTTTTAGATGACTTGTCTCAACTGAATGTGGAATCAGCATTTGTTATTAAATTGGCATCTAAGTTTACTTTTAAAACTTTATTTTCAGTTTCTATCATTGTTAGCAAATCAAAGTTTATCTAACCCATTGTGTTTTCAGTTTCAGATAGGGTCCACCATGCATTCTGTGCTGATGTATCATCTTCTAGTTCTATCAATGAATTGATGCAGAACGTACAAGCAGCGTTTAAAAATGTGCCAACCATTGCCGTTAACTCTGCAGGGATAACTAGAGATGCTATGATGCTAAAAATGACAGAAGAAAATTTTGATCAAGTTCTAAGTGTTAATTTAAAGGTACTGATTTTATCTGACAATGTTCTATCTTTGGTACTCACTGTTATTAAAACTTTTTTTTATGTCTTTAGTGACATGGCCATAAGATTATATTTTAAGATGCTTTGACAATGATAGTTATACTTGTGGAGGCTTCAATTAGCTTATAGTTTTTACGAAAACACGCCCATGCAATATACAGAGATTTTTAATGTTGTAAAAAATGAAAATTTTCAGTAGGAAAAGTTTGATATTTTTCTTATTTTTGCTCAAAACATAGATTGTGGGTACACATTAGAACTGCCTCGCTGAGGCGGTTCTAACGAGTACCCACAATCTATGTTTTGGAGCAAAAATAAGAAAAATAGGTATACCCCTGCGTACCCAAGTTTTGCCATATAAAAGTGGGGTTTGAGGGGGTTCACATTTCATGGACATGTTTTCCTGATGATTTTGCACTATAACATACTACGCATCAACCTCTTTATAACACTATTATTGCGGTCCAAGCCAATTCAGTGTTAACTATCCAGTCCATGTTATAATGTGAGTAAAATGTAAAGATATGAGCCGTCTCGTGGGAAAACCAACAATGTGGTTCCCAAACAGGTCCGACACAAACCGACCTGTACAGTCACAGAAAAGAGCTAGAATCTTGAAATTTCGGATTTAAGTAGAAAAGGAACTGTACTATCCGAGTAGCGAAAACAAAGGCGCTGATCAGCTTCGCAGTTACTGCGAAGCTGATCTGCGCCTTTGTTTTCGCCTAGGCAGATTGTTGGTTTTCCCATGAGATGGCTCATATACAGCGAAATTTGTTTAAAATGAGACCATATGGGGTCCAGCAGTGATCAGTGTTAAAACTTATCTAAAACCATGCTGTAATGAACCGTGTAATAAAAAGGTCTAAGTGTACATGACTGTACTTGTGCTTACAAATTTCTTGTCTTTTTCTTTTAGGGTACATTTCTATTGAACCAGGCTGTTAGCCGAGGTATAATTGGTGCTGATATCAAGTCAGGATCTCTAGTCAACATCTCTAGTATAGTAGGGAAGGTAAGATATGAGCCGCCTCGTGGGAAAACCAACAATGTGGTTTACGAACAGGTCCGACACAAACCGGTCTAAGCAGTAACAGAAAACAGCTAGAAGCATGAAATTTTGTATTTAGGAAGTAGAGGGATTGTACTATCCGTGTAGCGAAAACAAAGCTGATCTGCACCTTTGTTTTTGCATATGCAAATTGTTGGTTTTCACATGAGGCGACTCATTGATTTACATATCAACAACTATCCAATTTCAATATGAGGTTGGTCAAAACAAATACTTATTGGTCTTAGTATACATACCTGCCTTTGATGCAGACATTGACTTTGGCTAGTGGCTTAAAGCACTGATGCCATAGAGTATGCCAATTTTGTGAGAGGCTTTATAATTGTGTGTAAGAAAGATCTTAGTATAAAAAGAATGGTGTTATCTGGTAGTCAAACATAGCATCTTTATTTGATATAAAGCAAAAAGCAGAATGTCTCACAACTTAGCTCCCATGTAATTTTGTCACATGCGTAACACCTTTTTACAACACTTGAAACAAGAAACTGTTTTGATACATCTGAGACTGTTACAACTGGCACGTTTTAGAACTAGGTGACATGAATTAAATATTATCGCAAAGCATAAACAAAAACATCATATGATACTGTAATATGTACTATTGTCTAAAATCGGCCATACAGCTGATCAACAGACTTGTTTTTATAACATACATGCAATACAATCACTCAATTGATGTACATGCATACATACATGCAGTATAATCACTTAATCTGAAATTTTCCTGTACCATGGGACCCGGTATGATAATGTTATTATAATTTATTGTGCTTTATTATTTGAGCAGCGTCATGAGAAAACTGGATAATACCGATTTTTGCCTATGCGAAAAAAAAGGCACAGATCAGCTTTGCAGTATTTGCGAAGCTGATCATGCCTTTGTTTTCGCTACATGAATAGTACAATTTCTCTCCTTCTTGAATCCAAAATTTAAAGCTTCTAGCCTGCTTCTGTGACTGTACAGGTCAGTTTGTGTCAGACCTGGCCGGAAACCCCGAATACCGGTTTTCTTGCTTCGTGGCTCATTTTGTTTTTTATTCATTTTGTTTTTAACTATTGTAATTCCTTGTGATTGACAGGCAGGTAATATAGGCCAAGCTAACTATGCAGCCACTAAGTCAGGGGTAATTGGTCTCACAAAAACAGCAGCCAAAGAACTGGCAAGGTAATATTTGAGCCTTCGCATGAGAAAACCAACAATTTGCATATGCGAAAACATAGGTGCAGACCAGCGCCTTTATTATCGCTACACGGATAGTACAACCCCTCTTCTACTTAAATACAAAATTTCAAGCTTCTAGCCTGCTTCTGTGACTGTACAGGCTGCTTAGTGTCGGACCTGTCAAAAACCCAAATTATGGTTTTCTCAAGCATATGCTCATTTTTAATATTTTAGAACCAGCAATTATCAGCCAAAGCTGAAAACAAAGTCATACCATTGATTTGTAATGTATTTGTGACTGCTTTTCTATTACACTGGTAGCAGTCAACACTGGCTCTCTGTTTGCTCTAAATATTAACAAAAACACTTACTTGACCTTTTGGATATACATGTATGGAAAACAAACATAGAATATACACGTGGCTGTCTGGCTGATGAATAAGTATGCATTTTTGTCGATAAATTGCATATGCAATAACCAGAATTTAAAGTTTCTGATTGTTATAAGACAAATAAAGTTCGATGTGACCTTTAACCACCTTTCATATTAAACTTTTGTTACCATCAGGAAAACATGTCCATGTAAAGTATACCCCCTCAAACCCTACTTTTATATAGTAAAACTGGGGTATGCAGGGGTATACCTATTTTTCTTATTTTTGCTCCAAAACATAGATTGTGGGTACTCCTTAGAACCGCCTCGCCCCACAATCTATGTTTTGAGCAAAAATAAGAAAAATATCGAACATTTTCTACTAGTTAAGACAGGAATTGAGAAAAGTTAACAAGTACAGGCATTTTGTGAGGAAAAGGGTTTGACACTTGAACTAGGGGTAATTTGGTGTGCTGAATCCAAAAACCAATGTTGGCAAGTTGAGAAATGACGTCTTCATGTCCTAATTTGCATATTTTCAAAATGGCCGCCAAAATATCTAGAATCTGTTATATTGATGAAACGTTTCATTTGTTTGTCATGATCTGAGACTAAAATCACTTGAAATATATTGTTAGATGATTGCTTGACTAAATTACATAAATTTAAATGCAAAGAATTTTAGCCCGCATAGATAAACTCAATTACACTATGAAAATAATGCATGGTTGCCATGGCAACTATTTATGTGTTTCTTGAGGAGGGGTGTAGCTACAAAATCGATCATATCGCTGCTGTTGCTCATCCTATGCCGCTGAGCCTGGTCTCGTTGTTAAGCTTAGACATATCCCTTTTCTCTTGTGGTAAGTAATGCAATTTATCTAATTTGCATATTCATGAATTGTAATGAAAACATTAAAAATGGTTTAGAATCCATAAATAAACAATTTTCAGGCCCAAACCATCATTATGACAATGTTATTGCATAAGCAATATATCATGTGACAAATATATATGGACCTATTTAAAAATTTTATCTCATTTGCATATTCATGAATATTAATTATAATGTTAAAAACTGGGGCCAACTGAAAACCAGGGGAAAACTATTGCCATTAAAGGTCTTGGTGGGTTATAAGATGTTTCTTGCATTTTAGGACAAATTTTCATGGCTGCCAGTTTGGTCAGAGGGACCACTTAAATGCCTTAAAATATTGTCCTCAACAATGAACATATTTGCATGATGTAAAAATATTGTTTCCACGCCCATCCATTGTGTGATTCTATAGAATGGGGTGCACTTACAAAAATACCCATATCCTACCAATAGCATGCTCTAGAATACTATGATTGACCTGATAGTAGTGCTTGGACATAACGATTTAATGGTAATCCTAATATTCAAATAATTGAATTTGCATATTCATGAATATTAATGAAAATAGTAAGAAATGGAAGGAATATCTTGGAAAAAATGTGGGGTGTACATACAAAATCACTTGTACCTGGGCTGTAAATAAACATAGGACGTTGAAAATGGTATCGAATTAGAGAAATATCACGGAAAAGTAAAGGCGGTATACCAACAAAGTTGCTTATATCTCCACCGCTAATACCCTTAGAAGGATGAAAAATGGTACCCATAGAATGTTAGGACAATGTAGTCTGATAGATAAACAGCATCTGATTAAAACCATGTAGTCTGATAGATAAACCATAGCTTATCAAAAGGCATGAATGCTACGAAAAATTGTAAAAATTACATACATAAAGTTGAAGGTTGTGCTCAAACAAAATCGCTTGTATCTTGGTTGCTAACAAATACATGTATGCTTTATAAATCTGAACATATGGCAATAATAAATTGTATGTGCACTAGCAATAATTTGATGCCACTTTGAACTCTCTAAGTCTATTTGCAGTCCAGATATAAGCAATTTTATTGGTAAACCCCCATCATTTTCTGGTCATTTTTCTATTATTTATAAAGATTTTATTAACATTCATACAACAAATATTTCAGATAAAGCAAATAGCAGATCATATGGTTATAGAACAATGTTTAAGCAATTGCTTGATACCAATTTCAGCTCTCTAGGTCTATCGGTAAGCATGATATGCACGTTTTTACGTGTATACCGCCTTATGCTTTTAGCATTTTTACCCCAATTCCTAAAGATGTTATTAATATTCATGAAAATAAAAATCAAATGACTTATAAATTGTAATATAGGATGGCATAATATTGCCTTAACAACCATTTGATCATCATTCAGCACTTTAGGGCTTTGGGTTGCCAAGATACAAGCCATTTCTTACATTTACCCCTTTAATTTTTCCATTTTTTTCTGTCATGTTTTTAAAGATTTCATTAATATGCATGAAATTACAAATCCGATTAGTCTTATATCATATTTCAGAGATATAGTACATTGCCGCAGCATTCATTTGATATCACTTTCGGCATCCTAGGTTCATTAACAGCCTGGGTACAGGTGTTTTTGTACGTATACCCCCTATCTTTTTTTTCCACGATTTTTCTCCCATTATGATTTTTATTAATATTCATGAATATATGTTAATTCAATGATTTCAATATCAGTTATGAAGGTTAAATTGCTATGTCAATGCAATACTACCAGACCAATCATAGTATTCTAAAGTATGCTTTTGGTGGGACATGGGTATTTTTGTAAGTTCATCCCATTCTATAGAATCACACTAGGGGTGGTTGTGGAAACAATATGATGTTTACATCATGCGAATGTGTTCATTGTTGAAGACAACTTTTTATGGCATTTAATTGGCCCATCTGACCAAACTGGCAACTATGAAAATTTGTCCTAAAATGCAAAAACGATCATATAACGCACCAAAAACCTTTCAATGGCAATTGTTTTTCCCTGGTTTTCGCCCCTATGTTTTGACATTTCAATTAATATTCATGAATATGCTAATGAGATGAGTTTCATATTGATTATTGGCATCAATATATTTGTCATATGGTATTACTGGTGCAATAACAAGTTGTCATGATAGCTTTTTTCTGCATGAAAATTGTTTACTAAAGTCTTATGGATTTTAAAGCCGTTTTAATATTTTCATTAAATTCATGAATATGCAAATTCGATAATTTGCATTACTTACCAAATGATCAAAAGGCTATAGCTATGCTTTACAGTGAGACCAGGTGCTGTGATCTAGGACTTGTTACAGTGGAACTAAGATCACTTTTGTAGGTACAAGTAGAAAAGCCTACACCCCTGCCCCCTCCGCACCCCCACCTCAGCCTTTTAATTTTTGAGATTTTTTTTATTCATTAAAGACCTTCTAATCATTATAAAATGTTATTTTTATTATTTTGTAGCAGTTTGGAATCCTAAACATCTACTAATTTGCAGCAATTGATGTTTTTTTCTTAATTTTGGCGGCCATCTTGGAAATATGCAAATTAGATGGTGAAGGAGCCATTTCGCAGCTTGCCAACATTGGTTTTTGGATTCAGCATACCCGAATACCCCTAGAGATGATCTCAAACCCTTTTCCTCACAAAATGCCTGTACCTTCATAACGAAGCGTCTTTTCTCATTTTCTGTCTTAACTATACTGAAAATTTTCATTTTTTACAACTTTAGAAATCACTGTATATTGCATGGGCATGTTTTCGTAATGCTTTCTTAAAGGTATGGCATTCGAGTCAACTGTATATTGCCTGGTTTCATAGAAACTCCAATGACAGATGCAGTGCCAGACAAGGTCATACAGACAATGAAATCACTTATTCCTCAGGGACGGCTGGGACAGCCAGAAGGTAACCACATATGGTTGGTTGACTTGGGGTGTAATATTTCACCAACAGTTTAAAGTCTCCTCTAAAATACCCAGTTTCGAACCCATGACTATGCTTTAAGGAAAGGGACTGAACAACTGCATATAGAATCAAAGGTTAAAACATTGTTTTAAATATGCATAAAATATTCTTTTAAACTTACAAAAATTCTTTGAAACATGCAACAAATGTCCCAAATATTGAAACTGCCTTAAAATTGGTGACATCTACTTGCATTAAATGGCTCTTCAGGTTAGAAATAAAACATTATGGATAAAAGAAAAAGATTCTAACAAAGTTCATTCAATATGAGAACTACTTAATAAATTCTAGCCAATCCAAATGATTTGTGTGTCTATTCAACAGAGTTGGCTGAAGCCTGTTTGTACCTGGCCTCAGATATGAGCAGCTATGTCACAGGAGCAACATTAGAAGTCACAGGTAGGTGGTAGATAATATTTTTGTTCATTGATAAAAAAACTGAAAAAAAAAAAAATATTTTTGCATGTACTAAAGTAGGGATGAGTTAATTGAGAGCTTCTTGGAGCTTATGCTCTAGATAGCTGTTTATGTAAATGTATTTCCATAAAACAGACTTAGAGGTAAAAAGATTACACGATATTGGCAGTGGAAAACAAGGATTTTTGTCAAAGTAGAATTTATGTCGGTTTCCACATTACGAAGCATATTGTAAACTGTATAAAAAGTGATATTTATTTTACTGACATGTAGGAACTTAGTTCAGGTGACTGCCCATATGATATTATAAGAATCTTACATGAGTGTCAGGTATAGATAGACAAATCTGTCCCAAGGGTCACATTTTGGCATCATGAGGCTCGACGAGCAATGCCAAACTGTGACCCAAGGGACAGATTTGTCTATCCATACCTTACACGCATGGTGGATTCTTTTTTTTTTTGCACGCCTTAATGCAGCGAAGCTTGGTTTTCATACTATTTACCTAGAAAAATGTGACAATCGTGGCGTCCGCCATTTTGAATAAAACGTTTTGATGTCATTGTGACGTGTGCGCTTAGCGACTAAATTACTTGAGGCCCTATACAACCATTGTTAATAAAGAACACTTGAACGCAGGGTGCGACCGGAGTGAGATAACAAGGGTGAGATAAGAATTTCTCACATGGGGTAAAACGTAGGATTTCTCTGTCTGGTGTGCAAGAAATTGTTTACCCTTCTCAACAGAAAGCTCTGACAGGTACTACATGTGAGATGTGACTATTTTTAACTGAAGGTACATTTTGTATTTTCTTTTCTTTCACAGGTGGTTTATTAATGTGATTGTGACTATGGGACCTTAACAACTGTGATATCTGATCAAGGGTTTTGAGCTACCAAAGAATTATAACAAGCTGAGCTTCTATAAAATCAATGCTGTCTTTCACAGCTCTTGGATTCCATTTGCCCTTTTAAGAACAGCGGCTGTCAGATGAGCCGCCTCATGGGAAAACCAACAATTTGCATATGCGAAAACAAAGGCGCAGATCAGCTGATCAGCGCCTTTGTTTTCGATACAGGGATAGTACAATCCCTCTACTTCCTAAATAGTAAATACGAAATTTCATGCTTCTAGCTGTCTTCTGTTACTGTCACAGTGTGCAGTCCGGTTTGTGTCGGACCTGGTCGAAAACCACATTGTTGGTTTTTCCACGAGGTGGCTCACAGCATGATTTCCTTCTGAGTCTTGGTCAAAACTCATAGTCACTGTATTAGCCTCAATCAAATGAGCTTATGATTGACAAATGGGCTACAACACGAGAAAATGTACCGATATATTGAGTATTATGAAAAAAATTATTTAAATGTATAATGATTCTGGAGTACTAATCTTTATTTAACTGAAATATAACTGATAAAAATCACATGATTTTTTTGCTTATGCGCAGTTTTGTACTAGTAATGTCAGAATATCCAGAGGTACATTTTGGCGCATTGAGGTTCAAATATGTTTAAACTGCTTACAAACTTGCCAGTCAATGACAGTTTTAAATGGAGAATGCTGTTTTATAAAGGCAAAACTGGAAATTCAAAACATACTGACAGTTTGCTGTACTTTTTGGCTGCATTAAATACTCAAATCGAGTGATTTGCCTGCCATATATTCTGCTGGGAAAATAATGAAATACTGTAGGAAAATTAAGTATGTTTTCAGAGCTCTGAATTCTTCTATAGTGTGCTGAGCACTTAACAGAGGAGGGCACTCAGCTGTAGTATTAAAGAAATCAGCTGTTTATATTTTTTTCATTTACATATCTTTCAATATAATTGGAATATCAACTGTCAGATTTGAAAATCAGACAATGAATAAAATTTTGTATCAAAATTGATCATGTGTTTTCATTTTACACAGCACCCATGGTTCATTTGATTATGAAGATGTCAACAGTGGTAGAATGGCAATTCAAGTTTTCTCTTTTAGCCTTTTAGGTTATTTAGCCAAGTCACACTCACATTTTACGCGTAGTGCAGTCAGTTACAATAATTCTTCACCACACCATTCCTGAACAAACTTCCCAGAAGCAGATTACCTCTACACATTTTACCATTAACGGACAAAAGCTCCTTCTGAAGATTTGGTGGTAGAAATACTTAATGATGGAATTATCACAATACTGGATGTATGGAATAGCCTCTGTGTTGCATATAAAATTTAGTGGCCTCGCTACCTCTGCTGCTTCTGTTCGACATATCTATTTGACTATCACAGAAAAGAACAAATACATGGTAAATTCCATAGTATTCATTTAATAACCCTATTTAGCTTTCTTTTTCTTTCTAAGTCTTTTCATTCTCTGATATGGTCCCTTCCCTAGTCTCTTCATTTCCTGAATCTCTTCGTACTTCCTCTTGTTATACCTAGAACACACAGAGAAAGCAAACATTTTATGGAAAAAAATCACAGAAACTGTACAGCTGACCAGCACATTGTCTTTTTTTTTATTTGAAAATTCAGATCTCTACACATCTTTCCCAGCATATATTGAAGGGTGTCAGTGGTGTCAATAATAAGCAAATTTTAGGCCTTATTTTAATTGATTCACACTGTTGTCTATATTAAACTTCAAGCAAGTACCTATCTTCTCATTCTTCTGTGGTGAAACACAATGGTTTGCTAAGGACAGCCTTTTCAAAGACATCTTTTTTATCTTTTCTGACAGTGGGATTCAATTTTGTACATGTATGGTAAGGCTGAGATAAAACAAATTTTATGGAAACATTCTTAACACTGTGCCTGCTTTATTCATCCGTCTTACCGTCTAAATTCAGCATCAGCAAGCAGCTCCTCAACCATGGTTGACTTGCGCTGTTTCTTTGGTATACGAGAACTGTAGAAATCAGCAGGAGCCTCAACAACCTGACCAAACTGTAACACAGAAACATTGATATAAATGAGTCGTCTCGTGGGAAAACCAACAGTGTGGTTTCCAACCAGGTCCGACACAAACCGGCCTGTACAAGCACAGAAAAGAGCTAGAATCTTGAAATTTGAAAGTTAAGTAGAGGACTTGTACTATCAGAGTAGCGAAAACAAAGGCGCTGATCAGCTTCACGGTTACCGCGAAGCTGATCTGCGCCTTTGTTTTCGCTTATGCAGATTGTTGGTTTTTCCATGGGGCGGCTCAAATAGTTGAACAATCATAAGTGTTCATATATTGAATCCATGACAACAGGCCAGGTTGTGTCACAATTTAACCATGATTCTTTTTCTACATATACGGCTATTGTCCCACCTATGTTATCATGACATTGTTAATCCTAATGTTAAAACCTAAGTAATCTGCAAGTTTCATCCACTAGCTAATAAGATCTAATTTTAATGCTTCAAGTACATGTATATGCCATTCCACTAACGATTAGTTTTTATATGGTGTTCCTCTTACTCCTTGTGTCATGCTGCGTAGATTTGCAGGAAAACTGCATTCTGTTGAATACGTGCTATTAAAAGGCTTAAATATACAAAGTACTACAACAATGCTGCACGTGCATCCATTCAATGAAATATTTAGCAGACAAGCTGTATGTAAAATTGATGTCTACCTTCTAGGTTCAGCCTAGACAACCCATCAGTTTACCTGAAAGTACTTTGGAGCAACTTTAGTGTCACTAGACTTGTAGAATCTCTTTGGATCAAGAGCCTTCCTCATCTGTAGAACTTCAAGATCGTGTTTTCTCTCCTCTGTTATCTCAGGCGCCGCCATATGGAACCATTTCTCTCCCTTAGTCTTCTCACGTTCCAGCTGATACATAACAAAAACAGTACAAATTTAGCTTATGATAAATTTATAAACAAATAGATTGAGTTAATAATAATGTTATTTTATTGGTCAGTTTGGTCACAGGCACTTGAAGTTATATTAGTGACCCACAAATCATCAGACAGTGTCTAAACTCTAAGGTCAACATAAATATATTGACTCAATATATATATTGACATATGTTTGACATATACCATGATTATAATACAATATATAGGACTTAAAGCGCCTGACACTTGGTCTTAGTCTTCCTTTTTAATAAGCTATGTCAATACGGAGCAGCCACTTCCAAGGTACTTAGCCAATACTATGGGGAGTTTAAGTGTCTTGCTAAAAGTCACAACATTAATTTGATGGGCTTCAAATCCTTAATGTTTCCCTCCAGTCTTACACAACCGCAATGCTACTGTGTCCCCTAAAACAGTACATATCAAAATGTGAAAAGGATAATTACACATGCTATAATCATCACTTTCTGAACATTATAAACACAAAGTGTGATATTTTCTTTTCAACAGAAATCAATTATTCATGGGAGAGTATTAATTTTGGCAAATGGACAAAATAATATCAAACCTTTCGTTGTTTGTGTTTCTGTCTTTGACTTTCAAAAGGACTGACTGTGTCTTGCTTCTCAAAGTCATCAGAAATCACACATTTTTTCATAATCTGAAATACAACGCCAATATATAAACTGACATCGGATCCGTTCATATTCTGTAATGTCTGTATTCTTGCTTGGTATAGAAAATATTGCATTTCTTTGATGCATGCATTACCCTGCCTGCTTGTCTGCTGTCAAGAGAAACGAATTGAAACTAGAAAATGTGTTTATGAAACACTATGCTCCCAATGGGTACATCACTTCAAGATGTGACAATGTCTGAAAATTGAAAAGTTCAAATTGCAAAATAGTGACAAAAATTAATCTGAGGTCAGTATATCCCAACGATATGCATATCTTCAAAACATGGTCACAATGTCTGTAAAGTTTCAAAAGTGTCGTTATTTAACTGTAGGAGGAGTTGCGCACACAAGGTACCCTCTATCCATTCACTAAAATGCCCGAAAAAATGACTAAGTTCAAATTGTGAAAAAATGACCAAAAAATAATCCAAGGATTATACCCAAATAATATGCATATCTTCAAAGCATGGTCACAACATAAGTAAATTTTCAAGAGAATTGGTATTAAACTGTAGGAGGAGTTGGGCACACAAGGTACCCACTGTCCATTCACTTCCACTGCCAAAATGCCCCAAAAATGGCTAAGTTCAAATTGCGAAAAAAGTGACAAAAATTAATCTGAGGATTATATCCAAACAATATGCATATCTTCAAGGCATTTTCATAACATCTGTAAAGTTTCAAGAGAATCAGTATTAAAATGTAGGAGGAGTTGCACACACAAGGTACCCATTATCTGTTCACTTTATCAAGAATTAACTAGAAATTGGCTGCAAGCAAGGCTTTCAGTATACCCCCCGCAAAGTTATCTGGAGCTGGCCAATAACTTCCTAAGTCAAACATGCAGAAAATTTGTCAAAGATATCTTTTCAGCATTATAATTCTTCATGTACATCCTCAGTATGCCAGTCACATCTATAAGATATTAAAAGAATATATTGAAAGCTTGAGGTTCATTATTGTATATAAGCAATGGTCAAGAAATGGCTATGTTGAAAAATGATGTAAATTTGTCAAAAATCACTTTTTCAGTACAGTACAACCTCATTATAACGCTATCTTTGGGGTCCATAGACGCAGACCGTGTTATAAGTGAAACCGTGTTATAATGAGGTTACATACTATAGACATATAGTAAAATAATCAATTTGGGATCCATGACATGGCCGTGTTATAATGAAAACCGCATTATAGTGAGGCGTGTTATAATGAGGTTGTACTGTACTATAATCATTCATGCACATCTTCAATATGTGTGGAACATGTCTGCAAAGAATTGAAAAGAAATACTGAAAGCCCTAGGAGGAGTTGATTTCACAAACTATGCATTGGTTAATTACCAACCATATTCAATGTATAGAAGCAGCTAAAAAAGCAACCCAAGCTTTGGGCTTTGTAAAAAGAACTTTCTCACATTTTGACTGTACTAGTTTCTCAGTTGTCTACAGAACGTACATTAGACCACACATGGAATTCGCTGTACAAGCATGGAATCCATACTTAAAGAAGGACATAGATTGTTTAGAAAAAATTCAGCATAGAGCGACTAAGTTGGTTCCCCAATTAAGAAATTTAGAATACGAGGAAAGGCTTAAAGTTCTTAATTTAACTACCCTGGAAGAAAGGCGAGTTCGTGGAGATCTAATTCAAGCATATAGAATTATAACTGGTAAAGATAATGTCAACTGTGAACAGTTTTTCAAATTCAGAGAAAATGCAAACACAAGAGGAAACATCATGAAATTGTATAAACCGAGATTGAAGAAAAGCATACAACAACGGGTGAATTTTTTTAGTGTACGAGTAGTGAACGCCTGGAATGAACTGCCGGATGATGTCATATCAGCTCCAACAGTGAATTCCTTCAAGAACAGACTAGACCGATTCAACAAGTACAGACATGGGGCACAAGAGGCATCTGCCTAAATTAAACCCCCCATCATCCTAACGTATTTTTGTACATAAGCAATGGTCAAAAAATGGCTATGTTAAAAATGATGTAAATTTGTCAGAAATTATTTTTTCAGTATTATAATTCTTCATGCACATCTTCAATATGAGTGGAACATGTCCACAAAGTATTGAAAAGAAATAGTGAAAGCCCTTGGAGGAGTTGATTTCACAAACTATGCATTACCAACCATTTTTGTATATAAGCAATGGTCAAAAAATGGCTATGTTAAAAATGATGTTAATTTGTCAGAAATTATTTTTTCAGTATTATAATTCTTCATGCACATCTTCAATATGAGTGGAACATGTCCGCAAAGTATTGAAAAGAAATAGTGAAAGCCCTTGGAGGAGTTGATTTCACAAAGTAAGCACTACCAACCATTACTGTACAGGTGCGTTCACTTATTAATATACCCCTGCGATATTCATAAATAAATAGACAACTTTTCTTGTTTTAGAACAATCGTCACTGGCAAGAAATAGACAACTGGATGAATTTGTTTATATAATATGTTAGGTATGTCTATAAATATTTTCTCTGTATAACAAGAAAAACTATAACATGTGCTACATGTTATATACGGCCTTGTTTCATTTTAGTTAATGAGTTATTGAGTGGCCGATCAAACATGCCTTTTCATGCATTTACGTTTGAAGAAGTGGATTGTACTCGAAGCCACCATGCTTCTCGATATACTCTCGACATAATCTCGACATGTTGTAGCAATGTAACATTTGTAACAAAACATATGAAAATATAATGTAACGTATGTGACATAATACAACATATATAACTACATAACATAATATGCACGCCATGCAACATATGTAATATATATGTACGTATGTTACGTACATTACAAACGTAACATATAACGTATTATATGTAATATATGCAACATTACAAAACATATGTAACATAGCATGTTACAAAGTTAATCATATGTTACATACTGTAAAAGTTGTAACATAACGCAGTGTATGTAACATATTTGTGCGTGTAAGATTTAAAGAGTAAACATACTTTCTGAAGTGTTTGAAGAAAAGACGTCTTTAATATCAGGTTTCCATTGATTTTGAAATGACTTCACGATTTTTATACCCCCGGCATTTATGCCGACGGGTATATAGTTTTCGCTTTTCCGTTCGTCCGTTCGTCCGTTCGTATGTTCGTTAGTTCGTTGGTTCGTTAGTTCAGTTAAAATGTCAAAGTTTTGGTTAAAGTTTCTCTGCTGGTGTATATCTCATGAACTAAATATCAGAAACCATTCATATTTGGACTATAGGTACCCTATAGGGTTGGCTTTGTTTCTATGAGTTTGGACCCCAGGGTCCATGCCCGGGGGTGGGGCTAGAGTTCAAAATCTAGGTCACCTTTAATTTGCGTCAAAGTTTTGGTTAAAGTTTCTCTATTGGTGTATATCTCATGAACTATATATCAGAAACCATTCATATTTGGACTATAGGTACCCTATAGGGTTGGCTTTGTTTCTATGAGTTTGGACCCCAGGGTCCATGCCCGGGGGTGGGGCTAGAGTTCAAAATCTAGGTCACCTTTAATTTGCGTCAAAGTTTTGGTTAAAGTTTCTCTATTGGTGTATATCTCATGAACTATATATCAGAAACCATTCATATTTGGACTATAGGTACCCTATAGGGTTAACTTTGTTTCTATGATTTTGGACCCCAGGGTCAATGCCCGGGGGTGGGGCTAGAGTTCAAAATCTAGGTCACCTTTAATTTGCGCCAAAGTATTGGTTAAAGTTTCTCTAGTGGGGTATATCTCATGAGCCAATCATCAGAGGCCATTCATATTTGGACTATAGGTACCCTATAGGGTATAGGGTTGGGTCCATGTCGCGGGGGGGGGGGGGGGGGGGGGGGGGGGAAGGAGCGCTTGAGTTCAAGATCTAGGACATCAATACTTTTATTATTACTATTTTTTTTTTTTTTAATTTAGACTGACATTCTATTTTCATTTTCCATCTAGGACTGAGGACCTGACCCTCAATGTCCGTGATTAAGTCCTAGATGGAGTACACAAGTCAGCTCTGTGTACTGCTCTAAAGAAGATATGTCACTCTAAAAACTACACTCCCTCATGTCTGTGGTCAAAGTGCTTTAGAATGCACACTTCTATAAAGTATTTGATAAGGGTACTGTCTTTTGTTCGGGATTTGTGATTCAATGTCAGGGGTGTACATGTGCTGGGTGGTTGTGGGAGGGAGAAGGAGGACTGGGTGACCACCAGCCGGGGGTATACGTGCCTCTCAAGGCACTTTTTCTAGTTACAATTTATTTTCATTATCTATACTAGTTATTTTTATCATTGTCGACGAATCGTATGATATATTCTCGACATTGCGCATAGTTAATCAATGTAAATATCATGCAACGTATGTTACATATGTACGTATGTTACATACGTAACATATATAACGTAACATATGTAACATATGCCACATTACAAAACATATATAACATAGAATGTAACAAAGTTTATCATATGTTACATAGTGTAAAATATGTAACATAACGCAATGTATGTAACATATTTGTGCGTGTAAGATGTTTAGGAGTAAACATAATTTTGCAAAAATAAAAATTAGATAGCCCTCCCCCAAATAAATTAACATAGCTATTTATGGCATAATGGTGTAAACAATTAATTCAATATTAAAACAATACATGTTTCACTCATATAATTATATGCACTCTCTCATGCTCTCATTCACATATGTGGTGTCCTTGCATCTTAAGAATTTTCATACATTCTGAAATAGCGTAGCTCATCAAAGATACACACAAAACAGACAGTGTTGTTATAGCCAAATATATGATATCTTGATAAATCTCAGTACTGAATACATTATAAACGGAAGTAACGTATGTGACATAACGTGTGTGACATAAGTTATGTAATGTATGTAACATAATGTATCAAAACGCAACATATGTAACAACATGAATGAATCAGCACCCGTTATGCAACATAGCGTTATGTTTGTAGCAAAACACGTAACATAATGCATCTTATATAACGCATGTACCATAACGTTACAGATGTAACATAAAATTACATATGTAACATAATATATGCAACATAACATAACGCCACATATGTGAAATAACATGTCACAGAACACAGTGCATGTAACTGAACATAACATAGCATTTAATATGATACATATATAATGTATTTCTTATACCAACGTACAACAATACAGACACGACTACCTGGAAGAGTCACACTCAACAGTGCCACCAAGCAGTCACAATCAAACGGACTACCAGACAAAGTCACAATCAAAATGACTACAAGGGAGAGCGTTAACGTTGTCAGCAGTTTAAGTGTGTGTTTTATACATTGTATTTTTTCTGTGACAGTGTGTATGCACAAGTGTGTATTATTGTACTCCATATAGCTACGTTCATTTTCATTAAGTTTCATTTTCAATAAGTTTATGTTGAATAGACGCAGAATGGTTCAATAGTAGCACGTATTGACTCTTTGTACGTATAACTGTTGGTTAATAATTCAAAAAAATGATAATTGATCTGTCGTAAATGCTCATCACAGAAATAAGGCTAAACTGTACTATATGAATTATAAGTTTACGAGTTGGTTATGTGAATATCTAAATGCCCAGTCTGCACATCGAAAATGAAGTTTCTGAATTTACAGTGCCAATTCCACATTAATGTCAGGTTGGGCGCAATAAATAGAAGTGGGCAAGTTAATCATCAGGACGACAGAAACGCATGCAACACGGACTGTAGAGTTGTTTCAATGTTGTCATAAAAATAACCTTAAACTCTTGGGTACAAAAAAAAAAAAAGAAAGAAAAAAAAAAAAAAAAAAAAAAAAAAAGCGGAGACATCGTCGATGCATTCAAAAGCTACAGCGCCGAGATATAACCCTATTAGTACCATTACGCATGTAGGTCAGCGGTTAATAGCGGTCAACATGCGTTCTAACATTTTCAACAATCAATGACTTTAGAGACATCATTTGAAACTGGACGTGATTTGTTATTTTGGATTTGGCCTCTATCAACTGTCACACCATTTCTCAAACACGGAGTAAGGCAACCGTTAAAAAGTGTTAAGAGCTTTTTGTTTGTTCAGTGCATGTCTGTTTATTTAGTCACTCACATGTAACTGTATGAACATAGCTATATGGAGTACAATAATACACACTTGTGCATTTATTTGATTTGATACCAAACGCAACAACATTTATTTGATTTGATACCAAACACAACAGCTATGGTTATGTCGGGACTGGGTCACCATTTCTGAATTACAACAACAAAATGCCCGCAATATACGTGTTTAGGCGTCAAGAAGCTCGTCTGTTTCTTACGACCGGACTGGGTCACCATTTCTGAATTACAACAACAAAATGCCCGCAATATACGTGTTTAGGCGTCAAGAAGCTCGTCTGTTTCTTACGACCGGACTGGGTCACCATTTCTGAATTACAACAACAAAATGCCCGCAATATACGTGTTTAGGCGTCAAGAAGCTCGTCTTTTTCTTACGACCTTATGGTCAATGAAGATGTAATTTATTTAGTTAAAGCTAAAAAGACCCCATTTGCGGATCCATGGGCGATGCCGCATATTTCGGTCAACGTTTGGCGATTCATGATTTATTCATTAATTATTATTTATTTAATTCAACTTTTTTTATTCAGAAATCTTAACCTTAGGACGAAGTGACTCATACTAATTGATGTATTTTACCCTATTTAAGACCTTAGTTATGGTGTTCTGGAAGGGTCAAAATGGCATAACGTACAGATGTAACATAATATTACATATGTAACCTAACATTATATATGCAACATAACATAACGCCACATATGTGAAATAACATGTCACATACACAGTGCATGTAACTGAACATAACATAGTATTTAATATGATACATACATAATATATTTATTATACCAACGTACAACTACCTGGAAGAGTCACACTCAACAGTGCCACCAAGCAGTCACAATCAAACGGACTACCAGACAAAATCACAATCTATGACGGTGTACCGGCATTCTAGGGGTTAACCTCTATCTTAAAATAGGGGTGAACCTCTAAATATGTGGGTGCACCCCTATATTTGCGGGTGCATGTCTATTTCGAAATAGGCATGGACAGTTCGGTTTACCACTTCGGTCATTTTGACCCTTCCAGTACACCATACTTGGTGATGTATTTTACCCAAATTGCTAGGAAGACAATCTATTTTTGGAATATTGGATTTGCCCATTCCATCGACTTACATGTATAATAAAACAAACTAAATTACATATAGTTCTACATACTAAATGCTAGATTTTTTTCACAAGTTGTCTTTGAAAAGACATTTTCTCGTGATTGGAGATTAATGAACGTGAGTTATAAAATAGAAAGCAACGGAAGCATGCGGAAGCATTTGTTTACACCCCTGTGCAGCAAATGGAACAACCCTTCATTGATAATTGGTAGTAAGTGTGCTGGAAGTTTGGATTAGTCTATTATAGTGAATAAACGTTTTACAGGTATGTCAAGTGAATAAAACAATTAATCATTCAATTTCTACATTCTAAGTACTAGATTTTGTTCATTATAATTTCAAAATGACCAATTTGGACCTTCCTTGTAAAATTTATTATACACAGTTATGAAACAGAAAGCAGTGAATCATGTTCATTCTTTTCTTTACACCCCGTTTCGATTGAAGGCAATGTTGTAACGGTCTCACATGGACCAGCCCATACTGATTTAATGTCAACCATAATAATAAAACTAGTTGCTTTGACACTATATTCTATGTAGCAATGCTTTGATAATAGAATCCGTTTCATCCTAATACAATGATTATTAGGATACAGCATGAATAACTCCTGAAATATGATCACTAAATATAAATCTATGAATGAAACTGCTTCATGAAAGGACGCCATTATTAAATTAATGGAACTGCTTCCTGACTTATGACGTATTTCGAAGTTGGTAGTCCAAGGGTGATTCAGGTACTTCTTAACCAAATTTCGAAAAGCGAAATCTCACTGTATAGACAAATGAGTACCTTTTAATTTTTACAGAGACCACATAATATCAAAACATCAGCTTTTGAAACTCGTCAAAATTCAATAAATACACTTTTTTGCAATAATTCAGAAGTGAGCACACCCACTTCGGAATAGTCCATTTCAAAACTGGTTTTAAGTATAGGCCTATAAAGGTATTAACTCAAGAATAACTAGAAAGAGATTCTTGTTTCAATAATACACTAAGGCCGTAGAAAAACTTCCAGATCTTCTGATGTTGTATGCCTAAATTGATTACATAACATATGGAGCCAAATTTTTAACAAAAAGTTCGCTGATATTCGTGTTTCAAAGATTCCACAAGGAACCATGGTAAATAGTTTGTAATTTTGTTTATAAATTATGAAAGAATAGCCATTTTTGTACTACGGCTGAAAATTTGGTGTCTTTATGAGCACTATTTACAGAGTTACACCCTGATTTTCATTCATTGTGCATTTTAGAATTTTGTAGTAAGAGTTCTCACAATATAAAACTAAACATGTCAGTGTTAGTATGCAAGAAAACTAATATTCTACCTGGACGGTTTTACGAACAAAACTTGCTAGTTGATTCCTTAATGAGGTAAGCATGCCTTAAGGCACTGTGCAGTCGCATATGGCTTTGTATTCTGCCAAAACGTGGGTTGACATTTCATCATACCATTCATTGTTTGTTTCTCGGCACAGAATAACATAGGGGACTGGGACTTTCACAGAGAAACTTTCATACTTAGGCTATTTCTCACTGCTCATATTCATGATATTTATATCCTCTTGTTTAGGCATAAAATCAAGGAAATCGCCCGGACATTCAAAGACAGGCGTTCCTCTAATATCAATAATATGGATGACTACAAAGAACATTTGCTTTGCATAAATACCATTTTGACATCCTTTATTGGCGTGTTAATTTCCGTGACCTAATCGCTATAGAAGAGGTTTGGAATATCGTGAAGAGAAGCTGTGAGTCATTGTCCAACAATAAATTTAGCGCACTTAGCCCCTCGGTGCGTAGGAAACAATCATGAATTGTATGATGAAATGCCAACCCACGTTTTGGCAGAATAAAAAGTCATGGGTGACTCCATAGTGCTTTAAGACATGCTTACCTTAAGAAGGAACACACTAGCAAGCTTTGGTCGAATAACCACCCCAGTAGAATATTTGTTTTCTTGCAAAATAACACTGACATGCATAGTTTTATATTGTAAGAACCGCTTTATCATGAAATTCTAAAATGTACAATAAATGAAAATCAGGGTGTAACTCTGTAAATAGTGCTCATAAAGACACCAAATTTTTCAGCGGTAGTACAATAATGGCTATGATTTCATAATTTTCAAACAAAATAACAAACCATTAACCATGGTTCCTTGTGGAATCTTTGAAACTCAAATATCAGAGAATTTTTTGTTAAAAATTTGGCTCCATATGTTATGTAATCAATTTAGGCATACAACATCACATGATCTGGAATTTTATATACAGAGTAAATATTTATAGACATACTTAACATATTATATGAACAAATTCATCCAGTTGTCTATTTCTTGCCAGTGACGATTGTTCAAAAACAAGAAAAGTTGTCAATTTATTTATGAATATCGCAGGGGTATATTAATAAGTGAACGCACCTGTATATAAGCAATGGTCAAAAATGACTATGTTGAAAAATGCTGTAAATTTGTCATTTTTTTTTCATCATTATAATTCTTCATGCACATCTTCAATATGTGTGAAACATGTCTGCAAAGTATTGAGAAATACTGAAAGCCCTAGGAGAAGTTGATTTCACAAAATATGCACTACCAACCATTATTGTATAAGCAATGGTCAAAAAATGGCCATGTTAAAAATTGCTGTAAATTTGTCAAAAATTATTTTTTCAGCATTATAATTCTTCATGCACATCTTCAATATTTGTGGAACATATCTGCAAAGTATTGAAAAGAAATACTGAAAGCCCTAGGAGGAGTTGATTTCACAAACTATGAACTACCAACCATTATTGTATATAAGCAATGGTAAAAAAATGGCTATGTTGAAAAATGTTGTAAATTTGTAAAAAAATATTTTTTCATCATTATAATTCTTCATGCATATCTTCAATATGTGTGGAACATATCTGCAAAGTATTGAAAAGAAATACTGAAAGCCCTAGGAGGAGTTGATTTCACAAAACTATGAACTACCAACCTATATAAGCAATGGTAAACTAGAAATTGGCTGCAAGCAAGGCTTTCAGTATACCCCCCGCAAAATTATCTGAAGCTGGCCAATAACTTCCTAAGTCAAACATGCAGAAAATTTGTCAAAGATATCTTTTCAGCATTATAATCCTTCATGTACATCCCCAGTATGCCAGTCACATCTATAAGATATTAAAAGAATATATTGAAAGCTTGAGGTTGATTTCACTGTATGCACTATGATCATTGTTTATCATGAGAAATGGTAAAAATTGGCTAAGTTAAATAAAAGCTGTAAGTTTGTCAAAAATTAAATTTTCAGCATGAAACTTATTCATGCACATCTAAAATATATCTGGAACAAATCTACAAAGAATCTAAAAGAAACATTGAAAGCCCTAGGAGGAGTTGATTTCACAAAGTATGCACTACCAACCATTATTGTATATAAGCAATGGTCAACAAAAATGGCTATGTTGAAAAATGCTGTAAATTTGTCAAAAATTATTTTTTCAGCATTATAATTCTTCATGCACATCTTCAATATGTGTAGAACATATCTGCAAAGTATTGAAAAGAAATACTGAAAGCCCTAGGAGGAGTTGATTTCACAAAATATGCACTACCAACCATTATTGAAGCAATGGTCAAAAATGGCTATGTTGAAAAATGCTGTAAATTTGTCTAAAATTATTTTTTCAGCAATATAATTCTTCATGCACATCTTCAATATGTGTGGAACATGTCTGCAAAGTATTGAAAAGAAATACTGAAAGCCCTAGGAGAAGTTGATTTCACAAACTATGAACTACCAATCATTATTGTATATAAGCAATGGTCAAAAAATGGCTATGTTGAAAAATGCTGTAAATTTGTCAAAAATTATTTTTTCAGCATTATAATTCTTCATGCACATCTTCAATATGTGTGGAACATGTCTGCAAAGTATTGAAAAGAAATACTGAAAGCCCTAGGAGGAGTTGATTTCACAAACTATACACTACCAACCATTATTGAATATGGCAATTATCGAAAATTGGCTAAGTTCAAAATGCAGTAAATTTGTCAAAATTCATTTTTTCAGCATAATACTTCTTCATGCATATCTTCAATATCTCTGGCACATATCTGCAAAGTATCAAAAGAGAATATTGAAAGCTGTAGGAGGAGTTGATTTCACAAAGTATGCACTATTAGCACTATAGCAAACATTCTATGTATAGGTTTAAAAAGTCCCATAACTCTTGCAAAACTGACCCTTTGGCCCCTAAATTCATATCACACATGTGTTGTCTAATGGTGCAGGTGTGTTGAAAATTTGAAGAGCATCGGTCAAAAACTACTTAAGTTATTCAGCAAAGATGTCAAAATGTTGACGGAATGACGGAATCACGGAATGACGGAATCACGGAATTACGGACAGACTGAAAACAGTATACCCCCCTAAAACTTCGTTTTGCGGGGGGTATAAAAATGGCTATGTTGAAAAATGCTGTAAATTTGTCAAAAAATATTTTTTCATCATTATAATTCTTCATGCACATCTTCAATATGTGTGAATCATGTCTGCAAAGTATTGAAAAGAAATACTCAAAGCCCTAGGAGGAGTTGATTTCACAAACTATGCACTACCAACCATTGTTGAATATGGCAATTATGGAAAATTGGCTAAGTTCAAAATGCTGTACATTTGTCAAAATTCAATATTTCAGCATAATACTTCTTCATGCATATCTTCAATACCTCTGGCACATATCTGCAAAGTATCAAAAGATAATATTGAAAGCTGTAGGAGGAGTTGATTTCACAAAGTATGCACTATTAGCACTATGGCAAACATTCTATGTATAGATTTAAAAAGTCCCATAACTCTTGCAAAACTGACCCTTTGGCCCCTAAATTCATATCACACATGTGCTGTCTAATGGTGCAGGTGTGTTGAAAATTTGAAGAACATCAGGCAAAAACTACTTAAGTTATTCAGCAAAGATGTCAAAATGTTGACGGAATGACGGAGTCACGGAATTACGGACAGGCTGAAAACAGTATACCCCCCTAAAACTTCGTTTTGCGGGGGGTATAAAAAGGGACACAACTCTCACAGAATGGGCCCCAAGACCCTTGAATTTTCCTGAAAGAAAAAATATGGGTCCTCTTAATTTTCATATACAAACCACATACCAAATTTCAAGATTCTAGCTCTAACGGTTCCTGACTGAGTGCAAAGCGTAACTTTCACACTGGACGCATGGACAGACGCACGCACGACAGACGGACCCAAACCAATATGCCCCCTCAACTTCTTTGACGTTGGAGGCATAAAAAGTGGTTTTGTTGTATATTCCACTCAACAGCTGAGGTCATATGGAAATGGAGCCTCAGATTAATGTCTCACATGCAAAAGGGCTGTCACCCTCATCAAGAAAATATCAAGTGACTGGACTGCAACAGGTTTCTAACATAAGTGAAGATGTTATTGTGTAATAAGATATTCTGATATAACCATTGAAACTAACTTCTTCAGTGCTGCTTTAAAAGTAAATTCCCAATTCCCTACATGATAACTTACGGTAAGCACCTGGATATAATGTTCTTCAGTAATCAAAAACGCACACACACACACACACACCACATACAATTCTATGTTTACTGGTATTTCTGGTGCTAATATTTTATTACCTCTGGCTCTTTTGGTTTCTTGCCTGTTGTGATCTTTGTCTGTTTTTTGGGATTCTTGTATGGGTTTACATTGACATAGATGTCTTTACAGTTAACTCCTGACTTCAAGGCAGTGGAGAGATCTTCTAATCTACCAGCCCTGGAAATGAACAGAGAATGATTTAATGAACAGTATCATCAAGGATTTATTCAGCTAATTAGATTGCATTGAAATAAGTTAGCTATCCCCCTGCATTGGACACAATGCTAAGAAATTGATCATCTCAAACTGCTTTTGGGCCTCTTGCAAAAATTCTCAATAAAACCCTGCAATCCATTCCACAGCATAATCCATTAGCAATGCAATAACTGACATAATATTAATATCTGCACTACACAGTTTCTGATGAAAATATAACATGACATGATCAGACAATTTTTGATACTTGTTTTATAATGAAAATTAAGCATTACGAAAACATGGAAAACTTGTCCATGTAATAATATGGAGATTTTTTTCAGCTGTAAAAATTGAAAATTTCATTAGAAATGTTTTGCTATTTATATTTGCCCAAAACATTTATTGTGGGTACATGTTAGAACCGCCTTGTCATAGCAGTTCGATCATGTACCCACTACCCACAATCTATGTTTTGGATCAAAAATAACAAAAATAGGTATATCCCTGCTAACCTCAGTTTTTCTATATAAAAGTTGGGTTTAAGGGGGTATACATTTCACGAAGATGTCTTCCTGATGGTATATAGTGACTTCTCACAAGAATTTTGAAAATTGGCAGTAAAAGAGGCATGCTGTAAAAATGTTGGGAGTTTTGCTTTACTTCAAAATGTTTGAGTTCAAATAAAAAAGATTGAGCATTCACAAATAGAAGTTAGCAAGATGTCTGCAATTGCAACAGCATAGTTTGTCATGTAATAAACTGTCTTTTTACCTCTTTGATGTTTTTGTTTTGGACAATGTATCTTGTTCAAGGATTGGTTGCACATCTTCACTATTTTGGCCTTCATCAAAATTAAGATTAGATAAATCTGTCACTTCTATTTCAGTTTGATCTTTGCGAGCTGCAGTGTCATTCTTTTCTAAGGATTCAAAATTTGTAGCAGTCTCATGACCTAGATGGACAGAATTTGTGTCAATGAAAAACAAGTTATTTGTGCATTCGGAAACGTGTTTGTCATTCTGACTACAAAGAGTTGATTCTGCTGTTGATTCATCATCACTGTTTGAGACAAATGTGTCATACAGCTTCCTGCGACCATTTGCATTCGAACACTGGTTGGCTTCTGGATTTAGAGAACTGGCATTTTTGCATTTTTTCTGCTGAAGTAATTTCGTCTTCATGTGTTTAAATGCTAGGAGAGCCATTTTTTCTGAGTCAGAATCTGATGATGAATCACTGTCTGATCCAGAACCGTGAGAAAACATTTTGACTGTATCAATTAGTGTGAAAGTCGAGCTGTATCTTTTTTTCACGTGTAGCGACCTAACAACACTTACGGATATGCATTCTCATTTCCTGGTTCATAAAAGTAGTGCACCATAATGAGACAAACTTAGGGATTGATCCCATAAAATTATCGATAAATAGTGATGAAATCTACAAGAAAATCAAAACTAAATAAAAACATCCTAATTATTGTCAAACAATGAACCATTTTCATGGGTTTTATTTTGGCGTATTAATTCGAAGAAAACCTCTACCATTTCCGGTGTAAACAAATCAAATGGTGCACCTAAATTGCGAAAATTAGAAACAAGGTCCGTGAAAACACCCTATCAAAAAATAGGATATCCAATGGTTCGTTGATTATATGATTTCTTCATTTTCTGCCATATTCATTCTTTGATACAATTATACAAACTACTTAATGATATCGACAGTCGAGAAAGAAAAGTTATTCACCCAAGCTCAGTACACTGTATCACCTACCCGGCCGCCAAACCAGAGACTGTAGACAAAACCATCAAGAAGCAACTTTCACAAGCTAATAGCTTGTCATGGTTTCGATGATAGCGAGTATACAGTGAGTGTAGTTTGGTACACTAAAATTTAAAAATAAGTAATTTGTGTCATTTTATAATGATTTTGAGCAATCATCATGAAATACAAGAATTTTAAATTTTTGCCGGAAATATATACCTCCCTTTCATGAGATTTTTGTACACAAAATCCCTGTTAAAAATGTTTTTGACATATCATTTTTATTTGTCAACCGATTTTCAAAATTCATTAATTCCGAGGGAACTCTCTCTCTCTCTCTCTCTCTCTCTCTCTCTCTCTCTCTCTCTCTCTCTCTGTTCTGTTTTTGTTTTGTTTAAAGTTGTCGTATGTTATGTAAAGATATTTACTTATTGTGCATCGATAAGTTTCTCAAGCATGGATATATTGTTAAAAATGTTTGGTAATCCTTAAATATTTATGTATAATGAATTTATGTTCTGTTTGACGCATGCTTTGGTAAATTGCTTTATGTAACATGTTACAATTAAAAATAAATAATAAAAAAAAACTTTCCGAGGGAAGTGTTGAAAAACGATGTGGTTCTAAACACTCCCCGAGGGACCTTTCGAATATTAATTCATTTAAGCTTGGCGTCCCTTTTATGGGACATAGGCAAACAGCATAACCCCAGATGTGACGCCGCAGAACGCGATCCATCTGGGGCTATTCTGTTTGCTTAGAGGAATATCATCGAAAAATTGATTAATAAATAAATAAAAAAATCACTACTAACACCCCTAAAAATGAAAGTGGACTCATCCAATTGATAATGATTGGAAAATCCATTCGTCAAATATGGGTTGATGAATGGAAAATTCTGTTTGATCCCTATATTACAGTCTCATTCGATGCAAAGTTTTCATAGGCTACGTTCGGTGTTCTCCCAATGGTAAAATCTGCAAATCTACCAATGGTACTGTTGGTACCATTTTTACAAATGGTAACCAGAAAACCCTGAACGTTTTTCTGCTGCCAATGATACCATTGGTACCATTGGTAGATCACATGGTGGAATTTTTATCATATTGATCAATACACCTCACTTGTTTTTGTCTTGCTTATTTACTTCGTGTATATTCTGCTATTTACAACATTTACATTTGCATGTACGAAATTCGTGATATATTTTTAGGCTCGCCATATTGAATCACGTGACTTTTCCCGCGTTTGGTAGAATTACCCACGCTGTATTCTGTCTGCATCATTTGCTGCCGTATGTTGGTAATATTGGTACCACTGGTACCAATGGTATTACCAATGGTACCATTGGTAAAACTTTGAACGGAATTTGTCTACCAATGGTACCATTTTTACAATTGGAAAAAACTACGAACGCACACATATACACTATATACACTTAAGACAATGTAATTACATCCAACCGTTCTTTAAAAGGAACAATATATCACGAATAACATATTACGCCACTCACAATCGAATATAATCTGATCGCGATGATTAAAGAAATAAGATAGAACTAAAATAAGCATGTTTAACCTTTGGTTTACATTCATAAAGCTGTACTACTTCTTCAGAAATGTATGGCGGAAAAGACACCTTATGAGCTGGATTTGATGGATTGACTGCAATTCTAATGGCGTATTGTACGGCAAGTCTCTCTCGCCGTAATTATATTGATGGCTCTTTAGCCACAACATAGAGGCTTTCTACAGGTGATATTCGAAAAACACCTTGCAGTAATCTAAGGCCTTGGTGGTGTACTGTTTGTTTGTTTGTTGTTTAACGACGCATCAACCCTGATGGGTCATTAGCGTCTAGCAAGGTTAAATCGTTAAAATATATTGAACTCGTATTAAAAAGTAACACTAAGTAAGATATAAATGTAGTTGTAAAGAAACGATATATGAAATAATAAGATTGGTGATTAAAAATATATTTTATAAAACAGATTTACTTGTTTAAGGAATGATAAAATGTTTCCAACGGGTACATCTTTGAACAATTCTTTCAAGTTATTAGCTTGAAAACAAGAACTTCGCTTTGCTGCAAAGTCAGTGCATTCTAGAAGAAAGTGTTTAACTGTAAATTCTGTATCACAGCCTATGCATTTAGGTTGATCTTCTCGCTTAAATAAGTGGGAATGTGTTATTCTCGTATGACCAATTCGGAGACGAGAGAGAACGATTTCTTCTCGTCTCGAAAGTTTATGAATTACTCTTGGTCGTTTAACGATCGGTTCAACTTCCCTCAACTTATCAAACCTCGCTTCGTCCCAGATAGTCCAGTTGCCAAACATGGATTTGGCCTGTGACCTGGAAATGTGTGCCGCATACTGAAAATGTTTTTATGGATTTTACTTCTTGATACCTTTCAGATGAAGAATCCGAGTGATGCCACCTTGGCATCATTGAGCATTTTGAATTATTCAAAAATTCAAAATGGCCGTCAAATGGCGGGAAATATAGTGCAAAAATCAACATAATACATGTATGTGAAGCAAAAAGCTCACTTCTCTTATTGTCCTTACTGTCTTCTTCTTGTTCGTCAGACCATGCCAGTTCAAAAACGGCATCATGAATTGTTTGAAAAAATAAAAAAAATCAAGATGGCGTCCAAGATGGTTGGCATAAACAAGAAAATAGCATCCCAGAGTTGCACATACTCAATGTTTTGTGTTTAAAATGCTCATTTTATGTTCGTATTAACAAAAACACCATAATTTAGTTTTGTTTATGTTTTTTACGCTTCAGTCATAACAAAAAGGCAAGATGGTTTCCAAGATGGCCGCCGAAATGATGATATAGAGAACTTGATGTTTAATTAACTGTCTTAACTGTCTTGTTTTTGAATTTACTTTATTTTGTTAGCAGTTCAAGTTCAAGTTTAGTTCTGACCCAACATCATAACAATGATGCAAGATCGTGGTCAAATAAACGTCTTAATTTTAGTATAAAGGAAAATGGTCTCTGATTCAAAAAGCTTATCTAAATGTTTATTTGTTAAGAATTAAGTAAGCAGAATAATCAGAGGGATGCAAATCAACATAATTTAATGAAATATAGAAAAGGCATTTTATTCTAATATTCGCCTGTGTCATTACCATTGTAATAATTAGCAAAATCATCAGCTATATTGTTGAACTATTGCAACAATTGATTCTTTAATTCAATTGCATTTGCAAAACGCTGTATAGACTACTTGATTTATGAAGCGCCTGTATTTTGATGATGTGCTTGGTTGTTCAGAAGCATACCCACAGCAAAACATTCTACTTGAAGTATACTATCTGTTGCTGGAGCCACACTGTCGGCTGTTGTAATTGGCGCAAGCGCTCAGAACCCTTCAACATTATTTTGACCACCTGACTTAAGTTGGATATTAGACCACGCACCCTTGGTCAAGCGTGGATTATCAAATGGATGTCTGGACATGTGTTGGTTTCACATTGTTTTGGTAAACGACTGTGTATATGATGATTATATGCATTAAGCTTGGGAGCGTTTGTTAGCCTTTGCTTACCAGTTTTACATTCTACCATATATTTTACAGAAATAATCCTACGTTGCTGCGCATCATCCAAATGCGATGATTCCCCTGATATAATCTGGTAAAGGCTTACTCAGTTTAAGCTTGTCAGGTATGAAACCCTTTGACATTGATTTCAAACTGGACTGCAAGAAGGAAGCAGACTACGGTCTGATGTTTTACTACTTAATCCAATATTTAGCGTCCTTCAAATGTCCCTTTTATATGGTCCATCCCCTTTCGCATTAATGCTTTCTCTGCTCTTAAAGGGACTTGGTTTTACTTTTTATTTTTTTCGGTTTACTTTGATCGTAGATATTTAATCTTGAGCAATACATTGACGTTGGTGTATAACGCTTACACATTTTCCTCAATGGTTCGCAATCATCTCACTTCTTTCCACTGTTACACTATGTCTCACCTGAATATCGTTAGCGTTAGGTCCGAACACGATCAGCGAGTATACTTTTAACCAGTCTTTGATATAACAATCCCTTCTTCAATGTGAGATGGTCAAAGTTGCATGCACAATCATGAAATACATACCTAAATCATTGCATCTTTTCAACAGTGATTTTAAAGCTGTCATCTGCTGAGAAGATCGAATAGTGTTGAGAGAATGTTAGTGCTTTTTGTTAAACCTCTTGTCTTGCACGAGAAGTTTTGGTTATGTTTTCATGCTACAGTCAAAGTAACAATGGGTAGTCCACAGAATAGCACATCCAATCGGTGGCGACTGTATCAGGCCAGCGCAGTGTATGTGGATTTCTCAACTAGTACATTTCCAGACATATTGTGTGTTCGTAATCCTCTTGTCCCCGCTGTCTCCCAACATTGAAGAATGCTGGGAGCCAACTACTGATTGTATACCATGGCAAGGTAAATCTACATGGAAATGTTTTGAATAAATAATTTTTGCTTCAAATGTTTGTGGCTTTTACTTAAATGAGTTTTGCGTACCGCCATTGTAATAGCCATAGACATAATCAAGGCGATCATTGTTTGGAAACTTTCCAGCCAACTTTTTCAAATTCATCCATCAAGTTAAATCCATGCGCTAAGAAATAAAAATAAAACTGAGATCCTGTAAGAGCAGGGAACGCATTAATGAGAAAGGGGATGGGCCAAGGTTTACACATGTATTTATTTGAAATAAGAAAACAACAATATTGTATATAAAGTTGTGATGTTGTATATCCCAATATTCAGAGTTTCTGTGCACGTTTTAAACTTTTCTGTTCTTAGCATTAGCGTCAGTTCGACTCTTCCTTTCTTCCTTGTGAACCAGCTTTATCTGCGTTTGTAGTTTGTTACATCCTACAGCGTTTTATAGCTCTATTGAAGGATTCACTAAATTACCTTTTCAAGAAAAAATGTAGTCCCCTTTTCTTCTTTATATATTTAAGATGTAAATGTTATGAATACTTCCATTTAGTGGTGTAGATTGATTTGCTTCCCTCCTTTTACTCTGCTAAATCAATTAAACTGATGTTTTGGTCAGTATAGAAGATCTTAGTCGTAATATAATTTCGTAGGACACATACGCCCCAGTATCACTTTGCGGTGTCAAAAAACACGAACATTAAATTGCGATGTTTACAACATAAAATGATCCTTTCAAATACAAGCCATCAGTATTTGCAGCAATGGATTGTGGTCCTCTTGGTCACCATCTTGTTTTATTGTTATCATGTTGGGTCAAATATAATACAGAAACACTTCATTTGTCAACACTAATTGAGCATTTGAATTGCAAAACATTGAGCAAATGCTGCACTTGAATGCTGATTCAATCAAAAATTATGTACTCATATATTATGATTATGGCGGCCATCTTGGCTCATTTTTATAATGTGGGAACAAACAATAAATCATGCTGCTCACAACATTATATGAGCATTTCAAACGCATTGCATTTAGTATATTCAGCACAGGAATGGTGTTTTAATCAGAGAACACAATCTTTTAGATTTTAATTATGGTGGCCATTTTGGTCGCTATCTTTTTTCGTTGTGGGGTCATAATTGAAAACGAAACACTAAAGTATAATGTGTACAACACAAATGGACTTTCAAGCACAATACACTGTTTTATGCAGCACTTCAATGCCGTGTTATTTCGAAATATTGCTTTTAGTATGATTGTGGCAGCCATCTTGTCCGCCATCTTGCCTCATAATAATAACATATGGATCAAAACATAGAATTATCTTTTTAATATTGTTAACAGCATAAAGTGAGCATTTGTTTCGCAGAGAAATGAGTATATTAAACCCTGGGGTGCTGTTTTCCTTTTTAAGGCGACCATTTTGGACGTCATCTTGATTTTTCCAAAACGCTCAATGATGCCAGGGTGACATCATGCAGTTTCTGAACTAGCGTGGCCCAGTACACTGGAAACCATAATAAAATTTCATGCGGCACCATCTTCCAGGTTATGCTGATGGCTACTGGACTAAGATTGTTTGCCATTTGTCAGAGATGTACTCGTTAATAAAAGGTTTAAAATTGACATAAGGAATTTTAAAAACAGTTTCTTGCATTGACATAAGGAATTTTAAAAACAACTTCTGTGGTGGTTCTTTTTGTTTAAGGTCTTGGTGTTTAATTTTTTTTTGTGCTGTTGGCGCCTTATGTGTGTTTTCATAGTTTTAGTTAAGTTAAGGTAACTGAGTGGCCACCTATTGGGAAAATAGCTGCTCATTCGGCTTACGATATGTTTCATGGTATAAGTACCTGATTGTTAGTTTGGTTTTTTCCCACCTCGGTTTTTGGAGTGGGAATCTTTTTCTGATTGCGCCTTTTCCTGATCTTTGCCTACTTGTACCTTTCTAAAACCAAGATGTAAAGAAGTGAAGCAAACCACTAATATAGAAGACTTAGAGGTATCCAATCCAAGTGAAAGGTCAGTGGGAAAGAAACAGCGAGTCCTCATAGGGTACTGACCCACACCTGTCATGTGCATTAGCGACAAAACAGAACACGCTATCAAATCGCTGAACGTGAATCATTGTGATCGGTCAGTGTTGCGGGTGAGTCAGTTGAATTTACATTTTTACTCTAAATGGCCCTGGTATGATTCAAAATAACTCCACAAGCTAGTGTCGAATAAATGCCATGTTCTGTGCAGTAGTTGTTTCTGATTCCATTTTATTAAGGCCATGACATGCATTTGAACTTTCGTTTCTGCAATGTTTCCAAGGTAAAAGTCGGCTTATTAATGTATATGATCTAGTTATAAATATGATATTAAAAACGACTAGTCCGTAAAACATTTGAATATATATGTCCCCTACACATCACTTAATTTTTATCACGTAGTTTGGCCGAATAATGAACGATTTAACAAAGAATTGGTGAATCAAATTTGCAACCGAGAACGCCGCTACATAGATGAGATCACAATCTGTGAACGCCTTGTATGGTAATCTATGAACTAAAACATACAATGAACTAGGTAAAATAAGCTGTTAAAGCGACAAAAAGACAGCGTTTCGCATTGTAAGTAATGCATATTGACTTCGCTGTAGTGTTATCATATTACACATAAAGCCTCTGTTCTAATGCACCCATGTACACATATCTGCATACTATTCTTTCTGGCATATTGACAGTGGGAAATGACAGTATTTTACATTAAGGAAAATAATTAAAGTTGCATCTGCTCATACACACTGTGGCCTTTACTCCACACAATTCTAGATCTATATGCATAATGTATTATTTACAAATAAATATACACATAAAATAGTATTAAGAAAGATAGGGTAGATCTAATTGTTTATACATGTAGCTTGATTTTAGCAGGGTTTTTTTTTATACGAAACAAAGGTTAAGAGACATATGCGGCTATTTTTCGAATTGTTATATTTTGACGGCCGTTTTGAATGCCCTTTTGAATATTGAAGTTATGTTGGCAAACACTGGATTTAAAAGCTTCAAACCTAGAGCAAGTCAAAAACTTTGGTATATAGAATCAGTAACAAATAAGATTTTAGATGTTTGTTTGTTTTTTCTTTCTTTCTTTCTTTCTTTTTTCTTTTTTTTTCTTTTTTCTTTGTTTGCCTTGTTGGGTAGCCCTTACTCCTCTCAAATCCAATTACTAACTGATTAGCAATGTTACTAACAACAAGTAGATCAAAATTACACATTGAAACACAAAAAGTCATGTATCTAGAATATACATGCATAATGTAGCGTTGACAAAGGAAAAAAACATGTAAATACCATTAGGAAGATAGTTCTAACTTAATTTTAGCTTTCTTGTTACTAAACAAAAGTCAAGGGACATTCTTTCGAAATTTCAGATTTTGACGGCCATCTTGGACACCATCTTAAATACTGGAGTTATGCTGGGTTTGCCAAGGGCAGAACAAAAAATTCGGTATATATAATAAATAACTAATAAGACTTTAGAGCGTATAATGTATAGGAAAAGACGATTTTTTGCCTTGTTGGGTAGCCCTTACTCCACTCATATCCAGAATATATTTGCAAAATGTAGTTTTAACAAAAGAAAATACATGAAAATAAGAAGAAGAAGATAGATCTAACTTAATTTTAGCTTTCTGTTACTAAACAAAAGTCAAGGGATATATGCGGCTCATTTTTTCGTTTATATTTTGACGGCCTTCTTGGATGCCATCTTGAATACTGGGGTTATGCTAGTTTTGCCGGTGTGGCAAACGCTTGATTTTAAAGCTATAAACCAAGACCAATGCGAAGACTTTGGTCTATGGATTCAATAAAAGCTTATTTTATATAGGAAAATAAGTATTTTTTGTTGATTTTGGATTGTCTGGTTGAATGTCTAAAACCCTGATTTTAAGAATGAAGCTTATGTTTACAAGCAATCTAAAACCTTTACAAATATTATAAAAAAAGCCATTACTATCTGATCGTAAGTAATAAGGCATTAAACAAACATTCCGAGGTGAAAGACTTTGTGAACGTGCATTTGTGAATTTCAACAAGATTTTTGCAGCTATTGTATCTAAATTGTTAGATGTTTTTACTTAAAATATGCAAAGACATCATTCATACATAAAATGGGGCATTCAAACACCATTACAAAGCAAACACATGAAAATATGATAGATTTTTGGTGTAGGGGTTGATTTGATAAAATGGCAGCCATCTTGGACGCCATCTTGAATACTGGAGTTATGCCAAGGTTTGCCAAGGTGGCAAACGATGGATTTTAAACCAGAGACCAGGACGAACATTTTGGTATATAGAAACAAATGTGTTACTCCATAGACCACCCCCTTGATATTTGCTCCGGATTTACACACAAAAAAGAATCAATAAAATGGTGACAGTATGACATAATCGACATGTACATAGATCTCCTTCATACTGTGGATTAGATGTGGCTTTCCTTGTATGTAATGGTATACAAATGACACGGACGACAGAATATGTAGTACCTTCGTGACGGTATCTAGCTTTTTGCGTCTTATAGAGTCAAAATGTCAGAAATGGAGATATAATAATTTCGTAATTAGTTAATAAATCTCCAAAAACTTGAAATAATAGCGCTAGCGATAAACGAAAAGAAAAAAAAAGAAATAGAGAAAACACGCATCAGATTACCTCTACTTCTTTTATTGATAAAACATAATTGTCCTTTGCAAAACTCTTAAATTCTGGGTTACAGTGTCATGTCTGCTGTCCCCCTAAGTAAATTGTGGCTTTAACTGGCTTAACATTATCATTGTCTCACACGGGGTATCGTGTTTTGTTCTTGAGCAAGACCAGCGTACTGGTTAATACCCGCGAAGCGGTGGCTCCGTCCCGACATGACTGAAAAATTATTGACCCGTACAACCCAGAGGAGTCTGGTACATTGGTAATACGATGTTCACTTTGTTGACACTAACATGAATTCCACATGTAAAGTTTTGTTGTTGTTGTTTTTTAATTCAGTTTTACGTCCCTTTCAAGATTATTTCAGCTCATATGAGACGGGCCAATCAGTAGGTGGGGCGAAAACGGGATAACCCCGAGAAAAAACACCTGGCACACCCGCAAGCAGGACTTGCATGGCTTGTCTCACATGTGGCCAGAGCGGGGCTTGAACCCACCACATGTAAAGTGGTTTAATGTTCCGACGACATGAGTTTCCGAGAATCTGACTTGTTCCTTAGCCAGAGTTACTATAGTTAAGCCTGTTTCACGTCAGGCTTGCGGCAGCCGTACGGCGTATGTGAGCATAACTCTTTGAGGTTTCGTGCGGCTGCCGTACGAACATCACAACGCCGTAAAATGAATAGAGGGACCAGGAATCGATGTAATTAAATTTAAAGTCCCAACATAGACACCAGGTGGGAAAGAACATACATAAAACACACCAAAACATTTTCCCGACAACACACTCGAAGAGCTCTTTGGCAACAAGGTAGCCATTCAGCTAGTCTCAACCAAAACCAAAGGCAACGAGCACAACAGAGAAGGCAGGCACAACGTCGTACGGCGAATTTTCAACATGTTCATTTCCCTTGCGATCAGCGGACGATATTTGGAGGTCGTAGTGCAGCCTCTAGATGCCCACAAGGAAGCCACGCGTTTCGTACCGAGTTTTGGGACGGGGTAGATGTTAATCGATGCTTGAGTTTGTCTCACAAACATGGAAAGGCTCTACGTTAGTCGCGCAAACATCTTGCTACTGTCATAAGTTTGTCAACCACAAGTGTACTATGAAACGTACGATATTTAATAAAACCTTACGACTGAACGACCCTAAGCCAGACGTGATTCCTTAATTTAGTTTTAGACAAGTTCACTGATACCACAGTCAGGCACTGTAAAAATGAAAGGGAAGATCAAACATACAAACTCTCAAACTTAAATCAATGTTTATGCCGCATGAAGTAAAATCGGCGACACAGCCACGTGCAAGACGATACTGATTAACCTTTGTTGTCTTCTCTGGCATTGATGATCATGTGCATGTATAAGGATGAAGGCACCATAGCTTAATTCATAATTTTTCAACTAGCATCGTTCTCCTGTGAATTTGCATACGTTGTGCCGGGATGGATAATTGCCGTGGGTTATTACGGGACACCGTGGGTTATTACGGGACATGTTTCTTAATGTAGGATGTTTGGTTATACCCTTGCGTTTATACGTTTCCCTTGGTTAAAATTCGACCATAAAACACTACAAGTTGGCTTCTTTAAAAAGAAACCAATGAAAAGGTCAGCAGCAGTTTGTTATAAGAGCTTCGGGCAGTGATTACACGAACTAAACCACGCTGTCTGCTAGTAAAAATCACGGTCAACAGCTAAAACATGACGAAATAAATCACTTATGCGGGAACCTGTCACAATATGATTTTGTGACGTGTCCACCAAATATTTTATTTATTTATTTATTTATTTATTTATTTATTTATTTATTACTATTGATTTATTTTCAAATTCCATTGGAACTTAATTCTAGCACAACTCGCGATACTTTGGCCAGATTGACTCTGAGGTTCAAGTTCAATGCCTAGTGTCTGAGTTTGGATTTTGAATATACAATTTGCTGGTCTTTATATTATTATTTTAATAACCGTAGTACGGTATATGCATACTGGTTAAGTTGGAACCGTTGCATAAGACATGTACAACATGTAAGACTAAACTCAGTCATAAAACCCCAAAATAATGATTTTTCACGTCACGGCCACAACAGAAAGTTTAACACATATTGAGATCATGCACATTCCCGAACAACATTTTTAATTTGCTTTGTGCGGTCGCGATCAGAAGCTGCAGGGGGAAAATGAAAAGATAGACATACAACACGTTATAAATCTGTCTAAAGAATGACGTTTCTCTGTAACGTCCAATTGCTCAGTACCGTGCGCCTAAGAGTTCCTTTAGTTTCTGTATCCCTCGTCAGGGTATCTACGATCTAAACCTAGATGCGCTATGATAAGAAGTCGCCACGATCGAGACTGCTTGCTAGATATTTACCGCTATTTGACAGGGAGTGTCAACAACGGATAAATTAAATCGTTTGCAGTGAACTGTCTAGTCAACATAGACCGGTTCACTAGTTTTTATTAAGCGCTTTATGTGACAAAACGCGTAATTGAGAGAGAGCAGTCGATCATGGGTACAATTTTCTTCATATTCAAAGTAAACACTGTGGAAAAGGTCCTGAGGGACCTTTTCCAACAAGGTACGGCCAAGTTCGCAAGCAGGTCTTACAATTCGTACATGTCGCACTGAATGTGTCTTATGGCGATTTGTGCACGACAGCATTGCGACAGTCTTGCGATTCGTACGGCCGTCTCGCGACTTTCTTGAGGCAGACGTATAAGTGTTTTTTTCTACATTATCGCTGCATTTACCACACGACCTGTAGGATGAGTGTGTGGCTACCTTGCCACATTTACGACTTGTCTGGGTCTCTACTAAATTGTTTGTGAACTGCATGCATACATTTAGAAATGAGTTTAAATGATACACAATTTATAGTACACGTTGAATACTACAATGGATATACATTAATTACACCATGACCGCGCTGGGTTGGCTGTGGGGAGGGGGTGCAGACCGGGGTCGTTGGTCGCAGATCACTGTGCCCTACGGTTGTGGTCGTCGCTCACTCTTTGCGGCTGTTACGGCGCGGCGCGTTAATGCTCCGATTGATGTGTCCGGATGTTCTGGGCTCTTGGCGCTCTTGACAGAAGAGTGTACTAGTGAGTGGTAACAAAATAGTGTACAAAAGTTAAATTTATTACAGTTAGTCTTAGACACACCGGTGGTCCGGGGCGGCTGGCTGGACTGGGAGTGCTTATGGTGGACAGGATTGTTGGGTTGTTGTGGTGGGGTGCTTGGTTGGGAGCAACTTGCCGCTGATCAAAATGATCCGTGGCTAGTTGTTCCAGTGGAGGTTTTTGCGCAGGGCAGCCTTGCGTTGGTTTCTTCTGCACTGGGGGCTCTCGATCCAGTAAGTTGCCGACGGATAACAGGTGTGCATAAGTTTTAATATTTGCTGTTCCTTGGTTAAGTTCCTTAATGGATATTATTGTGAGATAGAATGTCAGGTTCCAATGTAAACATTTCCAATGTAAGCATCACCTACTATAATATCAATGGGCTGCATTCTAGAACAAATGGGGTGCGATGCAACAAGTTAAATGATCAAGAGTTTATCACAAACATTAATAGTGATATTGTTTGTTTGGCTGAAACACACTGTAAAAGTCAAAGCTCACATGAGATACAATTTAATGGCTATACTACATTTTCAGTGTGCCGTCCCAATTTAAAAAAGAAAGGGTCCGGTGGACTTGCAGTTTTGATAAAGAAACATTTAAGACCAGGAATTAAGTTTGAAAAAATCATAAGCACTGATTTTATTTTCTTTAAAATGTGCAAGAAATTTTTTAGTATGCCAGAAGATGTATACATTTGTGCAGTGTATTTACCCCCAATAAACTCATCTTACACCCAGAAGGATCAGAATGTAAGCCTCTTTGATATTTTAGAAGATGAAATAAGTAAATACTGTTGTAAGGCACAAGTCATTCTGCTTGGGGATCTCAATGCAAGAGTAAATGTAAAAGACAAAGATTACATACAACATGATGAAATTTCTCATAATCAGTTGCCACAATGTTACATAGCTGATAACATTTATTATAGTAGGAATTCTCAAGATAGAGGTCCTACTAATGATCAGGGAAAACAATTATTAAACTTTTGTATTGGAACACGTATGAGAATGTTAAATGGCAGAACGCTTGGAGATACCAAAGGCAGACTGACTTGTCACCATTACAATGGGTCATCGACAGTGGATTGGTGTTTAGTGAGTTCAGAGTTTTTAGATTCTATTTTGTATTTCAGAGTTAATGAGTTTTTAACATTGTCTGATCATTGTCCAATAACAGTTGGGATAAGGGCTTGTAGTACTAGTCTTGTGAATGACTCTAAGGCTGAATTATTTCCATTACCTACACAGATAAAATGGAATGAAAAGATTGCACTGCAATTCAAAGCATCGTTATATTCTGAGAAAATTCAAAGTAAAATTAAGTCATTTGTGTTGAGTGTTAAAGATGCTGACACTGCAGCAAATTTTCTCACTAATGTTTTATATGATTGTCTTGCATCATGCAAGATACACGTTAAAAAGAAAATAAGCAAGAATCGTAAGAAAAGACATAAAAGATGGTTTGATGAGGATTGTATTGAGCTAAAAAGAAACATGCAAAAACAAGCACGGATGATACGGATTCAGAATGGCAGCCTTGATAGCGTACAACGTTTTTTTGCTGCAAAGAAAAAATTTAAAAAATGTGTAAAAAGAAAACATTTATTATATAAAAATAAACTTGTTGAAAGTTTGAATATGCTAGAGAGCAAAAATCCTCAAGCCTTTTGGAAGACTCTTGATGAAATTCAAAACCTTGACTCTCAACCCAAGGAAAATAATGATGCCTTGAGTCCTGAGGAATGGTTAGCATATTTTAAGGACCTCATGTGTAAGAATGTTAAGAACTGTAGAACACCCAGTTACACACCTAGCCATATTGTATACTCACAGGATAAGCTTGATGCTGTCATTACCAACTCTGAGATAATGAAGGCAGTTTCGTCCCTTAAGAATAAAAAAGCAAGTGGCCATGATGGGATTACAAATGAAATAATCAAAACATCCATGCCAGAATTAGTACAGTGTTATAAACATTTATTTAATCTTATTCTAGTTAATGGTCAATTTCCAGATTGCTGGAGGAATAATCTTATAAAACCGTTGCATAAAGGGGGTGATCTAAATGACCCTTCAAACTATCGGGGTATTGCTATGTCAAGCTGCCTTAGCAAATTATTTTGCAAAATATTGGATAGTAGATTGCAAGCTTATCTTGAGGAGTATGACATTATCAATAGATGTCAAATAGGCTTTCGACCTAAGTCTCGTACTTCTGACCATATTTTGGTTCTTACATCCATTATAAACAAGTTTATCTCAAAGAAAAAGTACTTATTTACTTGTTTCATAGACTTAAAAAAGGCCTTTGATACAGTGTGGAGAGATGGTATGTTTTTCAAATTAAAAATGTATGGAATTAATGGAAGATTTTTGAATGTTATTGCTGATATGTATAAAGAGGTAAATTATAATATAAAACTTAAGGACGGTTATACAGAATCCTTTAATACCTCTATTGGGGTTAAACAAGGTTGTATTCTCAGCCCAAAACTTTTTAATATATATATCAATGATCTACCATTAATATTTGATGACTCTTGTGATCAAGTTAGTATCGATGATTATAAGCTTAGTTGCCTGATGTATGCTGATGACATAGTACTAATTTCCTCTTCAGCAGCAGGTCTTCAAGTTGGCATTAATAAATTACAGCTGTACTTGTCTGAATGGCATTTAGAATTAAATACTTCAAAAAGCAAAATTATGATTTTCAATAAATCTGGTCAAAAACTTAAACAGTATAAGTTCTATTTTAAAGAACAGGAGCTAGAAATAGTTAATGAATACAGGTACTTAGGCATAGTCATCAAAACATCTGGAATTATTGACATAAAAAAACTATCACATAAAGGTATGAAAGCCTTGTTTGCTATGAAACAAAAATTATCATCAAAAGAGATAAATGTACAGATTGGTATGAAGCTTTTTGAATCTATGATCAGGCCAATTATAACTTATGGTTCTGAGATTTGGGGTCCATCACATATCAAATTTCATAAGGTCAATAATGCTAGAGATATGGAATCTTGTTATGACAAAAATTGTTATGACACTTTAGCTATCAGACATTTTAAATACCTTTTACAAGTTCACAAAAATAGTACAAACTTAGCAGTAAGAGGTGAACTTGGTGCATTCCCTTTAGATATATACATAATGGTTCATTTGATAAAATACTGGCTTCGTTTGCTACAAAGTGATAAGCAGTCACTTGCTTATAAATGTATGAATGAGCAGTTGCAGACAGAAGATTCACAATGGATTTTAAGTATAAAAAAGATTTTATACATAAGCGGTTTCCAGCATGTATGGGTTAATAAAAGCACCTTTAATATTGAGAAATTAGCCTTTGCTTTGAAAGGTAAGTTAGAATCAAAATATAAATCTTGGTGGAAGTCAAAGTTATCAGAAAGTAGTAAATTAGAATTTTATAGGATTGTCAAATCAGAGTTTTCACTCGAAAGGTATTTACTCCTCCCACTAGAGGCCAAAGTTAAACGTAGATTTACCCAGTTAAGAATAAGTGCACATAGTTTGGCCATTGAAACTGGGCGATATAGCAGACCTCGGATATCTCGAGAGAGACGATATTGCTTCTCATGTAAGGATGCAATTGAGGATGAAAGACATTTCTTGCTCCAGTGCAAACTTTATAACACTTTAAGAGAGGAATTAAACTTAGAATTAAACAAAATTGTAGGTAATTTGCTGCTACACGATCAGACTTTAATTGAACTTTTCTCTACATTTGACAGTGATTTCACACCACTATTTATGGATTATGTTTATAAGGCTTTTGAACATAGAAACACAGTTATTTAAGTAAGATTGTATGTATTATTACATAAAGATATTTTACATGACTTGATAAATTGTCGTGTCATTTTGGGGACGCGTCTGTGCACTGTATAGTTTTTTTTTTTTTTTTTTTTTTTTTTTTTTTTTTTTTTTTTTTTTTTATTAAAAATTGACAATTTTCAGCTGCAAGAACTGGTTATGTCAGGTATGTGTATACATTGCACACACGCGTTGTCCTTCTGTCACGATTACTTGTTAGGTGAAACTGGTTCATATACTTTTCAAAGCAATACTATACCATCGGAATACATCATCAAAGTGGTTATCATTATGGTAAAATGTCTAGGTAATATATAAAGATATTGTGTGTATGCATTGTTTCAGTTAATATGGTGCACTCATGTACACCCTGGTTTTACTTTAAAGAACAGGGATGTTCAGTGGTTAATATTGCATAGACAGGTTACCGTGATGTTATTTAAGGCCACAGTAGGGGTAGTGGAGGGATTATGTATGATTATGTTGTTTGGTGTGCTGCCTTTGTATGTACTTTGTCATGTCTTAACTTGTATTGGACAAGAGACAATAAACTATCTTATCTTATCTTATCTTGCATACAGCACACAACACCTGCGAAATTGTTCGGCTAAAAACGCAAGGCTGATGTGCAACAGGCTTAACTCGGATTGTCATCTCGAAAATGCTCAATGAACCTCACCAATAACCTGGGACAAATTGGCCATCTGACCCACTTCTTGGTGAAGCATTGTCAATTTGGAGTGTCACCTGGAAACTATTCAGATTCAAAATTCACCTGTCTTTCGTTATTTAGTAATACCGGGTACAAACCGACCTCGAATATTTACCGGATGTTGATGCACGCACGCCCTCTTTCGACGAAATAATCAAAGGTCTGACATGTGTTAATCATTCAAATGCAAATTCTGTATATTTTATGAGTGTCTAGAATCATATTTCTTTCTTATCAAACAAAAACTAGTGATAGCTCCATATTTATTGCTTTGCTAAATGCAAAATTTAAAAAATGATTAAAAACAGCAGAAATTTTAACTGTAATGGGTTTTCGTGATAGATGAAATGATTGGGTCTTGCAAGTACAATGTCTTTCATGAACGACACAATGCATTTCGGTCCTGGCAACATCTGTCATCATGTATGCCCACCCACCTTGAATATTTCTCATTGGAGCAGAAGGATGTTGGTTGGCAAGGGGTTGCATGAAGTTATGTGGAGTGGGCTGGCGCAGGGTAGAGTGGTTGACTCGACCAGAGGTCCCGGGTTCAATCCTTAGCCAGAATGTGGAATTAGTGATTGATGGCTCAGTAATAGAAGCTGTAGCAGCTAGGCGCCAGAGCCAAGGTTACTACAGCAACCCATGATACAAAAATATGGAGCATCAGGAAAACATGTCCGTGTAATGTGTACCCCCTTAAACCCCACTTTTATATAGCAAAACTGGAATATGCAGGGGTATACCTATTTTTCTTATTTTTGCTCCAAAACACAGATTGTGGGTACTCGTTAGAACCGCCTCGGCGAGGCGGTTCTAATGTGTACCCACGATCAGGGATTTTCCTACCTTTTCAAAACAGGGACCCGGGACCAATGATTTTGGGAAAAATAATACGTATATCAGTCAAATCGGGAAAATGGATACAAAACAGAACAGGGGATAATATGCATATTTGGTGTTAATTTGAGGATATTTCTCCGAAAAAAATATTTTGAGGGTATGATCTACGTATCCACAACAAATGTACAAGGATTTATTTATTATTTTGGGATTTTTTACCTGAAAATTGGGAAATTTTACACATTTTTTCAATTGGGAAAGGGGCCCATAATGGGCCCCAAAATCAGCCCAGGAAAATCCCTGACGATCTATGTTTTGAGCAAAATAAGAAAAAATATCAAAATTTTTCTGATGAATTTTTCATTTTTAGCAACTGAAAAAAAATGTCTGTATATTGCATGGGCAAGTTTTTGTAATGCTTCAACTGCAGAATCCTCGAATTAATCGCATTTGCTGGCTGTTCTATGTCTGTCTTCACAAAACATATGAAAATTGCTAACTCACTTCCTGTATGTGAATTAACCAATTCTCAGAAGTCTCTTCGAATAGGGAGGTCAACGGTTTGACATTTTCCGATAATGCCTTCTGGCACAATGTAAAATGACAATTTTTCAAAGCATTATTTTTCTATATAAATGAAATGAAAATAAAGTGATACCAAATGAAAGAAAAATGTTTAAACTTACAAATAAGTTATTGATATAATTTCAATTTATTGATTTTTATGTGTATATTTTGGTCTGGAACATGACGCGTTTTTCGGATACAAACATGGCCGCCATTGAATTTCACTTTGCTTGGCTCACAGGTGCAGAGTTCTCACTAGGATTTTGAAAACAGGATTCTAAGTATCCATCACTGGAAAAAGTTGGAGTCAGAAATGAAAACTTGGAGTTTGACCAAGAAAACTTGGAGTTTTACCTTATAAATATATTTCAATAACTTTTTTCTCAACTAGGATTCCACCTAAAATTTGTACATCCTGTAAACAAAACAAAAAAAAAAAATTTTTTTCTTTTTTTTTTTTTTTACAAAAGCCAATACTAGTTTTTCAGACGTGTTTTTTTATCACACATGAAGGCAATTCAGGCCAATACCGATGCCAGAGACTGCTCTATAAAAAAAATATGCCTGTGTTTCAAGGGGACCGATGTAATGTCATAAGTTTTCGTGGCGGTAGAAAGGTGGGGTTTTTTCTCTTCTTTTCTGCCAATTTCTCATTCGGAATTTCTTAAAGGCAATTGAAATTGTGATACATTCTCTCATTCAGAGAATTTCTATGCAAATAGGGTTGGAAATGAATGCAAAAAACACAAATCGCACCAGAAAACGATCTCTCCATTGTCATGATTGTGTACATTGTTCCAGTTCCGTAGCAAGTTTTCATACCGAAATTACGACGAACATATAGATCTGCGAACACTTTCTTCAATGATCGCTAATAACATTTTTCAACAACATCTTGTTTTCCTATCATCCTTTTGTGTAGATAAGGACCTGACAATAAACATCCATTGAATCAACACAAATTTGTGATCCGTGGAAAATTGACCTGTCAATCTCCATCAATAAAAACTTGTCAGTTTACTGCGCTCTGATTGGATAAGGGCACAAGTAGTTCACGCCTACTTGCTTCCCCACATCAGTGGCACGTGTCAGTCACTTGCTTGATCTTTGAACAATGTCTTGCGGCTATTCTGCCTTGATCTTTCCGCGGAAGCTTATTTTTTCACGTAATTATGGAAAGTTTTGGACGCGTCACCAGAAAAAAACATGGCATAAGCGAGAATCCATGGCAGTGAATTTTAGGCATACGAAACGAAAAACACGCGTAAAAATACGCCCAGATTGGAGTTATCGAGAACTCTGAGGTGACTTAGTTGATCATTTGTTATTTTACATCTGATTGGTTTTCTTTAAATATCATGATGAGTATTTTTAGATAAAAGACCAATCTTTAACCTGATATGCAAATTTTTCATCCTGGCATTTTATTACAATGGATGCCATTAGATTGAAAATTGCCTATTTTTAGACTTGGAAATTCTTATTTTTGAGAAAGAGAAAAAGACAGAAAACATCCAAATAGTCAATGAATATTCAAACAATGACATCATGCTAAAATTTCTATTTTAAACCTAAGCGCACATGTCCCACAAGAATTCTATGTCATACAGCACCATAACTTAATGCAGTTTTATGCGTCTTACAGTCTTTACTCTATTATAAGCTGCATATACTTGTAATTTCACTAACACATTTATAAATTTTTATTTCTTTGTAACCTGGTAACAGTTGCAAAATTATTGTATACTTTATATCAATAAAATTACAGAATTAAAATATCACCTTCTCCTGACTGGTTTACTTATCTAGTTTTAGTTTGTCTTCATGCCACAGTCAACGATTTTATCTGTAGTTTCCCATTAATTATAAATACTCTTGGAAAAAGAACTAACATTTATAAAACAGATCCAGACAGTGACAAAAGCACTGAAAGATGGAATAAAAAAAAGAACTCCACTGGATCTATCAGTATCAGCTCCACACCCTACATCTGGTTGGGATTAATGTTCAAGGGTAGGGCCGGATGTCTACAGCCACTATTTCCAACATTTATAAAAAAAAAAAATAAAAAAAAATAATCAAAGCTGATATTTTGACTAAAGCCTTTAAGGGTTGATAACACAGCTACTGGAACATCCTGTCTAATTCAAACTTAAATATAAATCTGAAAAAGGCAGCTTAAAGACTGTTTAGAGTAATGCTATTAAGAGGAGTGCCATTGAATGCAAATTTATCTACTTGACATGGCCAAGTGATAATTATGGGCAAATCTGTTCATATAGATATATTTGAGCCTGTGCATGAGAAAACCAACAACGTGTTTCCAACCAGGTCCGACACACACCAGCCTGTACAGAATAAAGCCAGAAGCTTGAAACTTTGGATGTAAGTAGCAGAGGAATTGTACTATCCGTGTGGCGAAAACAAAGGCGCTGATCAGCTGTGCAGTCACTGCACAGCTGATCTGCGTCTTTGTTTTCGCATATGCAAAATGTTGGTTTTCTCATGCGAAGGCTCATTTGTATTTCACAGGTCAACACGATGTCTGTGTCACCAGATCTATTGTGGGGAATCATCAGGAACAATTCCTGTTACCTTCTCAAGGGGTTCCATAGACAGGCATACAGCAAGGTGGGTCAAAGTTACAGGTTGATTTATCCTATTACCTAATGTGGTATTCTTTACATACCAGTAGTTGTTCTCAAAATTAGTTCTTAAAATAAAGAATTAAACACAAAGCATTACACCCCCAAAAGCTATAGAAGCATTAGAAGGAAATGCAAAAATGAAGGTTGTTACAGCAAAATAATCACATCTTAAAATTAACACCACTTAACCATACATTCTCTTTTTAACATGAATGATACTGAAAGAAAACCACCTTGGCGAATGCCTAGCAAACTTTTTTTTTTCTTCTTCTGTTCAATTCATCACTGATGCAACGCCAGTGTCGTATACTACAATGGATGATTCAAATCTGAGAGGAAGGGTAATATGAACTGAAAATGCTCGATTTAGTACAGCCACAATTTGTGGTCCAAATCTGCCGCGTGTTATGTATACATACGAACATGACTTTTTTCACCAGATTTGATAAAAGAAATCTTGTGCGTGTTATACACGAGTGCGCACAATACATCACAAAGTATGGTACACTGCTTGATAGTGTTTGTTCTAAGGCTAGGATGAAACAATGAGCCATCTTGCTTAAGTTGACACCTCTGTTGTAGGAACCCAACAACTTGAAGGCCAAGAACTCATTCCGTTACAACGGTTTGGTGAACAAGAAGACAGTAGGAGTCGAGCCGTGTAAGGACGGTAAAGGTGTTATCCTTGTCACAAAGAATGCCAGAGGTGAGTTTTCACTATTAATGTCTGACAGTTTACATACTACTTTGAAGAACACATTATTTATATAATTTGACGATTTTAGTGGCTGTGTGGTTAAGGTCGTTGATTTCACAAGTCCTCTTACAACACCCCCACATTATATGCAACAGGGATTGGGCTACAGATAGGCACACAAAATTGAATAAGCACCATAAATATGTTGCTGTGGACTTTATTCAGTTCTGCTACAAAGATTTGACATAAAACATTGGTGCTTGGAGCAGCCTGAATCCTGTACAGTAGGCTATGTCAGGCATTGCTAAAATGTTTGGTTTATCGCTTGGTCTTAGCCGCTAAGCGAGAAAACAGGTCTTCAGGGTTTTCGATACCAGCCTAAACAGTCTCACAAAAGAGCTAGAAGCCTGAAATTTTGGCGACTTGTAGAAGATGAGTTGCTATATCCACGTAGTGAATACAGAGCAGCTGATCAGCTGTGATGTGCGCCTTGTTTTTGCATATGCAAAAATCTGTTTCTCATGACACCGCCCAGTTATAAGGTACACTATTTTCTGTCGCAGTATTTACTTTTCTCCCTGTACTACTTCAGCTCCAGGCAAGCCCGGCAAGACATACTCCCGAGTGGAGTTGAAGAGAGGTGGTAGAAAGACCCTGGAAACCATCAGGAAGAGTGTCAGGAAAACCAGATACAGGAAAGATCTGAAAATGGTAGGCCTGGCTCTGAGATGTTGAAATAGTCAAAATTAGATGAAATTTCATGTTCAAAACTCAAAAACTAGTGATTTATCCTGCTCATTTAAGTTAAAATTTTAACATTATGAGCAGAGTAAATTTTAGTCTCAGCTGAGTTGAGGATAAAAAAAGTTTTATTTAGGAGAAATAAATTTTGTTGACAATGACATGGTCCAACACAAAAGGGGCTATACAGGGGCGGATCCAGGATTTCTGAAGAGGGGGTTCAAATGTACAAAAGGGGGGTTCGGTTGCCTAATTTTAAACAAAAAATATTGAAATTCTCCATGAAAAAGGAATTACTTGGTTCCAGAGGGGGGTTCGAGCAAACCCCTTGAACATTTAATTTTCATGATTTTATTCAGCATAAAGACCCAGCTTATTGGTTAAGTCACTTGCTAAATGTAAATCGATGATCTTAAGTTTTACCTTGAGCTTCTCGAGTCTTTTGGATCAGGTCTCGAGGTTATAAAACAACTCAGCTGAGCATGAAATTTCAACTGTTCATGAATATTATAATAACGCAAATGCATCATAATTTAAGGTTAAGATCACCAAAATCTGTAATTTATCCTGCTCATAAATGTTAAAATGCCAACTGTTGACATTTTAACATTTACGAGCAAGATAAATTTTAGTCTCAGCTAAGTTGAGCATTAAAAGTTTTACAATCTTGGGACCCGACTTCAAAGGAGGCCTCTTGCCTCAGCCAGTCAGCTTACAGCCTAACACAAGTACAAGATAATTCACTTGTTTTCCATTCATTTCAGGCGGCAGTACGCAGGGCCAGCGCTATCCTGAAGAGCCAGAAGCCAGTTGCTGTGAGAAAGACTGTACGCAAGAGGAAGGACTAGACTGTTATCTGAGCCTGTGTGTGACAAAACCAACAATTTGGGTTTCTGACCAGGTCCGACACAAACCGGCCTGTACAAGCTCAGAAAAGAGGTAGAAGCTTGAAATTTCGGATTTAAGTAGAAGAGGAATTGTACTATCCGAGTAGCGAAAACAAAGGCGCTGATCAGCTTCGCGGTTACCGCGAAGCTGATCTGCGCCTTTGTTTTCGCCTAGGCAAAAATCCGGTTTTCTCACGATGCGGCTCATTTCACAACAAAAATAAAGGGAAAAAAATGAAAATTGTTCACTTGTTAGTTAATGCCTAATAAGATCATTAATAGTTTATCACAGCTGTGCTTTACTGAACTGCTCAAAATATACTAAACTGGTGAAAATAAGTTTAGCTCTACCTAAACTTTTCCCATAGACTTAATGTATGTTAAAATTTCGACTTTGTTTTACGGAGTACACATTTTTAGCATACAATTCTCAATGGTAAAGCAGCAATGATTCTTAAGAGTTTTCATTTGTATCTACAGTGGATTTTCTGTAGAGCACCAGATATTTAAGTATTTGTCACAAATGAGCCTGTGTATGAGAAAACTAACAATTTGGGTTCCTACCGGGTCCGACACAAACCAGTCTGTACAGTCACAGAAGATGGTTAGTGGCTGGAAATTTTGGATTTGGAAAGGAGAGGAATTGTACTATCCATATATATATACTCATCAAAAGAAGTTTTGCACCAGTTAATATTTTTCTCATTTTAAAATAATGTCTAGTATAGATATTTTTCAAATAAACTTTTAAAACTTAATACCATCTTAAAGTTCTGGACTTCCTGAATAACAAGTCAATATTTTTTCTTAAAAAGATTAAATAAAAATGTGCAAAAATGCATGTTTTTGAAAACACCAAAATTTGGGATGCAGTAAAAAGCCCACATCTTTATTTCTGGGCTTCCAAACCCGAATTCGTTTCACATCCTCATTCGAGATACTGAAAGCAATCATTTATGGCAAAAAACTAAAAATTGAAATTTTTGGACAAAAACACTTTTTTGACCAAAAATAACGATTTTTGAGATTTAGTTTAAATAGTCTAAAATTGTAAGATAATGCTTAGTAACTAATCTCTCCAATAAAATGGGTTGTTTTTCTTTCAAACACAGCATGCAGCACCCATTAATGTTTAACTGGAGGTACTGGTTTTCAATCCATCCAAATTCAGAATTTTTAAAAAGCTGCATAACAAAAAAGTACTCATGCAGCATCTTTGACATGAGATTGCCTTTCACAGAAAGAACATAGGCGGCAGGTTTTGGTGTCAAAACATCTAATAATGATCCAAAATTGAAATGAATTTTGATTTTACTCATTTTTTCCAATATTTATCTTTTTTTCTCAAAAACTGCAATTTTATCAAAAAATAAATTTTTAAAAAAATTTTGAGATTGTTAAAACTGTTTTTAGGCTTAATCATTAGCTTTGGAGCTCTTGTGTGTAAATTTGGAAACTGTTATGTATGACAGTTACTTGTTGAAAGATGTGCATTCAGTACTGGTAAACTTCCCAAGGGAGTATGCCCAGGAAAGTATGATGTTATACATATGATGTTTACTTGTTGTCCTTAGCAATTATTTACTTTTAGTGTCCCAGATATTGGACATAAACAGGTTGTTTACTTCAGAATTTTCTAGAAATTTCAAATTGTTCTTTGACAGAAAAGTCCGGAAAAATCTGGAAGAACCTGGAAAGATGTAGAATCTTCTAGAAAAATCTTTTTTATGTCAAAAGAATATTGTGGAAGGATAATGGCCTCTCTAGAATATTCCAGAAGATTAAATTTTGGTAAACAACTTGTTATTTTTAGTATATGGCTGGAAGAATCCTGAATGTTCCTCAGTGCTATATAAGGGCTACAAATTTTCATAAGGACAATCTTTGGGTACTGTTATTATTAAGAAGTCAAAATCTATCTTACTGGAATTTAAACTTATTCTTGGATTACTTTGTGATATTCGATTCTGGATTGGGACATAGTGCTATTTTGAAACAAACTTTAATTCTTGGGATCAGAAACTGATACAGACTTGTGTTAAAAAATTCTGAGGGACATTCAGACATTCTTTAAGGGAATTAACATCTTGAAAGGTATTGTACATTCATTTTTGTTTGATTGTATATATGCTTTTGATTGTTTCACATGTTATTACTGGTTAAATCACTTCTAAATAGATTTGTTAAATTTTAAACAAAGCTTGTTGCTGGCTAACCAACTTGTTGGTTTCCTTAATCTTCTAGTTACGCCTGGCACGTAACAGAATTGGGGGCTCGTCCGGGATTGAAATTTCTTGTGCACCAAATTTATTTAAAATTCTAAAGTATCTTCACTGTTTGCTGTTTAAATAGCTAAAGCCAGCAAAAAGCAACCATGTCATTCAAACTAAGTGACTTTATTGCTGCGCCTTCTCAGGAGCTGTTAGATAAGGCCAAAAAGAGTGACCTCTTAGACATAGCTGATCATTATGGGTTGTCAAATATCAAGACTTCCATGTTAAAACATGAAATTAAGAACATTTTGATTCAGTTTTTTGTTGACGAGGAAATTTTTGATTCCTCGGCTACTTCTCAGATTCTAGTCACTCAGACTGACTTGCAGTTGAGGGAACTAGAAATCAAAAGACAAATTGAGATGGAAAAACTAAAATTTGAGTATGAAGAAAGAATAAGGGCAGAAAAGGCCGAAAGGGAAGAAAGAATAAGATTGGAAACTTTAGAACGGGAAGAAAGAATGCATAAACAAAAGTTAGAAATGGAAGAACGAGAGAAGGAAAAACAAAGAGAATTAGAACGAGAAAAAATTGAGTTAGAAAAAGAAAAATTAGAAAGAGAAGAAAGGCTTGAAATTGAAAAAGAAAAATTTAAATTTGAAATTGAAGAAAAAGAAAGAGAAAGGCAATTTCAGTTAAGAATGAAGGAAATTGAACTTAATGACAAATCAAAATCAAAATCTTTGCCTTTGGCTACTAGTACAGTATTTGATGTCACAAAACACATTCGTCTCGTTCCTTCATTTCAAGAAAAAGAGGTTGACAAATATTTCTTACATTTTGAGAAGGTGGCAGAAAACTTGAAATGGCCAAGAGAGCACTGGACCTTGCTTTTGCAAAGTGTTGTAATTGGTAAAGCTCGAGAAATTTACACTCAGCTTTCTCTTGAGCAAAGCTCAGATTATGATACAGTAAAGGAATTTATTCTTAAGGCTTATGCACGGGGACCCAACAGTTAATCGTGATTATTGATGCGACGTGGAATGTTAACGCATATCATTATGAAGTCTCGTATGCGTCGGCGAGTTCGTTACGAATGCGACGTTCCACATCCTCTGTCCTTGGACGGTAAGTACCACATGTTTTGCTCGCGTGAAAATAAACAAAGCCGAGTTTACAAAATCGGCGTCCACTATGATCTTCAAAATTCTTCTATATTCCCACTTGAAGTCAACTGGAATACTTACGGCACTTGTGTTTATCAGCTAATGGTTTATAAAGTTGACAGGTAGATACAAGATTGCCACGAATACACATTACATTCTTAAAGTCCTTTTGTTTTTCTCATTCTTGGTCGTAAACTAAGAAGTATAACACAGTCCTATCGGTGTCTTTATTGAAATATGTATCAAAATGGTGTTGTAAATGCACATTTATCTACTGAGCGTGAAAAACAGTAAGATAAGTATATTTTGTATGCATCGAAGATGAAGATACGTACTACTAGAATGAGTCATGGAAGAATTAGCATTTTGTTGTGCTCTTACAAAAGTTATTTACGTCAATGCAGAAGCATAACTTGCGCCTTTATCAAGCGCAATATTGCATGGCGTATTTTTTCCTTGTACTACATGTACTTCGTTGAGCGAGCTTCAAAGCATGTGGCACTTTTATTTTGAATGAGGTCACAGAGTGGTTTTCTGATATAGCTTTGTCAACATTCGAGTGACTTCTTGCCTCGAAACAGCAAATCATTTTCGGGCATATCAGTGACATAGGTAATATGTTTTCTAACATTAAATGACCACTTAGGCTAAACCAAGTATTATTTGATCATTTAATATCGGTGGCTCCATGCATTTTGATTAGCGGGGGTGGGGGGGGGAGAGAAAAAAGAATTAAAGGGATTTGTGCGAGTTTTAGGTGCGGTTGTCAATCAGTTTTCCATGGGAATGGTGTGTTGTACAAGATTAGCGATTAACTTTGGTTATTTTATTGCAACTATAATAGTCTTTCGGGAGCGCTTTGAACCCTCGGCCTCCGGCTAAAACCACTTTCTCCAGCCTCTGCAAATGGTAATACAGTATAAAAACATGGTTGACCCCTTTAACATGTATCTAGAAAATATTAATTGAAGAAAATGCATCACTGTCTCCATATCGTAACATTTGCTATCTTATTTTACTGATTCATCGGTCTCAATCTTCCACGATGCATTTCTGTGTCGCATATTAAATTTTAACAAAATCTACGATGCATACGAAAGATGCTTATCTTACTGTTTTTCACGCTTAGTAAATAAGTGTGCATTTACAAAGCCATTTTGATACATGTTTGAATAAAGACACCACAAGACTGTGTTATACTTCTTAGTTTACGGTCAAGAATTAGAAAAAACAAAAGGACTTTAAGAATGTAATGAGTTTTCGTGGCAATCTTTTATCTACCTGTCAACTTTATAAACCATTAGCTGAAAAACACAAGTGCCGTAGGTATTCCAATTGACTTCAAGTGGGAACATAGAAGATTTTTGCAGATCATAGTGGACGCCGATTTTGTAAATTCGGCTTTGTTTATTTTTACGAGAGCAAAACATGTGGTACTTACCGTCCAAGGACAGAGGATGTGGAGCGTCGCATTCGTAACGAACTCGCCGACGCATACGAAACTTCATAATAGCATGCATTAACATTCCACGTCGCATCAATAATTACGATTAACAGTTGGGTCCCCGTGTTATGAGCTGGTCCCTGAGGCATACAGGCAGAAATTTAGAGACTGTAGAAAAGAACATGACCAGACTCATGTTGAGTTTGCTAGAACAAAAGAGCAACTATTTGATAGATGGTGTTCTTCAAAGAAAGTAGGTTCTGATCATGCAAAGCTAAGGCAGCTCATGCTTGTTGAGGAATTCAAAAGGTGCATAAATTCTGATGTTAAGGCTTTCTTGAACGAAAGAGAAGTTGAAAACTTGGAAACAGCAGCACGTTTAGCTGATGACTATGCTTTGACTCATAAGGCTTCATTTGTCAACAAGCCATATCCTAGGAAACCATATAACCCTCAATCAAAGCAAATTACCCCTCAGTCAAAACCATATTCCCCTCAGTCCGGTCCCAAAGCCAATCCCAGTAATCCAACTGACAATTCCAGTCCAAAACCCAAATTTTCTAGTGAAAACAAAGGACAAAATCCCTTATCCCAGCCAATTTGTAATTATTGTAAGAAAACTGGCCACATTATTTCTGAATGTTTGGCACTGAAACGAAAGAAAGAAAGAGAAAATCTAGATAGTGCTAAACCGACAGGTCTCACCTCCTTAAAGGCTAAACCACAGTCTTGTATCCAGGAAGAAAACCCTATACTGACCAGAACTTGTAAAGAGTCAGTCTCTGAGGATTCTTTTATGGAGATTTATGAACCATTCTTATCAGATGGTTTTGTGTCACTTAACAGTGACTCTGCCCAGTCTACCCCTATCAAAATCTTACGAGATACCGGAGCTTCTCAATCCCTTATCTTGGCAGATACCTTGCCATTTTCCGAGAAGTCTTCTTCTGGGACAAGTGTCCTTATCCAGGGCGTAGAGTGTGGATTTGTTAACGTACCCCTCCATAATATCTATTTGTCCTCAGACTTAGTTAAAGGTCCCATGGCTGTAGGTATTAGACCTTCCTTACCTTTTAAAGGTATTCGTTTGCTGTTAGGCAATGATTTGGCAGGAGATAAGGTTGTGGTTAACCCACTTTTGACCAGCACACCATGTGTTGATCAACCGCCTGATCCCATTGAGCAGGAAATTCCTGACCTTTACCCTTCTTGTGCTGTCACTAGGGCAATGGCAAAGAAAGCTAAATTGAATCATGGGATGCAGGACATAGATTTAACTGACACTTTGATAGGTCAGTCCTTTAATAAAGAGATTTCAACATCTCTTTCCCCTAATCAGTCTGATATTCAGACTGACCCTAGCAATCCAAGGTCAGGGTCAGAAAATGACCTTTCACCTTCCAACTCAAATGACCAAGGTCACGACCAGCTGTCAAGGTCACAGCTTTGTAAAGAACAACACAGTGATCCTGATATCTCGCCTTTATTTGAAAGGGCTTTTAATGAAAATGAAATATCCCAGGTTCCTGTTTGCTATTATGTCAAAAATGGCATTTTGATGAGAAAATGGCGTCCTCCGGATGTCTCCGCAGAAGATGAGTGGACTGTTAACCACCAAATTGTGGTTCCTAGGGTTTATCGCCCTGAAATCTTAAACTTGGCTCATGAAACACCCATGTCAGGCCATTTAGGTGTAAATAAGACCTATCACAAGATCCTTAATCATTTCTACTGGCCAGGAATAAAATCTGATGTATCTCAACACTGCAAATCCTGCCACACTTGTCAGATGGTAGGAAAACCCAATCAGACTATTCCTAAAGCTCAGTTACAGCCCATTCCTGCCTTTGATGAACCTTTCAGCAGAGTGATTATTGATTGTGTAGGTCCCTTACCCAAAACAAAGAAAGGTTGTGAATATCTTCTGACCATAATGTGTGCTTCAACTCGCTTTCCTGAAGCTATCCCACTCAGAAATATCAAGGCTAAAACAATAGTTAATGCACTTGTGAAGTTCTTCACATTTGTAGGCCTCCCAAAATCTATCCAGTCACATCAGGGCTCAAATTTTATGTCAGGAATTTTTCAGCAAGTTATGTACGAACTTGGAATTAAGCAATACAAGTCATCGGCTTACCACCCTGAAAGCCAAGGTGCCTTAGAAAGATTCCATCAAACTTTGAAAAACATGATCAGATCTTACTGCTTTGACACTGAAAAAGATTGGGATGAAGGCATACACTTGCTTCTATTTGCTGTAAGAGAATCTGTACAAGAGTCTCTGGGGTTCAGCCCATTTGAGCTTGTTTTTGGGCACACTGTACGTGGACCGTTAAAACTTCTAAAAGAGAAATTTCTCTCAGATAATGACAGTTCTTTGAACTTACTTCAGTATGTGTCTGATTTCAAAAACAGACTATCAAAGGCCTGTGATGCAGCTCAGTCCAATCTCAAATCTGCTCAAAGCAAAATGAAGATTCGTTATGATGAAAATGCTAAAGACAGAAATTTTGAACCTGGAGACAAGGTACTTGCTCTCTTGCCCATTCCTGGCAGACCTTTACAAGCTAGATATTATGGCCCATATACTGTTGATAAAAAGTTAAGTGACGTGAATTACATTGTTAACACTCCTGGGAGGCGCAAGCAAAAACAGCTATGTCACATTAATATGCTCAAGAAGTATATTGATAGGGATAGTTCTGTTATTTCATCAGTAAATATAGTTAATTCTGTCCCTCATGAACAAAATCAAATGGACTCTGAAGACTTCAACTTGGAGAAATCTGATCCCTCGTCATCGAAACTCCAGAATTCTGACATACTACAGAATCTTGATCAGAAACTGTCTCACCTTGATTCAGACAAAAGACTTGAACTGAAACAGTTAGTTCTCGAATATGAGCACTTATTTCCGGACATTCCATCCAGAACTGACAAAATCTATCATGATGTTGACATTATTGAAGGTTCAAAACCTGTAAAGCAACATCCTTACAGAATGAACCCTGTAAAACAGCAATATCTCAGGGAAGAAGTTCAATATTTGCTGGACAATGATTTCATTGAACCCAGCCAAAGTGAATGGAGTTCTCCTTGTATTCTTGTACCAAAGCCAGACGGGACATTTAGAATGTGCACAGACTATCGAAAAGTCAATTCTGTCACTAAAACAGACACTTTTCCCATCCCACGAATCGATGACTGCATTGATAATATTGGACATGCCAAGTATGTTACAAAGTTCGATCTGCTAAAGGGATTTTGGCAGATACCCCTCACGGACAGAGCAAAGGAGATCTCGGCATTTGTTACACCAGATGGACTGTACCAGTATAAAGTCATGCCATTTGGAATGAAGAACTCGCCTGCGACTTTTCAGCGGCTGGTCAACAGTTTGATTTCCAATCTGGATGGCTGTAAAGCCTATATCGACGACGCTATTATCTTCAGTGAGGAGTGGCAACAACACTTGCAGACAATCAGAACATTCTTTGACCGGCTAAGTGATGCTAAACTAACTGTGAACTTGGCAAAAAGTGAATTTTGCCATGCAAACTTGACATTTCTTGGACACATTGTAGGTCAAGGTCAGGTAAAACCTGTAGAAGCTAAAGTTGAGGCTATCTCAGATTTTCCTGTACCTACTAGCAAAAGACAACTGATGCGCTTTCTGGGTATGGCTGGATATTACAGGAAATTCTGCAACAACTTCTCGGCTATAGCTGAGCCTCTGATAAACTTGCTTGGTAAGAAGGCCAAGTATGTTTGGACAGATGACTGCCAGAAGTCATTTGATAAGCTCAAGGCCATACTTAGAAGTGCTCCGGTTCTCTTAGCACCAAGTTTTGACAAAGAGTTCAAGTTGGCTGTAGATGCCAGTGATGTTGGTGCAGGCAGTGTATTGTTGCAAGAAGATGACAATGGTGTTGACCATCCTGTTTGTTATTTTTCCAAAAAGTTTAACAAGCATCAGAGAAATTACTCTACCATAGAGAAAGAATGCCTATCTCTAATCCTTGCGCTTCAGCACTTTGAAGTTTACTTAGCTTCTTCACATGCACCAATTGTTGTCTTCAGTGACCACAATCCACTGACTTTCATACATAAAATGAAAAACAAGAACCAGCGTTTACTCAGGTGGAGTCTCATGTTGCAAGAGCACAATCTTGACATCAGACATATACGAGGAAGAGATAATATCATTCCAGACACCCTAAGCAGAGCTTAAGTGCCTCTAAAATGCTGATGTCCAGCTTTGTGCTGTTGTATTTGATTAGTTTTGCACAAATTTTGCTAAACATATTGTATACAATTATCCAGTATTGCAAAAGAAAGCTTTATTTTATAAAACTTTCTTTTCTTTGAAGAGGGGAAGTGTTATGTATGACAGTTACTTGTTGAAAGATGTGCATTCAGTACTGGTAAACTTCCCAAGGGAGTATGCCCAGGAAAGTATGATGTTATACATATGATGTTTACTTGTTGTCCTTAGCAATTATTTACTTTTAGTGTCCCAGATATTGGACATAAACAGGTTGTTTACTTCAGAATTTTCTAGAAATTTCAAATTGTTCTTTGACAGAAAAGTCCGGAAAAATCTGGAAGAACCTGGAAAGATGTAGAATCTTCTAGAAAAATCTTTTTTATGTCAAAAGAATATTGTGGAAGGATAATGGCCTCTCTAGAATATTCCAGAAGATTAAATTTTGGTAAACAACTTGTTATTTTTAGTATATGGCTGGAAGAATCCTGAATGTTCCTCAGTGCTATATAAGGGCTACAAATTTTCATAAGGACAATCTTTGGGTACTGTTATTATTAAGAAGTCAAAATCTATCTTACTGGAATTTAAACTTATTCTTGGATTACTTTGTGATATTCGATTCTGGATTGGGACATAGTGCTATTTTGAAACAAACTTTAATTCTTGGGATCAGAAACTGATACAGACTTGTGTTAAAAAATTCTGAGGGACATTCAGACATTCTTTAAGGGAATTAACATCTTGAAAGGTATTGTACATTCATTTTTGTTTGATTGTATATATGCTTTTGATTGTTTCACATGTTATTACTGGTTAAATCACTTCTAAATAGATTTGTTAAATTTTAAACAAAGCTTGTTGCTGGCTAACCAACTTGTTGGTTTCCTTAATCTTCTAGTTACGCCTGGCACGTAACAAAACAAAAATGTGTTCTTAATGCTGTGGCATTTTTTGTGGAATATTTTCGATTTTCCATTTTTCAGCATTTACAGAAAATTTTCCTAAAATTGTTTCCGCAACGATTTTTGGTCTTATCAAACACATTATCAAACTCTTTCAGACTGTGCAAATTCAAAAAGCTAGGTTATAAATTTGTTAGTAAAATGTCACTTAAAAATATGAAAAAATCTAAATGGTGCAAAACTTCTTTTGATGAGTATATATATATAGCGAAAACAAAGGCGCTGATCAGCTTCGCAGTTAGTTACTCAGCTTCGCAGTTAGTTACTGCGAAGCTGATCTGCGCCTTTGTTTTCGCCCTGGCTGTATCAGTTCCTCTGACCATTGTTCGTTCTTTAGTGGAATGTTCCCAAATATTTGCTTTTTGCTTGAGTGTATACAGGTTGATTAGACATTTTGGTCTCTCTTTAGATATGGTGTATGGATAATGCAGATTGTCAGTTTTCCCATGTGGTGGCTCAAATCGTTCTCTATTAAATAAAGTTAAAAAATTGACAAAATGTTGTTTCTCAGAAAATTTAGAAACTTATGTAAGACAGCACGTATTTAAAATTGATGTTTTTTTCACATCATAGTTTTTTAACTCGGTTGAATTGAGATTTCTATCCTTTAAGACTTTCTGAAATTAACACGAGACATTTATGTACATGTAGAATAAAACATAGAGCTCAACTTATTTTTGCCAGTTTGTCAAATTCAACAATATGGCTTCATACATGCCTATAGTATGTGTGTGTGTGCACATTTTAGACCATTCTTGATGGTATATCCACATACAAGTTAGTGGTGCTGTACCTGCAGTCCGATATATAGTGTGTCTGGCTCGTATGCAAATGAACTTGCACACACTCTGCATGCCAATATCCATATTTGACCAACGCCGGAGTGGGATAGCCAACTCCGAGGATAACGCCTACGCCTGAGGAAAATAGAGAGTGCTCTTCTTTTAAAAATGTCAAAATAAATTGGAAAACACTCTCTTTACTCAGTTTCCCTAATTCTATATCTACCTATGACAATGAGCTTGTTGTTCAAAACAATTTTAGGCGCAAAGATATTCGTATTGATAAATTTATGAAAAATGTACGTTAATACAACAATCTAATTTAAACAGCTAAACACGTTTCTGTACGAAGATAGTGGTTGAAATTGTGCATATGGAAGAAACAATATATATCTGACATTAACAGGACCAAAGCACGCTTGAATTTGGTATATTTTGGACATTTTCATGCATTTAATTAACAGACCCTCTTTAGTGAAGAAATGAGGGTAACGTTAACGCCGGAGTAAGATACGACTGCAGCCGTTGGCGATCCCATTCTTTTTTCTACAAGGAGTCTTTGGTGGCGAAAAATGTCTAAATGCTTCGTCATAAATGAGCTTTAAGTAAAAGAGTTTGTACAGCGAATATGAGTTATAAATCATAGCATGAATAGAGAATGAAAAGTTTTGACTGTAAAGAATTGTTGACTTCTAAATCAATCTTGAAGGACAAAACCACAAAATTGTGCGTGTTTTCTTGTATTTTATATGTTTCAGACAAACTATTGTAACATGATGTCAATTTTATTTGGAAGCAAATCCATCTTACAACATTAACTTATCATTACAAATAATTTATCCGCTTGCTCTATAAAATAGTTCATAGTTTTGTTGACAGCCCTTCACACACTGTTCCTCAGGAGTTGGCTATTGCCTCGGAGTTAGCTATTTCACTCCGGCGTTGGTCAAATATCGATAATTGGCATGCAGAGTGTGTTGCAACCAATCCCATGTACAGCACATTTTTCAGGATTTGGCCACAAAAATATTTCTTTTGTCATTCCTCTGCTGAGAAGTTGTCAGTTAATAGTGAAAGGTATGCAAAAAGTAATAGCAATCTGCCTCTAGAAGGCTCAGTGTGTAGAGGATAATTGACTGTCTAAACATGACCTTAGCTGATTAGTCGGAAGGTAAAGCTCCAAATCATAGGACAAGGGCCATATATGTTCAACAGGCTGCAGAAAAATTGATGTCTGAGCAAATCTTGCTATACCAGTGGTCGAAATTAGGATTTTTTTCTCACAAGCCCGAACCCTTATATCTTCAATCATCTGGCAAAATTGTCCAACAGACATCCCTTCAGTGGCCACCTTTTACAATCTACACACCTTAATTTTGTCAGTCTTTGCGAAAAGTGCCAGTCTGCCAGACAAAACCAGCAAAATTTCATTGTCAGACAAATGACAGGCAAAATTACAATGTTAATATAAAGGCACTGACACACTGTCTTGCAAAATAAGCATTTGTCAGCACAAAAATGAAATCCGGCACAGAGTTGTCCAGCAGCAGGAAAAAAGATTTCGCAAAACCTGTTTTGGATGTATATTATAATAACGGTTCAAATAATAAGCAACAAGCCTTTCTAATCTTATTTTTATGTGTCCATACAGGACTGGTTAGAGGTTAATAAATAGTTACATAGAATTTCTATGACACAAACATTTAGAAATCAGATTGTGGCTAGGTTCTGCAGATACCAATCAACATGTTAACAAGGTCAGCTTACCTTTATTAGCAGTTTAAATTCATTTGCAAGAACCATGATAATTTCTGGTCAAACAGAAATCAGTCGACACTCGCTAGGTAATGTGAGCACCTGTCTCCAGGTTTTCCTGTTACGCTTAATACTCATTACATTTGAACACTATCAAGTGATAGTATTGGCATAGCAGACTAAATTCTTGTATGTTAAAACACGCATAAAAACAAAGGCGCAGATCAGCTGTGCAGTAACTGCACAGCTGATCAGCGCCTTTGTTTTTGCTGCATGAATAGTACAATTCATCTTAAATCTGAAATTCCAAGCTTCTAGCCTTTAGTGACTGTATAGGCCAGTTTGTGTCAGACCGGTTTTCTTGCGTTGTGGCTCATAATTATGTAAATGTACAGTACAGTTGTGTCAGAGACCCTGAAGACAGATTCCCAAGATGCTCACTGTATAATGTCTATTTCAACACAAGGAATTCATGAAAGATGCACATTAATTAATCAACATTCATCACAATAAACAAAACATCAAATGAAGACAAATCAGGTTGGCTGATCTTTGCTATGTATTAACAGGCTTTGTTTTCAAAGCCTCTGATCATACCAGGCCTAGAAAAATCCACACCTCCGCTTGTATTTACGAGTGAAAGTTCGATACGGGCGAGTGGAAATTTATCCTGGTTCGCCCGACAGGACGAGTAGCATTTTCGGGACTGACTCGAGGCAGCAAATGTCCGTAAATGCAAAATCAGCTGAAGATTTCGTTTCCGATTGTCAACCGGATGTTTGCACTACGTCACTAGTCCGCAGTAAATGAAATTCAATAAAATCCGGTACATGGTCCAAATACCGGAAAGCATTGGTCATTTTATTCACGTCGCGCCGTACTATCGAGACTCAAGACGTCCCGGGTTTTATCTCCATGTGATAAAACGGCTTACACCAAAAGTCAAATAATCGAGCATTTCCATTTTGATATCGAAAGTAGACAAAAAATGTTGACGCAGGGCGACATTAGTTTTTGATGATTTTTGTCTCTTTTGAAATCCAGATTTTAAGGACGAGTGCACCAGCAGTATGGACGAGTGAAAATTGTTTACAACTCGCCCCACAGGATGAGTAGGTCCTCAGAAAAATTTCTAGGCCTGCATACCAGGATATGCCTTGGCTAATTTGAGAATTAAGAGTGAAACATTCATCTTCCACAGCCATGTTGCCAGAATAACTGATAGTTCTGACAAGACCTAAGCTGTTTTTAATGGAATAACAAACTAATGGCATGTAAATGAAAATCTAAGTTAAATTATGATACTGATATATATGTACAACTGTTTTAAAAGAATTTGACATGCACATACTTTCACACAAAAAAACAATTTTGGATAATATGAGCCGCAGCGTGAGAAGCAGTCTTCTAGATTTCTGCATAGGCACGTACAGTCTCGGTAAAGTCTAGAAGTTTGAAATTTCGAATTTAAGAAGGAGAGGGATTGTACTACCCATGTAGCAAAAACAAAGGTGCTGATCCGCTGGACAGTTACTGCACAGCTGATCTGCGCCTTTGTTTTCGCATAGGCAACCAGAGGACCAATGGTCCTGTAAATGCTCACCTGAGTCTGCTGCATATACCAATAAACATGGTTGAATATTATGGTATTTAACCCCAGTGCAGGGGCAGATGAAGCCCTTGGGCCGTTTTCTTTTTTCAGAATAATCAATATTCTGTCCATTTGCCAATTTCGTGCTGGCTTTTCCCTTCATATGACATTTTAACAGTTTTTCCCAACCCATGTTGACCTTGCCGTAAACTTGGTCAAGGTCATCACAGGGTCATGATTTATATATACATTGTAGTACTATAGCCATGGATGCTTCACGCCAAGTTTCATTGAAGTCAATCTATTGGTTTCAGAGAAGAAGATATTTGAAGGGTTTTTACCATATATGGCATGGCGGCCATCTTGGTCATGTGACCTAGATTATTAATATACACATTGGTTCCCCCATCCTATAGATGCTTCACATAAAATTTGGCTTCAATTGGCCAAGTGGTTTTAGAGGAGAAGATGTTTGAATATTATGGTAATATACATGTATATTGCCCCGGGGTGTGGGCATATGAGTCCTTAGGTCCATTTTTTTCAGAATCATTAATATTTAGTCCTACTACCCATTTCCTGCAAGATTTTCACCTCAAATGACTTTTTAGCTCACCTGAGCCGTCAGGCTCACAAGGTGAGCTTATAGTATACCCATGCTCCGTCGTCCGTCCATCCGTCGTCCGTCCGTCGTCCACCATTTTCAAAGATCTTCTTCTCTGAAACAGCTTGGCCAATCAAAGCCAAATTTTACATGAAGCATCTATGGGAAGGGGGAACCAAATTGTATATAAATAATCCAGGTCACATGACCAAGATGGCCGCCATGCCCATATATGGTAAAAACCCTTCAAAAATCTTCTTCTCCGGAACCACTGGACCGATTTCAACCAAACTTGGCATGAAGCATCGATGACTCAAGTACTACAATGTATATATAAATCATGACCTTGCGGTGACCTTGACCTATTTTACGGCAAGGTCAACATAGGTCGCCTTTGCATTTGAATGGGAAAAATTGTTAAATTGTCATTTAAAGGAAAAATCTTGCAGAAAATGAGCAGTAGGACTGAATATTAATGATTCTGAAAAAAATTGGGCACCAGGGGCTCATCCGCCCCCACCGCGGGGCAATATACATGTATATTATCATAATATTCAAACATCTTCTTCTCTGAAACCGCTTGGCCAATCAAAGCCAAATTTTACATGAAGCATCTATGGGAAGGGGGAACCAATGTGTATATTAATAATCCAGGTCACATGACCAAGATGGCCGCCATGCCCATATATGGTAAAAACCCTTCAAAAATCTTCTTCTCCAGAACCAGTGGACCGATTTCAACAAAACTTGGTATGAAGCATCGATGGCTCATGCACTACAATGTATATATAATTCATGACCTTTTGATGACCTTGACTTATTTTACGGCAAGGTCAACATAGGTCGCCAATGCATTTGAATGGGGAAAACTTTTAAAATGTAATTTAAAGTGAAAGTCTTGCAGGAAATGGGAAGTAGGACTGAATATTAATGATTCTGAAAAAAAAATTGGACCCCAGGGGCTCATGTGCCCCTACCCCAGGGCAATATACATGTATATTTCCATGATATTCAAACCTCTTCTCCTCTGAAATCGCTTGGCCAATCAAAGCCAAATTTTATGTGAAGCATCTATAGAATTGGGGAATCAATGTGTATATAAATGATTTAGGTCACATGACAAAGATGGCCGCCATGCCCATATATGGTAACCAGAGGACCAATGGTCCTGTAAACGCTCACCTGAGATCTGCTGCATATACCAATAAACATGTATGAATATTATGGTATTTTATTCCAGTGCAGGGGCAGATGAAGCCCTTGGGCCATTTTCTTTTTTCTGAATCTTCAATATTCTGTCCATTTGCCAATTTCCTGCTGGCTTTTCCCTTCAAATGACATTTTAACAGTTTTCCCAATTCAAATGCATAGGCAACCCATGTTGACCTTGCCATAAACTTGGTCAAGGTCATCACAGGGTCCTGATTTATATATACATTAAAGTACTTTAGCCATCGATGCTTCATGCCAAGTTTCCTTGAAATCAGTCTATTGGTTTCAGAGAAGAAGGTTTTTGATGGGTTTTTACCATATATGGGCATGGCGGCCATCTTTGTCATGTGACCTAGATTATCTATATACACATTGATTCACCCATTCTATAGATACTTCACAAAAAATTAGGCTTTGATTGGCCAAGCGGTTTCAGAGGAGAAGACTTTTGAATATTATGGAAATATACATGTATATTGCCGCGGGGTGGGGGCACATGAGCCCCTGGGGTCCAATTTTTTTCAGAATCATTAATATTCAGTCCTACTTCCCATTTCCTGCAAGACTTTCACTTTAAATTACATTTTAAAAGTTTTCCCCATTCCAATGCATTGGTGACCTATGTTGACCTTGCCGTAAAATAGGTCAAGGTCATCACAGGGTCATGATTTATATATACATTGTAGTGCTTGAGCCATCAATGCTTCATGCCAAGTTTTGTTGAAATCGGTCCACCGGTTCTGGAGAAGAAGATTTTTGAAGGGTTTTTACCATATATGGGCATGGCGGCCATCTTGGTCATGTGACCTGGATTATTTATATAAACATTGGTTCCCCCTTCCCATAGATGCTTCATGTAAAATTTGGCTTTGATTGGCCAAGCGGTTTCAGAGAAGAAGATGTTTGAATATTATGATAATATACATGTATATTGCCCCGGGGTGGGGGCGGATGAGCCCCTGGTGCCCAATTTTTTTCAGAATCATTAATATTCAGTCCTACTGCTCATTTTCTGCAAGATTTTTCCTTTAAATGACAATTTAACAATCTTTCCCATTCAAATGCAAAGGCGACCTATGTTGACCTTGCCGTAAAATAGGTCAAGGTCACCGCAAGGTCATGATTTATATATACATTGTAGTGCTTGAGTCATCGATGCTTCATGCCAAGTTTGGTTGAAATCGGTCCAGTGGTTCCGGAGAAGAAGATTTTTGAAGGGTTTTTACCATATATGGGCATGGCGGCCATCTTGGTCATGTGACCTGGATTATTTATATACACATTGGTTCCCCCTTCCCATAGATGCTTCATGTAAAATTTGGCTTTGATCGGCCAAGCGGTTTCAGAGAAGAAGATCTTTGAAAACTGTGGACGACGGACGGACGGACGGACGACGGACGGACGACGGAGCATGGGTATACTATAAGCTCACCTTGTGAGCCTGACGGCTCAGGTGAGCTAAAAACCCATCAGAAATCTTCTTCTCTGAAACCAATAAACTGATTTCAAGGAAACTTGGCGCGAAGCATCGATGGCTAAAGTACTCCAATGTATATATAAATCATGACCCTGTGATGACCTTGACCAAGTTTATGGCAAGGTCAACATGGGTTGCCTATGCATTTGAATTGGGAAAACTGTTAAAATGTCATTTGAAGGGAAAAGCCAGCAGGAAATTGGCAAATGGACAGAATATTGAAGATTCTGAAAAAAGAAAATGGCCCAAGGGCTTCATCTGCCCCTGCACTGGAGTTAAATACCATAATATTCAAACATGTTTATTGGTATATGCAGCACATCTCAGGTGAGCGTTTACAGGACCATTGGTCCTCTGGTTAAAAGTTTTCCCCATTCCAATGTATTGGCGACCTATGTTGACCTTGTCCTAAAATAGGTCAAGGTCACCACAGGGTCGTGATTTATATACACATTGTAGTACTTCAGCCATTGGTGCTTCATGCCAAGTTTCTTTGAAATCGGTCCACCAGATTCGGAGAATAAGATTTTTGAAGGGTTTTTACCTTATATGGGCATGGCAGCCATCTTGGTCATGTGAACTAGATAATTTATATATACATTAATTCCCCTATACCATAGATGCTTCACGTAAAATTTGGCTTTGATTCACCAAGCGGTTTCAGAGGAGATGTTTGAATATTATGGTAATATACATGTATATTGCCCCGGGGTGGGGGCAGATGAGCCCCTGGGGTCCAATTTTTTTCAGAATCATTAATATTCAGTCCTACTGCCCATTTCCTGCAAGACTTTCACTTTAAATGACATTTTAAAAGTTTTCCCTATTCAAATGCATTGGCGACCTATGTTGACCTTGCCGTAAAAAAAGGTCAAGGTCATCACAGCGTCATGATTTATATACACATTGTAGTACTTGAGCCATCAATACTTCATGCCAAGTTTCTTTGAAATCGATCCACTGGTTCTGGAGAAGAAGATTTTTGAAGGGTTTTTACCATATATGGGCATTGCGGCCATCTTGGTCATGTGACCTGGATTATTTATATACACATTGATTATCCCTTCCTATTGATGCTTCACATAAAATTTGGCTTTGATTGGCCAACCGGTTTCAGAGGAGATGATGTTTGAATATTATGGTAATATACATGTATATTGCCCCAGGGTGGGGGCATATGAGCCCCTGGGGTCCAATTTCTTTCAGAATCATTAATATTCAGTCCTACTGCCCATTTCCTGCAAGACTTTCACTTTAAATGACATTTTAAAAGTTTTCCCCATTCAAATGCATTGGCGACCTATGTTGACCTTGCCGTAAAACAGGTGAAGGTCATCACAGGGTCATGATTTATATACACATTGTAGTGCTTGAGCCATCAATGCTTTATGACAAGTTTCGTTGAAATCAATCCACCGGTTCTGGAGAAGAAGATTTTTGAAGGGTTTTTACCATATATGGGCATGGCGGCCATCTTGGTCATGTGACCTGGATTTCTTATATACACATTGGTTCCCCCTTCCTATAGATGCTTCATATAAAATTTGGCTTTGGTTGGCCAAGCGGTTTCAGAGAAGAAGATCTTTGAAATTGTGGAAGGACGACAGACGGACGACGGACGGACGGATGCCGGATCATGGCCATCCTATAAGCTCACCTTGTGAGCCTAACGGCTCAGGTGAGCTAAAAATCCTGTTTCTGGTGACAAGGCTTATATGAAAAAGAGCAGACCAGCACTGCCACCTATAGTGGTTAACTTTTTCCATTTGACTGCGCATCTTATCAGATAATCAGAGCAGTTATTTCTGCTGCAGAGAAGATATCGTTCCTCTAAATACCAAATACAAACATCTATTGTGATGTGTCGAAAAAACCTGCTTCTTTATCTCCGCAGCCCCGGTCATGTCCTTTATCACAAAACAAACACACATTGATGCACATATAAATAATATATAGAAAAACCTTTAAGTAAGGTACTGAGAAAAGAATTTACTGTACAGGAGTACTTTTGAATGAATGAAAAAAGAGTCAATAAGCAATGCTTATTAAATACCCCCCGCAGGGTAACAGTTTACCACAAAAATTATTTTGGCAATAAAATTTCTTCATGCAAATGTCCAATAGGTGTACATCATGTAGGCATGATATCAAATTGTTCCACAGAAAACTGTGGTAGGAGTTGATCAGCCCGTGAAGGCCCTTACCTGCAGGAAAAAACTAAGAAAAATTGTCTAAGTTCTGATAGCTGTCATTTTATCAAAAATTATTTTTTCACAATAAAAATTCTTCATGCAAATGTCCAATGGGTGTACATCATGTTGGCATGATATCAAATTGTTCCATCAAAAACTGTGGTAGGAGTTGATCGGCCCGTGAAAGCCCATACCTGTAAAAAAACAAAGAAAAATTGTCTAAGTTCTCATAGCTGTAATTTTGTCAAAAATTACTTTTTCATGATAAAATTTCTTCATGCAAATTTCCAATGGGTGTACATCATGTAGGCATGATATCAAATTGTTCCATCAAAAACTGTGGTAGGAGTTGATCGGCCCGTGAAAGCCCTTACCTGTAAAAAAAGTAAGAAAATTGCCTAAGTTCTCATAGCTGTAATTTTGTCAAAAATTACTTTTTCACAATAAAATTTCTTCATGCAAATGTCCAGTGGGTGTACATCATGTAGGCATGATATCAAATTGTTCCATCAAAAACTGTGGTAGGAGTTGATCGGCCCATGAAAGCCCTTACCTGTAAAAAATAGTAAGAAAATTGCCTAAGTTCTCATAGCTGTCATTTTGTCAAAATTTATTTTTTCGCAATAACATTTCTTCATGCAAATGCCCAATGGGTCTACATCATTTAGGCATAATATCAAGAAGTTCCAACAAAAACTGTGGTAGGAGTTGATCGGCCCGTAAATGCACTATCTTCACTGTATACAAAAGGCATCAAGAACTATAAAGGGAAGTAACTCAAAAGGGCCTGATCCCTAGCCCTTAATTTTTGCATGTACATATTTGTCCCATAGATATGCAGATGCCTGCAAAGTTTCATGAAATTCCATCAATGGGTCTTCAAGATATTAAAGAAACAAAACGTTACGGACGGACGCACGCACGGACGGACGGACGGACGGACGGACAACGTGAAAACAGTATACCCCCCTTAAAACTTCGTTTTGGCGGGGGGTATAATAAAAACAGGTTATCATCACCAAAGATGTAAGCTAAACCCCAGTTGGATTCAAAGACTTTGTTCATGATTAGTTGTACATCACACCTGTATACAATACATCAAGTGAATCAATACATTGCAAACATATGCTACTCAAAGTTCGATAAGGATCAAAACTATTCTTGTTTACATGACATTGGTTATCTCACATCCAAATTTTTGCTACATATATGTAGACGAACCATCACTGTACAAACATTCCATTTTTTTTTTTTTTTTCAAGTTGTCTGTGAGCGTTTCTTGCAAAAACAATGGAAAAACCCTTGAAGATGTCACGGCTGCCTACCCTATCCAATTCAACCCTTCTTAATGGTTTATTCAACTGCCAAAATGTTTTGACAGACTTTTTTAAAATTCCGGAAGTTCATGATTTTTGGTAAAAAAAAGTTTTTTAATCAAAAATTTATTTTTTGCTTAAAAGTTTTGAGTATAAAAATAGTTTTTAACCAAAAATCACAGACTAAAATTTTCCCAAAGTGTATTTTAGACAAAAGTATTGACATTTCGATTATCAAAACTGTACAGTTTTGGCAAATTGGCAGTTGAATGAACTAGAAAGACTGGATAAATAAAGAATTGCATAGGGAAGGCAGTAATTTTGACAACTTCAATTTTAGGGAGTGGAGGGGTGGTGGTAGTTCATTGCTTCTGCAAGTCTGCAAGGTGCAACATGGAAAAAAAAAAGATGGACTGTTTGCACAGTGATGGTTCTGCTACATAACAATAGCAAAATTTTGGGTGTTAGAATAAAAAAAAAAGTTTTGATCCCTATCAAATGAGTAGCATACATGTATATTTAATTAATCAATAACACTTCAAAAATGTTGACACTACTTTCAAAATTTTTCAAAAAATGAAATTGAGTAAAATGTATAATTACAAAATCTCTTAATATAACACATTAATCAATAAGAACAATAATCAAAATCCAAATTAGATGATATAAGAACTTTAAAGAGATTCATGTTTTCTCAAAAACGCCCAGTAAATTCAAACTGAGGACAATAGTATCCCTGATAGAAAAGGCTGTTGTTGTGTTTTTCTTTCAATTAATGTAGCATCATATTTTAAGCTTGATCTTTTTTGTCATAGAAACTTTTAAGTATCAGATTTGCCCACAGTTTTTTTAGTTTTTTAAGTTGCTCCATTTTTATACATCGTAACTTTACCAAAAGTACATCTGCTCCCATGCACAACACAGGGACATTAAGAAGCAAGAAAGCAAAGAATATGTCAAAGTATGTATAAATGTAACACAAGAACTGAACTCAAATATACTTTTCTGTGCTTAAATGTATAAATGCAATGAAATTTTCGAAATTCATTAAAAGTTTAATTGCTTTTCCTGTTAGTCTGTACATAAGTATTTGTATTTATTTCCGCTAATTGGGTGCATTTCTACTTTAATTTTGCTTTTAATTCAGTTGAATGGCTCATTTTGTACAACAGAAATACAGTAATAGCAATATGAGCATAAAGACAATAAATTAAACATAAGTATAATTTACAACTATTTTTTCCTTTACATGTACATCACAAATAATAGCTGGTGCACTTAATGTTCATCAATATTGTACGCTTAGCTTGTCATGGATAAACTGTTTATGTATTTGTACTAGAGTTATACCTATAACTGGTGTATTTGTAAAAATGTTAATACATGAACAAACCTTTGATATGCGACAGTACATGTACATGTATATCCATATCTGATTGAAAAGATAATATAGTTGTCAAACTCCACTGCCATCCTAAATTGACTTAAACACTTTCAAGTCAATGCCCCATGGTGGGTGCTTCCATGCAAAAACTTAAGAACTAAAAGGTTTGTCTACATTTGCATACATAGACCAGTCATGAAATGGGGGTATTCAGAAATTTAGGTATAAATAATGTTACACACAATATGAACATCTTTGATACTTTGACAATTAACACTTTGTTCCCTACAAAAAACTTGCAATACCGTTCTCAAATAACTTAAATCACAATGAAAAGGAAATTTTCCTTCCAAACAAAAACACCTGCACACTTACATCAAAATGCAATAAATAAGGAAACACCTCACTCTAATCAAACAAGATCAAGTTCTTGGCAAGATGACAAACATTACCCACAATTCATTCGGAATCAGACAGAACTATGAGCTCATTTTGACAGCTCGAAGAAACTTCCATTTCATCTTCATATGGTGTAGAATCAGGTTCATCATATATTTCTATAGGATCTAAACTAGCTTCTTGTTTAATAGCCCTAATTTGACTTGGAGTTGGATTTTGGGCTACAGGCTTTTTCAATGAGCTAGGTGATGGTCTTTGGACTTCTGGCTTTTTCAACTTAACACATGCAGCTCTAAATTGTTCCTTAGTAATTTTGTTTGGAGCTTTGAAGTCAGCAGGATCTCCAAAAGTACTTGTGATTTCCTCCTCATATGTCCCATAGTGTACAGTACTATCATTTGCATATGTTCCTGATGAGGTAGAATCAAGGCGGAATTCTTCTTCTTCCCATTCCAGGCCTGACTCATCGTAACTATAGCTACCGTCAGAGTAATTTAGATTCTTACTTGAGGCATAGTCGTTAAAGTTTGATCCCTGACTATCTTTTTTACTTGAATTGTCATCATAGTAAGCAGCCTGATTGTCCTCTGGATAGTATTCAACTTGAGCTTCATCATAATACCCATCATTTATATTGTATTCTTCTAGAATTTCAATATCACTGTCATCATCCTCAACAGTTGCAACAGTATTCTTTGTATGCTGACTAGCCTTTGCTTGACTATTAGGTTTATTTACGTCCAATTTTGATCGAACATTATGCTTTCCTTGCACAGTGCTGTTAATGGTATTCTTTGTATGTGGACTAGTCTTTGCTTGGGTACCTGTGGTTTTATTGACACTATTTTTAGATTGAATACTATCCTTTCCCTTCATAATGCACTTAGCTTGAACATTAATGTTGGCAAGATTATGATTGCCTTTTCTTTGAACACTGTAATTTGTATGCATACTCATACTACCCATCACCCTTGATTGAACATTTTTCTTTGCATACATATCCCATGATTTTGTTTGGAAACTATTCTGTGCATGCCCGAAGTTCTTTGTTGGGCTTATGTTCTTTGTTAGAACATTACCTTTCTCTGGATGAACAATGTTGCCTGATGACTGAGGAGATTGACTCTTTGTGTACCCTACATTCTTGGTTTGTACACTATTTTGTGCAAACCCTATGTTCTTTATTGGACTAAGGTTCTTTGTTAGACCATTATCTTTACGTGGTTGAACAATGTTGACAGATGACTGAGGAGAAGGAAACCCTGAAATATTCCTTGCCTTTGTTTGAACATTGTTCTGTGCTTGCCATATGTTCTTTGTTGGACTTGTGTTAATGTTCTTTGTTAGAACATTACCTTTCCCTGGATGAATAATGTTGCCTGATGATGTCAGATGAGATGGATTCCCTGATAAACCCCTAACACTGTTCCTTGTGGACTCTACATTCTTGGTTTGAACACTATTATAAGTATGCAGACTGGTACTATTCCATGCCTTTGTTTGAACAATGTTCTTTGCAGGTCCTATGTTCTTTGTTGTGCCCTTTGTGGACACAATATTCTTGGTTTGAACACTATGTTTTGGTGGATTAGCAACAGTGAGAGATGAATGAGAAGACAAATTCCCTGAGACATTTGGTTTCATTGAGACTTTTGGTTTTACACTGGTTTCAGGTACAGGAATGTCCTCTGTACTATCTATTGAGATGCAGCTTATTGGCGATTCTGAACGGTCAGTCCGACGTCTTTCCATATGGTCTCTGTCTATGCAAGTAATTTCAACTGGTTTACTTGTACTGTCAACAGAAATTTTGTCAGTAGTCCCTGCCTTTTCATTACTTGAATTGGATGTTGTAGTCTGCCCAGAGTTTATAGTAGTTTTGGTTTGTGTAACTTTAGCAGTTTGTTTTTGTTCCTCAGAAATTTTATCATCTTTTGGTGTTTCTGTTTCAATCAAAATACTACTGGAAGCAGTTCTAACACATTCAGATGACTCCTGTTTTTCCAAAACATTCTGTTTTTTGTTAGTCTCTAATACCCCTACAAACTGTTTGACTTTCTGAACAGTGAAATTATGTGAGGTTGATGGTAATGCTGCAATTTCACTCAAGGGAATTAAGTCCATACCAGCAGATGTTGACTTTTGCAAATGTGAACCTGAAAATACTGAGTCATTAGACGACGGTGAACCCTTTTTCACTTGGTCAGCTGCCACTGAAGGGTGTACAGTACTTGTTTCATCAGGTTGTATTTGTACTGACTGTAGTTTCTGTGTTTCATTTGTACTTTCAGTTTTACTTGGCTGCATGGTGTTTTGTGTATTTCTGTCATTGTCTGTCTTACTTTTACTTCTATTTACATTTTCAACATCTTGAATTTCAACATCTGAATCACTGTCTGAACCATGTTGCTTTTCAGTTACTTGTTTTGCTAAGTCTATCAAATCATCGTCAATATATTCTGTCACTCTGTCTTTCTTTTCATCATCCTTTCCAATGAAAACCACTTCTGGTGAGAAAGGATAGCCATCTTTTTCACTTTTATTACTCAACAAGTCTTTCACATCACCACTTTCATTAAGTGTTTTGTCAGCAGTTTCATTACCATCATCAATATAAATTCTTGTCAATTCTGATGAAGAAACTGAAGCATCCATAGATGTATCAACTGCACCAGATTCTTTCAAGTTTGTTACATCCTTTAACTTAATATCTTTATTTTCAACCTTTAGTTTTATATCAGTTGATTTTTGTGATTCTCTACTCTTGTCCATTTCATCTTCAGAATCAGAATAATCTGTCATAATTTCTATTTCATCCCCTTCTTTAAAAACAGCAAGAACATCGGGAGACAGTGACCTCTCACTTTCAATTTGTTCCTCACTCTTTTCCTCTGGCAATGATTCATCATCATCATCATTCATGACTAGTGTTTCATTATCATATGCCGACAACCTTGGTCTGGTTTCCTGACAATAGCTGGTGCCTGGTTGAGGTGATCCAACGTTGTCAACTTGTGTTTCCTCAAAGTATGGCCCTATATCTTCTTCTTCATCATTAACTGCAATAGATATGGTAATGCATAATGAAAACATGCTCTATGATATACAGATTTTTCATCAACTGTAAAAATTGAAATTTTCTGTCAAAATTTTTGATATTTTTCTTATTTTTGCTCAAAATATAGATTGTGGGTACAAGTTAGAACCGCCTCGCCGATTTTTTGGATTGAAAAAAAAAAGGAAAAGAAAAATAGATATACCCCTGCAAACTTCAGCTTTTCTATATAAAAGTGGGGTTTAAGGGGGTATACTTTTCATGGACATCTTTTCCTGATGTATTGATAACTCAAGTTCAAAATAATGCAAAGCAACTATCTTGTTGCCAACAAATTTAATACTTCTTTCATTGATTTTAAGGTAGTTTCCCTTGAAGTACTTCACTGAGAACTATTGTTAGAAATGTACAATTACGATCCAAACAGAGCTGAGCAAGATCAGACATCAGAATCTAAGACGTATCACAGGCTTGGGCAGTATTAGTAAGCAAAGTACTGCATTGTCATTAGCATTAAAGCTGATTTGGAGCATTGGCATTAGCTAGTTTATAAAAATAATGCATTGGCATTAGCATTATTTGACAAAATGATGCATTGGCATTAGTTTTCAGGTTATTTTGCTTGAGGGAACTGAACTATTACAGTGATGGGTATTATGTAGATGTATCTTCATTGAAGTTTGAACATTTAATCAATTATCACATATTGTCGATTCTGGTACTTAAAGGTATTCAACACATTCATGATAAAGATGACCAAGTCAGTATAAGATCAAGAACTGATTTATCAAATTATGAATACATCACTGTTGCTCAAGCCAGCTCTAAGCTTAAAATTTCTTACATGTCATCTACCCGTACTTTATCATATTGTCCAATAAAATGTTTATGTATTGCTGAAAATGCCTCGATGTTAAGCAGGTCTGCACATCATATTTATCACAGCCTTTCTCTTATTTCAAGGCATCCAAAATAGGTGTATACATTGTCGAATTATAGTGCATATGACAAGCAATTTATGGCAGCTGGAAAAGTTTCTATACCAAACTCTTCACTTTTACACATGTCACTATAATAAAATACAAACAAAAGTAATAGACTACAGACCAAGTCATATCCCAAGTTTTGCTTTGAGCAATGAATTTTGAGAATAGTATCAAATGAATTTACTGTGTCATAAGGTTTATTTGAATATGGAACACACTGGCTTTGGGTAATCTTTTGAGGACATTTATATAAAATTCAGCAATATCAAAATTTCAGAGTTTTTCTTTGACCAAATTCATTTCATTAGAAGATAATTCAAAATTTCAGAATCACAATAAACATGTTAATAAATAAAACTATTATCTATTTTGAGGTAAAATGACTACTTTGAACAAAACTTCTAATATCTAATAATGCACATGACACAAAGAAATGGAATCAATGGGAGACAACAAGACAAGTACTACCTTTCCAAATGAGTAAGGAGAGCTAGTTATTGAATTCATTTGAGCCTATGCGTGAGAAAACAAACAATTTGGGTTCCGACCAGGTCCGACACAAACTGGACTGCACAGTCACAGAAGATGGTTAGAGGCTGGAAATTTGGATTTAGAAAGTAGAGGAATTGTACTAACAAAGGCGCTGATCAGCTTTGCGGTTACCCCGGAGTTGATCTGCGCCTTTGTTTTCGCCAATGCAAATCGCTGGTTTTCCCATGCGGCGGCTCATTTAAAATTTCAGTTTTCAAATGGCAAAAGGAAGAAAATCCAAAAAAGGAAGAAAATCCTGTCATGATTTACTTCCAAGGCAGAAAAAACAGCCCATGTGCAACAATATACCATATTAAAGCTAGACAAAGACATCAAACTTAAATTACATTTCAAAACCAGAGGACCAACGGTCCTGTAAACGCTCACCTGAGATCTGCTGTATATAAACATGTTTGAATATTATGGAAAATAGCCCCAGTAAAGGGGCAGCTGAAGCCCTGGTGCCATTTTTTCTTTCTTCAGAATAATCAATATCCTGTCCATTTGCCAATTTCCTGCAAGTTTTTCCCTTCAAATGACATTTTAACATTTTTTTCCCATTCAAATGCATAGGCGACCCATGTTGACCATTGCCATATAATAGGTCATCGTCATCACAGGGTCGTGATTTATATACACATTGTAGGACTTGAGTCATCAATGCTTCATGCCAAGTTTCGTTGAAACCAGTTACGGAGAAGAATTTTGAAGGGTTTTTACCATATATGCACATGGTGGCCATCTTGGTCATGTGACCTGGATTATTGATTCACCCTTCCTATAGATGCTTCATATAAAGTTTGGCTTTGATTGGCCGAGCGGTTTTAGAGAAGATGATGTTTGAATATTATGGTAATATACATGTATGTTGTTGCCCCGGAGTGGGGGCAGATGTGCCCCTGGTGACCATTTCTTTCCAGAATGATTGATATTCAGTCCTACTGCCCATTTCCTGCAAGATTTTCTCTTTGAATGACAATTTAACAGTTTTCCCTATTCAAATGCTTTGGCGACCTATGTTGACCTTTCTGAAAAATATATCAAGGTCATCACAAGGTCATGAGTTATATACACTTTGCAGTGCATGAGTCATCGATGCTTCATGCCAAGTTTTGTTAAAATAGGTGAACCAGTTCTGGAGAAGATTTTTGAAGGGTTTTTACCATAATTATATGGGCATGGTGGCCATCTTGGTCATGTGACCTGGATTTCTATTATATGAGTTGGTTCCCCCTTCCTATAGATGTTTCTTATAAAATTTGGCTTTAATTGGCCTTGCGGTTTCCGAGATGTTTGAATATTTATATGGTAATACACATGTTTATTGCCCTGGGGTGGGGGAAGATGACCCTAGTGGTCCTATTTTTTCAGAATCATTAATATTCAGTCCTACTGCTCATTTCCTGCAAGATTTTCCCTTTAAATGACATTTTAACAGTTTTCCCTATTCAAATGCAAACGCGACCTATGTTGACCTTGCCATAAAATAGGTCAAGGTCATGATTTATATATACATTGTAGTACTTGAGTCATCAATGCTTCATGCCAAGTTTCGTTGTAATCGGTCCACCGGTTCTGGAGAAGATTTTTGAACGGTTTTTAACATATAATTATGGGAATGGCAGCCATCTTGGTCATGTGACCTGGATCATTTATATACACATTGGTTCCCCCTTCCTATAGATGCTTCATATAAAATTTGGCTTTGATTGGCCAAGCGGTTTGAGAGAAGATGTTTGAATATTATGGTAATATACAGGTATTCTGCCCCCAGATGGGGGCAGATGAGCCCCTGCGGTCCACCAGTTCAGGTGAAGAAGATTTTTGAAGGGTTTTAAACATATATGGGCATGTCGGCCATCTTTGTCATGTGACCTGGATTATTTACATACACATTAGTTCCTCCTTCCCATAGATGCTTCCTATAAAATTGATTGGCCAAGCGGTTTCAGAGGAGAAGATCTTTGAAATTGTGGACGGATGCCAGATAGACACCGGAGCATGGGTATACTATAAGTCACCTTGTGAGCCTAATGGCTCAGGTGAGCTAAGGTCAGTTGTTTTTCACAGAGTGGTGCAAAAAGCAAAACATTCACAGGCTCATTGGTGGTTTCAGACTCTCTACATGGATTTTCTCAAGTATGTATTTTGAAAGGGTAAAATTTGTCAGCCACCTCAGAACCAATCAAAAATTAACTGGATATACAGTATACATGAAAAAAAAACACCTCTGGGCTTCTGGATGATGAAAAGCTTTTGAAATACCGTGAAAATAAATTAAGTCAAAAATTTGAGTTTCAGGGAATTAGTACTAATAACCAGAGGACCAATGGTCCTGTAAACGCTCACCTGAGTCTGCTGCATATACCAATAAACATGTTTGAATATTATGGTATTTAACCCCAGTGCAGGGGCAGATGAAGCCCTTGGGGTCATTTTCTTTTTTCAGACTAATCAATATTCTGTCCATGGATGCTTCACGCCAAGTTTCATTAAAATCAATCTATTGGTTTCAGAGAAGAAGATATTTGAAGGGTTTTTACCATATATGGGTATGATGGCCATCTTGGTCATGTGACTTAGATTATTAATATACACATTGGTTCCCCCATCCTATAGATGCTTCACATAAAATCTGGCTTCAATTGGCCAAGTGGTTTTAGAGGAGAAGATGTTTGAATATTATGGTAATATACATGTATATTACCCCGGGGTGTGGACATATGAGCCCTTAGGTCCATTTTTTTTTCAGAATCATTAATATTTAGTCCTACTACCCATTTCCTGCAAGATTTTCACCTCAAATGACTTTTTAAAAGGTTTCCCCATTCCAATGCATTGGCGACCTATGTTGACCTTGTCGTAAAATAGGTCAAGGTCACCACAGGGTCATGATTTATATATACATTGTAGTACTTCAGCCATTGGTGCTTCATACCAAGTTTCTTTGAAATCGGTCCTCAAAATTCAGAGAAGAAGATTTTTGAAGGGTTTTTACCATATATGGGCATGGCAGCCATCTTGGTAATGTGAACTAGATAATTTATATATCCATTAATTCCCCCATTCCATACATGCTTCACATACAATTTGGCTTTGATTCGCCAAGCGGTTTCAGAGGAGAAGATGTTTGAATATTATGGTAATATACATGTATATTGCCCCGGGGTGGGGGCAGATGAGCCCCTGGGGTCCAATTTTTTTTTCAGAATCATTAATATTCAGTCCTACTGCCCATTTCCTGCAAGACTTTCACTTTAAATGACATTTTAAAAGTTTTCCCTATTCAAATGCATTGGCGACCTATGTTGACCTTGCCGTAAAAAAAGGTCAAGGTCATCACAGGGTCATGATTTATATGCACATTGTAGTACTTCAGCCATCGATGCTTCATGCCAAGTTTCTTTGAAATCGATCCACCTGTTCTGGAGAAGAAGATTTTTGAAGGGTTTTTACCATATATGGGCATCGCGGCCATCTTGGTCATGTGACCTGGATTTTTTATATACACATTGTTTACCCCTTCCTATTGATGCTTCACATAAAATTTGGCTTTGATTGGCCAAGCGGTTTCAGAGGAGATGATGTTTGAAAATTATGGTAATATACATGTATATTGCCCCGGGGTGGGGGCATATGAGCCCCTGGGGTCCAATTTTTTTCAAAATCATTAATATTCAGTCCTACTGCCCATTTCCTGCAAGACTTTCACTTTAAATGACTTTAAATGGCATTTTAAAAGTTTTCCCCATTCAAATGCATTGGCGACCTATGTTGACCTTGCCGTAAAATAAGTCAAGGTCATCACAGGGTCATGATTTATATACACATTGTAGTGCTTGAGCCATCAATGCTTCATGCCAAGTTTCGTTGAAATCGATCCACCTGTTCTGGAGAAGAAGATTTTTGAAGGGTTTTTACCATATATGGGCATCGCGGCCATCTTGGTCATGTGACCTGGATTATTTATATACACATTGATAACCCCTTCCTATTGATGCTTCACATAAAATTTGGCTTTGATTGGCCAAGCGGTTTCAGAGGAGATGATGTTTGAATATTATGGTAATATACATGTATATTGTCCCGGGGTGGGGGCATATGAGCCCCTGGGGTCCAATTTTTTTCAGAATCATTAATATTCAGTCCTACTGCCCATTTCCTGCAAGACTTTCACTTTAAATGACTTTAAATGACATTTTAAAAGTTTTACCCATTCAAATGCATTGGCGACCTATGTTGACCTTGCCGTAAAATAAGTGAAGGTCATCACAGGGTCATGATTTATATACACATTGTAGTGCTTGAGCCATCAATGCTTCATGCCAAGTTTCGTTGAAATCAGTCCACCGGTTCTGGAGAAGAAGATTTTTGAAGGGTTTTTACCATATATGGGCATGGCGGCCATCTTGGTCATGTGACCTGGATTTCTTATATACACATTGGTTCCCCCTTCCTATAGATGCTTCATATAAAAGGCTTTGGTTGGCCAAGCGGTTTCAGAGAAGAAGATCTTTGAAATTGTGGACGGACGGACGACGGACGGACGGACGGACGGACGACGGACGGATCATGGCCATCCTATAAGCTCACCTTGTGAGCCTAACGGCTCAGGTGAGCTAAAAAGAAGCCCGTTACAGGTAACCACAAAGAGATGAACATCTAATATTGGCTAATAGATGTAATTACATAAACTGAATCACAAACAAAGGATCCTGTCGCTCAATAAAATTGACATCGCGTAACATCCATATTGTGACATCATGATGAAGCTGTTGTTTGCCCGGAGCAGTATTTTTAAAACATAGTTTGCTAACATCATTTTCTGTGCCATTTTAGGTTCATGAATTTCTCCAAATTTTTGCATAAAATAGTTGTATAATGCAATAACAATCAAACTTGTTTTTTCTGATGCATTAACATCTGCTGGGCTCCTAGGGAGAATTGAAACCCTCGCCTTTCATGCTCTGGTTTCACGCCTCCCTCGGGGCCCAGCAGATGTTAATGCAGCATAGAAAACCATGTTTGATCCCAATTGGTTTTCTAAAGACAAAGAATCTTAACTTTCAGGTCTTGTCATCATCAAAAGCAGTCATCCAACTAACCCTTTGTTAAAAGTGTAACTAAACTGGCTATTCTCTTCATGCCTAATTTAATAACATTTCACCATTTACATTTCAGCAAAATCTAGAAAGAGTTTGTAACAAAGAAAACTGAAATATACAATATAGAGTTTCCTGCACTACAAACCTACTTACCTGTGCTGCGAGCATGGAAAAGCCTGGCTTTCCTTGCTGCATACGAAAATATAATATAGTATTAAGGAACCTGCATGCTCCATTACATTTCAAACAATTCATTTACTTTAATGTGCGTTGAGAATTTGATTAGTTCATAAGCAAATTAAGACAACCTTTCAATATAGAGTGCCATTTAACAATGCATACATGTGCACAGTCAATTAGGTGATAGCTAAATTTAACACATCTGGGGATGTATAGTCTGATATACTGTTGAAACAACTGGCAGTGCCAATGCACAATATCTGACTTTATATCTAACAGTATATATTGCAAAACGGAAATTTTGAATATATTTATCCCCATTCTAATTTGCCTTATATTCACTTTTAAGCACTGAAAATGCAGTATTTTCAACAAATAAGAGCGTCATCACAGACATAATACCACAACATTGACCAATCACATGCAACATTATTTATGACATCAGTTTTTGATGGTATATCACACTTCAAAACAAAGGCATTATTGATGGCAAGTCAAAGGTGAAGCTCACAATATGCCAGTCAGTAAGTAATGCACATAGACCATTTGGGGTCCAGAAAGGTCTGTGTTATATCCAAAACCGTGCTGTAATGAACTGTGTTATAAACAGGTCCAGGTGTAGTTCACGATGGCACTGCCAGAGTGAATTAAATATCGAATTTGCCCGACAACATCACGCGTTAATCATCGATAATTCACCATAAAGTAAATTTATTTTGATTCTAACATGACCAATAAATAATTGCTTACAGTTTAAAATGTTTTCCAGTGGACTCATTCTCTGTGGACATGAATATTTATGTGCGACTTCACAAATATGCCACCTTACAGAAATACAGGCGTAATTTTGTTAACAGTGAATTATTGCTAATTCGCACACGGTGACGTTTCCATTAGGTTCCATGAGAAAAATGATAATGATGTGTTAGAATGCATGATAAAAGTTTATGTACATGAATATAACAAGTTTTTAGTACAAATTAAACATAAATGATAATTATAAGTATAGCCATGATATAAATCGTGTATGTCTGCAGGCCATTCAAAATTTCAAAATGAAAGAATATTACATATAAACTTAGACTTTTACAACAAAATAAAACTCAAAGACACCAATCAATAAGTGTAATACAGATGCTATAACTGATAGTAAAACAAAGTTAGTTACAAAATCTGGGGGAGAAATCATATTAGACAAGCATGGGTAATTTAAACGCAAAAGAAAGTAGGCTACAGAAGTGCCACTCTGACTATAATAATACCCAGCTAATATCTTACCCATCTCAATGGCTTGTTTACTACCATTTCCTACAACATTTAGGATTTGCATTAACTCCAGTCCACCCGGTATTATATGAGCCGCCCCATGGGAAAACCAACAATCTGCATAGACGAAAACAAAGGCGCAGATCAGCTTCGCGGTCACCGCGAAGCTGATCAGCGCCTTTGTTTTCGCTCCTTGGATAGTACAATTCCTCCTCTACTTAACTCCAAAATTTCAAGCTACTAGCCTGCTTCTGTAGCTGTACAGGCCGGTTTGTGTCGGACCTGTTCAGAAACCACATTGTTGGTTTTCCCACGAGGCGGCTCATATTTCAGTCAATCTTGGATGGAGGCGCACTATCCTCGTTTCACATTTTTACAGTTAACCCCTTTTCCATCACAGTTTCCATTGACTGAACTTCAAGATGTCTTAACCATATGAGCCATGATGCGAGAAAACCGGTCTTCAGGAGATTCGACCCGGTCTCACATAAACCAGCCTGTACAGTAACAGAACAATGCTAGATGCTTAAAATTTTGCATTTAAGTAGAAGAGGAATTGTACTATCGGTGTAGCGAAAACAAAGGTGCTGATCAGCTGTGCAGTTACTGCACAGCTGATCTGCGGCTTTGTTTTCTCATAGGCGAAAATCCGGTTTTCTTATGACATGGCTCAAGAATAGCGCCTCGGCCACTCATCAAACATGAACCACACATAACCTTGGGTGCTATGCATTAAAGGAACCACAACATGAGAAAACTCTGTTCGCATGGGCAAAAAAGATACAGATCAGCTGTGCAGTATCTCCACATCAAATCAGTGTCATCCTTTTTTGCTACATGAATAGTACAATTCCTCTTCTACTTATGTTCCAAGTTTCAAGCATCTAGCCTTCTTCTGTGACAGCACAGACTGGTTTGTGCCTTGTCAGAAAGTTTGAAGACAGATTTTCTTGTGATGCAGCTCACAGGTAACCCAGCCATGTCATGATAAAACCTACACTGGGATTTCCAACCCATGTTCAAATTCTAACATTTGAGCCGTCTCGAGAGAAAACCAACAATGTGGTTTCCTAACAGGTCTGACACAAATCAGGCTGTACAGTCACAGAAGAGGGCTAGAGGCTGGAAATTTTGGATTTAGACTGTAGAGGAATTGTACTTCCATGTAGAGAAAACAAAGAAGCTGATCAGCTTCACCGTTACCGCGAAGCTGATCTGCTTCTTTTGTTTTGCATATGCAGATTGTTGGTTTTCTCATGAGGTGGCTCATTTTTTGTCAACAAAAAGTTTGCCAACAACCAGAGGACCAATGGTCCTGTAAACGCTCACCTGAAACCCGAGATATATACCAATAAACTTGTTTGACTAGAATGGTAATATACATGTATATAACCCCAGGGCCGGGTCAGAGCAACCCTTGGAGTCAATTTCTTTTTGAAAACATAAAACTTCAGTCCATTTGCCAATTTACTGCAAGTTGTGCCCTTCAAATGACATTTTAACAATTTTCCCCATTCAAATGCATGGGCGACCTAAGTTGACCTTGCCGTAAAATAGGTCAAGGTCATCCAAGGGTCACGATTCAAATAAACTTTATAGAGCTCCATTGCCTGATGCTTCATGCCAAGTTTCAAAATCATAGGCCTTCTGGTTCTGGAGAATAAGATTTTTAAAGGTTTTTGCTATTTATAGCCATGGCAGCCACCTTGGTCATGTGACCTTGAACATTTATATATACTTTCATTCCTACTTCCTAACAATGCTCCTCATAAAGTTTGGCTTTGATTGGCCAAGCAGTTTCAGAGAAGAAGATCTTTGAATATCACTGTAATATACATGTATATTGCCCCGGGGTGGGGGCAGACAGAATCATCAATCTTAAGTCCATCTGCCCATTTCCTGCAAGTTTTTCCCTACAAATGACATTTTAACACTTCCCCATTCAAATGCATGAGCGACCAATGTTGACCTTGCCATAAAATAGGTCAAGGTCATCCCAGGGTCATGATTTATATAAACTTTGTAGAGCTCTAGTCACTGATGCTTCACACCAAGTTTCAAAATCATTGGCCTTCTGGTTCTGGAGAAGAAGATTTTTAAAGGTTTTTTCTATTTATAGCCATGGCGGCCATCTTGGTCATGTGACCTTCACCATTTATATAAACTTTCTTTTCCCCTTCCCAAGGATGCTCCATATGAAGTTTGGCTTTGATTGGCCATGCGGTCTCAGGGGAGAAGATGTTTCATTATTATGGTCATATACATGTATATAGCCCCGGGGCAGGGGCAGACAACCCCCCAGGGGCTAAAATTTTCCATTAACATTAATCTTCTGTCCATTTGCCTATTCCCAGTAAGTTTTACCCATTAAATAGCATTTTCCCATTTTTTCCCATTCAAATGCATTGGCGACCTAAGTTGACCTTGCCGTAAAATAGGTCAAGGTCATCCTAGGGTCATGATTTATATAAACTATGATGGGCCCGACTGGTTCTGGAGAAGAAGATTTTTAAAGGTTTTTGCTATTTATAGCCATGGCGGCCATCTTGGTCATGTGACCTGGACCATTTATATAAACTTTCATTCCCCCTTCCTAAGGATGCTCCACATGAAGTTTGGCTTTGATCGGCCAAACTGTTTCAGAGGAGAAGATCTTTGAAATTGTGGACGGACGACGGACGGACGACGGAGCATGGCCATCCTATAAGCTCACCTTGTGAGCCTTCGGCTCAGGTGAGCTAAAAACAGAGGTATCATACTATCTAGGTATTGGACAACAAAGGCACTCACTGCCCATCTGTGAAGGCAGATCAACTTCATTGTTGTTTGTACGTTTGCTAAATCATGGCTTAAATGCAAAGCACCGTTTTTCCTGAAAACAACATTTTAACAAAAGCCCTTAAATCTTGAGCCGCCTCATGGGAAAACCAACAATATGCATATGCGAAAACAAAGGCGCAGATCAGCTTCGCGGTAACCGCGAAGCTAATCAGCGCCTTTGTTTTCGCTACTCGGATAGTACAATTCCTCTTCTACTTAAATCCGAAATTTCAAGCTTCTAGCTCTTTTCTGTGCTTGTACAGCCTGGTTTGTGTCGGGCCTATTCGGAAACCACATTGTTGGTTTTCCCACCAGGCGGCTCAAATATACATAACTCTTAACTATGAAATAGGAACATGCAGCATTCAATTTTCCTGAATTTAGTACATGCACTTGTATACAAAAAGAGCAAAAACAAAACCAAAGTGTAGGCCTTCAAGATCATGTTGTAAGTTACCGTGTTTTTCTACCGAAATACTGCATTAAACATAGTTGTGTTCTAAATCTGGTAACAATGCTCAACTGTCAACGTTGCTATGCCAGCATATGGCCCATGCTTGAGCACTGTCATTATAAATCTATCAAGGTCAGACCAAATTAAGCTATACCAGAGGACCAATGGTCCTGTAAACGCTCACCTGAGATCTGCATATACCAATAAACATGTTTGAATATTATGGCATTTAATCCCAGTGCAGGGGCAGATGAAGCCCTTGGGCCATTTCCTTTTTCAGAATAATAAATATTTTGTCCATTTGCCAATTTTCTGCTGGCTTTTTCCTTCAAATGACATTTTAACAGTTATTCCCATTCAAATGCATTGGCAACCCATGTTGACCTTGCCATAAACTGGGTCAAGGTCATCACAGGGTCATGATTTATATATACATTGTAGTACTTGTGCCATCGATGCTTCAGGCCAAGTTTCCTTGAAATCTGTCCACTGGTTCCGGAGAAGAAGATTTTTGAGAGATTTTTACCATATATGGGCCTGGCGGCCATCTTGGTCATGTGACCTGGATTATTTATATACACATTGATTACCCCATCCTTTAGATGCTTCACATAAAATTTGGCTTTGATTGGCCAAGTGGTTTCAGAGGAGAGATGTTTGAATATTATGGAGATATACATGTATATTGCCACGGGGTGGGGGCATATGAGCCCCTGTGGTCCATTTTTTGTCAGAATCATTAATAGTCAGTCCTATTGCCCATTTCCTGCAAGACTTTCACTTTAAATGACATTTTAAGTTTTCCCCATTCAAATGCATTGGCGACCTATGTTGACCTTGCCATAAAATAGGTCAAGGTCATCACAGGGTCATGATTTATATATACATTGTAGTGCTTTAGCCATCGATGTTTCATGCCAAGTTTCATTGAAATTGGTCCAACGGTTCCAGAGAAAAAGATTTTTGAAAAGTTTTTACCATATATGGGCATGGCGGCCATCTTGGTCATGTGACCTGGATTATTTATATATACATTGGTTATCCCTTCCTATTGATGCTTCACATAAAATTTGGCTTTGATTGGTCAAGCGGTTTCAGAGGAGCAGACGTTTGAATATAGTGAAGATATAATTGTATATTGCCCCGGGGTGGGGGCATATGAGCCCCTGGGGTCCATTTTTTTTCAGAATCATTAATATTCAGTCCTACTGCCCATTTCCTGCAAACTTTCACTTTAAATGTCATTTTAAAAGTTTTCCCCATTCAAATGCATTGGCGACCTATGTTGACCTTGCCGTAAAATAGGTCAAGGTCATCACAGGGTCATGATTTATATATACATTGTAGTGCTTTTGCCAGCGATGCTTCATGCCAAGTTTCATTGAAATTGGTCCACCGGTTCCAGAGAAAAAGATTTTTGAAGAGTTTTTACCATATATGGGCATGGCGGCCATCTTGGTCATGTGACCTGGATTATTTATATACACATTGGTTCCCCCTTCCCATAGATGCTTCATGTAAAATTTGGCTTTGATTGGCCAAGCGGTTTCAGAGAAGAAGATGTTTGAATATTATGATAATATACATGTATATTGCCCCGGGGTGGGGGCGGATGAGCCCCTGGGGCCCAATTTTTTTCAGAATCATTAATATTCAGTCCTACTGCTCATTTTCTGCAAGATTTTTCCTTTAAATGACAATTTAACAATTTTTCCCATTCAAATGCAAAGGCGACCTATGTTGACCTTGCCGTAAAATAGGTCAAGGTCACCGCAAGGTCATGATTTATATACACATTTTAGTACTTGAGTCATCGATGCTTCATGCCAAGTTTGGTTGAAATCGGTCCAGTGGTTCCGGAGAAGAAGATTTTTGAAGGGTTTTTACCATATATGGGCATGGCGGCCATCTTGGTCATGTGACCTGGATTATTTATATACACATTGGTTCCCCCTTCCCATAGATGCTTCATGTAAAATTTGGCTTTGATTGGCCAAGCGGTTTCAGAGAAGAAGATCTTTGAAAATGGTGGACGACGGACGGACGACGGACGGACGGACGACGGACGGACGACGGACGGACGGACGGACGACGGAGCATGGGTATACTATAAGCTCACCTTGTGAGCCTGACGGCTCAGGTGAGCTAATAACCATAGAAGATGGTAGAGGCATGAAATTTGGGTTCACAATACAATGGAATGGAAAAACTTTGACTAGCAACTTGGAATTTTTCAATATATAGCAAAACCAAGACACTGATCAGCTGAGCACCTGACCTGCCTCTATGCTTTAGCACATGTAGCAGCTTATTCATAAAACTACACATCAAGAATGTGAAGAGGTAAAATACCGATACTAATTTCATACATAAGTAAATGCTAATAATGAGTGATATGCTTAATAAAACATGCTACAGATTTGTTTGTTTAATGGTTTAACGATCATGTCATCAATTTTCCAGTCATGCTGGGATAGAGCCACCACTTCCTGGGTATCAACCAGTTCTAAGGAAGTCAATGTGTCTTGCTCTAGGACACTACCCAAGGATGGTGGGGGTTTGATCAAACCCCAGTCTCTTGATACGGAGCCTATCCCTCTAAGCCACCCGGCAGCTGTGCTCCCCTCTACTTGAGACAAACAAAGCAGATATAAAGAGACAGACTATGAGAAAAAATGCTTGAAAAATGTTATTTAGCACTAAAACAAACATATCATCTAAACAAACAAAGCAAGCTAAATGTTAAGCACTACAGACTACCAAGATCTTGAATACAAACCACCAGTGTCTAAGACATCATGCTTGAGAAAATTAATCTTTCATTTAGTTTAATCCCAACCTTAGCCTCTTTACAACAAGACTGTTGTAAGTCCACATTACATTATATGACAATGCATGTACATTTTATTCCTATTGTTTTGATAGATAACAGAAACTGTCTTCAACCCTAACAATGCAGTAGACAGAAGGAGACTGAGGTATATTTTCAGTTGTAAAATCTTTCTAAACTAATCTCAAGCAAAATCTCAATCTAACTGATAGCATGTACAAAGGCCATCATTGATATTCACCTATTTCCAACTGGCTTGACTCGATCAACAATGGAGCCCGACCAGATCGTGGAATAAGCCCAAATCCATTCCTTGCCGCGGGGTCCCGACTAGACCGTGATCCAAGCCCTAATCCTTGCCTCGGTATCGTGTCATCATCTTCAATAAGAATCAAGTCTGGTTCTTCTTCGATCAGCTCTGGTTCATCCAGGAGCTTGTCATGTGCTCCAGGTTCTTTGGCTGCATTGTCTTCATTGTTGCTAGCATCACTGTCTTCGTCTGACAAGTCTCTGTCACCAACTTCGTGCTGCAGTCGTGTGTATTTTTCAACAACCTATGTATTACAAATGAGCCATGTCTAGAGAAAACCAACAATATGTAGTTTAAAAACAGGTCTGACATAAACCAAGCTGTACAAGCTTAAAAGATGGCTAGAGGCTGGAAATTTTGGATTTAGAAAGTAGAGAAATTGTACTATCTGTGTAGCGAAAACAGTGGTGCTGATCAGCTTCGCAGTGACTGCGAAGTTGATCTGCACCTTTGTTTTCGCATGTTCAAAATGTTGGTTTTCTCATGACGTGGCTCAAATTAAAATCTTATGTAAGGACACAGTGCAGCTATGATAATTGATTCAAGCATTAAACTTTCTAAAGTCCCCTGAGATGAATGAAAATACTTGTAGAAATCTAACAATTGTTTGTTTGAATTGATGCTTAACGTACCAGTCAATAGCCATGGTAATGTCAAGATGTTGCCTCCATTTTATGGGACTTTTACCCAATAACCCACCCAACTAAACCGATAAGGCTTATGGATGGTTTGACGAATCATCTTTCCTGGGCAGGCTCAGACGTGAGTGGTTAACCAGTAATCAGATGGTCAGTCAGTTGCGTAGAAGTTTTGTCTCGAAGGCACAAGCAGCCCATCTATTTCTTTAGGCCCCATTGGGTGGGGGCACGAAATCTAACAAGGTGTAGATTAGTATTGTATTCAACCCAGATTGATCAGACCACTAGATGGATTGTTAAGGTGCCACAGCTTTTTTCATAAGGACGATGAAGACTCTAATTAGATTAAGCAGGTAAGCCGAGTGTATTGACTTTACCTACAAATCATTGTCACTTTGTAGCTCTAATTCCCAGACTTTCTTGACTATTTTTAACTCATATAAGCCTGGCGTCCTTTTTTATGGGACATAGGCAAACAGTATAGCCCCAGATGTGACGCCGCAAAATGCTGGGGCTATTCTGTTTGCTTAGAGGATTTTCATCGAAAAATGGAATAAAAATTCAAAATCACTCCTGATGCCCCTAAAAATGACAGTGGACTCTTCCAATTCCCAATGATGGGAAAGTCTATTTGTCATATATGGGTTAATCAGAACCAACACAAATACTGTTCCACTACTGACTGGGAGGCTCAACTTACAGCATCCATTCTATTTTTAGCATCCTTTTTATTGGCATCCAATTTCTTCTTCAACACTGGATCTATCAGTGCTGGATCATCATACTCGCTGAAAAAAAAATATTATTTAGATTTAAGTTATATGCAAAAGATAGGACTATTTCAGTCAAGACCTTAAAATTTATGGCATATACGGTCGATAAATACATGTACTCATTAAAAATTTGCACTTCTATCAGTATGATTTGGTGGTGATAATAGTGTAACAAATTTTCACAACAATTTATTTTACTCTAATTCAGTACATGCTTAAATTGATTTTGCTTGTTTGGATTGAGGTTTAACATCCTGTCAACAATTTTTCAGTCATGTCAAGGGAGACAATGCTTCTTCCATAGAACCAGTACTATGGCCAGCAAAGCCCAGCAGAGGTAGGTTTCAAACCCAGGATCTCTCAATTCAGTCCTGCACTTTATCCCAAGGCCCCCATGCTCCTATAAATAAACTAATATTCAGTAAACAGAAAAATTGCGAGCTACCTGACAGGAGCACTAAATGGTGTGGTGAAAGTGGACATGAAGTCTTCATGTCGTCTCTTCTGCAGCCTGTTCCCAACATCAGTAAATGCCTCCCTGGATAGCTCATCTATTGCATTACGCCTGCGGTTGAAAATAAAATGTGTGGAAATAGAAGAGTAGTCAAAGATTGTCTTCTTCATTTACATAGCACTACCTGAAGCACTAGATGATCCAACTGTTTTTAATTCAAGAAAAAGTGAAAATCAAGTAATTTTCAATGGTCAATTTCCACGCACTTTTCATATTCATGGCAAAGTTTGTTTTCAAAGTCAAAGACCTTCATTTTCAAGTACATGTACTTTTTAGAGCCAGTGTGAACCCTGATCCAACACAATGCAGGCTTCATACCCCAAAACTTGACTTGAAATTTCAGATTTAGGAAGCTTTTTTGTGGTTTAACATCCTACTATTGTAGCTGACAGTTTTTTAGTCAAGTTGGGAGTCCGGATGGACAGAATAAAGAAACAGGTGCTTTGAACAATATACGAGGCAAAAAATAAAATCTGCTGCATATGTGCTTTTGATTTTTGCATATAAAATATTTTGTCAAGCATTTCTAATGAGACTTTGCCATTCTTAATTCCATACCTGAGATTTAAGCAGCCCTTAGACTTGTTGGTCCTGACAATAACTATCCCATACCTGAGATTTAAGCCCTTAGACTTGTTGGTCCTGACAATAACTATCCCATACCTGAGATTTAAGCCCTTAGACTTGTTGGTCCTGACAATAACTATCCCATACCTGAGATTTAAGCCCTTAGACTTGTTGGTCCTGTCAACAACTATCCCATACCTGAGATTTAAGCCCTTAGACTTGTTGGTCCTGACAATAACTATCCCATACCTGAGATTTAAGCCCTTAGACTTGTTGGTCCTGACAATAACTATCCCATACCTGAGATTTAAGCCCTTAGACTTGTTGGTCCTGTCAACAACTATCCCATACCTGAGATTTAAGCCCTTAGACTTGTTGGTCTTGACAATAAGTTTTCTGATATCCTGATAGTCTGGAAATTCCTTTCTCTTGTTGATAAACCTTGTGATTTTCCTGTTAATCTCTGGATACCTGGTCCCTAAAATTGAAAAGCTCAGCTCAATCAAACAATGATATTCAAGACAGTTAAGTGCTTTCTTGTTTGAGATGATGATGCTTTGTCCAATTTAAGAGTGGCAGTCAAGTTTAAACCTGTTATTCATCAAAGGGATTGGGCTACATTTGTCATACCATCAGGAAAACATGTCCGTGCAATGTATACCCCTTAAACCCTATTTTACATGTAGAAAAAACTGAAGTATGCAGGAGTACTCAATTTTTTCTTAGATTGTGGGTACTCGTTAGAACCAAGCAAAAATATCAAAACATCAAATTCTTTCCAATGAAGTTTTCAATGTTTGCTTCTGAAAAAATTCTCTGTACATGTATATTGCATGACCAAGTTTTTGGTAACAGCCTGTCCACTAGCTGAGTTGAAGTGTGTATGGTCAATTATGATTAGCTTTAGTATTGATTTAACCTTACCAACACACTTCTTATATAGCAAATTTTGGAGGCAGCTTACTCACTACATACAACCTGTTATATCGACAGCTTGTATTTACAAGCTGCTGCCATTTTATTCTTAGAATAGTTTGCTAATTGTCATTTTACGTATGAAATCTTCAACATTTCCAATAGTAAACTATAGCAACAGCTTGCGAATACAAGGTGTCGATATAACAGGTTGTATGTAGTGTTACTAGGAATTTTAGGTATTATTCCCAGCTTCAATACTGAATACCCAACTTTTTGTAACTAAATGTCTTAAATTGTACAAATAGGACATTACATGCATTTGAGCCACCTCATAGGAAAACCAACAATCTGCATATGCAAAAACGAAGATGCAGATCAGCTTCGCAGTAACTGTGAAGCTGATCAGCGCCTTTGTTTTCACTACACGGATAGTACAATTCATCTAATTTCTAAATCCAAAATTTCCAGCCTCCAGCTGTCTTCTGTGCTTGTACAGCTTGGTTTGTGTCGGACCTGGTCCGAAGCCACATTGTTCGTTTTCTCATGACCCGGCTCTAATGAACATTACCTTCATAGCGGAAGAAAGTCTCTGTTGGTCTCCCCGTGGAAGTATTAGCCTTGTGTAACTCACAGAGTTTCTTGAAGACAGCCACAAACTTCTTCTTCAGCTTGTCTTCTAGGATGTAGTCGGAGTCTTCATCCTCAAGGTCATCTAGACCTAACTCGCGCTCTCGGACCTCCTCTATCTTGTCGCGGATTTGCTGAAAAATGACATTACAAAAACTAGCCACCTCGTGGGAAAACCAACAATGTGGTTTCTGTACAGGTTCGACACAAACCGAGCTGTACTAGCACAGAAGCTGGCTAGAGGCTTGAAACTTAGGATATAAGTAGAAGAAGAATTGTACTATCCATGTGGCGAAAACAAACGCGCTGATCAGCTGTGTAGTTACTGCACAGCTGATTTGCGTCTTTGTTTTCGCATATGCAAATTGATGGTTTTCTCATGCCAAGGCTCAAATGACATTACGAAAACCTGCCCATGCAATATACAGAGATTCTTTAGCCTGTAAAAATTGAAATTTTCATTCGAAAAGTTTTAATACTTTCACATTTTTGCTCAAAACAATGATTGTAGTTACACGCTGAGGCGGTTCTAATGAGGACCCACAATCTATGATTTGGATAAAAAAAATAAAATAGGTATACCCCTGTAAACCCCAGTTTTACTATATAAAAGTGGGGTATGAGCGGGTATACATTTCACCGACATGTCAGTGTATTGAGATAAAAATTTCATGACTTCAGAGATCTTTATTACATGTTTATTATGAAAATTACATGTGCCTCAAAGGTTTTTTTTTTTTTTTTTTTTTTTAAATTAAGAATTTATAGAAAACTTTGTTTCATTTAGCTCTTTACTTTCCATGAACTATCAAAAGAAGAAATTCCTCTAATCTGGCTACCAATGCAGATCATTAAATCTGGCTCCTTTAAATAGCTTTAACTTTCTCATAATTTGAGAATTTTATGCATTTTTCAGCATGAACTTACTTTGATAAAATCATAGAACTACCAGTAAAACTGGAATTTACATTAGTGTTTTGAAGTCCAGAAGTCTACAAAATTCATAGAATTTCTATGACACTGAAATTTCTCTATGTTTAATCCTGCTTGAAAATTTCTTTATTTATGAAATGACATTAAAAAAAAAAAAAAAAAAAAAAAAAGCCATAACTTTTATAAGAAATTGTTTTATTATTACCGTAAGCAGTTCCTCATATTTTTGGATCTGCCTCTGTGAGCCTGTCACTGGTCCTGATTTTGTTTTATCCTGCCTATCTTTACCCTTATCTTTACTACTTGTAGATGCTGTTGGTCCCAAATACTTTAACCTTAGCTTTTCATCTTCTAGCTTATCTACATAGACAATTCCACGCCTCGTCCTACACTCTGCTTTCAGCTTCTTTTCTTCCTGCATTCTTCCTGTTTCTTCTTCAAGCTTTTTGACAGAGATTAGTCCTAGTAATTCAGGAAAACTTTGGTCTCTTTCTTCCTCATCAGAGTTGTCATTGTTTCTTTCATCATCTGAGGTGTGATTGACCTTTTCTTCATCTTTTATAGTCTCTACTTTTGTCAATGGTATACGTCTATACTCAGGCTTTTTCACTTCTTTTTCACTTATATTAACATCGTCACAGTACACTGTCCTAATAGTTTCATCATTTTCCTTTCCCGAACACACATCATCTTCGCTGCCTTCAAACAAAGCATTCACTTCACTTTCATATTTGGCATCGCCTGATTCACTTTTTACTGATTTCATTTCTTCAGCATCACTCGAAGACTCGTCATCAGTTTCAATAAGAATAATACTACTTTGAGATTTGGCTGAACAATGCCGAGATCTGGAATGTTTGCCATTAGGAATATTTCTCTCCTTCATTTGTATCCCATTGATTATGAAATGTTCAGTAGTTTCACGTAATTTTGTCTTATCTCTGTTTTCACATTTATCAGATCCACTAGATATGTTTATTTCCTTAATACTTGTATTTGATTCGCTTGAGATGTTAATTTGCTTGTTAGTTTTATTGGATTCACTTGAAACATTCTGCATATCATTACATTCACTGTCAGATGCTGTGAAATTAACGGTTTCTTTATCTAAATAATCTTTGACTTCATCAAAATCTTTATCTTCCTCATCACTTGATGTATTCATTTCTATTGTATAATCATTTATTTCAACTAAATCATCTTGTGTTTCTACTTTTTTTCTCTTTTTAAAATTTAAGGAACATGTATCATCAGCACTTTTGTGTGTTTGTTTGTAATTGCTGTCCGTATCTGAATCTAAATTTGAAGTTGTACTACTGATTTCAGTCGAGCCTGTACTTTCAATATTTTTATCAGATTGATTTTTAAGGTCACCAGACTTTGATTCCCCAATTATATCACCATCAGCATAGTTTGTACTTGGGTTTATATTTGAAACTTCTTTTTCCTGAAATTCTGGTGAGGGTGTTCTTGAAGTGGAACTTACACTTCCTGCACCAATCCTGCCACAGTCTGAGTTTGAACCTGATGTTCTGTCTTTAAGCGTATTTGCCTTAAGTATAGTTTTGCGCAGTTTACTTCTAAATGAACTTGCAGCTGCTTGTATAGATGTCATAACCGACTTCTTAAACTTGAAGTCTCTCCAGTCTGGTGGGGTATTTTCCCCTTCATCACTGTGTAAAACTGATGGTGACTCACTCCTACACCTTGTTGTAGTGAGTTTGAGTTCATTTTGAGTATTAGCTTTTCTGATTATGTTTGGAAGCTCATTATCTGAGAAAGAGGTCTCTTGTTCTTCAATGGCATGAGGATTAACAGGCTCTGTAAGTCTTGGATGTTTCAAAGACTGTTCTGTGGCTTCTGGTATTCCATGATCAACAGATCTTTTTATTCCTTTCCTCTGAACTTTAGACCCTGATTCTGTTCTATCTGGGTAGTGACCTCTTGAGGCTCTCAAACATTTGTGGTCTTTAAGATCATTCAGAAAGTGTTTAAGATGAACAAAAATTCTGCTGGAGTCAGTTTGAATGTTATCTTTGGTTGACTGTATGAGGTCTAAAAATTCTTTACTGGCAGCAAATTCTGGGTCACAGTCCTTGTATCGTTTATTAACTAGTTTTAGGATATCCTTAGAATTTCCAAGGTGAGCACCACAGAAAAGGACAAACTGCAAAACACAGAAAAAACCTTACAATTTTTGTCTACAAAGTAAAACATACTTCAGGATACAAGGTTAAACAAACTTGAGGAAAAACAAGCAAATTCAGAGAATTTATGTCCCCCGCCTTGATAGTTTAGTTACACAAATATAATCTTAGAATAACATATATCCAAACCACATAGACTTTCTTAGTGTATGGGTCAATGCCTGAAAAATGACTTAAGTTCAAATTTAAAAAAAGTGACAAAAATTAAAGTGAGGATTACATCCAAACCACATGCATATCTTTAAAGTATGGTCAAGACATCTGTAAAGTTTCAAAAGAATCCGAATATAACTGTAGGAGAAGTTGTTTGCACAAGGGACCCACTGTCCATTCACTTTCATTGTGTAAATGTTGAAAAAGTGAGTACGTTGAAATTGCGAAAAAAGTGTCAAAAATTAATCTGAGGATTATATCCAAACCACATGCACATCTTCAAAGCATGGTCAAGACATCTGTAAAGTTTAAAACGAATCTGAATATAACTGTAGGAGGAGATGCTTGCACAAGATACCCGCTGTCCATTCACTTTCATGGTCAAAATGTCAGAAAAAATGACTAAGTTCAAACTGCAAAAAAAGTGTTAAAAATTAATCTGAGGATTATATCCAAATCACATGCATATCTTCAAAGCATGATCAAGACATCTGTACAGTTTCAAAAGAATCTGAATATAACTGTAGGAGAAGTTGCTTGCACAAGGTACCCACTGTCCATTCACTTTCATTGTCAAAATGTCAGAAAAAAATGACTAAGTTCAAATTGCGAAAAAAGTGTAAAAAATTAATCTGAGGATAATATCCAAACCACATGCATATCTTCAAAGCATGGTCTAGACATCTGTGAAGTTTCAAAAGAATCTGAATATAACTGTAGGAGGAGTTGATTGCACAAGGTACCCACTGTCCATTCACTTTCATTGTCAAAATGTCAGAAAAAATGACTGAGTTAAAATTGCAAAAAAGGTGTCAAAAATTAATCTGAGGATTATATCCAAACCACATGCACATCTTCAAAGCATGGTCAAGACATCTGTAAAGTTTCAAAAGAATTGGAATAAAACTGTAGGAGGAGTTGCTTGCACAAGGTACATACTCCTATAGGGGGACGGAAGGACGGAAGGACAGACGGACGCACGAACAGACGGACGGACGGAATGACGGAAAGCAAAAAACCATGTCCCTCCGCTTTTCTTCGTAAAGGCGGGGGACAAAAAAAAATCAGAGGACCATTGGTCCTGAGAACGCTCACCTGAAGCCTGATCTTGGAGTATTAAGTCATAATGAAATGACCTTGACCTTGAATACTCACACACATATATTGACTTCATAAGTTGTCTGCATCTGCAAAGTTTCAGGTCTCAGGCTGCAATAGTTTCCAAACCCAGTGATTTCTGAGAAAACCATAATTTTAATTTTGATATTTAAATGACCTTGGGCCAAGGTCAAGTCATGACCTTGGCCTTCATTAATTACTTACCTTCATTGACTCCATTAGTTGTCTGCATCTAGCAACTTTCAGGTCTCAGGCTGCAAAAGTTTGTTTTCGCCTTTTCCCATGTGAAAGCCTACGTTTCCAAAATTGACCTTGCCGTAAAATAGGTCAAGGTCATCATAGGGTCATCATTTCAAGAAACTATGATGGGCTGGAGTCCCAAATGCTACATACCAAGTTTCATGAAAATTGGCCTGCCGGTTTTGGAGAAGATTTTTAAAAGGTTTTTACCATATATGGGCGTGGTGGCCATCTTGGTCATGTGACCTGGATTTCGCGATCAAACTTTCGTCTCCCCTACCCATGGATGCTCCACATAAAATTTCACTTTGATTTGCCAAGCAGTTTCAGAGAAGAAAATCTTTGAAAAGTGTGTATGGACAACAGACTGGCCAAGGTCAAGAGATGACCTTGACCTATATTAATCACATACCTTCATCTACTCCATTAGTTGTTTGCATCTACCACTTTTCAGGCCTCAGGCTGCAATAGTTTTCAAAAAATCCATAGTTTTCACTTCTTCCAATGTAAAAGCCTATGTTTCCAAATTTGACCTTGCCGTAAAATAATTCAAGGTCATCCAAGGGTCATCATTTTACCAAACTATGATGGGCTGAGGTCCCCAATGCTACATACAAAGTTTCGTGGAAATCGGCCCACCGGTTCTGGAGAAGATTTTTGAGTGGTTTTAACCATATATGGGCGTGGCGGCCATCTTGGTCATGTGACCTGGATTTCGCGATCAAACTTTCGTCTCCCCTACCCATGGATGCTCCACATAAAATTTCACTTTGATTGGCCGCGCAGTTTCAGAGAAGATCTTTGAAAACTGTGTATGGACAACAGACCTATATTAATCACATACCTTCATCTACTCCATTAGTTGTTTGCATCTACCACTTTTCAGGCCTCAGGCTGCAACAGTTTTCAAAAAATTCCATATTTTTCACTTTTTCCTATGTAAAAGCCTATGTTTCCAAATTTGACCTCGCCGTAAAATAGGTCAAGGTCATCCAAGGGTCATCATTTTATCAAACTATGATGGGCTGAGGTCCTTGATGCTTCATACCAAGTTTCGTGGAAATCGGCCCACCGGTTCTGGAAAAGAAGATTTTTGAGTGGTTTTTACCATACATGGGCGTGGCGGCCATCTTGGTCATGTGACCTGGATTTCGCGACCAAACTTTCGTCTCCCCTACCCATGGATGCTCCACATAAAATTTCACTTTGATTGGCCGTGCAGTTTCAGAGAAGAAGATCTTTGTAAAGTGTGTATGGACAACAGACTGGCCAAAGTCAAGAGATGACCTTGACCTATATTAGTCACATACCTTCATCTACTCCATAAGTTGTTTGCATCTACCACTTTTCAGGCCTCAAGCTGCAATAGTTTTCAAAAAATCCATAGTTTTCACTTTTTCCTATGTAAAAGCCTATGTTTCCAAATTTGACCTTGCCGTCCAAATTTGACCTTGCCGTAAAATAGGTCAAGGTCATCCAAGGGTCATCATTTTATCAAACTATGATGGGCTGAGGTCCTTGATGCTACATACCAAGTTTTGTGGAAATCGGCCCACCGGTTCTGGAGAAGAAGATTTTTGAGTGGTTTTTACCATATATGGGCGTGGTGGCCATCTTGGTCATGTGACCTGGATTTCGTGATCAAACTTTCTTCTCCCCTTCCCATGGATGCTCCACATAAAATTTCACTTTGATTGGCCGCGCAGTTTCAGAGAAGAAGATCTTTGTAAAGTGTGTATGGACAACAGACTGGCCAAGGTCAAGAGATGACCTTGACCTATATTAGTCACATACCTTCATCTACTCCATAAGTTGTTTGCATCTACCACTTTTCAGGCCTCAGGCTGCAATAGTTTTCCAAAAATCCATAGTTTTCACTTTTTCCTATGTAAAAGCCTATGTTTCCAAATTTGACCTTGCCGTAAAATAGGTCAAGGTCATCCAAGGGTCATCATTTTATCAAACTATGATGGGCTGAGGTCCTTGATGCTACATACCAAGTTTTGTGGAAATTTTCACCGGTTCTGGAGAAAAAGATTTTTGAGTGGTTTTAACCATATATGGGCGTGGTGGCCATCTTGGTCATGTGACCTGGATTTCGCAATCAAACTTTCTTCTCCCCTTCCCATGGATGCTCCACATAAAATTTCACTTTGATTGGCCAAGCAGTTTCAGAGAAGAAGATCTTTGAAAAGTGTGTATGGACGACAGACTGGCCAAGGTCAAGAGATGACCTTGACCTATATTAATCACACACCTTCATCTACTCCATAAGTTGTTTGCATCTACCACTTTTCAGGCCTCAGGCTGCAATAGTTTTCCAAAAATCCATAGTTTTCACTTTTTCCCATGTAAAAGCCTATGTTTCCAAATTTGACCTTGCCGTAAAATAGGTCAAGGTCATCCAAGGGTCATCATTTTATCAAACTATGATGGGCTGACATCCCCGATGCTACATACCAAGTTTCGTGGAAATCGGCCCACCGGTTCTGGAGAAGATTTTTGAGTGGTTTTTACCATATATGGGCGTGGCGGCCATCTTGGTCATGTGACCTGGATTTCGCGATCAAACTTGAAATGCCACTACCCAAGGAGGCTCCACATAAAATTTCAACTAGATTGGCCATGCGGCTTCAGAGAAGAAGATGTTTGAAATTGTGGACGACGACGGACGACGGACGGACGGACGTCGGATCATGGCTATCCTATTAGCTCACCTTGTGAGCCTTCGGCTCAGGTGAGCTAAAAATCATTACTCACATGATTTGTAAATGTACAAAAAGGAAAATGTCATGTACTCAGTTGACACGGGGTAGGTCAGTAATGTCTGTTCCCAAAATGTCTACTCAAAAATGTCTATTCAAATAATATCTCCTGTGCCAAAATGTCCACTGTAATAAAATGTTTGTTTAAGGATGTTCGCTGCCAATGAAAAAGTATTTAAACTTTTTTTCTAACCACTCTTTTTTGATTCCAAAATACAACACAAGACATTTGAAAACAAAATAAATATAGGGTAGTGTGCATTTTTTCAAGCTACAGGCCTCTGAATGAGACCTCTGAGCACCATGTTTTAAATTTGGTAAAATTAATTTAATTTATAATTCTTTGAAACATACCTGTCTTGAACAAAAATACAACTAGAATGTTTTCAAAAGTCATAATATTTACGTAGCGCAGACAATTTTGGACCAAAAGCATAGAAAAATTTGCAACTTCAAGTGGAATTTTACGATTCCTTTTATAACCCTACCCCCACACTTGAAAAGTCGGAAAAAAATCAATATTTTGAAATGTACCAAACCCATATTTGTTGATTCAAACTTTTTCTTGTATTTTCACACAACACAGAACTTGGTAATATTGTTCGAATAAAAGAAAGAAATATATAGGGCAGTGAGCATATAAGAGAGAACCGACAACTTGAAAATCGGCATTTTCGGCCTTTTTTCGGCTGTTTTGTTTCTAAAAGCCCATTTCATAAAACCACCTCAAATTTTAAAACCAGCACACCAAAGACACAAAGAATGACTTAGAAGACCATGTACACATATACTGCTGCTAAAATAAACATCGAACTAGTGCAATTAATTTGAAGATGTGTAATATTCAAGTTTAATCTACCCCACCCCCTAAATTTTACTGACAACTAAAATTTTCTGAAAAGTTGCAGAAAATGGGGTGAGAAAATGAAGTTTCTTAGATTGACAATTTTCATGGCTAATTCGATGCATATTATCGATATGTATCCAAATATAAAATATGAGGAAAATATCTGCAACCGTTTACGAGATATTCAAGAAAAGAAAAACCGGAAGTTCCGAAATGTCAAATGTTAGCAGCGAACATCCTTAAATAAACTTTATTTTTATAAAGGTTAAATTAAATAAATAATGGACTACTTTGAATGAAAGAATATAAATAAAGTTCAAACTGTTAAAATAACCCATAATTTAACTGGTTATTCAAACTTTTATACAGTAGACATTATATGAATAGACAGTTTGGCACAATAAACATTATGGGTTAGACATTCTAGCACCTACCCCTTGACACATTGTTCAGTTCAACTGTTGAGACTCTGAACTGCATATTATCAGCATATTGTAATCAATTTGAACCAAGACACCTTTTTTTATAAAACTTCAGAGCAATTTTTTTCAAAAGTATGACAAAATGATTTTTGTTAAACAATATGTGATACTCTTCATAACCATTTACTGTATAGTATATGCATTTACCTCAACAAAAACATCTTCAGTTTCCATGGTTCTGAATGCCAATCTTCACACTGAAATGAAAACAAAGCTCTGTCAACAAACAAAGGTGCTATAATTTATGTGAGCCGCCGCATGGAAAACCAACAATTTGCATAGGCGAAAACAAAGGCGCAGATCAGCTTTGCGGTTCTTGGCGGTAACCGCAAAGCTGATACGCACTTTTGTTTTCACTACAGGGATAGTACAATCCCTCTTCTACTTGAATACAAAATTTCAAGCTTCTAGCCTGCTTCTGTGACTGTACTGGGCGGTTTGTGTCAGACCTGGTCGGAACCCAAATTGTTGGTTTTGTTGTGCACAGGCTCATATAACAGGTAAGCTAATAGGGCAGGTCGGCAAGGTACTCTTCCGTGAAAAGAAATCAACATCAGTCACCTTTCCAGCTATTTTCTTCATTCGGTGGAGGTAGTAACCTCGGTCATTATCACTGTGCGTTTACTACTTTCAGACGCTAATAAAATCATATAACAAAAACATTACGCATTCCTTACCTTGCAATAAATTAATCAGAAAATCTAATGGAATATGCGAAAATCTAATAGAATATGCAATGTTTTGATGAAAAAATTTCATTTTGATTCCAGATTTTGCGCTCCAAATTTGGTAAGGCATAGACTCGTACACTCAGCTGATGAGTACAATCTCCATGGAGCGAAACGTCTCTTCACCATTCCGAATGTACTTTCAGCCTCGTGTCCATCCGTAAAACAAGATGGCGAAAACAAGTGGTTTTTACACACCGATTGTTTTACATAGAATTCCATCGTTAATAGAAAGAAATGCTCACCGACACTTCGCTGTTTGATGAAACACATATTTATAGAGCCCCAGATAATTTTTTTTCCTGAGGAGTATTTTACTCCTGAAATTTTCTCCAGAGGAGTAAAATGACATCACAAGGTGTAAAAAGCCCTTTTTTGTTTAATCATGAAGTTTTTGTTGTAGGAGTATTTTGGCACGCAATGATCAAATAATATTTTTTTAAAATAATGTTAAAACTAATTGGCTTATAAATTTAAACACCAAACAATCAAATTCAATATATATATATAATTGTATTGCCATTAACTTTTGATTCTTGATTCTTGGTCTAAGACTAAAAGTGACGTCCAATTGAAAAGTGTTATTGGCATATACTCAGTGCTCCAGATAATTTTTTTCTCAATCAGTACGGTACTGGTCAAAATTTAAGCCAATCAGTATCCAGATTTCGGCTTCAGTACCTGTTCTATTTGCCCACGAAAGGACTTTTAAGTCCAACCCTGTGAAAAATTTGGGCATAGGTTCCCCTGTATTTTGCATTTTATTCTTCACCCTCTCCTTAACCCAGGCCTATTGAAAGATATGGGCAAGACAGAAGTAAAAGGGAAGGTGGGGGAGTACATTGGCTCATAAAGACTTGCAAGTCTTGACTAAGTGTCAGCGTCCAATGCACAACCTTTCCCCTTATTGACCTTAGATAGATATGAAAATGCTACATACTCTGGTTTCAAAGCGATGTATCAGCTTAAATACATGGTGGAATTTTGTGATTTAAAACCCCAAGATTTTCACCATTTTCCATCGTTGTTTACTTGCATTTAACTCTGGAAACAAATGTTCTACTTTCGTTTTCTTCGTAGTAAAATATGCCAACTACCGATGTAAGCGCGAATTTGATTGGTTGAAATTTAAATAAAGCTAGAAATTCGTATTTTGTGGACCAATCGTATGTGACGACTTTTCGTGGCACTCGGGAAGAGTTGTAAATACAAGAACTCCGCGGAGGTCGATATCGCACCTGCATCGGGCAAAGTCAATAGACCGTGAAATATAGTTCAAGGGCACCGGGTCAAGGTGCGTGCTTGAAGGGCATGTCAAGGACAATTACTATGCAATGTTTCAGACTCGCAGCTATCTCTGATGTCGAGAAAACCAAACTTTGACGTAAAAATTTTCAAAGTCAGTGGACCATGAAATATAGGTCAAGGGCACCGGGTTAAGGTGCGTGCTTGAAGGGTATGTCAAGGACAATTACTATGCAAGGTTTCAGACTTGCAGCTATCTCTGATGTCGAGAAAACCAAACTTCGACGTAAAAATTATCAAAGTCAGTGGACCGTGAAATATAGGTCAAGGGCACCAGGTTAAGGTGCGTGCTTGAAGGGTATGTCAAGGACAATTACTATGCAAGGTTTCAGACTCGCAGCTATCTCTGATATCGGAAAACCAAACTTCGACGTAAAAATTTTCAAAGTCAGTGGACCGTGAAATATAGGCCAAGGGCCCTGGGTTAAGGTGCGTGCTTGAAGGGTATGTCAAGGACAATTACTATGCAAGGTTTCAGACTCGCAGCTATCTCTGATGTCAATAAAACCAAACTTCGACGTAAATGTTGACAAAACTTCGACGTGAAAATTTTCAAAGTCAGTGGACCGTGAAATATAGGTCAAGGGCACCGGGTTAAGGTGCGTGCTTGAAGGGTGTGTCAGGGACAATTACTATGCAAGGTTTCAGACTCGCAGCTATCTCTTATGTCGAGAAAACTAAACTTCGACGTAAATGTTGACGGACGAACGAACGAACGAACGAACGTACGGACGGACGGAAATTTGAACTCCTATATCGCACCCTGCTATAAGCAGGTGCGATAAAAATAATTATGGGCCTCGTAAAAGTGGCATGCGGAGAATCTGCCTCAAATTAGCGGCACTCGGGGGATAATGAGTTAAGGTTACCGTCAATTAGCGTAACCCAACCGTATCGGTCATTTCGTTCCCGTTTTTGGTACTGATAAAATTTCAATTTCTACCGTATCTGCGAAAATTAAGTCCGTAAATTATGGCTGAACGGACGCTATCTGGAGCACTATATACTGCTGATCAACATCCTGTGAATGAGTCCACTAAGTTGCGTTGAACAGCTTTTGAGCATTTGAAGACAGAGGTCAAATAGCGGGTTGATAGCGTTTTGTTGTCTAGAAATCTACTTTCGGTTTTACTGTTGTACTTGATTTTGATATTTTACGATAAGCCGTTGCATACTTACAAGGTCGTTTCGTACCTTTTTCACTTCGGCCGAGTCTGTTCAACGGCGCGAATGAATCTGATTCAGGACTTTCGAATGGGGCATATCGTGTGAGTTTGTTCACCTGAATTGAGTTTATCACCGAAATAAACTATCAGTAATAAAATTAAGATCGCTCAACTCTATTTTTGCGGGTACATCTACGGTCACGCCAAGGATGATATCTGTCGCCACTATGCTATATGTAATTCATTAATAAATGCATGATCCACTATTTTTTTAATTCGAAACTTTATTAAAATCTGTTATTCTTTCCAGTGTTTATGAATAATAATTAGAGCACAAACTGGCAATGAAGACATCTCTTTAAATTCTTAAGAGAAGCCACTAAGTGATTTGAAGGCAAGTTTTCCCTGTCGTTTCCTTCAAAACTTAATTACCAATTAAAAACTGGCAAGCCTAATTACAGGTAATGCTCACTTCAAACAAAGATAATATACAAAGAAATAAGTATGCAGTGATCAGGAAAAGGGGCAATCACTGTTCACGCTTCATTGACTCTTGAAAAACGAAATGTTGTTTTAGTTAATTGGTGACAATTATCACATTGACACTTCCACATTCTAGGGTTTTTCGGTTGGAAAAAGTTACATTTTTAGTCCGAACGAGAAAAATATAACAAATGAAATTAGTCTTGACAGCTTTTAATACAAAGTTAACTTCAGATCAGAATCGTTATTTGTAGCTTTGATAAAAATTTGTTTTGAAACAAAGAAAAAAATATGTGTTTGTAATTGGCCTAAAGTAAAAAAAAACAACAACAACAAACGATCGCTCTATCTCTAAACAAATCGAACATTTCGGCGGTGAAAGAAGTCACATTAAAAAAGGGCGACTCGGCGTTCGAGAGTGTTGTATTTTGTCATGGAACGAATCGTCTCGGACCAAGTATCTTAAAACACAACACGCGAAATCAAGTGCAACACCATCGTCCAATCAAAATCAAGATTAGCCGATGGTCCGGGCATCGTGGTTTGATAAAGGCTTGACAAAATTATTCAGATACTTTTCTCGGAAGCATGAAAGCATCTGTTATTGTTTTGATTGGATTAAGATGGCGATAGCCAACGACATCAATTTGGATTTGTTGCGTATATTAGAAATTGCATGCGTAAATGGTACTCATCAAATTTCAGTCAGAGGCGTATCTGCTGATTTTAGGGTCGTAAAATACGCAAATATGACCCTTATCTTGGGCTCTGTATTTAAATTTCTATCAATAAAATTTTCTCCTCAAAATTCTGCGTTTTCTTTTTCTAACAGATTCATTTTTCAGCTGTTTGTCATCGTTTTCACTCGTGTGGGGCCGTTTCCGGAACAAGCCGAACACATATGCCGATGTTTACGGAAACTGACATCGAACATTAATTTATTCCAGTTGAAAGGTCAGGATTTGGCCTTGTCCAATGATATGCACGTATTTCTACAAATGACGTCAATCAGGTCGACCATTTTGAATTCGACGCGCGGCGTTTGACGTCAGCAACACGCGCTGCATTATACTAATTGGTCAATTAAATATTAATTGACAATTAACTTTCCATATATGGAAATGGTCGGAAGTCAATTCTCGGCGTAAACATACGAACATATACGGACGATTTAGTGCACTGAAAGAATGACAACCAGAAGTTTTTAAACGAGAATAAAACCGCTAAAAACGGACAAAATATGTTGGATTTTTTTTTCTAAAAGCACATTAAACATGTTAGTAATGCATTGATGAAGTGTATTCTTCTTGATTTATCTTGAAGAAGTTGCAATTATCGACACTTCGTTTCACCATTGAAAAGCCAACTGGGATCGCAACAAAGGGATATGGAACATATATGTGTAATATAGCGGAGTGAGATCTCGCAACTAGGTAAGGCATAGCGATAAACACTGAGTAATGTACCTCCACCGAATGAACAAACTTACCTGTATGATGTCATCCCTGCATGCCCTATTTAAGCATAATTATAATTGTGTTAATTAAAAAACTAAAACTTCCTGCATGAATACTATTCTGTTTTTAGCTTTGAAAACAATAGATGATATTTAAATGTATCCATTTAGCGGCATCGGCACGACCTTCCTGCGAATAGCCAGTGTCTCAATGGACAGGTCGAGTTGAAACGTAAAAATGAGTATATACCTATTTTTAAGTATATACTTAGTTTTAAGGATAGCAGCTCATAGTAAGAGATAGGAAAATCAATGCAAAAAACTAACTAATGACTTTATACAATAAAGAGAAAGAGTTGCAAAACCAAACTTGGCCAGTTGTTCAAGGGTCATATACACTTTCAGATTTTAAAATAATTTTTAACATCTACCGATGCATTGTTGTGTTAGCACGTTTTTTGTTTTGTATGTATTTTCCCATATGAAGATTTATTGATTATTACTAATCATTGTTTACTTTGAGAATATCCCAGTGGGAGGTATGTATACTAAGTGAGAGAAGGGTGTGTATTTGTGTGAAATTCAAGGGGTTGTCTCATACATATCCTAAATGCATGTTTCCTTCAAAATGCAGAAAATGCAATGGTAGAAGTTGAAAATTATTTAAAAATCTGAAAGTGTATATGAACCTTCAACAACTGGCCAAGTATGGTTTTGCAACTTTTTCTCTTTACTGTGTAAAGTCATAATTTAATTTTCTGCATTGATTTTCCTATCTCTAAGTATGAGCTGCTATCCTTAAAACTAAGTATATACTTAAAAATAGGTATATACTCATTTTCACGTTTCAACCCGACCTGATGGACGCCAAATCTGGCATTCCAAGATCCTTTCTACAATGTATATTACTGGACCATCAACGGAATGAGCAAAAATGGTAAGATAGGTGCAGTTATTGGAGACAGCTTTGAGTTTCAACTCAGTTTGGATTTTGAATTTATTTGAATCAATTCCTGGCCTCTTATTCGTAGTTATGTAAGATCAGTCAAATAAACAAAATATGTGGCTTATTGAAAATGAATCATTCATACACAAGTTTTGCCTTTCGACTGGGAAATGTAGATTTTTCTACGGATTTTATACGACTTCAGCTTTTTTTCGTTCGCCAAACTTTTGGAGTAAAATCCAACACCCAGCTATTCGTATACATGTCGTGTTATGTACCATTTCGTTCGTTACCTTATATGAGGTCCGTGTGATTACCCCAAAACCGTCTTAAAACATTAAGAGCTTGGACAACTCATAGATGGCATTTGTGAAGTATAAAAAAAGGTACTTGCATTGCGATTTTAGTGCCAGCATATATGCAGATGAACTTATCACAAAAAATGGATGCTGCGTAACCGGTGTGACCCCGGGTATTGTCAGTTTCTCTCTTTTTTTTTCTTCTGATACTGGGTCGACCATTTTCTGATCATCACCCTCAGTTCAAAGCGTTTTGCCAGTATTTTTTTCTGGCTCTTAGTCTGAACTCATTTCTAAATAGCATCTCAGACATCGGCTGTTGGTACAATTGCTAATTAACATGGGCTCTGAACCAGGCCTTAGATAAGAAATTTTAGTAATTATCGTACATTACGCGCCCATTTTTTGAGAAAAAAAAAAAATGCGTAACGAGAAATTTAAATGAGTACATAAGAAAAATCACACAAAGCGTCGCTGGCAATTTTACTTTCGAATAAATTTATTTGATTTTATTGAGATTGTTTATGACGTTATGTACGCTGTTGGTAAACGTAACTGTAACGCGACGTTGCCGATAAAATATACAGGCAAAATCAAGTAGCCTAGATTTTAATCGACAAAAACATATATTATTCAGCTGTAAATGCATTTAGAATATACCCGCACTAGTTATAATTTTAAGATTATCACTTCTATCATATTATGATTATTTTGATGGCTATATTATAATTGAATAGACGTTATGCACCAGTCATTTGTATCCCCGGCACCACTAGGGCCGCGGAATAGCGGGGCTTTTAACTTTTCAAATCTTAAAGCACTGGTAAAAGCCCGCACTGGTAAAAGCCCGCACTGTAGGGCCAAATGTTTGGTAAAATCCCTGCTAAAAGCCCCGGTCCCCGGGAACAAATGATTGAAGGTATTTGAATAATCTTTACAAGTTGGCCCTGTGGTGTCATAGAAGACTATTTGAAAACACACCTACACCCACCCACACACTTAGCCCCCCCCCCCCCCCCACACACACACACACCAGGAGGTAGCCTTTGGCACTGAATGAACTTTTAAAATTAATGTTCTTTAAATTTTGCTTACTAGAATAAAATTGCTCATGAAACTTTAGTGATTAAATATGAAAATACAGCGAAATAGTTCTTAAAGTAATGCTAGATATTCATGTTTGAAGGTGTGGTTGGACACTAAAATGCTATATTGGCGGAAAAAAAACCCGGGACATCCCTGGCACTGTCGTGACTCGTCGGAACTTAAATCCCGGCACTTAAGCCCCGCTATGTCCCTGCTACCCCCGGCCCTAGGGGGCCCTAGGGGGGGCCGGGGATACAAATGACTGGTGCATTAGGCCTACATTAAAACAATGCATATAAATACGGCCATATGAAAATACGGTGAAGTAACGCAAAGGTTTATGTTCTTTTCCTACGAGTAGAAGGTGGTATTTTACATGTATGTGTATGTATCACTTTTTATAATATTTTCTTATCAGAGTTTAAAACAATTGTTCCTCGTATTCGTCTTTCTCTGTTTTTTTTTTTTTTACTTTGTACTAATACATTAGTCATTTGTAACCACGGTCCTCCACCTACGGGGAAGCCGGATGGCGGATAGCAGATCTATCTGCCAATACTTCTTAACCTCCTTAGAGGACTTCAGAAGGAATTCCGGTATACCAAGTGCTAAACCAGAGGACCAATGGTCCTGTAAACGCTCACCTGAGATCTGCTGTATATACGAATGTTATAGAAAATAGTCCCAGTATAGGGGCAGATGAAGCCATTGGGCCTTTTTTTTTTTTTTTTTTTTTTTTTTTTTTTTTTTTTTTTTTTTTTTTTCAGAATAATCAATATACTGTCCATACAAGTTTTTCCCTTCAAATGACATTTTAACATTTTACCCATTCAAATACATAGGCAACCCATGTTGACCTTGCCTTAAAATAGGTCAAGGTCATCACAGGGTCATGACTTATACATACATTGTAGTACTTGAGTCATCGATGCTTCATGCCAAATTTCTTCGAAATTGGTCCACTGGTCCCGGAGAAGAAGATTTTTGAAGGGTTTATACCACATATGGGCATGGCGGCCATCTTGGTCATGTGACCTTGATTATTTATATATACATTGATTCCCCCATTCTATAGATGCTTCACATGAAATTTGGCTTTGATTGGCCAAGCAGTTTCAGAGGAGAAGATGTTTGAATATTATGGTAATATACATGTATAATGCCCCGGGCTGTGGCAAATGAGCCCCTGGGGTCCAAATTTTTTTCAGAATCATTAATATTCAGTCCTACTGCCCATATCCTGTAAGACTTTCACTTTAAATGACATTTTAAAAGTTTTCCCCATTCAAATGCATTGGCGACCTATGTTGACCTTGCTGTAAAATAAATCAAGGTCATCCAAAGGTCATGATTTATAAACACACTGTAGTACTTCAGTCCCCGATGCTTCATGCCAAGTTTTGTTGAAATCGGTCCATTGGTTCAGGAGAAGAAGAATTTTAAAGGGTTTTTACTATATATGGGCATGGCGGCCATCTTGGTCATGTGACCTGGATTATTTATAAACACATTGGTTCCCTCTTCCCACAGATGCTTCCTATAAAATTGAACTTTGATTGGCCAAGTGGTTTCAGAGAAGAAGATCTTTGAATATTTTTGTAATATATATGTATATTGCCCCGGGGTGGGGGCAGACCAACCCCTGGGGTCCAAATTTTTTTCACAATTACCTGCCTTCAGTCCATTTGCCCATTTCCTGCAAGATTTGCCTTTCAAATGACATTTTAACAATTTTCCCCATTCAAATGCATGGGCGACCTATGTTGACCTTGCCGTAAAATAGGTCAAGGTCATCCAAAGGTCATAATTTATAAACACATTGTAGTATACTCTAGACCCGAATGCTTCATGCCAAGTTTCTTTGAAATCGGTCTAGTGGTTCCGGAGAAGAAGAATTTTAAAGGGTTTTTACCATATATGGGCATGGCGGCCATCTTGGTCATGTGACCTGGATTATTTATAAACACATTGATTCCCCCTTCCCATAGATGCTTCCTATAAAATTGGGCTTTGATTGGCCAAGTGGTTTCAGAGAAGAAGATCTTTGAATATCTTTGTATTATATATGTATATTGCCCTGGGGTGGGGGCAGACCAACCCCTGGGGTCCAATTTTTTTCAGAATTACCTACCTTCAGTCCATTTGCCCATTTCCTGCAAGATTTGCCATTCAAATGACATTTTTACAATTTTCCCCATTCAAATGCATGGGCGTCCTAAGTTGACCTTGCCGTAAAATAGGTCAAGGTCATCCAAAGGTCATAATTTATAAACACACTGTAGTACTCTAGACCCGATGCTTCATGCCAAGTTTTGTTCAATCGGTCCAATGGTTCCGGAGAAGAAGAATTTTGAAGGGTTTTTACCATATATGGGCATGGCGGCCATCTTGGTCATGTGACCTGGATTATTTATAAACACATTGGTTCCCCCTTCCCATAGATGCTTCATATAAATTTGGCTTTGATTGGCCAAACGGTTTCAGAGAAGAAGATCTTTGAAAATGGTGGACGACGGACGGACGGACGACGGACGACGGGCGCCGGACGGACGCCGGATCATGGCCATCCTATAAGCTCACCTTGTGAGCCTAACGGCTCAGGTGAGCTAAAAGGGGGGGGGGGGTTAGCTGAAATAAAAGCAGAGTGAAGTGGGTGACATGAGTTTGTACAGTTTGTAGAGTGTTAGTATACATGTAGTTCAAAATATAATAACAGTGTCTGGTGATTAGGGAGACACATGCACCACCTGGCAGACAGCATGACTGAACTGTGCCACGGTGGGGAGCATGACAATGCTGGTGGGTAGAGCGTTCCAATGTACTACAGTTCTTGGATAGAAGTTGTATTGCAGTAATTGGTAGAGGTCTGAATTTGTCTGTAAGCCAGGGGATGGATGAATCTGGACTCCCTGCGGTTTGGTATGAGGTAGTCAGTCTGAGGGATTGCCACAAGATCAAGTGTGATCTTGTATAGCATGACCAATCGAGTGTCTATTCGTCTAATGGACGCCAGTAGAGCATTTGGGTTACGCTAGAGGTGGTCCTGTAGTCATGAGTAGCTCACCTAGCCGCTCTGCGCTGAGCAGATTCTATCTTGTATATATCACAGTCAGAGTGGGGAGGCCAGACGGAGGAGGCGTATTTCAAATGAGGTCTTACCATTGTTTTGTATGCTGTAGATTTTGGGTCTTGATTGTGTACTTTAATGTTGCGTTGCGTTTGAGAAATCCAAGCCGGGCTAAAGTGCGGGTCAGTCCCGGCAGTGCAGGGAAATGGCGGGGTTTTGATATTAAGATCCTTACCCCAGGAAGATTTTCTATTGCGAAGGGCAAGGCAAAGAGCATAGATGTGTCCACCAGTTTGAGGTTCGCTCGTGTTTTGACAGGCAATACCATAATTAATATGTGCAGTTGAGACTGCATATCAGGATTTTATCAAAAATCAAAAGATAGAATAGTATTAATTATGCAACTGTCTACTCCATTTCTTTGTTTACATTCAATTTTTCACAACCACTACCGGAACCTGCATATACCTGGACGACACCAGATTATAGAGGCTTAGAAAATAGATCCCATGGTAACGTCATTTTGTTTATGAATAAATGCGCATCTGCCCAAATATTTTCGTAATTTACGCGGTACCCTGATTTATTTAATTAATTTAATTATTTACAATTTATCCCATTCTACCAGGGACTGAAATGATCTTTCTTACTCTTCTCCGACCTCTGTTGAAATGTCGACGGTTACATGTCAAATTGTAGTATGATTTTCTGTTTTTTCTTTGAAGTTTTTGTAACATTAAATCCAATACAAGTCAATATCAAAAGAGGCTAGCAAAGATAAGGAGCGAAAACCGTGCAATAACTTCCTGATATTGGAAGGTACAGTACGGATCTGCCAATTTGTGTTGTGTCACACTACAAGTTAGTTAAAGACCTCGTATAAATAAGTAAAAACAGCTCGTCTTCGACTCTCTTTATTTTTAGACATCTCAGATCATTTTTGACCTGCATCCGGGTTTTTTCCATATGGAAGATGAAAAAGGCAACAAACTGCATCTCTTTAAAAAGTACTTTAAGATGATGTTTTTTTTTACTATACAAGTCATCATTGATCCTTATTGTTATTCATTTTAATCGCTTTTTGTGTGACGAAACCTTTTGCAAAGAAAAATTAAAATAAAAAATCTGTGGATTTTGAAATTTTATGATCCATGCAGGCCATCGTAGATAAGATGCGTTCGGATTTTCTCCATTGAATATAGGCGTGTTCGGATCAAAGGCTCTGCTTCACAGAACGAGTTGTTTCCGACAGTAAGGGCTCACCGCACAATAACGATATTTTTACATTTTTTTTTCATCAGATTGATATCCAGGAATTTTGGCGTAGGTATATATGCATTAAAACTGTCAACGTTAAAACGAATAGGTACAGTTTAGATCTACATCTTTCTGTTGCAAATGGATTTGTTTCTTCTAAAATTTATGATAAGCGCGATGACTTTGATTTTGATATAGTAAATTTTCCTTTTTTGGATGGTGACGTTCCTCGTCGTGCTTCTTATGGTGTATACATTTCGCAACTTATTAGGTTTGCTAGAGTCTGCAATCATGTTACAGACTTCAACGCTCGAAATAAATGTTTAACGGCAAAACTTCTCCAACAGGGCTATCGGTATCATAAACTTCGAAAAACCTTTTCTAAATTTTATCGTAGACACTATGAATTGATTTCCAAATATAATGTTGGGTTAAAGACACTTTTAAGTGAGGGCCTTTCGGAACCTGAATTTCATGGTGACTTGGTTTACAAATTAAAGAAACTTAAAGGAATAAATGATTTTTCTTTTCAGTTAGGAAAAATCATAACACGTTACAGACGTATAGGTTATAACTTGAATGTTATGCGACAGTCTGCATGCTTAGTTTTTAACCCAATCATGGTTGATAACTATGCTGCCTTCTTTAATTGCACGCCGGTGGGTCGGGCGTCAGACTCTATGATGGCCCCGACTTAAAGCTATTCATTTTAGTTGGTTGGGGCCGGAGCTTCTTGTCTGTTGCTTGGCCCACCGGGGTCCAACTGGTGTTTTTCTTTTGCTCCGGAGTTAGTAGGTTATTCGGCGCCCAGGGATCTCCATCGTCGGGCAGCTTACTCAATCTGTGAGTCCTGGTTTTTGATTCATCAGGATGTTTATCATGATTTATTTGTTTGTTCTTGATGATTCATTTACTAGTTAGAGATTCACCACGAGGACCGAAGAACTAACTAAATGTTGTGAACCACTGCAGAAGCTGAGGGTGAGGTTAGGTACCTGTAAAGCCGGTTTAAGCCCGCCAGTAACTTTGTGTTACTGATCGTTTCAAGTCGATACTTCTGTAGTGGTTCTTTTTGATTTATGTCTTGGTGTTTAAAATTTTTTGTGCTGTTGGCGCCTTGTGTGTGTTTTCGTGTTTTTAGTTGGGTTAAGGTAGCTGGGTGGCCACCTATTGGGAAAATAGCTGCTCATTCGGCTTACGATATGTTTCGTGGTATAAGTGCCTGATTGTTGGTTTGGTTTTTTCCCACCTCGGTTTTTGGAGTGGGAATCTTTTTCTGATTGCGCCTTTTCCTGGACTTTGCCTGCTTGTACCTTTTTTCACTGAGCGTTTAGCTGTCAGGCTAAGGTAGTGATGTCATTTCAACAACAGAGCAAACTAGTCTTGTGTCCGTCAAAGATGGATTTCAGTCCCAAAACTATATATCTTGTGGATAGGTATCACTACTACATTACTGAGCTTCTATGCACTGTCAACAATTTATATTTTAGAATAAACTTTCAATAAAGCATATATAAAATGTACATCATGCATCCTGTACCCTATTGCTGAACAGATATTAATCTTCGACAATTATCTTTTTTAAAGATGTTTCCTGTACGGGTGCGTTCCTTTACCGGAATGGACCGGAATGAACATAATTACCGGAATGGACTACCGGAATGGACATTATGCTATGGCTTTGGGTGCTTTAAATAAATTTCATCTGTATAAAATGTACTTCTGTAGTCATTTGAATAGTTTGCATAAGATAAAATTCATCTCAGTATAGCAAAATTGACCTCCCAGGGTGGTTAGGGTAGCTCAGTGGTGGGGTCTGGGGGCCACTGCTCAGAGGTTTCTTTGATTGAAATATATAGAGATCACCGGTGGTTGTTCTATAGCAAACACAATGATGAATAGAAGTAGAAATGAGTAAAATGTGTTGGCACTGTGACGGGGACCTATATAAGCATATATGGGCACCTGACCTAGGCTACCCGACCGTACGAAACACAATTTTACTGTGTTTAAACCACATGATTCTCGAAATAATCACTGTCTGTATACATTCTAGGCCAATCTGTCCTCAACAACCAAATGAAAAGTACTCAAGGACACATATAAATGTTTATTCCGGTAATCAGGTCCATTCCGGTAAAGGAACGCACCGCCTTTGTACGTATTTTTTTCTACTCGGTACTTTAACTCTAACTTACATGCTCTTCGTTAGAATAAAATGACCGAGTAGAAAAAATAAGTAAAATAAAGCGAGTCGAAGACGAGCTGTTTTTACTTATTTCAAGTTACTATGAGGTTTTTAACTAACTTGTAGTATGACAGGGGAAAGTTGACAGATCCATACTGTAACTACTAATATCAGGCAGTTACATGTACGGTTATCATTCCGCCTCCCGCTTCCTGTGTATTAATATGAAGGCCCGCCTCCTTTGATATTCAGTTGTATTTGAATTAATGTTACAAAAACTTCAAAGCAAAAACATAAAGTCATACTACAATAAGAATTAAAACAAATCGGTAACGGGTTGGTATGGTTGGAAAAAAAACTTCTTATTCTGAGAAATGGTGTCAAATGATTGCGACTTAAGTCAGCGGACAAGATTCGGACAATTATACATGCCAGTAAATTATAAGTGGGGTTTTCGGATGTAAGTTTTATCCAGTACGTCGTTTGTGACATAATCCTACCTTTGCTCTCGCCCTAAGTCTTGTAGAAACGGCCATGGTAACGTTTGGTTTGCATTACGAAAACATGCCCATGCAATTTTCAGTTGTAAAGAATTGAAAATTTCACCAGAAACATTTTGATATTTTTGATAACGTTGCTCAAAACATAGATTGTGGGTACACGTAAGAACCGCCTCGCCGAGGCGGTTCTAACGAGTACCCAGAATCAATGTTTTGGATCAAATATAGGAGAAAAATAGGTATATACCCTTGCATTTCCCGGTTTTACTATATAAAAGTGGGTATTCATAGCGCGGACGTGGTTTCCTTTTTATTTTGTGCGTAACTGTGTATAAACGACACCTAGAACATAACGGCAATTTAATACAATTTGGAAAACTATCATATATACAAAATGTGATGCTGATAAAAGCATACATAACAAAAATAAAACAATGCCGACCAATACAAAAAGCGTTCCAGTATATGCAGAGATTCAACCTCAGATTCAACACATACCGGGATAATGCGGCTTTATACCTACTTTCTGGTCACCGACATACGGAGCCGAATTTTTAAAAAGTGAAAAAAAGTGTCATTGCCCGATGAAAATTACAAAGCGTGGTCTCTACCTAAAATACTTTCATTTATTTTCGCAAAGGAAGAATTGAAGGCCTGGGAATGAATATCAGTACATTTAATCCAATCCAAGACACCAGACGAGAAAGAAAGGATTTTAACAACCCGAACAAGAGCAAGATAACTAGCTTGTTTTCCCAGAGAGATAGTCATCCAGCTTACATCAACGAAACACGCTTTGTTTTGTGACTCATTATTGACTGATGGATTTCCCCCATCATCATCATTTGGGCGAGTCCACTCTCGTTTTTAGGGGCTTTAGGAGCGATTTGGAATTTTTATTCCATTTTTCGATGAAATTCCCTTTAAGCAAACAGAATAGCCGCCTATGTCCCACAAAAAGGACACCAGGCTTATATGAGTTAATGGCCACATTAGGTACAGCGTGCAATGCTGAAACTGTTGCGTCACATCGGAGCACTACATACATGACAAACTAAGTACTGTAACCACTTTTTGCTTAAAACAAAGACAAAAAGTTTTCATATCACGTTTTCGGTATAATCTGATGGCAAGAGAGAACTGAATTTATTTCTTCGGTCTTGGTGTGTAACTTGCATGCTAATCAGTCAATAATTAAGTTAACCGGCAAAATAATCACATTATTGTTCTGTTATTTCTTTTTCTTCTTCTTTCCTTTCTTTGCACTTCCTTTCTTTTTGCCTTTCTTTCCTCCTTTCCCCTTTTTGCCTTTCTTCCCTTTCTTTCCCTTTTTGCCTTTCTTCGGTTTCGCGCCATCCGGAAGCGCGTGCTCAGGAACATCCGGGACATCAGGGATCTCTTCTGGTTCAGGCATATCGCCTCTCATGGCGTCATTGATAATGTTCCAGATTTCAGACTCGTGCGGTACAAGATCAGCCGGTGTTAAACCTGATCTTGTTCTGGCATCTATCGTAGCGCCGGCCAATATTAAATGCTTTACCACTTCTGTGTGTTTTCCTGAAAGAAACGGAAATACATAAAAGATAAAAAAAAAAATGATACACGGAGTAAAAGAAAGAATTATTATAATCCAAACCAACATAGGCCTAGCATGAAGATATATGCACTTGACTCAAAACTACGAGCAGAAAAAGTGAAAAATAATTGTACTGCATTTGAAGTGTAGAATGATTATTGAGTTCGCATTTTCGTCTTATTGCATTTTGACGAGAAAAAATAATGATGACTGACCTTTAGCTGCTAGATGTAGAGGAGTAAGGAGACCAGACTGTTTAACATTCACATCAGCAGAAGCTTCTATCAACATCCTCACTACTTCTGTATGGCCTCCTGTAAAAATGGTTGTTAACTGAGTATCATTCATTATCATTTTGGTGTTTTGTCTTTCGATCAAGGCGACTGTTTTTTTGATCTCCGTACGACAGCTCTTGCGATAGTACAGTGTTTTTTTTTTCGCTATAAAACCGACTCCGGTTTTAGGAGTCGTTCCCAATAGCATAGATGTAGAGGAGTAAGGAGACCAGACTGTTTAACATTCACATCAGCAGAAGCTTCTATCAACATCCTCACTACTTCTGTATGGCCTCCTGTAAAAATGGTTGTTAACTGAGTATCATTCATTATCATTTTGGTGTTACTGTCTTTCGATCAAGGCGACTGTTTTTTTTTATCTCCGTACGACAGCTCTTGCGATAGTACAGTGTTTTTTTTTTCGCTATAAAACCGACTCCGGTTTTAGGAGTCGTTCCCAATAGCAAAAGTATTTTTCTCCCAAATGCATGGTTCAAATCTGAGAACGTTTCCCAATCAGGGTCACCACTTTAGCCATAATTTATACAAAAAAGCACCAATTAATCTGATATTTGTGACAAGAAATAATGCTAACTTTCATGCGTCCTAGTCATATGTTGTTTTCGTTTAGAAAACAAATCACTGTTAACACTTACATTGTGTATCATGATATTTTTTCCATTTTTACTGGTCTTTAAATAAATGTCGCTGATTTTCTCGTCAATGGTAAAATTATGCTATTTTCCCCGTTTGAACCGGTACTGGTACCGTTCCCAAAATGCTGAAAAAAAATCTCTGGATCATACTAGTTGCCTGGTGACAGCCTTTCAGATTCTCATGATCATGAGCATCGCTGTTACACGCCCTGCTCAGTTGTGGCTACATGTGAGCCGCCTCATGGGAAAACCAGCAACCTGCCTAGGCGAAAACAAAGACGCAGATCAGCTTCGCGGTAACCGCGAAGCTGATCAGCGCCTTTGTTTTCGCTACTCGGATAGTACAATTCCTCTTCTGTGCTTATACCGACCTGTTTGTGTCGGACCTGTTCGGAAACCACATTGTTGGTTTTCCCACGAGGCGGCTCATGTATACGAATAACTTGCAAACGTGTGCCTACGTTCTATGCTCTCCCGCTTCGAAATCGCACAACGCAGAGGAAGTTCGATTGATGTGAAACGAGTCAGCCAGCAAAGTTCGATGGGATGGTACGATATGTGAAACTGGGTACAACAGGACCCTGGTATCCCGGTCTTGCCCACAGTATCAACCCGTGGGCCGATTATTATCAAGTCCGGTAGCATAGTTTTGTTTCGGTTGACTATATATATAATAAATTTTGATAAAACGACTGTATTCGTTTGTGTCAGTGCGCGTCAGGCCCCACATTATATGCATGCTGCAACGTATGATAGACTTGCTAAGATTCTGAAACATGAGAGTCATGTGCACTCACAATCTAAGCGAGCCGAATGAATGATTTTTTTTTCATTGATTCATCATGGTGATTCATCCTTTCTAAACCCTGTCTTGCGAGGGTAGAAACTTGTTTGTTATGATATAAGTAAAGATTCCTTGGTTATGTGATGGGCACCTTTTTAACTGCTATATATATTCAGCTTCAAATTGGTTTATCTAATGTGTATCGGTCATTCTATTGCAATTTATTTTTAAAAGTTTCTCACATATAAAACAGTCCTTTAGGTCTACATTGCTGGTGGATATTTTGTCTAACTATGGTCATATTCTTACATGTTTCTTATATGAAAACTGGCTAGCGCTTTGTTGCGACTAAAGTTCCACCATGTACATGCGCGGATCCAGAAATTTTCATGAGAGGGGGTCCAACGAAAATGGTAATTTTTGGTCACAGACGAGGGGGGGTCCAACACCCAAAAAAATCCCGAAATTACCTTTTTTTTAGGTAAAATTTTCAAATTCCAGGGGGGGGGGGGGGGGGTCCGGACCCCCGGTCCCCCCCCCCCCCTCTGGATCCGCGCATGATGTACTAAAAGATAAACAAATCTCTATGAGTGAAGATCGCTTAATTTCTGTTTAACCTCTTGATATGAGGACATAAAGATACATGTAAGGCTCACCTACTAAACGCGTTAATCGAGGGCCGAAGTGGAAAATGACGGGAAAACACGTACCTGCAGAGGCTTTAGAAATGGCACTTACTCCAAACTCGTCCTTAGAATTTGGAGAAACTTTGAACCGAAGAATTTTATTGACAGTTGAAACATCGCCCTTTTCACATGCTAGACAAAATCGACTGACGATTTCTTCGCCTAGATATGTCTTCGATATTTGTACCAGTGACATTTCTCGTGCTGTCTTGTTGTCAAGTTATTGTTTACATTTTGGATACTCAACGTCCCTCCGGAATGAAATTGATAAAGGGAAACAACTATTAACCGGTGCTATAGTAGACTAGTTCAAAAACTCTTACTTTGCCAACTCGTTTACTGTCATACTTGTGCTAATCTCGCACTATATGATCCTATATAGTCTAAGACGATAAATATAGCGCTTCAAGGTGGCAAATACAACAAAGAGACAGACAGACTCAACACACAGATCTCTTAATTAAAGATAAATCACAACAGAGCCACACATGTATTCGAAATAAGCAGTGCTCAAGTTACATAGCCCTTATAAAAGAACAGGCTTAATATTCAAAGTAGCCCTGGCCCCATAAACATTGCCTTGTATTTATAAGTATTCTTATATAGAGCCTAAAAGCATGTGGTTCAATTTTCATGATTAAATTCCGATAAGAATGAGGCTGAAACGTTGTGTAAATAAACAGTAAATCCATGTTTCAGCCTCATGGTAATGCTATGTGTATTTGGTTACGCACTGGCAAGCTAACTTTTTAAATACCATGAGGCTGAAACGTTGTGTAAATAAACAGTAAATCCATGTTGGAAGTTATTCTCTGTATTTTATCCAAAATGATAAGAATGGCTAAAACTTAATTTTCAAATTTTATCTGTTTCCAGTTGTCTAGTCTTTCCTCCACATAAGTAAACATATTTGGTTAGGACCATCCTTCCTTTAAAAGAAAACGTAAATAAATTTACGGACTTTTATTTATGCTCAAGCATGATTTCATCATTCATTAACATTCACAAAGTCTCTCGGGTAGTGATGAAAACCTCGGATTTCGCACTTGGTTTTCAACACATCCCTCGTGACCCAGCGCATGTTACTGAAAGGAAAAGCATGTATGTCTGTTTCCAGTTGTCTAGTCTTTCCTCCACATAAATAAACATATTTGGTTAGGACCATCCTTTAAAAGAAAACGTAAATAAATTTACGGACTTTTATTTATGCTCAAGCATGATTTCATCATTCATTAACATTCACAAAGTCTCTCGGGTAGTGCTGAAAACCTCGGATTTCGCACTTGGTTTTCAACACATCCCTCGTGACCCAGCGCATGTTACTGAAAGGAAAATCATGTATGATCTCTCTTTCAGAAAAGTTAGCTTGCCAGTGCGTAACCAAATACACATAGCATTTTTTCTCGAGTTGCAACCAATCAAAGTGAGGTATTTAAATTGCTCAGGAAGATCCTAATCAACTGGAGAGAAGGGACCTTGACAAAAAAAAAAAAAAAAAAAAAAAAAAAAGACTTTTGCATCAACTCATGCTTTAATTAAGAGAAGTCAAAAATGATAGGTACGGCCAGGCCAGGTAAGAAAAAAAAACTGGTAAAAGTTGAAAGCTCGTATCCGGCAGAACCAATTCAAGAGACTGACGAACTATCGGAACACCGAGAGAAAGTCAGCAGATGTTGGAATTGAAGAGGGAGTTGATAATGATTGGTTACATGGTAGCGTTATTAGCTGTGCACACGTACGTATACAATACTCGTATGTTGCATAAAGTCATGTCATGGATGGACTACATTGTACCGGCATGTTAAAATGAAAACAAAAATGTTATTTCCTTTCCACTACCAGAGCGTATTTTGCATATTTGCTGTCAGGCACATTTTGAACCACCCTCACGACACTGGTACAGCTAGCATGTGCGATCTTTTCATGTGGCTGGATGGCCTAGTAAGTAGGTTTTACCCGATTTAAAGCACAATGCACCAAACAAGCGAGTTAGAAGCACAGAAAGATGGAAACATAATCTATTTGTCTGTGTTCAAAAGGTTGGGTTTACCCTGTTATTTCTGAATCGCAGAGCTCTACGCTCACACCAAACAAACTTATGCGACATAACTGCCTGGGCTGAAAAAGACACAAGAAAAGAGAGATAGAAAAAGAGTAGAAAAAAGGAGAATATCGGGAACCAAATCGCAAAAAATAAAAGTCCATGCGAATCGATTTTTCCACTGTGACCCCTGCGGCGTGACCTTTCAGCAGTCAAACCAAAACAGCCTACGCTATGCTAAGGAGCTGTCTTTCTGCTTTCAACCGCGGCGTTAAACTTGCTTCTAAAATTCACAGAAATAAAAAACGCCTCATCGAAAATGTTGCATAACTTGGCCAATAGATACACAATATGAACGAAATTTGCATTTTCCTTATTTTTACGTTCCCTCTCATGGTTTAGCATAAACCGAATTTGGTTAAAATTCGCACTTTTCTCAAAACTTGCGTGGGTGCACCATTTTTAAAAATGCATCCTGACGTCATTGTACAGACGTTTTTGACGTGAAAATTCGTAAAAGCCCAGCAAAGTCGTTTTACAACCTTAAGAACATCAAAATTTTGAAACGTAACATTGCTGGGCTACGTGAAATTGAACTAATGAAAATAACATAGGGACTTTTTACAAGAAGAGAAACAGGCGGAACCAAAAAAATGATACTGTTCGGTTTCTGGCGTTCGAACCAACTCCATAGTCCGGGGCCATCGTTCGCTTCGGCATAAGATTCCCTCTATCGATTTTTGTTACCGTACGTCTTTCGCTGACGCTTCTGTAGCAAAATCGTTTTGAGGTCGACGTCTTTTATGATGACGAGTTTTAATGATGAAACATTTCAAAAACGATGCCGTTGTATTCGTATGCACGCCTTGAGTTAATTTTCATAACGTAGTCGCATTATTTCAAATGAATAGCCAAGAATGGAGCAATGGTATTCTGACGCTTATTTTCCTAGACGTGAAATACACGTTATCCGTAAGGACGTTCGTTTTACGATGATATGCACGAGAAGTAACAATAGATCATTTTCTTTGTCAAATAGCCATGTCAGGATAGCCTTTGAAAGCTTTTTCATTATTTTGACGGCGATTACCATTTAAGCATTGATCATTAGCTGCAGTGACGTCAAATACGCTAGAGAACGAAATTGGGTTTTCAAAAAATGTGTTTCAACAACATATGGTCAAGTATGGATATCCCACTCTATGGCTTATGTGTAGGTATTGCAAAGGAGACTTTCAGTAATCAAAAGAAGCGATGCCCGATAAACCGGTTCATGAACAGAATAGGGATTATGCGAGGGGTGTATGTTTTCAACAGCATGTCATTTTTCAAGCAGCTGTCTGAATAATTCCATTTTAGCATTTTCGGATGCGTAAAAGGTTAGCAAAAGATATGACAAATATTTAAAATAATTAAAGCTGTTAATCTTGGTAGTATGACGTGTCAAAGTTGACTGAGGCGTTTTCTGTTGACGTCAGTATATTATATAATTATCATACCTCATAAATATTCATTGGCTGAGTGTTAATTTTGATTGGTCCAGAGCAGGTCACGCGGAGGGTGCTATTCTGTCATGTCGCATGATCGTATTACCCTGTGACGTCATATTTGCCTTAAAAAGTGCAGGCGCACTTATAGTCACATGCTTTTGCTTACAGTCCACGTGGAGGGTGCTATTCTGTCATGTCGCATGATCATATTACCCTCCGACGTCATATCCACCTAAATGTGAAGTTGCACGTGTAGTAACATGCCATTGTAATTTGTTTCATAAGTGGTTCGGTATAATAAAACAATTGTTGCAATATGACCTGTCGATGGTGAACAAAATGTCATGTCACCCTCACTCAAGGGCAACGATTGTTTTATTATACTGAACCCTTTTTTAAACAAATTAGCGACATACTACAGGACAAACACAAGTGCAGCTGCACATTTAAGTGATTATGACCGTCGTCAGAGGGTAATATGATCATGCGACATGACAGAATAGCACCCTCCACGTGCACGGTAAACAAACTCATGTGACTTCAAGTGCAGCTGCACGTTTTTAGGCAGATATGACGTCATAGGTTAATATGATCATGCGACATGACAGAATAACACCATCCGCCTGACCTGCTCTGGACCAATCAAAATCCACACTAAGCCAATGAATATTAATGAGGTATAATAAGGACAATTAACCAACCCTAACCCCTTTTTATGTGCATTTTATAAAATGCTTGGTCGTCCTAAGGATATATGCCCGTCATTACCTCGTGCATACAGATACTCGATACACATCCGAAAGACGGGGTCTTGGATTACCGTTACACCTGGCAATCTATCATCTGGCTGACACGGCAGTTATCTCCCCATAGGTGTGTCAACTAGAATTGCGTATGTAACAATGCTTCATTCTCTATCACTTGCAAGTTGATGATCAATGGCTATTCAGCCCAACTGAAATTCAATCAAATTGTATCAAACCGTTATGTCTTTGTCAGTACAAAAATGAGACCTCTTCGACGTGAAATTTATGTATGAATGATGGAGTATTCACTGAATTTTTGTGCGAGGCAGCATCTAGAAAATCTGTATCTTGGTGAGCTCGCTTTCACGGACAATTCACGAGCCTATGACATCACGGACGTATAGCAGACACACCAAGGAAATGTTATGGACATTTATAACGGACTTAGAACGGGTGTATCGTGGACGGTGTACGCAACATGTACGACTATTGTTATAAAGTATAAACATAAAATAAGTATATTTCCTCTCTTAATTTATTGTTTCAATGATTATTCCATAGATGTGTACACAACGAATAAAAAAGTAACAAACACTTAATGTTTTGATGATTTCCATGATCTCCATGTCTTGAGTCCGTGAAGTATTATGTCCGTATTCTGTTTGACACGGGCGCATAAAGTGCAATGTGTTGTAGCTTTCTCAGCAATATAGTCCGTGACCTGGCTAGCATCAGCCCAAACCCCCAATCAAACAAACAAACAAAACGACAAAGTTGCCCAAAGCGTACAATTGAAGAGAGACAGACAAAATAAACAAACAAGTAAAGGTAACCACAACAGAACCATTTCGGAATTGTTAGTAAATAAATTACTGGATGACTACATTCAAATTAACGCTACTTTGGCCAAATGCGAGTAAGCGAACAAATACTTGTTGTCAGAGCTCGACCATTTTGATAAGGTTGGGGTTTGGGGTCCCGTAACATCTATCAGTTTGGTCTCATAGTAATAAGGTTTACTGAATCTGAATCTGAATCTGAATAGTTTACTGGTGACACGCCAAATGACATTATTTCACAAGGGGGTTCGGATGGGGGAGAAATTAGTCCCTTGAATGCACGAGTGAAGCGAACTTGGACACACAGTCATCAGACATTTCAGCAGAGGAGATTAGTGAATCAGGGAGGTCATTCCAGTCCCTGATAGTCTGTGGAAAGAAACTACTTTTGTACGCTTCTTTGCTAGCTGAAGGTATCTGAAAAGCCAAAGAGTGTTGATTTCTACAACGCCTATTCTTTGGGATAAGGTCATCTGTGGGTATTCTGGCTTTACCCTTTAGACCTTTGTATAACAATATAAGTCTACTATCTTTCCTCCTTTTCTTAAGAGATTCCCATTTCAGTTGACCTAAAATGCCAGTCATGCTCCCAGTTTCAAAAACATAATTTCCCGTCACAAACCTTGCCGCACGATTTTGGACCTTTTCCAGTTCTTCCTGGAGGCCATGAGTGTGAGGGTCCTAAACTGAGCTTCCATATTCCAAGACCGGCCGCACCAGTCCTTTATAAGCTGCTTCTTTCACGTCTGGGGGACAAGAATACAAATTTCTCCTCAAGAATCCGAGAGTTCTGTTAGCCTTTGTACAAACATTGGAAATATGAGTATTCCATTTCAAATCATTTGTGATAGTTACACCTAGTTACACCCAGGTATTTTATGCTTTCAACGTTTTCCAGTACAGTGCCCTCAAGGGTGTAGTTAGCCTGTATCTTACTAGACCGTTTATTTGTCAGCTGCATCATGTTGCATTTGACGGGTTGAAATCTCATTCCCCATTTCCTAGCCCAACTGCCTAAATGATCAATGTCTCTCTGAAGTTTCAATGTATCCTCTTCATTCTTGATTTCACGATAGCAAACACAATCATCAGCAAAGAGTCTTATTTCAGACTCAATGTCTGCTGAGATGTCATTTATATACAAGGAAAATAGCAAGGGGCCTAGAACTGTGCCCTGAGGGACACCTGACACAACTGGAGCCCAATCCGATTTAATACCATTAACCACTACCCTTTGTTGTCTGAAACAAAAGAAAGCATTTATCCAATTCAGTGTTGTTCCACCTATTCCATAGCTAACCATATTTGCTTTTGAGGAGTTCATGGGGAGGAGTATCGAAAGTCCTTTCAAAATCGAGTATAACAGTGTCGACCTGGCCTTTTTTGTCTAAGATTTTGGCCCAGTCATTTATCACTGTAGTCAACTGAGTTTCACAGCTATGCCATTTCCTAAATGCGTGTTGCCTGTCCGACAAGAGTTCATGTTCATCAAGATGGGCCATAATATTTGAGCATACAATATGTTCAAGAAGCTTACAAGGAATGCATGTCAAAGAAACAGGTCGGTAATTGCGGGCAAGTGACCTGTCGCCCTTCTTAAACAGGGGGCAAATATTAGCAAGAGACCATTCTTTAGGAATTTCACCTGTATCAATTGACTGCTGGAAGAGATGGGCGAATACCGGTCCTAATTCCATAGCCAGTTCCTTTAGGACTCTGGGATGAAGCTCATCAGGCCGTAAGGCTTTAGACGGGTTTAGACCTTTGAGAAGTTTGGTCTCCCCTTCCTTTGTGACCACAATATCACGCATGAATGGGGCAGATCTATCCATAAGAGGGACCTGTTTGTATTCACTTTTAGTGAAAACATCCGAGAACTGACCATTAAATTCTTCCGCCTTCTCAAATTCGGATTGTGCAATTCCACTTCCATTTCTCTTTTTCAACGGGGGAATACCTTGGGTATCTTTTTTCTGACTGTTTATGTACCTGTAAAAATCTCTAGGATTATCCTTAACATCTCCTACCAAGTTGTTCACGTAAAGATCACGCTGCTTTCTGATATCAGCTTTGATCTCTTTCCGTAAAGATTCAAATTTAGATCTAAATTTTGCACTACCAGTCTTTTTAGCTTTTGCATGAGTTGCATTTTTTCTGCGAATCTTCCTTCTTATTTCAGGTGTTATCCAAGGGACAGAGGAAACTGAGCGACTAGTTTTTGAGGGGATATGTTTATCTGCCGATTCCTGAATAAACGATGCAATGAGATTGAAATTTTCCTGGACCGACCGAGTATCTGAGTAACCGTTGAAGTATCTTTCCTTTGCAAATTTAAGCGTGTCTGCTCTCATAGATGTCTGGTCCGATACCAGACAATATTGGCCCCCCCAATGCAGCTTCTTCACCTATTGTGCAAACAAAAGAAGCAAAACCCAGGACCAAAAGGGCGGTCCTGAACCACCCCTTGAGAATTTTGATCATGAATTGTCAGTCAATTAAAAATAAAAAGGCTGAAATTCACACTGTCATAGAATCGGCTAAACCTGACATCATATTGGGGAATGAGTCATGGTTAACCCCAGACATTAAAAACTCAGAGATTTTTCCAGATTCCTTTGATGCTATCCGGAAAGACAGAGCTAGTGATGCGCATGGTGGTGTCTTCATTGCTTTTAGGCGTGATCTTCTCTGTACTGAAGCTCCGGAATTGGACACCAAGTGCGAAATAATTTGGTGTAAGTTGAACATTATTGGATGTAGGACTTTGTACCTTGGATCATTCTATCGTCCCCCTAGGTTCCCAACTCAGGAGCTTGAACTGAAATATCTTGAGGATTTTAATACTTCACTTTCTCGGATTATGTCAAATAAAAATGCCCATGTTCTTGTAGGCGGTGACTTCAATTGTGGTGATATTGAGTGGAGCACAATGCAGGTACCCGAGGGGGTCAAAAAGAGGCCAGTTCAGACTAAACTTGTGGACATAATACAGGATCACTGCCTCTTCCAAATGGTAAATATACACACCCGAGAAGACAAGACCCTTGATTTACTCTTCACTAACTCGCCATCCCCAATTAACCGTGTTAAAGGGATGCCCCCGATCGGCAAAGCAGATCATGACATTGTCTATATTGAATATGACATAAAGGCTAAACGGATTCAGCAGGCCCCGCGTAAGATTTTCCTATATAAACGAGCGGATATGGACGGTCTCCATGACCATCTAGCGCGCTATAGGGATTCGTTCCTTTCAACTGACCATAGTCAGGTGTCAGTCAATGACATGTGGGTCAGTTTTAAGTCGGAGGTTCTCTCGGCTATTGAAAGGTTTATTCCATCAAAAATGACCAAGACAAAATATAGCTTACCATGGATCGATAGCTCGATCAAACGCTTGATAAGGAAACGTGATAAACTTTATTTTCGTGCTCGCAAGTCAAGCAGCCCTGACATTAAGAACCATTACAAACGGTTCAGAGCACATGTTCAAAAGAGCATTAGAGATGCATATTGGAAGCATATTACCAATATCTTCTCCTTTGAAAATGATAACCCTGATCCCGATTGTCCCCGAAAAAATGAAAAGGCAAAAAAGTTTTGGTCATTTGTCAAGTCCCTTAAGAAAGACGCGTCTGGGATCAATACTCTTAGAGAAAATGGTATCTTGAAGACTGACACTTTGGATAAGGCTAATATTTGTAATAGGCAGTTTCAGTCAGCCTTCACTCGCGAATCAGATGATGAAATCCCCTGCAAAGGCACAAGTCCTTTCACCGCTATGGGTGAAATTACAGTTGACCCCAATGGGGTCATTAAACTGTTGAATAATTTGAATATACATAAGGCGCCTGGGCCAGATGGCCTGAGTGCTAGGGTGTTGAAGGAATGTAGTTCAGAAATTGCTCCTGTACTGACCTATATCTTCAATGAGTCGCTTGCTCAGGGTGCTGTACCAGACGATTGGCGACAGGCAAATGTAGCCCCGGTATTTAAGAAAGGTGAGAAATACGATGCAGCTAATTATCGACCGGTGTCGCTTACTTGTATCTGTTGCAAAACTCTAGAGCATATAATAGTCAGCAACATAAACAAACATTTGGCTCTTGAAAACATTCTTGCTGACTGTCAGCATGGGTTCCGAAGTCAAAGGTCTTGCGAAACCCAGTTAGTTCAGTTTTATCATGATTTGGTTAGTAATCTGGACCGAGCAGTGGGTCGTGGCCACAGGCAGACGGATGTGATTGTTATGGATTTCGCTAAGGCCTTTGACAAGGTCCCACATAAAAGGTTATTATACAAACTTGACTTCTACGGGATTAGAGGATCTACACATAAGTGGATCGACTCGTGGCTCTCTGAGCGCTCTCAAAAAGTGGTATTAGATGGCCGTGCCTCAGACCCAGTCCCGGTTCTTTCTGGTGTCCCACAAGGATCGGTCTTAGGACCGGTCCTATTTCTTATTTTCATTAATGATCTTCCTGACAACATCAGGTCATCTGTTCGGCTATTTGCTGATGATTGTGTTTTATACAGAAATGTCAAGTCACCATTGGATTGTCAAATTTTACAAGATGACCTGAATAGCTTGGCCAAATGGGAAATGGATTGGCAAATGAAATTCAATGTTAGCAAATGTCATTCAATGAGGGTGACGCGGCTACATCCAAGCAGGCATATAGATTTCAATTACACACTGCATCAGCAAACATTAGAACAGGTTCAGTCCGCTAAATACCTCGGTTTAACTATCACAGATGATCTTGATTGGGGTCAACACATTTCTGAAATTACATGCAAGGCAACTAAGACTTTGGGTTTTCTTCGGCGCAATTTGTCACTGGCACCTAGGCATACTAAGGAAGTTGCATACAAAACATTGGTTCGGCCTCAACTTGAGTATGCAGCTCCTATTTGGCATCCCTATCATGAAACTCAGATTGAGAAGGTGGAGAAGGTGCAGAGGACTGCTGCCCGGTGGACCTGCAGGCGATGGAGGAACACCAGTAGCGTCGGTGAAATGCTAGACGAACTTGAGTGGCCATCCCTGGAGTCTCGCAGGGAGCGGTCCTCCTTAACCTTCTTCTACAAGATACACTCTGGTACAGTGTCTCTTGATAAAGACAAATACCTGACCCCGGCACCCAATCTAAGGCATACTCGGGCATCACATGAATCACAATACACAAGACCATTTGCCTATAGTGATGCCCTGAAAAATTATTCCTTTTTCCCCAGAACTATTCCGGTTTGGAATAGTCTCCCTTCTTCAGTGGTCCTATCTAAGACCATTGAGGAATTTAAGGCTTCTATTTAAATCATTAGCCCAGAGGCATACGTTTTAGTATGCCTTAAAAACGTATGCCTCTCATCTATATCTTGTAAATAGTTTTAATGGTCCACCCCAAATGTTTTATTTTCCCTTGACTAAATTCTAAATTTAGCCACCCACCCCACACCTGAGGTGATGATCAGAAATTGATCGACTCAGTATCAGAAGATAGATAGATAGATTCATAATCACCCTTCTGATAACGATACACTTTTCTCCTAGGTTTCTTTATAGGGGGGGTAGCAATTTTCAATGTGCCAGAAACAATGTCATGATCACTGAGCTTATCCGGGGAATGAATGTCTGCAAACTGACCAGGAAGAGAGGTCAAAATTAAGTCCAAAGTATTTCTTTCTCTGGTGGGGAAATTCACTAACTGTTCCAAACCATGGTCATTCATGATATCTATCAAAATCTGACCCTCAGACTGACTCAGTGATGCCCCAGATTTGCTGAGTCTGTCCGGCCATACAATATCTCTAAAGTTGAAATTACCTAAAACGTGAATTAAGGGGGGCTTGTTGCCTTTATTAATATTTTTAATTTTGTCCAGCTGTTCTCTAAAGCTGTTTACTGACCGTTCCAATGTGTCTATGCTGTGATTTTTCTTTATGTTTTCTGTTTTATTTATTTATTTATTTATTTATTTATTTATTTATTTATTTATTTTGTTTTATTTTATTTTTATTGTCTACACATCTGTTGTTCTTGTCACATTTGTATTTTGTTGATGCTAGTCGGATGGCTACCTTGTTGGGAAAGAGCTAGTCATCTTGTACTTCATGTGTATTGTAACATTTTAGATGCTTTGTGTGTTATTTTCGTTCTCGCCCGGTTTTAATTGTACCAATGCATTTTAATTTTTATTGTACCGATGCCCGTTCACTTACTTTAGCCAGAATTGGGGGATCAGACGACTTCCAGGACCGAAATGACCACAGAACAATGTGAGCCCGGATAAAATTATTGGATTGTTTTGTTTTTTTTTTTGCCAATCATTTTGCAGAATCGCATTTTCGTCGAATCTGTAACAGGTGCGGGAGTAAAATTTTTCCAATGTGAAGAAAATGACTTTCAGTCTCATACAAATTTAATCATTGCTGTAATCATGACTACTGCTAAGGCAGAACAGTTGTCTAAAGAAGACGAGGAGCGTCTGAAAGATTTGTTCCACAAGCTCGACCGCAACAAAGACGGACAAATCGATATCGACGATTTGAGTGCTGTGTTCAAATCCAGCAGTAAAAGTGTGGCATCGCAAACGAAGGTAAAGCCTCTCACAAATGAAACACATGCTTCCAATAATTTCAAACCTGTGGACAGCTGCTTGACATGTACAGATGAAAAACGCATTGGATTTTAGAAACAAATACACTAATTTTCAGTGTTTGGGTTGCACATTATGCGCTAGTCATTTGTAACCACGGCCCCCACCACAAGGGAATAGTGGGGATTTTGACTTTACTTCTACCAAAAGCCCTGCACTGCTTAGTCTGACTGGTCAGCCGTCAAAATGAAGAATCATACCCAGTGGTTCATTTTGCCAAAATGATAAATCAGTTGTCAAAATGATAAATCAGTTATCAAAAATTAATTTTGACGGCTGACCCGCCAGACTATGCACTGCTGGGGCCAGCCAGTGGTAAAATCTAACCATCACCACTCAGCAGTGACAGGATTAATGCCCGCCAGCAGTGCAATGATAACCCTAACACATATTTGAATCCTGCCAATGCGGATTTCCCTCCCTTGTGCCTTAATCTTAAACCACGTCACTGTTGTACCATACTACGCAAAGCCCCTTTTCCCCAGATGCAACAGTGACGCAGGCTTCCTGAGGTGGAGGAAAGCCAGGACATATCTCGGCATACCCGGGATATGCCTGTGAAACCACCGCGTCCGCCTGGCAACAGCCAGACCACATACGTTTTGACGGGTAAATTCATTTTTAGTCTGAAAAACATTTGCCCATAGTGGGGCGCGGACCTGTACGAAAGTGGTATGTAGCGAAGCAGGAAACCTCCTTGCTCCCGATAGCACTATAGGGGACGCCCAAAACAAAACCACCTCATTCGCCTGGCACTGCGGGGGGCAAGCTGACACTAAAATCCCAGCTTTTTCCCTCCCCGCTATTCCCTACCCTTCCCTGGGGGAGAGGCATGGTTACAAATGATTAGTGCATTGGAAGCTTTGAATTGGGCATAACCATGGCATGAGGTCAGGGGTAACAGGTTGTTTCGGCCATGAGTAGTTTCGCCCTTGAGTCGTTTCAGCTGTGGGTCGTTTCGGCCTGAGTCGATTCGGCCCTGGGTTGTTTCAGCCAATTTTGGTGAGTCGTTTCGGCCTGATTTTTTTATTCAATCCGTATATACTACATAATATACTTTATGCAAGATGTGTATGTTATACGAGGCTAGTTTACCATGCAGCCAGTCTTGCAAGGGTACTAGAGTCTATTACAGGGTGAAAAATTGCATCTTTATTCAATTAAAAACGATAGAGAAACTACAATGGACATTTATATGGCGTCATGGTTTATAAAACAAAAAAGCACGGTTTAATTTCATAATTTTCCTTTCGTTTTTCTCATCTTAAACTAAACATCATTTTGAAAAAAAGTCAACTTTAGAGATTTCTGGAGTAATACCTGTATCAAACAGAAATGAAACCAGTTATTTCCAAAAGAAATGTACATATATTATAAGAAACATAAACTAAGGCAATCCAAGTCATAATTATGTGGGTTGAACTTAGGGGAGTCTTCCTAGTCGGAAATAGTTATTTTCGGAGTGGAAGAAAACCCTGTTTTGAAAACTGTTGTTTTTTTCATGCGTAGACTCAAATTAAATTGACAAGCACACGTTTTCACACCTTAATTGAGTACATTAATAATCAATCACCATGGATTAGCATTGCTGATTACAGAAACGAGTTTTCACATCTTGTTAATCACCCTTATAATTAGATCACCGACAGCCGGTGCATCACTGAAAAATTTTTCATAGCAATTGCCGATTACTTCTTTCATAACTTCATGTTTAGTTTAATTGTACAATCTATCTATTAATCACCCTTATAATTAGATCACAGACAGCAGGTGCATCACTGAAACATTTTCCATAGCAATTGCCGATTACTTCATAACTTCATGTTTAGTTTAATTGTACAATCTGTCTATCTATCTGTCTGTCTGTTTATCTATCAATCTGTCTATCTAATCTATCTGTCTAATCTATCTGTCTATCCCCTCAACCCAATCAATCCTTTCTATCTCCAGTACTAATCATTAAATGTTAATGGGAACTTTTTTCCGAGACACTAAGAATATGTGAGGCTGGAACTGTGACTACAATACTTTCAAAACACCCCACATGCATACATCATGTATATGTCCACGAAAATGCATATACTCAAGAAGATCGATTTATCTTTGAGTTATTACTTACCTGAAGATTTCCATATACTTTGGCCGAAACGACTCAGGGCCGAATCGACTCACCCAGAAAATTGGCCGAAACGACCCACCTACCAAGGCCGAAACGACCCCCCTACCAAGGCCGAAATGACCCACCCCCAAAATTGGCCGAACCGAAATGACCCGGATTCAGGTCAGGCGGGGGGGGGGGGGGCAAGATTCACGCCGCCAGGTGAGGCATTCAAGCAATGTAAATAATAATATGATCTTAGGCATTGCCTAGAATGGCCATGTGAATTTGAAAGAAACAAATAGTTTTACTTTCCTTCTTTTTCTAAAATATATTTAGAAGGACCTACTGTCTGAAATATAGTTACCCTACCTTGCCTTGTAAACCAGGGGTTTCAGGTTTGATCCTTGGCTTCTCCAGTCTGTGGATTGAGACTTTAAACCATGGTCCCGACTCCACATGACCTTAGTATCTCAGACTGTGGGGGAGTGGAGGGGGCTATCTGACTTTACCAAGTGGTTGTCTCTGCAGTGCAGTGATGTAAGAAGGAGTTTGTTGCACAAAACTTAAAGTCGATAGGTTTTAATGCTGTATGAGTGTGCTGGTATTTTATGGTCAGTCAGTACTAAGTGTTTGATTTATTTGCATACATAGAATGATCAAACTGTTTTGGAAACTAACAACATGTTGACGAATTACTAATTGAGATCTGTACATATATATATATCACATATTCTGTAGTCTAGATTGCAGCTTTTGATGGCTACATACTAGTAACTGGTAGTTCTGATTATATGAGCCGCCTTGTGGGAAAACCAACAATGTGGTTTCCAAACAGGTCCGACACATACCGACCTGTACAAGCATAGAAAAGAGCTTGAAGCTCGAAATTTTGGATTTAAGTAGAAGAGGAATTGTACTATCTGAGTAGCGAAATCAAAGGCGCTGATCAGCTTCGCGGTTACCGCGAAGCTGATCTGCGTCTTTGTTTTCGCCTATGCAGATTGTTGGTTTTCCCATGAGGCGGCTCATATAACATGCATGTTTGTTGCAAGCAGTACAAGGTTGTGTGCACTGCAGATGTTCCAAAATTTTGCACAAGTCATATGTATGATGGAAGACTTACATACTGGTTGGTTGCAAGGCCCATACTGGTAGTTATTTTTATGAAACCCATAAACATGATAAAGAGCTTCAGCTTCATTTAAACATGCCTCACTGTAGTGTGGTTTTTAATATGACAGTCATGGCTCCCAAATTGATTATTTTGCTATGCATAATTATGTTATTGTAAATAACCTCATTATAGCAATGTCCACTTATAACTTAGTCTGTTTCCATGGACCCCAAAGAAAGCGTTATAATAAGGTTGACTTGTACAGTACACACGGCGCGATAGTTCTATAATACTCGCGTCTCGCGTGGATTTTGAACATTTTCCACGCAAGAAAAACAAAAAACTCGCGCGGAAAATCCGTGAATTTCGCATGAATTTTGCGAGAAATTTTGTTGCCAATCGCGGGACTTTTCCACGCTACGCTCGCGCGTGGCGGGGAAATTTCACGTGTGGCGGGAAAAGTTCACGCGTGGATGGCACGAAAATTACATGGAACTTGAAGTATGTTTTGACACAATGATGTGTTGCATGAAAAGTCAAAGTGACACTTACGGTCTGTAAACTTCTGAATATAGTTTCAAAAAACTTGAAGTAAGTGTATTTCCATGTGTCCCTCATAACTCGTTGGTCGTTTGGTTCTTTAGATTAGTTGAATGTTCATGTCGTGACGTCGTCCTTATGGAATATAGTCAAGATACATGTATAATCCTGCGACATAACGTCGGAACATCGAAGTCATGAGTAACATCGATTGTGATAGGTCAGCATTGCGGTTAAACGTTACAGACGACGTACATGTTTGTTGGAAAATCATAACATGTCCAGTGGTGTGTGATAGGTCAATGCTCATCGCGGTTAAACGTTATAGACGACGTGCATGTTTGTTAGAAAATCATAACATGTCCAGTGGTGTGCGTACGTAAATTGTTGTTGTATCATGTACGAGTACGGTCGGAAGTCAAATTGTTAAGACTCGAAATCTCTATCTATTTATACGATATTAACAGGCGTATATTAAAAAAGCTGTGTATTATGTGACAATTTGCGTGCACACGTGCTGTTACCGGGCGCCACGCAAAACACGTGCTACTAATGATTAACTTAAGTCCACCCGGAACGAGCATAAGAATGAAAGGTTTTACGCATTTGATAATGTGACAATACTGTAAAGTATAGCTCACCATTATTTATTTCGTTTTGTGCAGAATTATACAATAATAGCGATCAAAAATGGTTTTGTCATTTATTAGCATTCGCAAGGTCAACCTGGGAGTGTCAAAACCGAGGGCTACGCAAATTTTAATGAGGGAAAAATCATGTTTGCCGGATCCATATTTTGATGCAGTGAACATCACATCTTCCGCTAAACAATGCTAAAAGGCGAGGAATTTGCTGTGTACCCACTCATGTACATGCTGTGTTAAATTACGACTTCAATGAAGACGCATGCAAACGTTTTCATCTTGTCACTACGACCTCCTTTGTAAACTGGGAGAAACACATAATTTCATGCATTTTTTTTTTGCTTTTCCACTGTCGCTGAGCAGAGGTTGTGTCAAGCTCTTTTGGAACCCACGTGAGTGTACAATATTTCCCCAACGTTTCTTGACCATTGTCCATGTTCTACAAAGCCTACTTACATGTAGAATCCGTAAGTCAGTTTGTACTAATTAAGAAGTTATCGCTTGTTCTCCGAAAACTGGTCTAAATCGATGTTAAGAAGTACATGTACATGTAGACTAAGAAGTAAACACATAGTGTGCAGAACTATCTACATCGCGCATGGTCAGTGGTCAAAAATTATGCCGGCGTGGCTTACTTTGATCATCACTGAATCGTGTTCACGTTTTGTGCATGAGGAAAGCATGCTCTGACCATGCGCGATGTAGATAGGTGCGTCCGTAGAAATATTACCATTCGTGTACTGTTTGGGGGATGAAAATTACCAGGGGTCGCAGGTTCGATCCCGGGCTTCTCCAAAAACCTCCTCCTGGTTGAGCCTTCGGGTGCTCCCGGAACAACAAACCCACAAAACAGCCTCAAAAAACAACCTCCTATAGTACTGGTCTCGCCCAGGAAAAAAAAAAAAAAAAAAAAAAAAAAATTACATGATATCTTAAAGATATCGGGGTTTTTCTAAACTGAATCAAATGAAAAAAAAAAAAAAAATAGTAAAAGATACATGCATGGTAGAGCCACCGTTGTCAAACACAACTTGAAATTTCACCGAGTTGTCCGTTGTTTAGCATCCAATTAAAAAGAAGTATGTTGATACCTGAATTTTGGACCCGGTGGTCCTTGGAATGAACGAACACAATGATCGAAGCACTTTTCAAGCAAGCAACATATGCATGGACGGCTAAACATAACCACTACTATGTGTCGACTATGTTGATAATTGACTTTGTCAAAATTGTCATAAATTATTGGAAAAAAATAATCTTTTTTTTTTCTTTCAGGACTATGGGGCATCGAAGTGTCCAGCAGAAAGCGGTTGCTATGTCCCGACATGACTGAAAGCGTTTGACTGAGACATAAAGCCATAACAAAATAACCTTTTTTCAAAAGATATGCATGGCCTATTACTTCCATATATTTTTCGGGAAGACAGAACTTCCCGTTTCGATTCCTGCCGATGTGTTTACCTCTTATAAGTTCGTGTCCGCATTTGACTTGTATTACAAGCTATTGAGTCACGTACGTGTACATATAAGAACATATGCGTCAGACTGACATTTCCGCTACTAACGACTGGGCAGGCTGATTGTGGATGCTGTGATTCTACATCCAGTGGACTTCAACTACGACGATCGAAGCCATATTTCCCCAACAAGACACAGGTAGAGCATGATGACTAGCTCTTTCCCAACAAGGTAGCCATTCGGATAGTCTCAATCAAAACCAAAGACAACGAGCGCAACAGAGAGGCAGGCAGAATAAACAGAAGTTGTAGCATTCGGAGCAATCACTATTGGTTGCCCATTACCCTTTTAGTTGCATGGTGGCGTTTAAATTACTGTGGCTTTAGAAATGAACCGCGTCATGAGAAACTCACGATTTTTGCCCATGCGAAAACAAAGGCGCAGATCAGCTGTGCAGTAATCAGCACAGTGCACAGCTGATCAGCGTCTTTGTTTTCGCTAAACGGATAGTACAATTCTTCTTCTTCCATCCGGAATATCAATCTTTGAAGCATCCTCAGTGACTTCACACCGGTTTGTGTCGGACCTGGTTGGAAATCCCGGTTTTCTCGCGTCGCGGTTCAAATAAAGATTTTTTTTAATAATATAGAATTCAGTTTTACGTCCCTTTCAAGATTATTTCAGCTCGTATGAGACGGGCCGATCAGTAGGTTGGCGCAAACGGGAGGACCCCGAGAAAAACACCTGGCACACCCACAAGCAGAACTTGTCTTGTCTCACATGTGGCCAGTGCGAGGCTCGAACCCAGCGGTGAGATGATCGAGAGATTAAGAAACGGCGCTCCTAACCGCTCGGCCACCGGGGTCGCAAATTTAAATACAAACAGTGTGTGGCCAACACATGGTTTAAAATTGATGTTAAAATTCCAAACAGGCGCACCAGGCGGGTGTTGTCGTCATATATACGTTCAAACATTTTGTCATCGTCTTCGTAAAGCAGGATTTAATAGTCGAAACCGCGGTATGGCCCATCATCTTTCTCATTAATGCGTTCACTGCTCTTAAAGGATCTGTTTTAATTTTTTTAGTACGACAACATGTCTCCAAAAAGAACATTTCGAAATGGTTCATCCCAATCAAACAAGTACATGCAATAGATCTGCGAAATAATGGTAAAGGTAGGCAATGATCAGGAAATGGCACAATCAGAAAGAAATTCCCACTCTAAAACCAGAGGATGGAAAACCTAGACTTATAAAAAGAAAACATATCGTGCTAAGTTGAGTGAGCATGTTACCCAAACTTAACTAAAATATGAGCCGCCCCATGGGAAAACCAACAATCTGCATAGGCGAAAACAAAGGCACAGATCAGCTTCGCGGTAACCGCGAAGCTGATCAGCGCCTTTGTTTTTGCTACTCGGATAGTAAAATTCGTCCTCTACTTAACTCCAAAATTTCAAGCTTCTAGCCTGCTTCTGTAGCTGTACAAGCCGGTTTGTGTCAGACCTGTTCGGAAACCACATTGTTGGTTTTCCCACGAGGCGGCTCATAAGTAAACGTACAACACAAAAATTCAACACCAAAACGTAAAACAATTAGAACCTACACTGAAGTATCGCCTTGGAACAATCAGTAATGTAAATTACTGGCGGGCGTAAACTAGTTTTACAGGACTAAGGACTAGGACTCAGCTGCTGCAGTGGTTCACAAGTTTAAGTTAGGTCAGAGCGCTCGTTCAATAGCTAAATTTAGTGTCCGTCAGTATGTGCAGATGCAGATCACGTCTTCATCAGGTCACGATCTTCTTTTTGTGTCTTGCTTCGTTTCTGTTGGTGAGCAGTAGTTCCAGGTGGCTGATGGTTCCCATACCTACCTGCGGCTATAGGAGAGATGACCCTGGTTAGAAGCTACAACATAAAACAGAGTGCATGGTAAACAGTTGTTATTATTGCGAACTTTTCCACACATTTCAACATTAAACAAGTCAGTATAGACAGGATTTCAGAATATCGTACAAGTGCGTATGATGTTCCATATGTAGGGGTATACCTATTTTTCTTATTTTTGCTCCAAAACATAGATTGTGGGTACTCGTTAGAACCGCCTCGAATTAGAACCGCGAACCACCTCGGCATAGAACCGCCTCCCCGAGGCGGTTCCGCCGAGCATTGTACATGTATCGTGGAATGCTGACGGGAGTATCCTGTCTTGTATACCATCACGAAAACCGTGTAATGTATATACCCCTTTGAACCCCACTTTTACATATAGCAAAAACTGGTCTACAGGGTATACCTATTTTTCCTATTTTTGATCCACAACATAGGTTGTGGGTACTCGTTAGAACCGGCTCGGCATAGAACCGCATCGCCGAGGCGGTTCTAACGTGTACCCACAATCTATGTTTTGAACAAAAATAAAAAGAAATCGCAAAATATTTTCCAATGATTTTTTTTTTCTTCTAATTTTTACAGCTGAAAAAATCTGTAAATTACATGGGCAAGTTTCCGTTATGCAACGTCTTTATAAACGAACTTTGTTAAAGGGGATTTCTGCTATCTGAGAGGCATACAGTAGATGGCCAAATTTGTTGTAGAAAAGATATGGGTTACACTAAATTTGCTCATTTCTCATTTGATCATCAAGCAAAGGACTTCAAGCTTTAATCTGCGATCTTTGATTTAAGAGAAAGCATATGCAATATTCCATGCAAAATAGCAGCACTCAGTGAATAAGAATGTACACGTGCACATGTATATGGGTAGTAAGTAGAATATGTTATTGGCCATTCACTGTAGTTCGCGTGGCAACAAGTTTACACAAAGTAGCACGTGAAGTAAGTCTAAATAAAATAGCCGATGTTGCAATACATACATGTAGCAAGCGGATTGCAAAAGCATGTGCATGTAGCAATACACGTGCTACTCGTGGTGCCGACTAGTGCAGGTCCGATCATATTCTACATGTCTACATATTCTATGCTACGGAGCACAGATCGTCGGATATAATAGCGGCCGAAAATTCGTTTTACGGTGACGCGTAGCGAAACCATAAAACATTCAGGCCCGTATATACGACGATATGCATCTTCACTATTCTCATTCTGCAGCAACGTTTTTTTCTTTCAAAACACCACAAATATCCTAATTTTCCACCGGACGTCGACATTGTCAGTGACCTTCACTGATAAACTACGATGTTTACAAAGCCTTCCTGGCGTCGTTCAGTCAGACGTAGCGTTGTATTCGCAAGAATCCCAGAATATTAAGGACTTGCACCTGTGGAAACACTTTGTCTATTTTGGAAACATCAAGGCAAGAAAATTCAGTCTTATCTAGCAGTGGCAAAGAAAACAGTGATGAGGGGCGCATCTATACTTTGTCATTTGTATTGCACTTTACCGTTAACATGTATCTCACTAGGACCGATCCTAAATACAGTACACGTCACACGCTTAATTCATGCGAGGAATTTCCCCGTGCTTCACGCTTCATGTGTGGAAATTCCCCGCGCGGATTTTACCGATGCAGGGGAGCTGCGAGAAACTCGCGCGGATTTCGCATGAATTTTGCGTGGATTTTACGTGAATTTTAATCCTTTCCCGGCTATTCCCCGCATCGCGCGGGGACAGGGAATATCGAACCTTCGCGGTGTCTATACTGTATATTAAAATCATTTATCTAGAATCATGAAAGAAAGTGGAAATCGGTGAGTGTGTAAGTTTAAACTTTTATATATCTTATGAATTTGAGTTACGTTTGTAATATTTCTGATTTGCTGTTCTTAATTATTAATTAAATGTTTTTTTGTTTGGTTTTTTTTTTCAAACAATATTAACTGCTTATTACATGTACATATGAGTGAGTAAAAAATTGGGGTTCATTTTATTGTGGCTGAACTTTTATCATGAACTTTATTTGACATGTTGAGATGATAAAATCTGAAGCAAAAAAGCTATCAAATTGCTGAAGTCTATCAGTGCTGCTGCAGAATAAACCAAATGGCATAACCTCATTAACCTGTGAGAAAACAAACCTAACAGACAATCATTTGTACATGTTATAAAGGGTAATATTGTTTGTTGCTGACAACTAACTTTAACCACAACATAAGAAAACTTGTCTTTGTGTTGTCTTATCTGGTCTGACACAAACTAAACATTGGACTGCAGAAGCTGACTTAGGAGGTTTGAACTGTCACAGTTGGATTTGATTTGTGCATTTTTTTTGGCAAAATACACTGACCACAGCCAGACGCTGACGCAGAAAATCTAGCTTATTTCACTTGATTTTAGTGATATGGCTCTAATATTAACACACTAAACAGTTTGCCATAATTTTTCAATTTAGAAACATGAAAAACACTGGAAAACGGTGAGTGTGTAAGTTTACACTTTTACTATTCTCCCGCAGATGTGTTAAAGTGGTATCACAAACCAAAGTCTTGGTATTATGTACAGGTTAATTTAGCAGTTAGCATATAACTCTCACATTACGAAAACGTGCCCATGCAATATACAGAGATTTTTTCGGCTTTAAAAAATGATATTTTTTTTCTTTTTTTTTTTCCCAAAACATAGATTGTGGGTACATGTTAGAACTGTCTTGCCAAGGCGGTTCTAACGAGTACCCACAATCTATTTTTTGGACCATAAATAAGAATAATAGGTATACCCCTGCATACCCAAGTTTTGCTATATGAAAGTGGCATTTAAAGGGGTATACATTACATGGACATGTTTTCGTGATGAACCCACACACATTGCTGTAACATCAAATCACTATGAAGAAGAGAACTTAGTGAAATTTTAAAAACATCATTTTCATTCTCAGTCAACTGAGCATGAAATTTTAGATACTCACAAATTTATACCTAACAAGCCTAAATTGTTGGCATTTTCTAGTTTAACTATGCTAGATGATGAATCCTGCTGATACGTATATAATAAAATATTGGCTGTCTGCTTTTGTTATTGGTCAGATCCTACATGCTTGTAAAATTGAAAAAAAAAAAGATTTTTGAAAGAGGTTTTGTGTGGGTGATCGTATAATGAGAGCAAATGTTTTGTTTAAAATTTTATATACAAACAAAATAATGAAAAACCAAGACTTTGGTTAGAAGAACCAAGATTTGTTTTTCGTCGCTGCTTTTTTGTTTATGTTTGCTTGTCCCGTGCCAGTTAATCGTAACAGTCTTGCGAATTAATGTTGTCATATTTTCCCTAAAATACCAGTGTTTATACAGTGTCCTCACAGAAGTGTATATTAAGGCACCTGGTCACATATGAGCCTCGTCATGAGAAAACCGGATTTTTGCCTACACAAAGATAGGCTGTGCAGTAACTGTGTTTTCACTACAAGGATAGTACAATCCCTCTTCTTCCTGTATCTGAAATTTGAAGCTTCTAAACTTTTTTCTGTGACTGTACAGGCAGTTTTTTTGTATCGGACCTGGTTGGAAACCCCGAAGACCTGTTTTCTCGTGTCGCAGCTCATATAATTGAATCATGTCTTGAAAATTTGAAAAAGTAACATTATCTGATTTTGGTGGGCACCAATAATTATGTTATTCAGATTATTGCAGTTTGAACAGGTTCAGCACTGTTGACCATTTTTATTCCAGGTGACATTTAATGGTAAAAACTGTTTGTTTATATCTAGTTCGAATTGATCATGCATCCAAAGATACAAACTTATGTTTTGTAAAGATAGATCCTGCTTTTAGATGCATGAATGTTGGGAATGGAATAAAATTGGTAGTGCTTTTGAATACAGTAGTTGCATGTAGCGTGCATGATTAACTGCTTTGTAGCAGGTCTTAGAATCTTCAGAGTGCATTAAGCTATTGAAAACCCCAAGAATGTTATTCAAGGAATGTAAACGTCACAAAGTGGATGATTTCAAAATAAGACTTACCGGTAGCATTGATTAATGAAGTAAGAATATAAGACGCAGAGATTGTACAATTAAATTCAAAATCCCAATCCAGACACCAGGACCCAGTTGTTCAAAGCATTGTTAGCTTAACGATATCGTTAAGACATAAATTTGTTAAGCAAATATCAGCTAAAGTAACAAATATACTGTTATTTTTTGTTGAAAAAATGTGAGAATCCTTTGCAGTGCAAAGGATTCTCACATTTTTTCAACAAAAATTCAAGTGTATTTGTAATATTAATGTTTGAAATAACGAAACGTTAATTAACGACGTCGTTAGTTTTGAACAACTGGCCCCAGGAGGGAAAGAAAGCACAGAACAAAACACCACAAAGTGCTACAACAAGCATGAAGAGCAAGATGACAGCTGAGACTAGCTCTTTCCCAACAAGGTAGCCACAACCAAATACATAAGTTAGCCACAACCAAATAAAAAGAAGTACAACAGTGTGGTGACAGAATAAATAGAAAACATGAAGACAAACCACAGCCCTTCACCTGTATTTATATATAAAAATAGGTAAGGACTGTAAAGTGCTCTGATACATTGTTTAATTGGTTTAGTGGGGACTACATGTACCAACTTAATTTGGAAAGAAATGGTCAGCCTTCAATAAGTATTAAGTTTACTGTTTACCAACATGCCGACAAAAGCCCTTGCAGAGGCAGAGAGGACTTGCACAAAAGCAATATGCCCCATCTTGAATAGGATGATAGATTCTGCATGGTCAACTTGGCACAATATAAAATACTTTAAAAATTTTGGTGATTTTGATCTATTTCCTAAGCCCATCTTTTGGCAAAGATTAAAACTCGGTCTTTTCTGTACTCTGTTTTAATGCAGGAGCAATGACATATTGCCCGTAGTGTGTGACATTTAATTCTCCAAAGACAGTTTATAGGTTTATAGGCTGATGCCCTTTGTCAATCTGTATTCATTATATGAGCCGCTTCGTGGGAAAACCAACAATGTGGTTTCCGAACAGGTCCGACACAAACCGGCCTGTACAGCTACAGAAGCAGGCTAGAAGTTTGAAATTTTGGAGTTAGGTAGAGGAGGAATTGTACTATCCGAGTAGCGAAAACAAAGGCGCTGATCAGCTTCGCGGTTACCGCGAAGCTGATCTGCGTCTTTGTTTTCGCCTATGCATATTGTTGGTTTTCCCATGAGGCGGCTCATATGTTTTGAATTCCATTGATAAAAGGATGCAAAATCAATATAAGAATGAGAATAATGGAAGCCACATAGGAAACAACAGTTTATGCAGCAGAAATATGGTCATTAATATCAATTGAGCCGTTGCATAAGAAAACCAACAATATGCATAGGCAAAAACAAAGGCGTAGATCAGCTTCGCAGTAACTGCGAAGCTGATCATCGCCTTTGTTTTCGCTACACAGAAAGTTCAATTCTTCTACTTTCTAAATCCAAAATTTCCAGACTCTTGCCATCTTCTGTGACTGTACAGACCGGTTTGTGTCTGACCTGGTGGGAACCCAAATTGTTGGTTTTCTCATGTACAGGCTCAATTGGGGATATTGGAGACAGTAATGCTGTCTTTGAACAGGCAGGCCTGTGCATATGAAGTAGACCCAAATGAGTCTGTCGGGGAAGTGTCAGTCTGATCAGAGTCTTCATCACTTGCTTTTCTATTTACATTTTGGTAGAAGTCAGTTTTCAAAAGTTCAGTATCCAAATATTAAGGCATTTACAGCAATTTTGAACTGTCAGTATTAGTCAATATTAATAATATCCATACATTTTACTTTGTACCATCATTATCTTGCTATTAAAGTCAGATTCCTATTACCCATAAGACATCTATTATTTAATATTCACGAAGACTTGAACCAATTTGCTTAACTTCAGAAGTACCCTAGTTAGAGTCATGTTAGTGAAAACATTATTACATGTAAGCATATGTTAGTGAAAACATTATTACATGTTAGCATATCTAATGTAGTCTTCAATTATCATCAAATACCCTTTTGCTCCCAAGGTTTATAAACATTTTCATGCTCATCTCAGCTGAGCATGTATTTTTTCATGCTCACTAATGTGAAAATATTTTTTCATGCACACTAATGTGAAAATACTTGAAAATACTTGTTATCTAAGATTTTAACTACATGTATTTGAGCACTGTAAAAGATGGTCTTCAGTTATTCAAACCTGAAAAATATCATCAGCATTGGCTGTTTCTGTATTTAAGAGCAGAATAAAGTCCATGCTCAGCAAGTTGAGCATAAAAATCCCTGGGCCAGATTTTGTTTTCTATATTAAGCTCTTTGAGGTTGTTTTTTCAGGAATTTCTGAAGCATGATCGGGACCAAGATGGCAAGATAGACTTCAGCGAGTTTCTCAGATATATAGAAGAACATGAACAGAAGCTCAAGCTACACTTCCGCAAGATTGACACAAACCAAGATGGTAGGTTTCTAGAGTTTTGAGGGTCATGTGTAACAGTGCTTTGCTAAATGAGTGAGCATAGGAATATTAAGATTATGATTATTGTCATTGGATGAATAACTTGAAATTTGTTATAATAGAACATACTTTATGTTTCAGACTCTCATATCAGGACATAGGTTTTAGATGGAAACTATATGCTTCGCTGTTATTGTCCCCCGCCTTTTCGAAGAAAAGCGGAGGGACATAGTTTTTGGCTTTCCGTCATTCCGTCCATCCGTCTGTCTGTCCGTTCTTCCGTCCCCCTATAGTAGTATGTACCTTTTGCAAGCAATTCCTGCTACAGTTTTATTTTGATTCTTTTGAAACTTTACAGATGTTTTAATCATGCTTTGAAGATGTGCATTTGATTTGGATATAATCCTCAGATTAATTTTTGACACTTTTTTTGCACTTTGAACTTAGCCATTTTTTCAGACATTTTGACAATTAAAGTGAATGGACAGTGGGTACCTTGTGCATGCAACTCCTCCTACAGTTATATTCCGATTCTTTTGAAACTTTACAGATGTCTTGACCATGCTTTAAAGATATGCATGTGGTTTGGATATAATCCTCAGGTTAATTTTTTTTTACTCTTTTATTGCAATTTGAACTTAGTCATTTTTTCGGACAGTTTGACAATGAAAGTGAATGGATGGTGGGTACTCCTCCTACAGTTTTATTCTGATTCTTTTATAACTTTACAGATGTTTTAATCATGCTTTGAAGATGTGCATGTGATTTGGATATAATCCTCAGATTAATTTTTGACACTTTTTTCGCAATTTGAACTTAGTCATTTTTTCGGACATTTTGGCAATTAAAGTGAATGGACAGTGGATACCTTGTGCATGCATCTCCTCCTACAGTTATATTCCGATTCTTTTGAAACTTTACAGATGTCTTGACCATGCTTTAAAGATACGCATGTGGTTTGATTATAATCCTCACTTTAATTTTTATCATTTTTTCGTCGTTTTTCAGGAATTTACACTAAGAAAGAGCATTGTAGCACCGATAACTGTCCATCAACGATAACTGTCCACCATGGACACTTATCGTTGCGGCTGCAACGATAACTGTCCACAAGCTAAATGGACAGTTATCGTTGAGCATGTAGGTTTATAATTTACTTTCAACGATATCTGTCCATTTTCGTAGAACACCACGATATTTGCTTAATGATGTTAAACCGTTTCGGTTAGTGCATACCTTGACAACCACTTACCGAAAATCATTCATACTTGGGCCATAGGCACCCTGTATGCCAGCCTTTCATTCCAAGGCAATGAATCCCGGGGTGGGGCTTGAGGTTAATATACAGACCACCATAAAATGGCTTTTCTGAGGTCTAATTTTGCAGGTGTCTATGTCTTGACAGCATAAATACTTTGATCATACCCTTCTAGAAGTCCAGATCTTGGCAACTACTTATCAGAGAAGATTTAAACTTGGACCATAGGTACCCTGTTAGGCTGGCTTTCATTCTATGACATCACACCCATATGTCTATGCCCGGGGGTGGGACTAGAGGTTAAAATCTAGAACACCTTCTGTTCTGTGGTATAGTTTTCTAGAAGTCTAGATCTTGGCAATAACTTATCAGAGAGGATTTAAACTTGGACCATAGATAACCCGTAGGGTTGGTTGCCTTTCATTCGAGGCACCTAGGTCCATGGCGGGGGGTGGGGCAAGAGGTTAAAATCTAGAACATTTTCAAAGTTTGGCTGTTTTGCGATGTAATTTTCTAGAAGTCATTTTCTTGACAACCGCTTACCAGAAAGCATTCATACTTGTACCACATCTATCCTGTAGGGTTGGTGCATTGGGCTCCTGTGTTCATGCTAGGGGTGGAGTTAGAGGTTAAATCTAAAACACTTTCATAAATTAGCCAAAATTTACATTTTAATTCATATCTTGATAGCTGAAGATCAGAAAGCATTCATACTTGGGCCATTGGTGTACTGTCAACTTAGCTTTTATTTCGTGACATCCGACACCAGGGTCCATGCCTGGGGGTGGGGCTAGAGGTTGAAAACTAGAACAGCTTAAAATGTTTGTTTTTTTCTTTTACACCTTGACACCCAGTTGGTATAAGAACATACTTCTTTCGGATAATAAGTATGTATGACCAGACCCTTAACCCAAAAGTAGTCATAGGTCACAATGAAATAATTTCATGGTCCAGTGATTTTGTCTTATATCTTGACACTCAGTTGGTATAGGAACATGCTTCTTTCAGATAATGAGTAAGTATGAATAGAATTTTGACCTGAAAGTAGTCATAGGTCACAGTGACCAAATCTCATGGTCCACTGATTTTGTCTTATATCTTGACACTTAGTTGGTATTTGAACATGCTTCCTTCAGATAATGAGTGAGTATGACCAGACCTTTGACCTAAAAGTAGTCATAGGTCACAGTGACCTAATTTCATGGTCCAGTGATTTTGCCTTATTTTTTGACACTCGGTTGGTATAGGAACATGCTTCTCATAGATTATGAGTGAGTATGACCAGATATTTGACATGAAAGTTGTCATAGGTCACTGCGACCTAATTGCCTTATATCTTGACACTTAGTTGGTATTTGAACATGCCTCCTTCAGATAACCAGACCTTTGACCCAAAAGTAGTCATAGGCCACAGTGACATTATTTCATGGTCCAGTGATTTTTCCTTATGTTTTGACACTCGGTTGGTATAGGAACATGCTTCTCATAGATAATGAGTGAGTATGACCAGATATTTGACCTGAAAGTTGTCATAGGTCACTGCGACCTAATTTCATGGTCTAGTGATTTTGTAATATATCTTGACACTCTGTTGGTACAGGAACATGCTTCTTTCAGAAAATGAGTAAGTAGGTCCAGACCTTTGACACAAAAGTTGTCATAGGTCACAGTGACCAAATCTCATGGTCCACTGGTTTTGTCTTATATCTTGACACTTAGTTGGTTTTTGAACATGCTTCCTTCAGATAATGAGTGAGTATGACTAGACCTTTGACCTAAAAGTAGTCATAGGTCACAGTGACCTAATTTTATGGTCCAGTGATTTTGTCTTATATCTTGACTCTCAGTTGGTAAAGGAACAAGCTTCTTTTAGATAATAAGTAAGTATAACCGGACCTTTGACCCAAAAGTAGTCATAGGTCACAATAACATAATTTCATGGCCCAGTGATTTTGTCTTATATCTTAAAACCCAGTTGGTATATGAAAATGCTTCCTTCAGATAATGAACGAGTATGACCAGGCCTTTCACCTTAAAGTAGCCATAGGTCACGGTGACCTGACTTCATGGTCCAGTAATTTTGCTTTATAGCTTGACACTCAGTTGGTATGTAAGCATGCTTCTTTCAGATGAGTGAGTACGACCAGACATTTGACCCAAAAGCAGTCATGGGACTTTGTGGCCTAATTTCATGGTCCATTGATTTTGCCTTATATCTTGATGCTCAGTTGGTATATGAACAGGCTTTTCTCATATAATTTGTGAGTATGACCAGCCTTTTGACCAGAAAGTAATCATTGGTCACTGAGATCAAATTTCATGGTTTAGTGATTTTGCCTTGTATCTTCTACAGCAAGAGATGTGTGATCAAGATTTTACATGGTTATGGGTCGATAGCACCGAATTTTTGACTTCAAAATAGTTATAGCTATATTTCATAGTAAAATGAATTTGCCTTATATCATCATGGCCTTGGGATGTATGTGTGGTGAGTTAGAGTTGGCTCCAGTTTGACAGAATCAAATGCAGTCGAGCTACGCTGTCATGCGACAGCTCTTATTATTTTTGATAGGATTGCGTTTAGAGATCTGAAAAACATACATATCGTTTATGAATATCATTTTTCGTATACGAACCAACGGACACACTGCATAAAATGGGTTTGGACTGTATTCGTTTGACCCTAAATGACGTTTGAATCGGGAAATACAGAATTTTCAACATATATTTTTAATTCATTTGTTTACATGTATGGTTATATTCATCTTTTGTATATTTTATTAGAACTGATGCAATCTTTAACCTGTTTTATCATATCTTGTGCAGACATCCTGAAAACCTTGCTAAGGCATGAAGTACCCTTTTGTAGTTCTTGACGGCAGGGTCATATTTACTGTGGTTGCAGTGTCCGGAGGTAGGTGGCATAGCTATCGGAGGACCTGCTTTAAGGTGTTATCGTCGATGTCTGAGGACGACAGTTTTACTATGTGCACTATAAAGCATCTCACAGCTGTAAACAGACATCGACTACTTTTAAACTTTTAAAACAGAGAACCCGAGTGTTTACAGTTTCATAAAGGAAGAAATAAAATTTGATTAACATATTTTGTTGATATAATACCTACCATTGTCTCAATCTGTAAAAGGCATATCGAGTTTTTTGCTTATTTCTAACGTTTATTTCAATAGCATACGATACGATACAACCTATCCTATCTTCTCCACAGCAGGACATTTTATATCTGATTGCATGCACTTCATAACAGTGTAGTGTGATCAAGTTTTCGTCCTGATCATGGGTACTTTTACCTGTCGTAAACAGTTATCGTTGACAAAGCAACTATAAGTGTCTGTAATGAACAGTTATTGTTGCAAACTCAACCGGGTGTGTCTATCATGTAATGTTTGAATATTTCATTTACTGATTCACACATCCAGATAGTTTAGTGTATCACGAACAGATATTGTTTAAACGTTTTTCACTGAAATTTGAATGATTTCATCTATGGTGAACAGTTATCGTTGACAGTGCAACCGCTTCTGTTTGTAATGAACACTTATCGTTGCAAAGCCAACCGATTCTGTCCATCATGTACAATAACCTTTGAATGTTTAATGACTGAATTAGACAGCCTCTTTTCAAGTAGCTGAACGTCTCAGGTGCAGTAATTGTTTGAAGTTTGGCTGTTTTGAATCATTTTACCCGTCGTGAACAGTTATCGTTGACAATGCAACCATAACTGTCTGTAATGAACAGTTATCGTTGCAAACTCAACCTGTTCTGTCTATCATGTACAATAATATTTAAGAATTGCATTTGTTGATTCACACATCCAGGACAAGTCTTTTCAGATAGTTAAGTGTGTCAGGAACAAATATTGTTTAAACATTTTCACCTTTTTGAATGATTTCATCTTTGGTGAACAGTTATCGTTGACAGTGCAACCGCTTCTGTCTGTAATGAACACTTATCGTTGCAAACCCACCCAATTCTGTCCATCATGTACATTAAACTTTGATTGTTTAATGACTGAATTAGACAGCCTCTTTCCAAATAGTTGAGCGTCTCAGGTGCAGAAATTGTTTGATGCTTGGCTGTTTTGAATCATTTTACCCGTCGTGAACAATTATCGTTGACAATGCAACCACATCTGTCTGTAATGAACAGTTATCGTTGCAAACTCAACCGGTTCTGTCTATCATGTACAATAATATTTGAAAATTGCATTTACTGATTCACATATCCAGGACAAGGCTTTTCAGATAGATAAGTGTATCAGGAAGAGATATTGTTTAAACATTTTCACCTTTTTGAATGATTTCATCTTTGGTGAACAGTTATCGTTGACAGTGCAACCGCTTCTGTCTGTAATGAACACTTATCGTTGCAAAGCCAACCGATTCTGTCCATCATGTACAATAATCTTTGAATGTTTAATGACTGAAGTAGACAGCCACTTTTCAAATAATTGAGCGTCTCAGGTGCAGTAATTGTTTGAAGTTTGGCTGTTTTGAATCATTTCACCCGTCGTGAACAGTTATCGTTGACAATGCAACCATATCTGTCTGTAATGAACAGTTATCGTTGCAAACTCAACCGGTTCTGTCTATCATGTACAATAATTTTTGAATACTGCATTTAGTGATTCACACATCCAGGACAAGGCTTTTCAGATAGTTATGTGTATCACGAACAGATATTGTTTAAACATTTTTCACCGATTTGAATGATTTCATCTATGGTGAACAGTTATTGTTGACAGTGCAACCGCTTCTGTCTGTAATGAACACTTATCGTTGCAATGCCAACCGATTCTGTCCATCATGTATAAAAATCTTTGAATGTTTAATGACTGAATTAGACAGCCTCTTTTCAAAGAGTTGAGCGTTTCAGATGTAGTAATTGTTTGAAGTTTGGCTGTTTTGAATCATTTTACCCGTCGTGAACAGTTATCGTTGACAATGCAACCATATCTGTCTGTAATGAACAGTTATCGTTGCAAACTCAACCGGCTCTGTCTATCATATACAATAATATTTGAATATTGCATTTAGTGATTCACATATCCAGGACAAGGCTTTTCAGATAGTTATGTGTATCACGAACAGATATTGTTTAAACATTTTTCACCTATTTGAATGATTTCATCCATGATGAACAGTTATCGTTCACAGTGCAACCGCTTCTGTCTCTAATGAACACTTGTCGTTGCAAAACCAACCGATTCTGTCCATCATGTACAAAAATCTTTGAATGTTTAATGACTGAATTAGACAGCCTCTTTTCAAATAGTTGAGCGTTTCATGTGCAGTAATTGTTTGAAGTTTGGCTGTTTTGAATCATTTTACCCGTCGTGAACAGTTATCGTTGACAATGCAACCATATCTGTCTGTAATGAACAGTTATCGTTGCATACTCAACCGGTTCTGTCTATCATGTACAATAATATTTGAAAATTGCATTTACTGATTCACACATCCAGGACAAGGCTTTTCAGATAGATAAGTGTATCAGGAAGAGATATTGTTTAAACATTTTCAACTTTTTGAATGATTTCATCTTTGGTGAACAGTTATCGTTGACAGTGCAACCGCTTCTGTCTGTAATGAACACTTATCGTTGCAAAGCCAACCGATTCTGTCCATCAGGTACAATAATCTTTGAATGTTTAATGACTGAATTAGACAGTCACTTTTCAAATAGTTGAGCGTCTCAGGTGCAGTAATCGTTTGATGTTTGGCTGTTTTGAATCATTTTACCCGTCGTGAACAGTTATCGTTGACAATGCAACCATATCTGTCTGTAATGAACAGTTATCGTTGCAAACTCAACCGGTTCTGTCTATCATTTACAATAATTTTTGAAAATTGCATTTACTGATTCACACATCCAGGACAAGGCTTTTCAGATAGATAAGTGTATCAGGAAGAGATATTGTTTAAACATTTTCACCTTTTTGAATGATTTCATCTTTGGTGAACAGTTATCGTTGACAGTGCAACTGCTTTTGTCTTTAATGAACACTTATCGTTGCAAAGCCAACCGATTCTGTCCATCATGTATAATAATCTTTGAATGTTTAATGACTGAATTAGACAGTCACTTTTCAAATAGTTGAGCGTCTCAGGTGCAGTAATCGTTTGATGTTTGGCTGTTTTGAATCATTTTATCCATCGTGAACAGTTATCGTTGACAATGCAACCATATCTGTCTGTAATGAACAGTTACCTTTGCAAATCCAACCGTTTTGTCTGACATGTACAATTATGTTTGAATATTTCATTTAATGATTCACACATCCAGGAAAGGGCTTTTCAGATAGTTAAGTGTATCACGAATAGATATTGTTTAAATAATTTTCACTGATGTGAAAGATTTCATCTGTGGTGAACAGTTATCGTTGACAGCGCAACCGCTTATTTCTGTATTGAACACTTATCGTTGCAAAGTCAACAGATTCTGTCCATCTTGTACAATAATCTTTGGATGTTTCATGACTGAATTAGAGAAAATAAAAACGCACAGGAATGGATGCAATTAAATTTAAAATCCCAACCCAGACACCAAGCGGGAAAGATGTAGACCCAACAAAGACAACATAATAGATCAACAGAAGGTTCAGGATGCCTGAACATGAAAATGTGACGACACACACGAAGAGCAAGATGACTAGCTCTTTCCCAGGAAGGTAGCCATCCGGCTTGCTTCAACTAAATACAAATTAAGCTTATACAACAGAAGTCGACATACCAAACATAAAACATAAAGAATCACAGTAGAACCGCCTTGGAACGGTCAGCAAAAGAAATTTTACTGGAGGGCTTAAATCGATTTTACAGGTGCCAGACAGTTATCGTTGCAAACTCAGTCGGTTCTGTCTATCATGTAAAGTAATGCTTGGATTTTTCATTTACTGATTCACGTATCCAGGAAAAGGCTTTTCAGATAGTTTTGAATATCACAAAGAGATATTGTTTTAACATTTTTCACGGATTTGAATGATTTTATCTTTGGTGAACAGTTATCGTTGACAGTGCAACCGCTTGTGTCTGTTATGAACCATTATCGTTGCAAAGCCAACCGATTCTGTCCATCATGTACAATAGTATTTGAATGTTTAATGACTGAATTAGACAGCCTTTTTTTTCAAATTGTGAAGCTTCTCAGGAACAGTTATTGTTTGAAGTTTTGCTGATTTGAATCATTTTACCTGTCGTGAACAGATATCGTTGACAATGCCACCATATCTGTCTGTAATGAACATATATTGTTGCAAACTCAACCGGTTCTGTCTATCATGTACAATAATGTTTGAATATTGCATTTACTGATTCACACATCCAGGATAAGGCTTTTCAGATAGTTTAGTGTATCAGGAAGATATATTGTGTGAACATTTTACACTGATTTGAATGATTTCATCTTTGGTGCACAGTTATCCTTGACAGTGCCACCGCTCTATCCCTTGATGCTTTATGCCAAGTTTCAAAATTTTAGGCCGTCTGGTTCTGGAGAAGATTTTTTAAAAGTTTTACCACCATATATGGACATGGCGGCTATCTTGGTCATGTGACCTGGACCATTTATGTAAACTTTCGTCCCCGCTTCATAAGGAGTTTGGCTTTGATTAGCCAAGCGGTTTCAGAGAAGAAGAGGTTTGAATATTAAGGAAATATACATGTATATAGACCCGGGGCAAGGGCAGACAACTCCCTGGGGTCAATTTTTTTTCAGAGACATAAATCATCTGTCCATTTGCCCATTCCCAGCAAGTTTTCCCCATTAAACAACATTTTTTTCCAATTTTCCCTATTCAAATGCATTGGCGACCTAAGTTGACCTTGCTGTAAAGTAGGTCAAGGTCATCCCAGATTCATGATTTATATAAATTTTGTATAAGTCCATCCCCTGATGCTTCATGTCAAGTTTCAAAATCATAGGCCTTCTGAAGATTTTTAAATGTTTTTACCATACATGGGCATGGCGGCCATCTTGGACATGTGACCTTGACCATTTATATAAACTTTCGTTCTCTCTTCCTAAGTATGCTCCACATGAAGTTTGGTTTCATTGAAGAAGGGGTTTCAATATTATCGAAATATACCTGTATATAAGCCCGGGGCAGGGGCAAACAACCCCTTGGGACCAAAATTTTTTCAGAAACATAAATCTTTTGTCCATTTGCTCATTTCCTATTTAAATGCATTGGCGACCTAAGTTGGCCTTGCCGTAAAATAGGTCAAGGTCATCCCAGGATCATGATTTATATAAACTTAGTAGAGCTCCATATCTTGATGCTTCTTGTCATGTTTCAAAATCATAGGCCTTCTGGTTCTGGAGAAGATTTTTAAAGGTTTTTACCATATATGGGCATGGCGGCCATCTTGGACATGTGACCTGGACCATTTATATAAACTTTCGTTCCCCCTTCCACATGAAGTTTGGCTTTGATTGGCCAAGCGGTTTCAGAGGCGCATGGGTATATATACTATAATCTCACATGTGAGCCTTCGGCTCAGGAGAGCTAATAAAAGTAAAAATAAAATGATTTGAGTGGGCTTTCAAAAAAGAAGGCACATTGTATATAGCCTGTTTTCACTTCCAGACCAGAAGGGACATAACCTTTGTTCTTGCTTCTGAGAATGTATGCGATGCTTTGCCATATCATTTGGATAATATTTATAGTTGATTTGGTGCTAAGTTATAAAGACAAGTTGATGGTATTCCGATGGGTACAAATTGTGTTCCTCTTTTGGGTTAAGTATCTGGTCATACTTACTCATTATCTGAAAGAAGCATGTTCCTTTACTATCTGAATATCAAGCTATAATACAAAATCAATAGACCATGAAATTAGGTCTCTGTGACCTATGACTTCTTTCCGATCAAAGGTTTGGTCATACTGACTCATCATCTGAAAGAAGCATCTTCATATACCAACTGAGTGTCAGGATATAATGCAAAATCACTGGACCATGAAATTAGGTCATTGTGACCTATGACTTCTTTCGGGTCAAAGGTCTGGCCATACTCACTCATTATCTGAAAGAAGCATGTTCCTATTCCAACTGAGTGTCAAGATACGAGGCAAAATCACTGGACCGTAAAATTAGGTCACACTGACCTAAAACTACTTTCAGGTCAAAGGTCTAGTCATACTCGCTCATTATCTGTAAGAAGCAAGTTCATATACCAACTGAGTGCCAAGATAAAAGGCAAAATCACTGGACCATGAAATTAGGTCATTTTGACCTATGGCTACTTTTGGGTCAAAGGTCTGGTCATACTCAACCATTATCTGAAAGAAGTATGTTTTTATATCAACTGAGTTTCAAGGTATAAAAGAAAAACATTTTAGATGTTCTAGTTTTCAACCTCTAGCCCCACCCCAGGCATGGACCTTGAGTATCTGATGTCATGCAATAAAAGCTAAGTTGACAGTGCACCATTGACCCAAGTATGAATGCTCTCTGATCAACAGCTGTCAAGATATAGACTAAAATGTAAACTTTGGCTAATTTATGAAAGTGTTCTAGATTTTAACCTCTATCCCCATCACCAAGCATGAACCCAGGAGTCTGATGCTAGCGCATGGAAACCAACACGACAGGGTATATGTGGCCCAAGTATGAATGCTTTCTGGAAAGCGGTTGTCAAGATATGGACTTCTAGAAAACTATATCGTAGTACAGCCAATTTTTGAAGGTGTTCTAGATTTTAGCCTCTGGCCCCACCCATGGGCCCAGGGGCCGGATGTCATGGAATGAAAGCCAACCCTACAGCTCCAAGTTTGAATCCTGTCTGATAAATAATTGCCAAGATCTGGACTTTTAGAAAACTATGCCACAGTACAGCCACAATCTTTGAAGGTGTTCTTGATTTTAACCTTGGGCATGGACCGATAAGACGGATGTCATGGAATGAAAGCCACCTCTATAGGATTCCTATGGTTCAAGTTTGAATCCTCTCTGATAACTAGTTGTCAAGATCTGGACTTCTAGAAAACTATACCGCAATACAACCAATTTATAAAGGTTTCCTAGATTTTAACATCTAGCCCCACTCCCAAGCATGGACCCAGGGACCCGATGTCATGGAATGTAAGCCAACCCTACAGGGTACCTATGGGCCAAGTTTGAAATTTCTCTGATGAATAGTTGCCAAGATCTGGACGTCTAAAATATATACTGCAGTGTGACGCGGACACGGACACAAACAAGAACGGGAACGCGTACGACCGAGGTTACTACAACAGCCCTTTGCACTTCGAGCAGTCGAGCTAAAAACCAACCGTACAGAGAGCATATGATCCAAGTTTAAATCTTGTCTGCTAACTGGTTGTCAAGATATAGACTCCTTGTGTTTTTTTTGTTTCTTTTCAAAAATGGACAGTTATCGTTGACACTGCAGGTCATATCAACTACAGCAACGATAAGTGTCCATGGTGGACAGTTATCGTTGAAAAATCAACGATAGTTGTCCAGTGGACAGTTATCGTTGCGGCTGCAACGATAAGTGTCCATGGTGGACAGTTATCGTTGATGGACAGTTATCGGTGCTACAGAGCATGTGGTTTGGATATACATGTTATTCTAAGATTATATTTGTGTAACTAAACTATCAAGGCGGGGGACATAAATTCTATGAATTTGCTTGTTTAAACATAGATTCGACAGCTCAAATGCAATTTCCCTTTGACCTTAATTGCAATGTTATAAAAAGGTTTTGTTGTATTTAATATGAAATGAAGTGATAAAATCAGGACATTTGTTCAGATTTGTTGCTTCCAGTCTAATTACTCAAGATTCATAAATAAAAAATATTTTTGTTCTATATTTTACAGGCACAATTGATGCGGAAGAGATCCGAGAATCATTCCAGAAGCTGGGTGTTAACATTGACAAAGCTGAAGCAGAGAAATTGCTACAGAGGTAAAACTATGTGTATTTCATTATTAATGAGGTTGAAAACCCTTTTCTTGCATTTTAAATACATTGTACATTTTCTACATTTATTAACCATGTAAACAAAGCAGATTTTGTTTACAGTATTAAGATGAGATTATCCTACATATATGATCCATCTGAGGTGATTATCAGAAAAGGATTGACTCAATATAAGAAGAGATAAATAGAATCCATCATGGGTGGTCAGTGGAGATAGGAAAATCTCAACCCGAGGGTCTATCCGTTCCAGTGGGAAACGAGGCTCGCCGAGTTTCCCACTGGAACGATGGACCCGAGGGTTGAGATTTTCCTTTCTCCACTGAACACCACTGATGGATTCTTTTTCTTACATACCCCGATTAGGCCTAAATTCATTTTACCGGTAAAGTAACCTGGTATCGTGCTTTAACTCTGATGACATAGTGTTTATTACATATATGACGTCAAATGTAAATAAATCGTTGTCAAAGTCAAAAGAGATGCAGTTTTGATTTGTTTTTCGTTGAAAACGAGCGTGAATCAAGATTATACCCAATGAATTCACACCAATTTAGTTTTGTTGAACATTATTGCTGCATGCAGCTGCTTTGGGCTAGAAACGATCAAATTTAGTCGCATGCTTTTCTTATCTTGTTAGCTCACCTGAGCCGTTAGGCTCACAAGGTGAGCTTATAGGATGGCCATGATCCGTCGTCCGTCGTCGTCCGTCCGTCCGTCCGTCGTCGTCGTCCACCATTTTCAAAGATCTTCTTCTCTGAAACCGCTTGGCCAATTAAAGCCAAATTTTATATGAAGCATCTATGGGAAGGGGGAACCAATGTGTTTATAAATAATCCAGGTCACATGACCAAGATGGCCGCCATGCCCATATATGGTAAAAACCCTTCAAAATTCTTCTTCTCCGGAACCACTGGACCGATTTCAACGAAACTTGGCATGAAGCATCGGGGACTGGAGTACTACAATGTATTTATAAATTATGACCTTTGGATGACCTTGACCTATTTTACGGCAAGGTCAACATAGGTCGCCCATGCATTTGAATGGGGAAAATTGTTAAAATGTCATTTGAAAGGCAAATCTTGCAGGAAATGGGCAAATGGACTGAAGGTAGGTAATTCTGAAAAAAAAATTGGACCACAGGGGTTGGTCTGCCCCCACCCCGGGGCAATATACATGTATATTACAAAAATATTCAAAGATCTTCTTCTCTGAAACCACTTGGCCAATCAAAGCCAAATTTTATAGGAAGCATCTATGGGAAGGGGGAATCAATGTGCTTATAAATAATCCAGGTCACATGATCAAGATGGCCGCCAGGCCCATATATGGTAACAACCCTTCAAAAATCTTCTCCTCCTGAACCAAGGGACCGATTTCAACGAAACTTGGCATGAAGCATCGGGGACTGAAGTACTACCATGTGTTTATAAATTATGACCTTTGGATGACCTTGACCTATTTTACGGCAAGGTCAACATAGGTCGCCAATGCATTTGAATGGGGAAAACCTTTAAAATGTCATTTAAAGTGAAAGTCTTGCAGAAAATGGGCAGTAGGACTGACTATTAATGATTCTGAAAAAAATTGGACCCCAGGGGCATATTTGTCCCAACCCCAGGGCATTATACATGTATATTACCATACTATTCAAACATCTTCTCTGAAACCGCTTGGCCAATCAAAGCCAAATTTCATGTGAAGCATCTATAGAATGGGGGAATCAATGTATATATAAATAATCAAGGTCACATGATGAAGATGGCCGCCATGCCCATATATGGTAAAAACCCTTCAAAAATCTTCTTCTCCGGAACCGGTGGACCTATTTCAAAGAAACTTGGTGTGAAGCATCTATGGCTTAAGTACTACAATGTATACATAAATCATGACCCTGTGATGACCTTGACCCAGTTTATGGCAAGGTCAACATGGGTTGACCATGCGTTTAAATGGGGAAAATTGTTAAAATGTCATTTGAAGGGAAAAGCCAGCAGGAAATTGGCAAATGGACAGAATATTGATTATTCTGAAAAAAAAAAAAAAAGAAATGGCCCAAGGGCTTCATCTGCCCCTGCACTGGGGTTAAATACCATAATATTCAAACATGTTTATTGGTATATGCAGCAGCAGATCTCAGGTGAGCGTTTACAGGACCATTGGTCCTCTTGTATGAGCAACCAAGCCAGCAGTGTAAGATCGATTTATCTACCACCATTAAAATACCGGAATTTTTCTATCTTTATGATAGAGAGGTATGTAAGAAAAAAATTGCAATGCATGGCGCCTTTGTTTATTACAGAATGGATAAAGATGGTACCCTGAAGATCGACTGGTCCGAATGGCGGGATTATCTTATTCTCTCCCCTAGCACAGATCTACGAGATATCTTACATTACTGGAGACATTCTACGGTAAGTGGCACTGGAGCAAATGCCACATGAAGATAATTTGAGCCCCCTCATGGGAAAACCAACAGTCTGCATAGGCGAAAACAAAGACGCAGATCAGCTTCGCGGTAGCCGCGAAGCTGATCAGCGCCTTTGTTTTCGCTACTCGGATAGTACAATTCCTCTTCTTCTTAATTCCGAAATTTCAAGCTTCTAGCTCTTTTCTGTGCTTGTACAGGCCGGTTTGTGTCGGACCTGTTCGAAAACCACATTGTTGGTTTTCCCATGAGGCGGCTCATTTGTTGGAATTACAGGACTAGACAGCCTCAAAACGTATAGTAGTTCAGATTTAGGAAAAATGGGATTTTTACGTCAGTGTGGTATCAACGAAATTGCAAAGCTGTTACTCTCTTTTTGTTGCTGAACTGATCTATGACACACTTGAGATAAATAGGTTTTCAAAGTACGCAAAACTACTGGGCCTTGTAAAAAAAAAAGAAAAAAAAAAAAAAAAATTAACCCTCTATTTACAATTCTGTCTCTGAGCCTGTTTTAAAAGTAAATTACTGTCAGAGTAAAATTGATAAATGAGCCACCTCGTGGGAAAACCAACAATGTGGTTTCCGAACAGGTCCGACACAAACCGGCCTGTACAAGCACAGAAAAGAGCTAGAAACTTGAAATTTCGGATTTAAGTAGAAGAGGAATTGTACTATCTGAGTAGCGAAAACAAAGGCGCTGATCAGCTTCGCGGTTACCGCGAAGCTGATCTGCGTCTTTGTTTTCGCAAATGCAGATTGTTGGTTTTCCCATGAGGCGGCTCAAATAAAAACATTGGTATCACTGGGTATGATTTGAACCAAAACCCTTAAAATGTCTGTTTTTGGTTTAAAATTCATAAATTTCTTCTTCCTTTCTTTACAGATTATAGATATAGGTGAAAATACTATAGTACCTGATGATTTCACCGAGAAGGAGATGCAGACGGGTATGTGGTGGCGCCACCTAGTTGCAGGGGGAGCTGCTGGGGCAGTTTCCAGAACAGCAACAGCGCCATTAGATAGATTAAAGATATTGTTTCAGGTAGGTGCATTTTTGAGCCATAGAAGATGAGTGTTAAAAAATTCTTTTTTGGTACAAGGGTTATGTCGGATGTATTGAGAAACTTGAGCCACCTTGTGGGGAAACCAACAATGTGGTTTTCAAATAGGTCTGACACAAACTGGGCTGTACAAGCACAGAAGATGGCTAGAAGCTTGAAATTTCGGATTTAAGAAGAAGAGGGATTGTACTTTCCCAGTAGCGAAAACAAAGGCGCTGATCAGCTTCGCGGTTACCGCGAAGCTGATCTGCGTCTTTGTTTTCGCATATGCAGATTGTTGGTTTTCCCATGAGGCGGCTCACTTGATGATTTTGTGGTGAATATGTTGCAGTTCTTATTCTTCTGCTGATTCAAATTAAAACAGCAGCTGCCAGTTGTGGCAAAATTAACTGTTAGTACTGGTAAACTGCTCCAAGAAGCCTTGTATAGCGGGAAATATTTACACAGAAGATTTGAAACATCATAAAACTTAACAATACGAGGTCTGTCCCGGGAAATCGTAAAAATGTCTGATATTTCGTGAACTGTTTGTTGAAATTTAAAGATATGTTCATGCTTTTAAACTGCATTTGTACTGAGCAATCTGTGAAAATATTAGTTCAATCGCTTACAAATTGCAAAAGTTATGGAGATTTAAATGATGGTGTATCGACGTTTACGGAGCACGTTGAAAATCATTTTGCTACGTTTTTGTGGAGGGGTGGTTGAATGTTTTGTGTGAAGTCTCTTTATTAGAGCCGTAATGGTGATGAATATTGTCATCTAAGCATTGATTAAGGCTTCTTAGTTAAAATTCAAGTCAATTATTTGAGTTATAAATGATAAGTAGAAAATATAGCATGATCAGTTTCATTTTATATGGGAGAACACTAATTTTATTTTAGACTGAAATAAAACAAAAGATGTCGCTTGTTTAAAATGACAACAAGAACCGAGCATTTAGAATATTTAAAGAAAAAATGCACACAGAATCATCACAGGATTATAAATGACACAATGGAAGGTTGATTTTATAAATTAATTTTGAAAAATATACTTAACTGGAAAGAAAGGCTTTGGGAAGGTATAATTTTGCGCCGCAAAACTTACACTACGTCACTATATTCTAATAAAATAATTGCAGTAGGTTTAAGAAAATTTCTATAAAATCAACGCTGAAGGTGGAAATTATTTCAAACTTTCAAAAATTCATTTTACATAATTACTCGTGCAACTGATAGTTAGAATTGTGTAATATCACCTCAACTCTCAATTACAGGAACTATTGAATTTGATCTTGATGAATTTCAAAACAGTGTTTTTGACGTGCGCCGTAGACACCTTCCCCTCTTGGAATAAATGCATATAAATCTGTTGTGTAAGGGGTGAATTCATCCATATTTGTACGAAATGTTTATTAGATGTATGCAAGCAGATCATATAAATTTCATGAAATTCTGCAGACACATTACTGTTTTATCACAAATGTCTACGTATTTCTGGGACAGACCCCGTAGAGCTTATGATGAAATAAAAAATTCCTGAAACATAAGATTATGACAGTTCTCAGACAGTTCTTCCCAAATAAGTTTGGCTAAACCAGTTTTGATATAGAAAAAAAATCCATGGTTAGACATGAAAATTCCAACCAGAGGGTCCAACGTTTCAGTGGGAAACGAGGCTTGCCGAGTTTCCCACTTGAACAGTTGGCCCAAAGGTTGGAGTTTTTCATGTCACCACTGGACACCAATGATTGATTCTTTTTTTCACATACTCTGTTTAAATTTCTTTTACGGGTAACATCATCTAGTACCATGCTTTACCACTGATCACTGTATATTGCAGAAATGAGGTCAAATGTAAATAAATTGTTGTTACAGTCGGTAGAGATGTAGTTTTGATTTAATTTTTATCTTAAAACGAGGGTGAATCAAGACTATTCGCTGTGAATTCAGGCCAGTTTTGTCTGGTTTTGTTGAACACCACTGCAGAAAGCAGTTGCTTTGGCTAGAAACGATCAAATTTAGTCATATGCTTTTGTTATCTTGTATGAGCAACTCAGCCAGCAATGTTTGATAAGATTTGTGTACCATCAGTTAAAACTGGAATCATCCTATATTTTTAGCTCACCTGAGCCGTTAGGCTCACAAGGTGAGCTTATAGGATGGCCATGATCCGGTGTCTGTCCGTCCATCGTCGTCCACCATTTTCAAAGATCTTCTTCTCTGAAACCGCTTGGCCAATCAAAGCCAAATTTTATATGAAGCATTTATAGGAAGGGGGAACCAATGTGTATATAAATAATCCAGGTCACATGACCTATATAAATAATCCAGGTCACATGACCAAGATGGCTGCCACGCCCATATAAGGTAAAAAGCTTTAAAAATCTTCTTCTCCAGAACCCAAAGGCCTAGGAGCTTGAAACTTGGCATGTAGCATAAGTGACTCAAGGTCCACAATGTATATATAAATCATGACCTTAGGATGACCTTGACTTATTTTACTGCAAGGTCAACATAGGTCACAAATGCATTTGAATGGGGAAAACTTTTAAAATGTCATTTAAAGTGAAAGTCTTGCAGGAAATGGGCAGTAGGACTGAATATTAATGATTCTGAAAAGATTGGACCCCAGGGGCTCATATGCCCCCACCCCGGGGCAATATACATTTATATCTCCATAATATTCAAACATCTCCTCTAAAACCGCTTGGCCAATCAAAGCCAAATTTTATGTGAAGCATCAGTAGGAAGGGGTAACCAATGTATATATAAATAATCCAGGTCACTTGACCAAGATGGCCGCCATGCCCATATATGGTAAAAACCCTTCAAAAATATTCTTCTCTGGAACCGATGGACTGATGTCAATGAAACTTGGCATGAAGTATCGATGGCTCAAGTACTACAATGTATATATAAATCATGACCCTGTGATGACCTTGACCTATTTTACGGCAAGGTCAACATAGGTCGCCTATGCATTAGAATGGGGAAAACTTTTAAAAAGTCATTTGCGGTGAAAATCTTGCAGGAAATGGGTAGTAGGACTGAATATTTATGATTCTGAAAAAAGTTGGACCCAAGGGCTTATATGCCCCCACTCCGGGCCAATATACTTGTATATTACCATAATATTAAAACATCTTCTCCTCTGAAACTGCGTGGCCAATTGAAGCCAAATTTTATGTGAAGCATCTATAGAATAGGGGAACCAATGAGTATATTAATAATCCAGGTCACTTGACCAAGATGGCCTCCATGCCCATATATGGTAAAAACCCTTAAAAAAACTTCTTCTCTGGAACCGATGGCAAGGTCAACATAGGTCACCATCGATGGCTCAAGTACTACAATGTGTATATAAATAATGACCCTGTGATGACTTTGACCAAGTTTATGGCAAGGTCAACATGGGTTGCCTATGCATTTGAGTGGGGAAAACTGTTAAAATGTCATTTGAAGGGAAAAGCCAGCAAGAAATTGGCAAATGGACAAAATATTGATTATTCTGAAAAAAGAAAATGGCCCAAGGGCTTGCCCCTGCACTGGGGTTAAATACCATAATATTCAAACATGTTTATTGGTATATGCAGCAGATCTCAGGTAAGCGTTTACAGGACCATTGGTCCTCTGGTTAACAGAGGTATTTAAGAAATTATTTTCTTTCTTGCTGTAGGTTCATGGTTCTAGTAAAAAGAACATGACTATAGCATCAGGGTTTAAACAGATGTTGAAGGAAGGCGGGGTCAAGTCGCTATGGCGAGGAAATGGCATTAATGTGATAAAAATAGCACCAGAATCAGCTCTCAAGTTTATGGCTTATGAACAAGTAAGTGATTATGCCGTAAGTTCTGAAAATATTTTAATTGTAATGAGCGTTTTCAGACATAAAGCGTAGGTTCAACACAAGCCATAATGTTCAACCTTAAGAAAGTGGCCAGTGGCTTCGCCCTCGGGCAATATTACCTGTCTGGGGTGAACAAATCGTCATGTCATCCTCACTCAATGGCAAAAATTGTATATTATTATACCTCATGAATATTCACTGGCTGAGTGTGGATTTTGATTGGTCAAGAGCAGTGCACGTGGAGACATCTATTCTGTCATGTTGCATGATCATATTACCTTCTGATGTTATATCCGCCTAAAACTGCAGTTGCACTTTTAGTCACATGTGTTTGTCATCTGGCCTGTTGCTAATTTGTTTCAAAAGTGGTTCGGTGTAAAAAAAAACAATTGTTGCTCTTGAGGGAGGGTGACATGACGATTTGTTCACCCTCGGCAGGTGATATTACCTCTCGGGCTTCGCCCTCGTGCAATATCACATGCCTCGGGTGAACAAATCGTCATTTCACCCTCCCTCAAGGGCAACAATTGTATATAGGTAACCATTGAGTATATGAGTAGCTTCAAATATCTATACCTGATTGGATGAGTTTCAGTATGAAAATTGACTAGATACACTATTCTTTCCATCCCCACTGTAAATATATTCTGTATTCATTCTAATAAGTGCACAAGGTACTTAAGTTTTCAAAATAACTCAAAGTTTAGATAACAAAATATTGTTCTAATAAGCGCACACTTGGAACAAAAACAACACATAAACTGCTGAAATTACAATGTCAAACAAACAAATGATGATGCCATGTAAGTGTTCCAATCGTTGCAAAAAAGTGTTGGATCATCTAAGGTTAAGTTGGTTTAAACATATTTATTTCAAATTCATGATACATGCATATATATGAAACATACAATATCAAAAGAATAGGATTTGAACGAAAGCCTATGGCTTATAAAGTTCATCTCCTAAGCAACAGATAATTTTTCATATGATACAATATGGTTTGTGTTACATCCTAGTGTCGTTGTACCTTTTTCATATAAGGAGGTCTAGTGATTATGATGATGATGATAACAATAATAATGATAGTAATAATAATAATAATAATAATAATAATAATGATAATAATAATGATTGTCTCCTAAGATGATAATGACGATGTTATTTTGAATTGATAAACATAACAATAATAAGAAAAAAGTACTTTTATTCCACCGACAGTTCAGCCCTGCACCCGCGACCCGGCTATTGTATTTCAGGAGTTACATTTATTTGTGTGGGAGGCGACCAAAGTCCAGCATATCTAAGTAAAACGTTTTGAAGCAAGTATATATAATTGGACTTGTTTAAATATTTCATCATTGTATGTAATATTTTGGTTCCTGACGCCGTAAAGGAGATTGTGGACTGTTATAGGAAAAGCCGTGTTACCAAAATATCTTCGACGTATTTGGTTATATCTGGGGCAGTGTAAGAGGAAATGTGCTGCAGACTCCACTTGTCCGCATAAGCAGTTAGGGCTATTTATCAATTTCTTTTTGTACAGGTGCTGATTTAAAGAGCTGCATTCAAGCCTTATACGTGTATGTAGTATTTGCCCGGTTCTTGTTGTCTGAATGTTTAAATAGTGTGACGGAACAATGCCGGGTGTGCTTAAGGTTCGCTTGAAGTTTGTAAGAGTAGTTGAGTTTCTGGAATCGTTATTAAGTGAATTCCAATCTCTTAAAGCAGATGGTAAGAAAGAGCTGTAATAGAACCTCGTTCTTGTGATAGGGGTCATAAAATTATTAGGGTTTCGTAAGTGATACCTTGATTGTTCGCGAATTTGTGGCGGCAGGAGTCTTTGCAGATAGTTAGGAGTTAGATTATGGGTCATTTTATACATTTGGCATAGTCTGTGCTTTTTGCGTCTGTTTTCTAAGGTTTCATATCCTGTTTCATTATAGAGTTTTTCAAAAATTGCATAATTTGGTAGCACCAGAAGATATTCGCTGGGCATCTCGTTGTATATTTTCTAGAGCGGTCTTGTTTTCTTTTATGCAATTATCCCAAACTGTGTTACCATATTCCAATAGCGGACGGATAAAGATTTTATACATTTTGTCAAGAGAACGGCGATCTAAGTTAAATTTGTGCATCCTTAAAATACCTAATCGTTTGTATGCTTTGCTAATTATTGTGTTTATGTGCTTTTTCCAAGTCATGTCATTAGTAAATTCGATCCCAAGATGTTTATGAGAGTCGACTTCTTTGATTTGAGTGTTACCCATGAAGAGTGGGGGGTGATACGGCTTTATACGTTTCTTACTAGCTATAAATGTTTCTTGCTTGATTGGCTGGAATTCTACAAGCCACTGCTTCGCCCAGGCAAAAATTCTACTTAAGTCGATATTTAAAGTAATTCCAGTAAGTATAGGTTCATCTACAATCTCAAATAAGATAGTATCATCGGCAAAAAGCCTTATATTACCCCTTATGTCTTTTACTATGTCATTAATGAAAATTAAAAAGAGTAACGGTCCTAAAATTGACCCCTGTGGTACACCAGCGTTAGTATTTTGCCAAGTAGATGAGCAATTGTTTAAATAAACTCTTTGTTGTCTGTTGTCTAGATAGCTTGCTAGCCAGTCAATGAGAGGACCGGACAATCCCGATGATTTTAGTTTATATATTAGTCCTTTGTGCCAGACCCGGTCGAATGCTTTGCTAATGTCGCAAAAAACGATACGTATTTCTTTTTCTTCATCTAACGCTTTATAGAATTCATTTGATTAAGGTTAAGTTTTAATGGTTAATACGGTATTTATGTGTAAAATTGGTGTAAAATACCATCATGCTAGTCGAGCAGTGTGCACTTATGCACATGATTTTCAGAAACAGCCAGGGTGTGCACTTATTTGAGCATGTGCGCTCATTAGAACCAATAGAGTATATACCTCTATTTTGCTTTCAGTTTAAGAGATTAATACATGGTGATAGAGGGGAGATAAGTATCGGGGAGAGATTTTGTGCTGGCTCACTAGCTGGAGCAACTGCTCAGACTATCATATATCCTATGGAGGTAAAAATGAGATTTTTCTGGTTAATTGATTTTTACAGACCATCCACATATTCAGATCATATTGAGCATACTCTGTTTTCAAGGCAAACTAGCAAGCGTCCAAGAGACAGACTATCAATTAATGCAATTCTTTTGCCATTAGGTATTAGTTTACAACTTATATTCTTGAGGAAAAATTTCTGAATCTTCAAGAAAAAATGTGCCAGTCATGAAGGTCAATTGCAGTATCACTTAGATCTTAGCAATGTGGATATTGATTGAACTGCCTCACATAAAAAATGACCAACTGACAACCCCATATAATTCAATCATCTTAACACGCTTGCAAATGTCAAATTTTAAAGCAAGAATGTCTTGAGATAAAGAGTGGAAAAACGTGCTTAGATTTTACTGTGGGGCAAATTCCTTGATGAAATACTTGAAGGCCACTGTGATAAAACGAATATTCCAAATTCACATACATAAGCATATAGCTAGGTATGTAATGAAACCATTGCTTAAAAGCAGTGTTTTTAACATCCTCCATAGGGAGTGTTGTGGCCTAGTGGTAGAGTGTCAAGACTCAAATTGGAGAGGTCCTGGGTTTGAACCCCACTGTGCCCTTGAGCTAGATACATTAATGCACTAGTCATTTGTAACCACGGGGACTTTGACTTTTGGTCCAGCAAATTTCTGCTAAAAGCCCCACCCTGCAGGGACTGCTGGTTGGTAAAACCACTGCTGTTTTCCCCTGTTTATCTTTTCATTTCATGGCCCTTTTTGCATATAGAAAGCAAACACTGGGTATTTCTCCCGCACTACCATGGCAAAACTTTGGTCAGAGTCCCGCTCATTTCCGTGGCAAACCTCCGGCCCTCCCCAGGGCCTGGGGGGGGGGGGGGGGGGGGTTACAAATGACTAGTGCATAACTCACTACTGTTTTTTTAGCTCACCTGAGCCGTTAGGCTCACAAGGTGAGCTTATAGGATGGCCATGATCCGTCGTCCGTCCGTCCGTCGTCCGTCCACAATTTCAAAGATCTTCTCCTCTGAAACCACTTGGCCAATCAAAGCCAAATTTTATATGAAGCATCTATAGGAAGGGGGAACCAATGTGTATATAAGAAATCCAGGTCACATGACCAAGATGGCCGCCATGCCCATATATGGTAAAAACCCTTCAAAAATCTTCTTCTCCAGAACCGGTGGACCGATTTCAACGAAACTTGGCATGAAGCATCGATGGCTCAAGCACTTCAATGTGTGTATAAATCATGGCCCTGTGATGACCTTGACCTATTTTACAGCAAGGTCAACATAGGTCGTCAATGCATTTGAATGGGGAAAACTTTTAAAATGTCATTTTAAGTAAAAGTCTTGCAGGAAATGGGCAGTAGGACTGAATATTAATGATTCTGAAAAAAATTGCACTCCAGGGGCTCATATGCCCCCACCCCGGGGCAATATACATGTATATTATCATAATATTCAAACATCATCTCCTCTGAAACCGCTTGGCCAATTAAAGCCAAATTTTATGTGAAGCATCAATAGGAAGGGGTAACCAATGTGTATATAAATAATCAAGGTCACATTTACCAAGATGGCCGCCATGCCCATATATGGTAAAAACCCTTCCAAAATCTTCTTCTCCGGAACCGGCACACTGATTTCAAAGAAACTTGGCATGGAGCATTGATGGCTCAAGTACTACAATGTATATATAAATCATGACCCTGTGATGACCTTGACCTTTTTTATGGCAAGGTCAACATAGGTCGCCTATGCATTTGAATGGGGAAAACTTTTAAAAAGTAATTTGAGGTGAAAATCTTGCAGGAATGGGTAGTTTGACTGAATATTAATGATTCTGAAAAAAAAATGGACCAAGGGGCTCATATGCCCCAACCCCGGGGCAATATACATGTATATTACCAAAATATTCAAACATCTTCTTCTCTGAAACCACTTGGCCAATCAAAGCCAAATTTTATGTGAAGCATTTATAGAATGAGGGAACCAATGTGTATATAAATGATCCAGGTCACATGACCAAGATGGCCGCCATGCCCATATATGGTAAAAACCCTTCCAAAATCTTCTCTGGAACCGGTGGACCGATTTCAACAAAACTTGGCATGAAACATCAATGGCTTAAGTACTACAATGTATATATAAATCATGACCCTGTGATGACCTTGACCTATTTTACGACAAGGTCAACATAGGTTGCCTATGCCTTTGAATGGGGATAACTGTTATTTGTCGGTTGAAGGGAAAGACTTGCAGGAAATTGGCAAATGGACAGGATATTGATTATTATGAAGAAAAATAATGGACACCAGGGAATCATCTGCCCCTTTACTGGGGCTTTTTTCCATAATATGCAAACATGTTTATTGGTATATACGTACAACAGATCTCAGGTGAGCGTTTACAGGACCATTGGTCCTCTGGTTTTTTTTTTTTACTGGTTAATACCTATGAAGTGGTGGCTTCTTCCTGACATGACTAAAAACACGGGAGGGACATGAGGCAAAACAAACACAAACAAATCAACACCCTCATTGGAACCGTGCAAAATGTGAATTAATGGAAACTCATGTTATCCTATCAATTAACCATTTTGCTTTCTGTTCGCTAGGTTTTGAAAACGAGACTGGCCCTGAGAAAAACGGGTCAATATTCTGGGATGATAGACTGTGCCATGAAAGTTTATAAACATGAGGGAGTGAAGGTTTTCTACAGAGGCTATCTACCCAATATCATGGGAATCATTCCATATGCTGGCATAGACCTGGCAATCTATGAGGTAATTCCTGTTTTACATATTTGAGCCGCCTCGTGGGAAAACCAACAATGTGGTTTCCGAACAGGTCAGACAGAAACTGGGCTATACAAGCACAGAAGATGGCTAGAAGCTTGAAATTTCGGATTTACGAAGAAGAGGAAGTGTACTTTCCGTGTAGCGAAAACAAAGGCGCTGATCAGCTTCGCGGTTACCGCAAAGCTGATCTGCGTCTTTGTTTTGGAATAGGCAGATTGTTGATTTTCTCATGAGGCGGCTCATTTAATGAAAGTGGCTCGAGAAAAAATATTTTTAAATGATTAAGCCATTGTAAATGCTTGTAAGAGCATAAGAAAACCAACAATCTGCATATGCGAAAACAAAGATGCAGATCAGTAACTCAGCTGGTCAGCATCTTTGCTTTGGCTACACTGCTCTTCTTCTTAAATAAGAAATTTTAAGTATTTAGACTACTTCTTTGACTGTACAGGCTGGTTTGTGTCGGAAACCCAGTTTATTGGTTTTCTCATGTGACGGCTCAATTTTAGAATGCTGCTCTTGTTGTAATAAAGGTTAAAGCAAATTTGAGCCGCCTCGTGGGAAAACCAACAATGTGGTTTCCGAACAGGTCCCACACAAACCGGCCTGTACAAGCACAGAAAAGAGCTAGCAGCTTGAAATTTTGGAGTTAAGTAGAGGAGGAATTGTACTATCCGAGTAGCGAAAACAAAGGCGCTGATCAGCTTCGCGGTTACCGCGAAGCTGATCTGCGCCTTTGTTTTCGCAAATGCAGATTGTTGGTTTTCCCGTGGGGCGGCTCATTTTAGCAAAATACCATGCACCCTACATAATTATCCCATTTGTAAACAAAATTTTACTTTCAGACATTAAAGTCATTCTATAGCAAGCGGTATAAGGACCAAGACCCGAATGTTTTAGTTCTGTTATTATGTGGTACAACCAGTAGTACATGTGGACAGTTAGCAAGTTATCCACTGGCATTGATACGAACTAGATTACAAGCTGAAGGTAAGTAGGAATTACTACTGAAGAATCATAACTTTTTATATTATTTCTTGAATCAGAACTTTCTTAGTCTGACATGTTGGACACACATAACAAGCATAGGCCAAGAACGGATTTTTGCCTAAACAAGGGCGCTGATCAGCTTTGCAGTAGCCTTTGTTTTGGCTACTGGAATAGTATAATTTCTCTTCTTAAGTCGAAAAATTCAAGCTTCTAGACATCTTCTGTAGCTGCACAGGCCGGTTTGTGTCAGACCTGTTCAGAAATCCCGAAAAGCAGTTTTCTTGCGTCTCGGCTCAGATAATGTTTATTCTTGAATGAGAAATATCTGGACCCTGTACTGCAGTTACGAAAAAGAGCAAGCTGTCATTATTTCCACAAAGCATAAGTTCTAAATACTTGTCAGCGGCTTTGTACAGTCTGCTTGCATATGAACATTATGATAAAGTGACTACCGTCTCTTCATGTTTTACATTGGACCTAGTAGTAAATCAAATCCAGGAAGGGAGTAGTTGATGTGAACAAAACATATCACTTTCTTATCTGGTCTTGCAAATTGATTTAACAGATCATTATGAAAACATGCCCATGCAATATACAAAGAATTTTTTCAGCACTAAAAATTGAAAATTTTGTTGGAAAAAAAAAATTGATATTTTTCTTATTTTTGCTCAAAACATAGATTGTGGGTACTCAGCGAGGCGGTTCTAACGAGTACCCACAATCTATTTTTTAGAGCAAAAGTAAGAAAAATAGGTATACCCCTGGAAACCCCAGTTTTACTATATAAAAGTGGGGTTCAAGGGGGTATACTTTACATGGACATGTTTTCCTGATGTTAAAAGTGACATTTGTTGTCCAACTTTGCATATCTACTGCTTACATTATTGTTTATCACTCAGTCATATTATAATTGCAGCCAAGAGTCAGAACACCATGTCATCCATATTCAGGAAAATCATGAAGGAAGACGGACCTACCGGACTTTATCGTGGAATAGCTCCGAACTTTCTCAAGGTCGCACCAGCCGTTAGCATTAGTTATGTAGTGTACGAATCTGTGAGGAAATATCTCGGCTGCTAAATAGAGATGAGCCGTGTGGTCAGAAAATGGCAGATACTGAAATGATTGTAAAAGCATATTTGAGCCACCCCATGGGAAAACCAACAATCTGCATAGGCGTAAACAAAGACGCAGATCAGCTTCGCGGTAACCGCGAAGCTGATCAGCACCTTCGTTTTCGCTACTCGGATAGTACAATTCCTCATCTACTTAAATCCGAAATTTCAAGCTTCTAGCTCTTTTCTGTGCTTGTACAGGCCGGTTAATGTCGGACCTGTTCGGAAACCACATTGTTGGTTTTCCCACGAGGCGGCTCATTTATAGGTTCACTGTAGATGCAATAATAATCATAGTCATAATATTGTCTTTAGTTGAACTATAATCGGATCTGATTTATTCTTAGAATCACATGTATGTATAAGAAAAGTGTGGGAAAAGTTCCATCAATTTTTAAGTAGATCCTGCTTATCTTGGACAGCCAGATAAAAGTTTGCAATGTTCAGTATATCAGAATCTAATGCAAAAAAGTTTAGTGTAGTGTTTAAATGACAATTATTATTATCAGTTATGTATCATGATTTTGATTGGTTGTCATGAAAATGAATACATGTAGGAGATTCTGATTGGTTAACACTATCATTACAGTTCAAATGAGTGTCTAGACGAAGAATCATTTTCGTACCACACGGCTCGAGCATAGTCCTAGGCCCTTTCTAAATTTTTATATAGACATGTATATTATATATACTGTACTCGATGGGACAAGCTTACTGCACTGTAAATACCTCACTTAATCAAGCAGTGGTGAGAGGCTGCAAGAAGCTGAAGAATAGATGCATATGTGCTGACCAAGATATTTTCCTGCCATATATGAACAGATTGGCCTGCATATTGAAGCAGTCTGATATTAATCTGTTCCCTTGTCATTTGTTTCATATCCCAATATTGATGCTCATAGTTTGTTTGGAATTCATGAATGTCATTTTCTAATGATGACTCTCATACATAGCTTCCTTGCTTTCTGCATTGTTTACGGGTCACTGCCCAGCAGGCACATGACGTCAGAATGACGTCAGATCGACGTCGCATCGACGTTGATGTGACGTCATTTTGACGTCATGTGCCCGCTGGGTGATTGGTAGTGTTTTCATTTGATGTAGAGGTGGGCTATTTGATGTAGAGGTGGGCTATTTGATGTAGAGGTGGGCTATTTGCAACATGCTGTTTCATTATGGAGATATTCAAGATTGAAGTATCATGATTTCATACAAATTATCAAGAGACAACAAATGTGACTGAAACAACCAACAAAGATGAAATCAATATGATCCTATAGGCTGAAAATGTCTATCTGGGAACAAGTTCACAGATAATTCTGATCAATGGCAAGTTACTTCTGACAGTTATTTACACCATGGCCGAGTTGTTCAAAATGAACAATGTTGTTAGTTAACGATTCGTTAAAATTTCAAATGGCAATATTTCAAATGCACTGTTATTTTTTTGTTGATAAAATGTGAGAATCCTTTGCCATGCAAAGGATTCTCACATTTTATCAACAAAAAATAACCGTGTATTTGCTTATGTAGTCGGCATTTACTTAACGAGTTGAGGTCTTGACGTTAAGCTTACAAAGTTTTGAACAACTGGGCCCATATTGTTAATTTTTCATCCACGTTGATTGTTAACAGTCACATTGGATGACTCTGGCTAACCGGTGTGGGTTTTTACACAACTTCAGATGAATGAAAAGGGAGTCATTGTTTACTGGACTAAAAATAAATGAGAAATAGCCAGCATTATACTTCACAACATAGGAGCCACCTCATTGGAAAACCAACAATCTGCTTAGGCGAAAACAAAGACGCAGATCAGCTTCGCGGTAACCGCGAAGCTGATCAGCGCCTTTGTTTTCGTTACTCGGATAGTACAATTCCTCCTCTACTTAACTCCAAAATTTCAAGCTTCTAGCTCTTTTCTGTGCTTGTACAGGTCGGTTTGTGTCGGACCTGTTCGGAAACCACATTGTTGGTTTTCCCACGGGGCGGCTCATATCTCATTGTGTACAACTAATTTTTCTCTCTTCATTTTTTTTTTACATAATTATGTGTATATTATTGGAGACCATTCTTTGTGATGCAGTCATGTCTAATCTGCTGTTAAATTGTTTTTATTTTTGTCCAACTTAATGCTTGTTGATATGTACAGGGGTCCTGCTGGCCTTGAAAAATAGGGAGAAATCACTTCTCCCTCCAAGAAAGTTAGGGAGAAGTTTTGGGACCTAGGGAGAAGTGACAAATAAAGCGACTTATGATACGGAATTGGATTGTTTCTGTTTAAAATGAAATCCTTGTTTTGAAATACAACATAGTTTTCCACTCTTTGCATTTTTAATGACCAAATAAAAAAGAAAGGAACTATTCTGCTAATCTTCTATCAATATTTCTATTAGACTGCATTTTGGAGTTAGGGAAACAGTGAATTCATTTTACAAACATAAAGAACCTCTAAATAGAAAGGTCAACAATTTTGTAAAAGCTAGAACTTGTAAAACGATCTTTAAATAAAAAATAAAAACAACTTCTGTGCACAAAATGTCAATTACTATGATACATAACTGTCCACATCAAAAAGGCATAATTGTGGAGAAAACTTTTCAAATGCTTCTTTGACTTTATTGATCTCATTTGAATGCATGGATAAATAGGCCCGGATGAAAATGACAGGTAAATCTGTGACCACTCACATGTGGAATGATCACTGAAATGTGTCAATTTTAACACAATTATGACCTAATCAATGATAATTGATATGCTGAAGGGATTAGCAAACCAACTGCCAGCTGTTTGAAGTGTTGACAGGTAGGGATAATGTTCCAGTTGATTGCACTAGACATCGTTTGATGACCCATTTGTTTACACAAGTAAAGCTTTTAAAAAAGTTGCAGAAATTAGCAGGCGAAGTTTTAGTAGCCCTTGGGGCTCCCCAGGGCGATTCCTGGGCTCCTAGGGCGAAGTTTTTCGCCCTAGAGCCCAGTAACTGGACCCCTGATGTATACATAGCTTGTAATATAAAATCTTATCTACTGCCATTTACAGAAGGCAAGATAAGGGGGGTTTCTGATGATAATTGACAATCATTAAGGAATAATTTTACTAATTTCGTAAAAGCCCATGTTGTGGGTGCTGATGTAAAAAAAAAAAAGTGTTAGGCCAAAAATAAAATTACATTTGTTTCCCCTTCCCCGACCGACCCTAAAAATTTGCCCCGACCCAAAAAATTTTATTGCATTTTTTCCTTCAAGATTTTTTTAACTGCATGACCAAAAAAGAAATATGCTCCAGAAGGAAGAATTGACTTAAATTGCTAACATTTCTATCCTTGAAGAACACAGATAAATTGTATCTTCAATTGTAAACTCATTTGTGTACCTTTATATAGATGTTTTACTTATATTAGAACAGGTAATTCATTGATAAGGGTATGTATGGATAAAAAAAAATCCGACCGACCAACTCATACCTGAGATACAGGGTCGGGAAAAAGGAAACAAGAATATTTCTAATGTTGGCCTTATGGGTGCTCATCAGGAAAACCTATGTTGTGATGCTCATTAAAATCACTTCAGAAAGGCAATTCTGAGCACTCACAACAAAGGTTTTTATGAAAAATTATCAAAAAATTCTAATTATCATCAAATAGTTCCCTTATTTAATCTGCTGCAGTTTATACATTGTACCCTCTTGTTCTTTGAGATCGGAACCATTTACACTTTGCCAGGATGGGTTCTTAAACAGAAGGTTCACATGAATCCAAATTGTCAATTGCTGGTAAAATAATGTGCAATAATTTAAATTACTGCTAAATATTCAGGCCCTTTATGTAATGATTCTCTTAGGTCTACTTAATAATAGTAATGGGCCCAATTGGGAATAACAGCAATGTGATATTTTTACTCAGATCAAAAGCCATGAGTAAATAGGGGTCCATCACTGTCCGTGTGAGCTCAAAAGATAGCTAAAGCCATATGCCGATGAACAACAGAGATAATCAGACATGGATTTACACCGAGTGCAGATGTCACATTGATGATTTTCCTACCAGTCATCTTGTTGACTGACATTAAGTCACAAAACCATAATGGAGCAAATTTTATTCAGTCTGTATTGTAGAGTTTCACTTTTAATTTGTTTTGTAGACTTATTGCTTCAAAATATCATGTATTATATATATCATAGTTTCATAATATAGCAGGCATATGTAGGATTGGTAGATTTATTATGTACTTAAACCACAAAAATGCCTTAAAAGCACACTGGTATCTAGGAAGGGCTCCGGGACGTTTCGCGCAAAAACCAGTTCCTCCCGGGACGGTTCGCGCAAAAAATATTTTTCGAACGGGACGTTTCCTCCCGGGACGGTTCGCGCATTTTTCAAAAAATGATTTCAAGGTTTTGGCTATCAAAATTTATCAAGTAAATGCAATGTGTATGTTAAACTAATTATGGACTTAATGGAACTGTATTTTTTATCTTTGATTTTTTCTGAGAAAAATGTTTTGTTCTTATTTTTTCTTAAATTAAGGGGACGATTCACCCACGGGACTGTTCGCGCAAATGTATTTTTCAGTGATAATGCAAACGTTTTCTTAAAAAGGAAGGAATAAAAAGTCCATATTATTAAAGAAATATCTTTTATTCAATATTTAAATGATATTCCACATGTGGGTTAATTTATCAAGGCTAGCCATGAAACATTGAACAAAATATAGCACCTGAATAAAAAATAACAAGTCGTTGCTTTGCTGTTTTGAAATTTGAAAATAGGTAATAAATACGACATTTACAGTTAGAAATAAAATGGAGTGGTTTGTATCTTCATTGTCCTCTGTATATACTTGCTCGTTGTCGGCGTTACATTGTATCTATCCCATATGGTTCTGGAATTTGCAGTGAGGTCTGCGGGACGGCACTTATTCTCAGCCAACGTATTGCATCAATCATACACAAACTGTTTTTGTTTTCTTCTTTTCATTTTTTCATATCTGTAATTTGTGATTCAATCACAAATTCAATCCAGGGCCTGGATAAATAAATAAATAAATAAATAAATATTTGTTAAAATGGGTGTTATGACAACAATTGCAGTAATTATAACGTCGTTAATTTTGAATTGGCCACTAAAGTTGTTTGTGATCAAACGGGTAAACAAAATAAGATAACGCATATCACCATAATGAGCCAAACAATCTAATTTAACCAAGGGTTCATCAAACATCTGAAATATTTGTTTTTAATGATGCCAATGATTTAATTATCAATGACTTAAAGCTCACATTATGACATTTAGCGTCAAATTAAAGTAATCAATAATCACGGCGACTAATTTTTTGTTTACGTCACATCCCAGTCAGCATTTCAAATGTTATTTGCTTGCTCAAAGACACAACACGGCTACCCAGCGGGTTCGACCCCCCCCCACACACACACACACCTATAGTCGAAAATAAAAAAAATGAGCATACCCGTATTCCCGCATCCACGGTGTTGCTTACCCAGCCTCCCCTCGCCCCACCCACCACCCCACCACACACACGAATCACAAATCAGGACCTGCTGTGGTCTTTTGCATCTTCACATGAATTTAATGTCGACATGCAGACAGCATATAATAAAATTAAAATATATACATAAAGATAAATCTTAAAAATTTAACTCCCAACGCGACAGAAACTAGCAACTACATGTATAAAAACAGCATATACTATTTATTTTGCAGGTTGTAACAGTAAAAACGGATTTACCCGTGTACATGCATGCTTTTCGCTCACGCATCGAAAACAACGACCTTTCATAACAAGTTTATGAAAAATGTGGCAGAGTATTGAAATCGCTTCCCACATTCACAAGCTTAGAGAGAGATTGGAATCATGCTCATTTGCAAAGCAAAACACTTATTGTATCAATCAATTTATTTATTACAAAAAATGGGTGAATCGACGTCTAAATTTGATTTTGAGCGAATCGTCCCAGTTTTTTTGCGCGAACCGTCCCGTTCGGTTTTTTGCGCGAATCGTCCCGGTCGAATCGTCCCAGGGAGGAACTGGTTTTTGCGCGAAACGTCCCGTAACCCTAGGAAGTTTATGTTTCACATTGTTCATGTTCATTTCCTCATTTTATGTTTGTCATTTTATGTTGATAATCAAGTAAACTTTCAAATATGTTGTAAACCATTCTGTGAAAAGTCTGGAAGACAGTATTGCTGTGTGACTTCGGCTAGTTTTGCAGGTGGTGAAACCTAAATGATGCAAAAAAGACAAAAATGTGAAGGTAAATAGCCTTTAAAAATGATTTGGTTTACACCATATACCATATATCTATTTTGTTATTTGTTAGGCTTTACAACATCTACACCATTAATTACAGAATGAAAAAAACGTGTGCAATCATGTATTATACTTTCCACCAAGTTTTCATAATTTTTGTGGAAGTAGAAACTTTGCGAACTGTTTTCACAATTATTAAGTCGCTAGTTCAATTGTCATTTTCTGTTGCAATGCTGTAAGAAAAAAAAACAGTTGCAGTATTTTTTTTTATTTGTTGTTGGTGGCTCACTTTGATGCATATGCTTACAAAGATGCTTTGCCTAGCAATTGTATAATAGCATCAGTGGCGCTTGCAGAATTACTCCGATTCTTAACAAATTTAATAAAAGAAATTTTCACTATCAGGTCAATATCGTTATGATGCAAAATCTTTTAATACTTTTCCATTAATAACTGATTTATTGTGTCAATTGCTCATGCTTGATATCTTTTAAATGTGCTATTTGGAAGAGTCCTATGCCTTTTCTAAATGTTGTAGTAATATCTAGCATATGAAAATTTAATTGGGACCATTATATTTGTAATGCACTCCTTTCAAGTGGAATTTTTGAGGGGCATCTAACATGTCCACATTTCTAAAGAAGTATAGCCATTCTCACAATTCTATGAAACTAATATTTTGCGCTGTTTATTTCTTTAAAATACCATTTTTGATTGAAAAAAATGAAAATGTTCACGAAGAAGAAAAATTTTCCAAAATAACTTTTATCATGTCCTACTGTAATTGTTTGCCCTACTTTGTTCACCTTAATGTGCTGTTAAGTGATATTTGTTACATGTTGACTGTAATTATTCTTGCAAATTATTTTTTCACTTTTATGGAGTGCTGTTTAAGTTTTCTTCTATTCTATGTATATATTGAAGGTCATTTTCACAATATTACGAGTTGAATCATTACATTATAGAAACAAAATCATTTGCACTTGCAAAGGGTGTGTTCGGGGTTCTCCAGTGGTACCATAGGTTGGTAACATTTTTACCATTTGTACCAATTTAATTACCAATGGTACCATTGGTAAAGAAATTGGTGCAAATGGTAAAAATGGTAATGCCATTGGTACCAATGGTACAGATGTTACCAACCAATGGTACTATTGGGAGAACCCAGAACATAGCCAAAGACTGAGATCAATTCTTTAAAAACTGATGTACTTAGTGAAATTATGACACTGAGAAATGAGTATTGAGGTTATTAAGGCTGATCGAAGTTTTTAATGAGTGCTGGTCATATTGTTTTTGGTCATTTGTTTACAAGTCTACACAAGTATAGATGTGGTGCATTGGCAGCTTAGTGGCTAAGATTTTGTTTTCATGCTTACAGGAGTCTTATTTTGAGCCGCCTCATGGGAAATCCAACAATGTGGTTTCCGAACAGGTCGGACACAAATCAGGCTGTACAGTCACAGAAGCAGGCTAGAGGCTTGAAATTTCGGATTGATGTACTATCCGTGTAGCGAAAACAAAGACGCTGATCAGCTTCGCGGTTATCGCGAAGCTGATCTGCGCATTTGTTTTTGCATATGCAGATTGTTGGTTTTCTCATGAGGCGGCTCTTGTTGATAGAGAGCAACAGTGTAAACTTTCTATACATTATGAGAAACTTGATAAAGTGATGCAAAGTTACATGTAACTCTTGCTTACAAATGAGAGGTGATCGAAAACATTCTACATTTTGTGCAATGTACACTTAATGCTGAAAATAAGTTTGATGCGGTTGAATTGCCAAGATCTGTTTAGTTTAAGCTTTTTTCGAAAAGGACTAAATGTAGATCTATCTGTTGCATGATTTTTTCTTCTTTTTGTACATGAAATCCCACCTCAATACGCACAAGTAAACAAGACTGATCTTAAGTGAACTGTGCCGCACTGGTTATCCAAAGACAACCAACGCATCTGAGTACAACCAACGCAGTTGAAATCAATATGCGACAAGTACAAGTACTGAGCCTCATGAGAAAACCAACAATTTGCATATGCGAAAACAAAGACGCAGATCAGCTTTGCGGTAACCGCGAAGCTGATCAGCGCCTTTGTTTTCGCTACACGGATAGTACACTTCCTGTTCTTTCTAAATCCGAAATTTGAAGCTTCTTGCCTGCTTCTGTGACTGTACAGCCTGATTTGTGTCAGATCTGTTCGGAAACTACATTGTTGGTTTTCCGATGAGGCAGCTCAACTGTTGTTTCTACATAGGTACATGTACTTCCTAAAACCGTGTATTGATTTCATCGCATCTGTGTTTGTTGTACTCCATTGCTTTGGTTATCTCTTCTTAACTGATGTGTGTATGGCTCCCTTTGAAGCCTTATTATTTGTTGATCATCTTTGATCATGTTTTTCGGGGGGACATGGATAGATTAAGCTTCCCATGACTATTGGTACTTTTATCAAATCGGCCGCGACAGGAGAAACCCAACATTGTGGAGTCCGACTTGGTCCGACACAAAGCGAACTGTACAAGCACAGATGGATAGAGGCTAGTAATTTTAGATTTCGAAAGTAGATATCCATGTAGAAAAAACAAAGACACTGATCAGCTTCAGTTACTGCAAAGCTGATCTGCGCCTTTGTTTTCGTATATGCAAAGTGTTGGTTTTCTCATGACGCGGCTCAGATTATCATGTCTTAATATGAAACATAAATACAGCTTTTTCACAATGCAAATTTGTTTTGTCTTTTCTTAGCCCCCATGTTGTTAAAGTAGATAAACTGATAAATAGAAATTTTTAAGTGGCAAATTAAAATACCTGTAAAAGCCGCTCTTGGGTAGTGTTGACTTACATAGTTTGCTCATGTGATTCTACTTTTATATTCACCCATTCCAACAAAAACGGGTATTTCATTCACATTTGCAATAGTTAACTTGTTGCAGGAGTCCTCTAGGCTATTTAAAAGTCGATTTATCAAGTTTTCCCATTATCTTTTAAGATGGGAAAAATATCATACATCAGAATTGCCACTGCTACGTCTTTGTCCATGGTTTGACACTATCAAACAGCAAACATGTAAACCAGGCTTATTACACCAAATTTGAAACCACAGCCCCCACCCTGAAGGGCGGTGGATGTAGTCAAGGTGTGGGGCTGTACTTACGGCATTTGAAGTTATATATGGCTATTCCCTGGGGCAGAGGTGTGTGTGTGGACGGGGGTGGGAGCATGGGAACATTTATTTACAATGGAGGTACATGACACCAGCAACAGCAACAACAGGGTTGCCACTCATTCATTATTTCAAAATTCCCTGACTTTTCCCTGACTTTTCCCAGTTTTCCAGATTCTTTTATCGGCCTCTCAGCGCCATTTATCATCTCTTAGAAGCCATCTCACCTTCTATAAAAGCATACGTTGCAAGGCTCTTCTTTACTTCTGACACTTTAGAACTTTTCCTATGTAGGGAAATTATTTTCCCTATTATTATACATGTAGTTATCCCCATAACAGAACAAAGTATTAAAAGTATGTCAGATAAAAATGGCTTCAATGGCTTTTCTTCATTTCCCGGCCCCATGCTTCACTTTACATGATAATGTTTTATGTAAAAGGGAAAAGGGAAAGTGAATTTTGGCGGGGGTCTGGGGTTTATAATGCAATCTCCTCTGATGTTGGCCTCTCCTGAGGTCATTTATCATATTTTAGCATGCAGCCAAAATGAATTGAGGGATTAATTGAAGAAAACAAGTAGGATACAGAAAAGGTAGGTCTTCTGTGAAGCTCAACCACTGTAAAAAGGAAAAATCATATACTTCTCAAACAATATGTTTAAAGACTTTAACTTAATTAAGAAATTCTGAAAAACTTGAGGGGAAACGAGTTCACTTTTTTCAAATTCTTTTAAGACCATCTTTATTGCCAAAGACCATCTCTTTTGAGAAAATTTTGAAATTCCCTGACTTGCACTTTTTGCAATTTTCCCTGACTCAAACCCAAATTCCCTGACTTTTCCCTGACCTAGAAAAAATTTCATTTTCCAGACTTTTTCCCTGACCGTGGCAACCCTGAACAAAATGGCAGTACTCTTGGCCATTCAATTTGGAGACCATTTATAATTGGGGGGGGGGGGGGGGGGGGGGGGAGTGGGGGGGGAGGGGGGGGCGGTTGCATAAAAGGCATGTGAAAATTTATTCACTATGGAGGTACATAACACCACCAACACTAAACAACAAATTTCAATTTGGACCATTTATAATAACTCCTTCCAACACAGGCTCCACCACAAAATATACTGACCGACAAAAGAAACCCGACACTTTTTAATGGTATATAAAACATTAATCCTTTGTAAGGGGTGAATTATTTTTGGTATGTAAGCATCTCTTACTCTTGTCTAACGATTCTGAAATCGTTTTTTGCGGCAGTCATTTGCTGAAAACTGTAAACTTGTTAACTGTACTTTAAGCATTATTTGCACGTGCAATATTATGGTCGAATGTTTACATGTGAAAGTCTATACATGTTAAGCCTAATGTTAGTCGGACATTTCACCATCGTTATTTCTTTGGAATTCTTTCTGCCACCAATTTTACCGATCAAAGAAGTCGGGCTGGTTGAACATTTTAGCCGTTTTTTCAGCCTGATGTTTTTCGACGTTATTTTCGGCCAGTACGGCCTCCTTACGAAGCCATAATTGCTGGTTTACGTGATCAGATCCGCTTTGAAGAATTTTACCACTTCCGCTTTGGACGATTCGTTCGTAACATGTGTTTATCCATTCGGGGCTGATTTCTTATTTTCACGTTTTTCCATGTAACATGCCCTTTTTAGAAGGCATTAGAAGAAATTCAGCATGCGGTCGCAATGCTCAATGCATAACAATTGTTTTATTTCATCTTAAATCTTCTGCGTTATGGTTACGACTTAGATTTGTGATTTTTGAAAACACACCCTTGCTTAAATCTTTGTGCGTTACAGAAAGGGATTTTATTGAAAACGTAGATTTTTGTGACCAAATGGTGTGAAAATGATTTGCCTTCCATGTTGTATGTCTGTATTTTATTGTACATTTGCTTTCGCAATTATGCTTCCAAATGTAAGCGTCGGGTTTCTTTTGTCGGTCAGTATATATGATCATTCCAAGGCGATACTTATGTAGTGGTTCTAATTGTTTTGTATTTTGGTGTTGAATTTTTGTGCTGTTTGCACCTTGCTTTATAAGTTAAGTTGGGGTAACTGTGTGGCTGCCTAATAGGAAATAGCTGCTCCCTCGGCTTACAATATGTTCTGTTAATACAAGTACCTGACTGTAAATTAAGTTTATCCCCCTTGGAGTGAGACTTTGCTTCTGATTGTGCCATTTCCTGATCATTGCCTGTTTTAAGCTAGTTACGGCACGCTCTTTTAAATGGATGTATGACAGTGGTGCGTATATTGGGAATGCAGCTTGTGAGACTTATCACTCATCGGGTGGGACCAAAAAGGTTGGTAGTAAAACAAAGTCTACAAGATTTTGTAAGATGATTCCCATACTGGGTGTATTTTATTATCATTATATTGCATTATCATGAGAGTTAAATATGGTTAAAATGTAACAGGTGTTGAACCACTGTACAGCATTACTACAGTAGACACAGACAAGGAGGTACTCATTGCATGGTGTGCTATCTACACAAGTTATCCAGAGACAACCAACACAACTGAGAACAACAAACACAGATGAAATTAACCCATGATATTAACCCATATTCTCCCATCATTATGAATTAGATCAGTCCACTTCCATTTTTAGGGGTGTTAGGAGTGATTTTTATCGCATTTTGCTATGAAATTTCTCTGTGCAAACAGAATAGCCCCAGATGGGACGGCACGTTCTGCGGCGTCACATCTGGGGCTATGCTGTTTGCCTTTGTCCCACAAAAAGGATGCCAGGCTTAAATGAGTTAATAAGTGATAATCCCTGTCTGGAGCAACTTGCAATGTAGGAACATTGTTTTCAGAAAGGTATCAACTTCCTACCACAATGTTTTATTTGATCTGTGTTGGTTGTTGTCTGTAACATTGGTTGTTTCTGGATGAATGGTGTGTGAAAGATTTTTCACTTTAGCCATTTATTTTGTGTTTCTCTAACTTGTTTTCATCATTAAGTACCTCCTCATCGAGACAACTGCATGTACTGAGAGAAACAACAATAAAATTCACCATGTTTGCCAAATCTGCTGGTTTCCAGTTTATACATTAGCAATATTGGAAATAAAGATAATCAGAACCAATGAAGGTTCAGGTTGCCTGTATTGTAATACTGATGCTTAAGCTGGAAGCCAGCTCAAAAATCGTTTCAAACAGACTGTTTTCAATCTTGATGCTGTTAAAAAATTTCAGACACACTTTCAATTACACAACTTGCCCTTTCCAAAAAGTAATTTTGAAAGGCTGTAAATGCAGATAGAATTTTTACCTCTCTTCTATGCTGTGTACACTGCTTTCGTTAAATTTATCGAAAATAAGCTCAAATAATTTTCATGTATTTCCTGGCTCATCTCAAAACATAATATATTTGATGACTGTATGTTTGACCAAAATAAATGAAGATAAGAACCAGGATTGAAAACTGAATATTGAATTACAATTTTCTTGACATTTCTCTCATAACGGACAAAATAAAATGAGCCACATTGTGAGAAAATTTGCTTTATGTACAAGTAAACGAAAAACAGATCAGTTGGTCCACTCTGGTAGAATTTTGGTTGTGGCTGAAGATCCCAGCTAACAACCTTTCCACCACTCCCGGGTGTTAACCAGTATTGTGGGGACCTAAAAGTGTTGCTGAAGGTCACAAATGGCACAGATAGGCATTAAACCCAGGACCTCTCACTCCAGTCCTGTACAACTCCACTAGGCCACCACACACTCCCCACTCCCCCCCTTCTAGAAGAACAAACAGTGCCTTTGTTATTAATAATACCTAGAAAGTTTAAGCTTGAGTTTCCACATCCAAAATACAAACAGAGGCTTGAAGACAAGAGTTGACCTCGCCTAGCCTAATTTCTCACAATGAGGCCAAAATAAAGAAAATAATTAAAACAAGGTATCAAAATGCCACTTGCATAATAATTACACTTAACCAGGACTAGGCCTTACAACTTAAGACCAACAAGCTACACTAATATCACAACAAACAGCCCCTTAATTTTGCATTAAAAAAGTGGGTAAATATGATATTTTCCGAAGAAATTTTGTCCTCTGTATGACAAAGCCAACCATTTTGGCTTTGAGCCCAGAAGACTATGCGTCAAGTCTGATCGGTCCACAATGTGAACCAGAGGACCAATGGTCCTGTAAACGCTCACCTGAGATCTGCTGCATATACCAATACACATATTTGAATATCATGGTATTCCCAGTGCAGGGGCAGATGAAGCCCTGGGGCCATTTTCTTTTTTCAGAATCTTCAATATTCTATCCATTTGCCAATTTCCTGCTGGCTTTTCCCTTCAAATGACATTTTAACAGTTTTCCCAATTCAAATGCATGGGCAACCCATGTTGACCTTGCCATAAACTTGGTCAAGGTCATCACAGGGTCATGATTTATATATACATTTGAGTACTTTAGCCATCGATGCTTCACGCCAAGTTTCCTTGAAATCAGTCTATTGGTTTTAGAGAAGAAGATTTTTGATGGGTTTTTACCATATATGGGCATGGCGGCCATCTTTGTCATGTGACCTAGATTATTAACGATTACAAAAGATGAAGAGGGAAATCTAACCACTGACCTGTACACAAAGCCAACAGACTCACACCTTTATTTACAGTTCATTCCAACTAAAAAAGAACTAACATACTTACCTGTTCATTTTCTGTCTATTTAAATTTCAACACTACCTACTACTTCCTACATAAATTCTACTTTCACTTTCATTTTATTTTTAGAACAATAACATCACGTGACTATTTTGATCCGTTTTTTAGTACTTCAGTAAAAAATTCTCTTTGTAAAACGTCTTGAAAAAGGTAATTGTATTAACGAAACCGGTCTACAATAAAACCATCCAGTCCTGTCCATCCGTTGTTGGTTGTTAATTTCGTCATTACTCCTTCTCTATTCTAGATTATTTATATATACATTGATTCCCCCATTCTATAGATGCTTCACATAAAATTATGCTTTGATTGGCCAAGCGGTTTCAGAGGAGAAGACGTTTGAATATTATGGAAATACATGTATACATTTATATTGCCGCGGGGTGGGGGCACATGAGCCCCTGGGGTCCAAATTTTTTTCAGAATCATTAATATTCAGTCCTACTGCCCATTTCCTGTAAGACTTTCACTTCAAATGACACTTTAAAAGTTTTCCCCATTCAAATGCATTGGCGACCTATGTTGACCTTGCCGTAAAATAGGTCAAGGTCATCACAGGATCATGATTTATATACACATTGTAGTGCTTGAGCCATTAATGCTTCATGCCAAGTTTCGTTGAAATCGGTCCACCGGTTCTGGAAAAGAAGATTTTTGAAGGGTTTTTACCATATATGGGCATGGCGGCCATCTTGGTCATGTGGGCTGGATTTCTTATATATACATTGGTTCCCCCTTCCTATTGATGCTTCATATAAAATTTGGCTTTGATTGGCCAAGCGGTTTCAGAGGAGAAGATCTTTGAAATTGTGGACGGACGGACGCCGGACGGACGTCGGATCATGGCCATCCTATAAGCTCACCTTGTGAGCCTAATGGCTCAGGTGAGCTAAAAAATCAAGACTAAAAGATACATCAGTACAGACAGTTGAGCCGTCTCGTGGGAAAACCAACAATGTGGTTTCCAACCAGGTCCGACACAAACCGACCTTTACAGTCACAGAAGCAGGCTAGAAGCTTGAAATTTCGGGTTTAGGAAGAAGAGTAAGTGTACTATCCATGTAGTGAAAACAAAGGCACTGATCAGCTTCGCGTTTACGGCGAAACTTATCTACGTCTTTGTTTTCGATATGCAAATTGTTGGTTTTCTCACGAGGCCGCTCAGTTGTTAGTCTTTAGTTTTGGTCTTATCACACATGGGTTTATAACTTGATTCATGGTTTTGTAGATTTTAAAAACTGCTTCATATACAAAGGCAGGTTTTGTCAGACTATGAAACAAATAAACATATAGGAGTCTTAAAACATAATACTGTGACAGCCTTATAGTTTTGCTGCTTCAACAGTGTGGGACCAGTCAGAATCTTATGCAGATATACTATAATACAACTAAAGCAAAGTAGTGTTTGTTTGAAGTTTAGTGTTATATTTTGGGTTGCCTGGATGTAAAACAAACATATAACACTTTATTTTCCAGAAGTTTTGACCACTCACAATTTTTCTTAAGCAGACCAGCTGCTATGCTAGAAAGAAAACAAGTAGTTTACAAGTCTAGGGAAATTTTATGTGAACATCCTAACATTCAAACAAAGTCACTGTAGGGCATAGAAGCAGTGGAGTGCACTTGACAGCTTCTTTGTAGGGTGTGTTCTAATCATGGTTTTTATTCTCTCATTTTCTGTCAGTGTTTACCAAATACATATATTTGTTTGGTGTTTGACTATGTCAAGGCCCACTGATTTGTCTTTGGGCTTTGCAAAGAGTCTTTCCATGCTTAAGACCTGTTTACACATTCACAATTTTCTCTACGATTCACACCGATTTCTCATGGTCAGAAAAATCAGGATGGGTTGGGATGAATCGTGGCGAAAAGTGGAAATATTCAGTGTCACTATGATTCCAGTAAGAATGTATACGATATTAGTACAGTGTCTGTTTTAGTAAGGTATCCCTACGAATCAATGACCATTCACGACGGCATGACGACCATTCATGAGTATTGACCATGGTGGCACAACGAATGCTCACGATGCTTGTACGGTTCGATACGGTACTAGTATGATTCATGGCGGTAGCTCCGTAGCGAAACCGTGGATGATTCACAGAACAACCGTACACAATCGTGAGAATTCGTGGTGTCAAAGATTCCACGACTGGCTAGCCTACAATCTCTCACGCATAGCTGCGAATATAGCTACGGTGTCAGTACGAATAAGCACGATTCTGCTACGGTTGCGCTACAAATTAGGCCACGCCCAATAACCACTATGATTCACCACAAATGTTTTAAACAGTTTAAAACTTCCGTAGCGCTACCGTGGAGTTTCCCGAATCATCATGATTCATCAAGATTCACCACGATTCTACTACAAATCACCACTAGTACACGACGATTTTACAAATCATGGCGAATCGTAGCAGCACCGTAGCCAAAAATCGTGAATGTGTAAACAGGCCTTTACCTACCCATTCAATATTCAGAAAAGTCTTCACTAAGCCCAAAGGCAAAATCATTGTTACTAGTATATGCAGCAACTCTCATCAAACCTTTTTAGATATGTACATAGAAAAGTTTAATACTTACAAATGATACATTGTGTATACTGCTTTTTACATTTGTGGTATCTGAATATAAAAACTGGAAACCTTACAATGTATAATAAACTGTCATATGGAAACTGGTGTATACATGTATGTCTAAAGTTTGATGGTAGATGTACATAAATTTATCAGTGCCTTTATTAACGAATGTTTTACTATACAACAAATCGTCTAACCAACCAAATGTTCTTGCATCCAGCATGCACTCCAGTGTCAAGCAGAGACTCAACATGCCCACAAGTATACAAACAGCATCAAAGACCGGTTTAACTGGTACATGGTTTAAGGCATTAATGAAATATGTGAAAACATTAAACAAAAAGAAGCCTTTGCATGGAAAATTTCCCATGACAAAATGTAATATACCCTAAATTCTGGTATAAACTATGATTGACAAAAAATAAAATATACATACAAGAAAACCAGTGGACTTAAAAATGACTGCAAGTATTTTTTTTTCTATATAATAACAAAATCAGCTTATTCGTACTATTCATTCTTTTTCTTTCTTAATACAGTGACCTAATCCTTTTTATTTGAAATTCAACACACAATAATGTAAAAAAAAAGCTGCAAACAGAAAAGACTCAAACAGCTCCTTTCATAGCAGTCTGATCTGTACATGTACTGTTTGCCCACCAAAGGTATATCAACTGGGCCATTTAATGGGTGAAGAATGATATGCATGTGATTCGAATTTCAAGCTCTGTTTTTCAACAAGTGCAATAATGAGAAACTGTTATCCAGAATTAGAGATGTGACAAAATGACTGGATTATGATATTAAACTCTATAGCTGAAAGAAAAGCGATTTCTGAACAAAGTCACATTCTTTAAACCAACTTATTTTTGTGACTACAAATATTCATTACAGTGAATTTCACTTACATTTTGGCAACTAGTGAAAAATTACAGAGCTGGATATTTAATGAACACTGGTATGTTTTCGTCGGCTGCAGCTTCATTTATGAGCCGTCTTGTGAGGATGCCAACACTGTGGTTTATGATCATGTCTGACACAAATCAGGCTGTACAGTCACAGAAGCAGACTGGAAGCTTGAAATTTCGAATTTAAGAAGAAGAGGAATTGTACTATCCATGTAGCGAAAACAAAGGCGATGGTCAGCTTCGCAGTTACTGCGAAGCTGACCTGCATCTTTGTTTTCGCATATGCAGATTGTTGGTTTTTCCATGAGGTGGCTCTTTTGACAAGAAAAAAGCCCAGACACAAAAATGAAAGCATGAAGACTTTGATGAGATGCATGAAATTGTAGAAAAAAATACTGTAGATTTTTAACAAAGCTTGGAGATGAGGCTTTTCAGTGAAAAAGGATAATTTTCCATTAGGTCTCATATTCTTTTGGTACATGTATCTATTTTATACAATTGTTACTTGCACCCGTAAAATTACAAATGCTTTAATGGAGAAATACTGTCAAAGAGTGATCTTTGAATATCACTGAATAAACTGTTCATATAGTAGTGCAGCCTGAATGATACTAAATAGAAATACATGTACATTGTAACAGCATAAGGATTTCATTAGTGATTTGAACAGGCTATCAAAATGAGATGACTTTAAACAGGACATTTGGGTATGGACAATAGTAGTAATGCTACCCAGTTACATATCACTTAGCAACAGATAGTAAACAAACATTTAATGCCTGTTGCCATAGACCAAACGTCCCCTTTCGTGTCCCACCTGCAAGAAACACCTATAACAGGTTATCTCAACAGGCAAAGTTATATTTAACCCATGAGTGTCGAATGGACTTTCCAATCATTATCATTTGGGTGAGCCCACTTCCATTTCTAGGCACTTCAGGATTAATTTTGATTTTTATTCCATATTTTTATGAAAATCCTCTTAGCAAAAGGAATGTCCCAGATGGGATGCTGCTTTCTGCGGTGTCACATCTGGGGCTATACTGTTTGCCCATGTCCCATAAAAAGGATGCCAGGCTTCAATGAGTTATGTCTCTACAATGAAATTATCGTTCAATCACAACCAAATGTCCTGCTTAATCAATCAACCAATGATTTAAAAGACATAATTTTACGACAAGCAGAATGCACCAAGTCGTTTAAAACCACAAACACCTAAAACAATCATAAAGTATAAATTTCATCAGTTTTACAGATAGACTGATCATATGAACTAGTAATTTCGAATCAAGACATCTGACACAAAATTTTGTGAAATCAGCCTTCAGTTTAGAAAATTTGATCCAGTAACAAATACTTGAACATTATGGTAATTTAAATGATATATACAGTGGAAATTCCAATGAATAACTGAATAATATCTAACACACAATTAACTAGCGATCCGCAGTAACAAAATTTGAACATTATCACTAAGCAGTATAAGTGAACTACATAAAATGCTATAACATTCCTAAGTTTTCCGTTAAGCAATGCCAGAAATTGAATGCAAAGAATGTTAACCCTGATAAAAGTGCTCCCGTACAAGCATTCTGAACAGAATCTGCACAACTCATCTACTCTACTCTATCTGAAAACTTATAAATGCTATGGTTATCATTTACAAACATTTAAAATCTTTGACATGTATTCAAAATTAAGCAGTAGAAAAAAGTGCTTGTTAGCACCATAAATTGATACATGTTAGGATTAAGCTCGTATTGAATGATGAAACTCATTAATATGAGAAAACCCATACAACATATGTGTCAACAAAGGAGTAGATCAGCTTTAACTACACAGCATTGGACTCTGATCGGTCCTGGGTTCAATCCCCACAAACCGCACCGTGTTGTGTCCTTGAGCAAGACATATTAACTCCCTACAGTACTGGTTAAACCCAGGAAGAATTGGCTCCATCCCAACAAGACTGGAAAATTGTTGACTGGGACGTTAAGCCTCAATAAAAAAGATTCCGATATATTGTATGTATGTACATTACATATGTATGACATTTCGTATATATATATTGTGTAAAATACCTTATGGAATGAAACAGCTTTACTTTTTTATATAACTATCTTTTTATGGGAAACAATTAAAAGATAAATGCATACTTTTTTCAGTTCCTTTGTGCAAACATACATGAATAATAATGCTATATCTTGTAACATGTTTACTCATACATGTACAGGTCAACCTCATTATAACGCTATCTTTGGAATCCATGGAAACAGAACGTGTTATAAGTGAACCGTGTTATAATGAGGTTATTTACAATAGACATATAGCAAAATAACTAATTTGGGAGCCATGATGTGGCCGTGTTATATTGAAAACCGCACTATATTGAGGCGCGTTATAATGAGGTTGAACTGTATATAGTTAGAGAGAGTGACAGGATTGGAGGTCATCCTTGGACTTTAAGAATACACACCTGGCCCTGAGGTTATAAAACTTTTTTCATGCTCAACTCTGCTGAGCTTGAAATTTCAAATCATCATAAATACTGTAATAGCCCAAATATATTGAAATTTAAGGTAAAGAACTCCAAAACCTGTAATTTATCCTGCTAATAAATGTTAAAATGCCAACAATTCTTGGCATTTTAACATTTATGAGCAGGATAAATTTTAGTCTCCACTGAGCTGAGCATGAAAAAAGTTTTATAACCTCTGGGCCTGGTATGGAGTGATCGATGAAATCTGGGCAGACTCATCATCGCCTAGGAGTCTAGTCTACAGTATTTAGCCTTGGAAGTTTTTTTTGACAATGTACATAATGTTCTGATTGTGTATCGAAATAATGTTTTCAATTATGAGCACATATGAAAAGATCACTAAATTGTTTAGGCAACATATGATCACAGATGAAGGTCAAGAATAATATATATCTCTAAATTCTTGAATCTAACTAAAACTGCTAATCACTACAAAGTTAAAACATATACATCAAATATCCCCTCATTTAATGAAGCAATTAGAATTTCTACTTGACTATTCTATTAAATTGGCATCTCATGATTTCCTTGGCTTTTCAGTCAGGCCAAAAGGTATAATGCAAATGCAAAGCTGCAGCATATCAAACACAACAAAATGACCTGAACTTTTCAAATCCACAAGAATATCATGGTTTTGATATCACAGGATCTGTGTTGGTTTTGAAACGCTACCGCTCAAACAATGAAACATTAAGTTTATGAGTTTGTGACGCTACATAATTTTGATTTTGCAGACTTAACTATAGATACATGAGATACATGTATATGTACCACAGCATATTCCTTGACATATTCAAGAAATGTAGTTCAGGCTCGTGTGTGATAATTGTTGGATTATTTTCATTATTACCTTTGAAATTGTATTAACCTAACAAAAAAACAACAACAAAAAACACAAATTTGAGCATCCACTTAGCACAGAACCTGTATAAATGCTCAATCTGATCTCACATGGCTTCACATTTTCATCAGCATAGCATGTGTGCCACATCTAATATTTTGCAATATGCAAATATCTATGTGTAATATATTTGTACAGTACCATATACAGTGCAGTTGGTTTTGTCTCGGTAATCAATATTGGATACAGCAACCAAATTTCACCTTCCTACCTCTTGCCTCCCCTCCCACCAAGCCCAACCCCACCCCTACACTTAACACAGAATTTAAGCCACAATATGACAAAACCTAACACCTCGGAGTCTTCTTAAATATGCAGTCTTAGTGTTTCTCAGGGAACACACATCATGTGACCAGGAATCCTATCAGATGACAGAAACCAATTTGATTTCCTCCAACCATAGCACAATCACTAGATTTTGTCATATCATGGCCTATATGAACACTCCACTATAGTGGCTACACTATACAGCATCTTGATCATAAAAATGACACTGTATATAGGATGTGGGCACAAAGCCTTCGGATTGTTCTTTATCGTTTTTGCGGACCCTTGTCCAGCCATCACCCTGGTCATTCTCCAGGACGTACATCTCCTCGTTCTCTACCATGGCAACTGAACCGTCGTTTACAGCTGAAATAACAGATATAACATGGTTATTTATATTTAGTTCCTTTTCTCACCTGAAAGCTGTGTGGTTATAACAAAGAAAAAGTAACCCATCCAAAAGAGATTTGGAGAATTACAAATAGTACTCATCATAATCGCACTGTTCCTTTATAATCTTGAGGCCTCACAGGCACTATGGCCTATAACTATTTACTACCAATACAATGGGACTGCAATTTAAATCATTAAGACAAGTCCATCTGTATTTTCATGGGGAATCAAGAAAGGTATTTCATTTTCATTCCGTTTTTGATGAAACTGAAACATGCAACTGAACGGTTCAACCACATAGAGATGTTGCATTTTGCAGTGTCTCGTCTAGGGGCTGTACTGTTTGCCAGCATATCAAAATTAGAAAGACAAACTTAAGTGGGTTAATAGGAATTCCTGATTTCTTCATTCAGCGTCATACAGTACAACTATACAGACTTAGCTCATCTGAGTGATCAGACCGAACCAGTAATACAGTACAACTATACAGACTTAGCTCATCTGAGTGATCAGACCGAACCAGTAATACAGTACAACTATACAGACTTAGCTCATCTGAGTGATCAGACCGAACCAGTAGTACAGTACAACTATACACACTTAGCTCATCTGAGTGATCAGACCGAACCAGTAATTACATGTAGTTTCATTTTCCTTTTTCTAGACAAGAATTTACACCCATTTACTTGCATGAAAGAGAGAATATTATGCCTATGTTAAAATGCGCAAAAAGCAATGTTAACTTGCAGAGGAACTTTATAGTGAAGACTGACCTCATGTAAGACTGACCTCATGTGAGCTGCGTTGTGAGAAAACTTATCTTCGGGGTTTCCCACCAGGTCTGACATAAACCGGCCTGTACAAAAATGCTAGAGGGTTGAAATTTTGGATTTAGGAAGAAGAGGGATTGTACTATCCTTGTAGAGAAAACCTTGATCAGCTGTGCAGTTATTGCACAGCTGATCTGCGCCTTTGTTTTCGCATAGGCAAAAATCCAGTTTTCTAATGACGCGGCTCATGTAAGACTGACCTCATGTAAGTGCTAAAAGACTCTAAATGCAATTAAATTCAGCAATACATGTAGTTGAAGAGTGAAAGGATGAATCATGTGAAAAGCTGTAAGCAGTTAAGCTCAAATATGGATTGAAATAGCAAGTAAACTTCCCTAGATTATAGTCAGAATGCATCACGCTGTAAAGCATTGCTAGACGAAGATGTAGAAAGCATTAGACAGATTGTACATAAGGTGCATATTTTATAATAATATTGGGAAATTTTATAATCTTTTCTCCTCTGAACTGATTTTGTGTATGTTCCCTATAACACTGTTGGGAAACAAACTATGTAAGCTATCATTTGTGCACAAAACGGTGCTGTCACAAGTAAATTTAACAATTCGGACTAAACCTAAGTTAGGAAAATTTGAGATGCAGTTTGCGTACGGAATTTGTGAAATACCTTGCCTATATATGCAGCATACATTATCGATTGTATAAATGAAAAAATTTCACGTCTTCATCTGGTTGCTGGGAACACTTCGGAAACTTCAAAGTTCCGAAGTGTTCTAAATGTTGACAAATGTTTTAAAGAAAGAAAATATTGTTAAATAGTGACCATAATATGCCGCACATGATAGGATATGTGTAAAACATTTTCCTTTAATATAGAAATAGCAGTGTTTGATTTCCGAAATTATGTGCAGTACGAGCGCACTGTCTGTCATTTGACGTATACACAAATGATAGCAAACACAGACTTTGTTTCCTGACACTGTATAATCATTTAAACAAAACTGTATTTGCTACTTGATGAAAAATTAAGACACAAAGTACTTCACATCTAGAATCATTCAATATGAATTAAGCTGATTCTTTTATGGCCACTTCACCGATGTCTTGGTTAACATGTCCCTATTAATGTTTTCTGTGTGTTTGTTTTACCTTACTTCAATGAAAAAAGTATACAGTGAAGAATTAGAAACAGCTGCATTTAAGATGCATCATGAGAAAACTTGACTTTGGGTTTCTGACAGGTTGTTACAGAAGCAGATATGGACAAAACTTGACAAGCAGTTGTGTGATTGTACTTTATGGCAAGAAATAAAGTCCCAGGTCTCTTTCTAGTTCCAGGGATAATTTTGGAAGGGGCCATGGGCAAAAATGGTTTTTATTTTTCAAAATGGTCCCTTAATTGGGCTTTTATTTGGAAAGCACAGGCCATTTTATAATGTAAGGAGACAGGGGATAATGTTTCTAGATGGGATAATGTTTGAGCCGCCTCAAGGTAAAACCAACAATGTGGTTTTCGAACAGGTCTGAAACAAACCGGCCTGTACAGCACCTACAGAAGCAGGCTAGAAGCGGTTACCGCGAAGCTGAACTGCGTCTTTGTTTTCGCATATGCAGATTGTTGGTTTTCACATGGGGCGGCTTGTTTTGTGAGTTTTTCTTTTAAAAATGGCCTATTTCATTATCTAGCCAACAATATCCATGTGGATACATTTCCCAGTTTCTGCAGAGGCCCTTGTTTTGTATCTATAACAAGGCAAATTCACTGTGTATCTGCCTTGTAATGCATTATCTTCGCAATAAGCTCAGAATCAGAGGTTGATATATATAATCAAGCTCAGTTAAAGGCTACCTATTAGCACAAAGACCACATCAATCCACCAACCATTCTGCATATACATATACCGTCTGAATGTTCAAATGTATACCAGAGGCCCTGTATCTTTTTTATACAATTTCTTTAGTATTTGTTTTATAACAGTAAAACTAGTTGGACCACTTCCTTGTTTAAAGCCCAATTCTCCAAGAAAACTGCCCCACTTTCATCTGATATTATGCAAGAAATGCTGGTAATCATTATACAAGAACTCCGCGGAGGTCGATATCGCACCTGCATCGGGCAAAGTCAATAGACCGTGAAATATAGTTCAAGGGCACCGGGTCAAGGTGCGTGCTTGAAGGGCATGTCAAGGACAATTACTATGCAATGTTTCAGACTCGCAGCTATCTCTGATGTCGAGAAAACCAAACTTCGACGTAAAAATTTTCAAAGTCAGTGGACCGTGAAATATAGGTCAAGGGCATCGGGTTAAGGTGCGTGCTTGAAGGGTATGTCAAGGACAATTACTATGCAAGGTTTCAGACTTGCAGCTATCTCTGATGTCGAGAAAACCAAACTTCGACGTAAAAATTATCAAAGTCAGTGGACCGTGAAATATAGGTCAAGGGCACCAAGTTAAGGTGCGTGCTTGAAGGGTATGTCAAGGACAATTACTATGCAAGGTTTCAGACTCGCAGCTATCTCTAATGTCGAGAAAACCAAACTTCGACGTAAAATTTTCAAAGTCAGTGGAGCGTGAAATATAGGTCAATGGCACTGGGTTAAGGTGCGTGCTTGAAGGGTATGTCAAGGACAATTACTATTTAAGGTTTCAAACTCGCAGCTATCTCTGATGTTGAGAAAACCAAACTTCGACGTAAATGTTGACAAAACTTTGACGTAAAAATTTTCAAAGTCAGTAGACCGTGAAATATAGGTCAAGGGCACCAGGTTACGGTGCGTGCTTGAAGGGTATGTCAGGGACAATTACTATGCAAGGTTTCAGACTCGCAGCTATCTCTGATGTCGAGAAAACTAAACTTCGACGTAAATGTTGACGGACGGACAAACGGACGGATGAACGAACGTACGGACGGACGGATATTTGAACTCCTATATCGCACCCTGTTATAAGCAGATGCAATAAAAATGTTGCTTTAACTATGAATACCCAATGATGTTTTCACTGTCAGAAAAAAACGTTACCTACTTATGATTTGCCTCAAAGTCTTCTGATTATTAATGTATATTTATATACTGTATATACTGAGTTCCACAGCCAATGCAACTCCTCATCAAAATGTGAATAACTTTTTGCGTTTACAGTCGATTAATCCGAAATTCTGCATATATGTAGCCCAACCATTTTCAAAGATGACCTGTGAATATCAACCGTCAAAAGTTTTTCGCCTACAATTGCGCAAAAAATGACAAGGGGGTCAGTTTGAAAAATGAAGGAAATCAGCGATTTTGACAAATTTCTTGCTAAACAGTGCAAACCACCCTATTCTTAAGCAGCGAAACACAGTGAGAAACAAATTTCCCATAACTGCAATGCACTTTATTCGATAAGGCTAGGTTGCCAACACAAAATAAAGCATATGGTTGGCATCTACTATGACGTCGACCACGTGACCAACTAATGTTGAACGCCTAAAAACAAGCAATTTTGGGGTACTCAAAATCAATGGCGATTTCTGGCTTTGAGCTGTAGGTTACAACATTGAAACTGCCATACACTCATCGGATGACCTTCAAAGATTTGAATTGTGTGCATTGTTTTGAAAAATTTCGAGCCTGCGTGCGCAAAGCACGGAAAATGCATTTCTGTACCCTGAGACATGTTCTTGTGCATGCTTTGGATTTGATAAGGCATAAAGATTTTCGAGTCATTTTGATGCTGATTAAGCACAAAGACTTTCAGATAATTGGCCAATCTAAAAGATGAGATGAAAAATAAAGTTGCATTGGCTAAGGAACTCAGTATATATAATTTGAGCTATTTCATGATCAAACCTGCTCTAAGCATGTGCAACAAGACCAAATTAGCTAGTACATAAGTACAGTCTTAATGTCTGATCAGAGCCATTCACTAGCATACTTTTTTCAGCATATACGGAAAGCAGGATTTGTCTTGACACAGCTCATCTAATGATAAAGACTATTATTTGGCTTTCAGAGGTATACCTACCATTCGCAGCTGTAAATGAAAGTAAGCATGAACACATTCAAACACTATAATTCTATTGACATAAAATTCATAGAGAATCTTACACTTGATGCAATTTTGTATGGAATTTATTAAAAGAGTCTTCGGTGAGTTTAATAAATGAGCCGTGACGCGAGAAAACCGGTCTTCGGGGTTTCCGACCAGGTCCGATACAAACTGACCTGTACAGTTACTGAAGCAGGCTAGAAGCCTGAAATTTTGCAAATAGGTAGAGGAGGAATTGTACTATCGAGTAGCAAAAACAAAAGCGCTGATCAGCTTCCCAGTTACTGCGAAGCTGATATGCGCCTTTGTTTTCGCATTGGCAATAATCCCGTTTTCTCACGATGCGGCTCAAATGTTATATGAAGTTACCACAAGTGTAAGATTCTGTTTATCATATGACCTTTAAAACGGGTTTTTATTATCCTCAAAGTGGACATAACCTCACTGAAAATTTACAATTTATCAAAAACTTTGTCACATGATGTTAAAAACTCTGGCAAAACTTAATACATGCATGGTCATATATTTATTACATGACGTAATCCATGTCATATGATAACAGTTGACAAATGGAACATAATCACATAAAAAATAGATCATTCTAGATTCTGATTAATCTCAAAAAGCAACATTTCTAAAGACAAAGCAATAAAAAAATGTTCAAACATCGATACTAGCCAAGCACTCAAAAGCTACTCTAAAGCTTCTCCATGATAACATCAAAATACTATCAGACGATAATTTGTCTCTTAGTTGAAGTCTCATACCTGACTATAAGGCAAGAAACTCGAGTCCAGCACCAGAAGGACTTTAATTGTCAAGTTGTATGCTAGTTCCACAAATGATAAAAGCCAATACCTACCATCGAATGCATATAATGCCCGACATGTTCCTATCACTGGGTAATACTCTGTCTGGAAGTCATCATCATGATCTGGGGTACCAGCATCAGGTTCTATAAACTCTGACTCCGGGGGCTCCGGGTCTGGACCCATATCTCTGTAAATATATCGTAGTTTCATTGGCATCTCTCATCAGGAAAACATGTCCGTGTATTGTATACTCCCTTATACCCCACTTTTATATAGCAAAAACTGGGGTACGCAGGGGTATACCTAATTTTCTTATTTTTGCTCTAAAATATAGATTGTGGGTACTCATTAAAACCGCCTTGGCGAGGCGGTTCTAACGTGTACCCACAATCTATGTTTTGAGCAAAAATAAGAAAAATATCAAAATTTTTCTACTGAAAATTTTCATTTTTTACAATTAAGAATTTTAAAAATCTCTCTGTTTTCATAATGTAATGGTTGAAATTAACAGGCATGCTGAGCATGTATATTTGTCTTGGATTCTACCCATTCATATTTCATATACTTTGGTCAATTTGGAATTCTCTTCAGAATTCTTAACCAAACAACATAAAACACTATAAAGTGAATAACATAAGTGCCTTAAAAACAAAGGCAAATGGCTATTTTATGCTTTTGCGGCTATTAATTCTTCCAAGCTTGATTTAAAAGTTTCATTTAAATGATACAAAATTTCCTTCCTAAATCAATCAAGAGATGTATTGAGAAAACTTGTTTTATGTACATAGTAACAATCTTTTACTTCCTTAATAGATTTCAAGCTGATGGCCATCAATCGGCCCTCAATTCAGTCTTCGTACAAGTCACAACATTTGATCCTCATCGTAAGGAAACCTGTTTCACTGCTATGCAAGCTAAATTAAAATGAAATCAGTTGGCAAACTTGTGCACTGTGCAGTTTAGTTAGAGATATCAGGCTTTTATCTCAGTTTGAAATCAGGTTTCCCCAAGACAAGTCTCACTTACTCGTACACGTTATGTGCTGGCGTAGGTGTTCCAGGTGCTGAAGACGATTGTATCACATTACTGCTATTTGACGTTATACTGTGGGTCATGGAGTTATTGGAACCATGACGTTGTAACTTCCCCTCTGCTTCTAACAGGTAGTCCTAGAAGTATAATTTAATGGAATGTGAAGCTTTTAATATCCAATCTTCATGAATTGACAATTTTTCACGAATTAAACATTTTTCAGCTATAGCCACTGGACTTCATTTCAGACATTAAATTCTAGGAAAGTATTATGACAGAATGGATTTTTTGACAGATGAATCTAAGCAAATATTGTAGCACTAGAAAAGACCACTTCTCTAAGAGTTTCAAAGGAAAACTGCAGATTTAGTCTATGAGTTTCAGTCTTTGAGAGAATGCATCCTTATTTTTTCAGCGTCCAAAAATTAATGGTTTATTATTGCAAGTCCGCTACTCTTCATCATTGTGCTAGAGGCTTTATCCAGGGAGTTCCGAACAGGCTGCCCTTGGGAGCTGTTGTATGCAGATGACTTGATGATAAGTGCTGAGTCCATGGAGGAACTACTGGTTAAGCTGAAGACATGGAAAGCAGAGATGGAGAGGAAAGGCCTTCGAGTGAACATGGGAAAGACAAAGATCATGGTCTCTGGCCCCAATCTGGACCTTCTGAAAAAATCTGGAAAGGATCCCTGTGGCGTCTGTCAGGCAGGTGTAGGAAGAAATGCCATCTTCTGTGGTGGCTGCTTGTCCTGGATCCACAAGAAATGCAGTGGAATCAAAGGCCCCTTACGCCCTGATCCTGATTTCAGATGTGCTCGCTGTCTGGGAAAGGCCCGTCCAATAGATGGAAGACTAGTGAAGGAGGTTCAGGTTGATGACGAAACAGTTGAGGCTGTTCCAGAGTTCTGTTATCTAGGAGACATGCTTTCTGCTGGTGGTGGTTGTGAACTGGCTGCAGTTACGCGTTGCAAATCCGCTTGGGGCAAGTTCCGACAGCTACTCCCCCTCCTCACCAACCGCAATCTGCCACTTTTGACCAGAGGTCGAGTGTATTCAACTTGCGTGAGAAGTGTAATGCTGCATGCGGCAGAAACATGGGCCATGACTGTGGCTACACTTAACCGCCTACGGCGCAATGACCGCGCTATGATCCACTGGATCTGTAATGTCAAGGCGAATGATGAAGCTCAGACTCCCTTCTCTCAAAGCTTGGACTCCAGGATATAGATGTGGTGCTTCGCTCCAGCAGAATGAGATGGTATGGACACGTAGAGCGCAGTAAAGGCTGGATTGCTCAAGTACGCAAGCTAAACATAGTTGCACAGAAAAGATCTGGCAAGCCAAGGAAATCATGGGATGAAGTGTTGTTAGACGACAGGAAAAAGCTAGGAATGGATACTGCTGATCCTCAGAATCGCTCAGAGTGGAGAGGTCGTCTAAGAAGGAGACTTGTCAAACAAGTCCAACCCTCAGTAGAGGACAACGGACTATAAAACGGATATGATGATGATGATGATATTATTGCATAAATACCCGTGCCACACGATATTAACAGCCATTTATTAATGAAGAGAAAGCCATGCATTAATATTGCAATTCACGAGTACACATGCTGTTAATACATGGCTTTTATGCCTGTTACCGGGCGCCACGCAAAGCATGTGCTTATAATCAGAAACTGAAGTCTACCCGGAACAAGCATAAAAATGAAAGCTTTTACGCGCATGAAAATGTGATGAGGCTGTAAAAATATTGTGCACCACTATTTCTTTTGTTTCTGCATAATTTATACAATAATAGCGATCAAAAATGATTTTGTCATTCATTAACATTCGCTAGGTCCCTCAGGGAGTGTTGAAAACCGAGGGCTATGCCCTCGGTTTTCAACACTCCCCTCCGGACCTAGCGAATGTTAACGAATGGAAAATCATGTTTGGTCCCTATATTGAAGTCTCAAGTTAAGAAATAGATCAGCTCTTGCAGTGAATTGTTGAGTAATAAGTCAGTTGTAAAGAAGATCAAATCACGAGCGCATAGCGCGAGTGATTTATCTTCTTACAACTGACCTCCGAACAGTGAATTATTACTCAACAATTCACGCACTTGTTCAGCTTTCCGCCATTGCATTGCAGATATCCCACCAAATATTTGACTGTAATGCTGGTATTTACACACACTTATTACGTTCGTTGTGCGATAAAACGACGTTTCACCGTCTAGCGCTGCTTTGTGGAATAGCTGACGTCACAAATGCAGCAAAGTAACATCACGCTTATTCGCCCAGTGAAATTGTTGCACAATACAACACGTTTTTTTACCATTGGCGAGGTGTGTTAGAATATATAATAATTCTGCACTTTCTTTTTCATTATTGACTTATTTGATCAGAACTAAGAATAACATGTCATTCAATTTAACTTCATCAACCGACTGCTTGTTGTGTTAAAGATAACAGTGAATCACTACCTGGAATTTTTTATATTCTGATTGCAGATCATTTAGTTTCTGAGCGTTTTCGTTGATCTTTTTCAGAATTTCTGGACCATTGGCATCACCTAAAGCTGGGTTCTGTCGGTAGACCTCCTGCATTTTCAACATGCCTTCCCTGAAATTGTAAGAATTCAAATTCTAATACACTTTCTAACATAAAGTTTGTTGGTTGATTTTATGTTTGTACATCCTATTCAACTGCTAAAGTCTTATGGAGATGTGACCTGGGTTTAAAGTCTCAAGCCAAAGACCGGAAAAGCCTGAAATAGAACCCATGGCCCCTGGTTTACACGGCGAGTGGCTTAACCAACAACAGCTTGGCAAATATGCCATGGAGGCTTCTTAAATGTAATGTTACGGCTCTAGTTGGACAATGTTAAAATGTAACGATGGTATATATTCTGCTATATGAAAGTATTTTGGCATCACTAGCCATAGTGCTGATGACTGGTTTTACCACAGTCAGGATGCTCATGTTGAAAAAATAACTAGTAAGATTTTAAAGGTAACAGGATGAATAAAATATTCAAATAGAGATGAGACTGTGCGTGAGAAAACCAACAATTTGGGTTCAGACCTGGTCTGACACAATTCGACCTGTACAGTCACAGAAGCAGGCTAGAGGCTTGAAATTTTGGATTTAAGAAGAAGGAGGATTGTACAGTTACTGCACAGCTGATCTGCGGCTTTGTTTTCGCCTATGCAAATTGTTGGCATTCCCATGCAGCGGCTCAAGAGATGATATTCACAATTTTTATTGGGTGGGATGCACTGTATATGGGTGTATCTAAACTGATAATTGTGTATCTTTGTTGTTTTCACATGATTTGTAAGCAGCCTAAAAAGAACTTTTTGAGTTTTCAGAAGGGCAATGTTACCTTTCTGCAGTTTCATGTGCGATATCACGGTTTAGCTCATCAAGTTTTTTCTGTAGTTTTTTCTTCTGTTGGCTTGGAGGCAAATTACTGAAATCTTCTTGCTGTTCATCAGGCTGAAAATAGGAGTAGAGAAGTAAATACACAGGGGTGACTTGAGTAAAATGTTAAATACCCCGTACCCTATCACTTTTGTAATTTATAATATGAATGTTGTTCAATATCGCATCTGGTATGCAGAATGTTACATGCCTTTGCAACTGAACCAATTTTCTGAAGAAGCTCTTTCATCTGTCTATGACAGGTGAGATGGCAGATGACTTTAATGTCATCAGATCAATGTAACAGAGTAATATAAATACTGATTTTTTTCTTCTTGAAACTGTTCATTCAGCTGTTATTTATAACATAAATGAGCAACCGCATGAGAAAACCAACAATTTGCATAGGCGAAAACAAAGGTGCAGAACTGCAAAGCCGATCAGCGTCTTTGTTTTCGTTACCCGGATAGTACAATTCCTCTTCTTCTTAAATCCAAAATTTCCAGCCTCTAACCATCTTCTGTGACTGTACAGCCTAGTTTGTGTCGGACCTGGTCAGAACCCAAATTGTTGGTTTTCTTACGCACAAGCTCAAATGAAAAACATGTTACCGTGTGCTACATGATAGGAGAGACAATATGATGGCCACTGAAGTGATTAACAGATTATGAAATTAGAATCTTCCACATGTGATGAATTTTTTACTTATTTTTCAGTTAATCTGATCATTTTAGATTGTATCGAAGGTAGGGCTAAACTTTACTTAGCTTTAATAATACGATGAATACAGTCACATAAAATGGTGAAAACAAAGGAACACTTCAAAACAAAAATAATGACAGTTAAAATGAAAATAAATTTTATCATGCACTTTAACTATTCTACAACTGAAATGGTGCTACAAAACAACAGAAGCAAAACTTTAGTACAATCCAAGTGATACCTTTAATCTCGAATAGGGGCTTCTTTGGGTCTTAAACCATAATACTATTTTAATTTAGTATCAATATCCACAAATAAACCTTACATTAAATAGATGCCACCTATAAAGGAAACTAATCTGAAGTTCATTTTCCCTTTCAAGATTATTTCAGCTCATATGCGACGGGCTAATCAGAAGGTGGGGCGAAAACGGGAGAACCCCCGAGAAAAACCACCTGACACACCCGCAAGCAGAACTTGGCTTGTCTCACATGTGGCCAGAGCGGGGCTTGAACCCACACCAGACACAGCGGTGAGATGATCGAGTGATTAAGAAACAGCGCTCTTAACCGCTCGGCCACGGGGGCCGCCAATCTGGAGTTCAGTCTCAGTTTTCAAACAAGAAATAAAAGTAGGAATTGTTTTAAACATGTCTTTTTGATTTCATTCCTTACATACACACAAATGTACAGCCAATTTCATTTTGGGACAAAATGAAGCATTTTAAATCTCCATAAAATTTAGTAATTAATGCACAAATGCATAAAACATGCAGGTTCACTTTTTCACATTACAAGCAGGAACTGTGTGCAAGACTATTACTAATTAAAATAGCTGCTCTTTGCACAACATGCATTGGGTCTAAAATTAAAATTTAGGCTCTTCACAACCTAGGAGCTGGGATACAAGCGGGGTCATGGGATGCTACCAATTGTTCTCATGAACCAGATCAAATACATTTTATGACAATGTCCATGCATGGTAGTGTTAATGTCAAGGACCAACCCTGGCCATTTAATTTCAAAATGTCAAAATTCAAGAAAAGCATTTTGGGACAAATTATCATGTCACTAAATTTTAGAAGTTAGCATCATATCCCAGGAAAATGTTCTTCATACACTGGTCTAAAAGCAGTCAAGCATTTGGGTTATGGTTCTGGTTCAACATCCCAGTCAACAATTTTTCAGTCATGTCCGAACAGAGCCACCACTTCCTGGGCATTAATCGATTCTATTGGGAGTCAATGTGTCTTGCTCAATGACAAATGGCACCCCAACAGGGTTCAAACCCAGGACCGCTCTCAGTCTGACATTACGACTAGGCCATCATGCACCTGGATACATCTGATGTAATATTCATGCTTTCACACGTCATTAAGATCAAATATCAAACCATGGTGTCATTCTTGAAGCCATCCCAGGGTGTTATAATACACTCGTCACAACACAATGTCAAGAAAGCAAAAAGAAACAGCCACAATACACAATTCTCACTTACTTTAATTTAAAGGTTTCCATGGGAATGGAATGAAAAAGAAAATATTAAGCGGCATTAAGGACAATAAACCTTTTCCATATCATGTAATGATGATGTTACATTGTTAAAGAACCATTTGCTGAGGGCTGCTGTCCAAGATATGTATTCATACATTCTATTTTGCTATCCAATCAGGATGCAGGCGATTCAAAAATAAAATCCCTTATTCAAACATTGCTAGTCCAATCAAAGTTCTGCAGAAGAAAAAAAAGACTTGTGCAAATAATATCATATAGTTTACAAACACAGTATTATCATATGACGTCACTGTTTTCCAGTGAATACCGTCATGTAATAAAGTGTTATGACCATGTGTATTAACTTTTGCGGGAATATGTAACGTCACATTGACAATGTCTGTAACAACAATGTATATTTTCATTGAAAATATGTCCACATATAAGGCCATAAAATCCTATTTTAAAAGGCATATGATAAAACAAATCTTACACTCTTGGTCATTTCATATGAAATTTATTAAACGTGCGGCTCGTTTAATAAATTTCATATGAAATGACCACGAGTACAAGATCCTCTATTTATTATATAACATGGTGGTGGTGTTCATGATTTACATCCCATTCAACAGCTTTGGTCATATGGGGGTGGGAGCTCAGTCAAGCCTCATCCAAAGAGCAGAAGCCCAGGCTAAATCTGTGACCTCTGGTAAACAAGCTGTCTGACTTAACCCCAAAGCCTCAAACTTCACATAAAATGAAAGTTTTTATAGACAAAAGAAACAATTAAAGGGAAATGAGCCTGTGCATGAGAAAACCAACAATCTGCATGGGCAAAAACAAAGCCGCAGATCAGCTTCGCGGTAACCGCGAAGCTGATCAGCGCCTTTGTTTTTGCTACACGGATAGTACGATCCCTCTCCTACTTAAATACAAAATTTCAAGCCTCTAACCATCTTCTGTGACTGTACAGGCCGGTTTGTGTCAGACCTGGTCGGAAACCCAAATTGTTGGTTTTCTCATGCACAGGCTCAAATAATATCTATGAGAAGCAATACAATGCCCTAAATACCTCAATCCCAATTCAAAATATCAACTGGTAGAGCAAAATAAAAACATAAACCTTAAGAACTATGTAATACTGTCATGTTGATAATCCCACAGGATATACTAAATCTACAGTATCTGGGAGGTATGTAACGGAATACAGTGTACCTGACATCCAAACAGTTTATACTAAGGACAAGCACAATTTCACAAATTAGAAACTTTGTAAAATTTCATTCTGAATTACACAATGCTGTGAGACAATATAATTAAGAAATAATTTGAGCCTGTGCGTGAGAAAACCAACAATTTGGGTTCCGGCCAGGTGCGACACAAAACAAGCTGTACAATCACAGAAGATGGTTAGAGGCTCGAAATTTCGGATTTAGAAAGTAGAGGAGTTGTACTATCTGTGTAGCGAAAACGAAGCTGATCTGCGCCTTTGTTTTCGCCTATGCAGATTGCTGGTTTTCCAATGCGGCGGCTCATTTTATTTTACCAATAATTATTGCCATTAATATGTTAGAGGTCAGATTGCAATCAGGGTTCGAAGTGCCCATCTCTCCCCGGGTTTACCCATGGGTTTTACCCGGGTAAACCAGGGTTGGGCTTTAAGCCTTATTTTGAAAAAGTGGGTACTTAGTGGGTCCTCGCTATTTTTGATGTTCACATTTGTGTATTTTACAGTAATTTGACAGACAAAAAAAATTTTTTTTTTCTTTAAAAAGATACACTTAAGTAAAATTTACTACTAATGTGTACTTTATATTACATCCACACCATCAATTTTGAATATTAGTAGGAGCTAATGATAGTTTTAGAACTGTACTTCAATGAAAGCTAGCAATGAAAGTATGTCATCAATCAGTCTCTCACATTTAATAGCTTTAATCCTTTGTTTGTGTTTTCATCTAATTATTTCTCTAGGAAGTGTTGATAACACTTTTATAACAATACCCCATATGACACCTATTTAGGCACTGCTAAAATGAGGTGTTAACTAATTGTTTGGTATGTTTGTTCTAAATTTATGTCACTTAGTTGACTGCCTTGTATGTCTAGCTGTAATGACATCTGGCATGGTAGTTAAATGATGAATTATAGGTAAAATGTGACTTAGCTAGATTTATCTGATTATTTTTATGGCAGTAGAAATATCTTTCACCATTCTCTTATCATAAGTCTGTCACAGACCAAGTCTTTCTTCTGTGCATGTCGATCAGCCATTTAGTAACAACAACAAAAAAAATCAATAATAAGTTAAAACGGGAGCCGGACAAAACATCCCATGGACAAAACATCCCAGACATTTTTTGCCCAGGTGAACAAAACATCCCACCAAAATTTGTCAGGGTGGACAAAACATCCCACCAAAATTTGTCAGGGTGAACAAAACATCCCACCCAGATTTGACAGGGTGGACATAACATCCCATTTTAGATTATAGACACACAATGCAGCATAGATCAGGGTTTCCACTGTTAGCCATCAATGCAAGCGATGATCAGGCTTTTGTTCACTGTTTACCATACAAACAAGCCAATTCAATGAATGCCAGAAAATCTCAGTAAATCAGTGTTAAGTAGAGGAAAAAAGTAATATTTAACAGCATTCTGGGTAATTATTCATTACTCTGCTTCATTGCACTCCTGTGTTCTGGGTAAGGAAAATATCAATATTTTTTTCATCTTATTTTTCAATTTCTTAATTTGCAAATGTTTTTTGTATGGTTATTTTAACCTTTAGCATGCTGAGCAATATAGTGAAATCGATATTGCAGCCCACTGACGTTTTTTTCCAATTTTTTCCGTGTTTTCTTAATTTTTGAGCCATAAAAACAGCTGAATAAATTCAACAAACGCAGTAAACAAATCTACTTTCGGTTTCAGAAGTCTTTGTTACGCCGATTTCTAGCGTAAAAATTCATCATACATACCGTTACGATGTCATATTTCGGGTGTAAATGCACCCAATTTTCCATTTACCAGCGAAAAAAGCGCTGAAAATGCATTTCTAATGCAAAAATAACGAAAATCCGATCAAAATCGGCCGACAAATCGGTCCCAAAACCACAAGCCGCCATGTTGTTTTCATGCGCAACTGTCTGGGCATCGCTCATTAATATTCATAAGTAGGCAGTGGGCGAAAAGTGCGGGAAATTTGAAAGCGGTTTTTCTTGTCGACCGCAGTCGCCTCTAGTTGGCACAGATAGGTATTCCACGGTCGACCGCAGTCGCCTACAGCATGCTAAAGGTTAAGAAAACTATACCTAGCCAGATGGACTCTTTTAGTATATAAGAATTTAAATGACCAACCAGAGACAAATTATCTGTATGTTCTGGGTAAGGAAAATATCAATGTTTTTTCATCTGATTTTTTTCAAATTCTTAATTTCTTGATGCAAATGTTTTTGGTATGGTTATTTTAAGAAAAATATACCTAGCCAGATGGACTCTTTTAGTATATAAGAATTTAAATGACCAACCAGAGACAAATTATCTGTATGTTCTGGGTAAGGAAAATATCAATGTTTTTTCATCTGATTTTTTTCAAATTCTTAATTTCTTGATGCAAATGTTTTTGGTATGGTTATTTTAAGAAAAATATACCTAGCCAGATGGACTCTTTTAGTATATAAGAATTTAAATGACCAACCAGAGACAAAATTATCTGTATGTACAAACACCCTTATTGATCAAAGTTTGTTTGTACTAATTGGGCCAATTATGACAAATTTCCTTAATCAAATTACAGGGTTTATTCCTCATTTAAACTGTTTGTCCCAAACTGTTAAATACTTTAATTCATTGATAAATAACTACATAAATTGAATTATTAAAGACTGTTGATTAGTTTAACCAGTAATAACCATTCATTGTATTTTAATGCACTTTACTTATGATCATTATGGATTTGTAGTAGCTATTTATCATTAAATTATAGTAATGTTTTAAATAAACAAATAAGATATGAGCCTGTGCATGGGAAAACCAACAATTTGCATAAGGGAAAACAAAGCCGCAGATCAGCTTCGCGGTCATCTTGTCAAATTTTAATTTCCACAAACAGGACATACAAAATGATTTTGAAATACAAATAACATTATGTTTTCAAAGAAAAAAAAAATCAGTCACTATTGAAATCAATTTAAATCAAATATCTGTATTTTAGCATAATTTATATTGCACCTCAACAAATACTATACATGACAACATTTTTGTTTGCCACATCCCAAGGTCTCTAAAATTGCAATTTCTTTCAGCATGGATTTTACGTTTTTAAATTGTAAACCATTTATCAGCTATAAGAGATCAGTCTGTACATTTACAACAGCATATAGACGTTCAGTGTTTAGGCCCCATCTACCATCTTACCGAAACGAAATGCAAGATTGGTGAATGGGTACCAAAACATAATGACATTGTAATGACAAACAATGTAACAATATGAAATGACTTTATATTTCCATAGCCTGGTTGCCTAGGGATAGACTCAGACTCTTGATCATTGAGCAAAGACACATTTAACTTCTTGAGGCAGTAGTTCAATACCCAGGTAGCTATGGCTTCTTCTTGACATGACTAAAAAAATGTTGTCCGAGATGTTAAGCTTCCATTCAAACAAGTCAAATGAGCACAACATTGTAGACCATGTAATTTTTAAAATAATGTAAAATAAATAGGCACTTTGGTTATAGCACACTTAATTTAATTGGATAAACAGAATCTGTGATTGGATTGAGACCAAGACAATGACTTGGAAATTTCAAGTGATTTTTTTCAAATTATACTGCCTTTTGCCTGTTGGACTTTGTTTGCAAACATTACATTTTTGTATGTTCACAATAAAGATCACAATAATTAATCCTTTGCAGTGTCTAAAAAAAACAACAAAATGGGACCTTTTGTATACCCTGTCATACCTTGCTGGGATGTTTTGTCCACCCCAATAAATATAGGTGGGATGTTATGTCCACCCAGGCAAATATAGGTGGGATATTTTGTCCACCATGGCCAAAAACACCTGGGATGTTTTGTCCATGGGATGTTTTGTCCTATATTCAGTTAAAACCTCTGTATCTTTTTAATTCTGTCTAATCGTCAAACACCCCTAATGCAATCTTGCCAGCTTGGTTAAATAGCTGATTGTTCTTTTGGGATTGCTTCACACAAACTAAATAGGTTATTCAAATGAGATAAATTCAAATGTTTTGTTACTTATACATTCATATCTGAAATGCCTTAATACCTTGCTCAATACCATATCAAGTATCATCATTAGATATAAAGATCATAAATTTTCTAATACTGGTCACTACCCGCTACCCAGTGGGTATACGGGTTTACCCGCAGAAACCCACTGGGTTGGGTTTTATGGTTTAATACCCGGGTTTTTCGAACCCTGATTGCAATATATTAATTCATGTTGTATAAATATTATGAGGAGCAATTCTTGCTAAAGGACATGATACAGCGGAGGTAGTTTTTGAACCACCAAATTATTCCGCTACCACTGAACCACCACGCTTCAACAGAAGGTGATTATGTAAAACTCTTTGCTCCAGTGCCTAAGATACTGATGGGTATTTTAGGGCAGCCAACAGAAGAGAAACTCCTCCTGATTCTTGCTATTCAAGATTGTTCATTTGTTCAAAAATTAACAACATCGTTAGTTAACGTTAACGATTCGTTAAAATTTCAAACATGAATATTACAAATACACAATTATTTTTGTTGATAAAATGTGAGAATCCTTTACACTGCAAAGATTCACACATTTTATCAACAAAAAATAACAGAGTATTTGCTTATGTAGTTGGCATTTACCTATCAATGATATTAAGCTAACAAAGTTTTGAACAACTGGCCCCTGGACCCAGTTGTTCAAAGCATCGTTAGCTTAATGATATCGTTAAGACATAAATTTGTTAAGCAAATATCAGCTAAAGTAACAAATACACTGTTATTTTTTGTTGAAAAAATGTGAGAATCCTTTGCAGTGCAAAGGATTCTCACATTTTTTCAACAAAAAATGCAAAGGATTCTCACATGTTTTCAACAAAAAATAACAGTGTATTTGTAATATTGCCATTTGAAATTTTAACAAATCGTTAACTAACGACATCATTAATTTTGAACAACTGGACCCTGGTCTTTAGTATGCTAAAACAATTGCTGAATTCTTTCAAATCTCATACATCAATATCTGGCTGTGTTTGTTTCATATTCTTTGACTATCATTAATGTAAAGGGGGAAGAGACATGCAGCTGACAAATCATATGAATACATACCCAAAACCGGATTATTATCTACACAATCGTTTAAAAATGTTAAACTAAGAATTTGACGATGAAATTTTACAGAGAAGATATCCAAATGGGTCTTTAGAAGTTGCTCACAGCAGCTTAGTAAGACCTCAGTGATAGCCAGTTATGGTGAGAAATATACCTGTTAACTTTTTCTAATTAAAGCACCATCAATTTATGCAATGTTTTGAAACAAAACTCGGGAAGAATGGGTGATAAGGAATTTATAATATATACTACCTGGCAAGCATGTACAGCATTTTAACATGTTCTACTTGCATATACACAATTACTACGCACTATATGAATAAAACAAATAATAAAATGTGAGAACTACCATCATGAAGTCACTACAGATGATGAACAAATACTGATTTTGATTGCAATGCACGTCATCTTGCAATAGTTCTTGTTTACACTAATGATGAAATCTGTAAACCAACATGTTCTTATGATGTAGGTAGTCATTCAAATAAGATGTACCTCAGTATAGCCCTTCTAAGATATGCCCATAAACTTCATCATATTAAGAATTGGTGAGCATGGCTAGGTGTCAGAGCCAGAGGTCAGAGTTTGAAACGCCTACTGCCACCATGTTGTGTCCTGCATGATACTTGACTTCCTATAGTCAAGGGCCCAGTTGTTCAAAATTAATGATGTCGTTTGTTAACGATTCGTTAAAATTTCTTATGGCAATATTACAAATACACTGTCATTTTTTCAACAAAAAAAGTGTATTTGTCTTTAAGGTTGATATATAGTTAACGAACTGAGGGCTTAACGATAGCGTTAAGCTAACGAAGTTTGAACAACTGGCCCCTGGATAACTACCAAATAAGGGTGGCTCTGTCACGACATGACTAAAACGCCATTGTTGACTGGGATGCTAAACTACAAATCCATGAGTCTCAACAGAAATGAAACCAACTTACCTTATTTTTACTGAATATATTAAAGAGTCCAGTTCTATCTTTCTTCCTTCCACCAATAGTACCACCCTTCACAGTCCCTTTGTCTGGATTTATATTTAAATTATTTTGACTGTTCGTTTTACCATTACTTAAATCCTCGAATGGAATATCTGGAGGCTTAGTAAAACCAGATTTATACCTATCTATCACTAATTTTGAATCCTGAAAAATAGACGAAAGAAAAATAAAAATATCATATGATGTTGCAGTTACTGAGTGGATAAAGTCATGTTATAAATGAGCCGCATCGTGAGAAAACGGGATTATTGCCTATGCGAAAACAAAGGCGCAGATCAGCTTCGCAGTAACTGCAAAGCTGATCAGCGCCTTTGTTTTCGCTACTCGGATAGTACAATTCCTCTTCTACTTGAATCTGAAATTTCAAGCGTCTAGCTCTTTTCTGAGCTTGTACAGGTCGGTTTGTGTCGGACCTGGTCGGAAACCCCGAAGACCGGTTTTCTCAAGTCGCAGCTCAAATATGACCAAACAAGTATTTACGGGAGTACATTTCTAAGTTCTCCATTCCTTTTTTTCCACAGAAGAATGTACCAGATACAAGAACCTGTTGCTTACAAAGCAACCAGGCTATCAAATGAGCTATTGAGCCCTGCAAAGGTTAATTGTAAAAGTTTGAATTATTTAATTTTTTTTTTTTTTTTGTGTACGCTTTAAAAGGAGATTCTTATATGCATCAAAAACATACCAGGCTATTTGAGCCGCATCATGAGAAAATGGGATTTTTGCCTATGCGAAAACAAAGGCGCAGATCAGCTTCGCAGTAACTGCGAAGCTGATCAGCACCTTTGTTTTTGCTAAAAGGATAGTAAAATTTCTCTTCTCCTTAAATCAGAAATTTCAAGCTTCTAGCCTTCTTCTATGACTGTACAGGCCGGTTTGTGTCAGACCTGGTCGGAAATCCCGAAGATCTCAAGTCACGGCTCATTTTATCAAAAACTTTATACTTACTGCTGACACATTTACATTATCCGAGGCTTTTAACATGCCTTCTATACAGGTTTTTATAATTGGAAGAACATCTTGCTCTATTTTAGCACTATCTTGGATCATCGACTTAATCTTGTTGATTCTTCTTTCATCTAAGTCTTGAAATTGCTGAAATATAGAAATAAGCATGTTTGAGCTTTGAAATAGCTAGATAGAAGCATTTGCCAAGCAAAAGAATTTAACATTTTTAAACGAGTCTGATTTTAATACAATATGAACAACTAGATTTTTTAAACCAGAGGACCAATGGTCCTGTAAACGCTCACCTGAGATCTGCTGCATATACCAATAAACATGTATGAATATTATGGTATTTTATTCCAGTGCAGGGGCAGATGAAGCCCTTGGGCCATTTTCTTTTTTCTGAATCTTCAATATTCTGTCCATGTGCCAATTTCCTGCTGGCTTTTCCCTTCAAATGACATTTTAACAGTTTTCCCAATTCAAATGCATAGGCAACCCATGTTGACCTTGCCATAAACTTGGTCAAGGTCATCACAGGGTCCTGATTTATATATACATTAAAGTACTTTTGCCATCGATGCTCCATGCCAAGTTTCCTTGAAATCAGTCTATTGGTTTCAGAGAAGAAGGTTTTTGATGGGTTTTTACCATATATGGGCATGGCGGCCATCTTTGTCATGTGACCTAGATTATTTATATACACAATGATTCTCCCATTCTATAGATGCTTCACAAAAAATTTGGCTTTGATTGGCCAAGCGGTTTCAGAGGAGAAGACGTTTGAATATTATGGAAATATACAAGTATATTGCCGCGGGGTCACGCGTCGGGGGGCACATGAGCCCCTGGGGTCCAATTTTTTTCAGAATCATTAATATTCAGTCCTACTTCCCATTTCCTGCAAGACTTTCACTTTAAATTACATTTTAATAGTTTTCCCCATTCCAATGCATTGGTGACCTATGTTGACCTTGCTGTAAAATAGGTCAAGGTCATCACAGGGTCATGATTTATATACACATTGTAGTGCTTGAGCCATCAATGCTTCATGCCAAGTTTTGTTGAAATCGGTCCACCGGTTCTGGAGAAGAAGATTTTTGAAGGGTTTTTACCATATATGGGCATGGCGGCCATCTTGGTCATGTGACCTGGATTATTTATATATACATTGGTTCCCCCTTCCCATAGATGCTTCATGTAAAATTTGGCTTTGATTGGCCAAGCAGTTTCAGAGAAGAAGATGTTTGAATATTATGATAATATACATGTATATTGCCCCGGGGTGGGGGCGGATGAGCCCCTGGTGCCCAATTTTTTTCAGAATCATCAATATTCAGTCCTACTGCTCATTTTCTGCAAGATGTTTCCTTTAAATGACAATTTAACAATTTTTCCCATTCAAATGCAAAGGCGACCTATGTTGACCTTGCCGTAAAATAGGTCAAGGTCACCGCAAGGTCATGATTTATATACACATTGTAGTGCTTGAGTCATCGATGCTTCATGCCAAGTTTGGTTGAAATCGGTCCAGTGGTTCCGGAGAAGAAGATTTTTGAAGGGTTTTTACCATATATGGGCATGGCGGCCATCTTGGTCATGTGACCTGGATTATTTATATATACATTGGTTCCCCCTTCCCATAGATGCTTCATGTAAAATTTGGCTTTGATTGGCCAAGCGGTTTCAGAGAAGAAGATCTTTGAAAATTGTGGACGACGGACGGACGGACGACGGACGACGGACGGACGACGGAGCATGGGTATACTATAAGCTCACCTTGTGAGCCTGACGGCTCAGGTGAGCTAATAAAACATTTTTAAATGTGTTGTGCAAAGATTAAGTGTCCAACGAACAGCTCAGATCATATGAGCCGCGTCATGAGAAAACCGGATTTTTGCCTAGGCGAAAACAAAGGCGCAGATCAGCTTCGCGGTAACCGCGAAGCTGATCAGCGCCTTTGTTTTCGCTACTCGGATAGTACAATTCCTCTTCTTTCTAAATCCAAAATTTCAAGCTTCTAGCTCTTTTCTGAGCTTGTACAGGCCGGTTTGTGTCGGACCTGGTCGGAAACCCCGAAGACCGGTTTTCTCGCGTCGCGGCTCATATGTGAAAAAAAAAAACCTTGGAGACTGTTATTTATCACTGAGACTGGAGAGGACCAAACTCATAACCATTTCACAACAGAACCTTCAACAATTTTGCACCTAGGAAGTTGTTGTTACTGCACACAATAGTGAAATATTTTACTCCGGTTGGGAAATCATTATCTCACTTTTAGTCATCATCCAGGGCTAACAACATATTGCTTTGGATGTTGTATAACCTTGATGTTAAGCACAAATGTGACCTCCCTATTTTTTATTAGAAAATCTCCCCCTTATGGACATTAGGCAATGTAATAGATAGATTCCTATATTCTGAACATACCTGAAACACTTGTGGCATCTGTGTATTATAGAATTCATTCTGTTGGTTGTTCGTAGACTGCAACTGTGACGCATACTCGTTCTTGGCCTTATCAGACTCCTGCTGTTTGCCATCTGAATATGATCTTGCCTGGCAGAATAAAATCAAACATAAGAACATATCCGAAGTGTCAACTATTAGTTCAATGCAATGTTTTGTTTGAAGACATGTTGGAATTGTCTTAATACTACTGTTCCTTAGCAAGGTTTAAGGCGGCAGTTTACCAGTATTCAGTGTGCATTATTTTGTCATTGACTGATAACTACTACTCTTCAATCAGCAGACAAGAAATGACCTAAAACTATTTTTATGACCAAGTTCAGTTTTAACAAATTTGACTCCAATCAGGCTCAGCCTATGCTTTCCGATAAGGACATAGCTCAGACTCTGACAACCATAAACACTGATCAGAGAAGGTAAGCATGCACAGGTAAAAATGCATAGGCTGATCTTTATCTGTGTCTTCACAGGCCAGATAGACTTTGCGTTATGAACTGGATGAGACCACTTCATTTTCAGACTAGGATTTTTTTATTACTTCTTTTTTCCATTAAATTCCTCCAAGCAAACAGAAAGTCCAAGATGGGTAAAACATGGCATCACATCAGGGGCTATACTGCTTGCCTATGTAATATAAATAGGACATAAAGCTTAAATGAGTTAAGATTTGACACTCAGTAGGTCATTAATTACCTTTGAGACCTCTGCTCTAGACAAGTTGATATCTTTCTCTGCCTTGTAATAGGCATCTGTGGCTTTCTCCGAGTCCTTGAATGCTCTCTCATACTTATCTTTGGCCTGAAAATCGGAAACAGGTAAGCATTACATAGGAATCTGTATATTTTAGATTTTTTTACATGTAGATAAAACTAAGAAGTTAATATTCTTTATTGCTATAGTGTAATGCAGCAGTTATTAGCATCCATATTCCCCTTGGGGGTAGGGAAAAAAGGTTATAATAACTTTCTCATTCCAATGCTACGGTAGCTATGCTACTGACTACAAGGGCACTTATGATCATAGCTCTGCCAAAAGCCCTAATCAAATCCCCTAACTAAATTAAAGTTTTCTGTACATTTTTGTGGCTAATGGCTGAGACTTCTAATTCGCTTAAATAGCGCTATCGACCTTGATGCCTCATGCAGTGGTGACGATATACCACTAATAGAACTAGAAAACAAGTACAGTATTATGATCCATTGCTTACGTTTTCATCAAAGAAGAATGATTGTACAAATGTCAGATAATACAACATTAAATGCAATTTAAAGGACTTACCCTTTCTAATGCTGATAGCGACTTTTTCAACTGGTCATTCACTTTAGAACCCTCATTTAGATACTGAAACAAACAGAGAGACCAGGTTATCACAATTTCTTAACATTTTACTTGGTCTATTTATACACAGGTCAATCCCATTACTCCTCCCTGTAACACGGTTTTCTGTATGATATGAGTCGCGTCGCGAGAAAACCAGTCTTCGGGGTTTTCAAATGGGTCAGACACAAACCGGCTTGTGCAGCTACAGAAGATGGCTAGAAGTTTGAAATTCTGGATATAAGAAGAAGAGGAATTGTACTATCCAAGTTGCGAAAACGAAGGCGCTGATCAGCTTCGCAGTTATAGACAAAGTCAAGACCTTTTCACGTGGCGCAGCGCTGAATGACCTTTCAAAAAAAGTGTGTCATTACAACTTCCTCTAAAAATTGAATGAACTAAGGACTTTCATTTAAAAATGCAACAACTTTTTACTTTGGATTCATATGCTTCGTCTATAGCAAGAAAATTTGGGAGAGAAATTTTAGATGTTTGCCATCACACACACAAAAAGCTGTAAATGTGCAGGCATTTTACAGGAGTTTCAGGGTAAGAGATATTTTTATTTGGTCCGTCCGCTACCATGTTATTAGTGCGAGCTGTCACGAGAAAAGAAAGCTTCTGTTCTACAGGTAAAAAAGGAACCTCGTGTCATCAAAAAGACGTATTTGTTGGTCTTTATTTTACAAACGTGCCAAGTTTGTCTTGTGTACGAAGTATTAGAAATTTAGGTCCTTGAAAAAAATTAACTGTTCGAACTATAAGAGCAATTTTTAGGGACCAGTTCCAAGATAATTTTTGGTGTTCGAACTGCTAGGGTGTTCGAACTAATTGGTCATTTACCGTATGACACTGTTTCACTAGTAACATAAGCTGATGCTGTGGACCCCTAAAGACAGCCATAAAATGAGGTTGTACTGTACTTCCTTTGTTAAGCGTCTTTCTGGTATCTTACAAACAGTTAAAGTCTATATTCAATGTGCGTCAGTTTGGTTACAGTGCAAGAACAAACAATTAGTACTCACAGGTTTGCAAAACGTTGGATGAAGTATGCCTTTGAATAACGGTAGATTAGACTAGCCCATAAAATGACAAAATAATCGTCAAAGAGATATAAAGAGAGAATGCTGTGACGGCATTTGTGATGCCCAAAATATAAACCCTCTAATATTCAAAGTTTAAACAAGAGGACCAATGGTCCTGTAAACGCTCACCTGAGATCTGCTGTATATATGAATGATATAGAAAATAGTCCCAGTATAGGGGCAGATGAAGCCCTTGGGCCATTTTTTTTTTTTTTCAGAATAATCAATATACTGTCAGTCCCAGTATAGGGGCAGATGAAGCCCTTGGGCCATTTTTTTTTTCAGAATAATCAATATACTGTCCATACAAGTTTTTCCCTTCAAATGACATTTTAACAGTTTACCCATTCAAATACATAGGCAACCCATGTTGACCTTGCCTTAAAATAGGTCAAGGTCATCACAGGGTCATGATTTATACATACATTGTAGTACTTGAGTCGTCGATGCTTCATGCCAAGTTTCTTCGAAATCGGTCCACCGGTTCCGGAGAAGAAGATTTTTGAAGGGTTTATACCATATATGGGCATAGCGGCCATCTTGGTTATGTGACCTCGATTATTTATATACACATTGATTCCCCCATTCTATAGATGCTTCATATGAAATTTGGCTTTGATTGGCCAAGCGGTTTCAGAGGAAAGGATGTTTGACTAGAAAAAGTGCCTTGAGAGGCACGTATACCCCCGGCTGGTAGCTCCTTCCAACGCATCCACCCCTCAGCCCACCGCCACCAATCCAGACATGCTCACTGACAGTGACACATTAAACCTCAATTCCTGATGAAAGAGAGCGCCCTCAACAAGTAAATCTTATAAATTTGTATTTGCAAAAAACACTGTCTAAAACCATGGGGAGGGGGGGGGGGTGTAGTAGAATGACAGATCTATTTTAGAGCAGTATACAGAGCTGACTTGTATACTCAATCTAGGACTTGATCGCGGACATTGAGGGTCAGGTCCTCGGTCCTAGATGTAAAGTAGAATGTCATTCTTCAATAATATTAAAAAAAAAAAAAAAAAATATGTCCTATATTTTGACCTCTAGCCCCACCCTCAGGGCACGGACCCTAGAGTATAATGTCAGGAACAAGGCAAACCTTACAGTGTACCTTTGGTGCAAGTACGAATCATTTCTGAACATGGTGGTAAAGAAAAGTAAAGAAATACATTTTTTTTTAAAGAAGTTCTAGATTTTGACCTCTAGCCCCACCCCCCGCACATGGACCCTAGTGTCTGAACCTTACATGGTACCTATGGTCTAAGTATGAATGCTTTCTGATAAAACTTTGTGGATGTCAAGAAAACAGACTTACAGAAAATATTCATTATGATATTTATCATATTATAAATAAGTCCTAGATTTTGACCTCAAGCCCCACCCCCCTGGAGATGGTACCGAGCATGGAGTATGAAAGCAAACCCTATAGGGTATCTATGAACTAAATAAGAATACATCCCTATGATTGTTTGTTAAGATATGGACTTATAGAAGAAACATTAAAATTGTAAACAGCTTATTTTAAAGGTGACCTAGATTTTGACCTCCAGCCCTACCCCTGGGGATGGGCCCTGGGGTCCGAACTCATGGAAACAAAGCAAACCCTATAGGGTACCTATGGTTCAAATATGAATGGTTTCTGACCATTGGTTCATGAGATATACACCTCTAGAGAAACTTTAACCAAAACTTTGACGTAAATTCCACGAACGTTTCGGAATTACGAACGAAGAAACGAACTAACTAACTAACTAACTAACATACGAACGGACGAACGGAAAAGCGAAAGCTATATACCCGTCGGCATAAATGCCGGGGGTATAAATATTATGGTAATATACATGTATAATGCCCAGGGGCTGGGAAAATGAGTCCCTGGGGTCCAATTTTTTTTCAGAATCATTAATATTCAGTCCTACTGCCCATTTCCTGCAAGACTTTCACTTAAAATGACATTTTAAAAGTTTTCCCCATTCAAATGCATTGGCGACCTATGTTGACCTTGCCGTAAAATATGTCAAGGTCATCCAAAGGTCATAATTTATAAACACATTGTAGTACTCTAGTCCCCGATGCTTCATGCCAAGTTTCGTTGAAATCGGTCCAGTGGTTCCGGAGAAGAAGAATTTTGAAGGGTTTTTACCATATAAGGGCATGGTGGCCATCTTGGTCATGTGACCTGAATATTAAGAAACAAATTGGTTCCCCCTTCCTATAGATGCTTCATACAAAATTTGGCTTTGATTGGCCAAGTGGTTTCAGAGAAGAAGATCTTTGAATCTTTTTGTAATATACATGTATATTGCCCCGGGGTGGGGGCAGACCAACCCCTAGGGTCCAATTTTTTTTTCAGAATTACCTACCTTCAGTCCATTTGCCTTTTTCCTGCAAGATTTGCCTTTCAAATGACATTTTAACAATTTTTCCCATTCAAATGCATGGGCGACCTATGTTGACCTTGCCGTAAAATAGGCCAAGGTCATCCAAAGGTCATAATTTATAAACACATTGTAGTACTCTAGTCCCTGATGCTTCATGCCAAGTTTCATTGAAATCGGTCCAGCTGAGAAGAAGAATTTTGAAGGGTTTTTACCATATAAGGGCATGGTGGCCATCTTGGTCATGTGACCTGGATTATTAATAAACAAATTGGTTCCCCCTTCCTATAGATGCTTCATATAAAATTTGGCTTTGATTGGCCAAGTGGTTTCAGAGAAGAAGATCTTTGAATATTTTTGTAATATACATGTATATTGCCCCAGGGTGGGGGCAAACAAACCCCTAGGGTCCAAATTTTTTTCAGAATTACCTACCTTCAGTCCATTTGCCCATTTCCTGCAAGATTTGCCTTTCAAATGATATTTTAACAATTTTTCCCATTCAAATGCATGGGCGACCTATGTTGACCTTGCCGTAAAATAGGTCAAGGTCATCCAAAAGGTCATAATTTTTAAACACATTGTAGTACTCTAGTCCCCGATGCTTCATGCCAAGTTTCGTTGAAATCGGTCCAGTGGTTTCGGAGGAGAAGAATTTTGAAGGGTTTTTACCATATATGGGCATGGCGGCCATCTTGGTCATGTGACCTGGATTATTTATAAACACATTGATTCCCCCTTCCTATAGATGCTTCATATAAAATTTGGCTTTGATTGGCCAAGTGGTTTCAGAGAAGAAGATCTTTGAATATTTTTTAATATACATGTATATTGCCCCAGGGTGGGGGCAGAACCACCCTTAGGGTCCAATTTTTTTTCAGAATTACCTACCTTCAGTCCATTTGCCCATTTCCTGCAAGATTTGCCTTTCAAATGACATTTTAACAATTTTTCCCATTCAAATGCATGGGCGACCCATGTTGACCTACATGTATATTGCCCCGGGGTGGGGGCAGACCAACCCTGGGATCCAAATTTTTTTTCAGAATTACCTACCTTCAGTCCATTTGTCCATTTCCTGCAAGATTTGCCTTTCAAATGACATTTTAACAATTTTCCCCATTCAAATGCATGGGCAGCCTATGTTGACCTTGCCGTAAAATAGGTCAAGGTCATCCAAAGGTCATAATTTATATACACATTGTAGTACTCTAGTCCCCGATGCTTCATGCCAAGTTTCGTTGAAATCGGTCCACCGGTTCCAGAGGAGAAGATTTTTGAAGGGTATTTACCATAATTATATGGGCATGGCGGCCATCTTGGTCATGTGACCTGGATTATTTATAAACACATTGGTTCCCCCTTCCCATAGATGCTTCATATAAAATTTGGCTTTAATTGGCCAAGCGGTTTCAGAGAAGAAGATCTTTGAAAATGGTGGACGACGAATGACGACGACGGACGACGACAGACGCCGGATCATGGCCATCCTACAAGCTCACCCTGTGAGCCTAACGGCTCAGGTGAGCTAAAAAGAAAGCAAGTCCATTAAATGGGTAATGTGTTTTGCTCATGACACAACTTGCTGTTAGTTGGTGCCTTGATTTGGAGTCTGTCAATCTATCACAAGGCCACTTCCATCAGGGGTCAGTTGTTCAAAACGACGTCGTTAGTTAACGTTTCGTTAAAATTTCAAACATTAATATTACAAATACACTGTTTCTTTAGCTGATATTTGCTTAACAAATTTATGTCATTTATGTCTTAATGATATCGTTAAGCTAACGATGCTTTGAACAACTGGGTTCAGGATATCATGTCCATGAAATGTATTACCACCTCATACCCCACTGTTATATAGTAAAACTGGGGTTTAGAGGCGTTTACCTACTTTTCTTATTTCTGATCCAGAAAATACATTGTGGTTACTCGTTTGAACCGCCTCACCGAGACAGTTCTAACATGTACTCACAATATATGTCTTGAGCATAAATATTAAAAATATCAAAAATTTTCCATTCAAAGGACTAGGGCATTTAACGCCTGATTTTGGCCTCAGATTTTGCTAAAAAATAAATTTTGGAATTTAGGTGAAAAAACTATTCCTTAAAACAGCCATATGTCTCCTCTATTAAAAACAAGAACAAGCACTTTATTTATCCTACAGGCATTGTCATGGCAACGCCTAGAAGAACCATAGATAGAGCAAATTCTGCACTTTTTTGTCTATTTTTGACCGTTTCTGAACATATTTTTTATTTTTTAAGTGCCAGCCCACACGACGAACAAAATGATACTTAGCATACAATATCTCTGGATGATACTTCATAACTATTTCATAATAAGAAATTGTTCGTTGCGTGGGCTGGTAGTTGAAAATTATGTTGAATGGTGGAAAATAGACCCAAAATTGCAAAAAGTGGTATTTCTATGCTTTTCGGAGCGTTGCCATGGCAACATGTGTAATTTGAATGTGATAGTTGTGCAAGATTTTATAAGCCGGGACCTATACCTGCTATTTGCAATACTTTTCTCCTCAAAATTCCAAAATTCAATTTTTTACCAATACATGAGGCCGAAATCAGGCCTTAAATTCCCTAGGCCTTTTTACAGCTGAAAAAGTTCTCTGTATATTGCCTGGGAATGTTTTCATAATGCCTCACCATAACTTATTGGAGTGTTAGTTATCTAATCTACAAGGTATACGAGCATAAAGACAATGAAGAAAACCTCTCTGGGGATAAATTACAACAAGGTCCAAAGCAATTTAGATGCTAGCATAAACTTTCAGATTTAGAAATAGGAGATATACTGAACTTACTAACTATACAGACAAAGATAGACAAGAACTCCGCGGAGGTCGATATCGCACCTGCATCGGGCAAAGTCAATATACCGTGAAATATAGTTCAAGGGCACCGGGTCAAGGTGCGTGCTTGAAGGGCATGTCAAGGACAATTACTATGCAAGGTTTCAAACTCGCAGCTATCTCTGATGTCGAGAAAACCAAACTTCGACATAAAAATTTTCAAAGTCAGTGGACCGTGAAATATAGGTCAAGGGCACCGGGTTAAGGTGCATGCTTGAAGGGTATGTCAAGGACAATTACTATGCAAGGTTTCAGACTTGCAGCTATCTCTGATGTCGAGAAAACCAAACTTCGACGTAAAAATTTTCAAAGTCAATGGACCGTGAAATATAGGTCAAGGGCACTGGGTTAAGGTGCGTGCTTGAAGGGTATGTCAAGGACAATTACTATGCAAGGTTTCAGACTCGCAGCTATCTCTGATGTCAAGAAAACCAAACTTCGACGTAAATGTTGACAAAACTTCAACGTAAAAATTTTCAAAGTCAGTGGACCGTGAAATATAGGTCAAGGGCACCGGGTTAAGGTGCGTGCTTGAAGGGTATGTCAGGGACAATTACTATGCAAGGTTTCAGACTCGCAGCTATCTCTGATGTCGAGAAAACTAAACTTCGACGTAAATGTTGACGGACGAACGAACGAACGGACGAACGAACGAACGAACGTACGGACGGACGGAAATTTGAACTCCTATATCGCACCCTGCAATAAGCAGGTGCGATAAAAATGTTTTCTCATGTGACTCAAACTAGTCAGAGGCAATGTTAGAGTAAATTTATAATGTTTAAAGAAGTATCAAACAACACAGCACGTCAAACAACTTCTACATGTGGACAATTTACAAACAGCAACACAGTTCTATAAACCAGAGGACCAATTATCCTGTAAACGCTCACCTGAGATCTGCTATATAATACCAATAAACATGTTTGAATATTATGGTATATAGCCCCAGTAAAGGGGCAGATGAAGCCCTAGGGTCATTTTTATCTGTCCATTTGCCAATTTCCTAGAAGTTTTTCCCTTCAAATGTCATGTTAAAAGTTTTCCCAATTCAAATGCATAGGCAAACCCATGTTGACCTTGCCCTAAAATAACCCCTGGGGTCCATTTATTTTTTCAGAATCGGGGATAATTTTGGAAGGGGCCATGGGCAAAAATGCCCTTTTATTCTCAAAATGGCCCCTTCATTTGGAAAGCATGGGCCATTTTTATAAGCAAATAGGAAATCATGTTTCTACACGAGATATTTCTGCGAAATGGTCCCTTCCATTTTAAGCCAACAATATCCCTGCAGAATCATATATATCTTCAGTCCATTTACCCATTTCCTGCAAGTTTTTCCCTTCAAATGCCATTTTAACAACTTTCCCCATGCAAATACATGGGCGACCTATGTTGACCTTGTCGTAAAATAGGTCAAGGTCACCCAAAGGTCATGATTTATTACTAATTTACTACATTGTAGTACTCTAGTCCACGATGCTACATGCCAAGTTTCATTGAAATATGTCCAGCGATTCCGGAGAAGAAGATTTTAAGGTTTTCTACCATACATGGGCATGGTGGCCATCTTGGTCATGTGACCTGGATTATTTTATATAAACACATTTTCCCCCCTTGGCTTTCATTGGCCAAGTGGTTTCAGAGAAGATCTTTGAAAAATGTGTTCAATGATGCCGGAGGCCTGCCTATCCTATAAGTTCACCTGTGAGCCTTTGGCTAAGGTGCACTAAAAAATCAACCACTTTATATGAAAGCAAACTCTGAATAACTAGCAACAAAAAATCTAACTCACAGAGTCAACTGTATACATTTTGTTCTCTTCAATCAACTTGAAAACAAAATATCTGATATATCTGATGTGCGTAACGAAAAAAAAAAGGAAATAAGCTTTTCTTCTTTCTCTTAGTTTTTAGCTATACATGTATTAAGAAACGTTCATATTCAAGTAAGTTTAAAATGCTTATTCTAACACACCTCGCCTATATAGCCAATGGTAAAAAAACGTGTTATATTGTGCAACAATTTCACTGGGCGAATAAGCGTGACGTTACTTTGCGGCATTTGTGACGTCAGCTATCCCACAAAGCAGCGTTAGACGGTGAAACGTCGTTTTAGCGCACAACAAACGTAATAAGTGTGTGTAAATACCAGCATTACAGACAAATATTTGGCGGGATATCTGCAATGCAATGGCGGAAAGCTGAACGATATCGACGGTTTCAGCAACATTTATTCCGTTTATTGTGTGTTAGAATCGAAATAGATCAGCTCAAAGTGCGTGAATTGTTGAGTAATAATTCACTGTTTGTTGGTCAGTTGTAAGAAGATAAATCACTCGCCCTACGCGCTCGTGATTTGATCTTCTTTACAACTGACCTCCAAACAGTGAATTATTACTCAACAATCACTGCTAGAGCTGATCTATTTCTTAAATAATATCACTTTTAAAAGCCTAAAAGACCACAAATCAGCCATTTTAAGATTGTGTTATTTCCGGGTAGCTACAATAGCTGTAATGCTGACTTGTACAGCATCTAATCCAAATAAAAACTCGTTTTCTCAAAGTGCAGCTTATGGAATACATTTGCACTACCAAAAGGAACAGACATTATTTCAGACTCAAGCCATCATAATATTCAATATTGATGGAAAACTGACACCACTTTGCCACAAAACATGCTTTTTACCACTTTGCATGCAATGTTCATATTGGCTGCCACATTCCCAAGCATTTTAACACCAGGTCCTGCAGCTCTGTTTCTAACGTTATTTGAGCCACCTCGTGGAAAAACCAACAATGTGGTTTCCAAACAGGTCTGACACAAACCGGCCTGTACAGCTACAGAAGCAGGCTAGAAGCTTGAAATTTTGGAGTTAAGTAGAGGAGGAAATGTACTATCCAAGTAGCGAAAACAAAGGTGCTGATCTGCGCCTTTGTTTTCGCCTATGCAGATTGTTGGTTTTCTCATGAGGCGGCTCATTTATTTTTGTGGCTGCAAGCATAACAGATCCTTATACAGTATGAGAATTAAAGCCCACCTGTTTTCGTTCATTTTTCATATCTGTGACAAGCTTCTGGGCCTCCTGGACCAGCCGTCCCTGTATATTTTCAGCGATGACCTCATGTTGTCCCGCCAAGTCGTGTAACTCCTTCAACATTTCACGGAAACTCTTTGCCCAGGAGAACCTGTTTGTCGGAGAAAACATGTATACTAAGTGGTATCAATGGAATCAAGTTGAATAACTTGAAAAGTTCATAACATATGGTTTTGCTATATTTCATTTACTGTTTACGTTTTTGAGAAAATTTTGTGAGGAAATCAGAAATGCTGAAGGTTTTTTTTGCCATTAATAACATTTATCATCCTTTCAGCACATAATGACATATGGTATGGGCAGTTTCGGTTTTAATAAAGCTGTTTTTGTTTGTTCAGGTTAAACATCCCAACATCCCAGTCAACAATTTTTTATTTGTTCAGAATCAAGTAAAATCTAATAAAATACGAAGCACAAGAAAAGTTTCTCCACTTACGGGGTGTCATCCTCTTCCTTCTTCTTTGGTTGATAGTTCCGCACTAGTCGCCTGGGGAAGATAAAATGACAGCCAGCATTATTTTAATATTTCTTTGCAAAACACTTTGATATATTATTTATGGCTGTCAAAAAAGAGATGCATTTTTTCCCCTCTCCGGACCCATTAGAACTGAGCAACATAAAGAAACTAGAAAGAGTTTTCAGAGGAAAACATATGTCCCCCCTCTCTGCTCCAACCCTCTTTTAATTTTGTAAATATATACCAACAGACATTTTAAATTAAAACCAATATATACCAACAGACATTTTAAAATATCACGTTTCAGCTTTCCATATTTATAAAGTTTGAAGTTTCATGAAATTTACCCATCTACAATCCCAAACCAATCCTTGCCGGTATTAACTAATATGCAAAGTTTTAAGAAAATCGGTAAAAAAACTACTCAAGTTAGAGAGCGGAAACGAAAAAAATGCAATTTTTAACCTCAATCAAGGGCCATAACTCTAAGGTCATTTGACAAAATTTACCCATCTACAATCCCAAACCACTCCTTGCCGGTATCAACTCATATGCAAAGTTTGAAGAAAATCGGTCAAAAACTACTCAAGTTAGAGAGCGGAAACGAACAAAATGCAATTTTTAACCTCAATCAAGGGCCATAACTCTAAGGTCATTTGACGAAATTTACCCATCTACAATCCCAAACCACTCCTTGCCGGTATCAACTCATATGCAAAGTTTGAAGAAAATCGGTCAAAAAGTACTCAAGTTAGAGAGCGGAAACGAACAAAATGCAATTTTTAACATCAATCAAGGGCCATAACTCTAAAGTCGTTTGACGAAATTTACCCATCTACAATCCCAAACCACTCCTTGTCGGTATCAACTCATATGCAAAGTTTGAAGAAAATCGGTCAAAAACTACTCAAGTTAGAGAGCGAAAACGAAAAAATGCAATTTTTAACCTCAATCAAGGGCCATAACTCTAAGGTCATTTGACGAAATTTACCCATCTACAATCCCAAACCACTCCTTGCCGGTATCAACTCATATGCAAAGTTTGAAGAAAATCGGTCAAAAACTACTCAAGTTAGAGAGCGGAAACGAACAAAATGCAATTTTTAACCTCAATCAAAGGCCATAACTCTAAGGTGATTTGACGAAATTTACCCATCTACAATCCCAAACCACTCCTTGTCGGTATCAACTCATATGCAAAGTTTGAAGAAAATCGGTCAAAAACTACTCAAGTTAGAGAGCGGAAACGAATGAAGACACCTGGATTTTCAAACAGTTAATTGACCTTTGTGACCTTCAAAATTAGGTCAAGGTCACCGAAATCTAATCACTCCATTCGGCTGCCCCAATGAAGTTTCTGTGCCAGTTTGGTCTAAATCCATCCAGTGGTTCAGGAGATATAGTGCAGACAAAAAGCTACGCCGACGCCGACGCCGCCGACGCCGACGGGATCCACACCAAAAACAATATGTCCCCCACCCCTTCGGAGGGGGGACATAATAATAAGGTATAATTATACATGTACCTTGTATATAAAACAGCCAAGGTCAATTTGGCCATTATGAAGCACTTTGTGAGTTTTTCAATGTGGTTGTTGTAGTGCAATATGTAAATCACTTGCTTGATTGCAAGTGCATATGCTAGATCCCCAGAGTATTTCCTTGACAGTTACCTTAGAAACCTATAGGTACAGATCACAATGCATGATAAGGCTTTTCTTAATAGAATAATAATTCTGTTTCTATTTGTGTATTTGGAACTATAAGGCTCTAGGTTGCTTCAACAGGAACAGTTTCTGTGTGATAGTTTTAGGTTTTGGTTTGGCTATGGCTTAACATTCCAGACAACATTGTTTCAATCATGCTGGAATGGAGCCACCATTTTCTGGGTATTAACCAGTACTCTGGTGAGCTTACGAGTATTGCCCTGGTCCCGAGGATATAAAACTTTTTTCATGCTCAGCTCAGCTGAGACTAAAATTTATCCGGCTCATAAATGTTAAAATGCCAACAATATTGTTGGCATTTTAACATTTATGAGCAGGATAAATTACAGGCTTTGGTGATCTAAACCTGAAATATCAATTTATTTTCGCTATTTTGTCAATTGTGAGCAGTTAAAATTTAGTCTCAGCTGAGTTGAGCATGAAAAAAAGTTTCATAACCTCAGGACCTGGACACTACATGGCAGAGGTAAGTATTAAACCTAGAACCTCTTTCTATGGAGTGTGATAATTTACCGCTAGGCCATCATGCTTCCTACTAGCTCAATGTCTAGATTCAAGATACATGTAGCTTTGCAGTTTATACATAAAATGGTAGACATGTATGTGAATTCCTTACTTCAGATCACTGGCATATCTTGTCTCTATAGAACATCTTTCTTTGAGGAAATGTGAGTACTTGTCGAGGAACTCTATGCCTTTCAGAGTGTGGGAGGATACATTGTCGTACTGGTCCTGAAAATATAAAATAACATTTTTTACATGTTTCGTGGTTTAACATGCCAGCCGACAAATTTGCATTCATATCAGGACAGAGCCAGTCTGCTTCTTGGGTAATAATCAGTACTAATGCAAGTTAATGTGTCTTGCTCAGGAACAAAAATTGGCACTCTAACAGGGTTCGAACCCACAATTTCTCAGTTCAGAGTATGACGCTTTACCACTAGACCAATTGCTCCTCTATCAGTACACCACCATAAAAGTCTTCAAGGTTAAAGTCACCCAGGTATATTAGTATACCCAGGTATATACACTAGTTCAACCTACAAGGTCAAGTTGGGCAAATAAGGATAAGGCTTGTGGGCATTACTATTTTATTGTTCCTGCAGAGATGGGAAGTGTCAGGGCTATCAAGAAATGTAGATCCAACCCCAGGGTTTTGTCCTTCAGGGTAATTGAAAGTTTAAAGTTATCCTTGCTTTGGCCTGTATGTGGGAAGGCTGTGGATACAACCAACATTTCTCATATGCGAAAACAATGGCGAGTTACTGCGAAGCTGATCAGCGCCTTTGTTTTCGCTACATGTATAGTGCAATTCCTCTTCTTTCTAAAACCAAAATTTCCAGTCTCTAGCCATCTTCTGTGCTTGTACAGCACGGTTTGTGTAGAACCTGTTCAGAAACCACATTGTTGGTTGTCACATGATGAGCTCAAACGAGTAACAGGGATCCCCTCTGAAAACTCCAGAGAGGGTCTGGACTCCATCTCAATTTCCCAGATTATTATTGTTGTTGTTGTTTTTGTTGTAAACATTTTTGTTGGATCCCTCCTGAGTGCCGGATTTCCTGACTCTGAGAAAATTTTATGGATACACACAAGATCCTACTGATGCATCCAAACTGTATGAACTGACAAGAGTAAAACCGCGTCATAAGCTGAAAACTTCCAGGACAGCCTTGCCTTGACCAGCAATTACCTGAAGATTTTTGTAAAACACTGCTTAATGATTCAAAACAATTTAAAGTGTTTCATTCGAGCACCGAATGCCTTCACAAATAACCTAAGCATTGATCAAATTTATATGATGTGAAATACAATTTAATGGACAGATATTGAACCTATATATATGAAAGAACACATAGTTTTAAGAGATAAACATTTCACTTCAAAGTTGTCATATCAATTGATAGTAAAACTGACATACTTAAGAATCAATGCAATACTGAATGAAAAACAATATAACTGAAGTTTGATGTCAAGCATTTTCTTCCTCCTTTCCTACTTTCAAAATCCTATTATGTGATAATGTATTTTACAGTGGAGCTCGTGAAATCATGCCAATAATAGTCTAATCAGGTGAAATTTTCATACATTTACACATCTTTTCATTCTCAATTCAAGGGATTCCATTTATGTGTCCAGTTTACAATTTCATAACAGCTTGGCAAACAATATTTCCAACATAGAGAGATTAAAGCCTCCGACCAATGAGTTTGAGATGGGCCATCAGCTGCTCTGCCCAAAACATTTTTAACTATGGAAATGACATAATTTGGTCTCAGAGGGACCCCCTAAACATCCAAACCCCTAAACCCCCTTTTAAATCTGCCAATGATCTTTGAATGTATGACATGTTAAAGTTATGTGTCATACAGATTTTTTGTCTTTTTACAACAAAGAGATTGTTAATGTTTTGTAAGTTAAGTAAACTTAGTCAAATTCTGTTTTCTTCCTCATTTGTCAACTGCTTGAGTGAAAAAGGTATTCTGCTAAATTAACAATACAGATTTCAAGCACTGAATTTTTGCAAAATGGGGTCCTGGCAAAAGAGGATTTTTACCCTAGTAGTAAAATCCGTTTTAATAATTTTCTCTTGTGATCTTATCTAGTGACTGTTGTCACTCTCTTTCTAGGATCTTGTTTCATCTCTGGGTGTATTTATGGACCTTTCCCTTACTTGGGCAGAATGCCTCCCACCAGGGTTGGTGATTCTATGGCTATAAGATAAGTATATGTAAGGAAGTGCTCATTAAAAGAGGATTTTTACCCTAGTAGTAAAATCCGTTTTAATAAGCGACTTACCATATACTTATCGCTTATTTTTACCCTCCTGCCCGGTAACCATGGTTATTCCCCGCGATTCTGGGCAGTTTGGTGCATTCTGGGGATCAATTTTTAATCTGACACGTGTTCACAATTCTCACGTGCAGTTCCGGTCTTCAGTGACTATTGACTCAGACACCATATTGGTTTCTGGTCATCTCGCCCCAAACTGCCAACCTAGGGGTCACCAAGGTAAGGGGGTCCAAAAATTTGAAAGGGTAGCATAGGTATATGGCTATAAGATAAGTATATGGTAAGGAAGCGCTCATTAAAAGGTGCAGAACCAGACCAATATTTCTTCAGAGATTCTGTATGCACAAAGCCCTGACTATTTTTAACTGATCTGCATCTTCAAATTATTCTGTGATGCTGTTAGGTCTTTATTATACAGTTTAATACTAGCAATTATCTTTTGCCGTCCAGATTTGGTTTATATCCTAGACAGTAGAATTCTCAATTAAGCTTTAAAAATCTGTCTCTACATGTCAAGCCCAGCAGTTTTGAGTCCCCTTGGAATGTTTGTATAATTTACATGCAACCAGCTTAAACCTAACTATATATAAACTTGCTAAGAAATAGTCAAAATGTACCTGCAATGGCCGAAGCATTGCTATTTTTGCCTCCAATTTACATCACAATTACGGTCAGAGTCTCTGACAGGCTGATTTTAGCTAATCATCCACAAACATTAATTGAGCCTCGCCATGAGAAATTCAAAACCAACAATGTGGTTTCCGAACAGGTCCAACACAAACCGGGCTGTACAAGCACAGAAGATGGTTGGAGGCTGGAAATTTTGGATTTAGAAAAAAAAAAAAGAGATATTGTGCTATCCCTGCAGTGAAAACAAAGGCGCCGATCAGCTTCGCATTTACTGCGAAGTTGATCAACGCCTTTGTTTTCGCCTTTGCAAAATCTTGGTTTTATCATCCAAAAACATTAAGTGATTTTTTTCTGGCACTTGACTAAACAGGACATTATAAAGTCATTGTTTTATTAAGAGACCCTATAAAACAGTAATCTTAATGGGAAAACATGTCTTTCAGTCTATGACCAAGACACATACATTGTACTTGAGGTTTCATATTATTTAAAGTTGCATGCAGGAACCACATACTATTCTAAGAAGTGAACCACACAAGCTGAAGAGCAACAAACATGCAATATCTCCCGGTTTGATATGACTCTTTTATCTATACATATTGGAAACCAACAGATTATCTCAAGACGTAGCTAAAATGTCAGTGACCAATAATGGCTTTCTATAACTTCCTGACATAAGAAAAGTGACTGAAACATGTACTTTGCAATACAATACTACTGCAATTGTCCGAGGGTAGTGCGATGGTCTAGTGGTTGAGAGTCTGACCGAATTGAGAGGTCCTTAGTTACAATCTCATTATGAGCCGCTACGCGAGAAAACCAGTCTTCGGGGGTTTCCGATCAGGTCTGACACAAACTGACCTGTATAGTCACAGAAGCAGGCTAGAAGCTTGAGATTTCAGATTTAAGAAGAAAAGAAGTTGATCTGCGCCTTTGTATTCGCCTTGGCAATAATCCCGTTTTCTCATGACGCGGCTCATTATGTTCTTAACTCTACTATTTCTGTTTTGACATCGAGGAAGCAATGGCTCTGTCTCTATATGACTAAAAATTGTTACTGGGGATGTTAAACCACAATACAAATAGCAATAGTCAGAACACAACGCAACTGCTTCTGGATAAATGTGATAAGCATTATCAAGATAATATAAGCCTCATCATGAGAAAACCGGGTTTTTTGCCAATGCAAAAACAATGGCACAGATCAGCTGTGCAGTAACTGCACAGCTGATCAGCACCTTTGTTTTCGCTTCACGGACAGTTTAATATGTCTTCTTCTTAAATCCAAAATTTCAAGTTTATGGCCATCTTCTGTGACTGCACAGACCGGTTTGCGTTGGACCTGGTCGGAAACCACGAAGATTGGTTTTCTCGTATCGGGGCTCATTTTAAAGACAAATGTTCTTACTTTTGTTTGCTCAGGTGTTAATACAATATCAGATGAGCCTCTCTTAACTGTTCAAAGCATTTAAGCACTGCTAATTAACAGTATATGGACAACAACCACAAACTGTGGTAAATTAGTTTAATACCAAAGTGACAGAAAATAATTTGTCTTCTTCCTTGTTTTAATAACTGAGCTGCTGCACCAGAAAACCTACAATTTGCACATGCGAAAACACAGATGCAGATCAGCAATCCCTCTTCTTCCTAACTCATAAGATTTCAAGCTTCTAATTTGCTTCTGTGACTGCACAGGCCGGTTTGTGTCGGACGTGGTCAGAAACCCAACTTGTTGTTTTTCTCATGAGAGCAATCAAGCTGAAAGGAAATGCCTTATCCTGCTTTGTGGTTATATTTGTTATGATTGTAGTAATCTTATCTAAGATGCTAATTTGAGACTGTCAACACAGTCAACAATAAGCCGCCCCCTATCTGGCTCCCAAATCTGTTAGCTTAACAAGACACTGGGAATGGATATAAAGAGACCACGAAAGTGTAAACATCTATAGGTAACCACCCCCCCTGATTCAATCCATAGTTCCAATGCAAGGCCACCTGATCTGGACAATACAATATGAAGCATGTCAGACTTGTCTACATGTATGGATGTTGGTGTTATGTGGTCAAACATGGTAGAGGAAACTGGAGAACCCAGAGAAAACCATCGACCTTGGTCAAGTTGGATAGGTGACCACTACCCTGGTGTCACGTCTTGGCCCAGTTCTGAACCCGGATCGCAGAGGTGACAAGCGAGTGTTATCCACTACTTATCCAGGCCCCATTTGCAAATGGAGTACAAAGTTAAATTTGAACCATATCAAGAGAAAGCCTACTTTTTTATATACACAGCAGATACAATCCTTCTAATCAAAGACTTGAAGCCTCTTACTAGACTCTGTGGCTGTGTAGACCCATTTGTGGCAATTTTCACAACTATTCGGGGACAACAAATGAGCCGCCTCGTGGGAAAACCAACAATGTGGTTTCCGAACAGGTCTGACACAAACCGGCCTGTACAGTCATAGAAGCAGGCTAGAAGCTTGAAACTTTGGAGTTAAGTAGAGGAGGAATTGTACTATCCGAGTAGCGAAAACAAAGGCGCTGATCAGCTTCGCGGTTACCGCGAAGCTGATCTGCGTCTTTGTTTTCGCCTATGCAGATTGTTGGTTTTCCCATAGGGCGGCTCAAATGTGCCTCAGAGTTCAACCAAAAGTTGAAACCAAAATCTGGTTGTATGTTATCGTACAACTTGTACAATAATCTGGGAACAACTTATCAATATCATTCTGATCTGTGGCAAGTTGTTCCCAGACAAGCTGGGGTTTCCGACCAGGTCTGACACAAACCAACCTGTACAGTCAGAGAGGCAGGCTAGAAGCTTGAAATTTTAGATTTAAGAAGAAGATGGATTATACTATCCGTGTAGCAAAAAAAAAAAAAAGAAGATGGATTATACTATCCGTGTAGCAGTTACTGCAAAGCTGATCTGCGCCTCTGTTTTCGCATAGGCAAAAATCCAGTTTTCTCATGATGCAGCTCATTTCTAACCATGGTGAATGACCCATGTAAAAGCACCATTTAAGTATATCTATAATGACCAAGTATGTTATTAAAATAATAATGTATTGGGTCAGTGGCCTCAACCTCATCAACACAATAATTTTTGTATGAAACACAAGACAATGTTGGACAATAAACTGCAGTGAATCATATCCTGGGTGTCTTCATTTGAAAACCCCATTACAAAACCATGCCCATGCAATATACAATGTTTTTGTTTTTTCAGCTGTAAAAATGATAATTTTCAGTTGAAAAATTTTGATGTTTTTCTATGTTTTGCTCAAAACACGAATTGTCGGTACTCAGAACTGCTTCAGCCAACTCCATGGTTTCCTATACTTTCAAACAGGCAAGCTAGAAAGGCAAAAGTATACACTGTACCTTATAACCATACATCTGATCATATGTGTATGGATTGACTTTCGAATTCATTTGTGTCAGTTGTAAGAAATCCACAGTTTGCACAGGTTTTGGACTTGTGGGAGATATTGAGGGTATCTCCACCACCGTAAACTTTGGGGACTCCACGGCCCCCAGGCTTAAACTCCTACTCCTGGGGTGCAAATCCCCTTTAGACTTCCTCTTATATTTCCTTCGTGTAACACCACCGAGTAATCCAGTGCTTTCACTGTTGACTGTATATTTGTCTGTCAGTTTGTATTTACTCATGATTACGGCACTGTGCAATCAAACAGATAGATAGCCTCAAACAGAAATTCCAAATTAGGTGTAATAAAATGACTATGGGTGGACAGGGCTTAGGTCATAATTGTAAAGTTAAAAGGTAAACAACAGGAATACCTGTATAAATTGGATACACAACAAAATTTATTGACAAAGGAGTGATTTAGCTTCACTGAAGTTCAAACCAGAAAACAAAATCACAAGTTTTTAATAAAATTGAAACAAAAAGTGCCTCCGCTTAATGTATTTGATAACAAATCTCAACTCTTCAGTACTAGCCACTAATCACCGACTTATAGCCACTGATCACTGATTGTAGCACTTATCCCACTAATCACTGATTTCAGTCAAAATTCACTTATTTTGTCTACATCCAAAACAAGCATTTATCCTCTACAAAAATTCGAAAAAAACAACTATCTACAGATTGATACACAGATTTATTGCAATCCTGTAAAAAACTACATCAAAATCCAATTATAGAGTGTCAATCACTACACTATCTGGACATTTATTAATTACATTCTACATGTGCAAAATAATTTGAAGTTTGATTAAAGGTGGAAGTGAAAATACCAGGAAGCACAGTCATTTAATAAAAGTAGCCCGAGGGCTAGTATGCCCAAGGCTTGATACAAACTTGTTAACACGGCTGATATAAATCATTATTTAGTCAGATGTAACAACATAAATATAAGGTATACAATATTATTTACTTTTTACCATATTTTTTCTTTATTTTTAGCTGATTTGTGTTATTTTCAAAAACTTTTTAACAGGTGTGTAAGAGAGGGGAGGAAGATCTTTTTATTATAATTATATACCTTTTTTTCATAAATTTGTAGGCCAATAAGAGATGTTATAAACAAATACAAGTCACATCAAGGGTAAACCTGCTTTTACACAGTGCATAAACAAAGGCACAGACCAGCAAAATTCATGCTTGAAGCTGTGTGACACAGGAACTATCCAGGTTATTGCTGCGATGATGCAGGAGGAAAGGAGGCTGACTTCTTAGCACCATATTGTTGGTCTGATAAAAGAAATAAGCCGCCACATGGGAAAACCAACAATCTGCATAGGCAAAAGCCCCGATGCTACATACCAAGCTTCCTTGAAATCGGTCCATCGGTTCCAGAAAAGATTGTTTTTACCATATATGGGCATGGCGGCCATCTTGGTCATGTGACCTGGACCATTTATATATAATCTTTCGTTCCCCCTTCCCAGGGATGCTCCACATGAGGATTGGCTTTGATTGGCCAAGCGGTTTCAGCGGAGAAGATCTTTGAAATTGTGGACGGACGCCGGATCATGGCCATCCTATTAGCTCACCTTGTGAGCCTTCGGCTCAGGTGAGCTAAAAATACCAACTCAGTGTCGAGATATAAGGCAAAATCACATCACTGAACCATAAAATTAGGTCACAGTGACCTAGGAATACTTCAGGGTCAAAGTTCTTGTCATACGCAAACATATCGTGAAAACAGTATGTTCATATACCAATTTAGTGCCGAGATATAAGGCAAAATCACTGAACCGTGAAATTAGGTCATAAATTCATAATGACCTAGGACTACTTTAGGGTCAAAGGTCTTGCCATACGCAAACATAGTGTGAAAGAAGTTTGTTCATAAACCATTTGAGTGCCTAGATATAAGGCAAAATCACTGAATCGTGAAATTAGGTCACAATGACCTATAAGCATATTGAGGTCAAAGGTCTGGTCATACTCACTGATAATCTGAAAAAAGTATGATAATATACTGAGTGTTAAGATATAAGGCAAAATCACTGAACCGTGAAATTAGGTCACAGTGACCTATAAGTATCTTGGGGTCAAAGGCCTGGTCATACTCTCATAATCTGAAAGAAGTAAGAAAAAATATACTAACTGAGTGTCAAGATATAAGGCAAAATCACTGAACCATGGAAAGTAGGTCAACCGACCCTTACCGTCATGACACACACGTCGGTGTCACAAAGTCAAAAGATGAATGACCAACCATCTTCCTAAGTTGTTTCTACTAAGAAATAAAACGAAAAAAAAAATTCAGGGAGTTCTAGATTTTGACCTCTAGCCCCACCCCCCTGACTCCGACCAAGAGGTCCGATGTCATGGAACCTAATGTGTATGAAGTATGAATGCTTTATGATAAGTTGTTGTCAAGATATGGACTCCTTGTAAAAGTTACACAGCAGTACATCTATTTTTTACAGTGTTCTAGTTTTTATCCTCTAGCCCCACCCCCCAGGCATGGACCCAGAGATACGATGCCATGAAATGAAACTCAACACCACAGGGTACCTATGGTCTGAGTATGAAAGCCCTCTGATATAAGGTTTTCAACATATAGACTTTTTTGTGCGTGCAGAGCAGTTTCTGTACGTGAATTACGTACTGCAGTACGTGAATGGGCATGCTGTGTAACAGGGTGTCAATGGCCCAAGTATCAATGCTTTCTGATGAGTGGTTGTCAAGATATGGACTTCTAGAAAACTTTAACCCAAGAATAGCCATTTTTGAAGGTGTTCTAGACTTTAACCTCCAGCCCCACCCCATGGCCTGGAACCAGGGGCCCGATGCCATGGAATATTATAGCTAACCCTAAAGGGTATCTATGGTCCTAGTATGAATGCTTTTTGATTCATGAGTGGTTGTCAAGATATGGACTTCTAGAAAACTTACGCAAATGTGACGCGCACGGGAACATGGACGACCGGGGTGACTGCAATAGCTCTATGCACTTCGTGCAGTCAAGCTAAAAATGACATCGTTTTTATCTTGATGCAGGCGGCCATACTTGTTGTTTACATGAGCAACAGTGGACTGGTTTATAATAAGTTCAGTTCCTGGTCATCCCGGTCCAAAACTTTTGGGCAAAGTCATCTCGACCTGGACAGCCTTTTTAGCAGACATGTCAATGTGTGTGTGTGTGTGTGGAAAATACAAAATAACTTAACTTTGTGTGTGTGTGTGGGTGGGGGGGGGGGGGGGGGGGGGGGGGGGTAATGGTTTTGAGGAAAAAAAAAACCCACATTTTTGTAAAGTTTTAAACATCCTGATAGTATCCAACACTTTACCTGAGCCTTCTTGAAACCAGTGTATTGTTTAACAGGGATTATTTTCTGGGGAGATTGTGAGAGATTTGCTCATATTTTTGACAAAAATCTCATTGAAATTGGCTAAATGATAGGAAAATCTCGCCAATTTAGGCTGAATTAGCAATTATCTGTCATCATATTTTGGGGCCACAATAACCCCTGGTTTAAGGTGTTTATTCTAGGTACATGAGTGAGTCCTTGTATTTCCCAATTCTACCAGAGAACAATGCTTATTTTCCCAATTTGAGAGGAAAATGACGTTATTTTTCCGCAATTGAACCAGTACAGGTACCGTTTTCCAAAAAGGTGAAAAAAATCACTGTATATAGAAAACTTTTGTGGTACCTAGATATACATGTATATGGACATGAAGTTTTGTCTCAAGGTTAAGGACATTGAATGTTTTCAACTTCAGGGTCTTCCTGACATAACCCCAAACTGTGTCACTCTGGCGTCGCTAGGTATCTTACCACCTGAGTCAGTAATTCACAAAAACAGTGCTCCAGATAACTTTTAACTTAATCAGTATGGTACCTATCAAAATCTAAGCCAGTCAAAAATCAAAATCGAGATTTTGGCTTCAGTATCTGCTCCAAGACTAATCTGCTTCATGATGTGTCAGCCACTTAAGAACATGGTTTTGTGAATTTGGCAGTGTCACTAGTAAACAATTCATATTCTCTGATCAATGATGAGGTTCTATTTATTGTCAGACTGTTTGATCGGTACCAACCAGTGTGCCTCTTCTGTTGTTTTTTTTAACCACAAGCTGAATGATGTCAATGAAAGCCGCTGCCATCTGTTTTGGCTCATTTTCAATTTCTGGCTTACAAAACTTCAATATGGATAGTTGTTTAGCCATATTCATGATATTGCGCCGTTTCTACTTTCAGTTTGTTTCGATTCTGGACTGGTCTACGAATATTATCCCATGAGTTGAGAAGAACACTGAGAGAATAAAAGTAAAATTTGTTAAATCAGTCAAAACGACTATTGGTACAAAATCCGTTTTAAGGTAACGGTCATCATATGAAACTGAACCATACCTGTCATTTCGTTCCCATATTTGGTACAGACAAAATTTCAATTTCTACCGTATTTGCAAAAATAAAGTCCGTAAATTACGCCACACTGTTGTACGGACAGTATCTGGAGCACTTCAAAAACTCATTAAATTTGTTCACGAATATGATCAGGAACAAGCATTTTACCGAGTATGAGGTGGCTGAGAGACAGCTTGTAATGAAGAGGGGTGAAGAGAAAAGCTGGTTTCAAGACTGTCCTGGGCACTTACAAAGGCCTTCAATTTTCTCACTTTTTAAGCAGCCTCTGTCTAAAGCAGAATGGAAGAGAACTTTAACCTAGGCTGTACATACCCATATTGAGGCCTTTTGGCAAGCAGAAGCAAAAACCATCCCTAAAGTATGTCAACCCAAACTCTCTTAAGGTTGGGACTGTGCATCCTGTCTGGTCTATTGTTAATAACAGCATTATTGACAATAAAAGAGCCCAAGGACCTTGAAGTGCTTGAGCTGGACTCTCGTGAATACATTAATGAGCCGCCTCGTGGGAAAACCAACAATGTGGTTTCCGAAAAGGTCCGACACAAACCGGCCTGTACAAGCACAGAAAAGAGCTAGAAGCTTGAAATTTCGGATTTAAGTAGAAGAGGAATTGTACTATCCGAGTAGCGAAAACAAAGGCGCTGATCAGCTTCGCGGTTACCGCGAAGCTGATCTGCGTCTTTGTTTTCACCTATGCAGATTGTTGGTTTTCCCATGAGGCGGCTCAATTTTGATGGTATTTAGCCCAGTATTCATGGTGGTTCCAGTTTTTGTGGCGTGCATGAATTTCAGCTGAAACTGTATTTTCTCACAAGTTGTCAAGTTTACCAGCGTCTACCATCCATATTGTGCAAGACAAATAACAAAAAATGTTTTTGAGGGAGTTGTGCAATACTTTTCATTGATCTAAATCTGAATATGGGACTTATACTTTATTGAAAATGGGTAGATCTATGTCTGTAAAACATACCTGTCAACTTTTTGAAATTTCAAAGAGTGAGATCGCGCGCGACAACCCTAAAGTGATGAGTTTTTGCGCGTATTTATTGCGCGTTATGATTTTACCACAACTTTTAGGAGTGAGATTTTTTAGTTAAAAATCAAGAACTTGGTCATGGTCACAGAAATTAGCAATAGTTACAAAACTTTCATATCAACTGGTATATATTTACACTATTTAACATTTATCATGTTTACCATCCTGAGATTTTTTTTTTTTCCAAAATCATGTGCCACTGAGTTTTTTTTTGCAAAAAAATCGCGTTTTCACTACTTTTCAGGCTTCAAAATACACTAAGTTGCATTTTCCAAAAAGCTAATACTTGCTTTGGGGGAGCGATACAGACTGAAAATCACTACGTTTTGTATATAAACTGCATTAAATCCATCAATGAACCACCATTTCAGCATTCAACAGGTCTGTAATAGCGATTTCTTACCAAAATCCCAGTTCAAATGTGTTTTCTATGCTTTAAAAGCAAAAAAAAACATCGATCATTACACAGCATGTACAAAATATACACAGCATAAATCCATTGTTTCCATTCAGTGGGTATTGGAATTCCGCGTCACAATTCAGGTATTTTTATCTCGCGAGCGCGTGACTCGCTAAATTAAGAAACTCGCCAGAGGGCGCAGTTTCACAATCATAAACAAAAATGGCGGATGGAAATTCCAAGCGTGAGATCGCTGAAAAATCGTGGTTTTTTAGCGATTTTAGCCAATTCGAGCGTGTGATGAATTCCTGGACTCAAATTCGTGTCAAACACGATTGATTCGTGAGTGTTGACAGGTATGCTGTAAAATGCTTCCAGTATCATACCTGGCATTGAATTATTTTCAACCTTGCATTGAATTATTTTCAAAGTTCCTTATTTCAATTCACAAGGTGTTATAGGATAATGAACCATTAAAACATAACAAGAATTGTCTCGTTTTGAATGACCAACAAATTCTGGTGCCTTAGTTTTGATGAAGTCAAAGATCAATACGTCATTCAAAATGGCGTCTGTGTAATCAGTAAACAGAATTGCCATGAAATTAATTTTATTTTTTATTAATTTTAAATTATTATTACCACGGAAACTGGACCAACCATCATACAGATTCACAAGAAGAGGAAACTGGATAGCGAAACTCCGGTATTGATACTGTAAATATTAAATGCACAAACTGTATATAAAACCTTCATAAGTTTAAGCAAATTAAGAACCCATGTGAAAAAAACCCTTACACCTTACGGTTGAGTCTTGACAAAGCATCTTCTTACTTACTTACTGGATAGACGTCAAGCTAGGCATTTATATTTAGCTAAGCAATTCTGCTTCTTAGAAGCAGACTGTCTAGTCCCAGTCCTTCGGATCGGGACGTAGGACCGGGACGTTAACTGGAGGCCCCCTGTGCAGGGACAGTCATCCCCTGTGCAGGTTAAAGATCCCTACACAGGTTCTATCCTCATGCATGTAGGCTCATCCTGCAAACACACCGGAGTGTACAATGTACACCTCCCAAGAATAATCAGAAATTGATTGATGGGAGTAACAAAAAAACAAAAACAAGCCAGGGCAGTTCTTGACGTTCGGTCAGGAAATACCCTGTGACCACCACGCCTGGAAGTTGACAGTCAAACCTTTGGTACATACCGATGCAGGAACCATTGATAGTTTTTACAATAGCTGATAGTATTACTGGCGTTGCCAGTGGGTTTCGAACCTGCACGGCAGAGGTACATAGCTAGACAGAAGCCAAACGCGCTACCGACTGAGCTATTCGGGCGCCCATACCTTAGGTTACGTTGGGATGATGGGGGTTTTGAGTTTGGCGGATGCCCATCTTCTTCATCTTAACGGGGGATCTCTACAAAAACTGATCTGAACTGATGACTCAGACCTACTATTAAACAGTACAAATAAAGTCAATATTGAAAAGTTTGAATAGAGTTATCTGATGGGTGAGTCATTGTCTTTCTAAGATTTCTTTGACTGCTGAAGTTGACCTGTTGAGTTCTTCCTGCTTCCGGACTTTGGAAACAGAGTCTAAATTTGGAGTTGGGCGAGTGAATGGAACTCTGTCAACGCAGACACTTACCCACAACTCTGTCCCCCAACTCATGACTGTACAATTTACTCTATAGGAGCTGTATAAAACAAAATTAACATCTTAAAGTAGAAGGGACTTCAACTTTTCTTTGATTACAAATCCATTATGGCTTCCAAATCACGTTCAACTCTCGTATAATTGAGGATACAAAATTTTTGTAAATTATTTCAATATTATTATTATTATTATTATTATTATTTTATTCTATTAAATTTATTCAAGTTTAATCTATTAAAGTGGAAAAAATAATTTACAATATATTAAAAATAAAATAAGACGGCGGATCTAGACGAAGGAAAGGAGTAAAATCCGGAACTAACGACCGGATACCGGGGATGAAAATCTGGGACCGATTTTTACGAATCCGGGTTGATTCGGCCCTGGGTAGTTTCGGCCCTGGGTCGTTTCGGCCAATTTTGGGGGTGGGTCGTTTCGGCCTTGGTAGGTGAATCGTTTCGGCCAATTTTCAGGGTGAGTTGATTCGGCCCTGAGTCGTTTCGGCCAAAGTATTTGGAAACTCATCATACTCACAAGGTAAGAAGTAACTCAAATATAAATTGATTTTCTTGAGTACAGACAGCTTCGATATATGCATGTGAGCTGTTTTGATAGTATTATAGTCACTGTTCCAGCCTCACATATTCTTAGTGTCTCAGAAAAAGTTCCCAATAACACTGGATGATTAGCAACTTACTGATGATAGAAGGAAGGATAGTGTAGAGGGAATGAATGAATGAATGAATAAATGAATGAATGATTGGCGGGCGGACGGACGAACAGATAGATAGATAGATAGATAGATAGATAGATAGATAGATAGATAGATAGATAGATAGATAGATAGATAGATAGATAGATAGATAGATAGATAGATAGATAGATAGATAGATAGATAGTCACGGTCAATTGCATGCGAAAATGTTTCTTTTTCGGTGTCGGTGATCTAATTATAAAGGCGATTATCAAGGTGTGAAAACTTGTGTCTCTAATCAGCAATGCTAATCCGGGCTGATTGATTATCAATGTACTCAAAGTGTAAAAGTGTGAATAAAACGTGTTTGTCTATTTAGTCAAACTAAACTGTTTTGTGCCTGTTTGTTTTATAAACCAATACGCCATGGAAATGACCATTGTTTCCAATGTAATTTGTCTATGACCGTCTATCGTTTTTAACATGGAATAAAGCTGTATTTTTTCATCTTGTAATAGACCCAAGTACACCCTTGCAAGACTGACTGCATGGTTAACTAGACTCGTATAACATAAGCCCCTTGTAAAAAGTATGTTATAGGATTGGATAAAAATCAGGCCGAAACGATTTTTAGAAAGAAAGATTTCCAATTTACCCGTATGGATCTGTCGGACTTCCAGAGTTATCCAAGTTTTATTAGGCATGCCATGCATGCAAGTATCAAAACAACCCGCCCAAAATAGAAAGAAGCTTTAGTAAAGTAACAATGACCAGGAACGGATGCAACCAGAACAAAGCACCCCCCCCCCCCGGAAAAGCCAGATGGAAAACAATCTAAATTACAAATAAGTATAGTGACACAAAAAGAACATCAGTTAGCGGAATGAGCAGCGTTTTCCCAAAGGGCGACTTCTCAGCAGTTACCTGGACATAGTAGGCGAGGATTGGGGCACCGTAAAATTGACATAAGCTCACCAGTGATTTCTTTATTGACAAGTCCAAGACGACTTTGCTGTGAATTATCATACTGTTTTCTGTTTATTCTCTCTGTCATCTGTCTCTCTGTTGTCCTCGCCACCTTTGGTCGATGCGAGACGTATGGCTATTTTGTTGGGAAAGAGCTAGTCACCTTGCCCTACTTGCCCTTCGTGTGTTGCATTTTGTGACGTTTGTTTGTGGTGTCCTTTCTTTCCCACCAGTTGTCTGGGTTGAACATTGTATCATTTCCTGGACCTCCTTGTCTTACTACAATCATACACTAAATCACATTCACAACAAATCCCGTAACAAGTTTGTTATAAAGCTTAAATTTTATTGCATGCTATAATAAATGAGCCGCGTCACGAGAAAACCAACAATCTGCATATGCGAAAACAAAAACGCAGATCCGGAAACCGCGAAGCTGATCAGTGCCTTTGTTTCCGCTGCTCGGATAGTACAATTCTTCTTCTACTTAACTCCGAAATTTCAAGCTTCTAGCTCTTTTCTGTGCTTGTACAGGCCAGTTTGTGTCGGACCTGTTCGGAAACCACATTGTTGATTTTCCCACGAGGCGGCTCAAATGATTTTCATGTTGCATATGTGACGACGGTGCATCATTACGAAAACTTGTCCATACAATAAACAGAGATTTTTCGAGCTTTAAACATTGAAAATTTTCAGCTGAAAAATTTTGATATTTTTCTTATTTTTGCTCAAAACATAGATTGTGAGTACTCACAATCTAATGTTTTGGAGCAAAAATAAGAAAAAATAGGTTTACCCCTGCATACCCCAGTTTTGCTCTATATAAGTGGGGTTCAAGGGGGTATACATTTCACGGACATGTTTTCCTGATGTTAAGTGGATATGCAAATTTCTAACTCGCTAGATTGTGAAATATATGAAGGTTGCATATGCAACGCATTGGTTGAGCAGTGAGCTCTGCTTTGGCTGTCTCACAATGGCACAGTGCAGATGATTTCATGATTATGCAGCAAACTCTTTCAGATTTTCGTAATTCAGTTAGTTGTATCTATATTACAAACTCACTTGAACCGAAGGTTATACTCAAGGTCCGGCATTCGTTTGTCCTTAAAAGTTTGTCTACCACCATTTTCTATGGGAATAGTGATGTACAATTTATATGAAAACAGCAAAGTATTTCGCATATATTTCCAACATTCCGCGATAGGGGTGCACCCAATATAGGGGGTCGCCATTTGTAAAATTCAATCCGAAACCTATTCTTTTCCCTCTAATTGACAGACACTTTCTCAGGGCCTAGGTACAATCTCTACCGTGCAACCTAACGCAAAGCCGGTCGGGTTTTATGTTTGTATGTTTGTTCGGGTTTAACTTTGCTTTCAACATTATCTGTCATATCACGACGGTGTCTGGTTGTGACAGGGAGCTCAATGTTCACTTTTATAGTGCTGCCTCACTGTGGTATCAGATCCCAGACACCTTTACCTGATACCATCTCCAGTCACATTATACTGACACCGGAGCGACCAGTCCTAGCCCTACACCGAAAATCCGAGTGCCAAGCGGTGAGCACCATTGTTAACGACTGGTATGTCGCGGCCCGGGATCGAACCCGGTACCTCCCGATCTCGGAGCGGACACTCTACCTACTGAGCTACCGACGGCCGGGTTTTAGGATGCACGTATAAATCATAACATTTGGTTGACCTTGACATATTTTACGGCAAGGTCAAAGTCGATTTTTTTTTCTTATTTGGCCTACCTGACCTTTGTCGAAGGCCCATTTTCAACTCAGAACCATTTGTTTTCTAGTTCTTCTTGGTCGTTATTATCCGATCATCACCTCAGGTGTGGGTTTGGTGTCTAAACTGAGAATATAGCGAAGGTGTATGGGACGGGTTACTAAATCTATCGATAAGAACCAAAACGCTTAGCTCGGAATCTATTCAGTTTGATCTTGGGTCCAATAAACCCCGGATAGGTAACTACGGTATATGTATGGTATTTATTGGAAATGTGTTGTCTCGGCTAGGTTGTCAAAGCTGTAATTGATAAAGGTTAAAAGCTGATAATTCAGTTATTTAAGCAAAAATCCAAGGTAATTTTTCATAAAGCAATAGCTTAATATATTAGCTTTAAGACAGTATCATTTCATTTCTGGAGAAATCAACATGCTCTGCACAAATCGTCTAGAAAGTTAGGTGTCAAATTTCACTGTTTTCAGCTTTTTTGAAAAACAAAATAAGAAAATCACCAGATTTTGGTAAAAATGAAGTGGAAAACTCCATTTTCGTTCATAGTAATTTATAGCGACGCTCCTGCGTCGCTCTTATGGTAGAACCGTGGTAAAATGTTCTGTTCTATTCTGTTCTTCTGTACATTGATAAAGAAAAAATCTGTCGTCAACCGGAACCGGAATTGTTATTTCTGACGTCATTGTGACGTTTTCAACACGCGCTGCATTATACTAATTGACAATTAAATTTCCACTTAGTTTGACGTCACCGTGACGTTTCAACACGCGCTACATTATACTAATTGATCAATTTTAACTTTCCATAATGGAATTGGTCACCAGGGATATATGTAGCTTATTTTAAAATTATCTGCGCAATGGGAGTAGAGCGTCGCGAAAAAAGTAGTACCTTATAGCGTATGCCATGTTGCTGATGTGTGGCTATTGTCTATTGCGAGACTATTTATACATGAAGCGCCTGTCATAAAATTCACTCAAGAAACCAAGGAATTTGACATTGTGTTTGGCTTGGCAAACAATCTGTAATTAGAATGCTTACATTGTGACCGGGCTTGGCTCGGTATCATGAAATTCACTCAAGAAACCAAGGAATTTGACAACCTGTTTGGCTTGTAATTAGAATGCTTACAATGTGACCGGGCTTGGCTTGGTAAAACATTGAATTGATTGTTAAAACGGATAGTCAGTATTGTAGTCTGTCACGGTATGAACAAACAAATATGATAATTGATATAGAGCCAAAGTAGATCCAAATAAATAAATAAATTAAATAAATAAATAAATCATCAAGAAAGCATGTCCGTGAAATGTATATCCCCTTAACCCCCATTTTATATAGAAAATATATAATTAATAAAATAAGAAAACGTTTTTTTTTTTCCTCTTTTTTTTTTTACAACATCAGCCTGAATTCTCTGAATATTGCATGGGCGTGTTTTGAAACTTTTCGTAATGTTACTAAAATTTATTTTAAGCTGTAAAATGAAAAAAAAATCATCAGAAAAAATGTGACATTCTTAACATTTCCGCTCTTAACATTAATTGTTGATTCACGTAACATAGATATATATGATAGATTCTATGACTGTTTTCGAAGTTGGCATTAATAAGGTGTATCGCTTGTATGTATAAATCAATCACAGACATAACTACACAAACAGTACAATAGGATTTATAATAAATAAATAAATAAATAAATAAATAAATAAATAAATACGACTTGAAGATGGCATCCAAGACGGTCGTCAATTCATTAAAAAAATGCATAAATGCACATAGAATTTTTACGCAAAAACTGTTGCTATTCAAAAATTTAATTCCTTAATATTTTATTTTACAAATTAGATATCCTCTATAAGATGATCCAGATTTAATTATGAAGAATTTAGCCGCTATACAACGGACGATTTTAAACTTTGACGGTCATCTTGGATACATTTTTTAAACTGATATGTGTACTTGTACGATACAAATAAGGTTCCCGTTTTTACTAGACTTGCCAACGATGGTGTCACTTTAGATGCCAGAACATCTTCAAGAGTGATCGGAAGCTCTGGCAAACTCCGTCATTACAGTACGTTTGTCTGACATACCGAAACAGCGAAGATGGTGCATTCGACTATGCCAGGGGTCTCGAGAGGCTAAAGGCTGATTCCATACAAGGTCTAAAGCAGTTACAAGTTGGTGTTCGAAGAGAAGAGTTGTTGTTGAAAAGCGTCACGTCCAGCACGAAAGTTCACACGGACTACAGCTAACAAAGTCAAGATCCTGTCGCCAACGCCATAGTTTCAGAATATTCATTCTCCTCTTTAGTAGCTCTTCACAGCACGCCTAATGGAGATTGCCTCTTCAACTCCTTCTCAACCTGCCTAGCTAGGGACGAGTCAAGAGCTACAGAGCTACGATACAGATGCTGCTTATATATGACAGCCAACAGAGATAGGATGCTGCGCCACCGTCTTTACAGAGCCCTGGAACCTGTTTCACCCGACTTCGACACAGACTGCCTGAATTGTGCACATAAAGGCCAGTATGCGTCTATGTGGCACATTCTGGCACTAGCCAATCTCTTACAGGTCATGGTAAATGTGTTGTATCCGGCAGTCAATGGTCATGGAACATACAGTTTCAAAAACATTAACCAGAAAATAAAGCCGCCATTTGTTGACCCAGAGAAGCCAACAATTACCATCATGTGGACCAGCACAAGACCTCCAATCAAAAACAGTATAGCTAGAGAGACTGGAATCGGCTGGGTACCTAACCATTTTGTTCCCCGTGTCTTCACCAACAGACCTGTGGAGAAAATTCAGTTTCCAGAAACCACAGATGATTTCTCAAACATCAGCAATACGGTCACAAGCCCTATTACCATCACAGACAAACAGAATGAAGTGCAAGTCGGAAAGGGAAGTCGGAAGACTTCACCGGGCGTTCAACACTCCGACTGCTTACAAGAACCAACGCCCCTGACTAGTCGATCAAAGCCGTATCAGAAGCCGAAGCCGTATCAGAAGCCGAAGCCGATTCAGAAGACGAGTAACAAACAGAAACAAGTTCCCGTACCAGTCAGAAAGGGGAGTCGTCAGACTTCACCGGGTGTTCAACACTCCGATTGCGTACAAAAACCAACACCAGTGGCTACTACAATACAAGAAGAATCCCCTGTGCCGAATCAGAAGCCGAAGCCGATTCAGAAACCAACACCAGTGGCTACTACAATACAAGAAGAATCCCCTGTGCCGAATCAGAAGCCGAAGCCAATTCAGAAGAAACAAGTTCCAGTATCAGTCGGAAAGGGGTGTCGTCAGACTTCACCGGGTGTTCAACACTCCGATTGCGTACAAGAACCAACACCAGTGGCTACCACAATACAAGAAGAATCCAATGTGCTTCTAGACAGCTCTCTATTGAGTCCAACATCAACGGAACCAATACGCTCACAATCTTCACCATACATCGAAGCCGCATGTGATAGTGCACCTGATACTACCGACGCCGCTGGTATACCTACTGACACTGAACCTGTCATTTATTTGCCAGACTTATCTACGATTCAAAAAAAATCATCTGCGCTACTAGACAACACATGTTTGCGCCCATCAACAACTGATATCGAGCAACCCATCATCCCGATCGATGCAACCGATGAACACATCCCGACTAACGAAACGATCGACGAACATACTATCTCGACCAACATTACCAATATTTCGTCAGATCTCGATAACAGCACAGAAGATTTCATTCCTGGTCCTTTAAAGAAGTTCATGGTCCTTGAAGAAACCCTCAATGTGTTGAAAGGTCCCCACTACCCATTAGACGAGATACCTGTCGGTTGTAAAGATGGAATGTACTTTGTCCTTAACGACGTGGAAAACGTGAAAACACGGGGAGAAGGCAAAGCATCTCAGTATTGGATTCTGATGTATGGGGACAGGGTGCATCACCACCTACCCATTTTGTGTGTTGTAATGACAAGTGGAAATCGATCAGACTTAGAGAGGGTATATATTGTACGATGAGAGTTCGCAACAAACAAGAAGAATATATACCACTCGATCCTCAGCCAAACCCAGATGACGTTCTGAAGGTCCATCGTCTATACCAGAACCTCAACGAACCAAAAGATGGGGCAAGCAAATTCAAAAGACGGATCACATGGTTAGCCAAATCTGACAGAATATTGCCAGAGATACCAAACACAGTTGCCATCGTCGAATACGTTGGAACATATCCAGGCAAGGGCTATCATGGAGGTGTGAAAGATAAAGAAAACAACGCGCCATAATCAGAACCAAACCAAACGTCATGAGAAAGATGAAAGAAGAACTGAAACATCGAACCGCCAAAGACGTAGAAAGGCAGATAAACCAAGACACATCCGACGACTTAGAGAAGCACCGCAACGAGAAACAACTGAACAACACAAAATATTATGTAGCCGCGTCAAAACAAAAGACTGGGACCTCAAATGTAGCCGACCAGATTATTTGTGTTGAAGAAATGACTAAAAACCACGCATTTGTTCAAAGTGTGAAACATCTACATGGCTTGAATCACCCAGTAATCACATTATTCACAGATCAACAAATCACCGACATAAAAAGGTTCTGCTGCAAAGATGACGGTGGGGTCTTAGGTATGGACAAGACATATTATCTAGGCCAATTCCATGTAACGCCAACAGTATTCAAAGACAAGTCAGTGATCAAACGTAAGACCAATGACCATCCAATATGCTTCGGACCAACTTTCATACATCAGAGCTCAACATCTATGTCATACAAATTTTCACGACATTGCTGATCACTTGACAGATGGAGAAATTTCCAATCTGACAATTGGTACGGATGAATAGCTTGCATTTAAGAATGCAATCAAACGTTGCTTCCACGGTTCAACACATGTATTATGTACACGGCATTTAAAAGAAAACACTAACAGACACCTGCAAAATAATATAGGATACCCAGAAGCGGAAAGAATCACGGTAATGGGTGCCATTTTCGGTAAAAACGGTCTTCTACAAGACACAGACGTAGATACGTTAATTACAGACTAGAGGAAGTTCACAAGTTGATTGAAGAAAAAGACAGCAAAGTTGGAGAGAGAAAATTCATGCCATACTTCACCAACAAACTATTTCCCCTCCTGAAAGAACACGTGATAGAGTCGACGAAAGACGGCAAAATAACCGGTGCCTGGACGAACAGCAATTGTGAGAGTGCAAACCACATTCTTAAGAGCGCGACCAAGTGGAAGTTACAAGATCTGCCACAGTTCATTGAAACACTACACAGAATCGTAAAGAGCGAGCAAAAAGAGAGATGTCTGGCCATCCGTGACAAAGGAAATTACAGACTATCCGACAGGTATCTACATCACAAGACAGACGTGAGTTTCTGGTCGACAATGACAGAAGAAAACAGACAGAAGAGGACGAAGCGATTTCTGTCAGACTGTGGCAAAGCCAACGCCAACACCGTGGTTTCGACAGACGGTACAAGGACTGCACAGAGAACGCTGGTCGAAAACCCCATCAAGTGAAGCGAAAACGAGCTGAGATGTCGGTGACACCATCCGCGAAGAGGAGACTCTAGACAGCCAATTCCATTATCACAACAATGCCGAACAAATAGCAAAGTCGGTAAGGGGGACCTTTGGTCCTACCGGGTGTACAACACACCGACATGCAAATCGACGTTATCAACCATGATTTCTAATAAATTGCTTCTGGATGGTCAAACAACTTTTAAACAACATGCTTCTGTGTACATATATACGTCAACCAACATTCAAACAACATAGCAAAGTCGGTAAGGGGGCCTTTGGTCCTACCGGGTGTACAACACGCCGACATGCTAATCAACGTCGTCAACCGTGAATTCTGACTGAAGTGCTTCTGGGTATCGGTTAAACAACATTTAAACAATATATAACTATATTCAAACAACATCACAAAGTCGGTAAGGGGGACCCTTGGGTCCTACCGGGTGTACAACACACCGACATGCAAAACATATAAACAATTTTACATGCTTCTTTGTACATGTGTACGTCATCCATCATAGTAATGTCGGCAAGGGGGATCTTCTGGTCTCACCGGGTGTACAACACGCCGACATTCAAACAACGCCGTCAACAATGTTCCCTATGTATAAGCCAAGCAACATTAAAACAACGATCATATATGTAATAAAACCGCAAAAATGTCGGTAAGGGGTATCTTCGGATGCTACCGGTGTACAACACACCGACATAAAACAACGTCGTTATGAAGATCAAGAACAACATCACAACACAAGAACGTATGAAACAAACGCCAATTTGCTATTGTCGGTAAGGAGTATCTCCGGATACTACCGGGTGTACTACACACCGACCAGGAATGATACGCCAACAGACAAAAATATAAAGAAGTGGTCAACATACACGATGACCCCTTTGAGCAATGGAACTGGTGACTGCTTATATAAGAAATGCATTCACCCTCCTTTTGCTATTAAGGGTCATCGGTTTTTACCAACAGAGAAGAAATCAAAGTTAATGTTCGAGCCTAAAATAATCAAGATGTTTCTGTAAGTCTTCAATGTTTATCCTTCATTTGATGTAAAACAGACCTTTTACAAGCGGATTGAGTTTGCTTCCACGGTTATGTACACGGCATTCCGAAATCACACAAGTCATTTTTAATTCACCTTATAAGTCCTCACAAAAACACAATTTAAAAATAAATTTAAATATTATTGATTAAAATTTGGTTCTATAGAATAATTGCAAAGTCAAATGTTTTTAAAAAGTATGTTGAAAAATTTAAGGGACGTTTACGCTATTCTGGGGCGTACTTGATTTAGAAATTTTAAGAGTGATCGGATTGCTCCGAGCAGCACGCTAAATCAAGGGAAAGTGGGCAAACGGAGTGCATTCCCATTACTAAATCAAGTGAAGAAAAGCAATGTTCTGAATTCGGTCGTAGCGAGTCTAATTATGAGCGATTGCACAGCTCATCTCAAGATGATTCAGATGAAGAGTACTTCCACAAGTCACCAGAACTCGCACTCTCGCTGTACGATTGTGTTTTGTATAAATATTTTGACGCCATGTTTTTAGAGCAGGTCACGTGACTTGCTCCGGCCACACCACCTTGGACGGCGGAGCGCTTCGTCACGCTCCATTGCGACTACTTGATTTAGAATCCGTATGCTCCGGTCGATCGGATCAATCGGATTGGCTATATCAAGTACGGCCCAGTAGAGACGATTTCGCGAAATCAAGCCGATTTCGCGAAATCAAACTGATTTCGCATTTCAGTACTATCCCCTTATTTCATACTGGCGTATGAAACTGATTTTTTTTACATAAAGCGTTGTCTTCCAGGTAAACCATAAAACCAATTATCCCTAATTGACTTGCCTATTCAATAACATGGTGAAAATTTTTGAAAACATGGTCAATTTGTGCATTATAAAGCAAATTAATGGCACATTTAAGTACAATAATTTTTAGATATTATAAAAGAGAAAAGACTGTAGAATAATATTATCATAAAATTATTTTAATTTGATAAAGTTTAACCCTCTTAATAACGATATGAAAAACAGTAAAAATTGAAAAAAGTACCATCCAATAGTACAATTTTGGTGTTCAATACTTCTCTTAAAGTTAAAATATTATGTCAATTAAATTTACACTGTTGGAAAGCTAATTAAATTGTGCACATTATGCACTAATTTTCAGTGTGAACCTATAGAAAGAAATCTTAATTTCTGTATTTCAAGCAGAAGGTTTTAAGTATTTTCAGGGCTAATTTCCACTAATTTTGGCCAATATTGATTTTTTCTTACCACATTACCTGGATTTTGACTGGACCACGAATTAGCAAAAATTACAGACAAATGTATTGCAGATTCAAATTCATCGAAAAATATTAATCCAAGTTTCATACAGGGACAGTAGATTTACAGGCTGGATATGAAACTTCAGTACTGTTATTATCATTTGCCAATGTATGCGTGACTTGGAGTCAGGCCAGGTTTTAGAATATGCCCAATAGGTATTTATATTACATGGAGAATAAGTAAGAAAATGTGTGTTTATAGTGGTCAGTTTCTACGAACTATTCCTTCTTCTATATTGCATTTTATTCAAGCAAAACATGTCATCTGTTTAAGCACATATTGGGCTGTTGTTTGATGTCAAGTTTGAATATATACACCAAAAATTATACCTAAGCCATCTGTATTAAAATGAAGAAAAAAAATTTCTTCCAGAAGAAGTTTTTTTTTGCCTCTTTTGTAACAGCCTTTTTATATAAAAGTATTCACTCAATCTATTTGAATTTTATATCAAACAACACTGGGACAGTTCATCTTTAGAATGGTATATTTCTTTTTAAGTTATGTTCAATACGCTTGTAGGAATATTTTGTAAACCACAGGCAGTGTTTGGAATATTTTTGCCTTATTTAATTGCATAGTCAATTATTGGAATACCTGTCCAGCCCAGCACAAGTGGCAAGTCAAGCATATTCTATAAAATAGGGCTAGAGTCCAATCACTTGTATTATAGATCACTGTTTCATATTAAATTTTGACCAAAACATGATAAAAACCTCTTTATACGTGGATCCTTAGTTGTCACTAAACTCATTTTAGACCATCCAAATGCGTTTTTGATACTTAAAATCAAGCAGAGACAACATAAATTGACATTTGCTGTAGTGCCACATCCGGTTTATTTTGGGTCCGAGGTTTGATGCAATGCCTTGGTTTACCGAAACGACCCGGACGCATTTCCCTATTTTTTGAAACTTGATCCGCCGGGTTTATTCAGAGTGATTTCCCTTTAGTGCGGCTCGGGAAAGCGAAACTTGAAATCGGCACGTGTAAATATTACCAAAGACGAAAGCAATTCAATTACAGCGATATCAGAAAAGTGGGTATTCAGATCTGACGCCTCCGTCAATAAATATCTCAATGTAAGTATATCAACGGTCCGGTAAATGCTCTGACGATGCACAGTCTGTAATTTTATGTCAATAGCCAAGTAGACAGGTACAGACTTTTAAAAATTACAGGGCTTTGAAAAACTCATTTAGAATATCTAAACCCTGAAAAATGAAAAGAAAGTGCTTTTGATTGCTATCTGTCTTCACTTACTGGGTCGATTATCTTCTCAGCTCCTTTTTACTGAGTCGATCAATTTCTGACCATTATACACTTCAGGAGCTGTGGAATGCGACTTGCTCAAGGCCAAGGCTGAGGATTGAACACGGGCCCTCTAGGACCGGAGTCAACCACTCTACCCCTGTGCCAGTGCGCTTCACAGCTTCTGATGCAGTTGATGGCTGAATTTCCAGTGTAGCAAAAAAGGCTGAGGCTATCCGCACGACGGTCGTGCCGATAAGTAGCGTTATCCGCACGACGGTCGTGCCGATAAGTGGTGTTATCGGCCCGACTGTCGTGCGGATAGCCAATGCTACAGGTATTGGCTATCGGCACGACAGGAGTATAAGATTTTCTAACAAGCTTACGTATGCATTAAACTTTTAATTTGTCATTAAATAATAAAAAAAAATTTATGTGTTAAGCTATTGAAATACATTCAAAATTAACATTTTTGTTAATTATGAAAAAGAAAACTAAATTTAAAACTAAAAATATAATCATTGCATTTTTTTAATTGTGTTACTGAAATGTTTCCATACTCCATTGTTAAAATCAAAGGCTGTTTATTCTTTTGGATTACCACATTATTTTATTATTTAGGTAGCGATAATCATTTACGCATACGCATGACTGATTTTACAGGTAAATTTACAGGTAAGCCAGTTTCAGCAAAATAACAATTTTGTTAATTAAAAAGTAAAAAAAATCTTGCATGTGTAATATTCTGTTTTAGTTTTGAAGTCAGTGTAATATATTTTTCAACTTAAAATGTGTCAATTTCTAAACATTTTAACATTTGGATATCGATTTCCCTGTCGTGTGGATAACACCGCTTATCCGTACGACGGTCGTGCCGATAAGCGGCGTTATCGGCATGACCGTCGTGCGGATAGCCAGTGTCAGCAAAAAATAAAACTTGGGAGAAAAACTTTCAGGACGTTCCATAATCATTGATCTGGTCGGCAAGCTACCGGAACTGCTCCTTTCCTGCCTTTTTGCTCATTTGGTCGAGGGTAAAACTTGGACTGACATAATTTAATCATTTTCAGACGCTTATAAAATATTAATTTGCCAGAAATATTAGGGGGTTCAACCTTTAGTTGAAGATATGGTAACGATCTAAAGTGCTTTCAAAGCTTTAATGAAAAATTTAGTCCTGTTTTCATTTTTTCTGCTTTGAATTCAGTAAGGCCATATCGATAAACACCGAGTCATTCACCTGGTACGAATGACCGATGATGTCGTTCCGACACAGACAGGATCAATTATCATCTTCAGTGATTACCTACATCAGTAATACAGCATTCACACATTAGCGTATATTACCAAAACGCGCGCAGGGCGTATGAAAAATGTCAACACGCTGAAGAATTTGGACGTATAAAAAATAATTTGTACCTTTAACTCGCTTTAGCAGTCACACATTAGTGCGCGACTGAGGCGTGTGCCGGACGTATAAAAAATCTCAAAGTTTTAGAGTATGTTTGTTTTACGTCCCAGACCTGCTAAGCACACGTTATGGGCGCGCAGCGAACGTTCAAGGCGTGCCGCACACATGCTTGGGGCACGCTACTGAAGCAATATCTCATGAAATCGGAACGCGCGTGGAGCGTACACTGGCGTGCCTCAAACGTGCGCCAAACGCGTTCGAAGCGTATTCAACGTGCCTGTAGCGTGCGTGGAACTTATTCGAAACGTATAAGTCACACGCCCGGGACACACCAAGCTTCTAGAAAATTTTTAAGCATGTTTAAAAAATTTTTGATCCCAAACGCGCACGAAACGCGCGATGATTTTTAGCGACGCGCGCCGGACGTACACCAAGCGTACACAATGTACTCATAACGCATTTCAAACGTGTCTCCGACGTGTGTCTGGCGTATGTGGAATTTTGCAATTTTTCAACACGCCCGGCGTGTGTTTCACTTATACGCTAATGTGTGACTGCTGTTTAATTCAGTACTTTAAACATATACAAGATACTGAAAAGGCATACTTAACTGAAAACCTTTGTATCAGTGAGTTAAACAGGAGCCTTAAATTCATCATGGTCACATCTTAGCGCTACATTTTGCTGTTGATTGCAGAAATGAAGCAGCAAACAGAAAGTACATGTACTTTCGTATCTGCCCAAAACGAAAATGTTGGGTTGTCAAGGACAAACTAACAATTTACAATTTTAAGGCTGTACACATCAAAATTAATCTTGAAAGAGACGTAAAGCTGAATTAAAAAGAAATATTGCAATATTGTGAATTCATGTAAATTAGAAGATTTTAGAACTTCATCAGTATGGCTTTCTTTTGCAGATATTAATGATGCAATGATCTTGACAATCAAGTGAAGCTAGTTCAAGTAACATACCATTTTGTGAGGCGACATCTCTTAGACAAGATTCAAGTCAACAAACGCTATTTAAAATAGCTTAAAGCATCGCCGCTTTGATATTCAAAAATGGCGAGTAATGCTACTAGTGTAGAAGATGACAATGCCTACTTTAAGCGAATGTTGGACCTGATTCCACCCCAGAGCTACTTTGATGCTGTGGCTAAAGAGCAGTTGAGAACACAAAATGAATCAAGTAAGATTTTCTATTATCGTTGTTGTCTTATTTGTTTTTTACTTTACAGATTTATCTGAAACTTGCATAGATTCAGATCTGCCTTCACTAGGAGAAAATAAAATTTGAGCCTGTGCGTGAGAAAACTAATAATGGGGTTCCAACCAGGTCCGACACAAACCGGAATGTACAGTCACAGAAGATGGTTAGATACTGGAAATTTTGGATTTAGAAAGTAGAGGAATTGCACTATCCGTGTAGCAAAAACAAAGGCACAGATCAGCTTCGCAGATCTGCGCCTTTGTTTTCGCCTAAGCAGATTGTTGTTTTCCCATGTGGCAGCTCATTTAGTGATATATGGGCCGCATCATGAGAAAACTGGATTTTTGCCCAGGCGAGAACAAAGACGCACATCAGCTTTGCAGTTGATCAGCACCTTTGTTTTCACTACTCAGATAGCACAGTCCCTCTTCTGCTTAAATTCAAAATTTCAAGAGTCTAGCCTGCTTCTGTGACTGTACAATCCGATTTGTGTCGGACCTGGTCAGAAACCCTGAAGACTTGTTTTCTCACGTCACCTTTCATACTGAATTTGATCTGACACACAGTGACTGACTCCAAACTGTGCAGCCACAGAAGATGGAAGCCCAAGATTTGTATTTAGTTGACTGAAGCATGAATTGAAAACAAAGATGCTTTTTGGCTTCCTGATCTTTTGCATTTGCAAGAGGCAGGTTTTCTCATTCATGTTGTGTAGCTTGTAATTATTTGTTTTGTGGTTAAATGTCCCAGCCAGGGCTAGCCAACAAATGTTCATGTCAGGACAGAGCCACCGGTTTCTGGGTTATTACCAGATTCCAAGGTAATAAAACTTTTTCCATGCTCAGCACAACTGAGCATAAAATTCAAAATGCTCATAAATGCTGATATTGCCAAAATGAATTGAAATTTCAGGTTTAGCTCACCAGAGCTTGTAGTTAATCCTGCTCATAAATGTTAATATGCCAACAATTTTAACGTTTATGAGCAGGATTATTTTTAGTCTCAGCTGAGTTGAGCATGAAAAAAGTTTTATTACCTCAGGGCCAGGTTGTGTCATTGAGCACATCATGGAAACATCTCCGTATGAAAGCCATCCCTGATTTGCACCTTACATATAGAAAAAATGGGGGAAATCAGGGGTAGGTATGAAAGTTCTAATGAAACTATCGATTTTTAATATTAATCCATAAAATCATAAAATGTGGGTATCTGTTATCATCAAATTGATTAGGGTTGATCATAACAGATACTCAAAATACATGATTTTATGGACAACATGTGTAAATAATGCAAAAATACTATCAAAATCAGCTGAATCAAAGAATACTTTGTGCAAACGGAGATGTTTCCGTAATGAGAGATTCATAATAACTCTCCATGACGTAAGTTAATACCTAGGAGGTAGTTGCTCCATCCCTACATGACTAAAAAATGTAGACTTGGGATGTTAAACCGCAGAACAAACAAACACATCACTTTCGTTTCAGCACTAGTAAAAGAAACCAATGGAAAGGGAGAGAGAAAAAGAAAACATAAGAGCAAGGAGAGGAAACATAGAGATAATTTACTGCACACCAAGTATGTGACAGAACTACAGGAGGAACTAGCCAGCAAACAGAGCAATAGTAATAGTTTACTGTGTAAGTAGTATATGAGTCGCATCATGAGAAAGGGAGCACGGTGGCGTAGTGGTAGAGCGTTGGACACCGAATCGAGAGGTCCTGGGTTCGATCCCCACAAGCGGCACCGTGTTGTGTCCTTGAGCAAGACACTTTAACTCCCTACAGTACTGGTTAAACCCAGGAAGCATTGGCTCTGTCCAGACATGACTGAAAAATTGTTGACTGTGACGTTAAGCTTCAATACAAACAAACAAAGCATCATGAGAAAACCAACTGTGTGTTTTCTGAACAGGTCCGACACAAACTGGCTTGTTTAGTCACAGAAGCAGGCTAGAAGCTTGAAATTTCAGATTTAAGAAGAGGGATAGTACTATCCATGTAGTGAAAACAAAGGCGCTGATCAGTGGTGCAGTAACTGCACAGTACTGCACAGTTGATCTGCGTCTTTGTTTTCACATTATGCTAAATGTTGCTTTTCTCAAGATGTGGCTGATATGTAGCTGCACCACTTAGTGAATGCCAAAAATCTGCTTTTGCTTTTGAGGTATATTTTACATGCAGTTCTAATACAGAATAAAGATATTTTTTTTTTTAAACGAATGGCCAAGATCAGCAGCAAAGTACATGGACTTGAAATGTGTTGGTTAAATGGGTTAGGGGTGGGGGTAGTTGTTCTAAAATGTGGCCGGACTATGACATGCGGGGCAATTACTTTTTGATCGTCCCCACAGTGCAGGGGAAATTTAGACAGGATCCTTACCCAAGGGAGATTTTCTATTGAGAAGGGCAGAGCAAAGAGCAGTTTTGACTTCCAGTTTGTTCCCTGGGGATGGTGCTGATAGCAGGGCACTGAAAGCTGAAATGTCATAATCCCCGCCCTTCTCTGTGGGTGGGGGCCAGTGGTTACAAATGACTGGTGCATAACTCATTGTAACTCACCTTACTTGACATCTTGGTAAGTCACGTGACTCATAATGATACTATTTGATATTGTCTTACTGTACTGTTACTCTATGCTGTACAATTTTCCCAGAGTTCAGCTTGGTTGTACAAGATATCATTAGATTTTCAGATGTCTGTTTCCTGTGTTTTAGATACAGAAATCAAGGCCAAGAAGGCGAGACTGGAACCAGAGTCCAAGGGATTTAACCCTCTCACTACAGTCAGTCTAGATGTGGATGACAAGAGAGCAAAGCTTAGAGCTAAGATTGAGGAATTGCAAGGTATGCTTCATTGCATTAACACGCCAATGCAATAGACATATGAGCTGTGTTATGAGAAAACCAACAATGTGGTTTCCGACCAGGTCCGACACAGACAGGCTGTATGGCCACAGAAGACAGCTAGAGGCTGGAAATTTTGGATTTAGAAAGTAGAGAAATTGTACTATCCTTGTAGCGAAAACAAAGGCGCTGATCAGCTTTGCAGTTACTCCGATGCTGATCTGCGCCTTTGTTTTCGCATATGCAAAATTTTGGTTTTCCCATGATGTGGCGTGTTATTCTTACAGTTGTAAAAATTAATTTAATTGAAAATTTTTAGTTTACAAAACTGTTTTGTAAACAATTTTAACAGTTTTAAACATAAACAATAAAACATTTCAATAATTTGTTATTTAACATACCCCTTTATACAATTTTTTATTTACAAGTGATAAAGGAATGATACGAGCAAAGATTACGTTACAAGCAAATTTCTGAGAATATATGTCTCTCACCTTGATATTTTAGTTACTGTAAATAAATATAATCTTGAGTATTACAAATATATATATATTAACTCATTTAAGCTTGGCATCCCTTTTATGGGACATAGGCAAACAGAATAGCCCCAGATGTGACGCCGCAGAACGCAGCGTCCCATCTGGGGCTATTCTGTTTGCTTAGAGAATTTTCATCGAAAAATGAGATAAAAGATAAAAAAATCACTCCTAACACCCCTAAAAATGAAAATGGACTCACCCAACTGATAACGATGGGAGAATCCATTCGTCAAATATGGGTTAAACAAGAAAAAAGAGCTATGTACCTATAGTTTTATAGTCTATCACTTAATCGGCAGTTGATTATTCTCATTTTGAACTTTCAGCGAAAAGAAAACTAAACCCCAGTGACAAAGCCGAGAAGAGACGGTTAAAAAGGAAAGAAAGTAAGATGAAGCTTAAAGAAAGGAGAAAAGCTTTGAAGCAGGGTAAACAGCATCTGAACTCGGACTCTAGTAAAGCCAGTCCTAACCAAAGTATTAATGGACCAAACAGAACAACTAAAACAATGAACACTCCGTCAAAGCCGGTGTTCAACAAAGAAGGACAGATGGTGTTCAGTAAATTTGATTTTACAGATTCAAATAAGAAAGAGAAGCATAAGAATGAATTCAGGGGTAAGGATTATAAGAGGTTGTTAGAAAAGGTAGAAAAGAGAAATGAGAAAATAAACAAAGTGAAAAGTAAAGATGAGACGGCAGGGAAAGTGTTGGAAGATAAATTTAAATGGAAAGCTGCACTGGACAAAGCTGAAGGGGAAAAAGTGAAGGATAATCCTGAACTGTTGAAAAAAGCACTGAAACGGAAAGAGAAAATGAAAGTAAAATCAAAGAAGAAGTGGCAGGACAGAGAAAATACGGTGAAAAAACACCAGGATGCAAAGCAGGAAAAGAGGACTAAGAATATACAGAATAGAAAACAGAATAAGAAAGACAATAAGCTGAAAAAGGCTAAAAAGAAAGGCAGGATAATTCCTGGTTTTTAATAGCATCATAACTTGATCTGTCTGATTCTTTATAGTCTTTCAAACAATGAGCTTGTTATCAGTCATATTATGGAAGAGTACTGAATAGCTGGTTTGTAAATTTTGATATCTGTTTAACTCCTACAAGCCTGGCATCCTTTTTATTTGACATACCGGTAGGCAAATAGTATATCCCCTGGCCCAGATGTGAGTGGCGTCCCATCTGATGCTATACTGTTAGCGTAAAGAAATTTAATCGAAAATTTGAATACATGTACAAAATTTAAATTACTCCTTATGTTCCTAAAAATGAAAATGGACTCGCCCAAATGAAAATGATGGGCAAGTCCATTCATCATATATGGGTTAATACATTCACAAAGGCCTCTGCTTCAGAAAACCTGTCATACCTGTTACGTAGCAAGAAAGTTTTAATGTCTTATACTAAATGTGAACACAAGTGTTGTTCAGATTGCAGATAAACACTATCAGTGCTTTATCCAGGTATCTCCAGGGTCAGAAAAGAGGCCCAACTGAAATTTTCCTAAAATCATGCAAAATTCCCAGTTTTGGCAACTTCCACCTAGAATTTTCATTCCCAAAAGCAGGTTATTTTCCCAATTTGGGGGAAAAAGCCTTATTCCCAAAATATCCTGGTGGTAGTGCATTAGACTTGAGAGCGAGAGGTCAGTGCTTTGGCATTTAATGCATCTATGTTGTGTTCTTGAAATAGCTGGCCACTAAAAAAGTTCCTTTGTTGTTAAAAACGCATCATCTTCACTTGACAAGGTTTACTATTAATACATCAGGAAAGCATGTCCGTGTAATGTATACCCCCTTGAACCCCACTTTCATATAGCAAAACTGGGGTATGCAGGGGTATACCTATTTTTCTTATTTTTGCTCCAAAACATAGATTGTGGGTACTCGTTAGAACCGTCTCGGCGAGGCGGTTCTAACGTGTACCCACAATCTATGTTTTGAGCAAAAATAAGAAAAATATCAAAAATTTTCCGCTGAAAATTTCCAATTTTTAAAGCTCATAAAATCTCTGTTTATTGCATGGGCAAGTTTTCGTAATGAGATCTGTGTTATTACATGTACTGGAGATGATCACTGTAGAAATGTTGGCAATTTTCTTTACAGTTTTGTCTTTCACCATGTGTAAATGGGGTAGTTATGGACCAATTTTAGAGCATTGGACTTAGAATGGACATGTCTTGGGTTCGGACTCCAATTGCACCAAGTTGTGCCCTTGAGAAAGGGACATTAATTCCCCATAGTACTCCCCAAGAAGCAGTTGCTGGCTGGGACATTTTAAAAACCACAGTCCAAACAAACAAACAAAACTTTCTGTTAATGATCTCTGGTTTGACTTTTATTGCCACTTTGTCTGATCGTGTTTCAATAAGTTATGTCACAGAACATAATTAGTGCAGAATCAACTTGTTGACTGATACTTAGAGGTTGATTGTTAAGAATATATATGATACAAACATAAATGTCTTGTTTCTGTGTATTGTTATCCAGTAAAACCACAGTCAGGTAGAAATTATCATATTTACATGTAATCAGTTCTGAATTAAAACATTAAATTTAAGTTTGAAATGCACACAACGGTTTAACTCATTTAAGCCTCGCGTCCCTTTTATGGGACATAGGCAAACAGAATAGCCCCAGATGTGATGCCGCAGAACGTGGCATCCCATCTGGGGCTATTCTGTTTGCTAAAAGGATTTTCATCAAAAATTTATTTGAAAATTGAAAGTCACTCCTGATGCCCCTAAAAATGAAAGTGGACTCACCCAAATGATAATGATGGGAAAATCCATTCGTCAAATATTCAAATATGGTTTAATTCCTTGTCATGGCAATAGTGCAAAACTCATATGCTTGATACATGTATTAACAGTTGTAAGAAAAGTCTGAGAAGGTCTAGGAATTGATGCAATTAAATTTCAAATCTCATTGCGAGACACTAGGTGGGAAAGAAAAGACAGCACAAGACATAATATTGAAATCCCCCAAATAGTAAGATGACAAGCTATTTTCCAGCAACATAGCCAGTACGAAGCTGCCTGTTGGAAAGAATTTAATTTACTGTACATAAATTAGTAATGAACAGTTTGAAGCAATGACCAGGAACTAATGCAATAGAACCAAAGTCCTGTTCTAAATCCAAAATGAGAGCCTCATCACCCACCCGTCCTTTTGGGAGGTTAGCAGTCCATATGAAACACTGAAGGGACAGTGGCTGAGTGGTTAAGAGCACTGATATTTCATTACCGCGCTTAACCATTCAATCATCTCGCCACTGTGTCTGGTGTGGGTTCGAGCCCCATGTTATGCTGAAACTTTAAATGAGGCTTTGAGGTTGTCTTTATAGCGTAAACTTCTGGCGACCTGGAGAGCGCTCGTTGAAAACTTTCATTGGGACTCTCTCATCAGATATAACATATTCCGTCTTGGCTAGCTTTTTAATACTGAGACTGTATGCATGCTTTGCATCCTTGTCTTCACCAGGATCTCTGTACATATGTGTTGAATCTTGTCTTGACATTTGCTTTTAACATCTTCTCAAGCAGCATAGGTGGATATGGTTAATGCCCCTATAAGTCGAATCCCACGTTTCGTCGCGAATTAAGATATTTTAACATTATCTAAGTGAGACGATCTTCACGAACATGCGTTAAAATAATTCGTATTGAAGTCTTTTTTATTTTTTCATTTTTTATTATTTTTATTATTTATTTTTTTTTTACATCGGCTGAATCTTAATCGCCACATATTCCGGGTATTCGGAACTTAAATTGTAGTTCGACAAAGAATTGGCTAATCCTGCGATTATATGGCGAAACCGAAGTTTGACCACAAGAGGTGTGTACACGTTTTATCTGATAAGACGTCGGTATGTTACACGTGGACGTTTGGAATGCACCTGAATTTATAACTATGTTCATACAAGTAGTGTTACCCCTGGTTGGTATTGCATCTGCTGATCATCATCATCAATGATTGCCTCCCTCAGTACTTGAGTATTTTCGCAATGTGATGGAGAATGCCCACACCCCAAGGATTAAACGAGGTCTATGCAGGGAACTGTTATATAACAGCTCCCTGGTCTATGTAAACTGGTTAAATGGTTTAAAACTGTATCAGTATTATCTGAAACCCTCACCCTCGGAAAAAAAATCAACAATCGATATCTGTATCGTGTTCCGAGTAGGGCCAATGCTGGTATATTTCACTCCGGGAGAGAGAGCGTTGGTTGTTGTCAAAGCGATCATACTTCCTATCATCATATCCCACTTCATTTTTTCACGAGCCGTGTGATGTTGGGCCAATCTGCGCTGTAAAATGGCTGTATCACGGGTATACCGGGCGTAGAATATACTATGCAAAATAAATTTAGCAATTTTTGATGTTACATATAATTTTTATTACCTTAGAGCAATTTTAGACATTTCTTTGATTTAAATGACAAGAACAGTGTCTTAGGCACATGCTACGATGAATTTAAAAACGCCATCCTTTAAAGAGGCTTCTGGAACAACCAAGAAATACAGAAATGGTGTGAATGCAAAATTCTCAACCATTGAACACAATGCAAGCAGCTGACTTTTGTTAAGTCTATTAGGCTCATCCTTTTCACTACTTTATGAACGTTGTTGTCTATTTCGGTAAAAACTTTACCTGCCAAAAACGACGTCAGCGCGCCGTCAAGTGGTCGAAAGTGCCTTAATTTCGAATTACTTGGTTTCTTTGGATTTTCATAAAAACAAAACAAGACAAATGAAGCACAATGTAGCCAATGACATGGTCAGTAACACTTGAACGTTTGGACGATAATGAAGGAGCAAAAGAAAAAAAAAACAACAACAAAAAAAAAACATCGAATTCAAAAACTTACGATCTTTATTTCTCGGCGATAAAATTTTGCTTCCAAACGTTTCAAATGTTTTTCTTTGTTTTGATGACTAAACATTTGCTTAAGCATGATTTTCGTAATTTTTCGCTTGCAAGTTCTTGCAGAAGTTTACCACTTACGCCCATATTCCAAAATACGACTTTTATTCATTACGTGCAGAGACTGGCGAATGTTACGAAAATTGATAAATTTATTTACTATAAACATATTTCACTGGGTGCTTCCTTCGTCCCGATATAAAAACTTATTAAAAAGGTTTTGTTTGACTTTTACTATATGTCCCGATAAGATTTGATTTGATTCTTATTTATGACGTCACTGAAAGAATTTCAAGTCATAATATAGTGCTTTGAATGCAATTTTATGGTAAAATTTAATTTGATTCGTTAAAAAGTGATATCAATTCAGCAATTAATGTTATTGGCGACTCTGACTGTGTTAAAGAAGTAGAACAAAATCCGGTACCAAAAAGTCAAACAAAACCTTTTTTATATCGGGACCAAGGAAGCACCCAGTGATATTTGGATTCGAGATATTTAACACCATTAGACATTTCTTGCCTAACGCGAGATAGATTTGTACACCATACACTGAATTACAAACGTATTTTTAATGGGGATGTCTCAAAATAAATTCCAATCTTCTATACGTGTGGATCCTTTTTTGTTGATCAGACCGACGCTAACCTTGAGCTGCACAGTCAAGTCTGATAGCTGGTCCTATAATCGGCTAAGCGATCACACCAATGCTGATATGTGCACTGACAGAAAAAGCAGGTTATCTCATGACATTTCTTGTCTATTCGTACATAGTTTTGTACATCGTATTCTTATAATTGGTCGCGATGCAAGAAAACTTTCTTTTGTCAGGTTGCACAAGTACTTTTAAGACATACACGGACAACAGCTATGCCATGTAAGTTAGCCGCACTGTTCTCGTGCAAGCCTTCCGGAACCAACCGGTGCTCTATGCACATTTCTTTCACCATAGGTTACTACCCGGGAAGCGGTGGTTCTGTTCCGACATGACAAAACTGTTGACAGGGATATTTAACCATAATACGAACCGCTGACAGAAACCAAAAAAATCAGCGGATGACGGTGAAAGCGCGGATCCAGAGGGGGGTACCAGGGTTCCGGACCCCCCCCCCCCCCTAGAATTTGAAAATTTTACCTAAAAAAGGTAATTTCGGGATTTTTTTAGGGTTGGACCCCCCACCCCCCCCCCCTCGTCTGTGACCAAAAATTACCATTTTCGTTGGACCCCCTCTCATGAAAATTTCTGGATCCGCGCATGATATCCGTTACGTAGAAATGTTCTTATGAATACATGCTTCATGAAAGAAATATGCTGACCGTGGTCATTAATCTCGGGCTTGTTCGATACGAGCCATACACTTGGCCGATCTCGCAACCGAATTCGATTTGGAGTTATAAATCATTTAACTCCAAATACCGGTTGCTTGAACGGTCGAAAGAATAAGATGCATAATCACAGAAAATTATTACACTGAACGCATTGCCGAACTGAACACTTTTTGGAGTGTTTTAAACGCATACACGGTGGAAAGGCAACATTTATTTCATTTTAGCACTCCACTGGGCCTTCCATTTAAGGGGTGCTCACACAACAGGGTATAGCGTCAACTTATGCCGACGTATTAGATATTTTGTCCATACGTTGGTGTACGTTCGGAATAAGTTATGCATAACTTCCGGATACGCTACAATACGCTGACATACGTTGTCGTACGTCATGTACGCCCAGAATGTTGTGCGTGCACAAAATTTCCAACGTACGCCGACGTACTGATAATACATTACTCATAAGTTAGGCGTAGGCAACGAATACATTATGCACAAGTTCATGAATGATACCTGTAAGGAACTCATACGGTCGCATACGCTGTCATACGCCAAAGCCCTCCTGGATGTTTTTAGCGTATAAGAAGCGTATGCATAACGCATTGCCAACCTACGAGCAGCGTACTCGGAGCATATGCAGCGTAAGTTAAACGTGCGAAGAAAATACTCAGCGTATGCGCAACTTACGCGTAGCGCATCGGCCAGCCCAAAGCGCCGCGAGAACGCCAAGGAAAAACGAATATATTTGTGAAAAGGCAAACCAAGACATCATTAGTACCGCGTTCTCTTTGCGTTGCTACGGAGTTCACACTGCGTTCTACCGCGTTTCTACAGAGTTCTAGCCGGTGATTCAAAACGCTTGCACGACCTTAAAATTTTCACTGTCCTTGCGCGGCGCTTTTGGTGTGTACATTGCGTTTCCACGGCGTTCGCCTCGCGCTTCCATGGCGTTGTGGCACTGCGCTGATGGGTTATAGATGTCTCTGTCATTTGTACGTTTTGCTTTCAAGAATATCCTCTAATCTTAGCTCTGGCATCAGTCTGTGAAAATGACTATGCTGAAAACTTCTGGCTGCCTCCAACCATGGCCAGACCCAAAGCATTCTTTGCTCCCTGCTCTGTGTCTTTACAGCACTATACTGGCAGCATCAACAGCATTTTATCTGCTGTGCCTATATATATACAAGTAATCAACAGTTGTTCGATAGACATTGTGAAAGAAATCCGTATACATGTATGTGCATCAGATTTAGATAGTGTTTGGTTTGCTTTTGTCATTTTTTTAGATTTGCATAATTAATCTATTTTCATCTATTTTTGTCATAAAAACACCATTGGACTCGGTAAGTGAAAGCTCCACGCGAGCGCAATGGTCGCCGTGACAGCGCCTCGCGAACGCCGTGACAGCGCCTAGCAAACGCCACAGGAAAAGTTAAACAGTAAAATAATTGACACGCCGTGAAAGCGCGGAATCGGCGATGTGTAGACGCAGTGACATCGTGATGGACGCCGTGCCATCTCTGTGCAAACGCCATTGGCTACCATGGCGTTTGCACTATTATCTCATTGTGTGCCCGGGGAGCTCATGGCGCGTTGATGAAGTTGTCACCGCGTCGCCACGGCGTCCTCATATCGTCCACACGGCGTTCATACGGCGCCCTTATTATAACGCAAAGCGACGGAATTTGTTTTGAGCATGTCCAAACGAAACGCCGACCCTTGGCGTGCTAGGATTTCCCATGGCTTTAGCTGGTGATGCCACCACGTTGCTACGGCGTTGGTGGCGTTCGTATCGCTCATATCGGCGTTCTGCATTTTTCTAGAACATCGTGCTAGCGCCGCCCTGGTGTGACAGGATTTCCGGTTAAGGATAACTGACAGATCGGACATGATCTTGGCTGTACGCCGTGGTCGTAAAGCAAGAAAACAAACAAACAAACAAACAAACGAACGAACCGTGCGCACAGACAAACATTTAATTTACAAATGAATAGTTGAATAAACGAAAGTGTTCTAAAAGTGCGTCATTGCAATGAAATATCTTGAGATAATCCCTGACTTTTTGTCAATGTATGGTGTATTTACATCTCAGAGTACATCTCGGGTTATAGTCAAAGGGCTGGCGAGCTGGAGTAAAATTCTTTTCAACCCGTCTGGTAGAAAAATTTCTTTGGTACCAGGCAAAAGTTAAACTATATAGAAGTTAAATTAGGGTGGATGCCAGAAACAAAAGTGGTGCAGATTTTTTTCAGACGCCATTTTGTTACCCCACCCACTAAAATACATTTATTTCACATTATCGGGGGTAATAAGGCTTATCTTGCACCTCCAACACCCAATACTACTTCTCGTGGTTGTCAATATATTTCTTGAGGCTCCTGAATTGCAATCAAAGTTTGTGTCTTAAATAAACTCAACCCAGATACATAAAATAACGGTTTCCATGGCAACCCATTACGTGTTTCCCTGAATTGGTAGTGTGGCTACAGAGTTCGTCATATATCTGCTGCTTCTTACCTTAGACCACAAAACTTGGTCTTATTTTAGAGCCTTGGCATATCCCTTTGGTTCACTGACACAGCATGCAATTAAACAAATTTGCATATTCATGTTTATTTAATATAAATTCATTAAAAATGTCAGAAAAATCATAAAATAAAAGCAATGAATTTATGAAGGCCCGAACCATTGTGCAAAATTGGTTTATGTACAAATACCATTTAACAAACTTTCTACTGAACGTTATGAATCATTTTGACAATACATGTATCTCATTTGTATATTCATGAATATTAATAAAACAATCTTAAGAATTCAGAGAAAAATCATGAAAATCTGAGGTAATGTACCCATTTTATCACTGTATCTGGGTTGTAAAATGACCAAAATGTGCTAAAAAGTATCAATCAGATGTCAGTATAATAGATTTCAATATAGTCATGTACTCTTATATATACTGATGATTTGTATGATTTTAGTTTTCATAAACATTAATGAAAAATGTAGGTTATGCAGGAAATTGACAGATAAATTAGAACATTAAACATGTACATAGAAAATTACCTTATCTTAGCAACAAACTGCAATAGAATGCTGAAATTGATATGCAATGATTGCTAAGACTGCATCATAGCCCAAATGGTCTGATTTATACATGGTTTGATTTTTAATCCCATGAATGTAAATGAAAAACTTCCAATATCAGTGAAAAATTGTGCCAAACATATTGGGACGAACCTACAAAATCACTTGCATCTCAGACGTGAATTGTCATAGAGAGCTGGCAATGGTATTACATAAATACCAGTGCAATTTTATATAATCATGCAGTGTAATATTCAATTTATCCAAAGTTGTTTTCATAAATATTAATGAAAATTGTAGATGCTGCAGGAAAATGATGGACAAAATGGCGTTATCTACCTAGAAAATAACCTAAATCTTTGCAGCAAATTGCCTTAGATCGCTGAATTGGTATCAAATGATTGCTGAGACATTGTACTTTAGACTTGTGGTCTGATTTATAAATTATATGATTTTTAATATTCGAATCTTATTGAAAACATCCGACATGAGTGCAAAAGTTACTCAATAATATGGAAATGTACCTACAAAACCACTTGTGCCTTAGCTACGAATGGGTCTAGATTGCCAGAAGTGGTATCACTTAATTACTAGGACAATGTTCTAAGGCTATGCAGTCTTCTGATGGATAGATAATCTGATGTTTTGTTTCATAGATATAAACAGGAGCTTTACATTCAAAACAACTATATCTCGGCTTCATATAGCCTCAATGTGCAGCAAATTGGGTCAAATAATCGTTAGGGCAACTTATTATTGTAAAGCTGTCCAATTCATTATCATATGAGTTTTAAGTTGTCAAGTAGTTATAAAAACATTCGAAACATTGGGGAAATGTCAGGAAATATCAAGGAGCTGCACTTTCAAAATCACGTCAATGTTCGCTACATATAGTTCAAGAGTGCTGAAAAATACATCAAATGGCTGCCATGACATAGTATGAGTTACATGAGGTCAGATATACATTTAGAAGACGAGTTGGCAGACATGATTCAAAGACTTTGTTGGTATATCTCCTTACGTTTATGTTTCATCTGTGCATTATTTCCTACATTTTTAAAGACTTCCTTTATATTCATGAAACTAAAGCATGTATGATTTGTACATGTATATCAGACCGTCATCACGTGATAGTAGTGCCATGTCCTTGCAATCATTTAATAACATTTTCTGTGCTCTGTAACTACTAGCAAACAAAAAGCAATTGATTTTTAGGCATAACACCTTCATTTTTTTCATTTTCCTAATTCTCTGAAGTTTGTGAAATATAATATCTTAAAACATACAGCCATACAATCTGTATATCAATTATTTGATACCACTTTCATCGCTCTAGGGCTACTGGCAACAAGGAAACAAGTGGTTAGGTAGATATTTCCCACACATTTTTCATCAAATTTACTCTAACATACATACTATTCATTAATATTCATGAAAATTAAAACTAAATGAGTCTCAAGTTATGTCAGATAATAGCTCTATAGCAAATAATCCTAGCTATCATTTGATATCATCTTTAGCACTATTTGCTGACCTACCTATTACTTTCTAAGGATACAACCAACATTTTGTCCATATTTTTCCAATTTCAAAAGTTTCCCAAAATATTCATGAAACAAATACCAGATTCTTGAAATATCAGCCTACATTACAATAGTAAATTGCATTCCAATTTACTTGATAACATTTTGAGAACTATATTATATCAGTTAAAGCCCATATAAGAGGTATGCCTTACATTTACCATGATTTTTCTCCATTTTCTTAAGCATTTACTAATATTCATGAATATGCAAATAAGATAATTGTCATATATGTTCATGATACAAGAAAATTTACATTATTGTTTCCTTGATACCATTTTAAGGACTATATGTCACTTACCAGCCCATAAACAAGAGGAATACCAACATTTTCCACGCTTTTTCGCGAATTTCTGAATTAATATTCATGAATGTGCAAATGAGATAACTGTCATATATGTTCATGATACTAGAAAACATGCCAAATGCTATCAAAGATGGAAAAGCACCATGCCAAACAATGATGGTTTGGACCTTTTGTAGCTCTTTACTGGTTTTAATGAGTTTTCTGTAATGCTAAATGCATTTAATCTTCATGATTATGCAAATTAGATTATTTGCAAAACATGTCAGTGAATGATAGAGCTACAATAATGAGTAGTCTCATATATGAGATCAAGTTCTGTAGTCTAGCATTCACCAAATCTACAAATCTGTAAAGATATACCAGCATATGTCATTTGTTTCTCCTACTTAATACTTCTGCATATGGTTCAAACTTGTCATTAATATTCATTGATATGCAAATGAGGTAATGTTCATATGTCAGTTGCGAGAAAGAAGCTGTCAGTTCCATTAATTGTGATATAAATATGCCACAATAATGGTAAGTGGATAAAATTAGTTTACTTGTGGTGTTTTATTGTTTTCTCCATGTTTTAATATCTGTTTTATGGTTTTTAACTTTTTATGATGATTAAAATTAATATTCATGAATATGCAAATCAAATTATTTGCATATGTTACCATAGGAAGTTAAGCCAATGTTTTAGCTGTAATTTGGTATATAGTTCAATGCTTTAGGTTTAGTGGCAGCTGAGTTATGACTGATTTTGTAGGTGTACCCCCATTTATCAGAGTCATGTTACCGAATTTAGTGTAGGTGTGTTTGTTAGCTTATAAAAAAATCTGCACCACTTTCAGATCTGGCATCCATGCTTAAAGTGCCTCTTATGGACTATACTAACTCACTGTACCACTGGGATTTTTCTACCAGATGGGTTGAAAAAGAATCTGAAATAGGGCTCTTTTTTGACTTGGCCCTTTGCCTATTAGGCAAGAAATGTCTATTAGTGAGCGATGCAATTGCAATACTGAACCAAAGGTCCCGGGTTTTTAATAGTTTCGATGGGGCTTGACCGGAGGGGATTAGTCCCGAGCTCTCACAAGAGAAGTAATTTAGAATCACCCTCACAATAATCTGACATTTCAGCAGACGAGATAAGAGATTCGGGGACTTCATTCCAATCTCTAATAGTCTGGGAGAAAAAACTATGTAAATAGGCATTTTTAGCTCACCTGAGCCGTCAGGCTCACAATGTGAGCTTATAGTATACCCATGCTCCGTCGTCCGTCCGTCCGTCCGTCGTCCGTCCGTCGTCCACCATTTTCAAAGATCTTCTTCTCTGAAACAGCTTGGCCAATCAAAGCCAAATTTTACATGAAGCATCTATGGGAAGGGGGAACCAATGTGTATATAAATAATCCAGGTCACATGACCAAGATGGCCGCCATGCCCATATATGGTAAAAACCCTTCAAAAATCTTCTTCTCCGGAACCACTGGACCGATTTCAACCAAACTTGGCATGAAGCATTGATGACTCAAGTACTACAATGTGTATATAAATCATGACCTTGCGGTGACCTTGACCTATTTTACGGCAAGGTCAACATAGGTCGCCTTTGCATTTGAATGGGAAAAAATGTTAAATTGTCATTTAAAGGAAAAATCTTGCAGAAAATGAGCAGTAGGACTGAATATTAATGATTCTGAAAAAAATTGGTCACCAGGGGCTCATCCGCCCTCACCCCGGGGCAATATACATGTATATTATCATAGTATTCAAACATCTTCTCCTCTGAAACCGCTTGGCCAATCAAAGCCAAATTTTACATGAAGCATCTATGGGAAGGGGGAACCAATGTGTATATAAATAATCCAGGTTACATGACCAAGATGGCCGCCATGCCCATATATGGTAAAAACCCTTCAAAAATCTTTTTCTCCAGAACCGGTAGATCGATTTCAACGAAACTTGGCATGAAGCATTGATGGCTCAAGCACTACAAGGTATATATAAATCATGACCCTGTGATGACCTTGACCTTTTTTACGGCAAGGTAAACATAGGTCACCAATGCATTTTAATGGGGAAAACTTTAAAAATGTTATTTAAAGTGAAAGTCTTGCAGGAAATGGGCAGTAGGACTGAATATTAATGATTCTGAAAAAAATAGACCCCAGGCGCTCATCTGCCCCCACCCCCGGGCATTATACATGTATATTACCCTAATATTCAAACATCTTCTCCTCTGAAACTGCTTGGCCTATCAAAGCCAAATTTTATGTGAAGCATCTATAGAATGGGGGAATCAATCTGTATATAAATAATCTAGTTCACATGACCAAGATGGCCACCATGCCCATATATGATAAAAAACCTTCAAAAATCTTCTACTCCAAAACAGGTGGACCGATTTCAAAGAAACTTGGCATGAAGATCAATGGCTAAAGTACTACAATGTATGTATAAATCATGACCATGTGGTGACCTTGACTTATTTTACGACAAGGTCAACATAGGTCACCAATGCATTTGAATGGGGAAAACTTTTAAAAAGTCATTTGAGGTGAAAATCTTGCAGGCAATGGTCAGTAGGACTGAATATTAATGATTCTGAAAACAAATTGGACCCAAGGGCTTATCTGGCCCCACCCCGGGGCTATATACATGTATATTACCATAATATTCAAACATCATCTCCTCTGAAACCACTTGGCTAATTAAAGCCAAATTTTATGTGAAGCACCTATAGGATAGGGGAACCAATGTGTATATTAATAATCTAGGTCACATGAACAAGATGGCCGCAATGCCCATATATGGTAAAAACCCTTCAAAAATCTTCTTTTCTGAAACCAATAGACAGATTTCCATGAAACTTTGCGTGAACCATTAATGGCTAAAGTACTACAATGTATATATAAATCTTGACACTGTGATGACCTTGACCCAGTATATGGCAAGGTCAACATGGGTTGCCCATGCATTTGAATGGGAAGAACTCTTAAAATGTCATTTGAAGGGAAAAGCCAGCAGGAAATTGGCAAATGGACGGAATATTGATTATTCTGAAAAAAGAAAATGGCCCAAGGGCTTCATCTGCCCCTGCACTGGGGTTAAATACCATAATATTCAAACGTGTTTATGTGTATATGCAGCAGATCTCAGGTGAGCGTTTACAGGACCATTGGTCCTCTGGTTTGTACTTGCTGAAGGTATCTGAAATGCCAAGGAGTGTTGACACCCCCCCCCCCCCACACACACACACACCCTGTGTTGAATCCTACAACGCCTATTTTTGGGGATAAGGCCATCCGTGGGTATTTTTGCTCTCCTTTTCAGACCTTTGTAAAGCAATATAATTCTATTATCCTTCCTTCTTTTCTGCAGGGATTCCCATTTTAGTTTTTAAGGATGTCAGTCACGCTACCTTTTTCATATGTATAATTCCTAGTTACAAACCTAGCTGCACGCTTTAGCTTATTCTCCAAAACGTCTATGAGACATTCATAATTAGGATCCCAAACTGAGCTACCATATTCAAGAATAGGTCTCACCATATCTTTATAGACAGCTTCTCTCACAAGAGAAAACATATTTCGTCTAAAAAAACCATGAGTATTCCATTTTAAATCCTTATTAGCTCACCTGAGCCATTAGGCTCACAAGGTGGGCTTATAGGATGGCCATGATCCGTCGTCCGTCCGTCCGTCGTCCGTCCGTCGTCCGTCCGTCCGTCGTCCGTCCACAATTTCAAAGATCTTCTTCTCTGAAACCGCTTGGCCAACCAAAGCCAAATTTTGTATGAAGCATCTATAGGAAGGGGGAACCAATGTGTATAATATAAGAAATCCAGGTCACATGACCAAGATGGCCGCCATGCCCATATATGGTAAAAACCCTTCAAAAAACTTCTTCTCCAGAACCGGTGGACTGATTTCAACGAAACTTGGCACAAAGCATTGATGGCTCAAGCACTACAACGTGTATATAAATCATGACCCTGTGATGACTTTGACCTATTTTACGGCAAGGTCAACATAGGTCGCCAATGCATTTGAATGGGGAAAACTTTTAAATGTCATTTAAAGTCATTTAAAGTGAAAGTCTTGCAGGAAATGGGCAGTAGGACTGAATATTAATGATTCTGAAAAAGATTGGACCCCAGGGGCTCATCTGCCCCCACCCCGGGGCAATATACATGTATATTACCATAATATTCAAACATCTTCTCTTCTCAAACCGCTTGGCGAATCAAAGCCAAATTTTATGTGAAGCGTCTATGGAATGGGGGAATTAATGTATATATAAATTATCTAGTTTACATGACCAAGATGGCTGCCATGCCCATATATGGTAAAAACCCTTCAAAAATCTTCTTCTCCGAATCTGGTGGACCGATTTCAAAGAAACTTGGCATGAAGCACCAATGGCTGAAGTACTACAATGTATATATAAATCATGACCCTGTGGTGACCTTGATATATTTTACGACAAGGTCAACATAGGTCGCCAATGCATTGGAATGGGGAAAACTTTTAAAAAGTCATTTGAGGTGAAAAGCTTGCAGGAAATGGTTAGTAGGACTAAATATTAATGATTCTGAAAAAAAAAAATGGACCTAAGGGCTCATATGCCCACACCCTGGGGCAATATACATGTTTATTACCATAATATTCAAACATCTTCTCCTCTGAAACCACTTGGCCAATTGAAGCCAATTTTTATGTGAAGCATCTATAGGATGGGGGAACCAATGTGTATATTAATAATCTAGGTCACATGACCAAGATGGCGGCCATGCCCATATATGGTAAAAACCCTTCAAATATCTTCTTCTCTAAAACCAATAGATTGATTTCAATGAAACTTGGCATGAAGCATCCATGGCTAAAGTACTACAATGTATATATGATCATATAAATCATGACCCTGTGATGACCTTGACCAAGTTTATGGCAAGGTCAACATGGGTTGCCCATGCATTTGAATGGGAAAAACTGTTAAAATGTCACTTGAAGGGAAAAGCCAGCAAGAAATTGGCAAATGGACAGAATATTGATTATTCTGAAAAAAGAAAACGGCCCAAGGGCTTCATCTGCCCCTGCACTGGGGTTAAATACCATAATATTCAAACATGTTTATTGGTATATGCAGCAGACTCAGGTGAGCGTTTACAGGACCATTGGTTTATTGTTACATCTTTCAACATTTTCCAACACTGCACCACCAAGTTTGTAAGAAGCCTGAGTTTTACTAGTCCGTTTGTTTGTCAGCTGCATCATGTTGCACTTGACAGGTTGGCCCATTCCGGGACAAACTACCTAAAAAGGTACAAGTAGGCAATGATCAGGAAATGGCGCAATCAGAGGGAACTAAAATGACACTTAGGTACGTATACCAAGAAAACATTGTAAGCCGAGTGAGCAGCTATTCCCCAATAGGCGGCCACTCACTTGCCCGAACTGAGCTAAAAATATGAAAACGTACATAAGGCTCAAGCAGCACAAAACTCGACTCCAAAACACAAAACAGGACAATGACGATCAATATCATTTTGAAGTTTCACTGTATCCTCCACATTCTTAATTTCGCGTTAACAAACACAATCATCAGCAAAGAGTCTAATTTCCGATTCAATATCCGAGGTGTTATCATTAGCTCGACTGCACGAAGTGCATAGAGCTATTGCAGTCACTCCAGTCGTCCACATTCCCGTTCCCGTGCGCGTTCCCGTGCGCGTCACACTTGCGTTAAAGTTTTCTAGAAGTCCTTATCTTGACAACCACTCATCAGAAAGCATTCATACTTGGACCATAGATACCCTGTAGGGTTAGCTTTCATTTTATGGCATCGGGCCCTTGGGTTCAGGCCAGGGGGTGGGGCTGGAGGTTAAAATCTAGAACACTTTCAAAAATGGCCGTTCTTGCATTAACGTTTTCTAGAAGTCCATATCTTGACAATCACTTATCAGAAAGCATTCATACTTGGACCATAGATACCCTGTAGGGTTAGCTGTGTAACTTTTACGAGGAGTCCATATCTTGACAACAACTTATCATAAAGCGTTCATACTTCATACACTTTAGGTTCCATGACATCGGTCGAACCACTGGGTCAGAGTCATGGGGGTGGGGCTAGAGGTCAAAATCTAGAACTCCCTTATTTTTTTAATTACTTAGGAAGATGGTTGGTCATTCATCATTTGACTTTGCGACACTGACTTGTGTGTCATGACGGTAAGGGTCGGTTGACCTACTTTCCATGGTTCAGTAATTTTGCCTTATATCTTGACACTCAATTAATATATTTTCTTACTTCTTTCAGATTATGAGTGAGTATGACCAGGCCTTTGACTCTAATATACTTATAGGTCACTGTGACCTAATTTCGCGGTTCAGTGATTTTGCCTTATATCTTGACACTCAATTAGTATATTTTCATAGTGAGTATGACCAGACCTTTGACCCCAATATACTTATAGGTCACTGTGACCTAATTTCACGGTTCAGTGATTTCGCCTTATATCTCGCCACTTAATTGGTTTATGAACAAACTTCTTTCACACTATGTTTGTGTTTGACATGACCTTTGACCCTAAAGTAGTCCTAGGTCATTATGACCCAATTTCACGGTTCAGTGATTTTGCCTTATATCTCGGCACTCAATTGGTATATGAACATACTGTTTTCACGATATGTTTGCGTATGACAAGACCTTTGACCCTGAAGTATTCCTAGGTCACTGTGACCTAATTTCATGGTTCAGTGATTTTGCCTTATATCTCGACACTCAGTTGGTATTTTTTCTTCCTTCTTTCAGATTATGAATGAGTATGACCAGACCTTTAACCCAAACGTACTTTTAGGTCACTATGCCCTAATTTCATGGTTCAGTGATTTTGCCTTATATCTCGGCACTCAATTAGTTTATGAACAAACTTCTTTCACACTATGTTTGCGTATGACAAGACTTTTGACCCTAAAGTAGTCATAGGCCATTATGACCTAATTACACGGTTCAGTGATTTTCCCTTATATCTCGGCACTCAATTGGTATATGAACATACTTCTTTTACGATATGTTGACAGACCTTTGACCGTAAAGTATTCCTGGGTCACTGTGACCTAATTTCATGGTTCAGTGACTTTGCCTTATATCTCGACACTCAGTTGGTATTTTTTCATACTTCTTTCTGATTATGAATAAGTATGACCAGAACTTTAACCCAAACATACTTATAGGTCAATATGACCTTATTTCATGGTTCAGTGATTTTGCTTTATATCTCAACTCTCAATGGTTGATCATATTTCTTTTTCATTATGAGTAAGTATGCCTAGACCTTTGACCCTGAAGTATTTATAGGCCAGTGTGACCTTATTTCACGGTTCAGTGATTTTGCCTTGTATCTTGGCACTCAGTTGGTATATGAACACACTTCTTTCACAATATGAGTGAGACCTTTAAATCTTTGGTTGTTATAGTTAATTTTCATGGTTCAATGATTTTGCCTTATTGCATCAAGGCAAAGAGATGTATGAGCATAATGCTTTGGGTTACAGGTCGGGTTTGGCCTAATGTTTGACAAAGGTCAGAAGCAGTCGAGCACGCTGTCCTGCGACAGCTCTTATTTATATGATACACTTTGCATACACTTTACATGGCCAAGTCCTGGAGGTTGTCACAAGTGCAAAGTACTTGGGGTTGATATCTCCAGTGGCCTATTCTGGAATCCCCACATAGACCACATAACTAAAATTGCCACTCTGGCCTTAAGCCGAGGATCACTGTAAGCTGTCTGATATGGGTTGTCATGGTCACACTTGTTTTTGGCTGTCCATTTCTGGACGCTAAACTTTATCCAGCGGAAAATTAAGACAAAGAATCAAAAGGTACGAGAGACTGCCTATAACGCCCTCAGCTGGAGTATGCCGCCCCAGTTTGGGACCCACACACTAAGGAGAAGGTACTCCAGCCGGAAAAAGTACAACGCATGGCAGCACGCTGGACCAGCGCATCTGCCTAGAATGTCCGTGAGGGCGTATGGCAGTATACGAAGATAGATAGATAGAAGAATAACAATGGACAAAGAACGGTGCCCTGAGGGACACCAGATACAGCAGGAGCCCAGTCAGATTTAACGCCATTTATCACAACTCTTTGTTGTCTGTAGCAAAGGAAAGCATCAATCCATTTAATTGTCTTCCCACCAGTTCCATAACTGAACAATTTGCTTTTAAGGAGTTTGTGTGGAAGAGTTAAAAGCTTTTTCAAAATCCAAGATAAACGTATCAACCTGACCTTGATTGTCTAAGGTTTTTGCCCAATCATCAATCACTGTAACTAACTGAGTTTCACAGCTATGGGATTTCCTGAATGCATGTTGCCTGTGTGACAAAAGCTGATGTTCATCCAAATGAGACATGATATTAGAACACACTATATTATATGTTCCAGAAGTTACGCAGGTCAAGGAAGCTGGGCGATAATTGCAAACAAGGGACCTCTAAAATGCGGGTGCGTTCCTTTACCGGAATGGACCGGAATTGACATAATTACCGGAATGGACAATGCTGTGGCTTTGGGTGCTTTAAATAGTATTTTAGATGCATAAATGTCACTTCTGTAGTCGTGTAAGTTGTTTGCATAGGACAAATTTCATCTCAGTATAGCAAATTTGACTTCACAAGGTGATGAGGATAGCTCAGGGGGTGGGGTACCGTGTGGGGCCAGTGTTCAGCATTGTTCAGAGGTTTCTTTGATAAAAACAATAGAGTGATCACCAATGGTTGTTCTACAGCAAAACACAATGGTGAATGGAAGTATAAATTAGCTTAAAAAGTGTTGGCACTTTGACCTATAAGCACATGCTCCTCGGCTAGGCGCTAACCCGTCATTCGGAACACAATTTAAATGTACTTATACCACATACATTCTATGCATAGTCTAGGCCAATCTGTCCTCAAAAATGAAATGGAAAGTACTTCAGGACAAATATAAATGTCCATGCCGGTAGTCCATTCCGGTAATTATGTCCATTCCGGTCCATTCCGGTTAAGGAACGCACCGCTAAAATGCCCTTCCTATATTCCAAAAGTGATTTAAACATATACGAACAGTATATGTTCGTATATGTTGCTGAAACAGTATTTCGTTATCAAACAGTATAAAAAATCAAACAGGCTGAGTTGACCCGGCCGAGTTGACCCGATGCCGAGTTGACTCGGTGGGCGAGTTGGTACCAGGCCGAGTGGACCCGCTTCCTACAAAAACGGCGTGCATGTTGTAAATATAAACAAATTCGCTAAAAGAAAGGGAAAAAAATCCGAGCTGAGGCTTCGAAAAAGCTTTGTTTTAAACCGATAGTTCTCTTGTATGTACTCTTTATGTGTTTCTCTATCGACAGTCCTATTAAAGAATAATTTGGTGACGATCGTTGAAGAAAAAACCTCAAATCATCCTGCTGAAGAGAAAGTTTTATGGCATTTTCCACTTCCTACTTTCGTTTTCAAGCGTCACATATTTGTACACCGGTGAAGGCAAATTTGGCGCATCTGCCAATTTGACTCATTGTTAATATTTTGGTATGTGCAATCATCAGATCGGACCAGAATGGACTGGATAGGACATAATTACCAGATCGTACCTATTTTTTCATTGATGTTCTGATGGCTGTGGCTAGAATACCGTATTGTATCTTTAGCCTGTGGGCTAGAGATACGGTACCGTATCTTTCTTTCTTTCTTAAGATACTGATTCAATCAATTTCTGATCATCACCTCAGGTGTGCAGTGGGTGGCTAAATTTTGAATTTAGCGAAATAGAGGGAAAACATTCGGGATGTGCCATTAAAAGACTCTAGAAAGGCTAAAGGTTTGGTATAGATTAAAAGTCATAATATACTATTTTCAGGTGAGTTTTAAGTTAGCCTGTATCGGAAATGGATAAAGGTGCGGAAGACTAGAGATACAGACTTAAGGAAACAATCTTAATGGATAAAGTCTCAGATCCAATAAATCCCGGATAGGTAACTACAGTATATTTATGGTATTTATTGGAAATATGTGGTCTCGGCTAGATTGTCAAAGCTGTAATTGATAAAGTTTATAAGCTGATAATTTAATTATTTGAGCAAGTATCCATGATATGTTTTCAAAAAGCATTAGCCTAATATATTAACTTTAAGACAGTATCATTTTATTTCTGGAGAAACCAACATGTTCCAGAGTTCTCGATAACTCCAATCTGGGTGTATTTTTACGCATGTTTTTCGTTTCGTACGCCTAAAATTCACTGCCATGGATTCTCGCTTACGCCATGTTTTTTCTGGTGACGCGTCCAAAACTTGAAAAAATAAGCTACCGCGGAAAGATCAAGGCAGAATAGCCGCAAGACATTGTTCAAAGATCAAGCAAGTGACTGACACGTGCCACTAATGTGGGGAAGCAAGTAGGCGTGAACTAATTGTGCCCATATCCAATCAGAGCGCAGTAAACATCAAGTTTTTGTTGATGGAGATTGACAGGTCAATTTTCACGGATCACAAATTTGTGTTGATTCAATGGATGTTTATTGTCAGGTCCTTATCTACACAAAGGGATGATAGGAAAACAAGATGTTGAAAAATATTATTAGCAATCATTGAAGAAAGTGTTCGCAGATCTATATGTTCGTCGTAATTTCGGTATGAAAACTCGCTTACGGAATTGGAACAATGTACACAATGGAGAGATCGTTTTCTGGTGTGATTTGTGTTTTTTGCATTCATTTCCAACCCTATTTGCATAGAAATTCTCTGAATGAGAGAATGTATCACAATTTCAATTGCCTTTAAGAAATTCCGAATGAGAAATTGGCAGAAAAGAAGAGAAAAAAACCCACCTTTCTACCGCCACGAAAACTTATGACATTACATCGGTCCCCTTAAAACACAGGCATATTTTTTATAGAGCAGTCTCTGGCATCGGTATTGGCCTGAATTGCTTTCATGTGTGATAAAAAACACTCATTTATAAATTTTGGCTGCTTCAACTTCAGTAAAGTTGACAGAATCTTATCAATTATTTTGCGACGTCTGGAAAAACAAGTATTGGCTTTTGTTAAAAAAAAAAAATAATAATATTTTTTTTTTTTTTTTTTTTTGTTTGTTTTGTTTTGTTTACAGGATGTACAAATTTTAGGTGGAATCCTAGTTGAGAAAAAAGTTATTGAAATATATTTATAAGGTAAAACTCCAAGTTTTCTTGGTCAAACTCCAAGTTTTCATTTCTGACTCCAACTTTTTCCAGTGATGGATTCTTAGAATCCTGTTTTCAAAATCCTAGTGAGAACTCTGATGTTCTTCACAAATCGTCAAGAAAGCTAGGTGTCAAATTTCATTGTTTTCCAGATTTTGGTAAAAATGAAGGGAAAAACTCCATTTGCATTCAAAGTAACTTAAATTTTTTGATCAAACATGATAAAAACTTCTTATTAGAGCCTTAGTTGTCACAAACTCATTTTAGACCATCCTAATGTGTTTTGTGATACTTAAAATCAAGCACAGACAACATGAATTGACACTCACTTTAGTGCCTTATCCAGGTTATTTTGGATCCGAGATAAAGTTGATCATGAATTGTCAGTCAATTAAAAACAAAAAGGCTGAAATTCACACTGTCATAGAATCGGCTAAACCTGACATCATATTGGGAAATGAGTCATGGTTAACCCCTGACATAAGAAACTCAGAGATTTTTCCTGAATCTGGAAAGACAGAGCTAGTGACGCGCATGGTGGTGTTTTTATTGCCTTTAGGCGTGATCTTCTCTGTACTGAAGCTCCGGAATTGGACACCAAGTGCGAAATAATTTGGTGTAAGTTGAACATTATTGGATGTAGGACTTTGTACCTTGGAGCATTCTATCGCCCCTCTAGGTTCCCAACTCAGGAGCTTGAATTGAAATATCTTGAGGATTTTAATACATCACTCTCTCGGATTATGTCAAATAAAAATGCCCATGTTCTTGTGACTTCAATTGTGGTGATATTGAGTGGAGCACAATGCAGGTACCCGAAGGGGTCCCAAAGAGGCCAATTCAGACTAAACTCGTAAGCATTATACAAGATCACTGCCTCTCCCAGATGGTTAACATACACACCTGAGAAGACAAGACCCTTGATTTTACTCTTTACAAACTCACCATCCCCAATTAACCGTGTTAAAGGGTGTTAAAGGGATGCCCCCGATCGGCAAAGCAGATCATGACATTGTCTATGTTGAGTACGACATTAAGGCTAAATGGATCCAGCAGGCCCCACGTAAGATCTTTCTATATAAACGAGCGGACATGGACGGTCTACATGACCATCTGGCGCGCTACAGGGATTCGTTCCTTTCATCTGACCATAGTCGCATGTCAGTTAATGATATGTGGGTCAGTTTCAAGTCTGAGGTTCTCTCGGCTATTGAAAGATTTATTCCATCAAAAATGACCAAAACAAAATACAGCTTACCTTGGATCGATAGTTCGATCAAATGCTTGATTAGGAAACGCGATAAGCTTTACTTTCGTGCTCGCAAGTCAAGTAGCCCTGACATAAAGAACCATTACAAACGGTTCAGAGCACATGTTCAAAAGAGCATTAGAGATGCATATTGGAAGCATGTTACCAATATCTTCTCATTTGAAAATGATAGCCCTGATCCCGACTGTCTCCGGAAAAATGAGAAGGCAAAAACGTTTTGGTCATTTGTCAAGTCCCTTAAAAAAGACGCGTCTGGGATCAATACCCTTAGAGAAAACAGAATTTTGAAGACTGACACCTTGGATAAGGCCAACATTTGTAATAGGCAGTTTCAGTCAGCCTTCACTCGCGAAACAAATGATGAAATCCCCTCCAAAGGCACAGGTCCCTTCACCGCCATGGGTGAAATTACAGTTGACCCCAAGGGGGTCACTAAACTGCTGAACAATTTGAATATACATAAGGCGCCTGGGCCAGATGGCCTGAGTGCTAGGGTGTTGAAAGAATGTAGTTCTGAAATTGCTCCTATCCTGGCCTGTATCTACAATGAGTCGCTTGCTCAGGGTGCTGTACCAGATGATGTAGCCCCGGTATTTAAGAAAGGTGAGAAATATGATGCAGCTAACTATCGACCGGTGTCGCTTACTTGCATCTGTTGCAAAACTCTAGAGCATATAATAGTCAGCAATATAAACAAGCACCTGGCCCTTGAAAGCATCCTTGCTGATTGTCAACATGAGTTCCGAAGTCAAAGGTCTTGCAAAACCCAGTTAGTTCAGTTTTATCATGACTTAGTTAGTAATCTGGATCGAGCTGTGAACAGTGGGCATAAGCAAACAGACGTGATTGTCACAGATTTCTCTAAGGCCTTTGACAAGGTCCCACATAAAAGGTTATTATACAAACTTGACTTTTACAGGATTAGAGGATCTACACATAAGTGGATCGACTCATGGCTCTCTGAGCGCTCTCAAAAAGTGGTATTAGATGGCCGAGCCTCAGATCCAGTCCTGGTTCTATCTGGTGTCCAGCAAGGATTGGTCTTGGGACCGGTCCTATTTCTTATTTTCATCAATGATCTTCCGGAGATAATATCAGGTCATCTGTTTGGCTATTCGCTGATGATTGTGTTTTGTACAGGAATATCAAGTCTCCATTGGATTGTCACATTTTGCAAGATGACCTGAATAGCTTGGCCAAATGGGAAATGGATTGGCAAATGAAATTTAATGTTAGCAAATGTCATTCAATGAGGGTGACTCGGCTACACCCAAGCAATCATATACAGTTCAGCTACACATTGCATCAGCAAACATTAGAACAGGTTCAGTCCGCTAAATACCTAGGTTTAACTATTACAGACAACCTTGATTGGGGTCAACATATTTCCGAAATTACATGCAAGGCAACTAAGACTTGGCTTTCTTCGGTGCAATTTGGCATTGGCACCTAGGCATACTAAAGAAGTTGCATACAAAACATTGGTTCGCCCTCAACTTGAGTATGCAGCTCCTATTTGGCATCCCTATAATGAAACTCAGACTGCTAAGGTGGATAAGGTGCAGAAGACTGCAGCCAGGTGGACCTGCAGGAGATGGAGGAACTCCAGTAGCGTCGGTGATATGCTTGACGAGCTTGAGTGGCCATCCCTGCGGTCCCGCAGAGAGCGGTCCTCCTTAACCTTCTTCTACAAGATACACTCTGGTACAGTGTCTCTTGATAAAGACAAATACCTGACCCCGGCACCCAACCTAAGGCGAACTCAGGCATCGCATGAATCACAGTATACAAGACAATTTGCCTATAGTGATGCCCTGAAAAACTCATTTTCCCCCAGAACTATTTCGGTTCGGAATAGTCTCCCTTCTTCAGTGGTCGCATCTAAGACCATTGAGGAATTTAAGGCTTCTATATAATCATAGGCCCAGAGGCATGCGTTTTAGTATGCTTCTATCTATATCTTGTAAATAGTTTTGATGGCCCACCGCAAATGTTTTTTTCCCTTGACTAAAGTCTAAATTTAGCCACCCACCCCACACCTGAGGTGATGATCAGAAATTGATCGACTCAGTACAGTACCTTAATTAGGCTGCGTTTTTACGTAATTACCCAATTAAAATATGAAAAAACGCAAGTAATAACGATCTGGGTGCGTAAGAAAACGCAAAAGAAATCGCCGATACGCAATACCGGAAAAATCAATTGCGTACCGGTTTTTATCAGTGTGCGCCGCACAACGGCTTACGCCGTCTACATTAAACAAAAATGTCATTGGACATGCGCAAATCGATCGATTGGAAGCCATTTCTTTTCTGTTTTTTCGTTGGTTGACTGCGATTTTTAGCTCACCTGAGCCGTCAGGCTCACAAGGTGAGCTTATAGTATACCCATGCTCCGTCGTCCGTCCGTCGTCCGTCCGTCATCCGTCCGTCCGTCGTCCACAATTTTCAAAGATCTTCTACTCTGAAACAGCTTGGCCAATCAAAGCCAAATTTTACATGAAGCATCTATGGGAAGGGGGAACCAATGTGTATATAGATAATCCAGGTCACATGACCAAGATGGCCGCCATGCCCATATATGGTAAAAACCCTTCAAAAATCTTCTTCTCCGGAACCACTGGACCGATTTCAACCAAACTTGGCATGAAGCATCGATGACTCAAGTACTACAATGTATATATAAATCATGACCTTGCGGTGACCTTGACCTATTTTACGGCAAGGTCAACATAGGTCGCCTTTGCATTTGAATGGGAAAAATTGTTAAATTGTCATTTAAAGGAAAAATCTTGCAGAAAATGAGCAGTAGGACTGAATATTAATGATTCTGAAAAAAATTGGGCACCAGGGGCTCATCCGCCCCCACCCCGGGGCAATATACATGTATATTATCATAATATTCAAACATCTTCTTCACTGAAACTGCTTGGCCAATCAAAGCCAAATTTTACATGAAGCATCTATGGGAAGGGGGAACCAATGTGTATATAAATAATCCAGGTCACATGACCAAGATGGCCGCCATGCCCATATATGGTAAAAACCCTTCAAAAATCTTCTTCTCCAGAACCGGTTGACTGATTTCAACGAAACTTGGCACGAAGCATTGATGGCTCAAGTACTACAATGTGTATATAAATCATGACCCTCTGATGACCTTGACCTATTTTACGGCAAGGTCAACATAGGTCACCAATGCATTTGAATGGGGAAAACTTTAAAATGTCATTTAAAGTGAAAGTCTTGCAGGAAATGGGCAGTAGGACTGGATATTAATGATTCTGAAAAAAATTGGACCCCAGGGGCTCATGTGCCCCCACCCCGGGGCAATATACATGTATATTTCCATAATATTCAAACGTCTTCTCCTCTGGAACCGCTTGGCCAAACAAAGCCAAATTTTATGTGAAGCATCTATAGAATAGGGGAATCAATGTGTATATAAATAATCTAGGTCACATGACCAAGATGGCCGCCATGCCCATATATGGTAAAAACCCATCAAAAATCATCTTCTCTGAAACCAATAGACTGATTTCAAGGAAACTTGGCGTGAGGCATCGATGGCTAAAGTACTCCAATGCGTATATAAATCATGACCCTGTGATGACCTTGACCAAGTTTATGGCAAGGTCAACATGGGTTGCCTATGCATCTGAATTGGGAAAACTGTTAAAATGTCATTTGAAGGAAAAAGCCAACAGGAAATTGGCAAATGGACAGAATATTGAAGATTCTGAAAAAAGAAAATGGCCCAACGGCTTCATCTGCCCCTGCACTGGAGTTAAATACCATAATATTCAAACATGTTTATTGGTATATGCAGCTGATCTCAGGTGAGCGTTTACAGGACCATTGGTCCTCTGGTAGTTAATTCTCTCAACCAATCAATGTTTCCCTTTTATTTTATGCTATGCAAAAGCGAAAGTAGAAGAAAATAAGGAAAGTACACCTCAAACATCATTTTTACCAAATTGTTTTCCATTTTACCCAATTGATTGAAAATAGAGTGCGTAACAGAATTGAACTTACCCAATTAAAATTCCAGATACGCAATTGAATGAAAAAGGGGTGTGTAAATACCCTATAGGCTAAAAAATTAATTAAGGTACTGTCAGTATCAGAAGATAGATAGAGATTTCAATTTTATTTCTAACCCCGTGGAACAAAATTTTCAATGAATATATTTGAGTGTGTGTTTGACTGTGCAACATCATCGATCATTATCTACAATAATTTGAGCGACATCAAAGGATATAAAGCCAAATCGCAGTATGAAAGTTTCTAACGATAGGTGAAGATAATAATAAGATAATGTTAGCCTTGATTAGTTGCTTTACCATCAATACGATGTCCGCGTCTCAATGTGCAAACAACAAACACGGCATTAATGAAGTGTTGATTTATTTTGTTCTACTGCTAAACCCCTGAAGTAAGACATTGGCATTGTTTGATTTGCCAATTATTATTTGGCAAATGCTTTTAAATTTTGTTATGGTTAATTGAGTAACTGCAAAATAAAACAATTAAGCTATTACTCAATTCAATCGCCGTACAATTATATAACATGCATGCAAATCTTGATTCATACGGTCAGAATGGCTCATATACTTCACATGGGGCAAAAATTTGAAAACTATCAAGCATTTGAAAGTGCTATTGAGTGCTATCAGAATGTCTATAGCGTTCAGTTCTAGAAGAGAGATTCTAGAAGTGTAGAAAAGGTGCAAGTGCGTATTTCGTTTAATGTGAACGAAAGATTGAAATACTATGAGGTTACATTCTAGTGTATCTATCTATCGTCTGTCTATCTATCTATCTATCTATCTATCTATCTATCTATCTATCTATCTATCTATCTATCTATCTATCTATCTATCTATCTATCTATCTATCTATCTATCTATCTATCTATCTATCTATCTATCTATCTATCTATCTATCTATCTATCTATCTATCTATCTATCTATATCTATATCTATCTATTCTATTCTATTCTATTCTTTTCTATTCTATTCTATTCTATTCTATTTGAATTGTGGAATTTGGCGGCTCTCTAAGTCAGTGCATTTACTTGAAAATTTTGACATTTTCTTATACAAGTTTGCAATTTCAAAGTTAGAATCTGTAGTTGAAAACATGCAAACCGGTTTTGTCTCTTACATATTTTTAGCTCACCTGAGCCGAAGGCTCACAGGTGAGCTTATAGGATAGGCAGGCATCCGTCGTCGTCGTCCATCGTCGTCGTCCGTCCACAATTTCAAAGAAGAATATTTCTGAAGCTAGTAGGCCGATCTTGATCAAATTTAATGTGAACGGGGGATTGATGGCATTAGGTTTTGGAGCAGATTGTATCAAAATTGTGGTTTCCATGGCAACAGATAGGTCCCATAGACTTACAATGGGAAAAACTAAAAAAATCTTCTTCTCTGAAACCACTAGGCCCACAGCTTTGATATTTGGTATGTAGCAATGGCTTATGGTCCTCTACATAAATTATGCCATTCATGCCCCTGGGGTCAAATTTGGCCACACCCCGGGGGTCGATAGTCTCCATAGACTTACTATGGGAAAAAAAATCAAAAATCTTCTTCTCTGAAACCACAGGGCCCACAGCTTTGATATTTGGTATGTGGCAATGGCTAATGGTCCTCTACATAAATTGTGCCAGCCATGCCCCTGGGGTCAAATTTGGCCACGCCCCGGGGGTGGATAGTTTCCATAGACTTACAATTGGAAAAACTAAAAAAATCTTCTTCTCTGAAACCACTAGGCCCACAGCTTTGATATTTGGTATGTAGCAATTGCTAATGGTCCTCTACATAAATTGTGCCATTCATGCCCCTGGGGTCAAATTTGGCCACGCCCCGGGGGTTGATAGTCTCCATAGACTTACTATGGGAAAAAAATTAAAAAATCTTCTTCTCTGAAACCACAGGGCCCACAGCTTTGATATTTTGTAGGTGGCAATGGCTAATGGTCCTCTACATAAATTGTGCCAATCATGCCCCTGGGGTCAAATTTGGCCACGCCCCGGGGATCGATAGTCTCCATAGACCTACAATAGGAAAAAAAACTAAAAAAATCTTCTTCTCTGAAACCACTAGGCCAACAGCTTTGATATTTGGTATGTAGCAATGGCTAATGGTCCTCTACATAAATTTTGCCATTCATGCCCCTGGGGTCAAATTTGGCCACGCCCCGGGGGTTGATAGTCTCCATAGACTTACTATGGGAAAAAAATTAAAAAATCTTCTTCTCTGAAACCACAGGGCCCACAGCTTTGATATTTTGTATGTGGCAATGGCTTATGGTCCTCTACATAAATTGTGCCAATCATGTCCCCGGGGTCAAATTTGGCCACGCCCCGGGGGTCGATAGTCTCCATAGACCTACAATAGGAAAAACTGAAAAAATCTTCTTCTCTGAAACCACTAGGCCCACAGCTTTGATATTTGGTATGTAGCAATGGCTAATTGTCCTCTACATAAATTGTGCCATTCATGCCCCTGGGGTCAAATTTGGCCACGCCCCGGGGGTTGATAGTCTCCATAGACTTACTATGGGGAAAAAAAAAAAAATCTCCTTCTCTGAAACCACTAGGCCCACAGCTTTGATATTTGGTATGTAGCAATGGCTAATGGTCCTCTACATAAATTGTGCCATTCATGCCCCTGGGGTCAAATTTGGCCAGGCCCCGGAGGTTGATAGTCTCAATAGACTTGCTATGGGAAAAAAAATTCAAAAATCTTCTTCTCTGAAACCACAGGGCACACAGCTTTGATATTTTGTATGTGGCAATGGCTAATGGTCCTCTACATAAATTGTGCCAGCCATGCCCCTGGGGTCAAATTTGGCCATGCCCCGGGGGTAGATAGTCTCCATAGACTTACAATGGGAAAAACTAACAAAAATCTTCTTCTCTGAAACCAAAAGGCCCAGAGCTTCTATATTTTGTATGTAGCAATGTTTGGTAGTCCCCATTATAAATTGTGACAGTCATGCCCCTGGGTCAAATTTGGCCATGCCCCGGGGGTCAATAGTGTCCATGCATAGACTTTCATTGGTCGATTCTCAGTTAATTTAAATCTCATGAGCTTACAATGTGATAATCTCTCAGGTGAGCTACAGGACCAATGGTCCTCTAGTTAGTTGTTATATGCATAATTTCCCAATAGCGCTTACAAAGTCCTAATGCACACCAGCTTTACAGAATAAATTATGCTAAATTTTGTCAAATTTCTGCTGGTACGTATCAACGAGGTTGCAACACTATGTAAATACATCCTGTATTGGCATTGTGAGGAATTTGAAGCAACTCATGAAAGTTAGAAAAAAAATCACTTTATTGCCTCATGAAATGTCGAAATGACATTTCACACTTAACATGCTTAACTTCACACTGAGAAAATTGTAGCTATCATTGAGTATATGAGCCGCCCCATGGGAAAACCAACAATCTGCATATGCGAAAACAAAGGCGCAGATCAGCTTCACGGTAACCGCAAAGATGATCAGCGCCTTTGTTTTCGCTACTCGGATAGTACAATCCCTCTACTTCCTAAATACGAAGTTTCATGCTTCTAGCTGTCTTCTGTTACTGTGCAGTCCGGTTTGTGTCGGACCTGTTTGGGAACCACATTGTTGGTTTTCCCACAAGGCGGCTCATATAATTGTTGTGCTCAAGCAATTACCAACAATTAACGCTAGTATGCTACTACTGTTAAGATTATTGTACATGTGTAGAGCTTGCCCAACAATGAAACTGTGAGAAAAACAAGTCGCCCATAAATATTTATTTTTATGATTCTTTAGGATACTTGCAATGATTCAACTTAAAACTCACCTGAATATATTATTGACTTTTAATCTATACCGTACCTTTTAATAGCCATTTCTGATATAGGCTAAAGATATGGTATCGTATCTCTAGCCGCCAGGCTAAAGATACGGTACCGTATCTCTGGCCCACAGGCTAAAGATACGGTACCGTATCTCTGGCCCACAGGCTAAAGATACGGTACCATATCTCTAGCCACTGCCTTTAGCAATAAGCTCGTGTATTTTCAGTCATTTTAACATCCTAGCCCTTCGAGCAACTTTGTGGTTGGTCATAGTTGTTCTTTTCCAATTTAGAGTTATGAATTTGGCGACAAGCTGCTAGGTTCATGTTTGAAGATTCTAAAATACCGAATATGTACAAAACCATGCCAAACTATGCACAGCAGACTAAAAACTACATGAAGATATTCATTAGATCATTGTAAACTTTTCTTGCATTAACAGAATCAAAACAATTTATACATCAACTGATTGCATTCGATCTTTTTCCATACTAAAGAGAAACTAACAAATCAATGGTAGGTAGGTTTTCCTCCAGTATGTGGAGATTTGGAGACATGGATTTTTGGTCCTGGTACCCTTCTAAATTCAGTTTTACCCCCACATTAAGCACTAGACATGTTTTGTATGATGACATGCCATGAAATATTCAAGTGAATGCATGTGAAAGCCATAAATAAAAGGGAAATTTAGGTCCGATTCGGTAATTGTGTCCGATCCGATCCAATCCTGTCCGATCCGATGATTACACTAACTGATAATATTTTTCTTTGGAAGTCCTGAATTATTATTATTTTGTGGCATGGGTAATGAAACACATTAGAATGATTTTGGATGGTAAATTTGAGTAATCTCTCTTGAAATAATTGAGAAAATGCTGATTTATTTTCACTAAACGAGTTTTTTTGTAGAATTTATTTGTCATTCTAACACACCTCGCCTATATAGCCAATGGTAAAAAAACGTGTTATATTGTGCAACAATTTCACTGGGCGAATAAGCGTGACGTTACTTTGCGGCATTTGTGACGTCAGCTATCCCACAAAGCAGCGTTAGACGGTGAAACGTCATTTTAGCGCACAACAAACGTAATAAGTGTGTGTAAATACCAGCATTACAGTCAAATATTTGGCGGGATATCTGCAATGCAATGGTGGAAAGCTGAACGATATTGACGGTTTCAGCAACATTTATTCCGTTTATTGTGTGTTAGAATCGAAATAGATCAGCTCAAGTGCGTGAATTGTTGAGTAATAATTCACTGTTTGTCGGTCAGTTGTAAGAAGATAAATCACTCGCGCTACGCGCTCGTGATTTGATCTTCTTTACAACTGACCTCCAAACAGTGAATTATTACTCAACAATTCACTGCTAGAGCTGATCTATTTCTTAAATAGCAATTACGAAATGATCAGGAACATAACTGTTCATAAATCAACGACTAAATACACAATCCAGGTTTAATGGGATGGGTTTGTCAGGGTGGGCAATCAAAGACTGCTGAAGAATTCAATGCTCTTATTTAGATCTGGGGTTCAGAGGTATACGTGTTAGTATGCCTCTGTCTAGCTTCTTGTAAATAGTTTTGATGGCCCATCCCGTATGTTTTCCCTATTTTGCTAAATTCAAAATTTAGCACCCACCCAACACCTGAGATGATGATCAGAAATTGATCGTATGTCATGTATAATAGGAATTTATCTTTTCAACGACCATCGTGGTTAAAATTAATATTACAGTGATTACAGAGGTAAAGTTAAAAGTGAGGAATGCTCAGGAAGGGGTGCTATCAGAGCCAAAGTCCTGCTAAAAACCTGATAGGGAAATAACCAAACTGACAATTAGACACTGATATATGAGCCGCATCATGGGAAAACTGGATTTTTGCATATGCAAAAACAAAGGCTCTGATCAGCTGTGCAGTTAAACTGCACAGCTGATCAGGGCCTTTGTTTTCACTACTCGGATAGTACAATTCCTCTCCTACTTATAGCCAAAATTTCAAGCCTCTAGCCTGCTTCTCTGACTGTACAGGTCGATTTGTGTTGCACCTGGTCAAAAACCCCTAAGACCTGTTTTCTTGCTGGTCAGCTCAGGTGATACAAAGAGAACATATGGTAAACCAAGTGAGCAACTTTTTCCCTTAAGATGATCACTGAGTTTACATGCACTTGACTAGATAAGAAAATGATGGCTTCTTTTGCAGGGTCACTGTTGATGGTAACATTGCAAAATGGAGGAAGAAACGGAACAGCAACAGTCTTGCAACTATTACAGACTGGTTACGCTGCTTATTGACATCGGTGGGGAGGTGCTGAGAGACGAATTGTTGAAAGAAATTCCATTGAACACATTTGGAAATGTCCTACAAAACAATATTAATTTATTGACAAGATTAAGGAATATGAAAGTTCTGACAGAACCTCAGTTTGCTCTTTTGCTGGAATCACCACCTGATCCAAACAAGTTTGATGTATCTTTGTTGGTGGCCTTGTTGAGGAATTTGTGCCCACATATAAAGCCAGTACCAGACTGGACTATTGGTGTTCCTGGTCCTACTGATCATAGTATAGGAGCTGAACTTCTTAGAATTAAAAACATTAGAAACACAAAGATGCACATTCCAACAACAGTAATGCCAAAGTCAACATTCCAGCCTCTTTGGACTGAACTTGCTGCCATAATTCACAGTATTGCATTTCAAGTTAGTCAAGAATGTTGCTTTAAGATCTCCAAAAAGATTTTGATCTTAGAAAATGCCAACGTAGATCCATCGGGTGAAAAAGAACAGCGACTGCTGAAAACTTTGAAGGACTGGCAAGAACAGATAATTGACATCTTGAATGAGAAGGTCAACTCAATTCAGAAGTCCTTGGAAAGCCTCCATCTTAAGGTAAATACAGTAGTATAAAATATTAATCCAAGTATAAATGTACTTCATTTGCGCTTGCTAAGATGATTCTCACGGAGAATTTCATGGTGAAAAAAAGCAAGCCAAGTTTCTTCTTGAAATGTCGTGGAGATATACAGGTTTTTTAAGGTTAAAAAATGAACTGTAAATGCTAAATACACTAAAATTTCCAGGATAAATATCAAATTTCTTGGAGAAAGTCTTCAAGAAAACATACATTTGATCATAGGGAAGTCATATTTTTATCGCACCTGCTTATAGCAGGGTGCGATATAGGAGTCCAAATTTCCGTCCGTGCGTTCGTCTGTTTGTCCGTCCGTCAACATTTATGTCGAAGTTTGTTTTTCTTTACATCAGTGAGAGCTAGGAGTGTGAAACCTTGCATAGTAATTGTCCTTGACATACCCTTCAAGCACGCACCTTGACCCGGTACTCTTGACCTATATTTTACGGTCCATTGATTTTGTTAATTTTTACGTCAAAGTTTGGTTTTCTCTGCATCAGTGATAGCTGCGAGTGTGAAACCTTGCATACTAATTGTCCTTGACATACCCTTCAAGCACGCACCTTGACCCGCTGACCTTGACCTATATTTCACGGTCCATTGACTTTGTTAATTTTTATGTCAAAGTTTGATTTTCTCTACATCAGTGATAGCTGCGAGTGTGAAACCTTGCATAGTAATTGTCCTTGACATACCCTTTAAGCATGCACCTTGACCTGCTGACCTTGACCTACATTTCATGGTCCATTGACTTTGTTAATTTTTATGTCGAAGTTTGGTTTTCTCTGCACCTGTGATAGCTGCGAGTGTGAAACCTTGCATAGTAAATGTCCTAGACATACCCTTTCAAAATACACATTGACCTGGTGCCCTCAACCTATATTTCCCGTTTTTAGTTATTTTGCCAGATGCAGGTGCGATATCGACCTCCGCGGAGTTCTTGTCACTGTATACATGTTTATGTATTATTGTTTCAGAGTGTCAGAGGACTAGATGTAGTTGATGCTTTAAGAGAAGCTGGTGATGCCAACAGTGCTAGGCTGGAGTCAATAAAAGACTCTATGTCTCAGATTGCCAGGGATGTGTCCATCATTAGCCAGGATGTCTCGAGCATATCCAACCAGGCTCAGGTAGCAATACAAATGAAGAATCTGATAATTTTTTGTGCAGAGTAAATATGTCTTGTTCATGTATACAGCACAACATCACAGCAGGGTTTGAACCCAAGACTGCTCGATACAGAGTCCAACGCTCTATGTTAAGGGTGAATATGAAATACCCCAAGTTTGGTAGACTGGTTGTTAGGATACATTTCACCAGAGACTTGCTTATTTGGTTTGTGGAAAAAATCCTTGATTTCCCAAAGAAAGCAACATGACAGTTACTTGTTAAAAGGATGGACACTCAGATTGCATGGATTTTTAGCTCACCTGAGCCGGCTTACAGCTTATATGATAGGCAGGTACCCGGCGTCCATCTGACATCGTCCACCATTTTCAAAAATCTTCTCTCAAACCGCTTTGCAAATCAAAGACAAATTTTAGAAGAAGCATCTATAGGAAGGGGAAACCAATGTGTACATAAATATTCCAAGTCACATGACCAAGATGGCCACCATGCCCATATATTGTAAAAATTCTTCAAACATCTTCTAAGGAACCAGTTAATTTATTTTAATGAAACTTAATATGTAGCATCGCAGATTCAAGTACTACAATGTATATATAAATTATGACCCTGTGATGACCTTGACCTGTTTTACGGCAAAGTCAACATAGGTCGCCCATGCATTTGAATGGTGAAAGTTGTTAAAATGTCATTTGAAGGGAAAAACTTGAAGGAATGGGCCAGTGGACTGAAAAAATGTGGATCCCAGGGATGTTTGGCCTCCACCCTGGGGGAATATACATGTATATTAACATAACATTCAAAGATCTTCTTCTCTGCAGCTGCGCAGCCAATAAAAGTCAAATTTTGTATGAAGAATCTCTTGGAAGGAGGAACCAATGTGTACATTAATAATCTGGCTCACATTACCAAGATGGCCGCCATGCCCATATGTGGTAAAAATCCTTCAAAAATCTTCTCCTCTGGAACGGGTAGATCGATTTTGACAAAACTTGGCATGTAGCATTGGGGAATAGAGTTTTACAATGTATACAGAAATTATGACCCTGTGATGACCTTGACCTATTTTATGGCAAGGGTAACTTTGGTCGCATATGCAGAAAACTGCTAAAATATCATTGAAGGGGAAAACTAAGGTGCAGGAAATGGGTAAATGGACAGAATATTTATGATTTAAAAACAATCAACCCCAGGGGTTCATCTGCCCCTGCCCTGGGGCTATATACATACATGTATATGACCATAATAGTCAAGCTTGTTTATTGGTATATATCCCAGATCTCAGGTGAGAGTTTACAGGACCATTGGTCCTCTGAAATATATTTTATGTATTATGGAGATCCTTATGAAATATGATGGAGATATCACATGTATGCCAATAGTAGATTATTAGCTCACCTGATCCGAAGGCTCACAAGGTGAGCTTATAGTTTACCAATCCGTCTGACGTCCGTCCGTCGTCCACAATTTCAAAGATCTTCTCTGAAACAGCTTGGCCAATCAAGGTCAAATTTTATGTGGAGCATCCATGGTAGGGGAAACGAAAGTTTGATCGTGAAATACAGGTCACATGACCAAGATGGCCGCCACGCAGATATATGGTAAAAACCACTAAAAAATCTTCTCCAGAACTGGCAGGCCGATTTTCACGAAACTTGGTATGTAGCATTTGGGACTCCAGCCCATCGTAGTTTGATCAAATGATGACCCTTGGATGACCTTGACCTATTTTAAGGCAAGGTCAATTTTGGAAACATAGGCTTTTACATGGGAAAAAGTGAAAACTATGGATTTTTTGAAAAATATTGCAGCCTGAGGCCTCAAAAGTGGTAGATGCAAACAACTAATGGAGTGATTAATTTAGGTCAAGGTCATCTTTTGACCTTGGCCGGTCTGTCATCCATACACACTTTTCAAAGACCTTCTCTGAAACCACTTGGCCAATCAAAGTGAAATTTTATGTGGAGCATCCATGGGTAGGGGGAACAAAAGTTTTATTGCGAAATCCGGGTCACATGACTAAGATGGCCGCCACACTCATATATGGTAAAAACCACTCAAAAATCTTCTTCTTCAGAACCGGCAGGTCGATTTTCACAAAACTTGGTATGTAGCATTTGGGACTCCAACCCATCGCAGTTCAATCAAATGATGACCCTAGGATGGCCTTGACCTATTTTACGGCAAGGTCAGTTTTGGAAACACAGGCTTTTACATGGGAAAAAGTGAAAACTATAGATTTTTAGCTCACCTGAGCCGAAGGCTCATAGGTGAGCTTATAGTATACCCATGCTCCGGCGACCGTCCGTCGTCGTACATCGTCCGTCCGTCCATCGTCCACCATTTTCAAAGATCTTCTTCTCTGAAACCGCTTGGCCAATCAAAGCCAAATTTTATATGAAGCGTCTATAGGAAGGGGGAACCAATGTGTATATAAGAAATCCAGGTCACATGACCAAGATGGCTGCCAGTCCCATATATGGTAAAAACCCTTCAAAAATTTTCATCTCCAGAACCGGTGGACCGATTTCAACGAAACTTCGCATGAAGCATTGATGGCTCAAGCACTTCAATGTGTATATAAATCATGACCCTGTGATGACCTATTTTACGGCAAGGTCAACATAGGTTGCCAATGCATGTGAATGGGGAAAACTTTTAAAATGTCATTTAAAGTGAAAGTATTGCAAGAAATGGGCATTAGGACTGAATATTAATGATTCTGAAAAAATTGGACCCCAGGGGCTCATTTGCCCCCACCCTGGGGCATAATACATGTATATTACCATAATATTCAAACATCTTCTCCTCTGAAACCACTTGGCCAATGAAAGCCAAATTTTATATGAAGCATCTATAGAAAGGGGGAACCAGTGTATATATAAAAAATCCAGGTCACATGACCAAGATGGCCGCCATGTCCATATATGGTAAAAACCCTTTAAAAATCTTCTTCTCCAGAACCGGTGGAACGATTTCAATGAAACTTGGCATGAAGCATTGATGGCTCAAGCACTTCAATGTGTATATAAATCATGACCCTGTGATGACCTTGACCTATTTTACGGCAAGGTCAACATAGGTCGCCAATGCATGTGAATGGGGAAAACTTTTAAAATGTCATTAAAGTGAAAGTCTTGCAAGAAATGGGCATTAGGACTGAATATTAATGATTCTGAAAAAATTGGACCCCAGGGGCTCATCTGCCCCCACCCTGGGGCTTAATGCATGTATATTACTATAATATTCAAACATCTTCTCCTCTGAAACCGCTTGGCCAATCAAAGCCAAATTTTATATGAAAAGGTACAAGTAGGCAAAGACCAGGAAAAGGCGCAATCAGAAAAAGATTCCCACTCCAAAAACCGAGGTGGGAAAAAACCAAACTAACAATCAGGTACTTATACCATGAAACATATCGTAAGCCGAACGAGCAGCTATTTTCCCAATAGGTGGCCACTCAGTTACCTTAACTTAACTAAAAATATGAAAACATACATAAGGCGCCAACAGCACAAAAAATTTTAAACACCAAGACATAAAACAAAAAGAACCACTACAGAAGTATCGACTTGGAACGATCAGTAACACAAAGTTACTGGCGGGCTTAAACCGGTTTTACAGGTACCTAACCTCACCCTCAGCTTCTGCAGTGGTTCACAACATTTAGTTAGTTCTTCGGTCCTCGTGGTGAATCTCTAACTAGTCAATGAATCATCAAGAACAAACAAATAAATCATGATAAACATCCTGATGAATCAAAAACCAGGACTCACAGATTGAGTAAGCTGCCCGACGATGGAGATCCCTGGGCGCCGAATAACCTACTAACTCCGGAGCAAAAGAAAAACACCAGTTGGACCCCGGTGGGCCAAGCAACAGACAAGAAGCTCCGGCCCCAACCAACTAAAATGAATAGCTTTAAGTCGGGGCCATCATAGAGTCTGACGCCCGACCCACCGGCGTGCAATTAAAGAAGGCAGCATAGTTATCAACCATGATTGGGTTAAAAACTAAGCATGCAGACTGTCGCATAACATTCAAGTTATAACCTATACGTCTGTAACGTGATATGATTTTTCCGAACTGAAGAGAAAAATCAGTTATTCCTTTAAGTTTCTTTAATTTGTAAACCAAGTCACCATAAAATTCAGGTTCCGAAAGGCCCTCACTTAAAAGTGTCTTTAACCCAACATTATATTTGGAAATCAATTCATAGTGTCTACGATAAAATTTAGAAAAGGTTTTTCGAAGTTTATGATACCGATAGCCCTGTTGGAGAAGTTTTGCCGTTAAACATTTATTTCGAGCGTTGAAGTCTGTAACATGATTGCAGACTCTAGCAAACCTAATAAGTTGCGAAATGTATACACCATAAGAAGCACGACGAGGAACGTCACCATCCAAAAAAGGAAAATTTACTATATCAAAATCAAAGTCATCGCGCTTATCATAAATTTTAGAAGAAACAAATCCATTTGCAACAGAAAGATGTAGATCTAAAAAGGGGGCTTCGGTATCTGAGATATTAGCTTTGTTCAACTGAAGTTCAGGTGGATAAATTTGATTGACCATACCTTCAAAATAAGGGTTGTCAATGTTCAAAAGGTCATCGAGGTACCTAGATGTGGAATTAAAAGCCTCGATAACATCAGCTTGATTATCATGGTTAAGAGAATCCATGAAATCTCTTTCGTAGCAGTATAAAAATAAATCAGCTACGAGAGGTGCGCAATTTGTACCCATCGGAATTCCAACAATTTGTCTGTATAACTTGGTCCCAAATCTAATATAAATATTATCAAGGAGATAGGATAAGGCGTCGCACACATTCTGACATGACCAAAGGGTATACCGACTTTGGTCAGAGGAAGTGAAAAAAGCCTTTCTATCATTACATGCCAAATAAAGTGAACCATAGTTTTTTAATGCCCTTTTGAAGGTCCACTCTATCAAATCCAGAAGTTTTTCTTTAATTAGATTATGTGGTAATGTTGTATACAGAGTAGAAAAATCATATGTGGACAAGCTTGTCGCACGGAACCCTCTACACTTCAATTTACTGAGCACCTCACCAGAATTTTTTATTGACCAAAACCAATTTTTATTTGAAGTTTCATACACTGTCTCACAGTATCTTATAACATGAGATTTGATAGCAGTAAGACAAGAAGTTAATAATTTAGAAAGTTCAGTGGTAGTACAAGAGCTAGAATTTGCAATAAATCTAGCTTTGTATGGTCTTTTGTGAAGCTTAGGTAACCAATACATCGTAGGAAGTTTGTCTTGGCCTTCATTGACACAAACAGAAAACTTAACAGGTAAATCGTTAATGAAGCATCTATAGAATGGGGGAATCAATGTATAAATAAATAATGTAGGTCACATGACCAAGATGGCTGCCATACCCATATATGGTAAAAACCCTTGAAAAATCTTCTTCTCTGGAACGGGTTGACCGATTTCAAAGAAACTTGGCATGAAGCATCGACGGCTAAAGTCCTACAATGTATATATAAATCATGACCCTGTGATGACCTTGACTTATTTTACGACAAGGTCAACATAGGTCGCCAATGCCTTTGGATGGGGAAAACTTATAAAAAGTCATTTGCGGTGAAAATCTTGCAGGAAATGGATAGTAGGACTGAATATTAATGATTCTGAAAAAAGTTTGACCCAAGGGCTCATATACCCCCTCCCCGGGGCAATATACATGTGTATTACCATAATATTCAAACATCTTCTCCTCTGACACAAATTGGCCAATTAAAACCAAATTTCATGTGAAGCATCTATAGGATGGGGGAACCAATGTATATATTAATAATCTAGGTCACATGACCAAGATGGCCGCCATGCCCATATATGGTAAAAACCCTTCAAAAATCTTCATCTCTGAAACCAATGGACTGATTTCAATGAAACTTGGTGTGAAGCATTGATGGCTAAAGTACTACAATGTATATACAAATCATGACCCTGTGATGACATTGACCCAGTTTATGGCAAGGTCAACATGGGTTGCCTATGCATTTGAATGGGGAAAACTGTTAAAATGCCATTTGAAGGGGAATTAAAACCAGTGGGAAATTGGCAAATGGACAGAATATTGATTATTCTGAAAAAAGAAAATGGCCCATGGGCTTCATCTGCCCCTGCACTGGGGTAAATAAATACCATAATACTCAAACATGTTTATTGGTATATGCAGCAGATCTCAGGTGAGCGTTTACAGGACCATTGGTCCTCTGGTTTTAAAACTATTGCAGACTGAGACCTGAAAAGTGGTAGATGCAAACAACTAATGGAGTTGTATATTAATGAATATGGTAAAAACTCTAAAAAATCTTCTCCAGAACCGGCAGGCCAATTTTCACAAAACTTATGGTATATAGCATTTGGGACTCCAGCCCATCATAGTTTATTCAAATGATGACCCCAGGATGACCTTGACGGTGTTTGACCTATTTTACGGCAATGTCAGTTTTGGAAACATAGGCTTTTACATGGGAAAAAGTGACAACTTGGTCTCAGGTAAGCATTTACAGGACCAATGATCCTATGGAAACTATTGCAGACATAGACCTGAAACATGACCAAGATGGCCGTCATACCCATATATGGTAAAAAAAACCAACCACTTTGTCCAGTGACTGTACTCGTTGAGTCTCAGGTGAGCAATTGTTGCCCTTGGGCTACTTGTTTAGTTAGGGTTTTGTTAATTGCATTTTGATTTTATGTATCTTTTTTTAAGCATAACTTAACTGCTGAGACACAATCAGGGTTTTTCAATTTTTCATGGTGTCTTTAGTTGGCAGGTAAAAAAATTACACCCATGATTAGAACATGATTTTTTGGTATCTAGTCTTTCATTGTTAAGACAATAGAAAGTTTAGAATCAATGGAAGTTGAATTTATCCTCACAGTGAAGAGTACTTGTTTTTTTAAAAATCATCATTTTTATGTAGAGTCTGTAGCCCCTATTTTCATAATGGATGTTCAAAGCCAGATTCCTATTAAAAAGGATGAAATGGTCTTATTATTTTTCAGACTGAGGACTAGTAAAACATGGCTGAAGGTTTTGTCAAGAAATTGTATAGGACCGCTGATGTGGTCAAATATATTTTTTGCATGGCCTGTAGAGTCTGTAGCCCCATGTTAAGAGACGCCCTAGAAATAAAATGTGTGTTGCAGTCAAGGTTTCCTTCATCTTTTCATATGCAACCACACATGTTACATTGTATTAAATTAACTGCAGCATGGAACAATGACTTATCTAGGCTGCATATGAGCAGCATATTTAAGCAGCCCAAAACACTGGTTTGAAGCTCCTTTTCTGAACTATTCCCATTACCCACTATGGTGAAATTTGAAAAACGCGAGAGCCAAAAGAATTATTTCTGGAATATAAACCTGATAGGTCATAAGTTATTATAAACCAAGAAAAATGAAAATACAAAGAGGTTACTTTTTTGCCTCAAGTGCAACACAAAAGGCAACCCGGATTGTGTCTCGGCCGTTAAGGAAAAAACCTCTGCGTTTAATTGATATATCATTAAGGTCCAACAATTTTTCTAATCTTTAGTTTCAGGGAGGCGGAGACAGCATTCCTGCTGAAAGGTCAGATATTGCTGAGCTTAAAGACCATTTACTTTACCTACGTCAGGAACTGGCATCCATGAAACGTCAGATTCATCACCTGACTGAGGGAAACCATCCCATAACCTATACAGGTAATTTTAGGACTTATTGTATTAAGAGGTCCTCATGGAAGATTGGGGTAATTTTAGGACTTATTGTATTAAGAGGTCCTCATGGAAGATTGGTGAAAAAGAAATAGTCACCCCTCTGAAAAGTCGCACATGGAATATGCAATGAGCATTTCTGGTATTCTTTCATTTACAGACTTCCCAGGGAGGTACATGACTTAAAATGTTATTAGCTCACCTGAGCCGAAGGCTCATAGGTGAGCTTATAGTATACCCATGCTCCGGCGTCCGTCCGTCGTCCGTCCGTCCGTCCGTCCGTCCGTCGTCCGTCCGTCGTCCGTCCGTCCGTCGTCCGTCCGTCGTCCACAATTTCAAAGATCTTCTTCTCTGAAACCGCTGGGCCGATTGTTCTCATATTACACATACACCATCTATAGGTAGGGGGAAAGAATAATTGTGTTTTTTGTTTTGATCGGAAAAGGACTCTGGTTGCTATGGCAACTTATGCTTCCCATAGACTTATAATGGAAAAAAGTGAAAATTGACAGTTTTTGCTGTCTTGTTGGAGATATTTGAATTTTGTTTTTGCAGAAATGTTTATTGAGTAGTCCTCTACGTTTCATGTGACTTTTGTCCTAATCCTTCATTTTGATTGGTTGCAGGGGCCCCATATAGGGCAAAATTTCGAAAAACGTTCAAAAATCTTCTTCTCAGAAACTGTCAAGGAGATGAAACCTGTACTTTGTATACATGTTCCTGACAGTGGCCTCTACATAATTTGTGTTTTTTATTCCAGGCGGATAAGAACTCTTGTTGCTATGGCAACTTAAAGTTTCAATAGGCTTATAATGGGAAAAGTGGAAATCGGCTATTTTTCAGCTAAAATTGTAGACATTTGAATTTTGTTTTTGCAGAAATGTTTATTGAGTAGTGTTTGACGTTTCTTGCGAGTTTTGTCCTAATCCTTTATTTTGATTGGTTGCTGGGGCCCCATAAAGGACCAAATTTTGAAAAAAACATTCAAAAATCTTCTCCTCAGAAACTGTCAAGTGGATGAATCCTGTACTTTGTATACATGTTCCTGGCAGTAGCCTCTACATAATTTGTATTGTTTATTCCAGTCGGATAAGAACTCTGGTTGCTATGGTAACTTTAAGTTTCCATAGACTTATAATGGGAAAAGTGGAAATTAGCTATTTTTTGAAAACTATTGCAGCCTGAGATCTGAAAAGTGGTAGATGCAAACAACTAATGGATTAGATGAAGGTATATGATTAATTTAGGTCAAGGTCATCTCTTGACCTTGGCCGGTCGGTCGTCCATACACACTTTTCAAAGATTTTTTTCTCTGAAACCACTTGGCCAATCAAAGCCAAATTTTATATGAAGCATCTATAGGAAGAAGGAACCAATGTGTATATAAATAATCCAGGTCACATGACCAAGATGGCCGCCATGCCCATATATGGTAAAAACCCTTAAAATATCTTCTTCTCCAGAACCGGTGAACTGATTTCAACGAAACTTTGCATGAAGTATGGATGACTCAAGTACTACAATGTATATATAAATCATGAATAAATCATGACCCTGTGGTGACCTTGACCTATTTTATGGCAAGGTCAACATAGGTTATCAATGCTTTTAAATGGGGAAAACTTATTTTAAGTGAAAGTCTTGCAGGAAATGGGCAGTAGGACTGAATTTTAATGATTCTGAAAAAAAAATGGACCCCAGGGGCTCATCTGCTTTTAAAATGTTATTTGACAGGAAATTTGCAAATGGACAGAATATTGATTATTCTGAAAAGAGAAAATGGCCCATAGGCTTCATCTGCCCCTGCACTGGGGTTAAATACCATAATATTCAAATATGTTTATTGGTATATGAAGCAGATCTCAGGTGAGCGTTTACAGGACCATTGGTCCTCTGGTTTATCACATTCCCAAGGCTCTTTGATACCAAATGTACAAATTTGCAAGTCCCTAGAGCCAAAGTACACTTATTAAGGTATTAATGAATCCAATCCAGAAATTGGTATCTCAAAATTCACAATCTGGCATACCGGTAATATTGATGATAATGTCAACTTTTATGCATTTATTCAAAAGTATTGGTTAAAGCAGCATACAGCATTGGTCAGCTTACCCCATGACTCGAAATTACACAGTTTGCAGAATTACGGAATAACATTATTATCGGTATGTTAGTTCTCTAAAATGGTTGGAAATTCACATAACTGATAAACATTAAAAAGACAAATAAAAAGTAGACTTTAATAAAATGGCCCAACAAAGCAGGCAAATTCATGGGAAAATTGTGAAAAGGCGGTTCATTCATCATTGTAAAGCATCATTTTTTGTGATATAAGGTATGTTTTTGGATTTATCTTATTGGCTAGGTTATGTATGCCATGTTGTAATCAAGTTTTTTATGAATCAGGCCTTTAAAGGAATTTTTCGGGAAACATTGTTGATTTTAGTATGTTTTTTTTCTCCCCAAATTGAGCTTGATGCCAAATTTTAGACAGAACTCTGCCTTAGACCTCTTTGAAGAGTTGAAAAGCTAATTAAATAACCAGAGGACCAATGGTCCTGTAAAGGCTCACCTGAGACCTGAGATATACAATGTATACCAATAAACTTGACTAGAATGGTTATATATTTGTAGGGACAGGGCCAGAGCAACCTCTGGACTCAATTTCTTCTTTAAATCATAAAGACTAAGTCCATTTGCCAATTTACCTCAAGTTTTGCCCTTCAAATGACATTGTAACAATTTTCCTCATTCAAATGCATGGGCAACCTAAGTTGACCTTGCTGTAAAAAAGGTCAAGGTCATCCAAGGGTCATGATTTATATAAACTTTGTAGAGCTCCATTGCCTGATGCTTCATTCCAAGTTTCAAAATCATTGGCCTTCTGGTTCTGGAGAAGAAGATTTTTAAAGGTTTTTGCTATTTATAGCCATGGCGGCCATCTTGGTCATGTGACCTCTACCATTAATACAAACTTTTATTGCCCCTTCCTAACAATGCTTCACATAAAGTTTGGCTTTGATTTGCCATGTGGTTTTAGAGAAGAAGATGTTTGAATATTATGGTCATATACATGTATAAAGCCCCGGGGCAAGGGCAGACAACCCCCTGGGGGCAAAAGTTTTTCATTAACATAAATATTCTGTCCATTTGCCCATTTCCTGCAAGTTTTGCACTTTAAATCATATTTTAGCAATTTTCCCCATTCAAATGCATGGGCGACCTATGTTGACCTTGCCGCAAAATAGGTCAAGGTCATCCCAGGGTCATGATTTATATAAACTTTGTAGACCTCCTTTGCCTGATGCTTCATGCCAAGATTCAAAATCATAGGCCTTCTGGTACTGGAGAAGAAGATTTTTTAAAGGTTTTTGCTATTTATAGCCATGGCGGCCATCTTGGTCATGTGACCTTAACCATTTATATAAACTTTCTTTCCCCCTTCCCGAGGATGCTCCATATGAAGTTTGGCTTTGATTGACCAAGCGGTTTCAGGGGAGAAGATGTTTCATTATTATGGAAATATACATGTATATAGCCCAGGGGCAGGGGCAGACAACCCCCCAGGGGCTAAAATTTTCCATTAACATTAATCTTCTGTCCATTTGCTTATTCCCAGTAAGTTTTACCCATTAAATAGCATTGTACCATTTTTTCCCATTCAAATGCATTGGTGACCTAATTTGACCTTGCCGTAAAATAGGTCAAGGTCATCCTAGGGTCATGATTTATATAAACTATGATGGGCCCGCGTCCTCCATGCTACATACCAAGTTTCGTGGAAATCGGCCCACTGGTTCTGGAGAAGAAGATTTTTAAAGGTTTTTGCTATTTATAGCCATGGCGGCCATCTTGGTCATGTGACCTGGACCATTTATATAAACTTTCGTTCCCCCTTCCTAAGGATGCTCCACATGAAGTTTGGCTTTGATTGGCCAAGCGGTTTCAGAGGAGAAGATCTTTGAAATTGTGAACGACGGACGGACGGACGGACGGACGACGGACGGACGCCGGACGGACGCCGGAGCATGGGTATACTATAAGCTCACCTGTGAGCCTTCGGCTCAGGTGAGCTAAAAATGGTTTGGTGATCACCATTTTTGACCCCCCCCCCCCCCCCCCCCCTTAAATTTGACCCCCGTAGTGATAGAGCGTCGGACTTTGAATCCAGAGGTCCTGGGTTCCATCCCCACATGTGTCACCGTGTTGTGTCCTTGAGCAAGACACATTAACTCCCTACAGTACTGGTTAAACCCAGGAAGAGTTGGCTCCGTCCTGACATGACTGAAAAATTGTAGACTGGGAAGTTAAGCCTCAATACAAACAATAAAAAATTCTTAAAGTTTGACTAAATAATTAATCATTTCTTGACAGGGCAGCAAAATATACAAAGTTCTTCTATCCAGACTGGTGAAAATGTTGGTGACTTGTCGGACAGAGACATAGATTTTATAGCTGGCAAACTTGGCTTTGACTGGGAGAGAATTGCTATATTCTTAGACTATGAGTCTCATCAGATTGATGATTTGAAATTCATATACAGAGATCAGGTAATTTTCATTACAAAAACATGCCCATGCAATATACAGAGATTTTTAAAGTTGTAAGAAATGAAAGTTTTCAGTAGTTAATTTTGATATTTTTCTTATTTTTGCTCAAAACATAGATTGTGGATACACGTTAGAACTGCCTCGCATAGGCGTTTCTAACAAGTACCCACAATCTATGTTTTGGTGCAAAAATAAGAAAAAATAGGTATACACATGCAAACCCCAATTTTTCTATGTAAAAGTGGGGTTCAGTAGGGTATGCTTTTCATGGACATGTTTTCTGTAGTATGCTGTAAGGCCTAGTTTCCACGGACAAGTTTTCTCTGACAAAGCAGGTTTGTCACAGAAAAATATGCATGTGTAAATTAAATTCCGTGGCGAAGTTTCACTGTTAAATATATGTGTCAAAGGTGAGCGAGCTAAGTAATAGAAGAAATCTTTGCTGTGTGTGAACACAAACTCATTGCCAAAGTTTCTGTGACAAATAATCTTCATCAAAGAAGAATGCCACGGAGGTCGATATCGCACCTGCATCAGGCAAAATAATGAAAAATGTGAAATATAGGTCAAGGACCTCAGGTCAATGTGTGCGCTTAAAGGGTATGTCAAGGACAATTACTATGCAAGGCTACCTTAGATGTAGAGAAAATCAAACTTCGACGTAAAATTTAAAAAGACCATGGACCATGAAATGTAGGTCTAGGGCACTGGGTCAAGGTGTGTGCTTGAAGGGTACATCAAGGACAATTACTATGCAAGATTTCACACTCCCAGCTATCACTGATGTAGAGATAACGAAACTTTGAGGTAAAATTAACAAAGTCAATGGCCCTTCAGCGATAAATTTGGAAGGGGCCATGGGCAAAATTGCCCTTTAATTATCAAAATGGCCCCTTCATTTTGAAATAATGGACCTGTTTTATAATGTAAGGAGATAGGCAATAATGATTCTAGCTGTGCTTTTTCCACATAATGGCCTCTTACATTTTCAAGCCAACAATATCCCTGGACCTTGAAATAAGGGCACTGGGTCAAGGTGCATGCTTGAAGGGCATGTCAAGGACAATTACTATGCAAGGTTTCACACTCGTAGGTATCACTGATGCAGAGAAAACCAAACTTTGATGTGATTTTAAATTAAAATCAATGGACCATGAAATGTAGGTCCGGGGCACAGGAATAAGATGCATGCTTGAAGGGTATGTCAAGGACAATTACTATGCAAGGTTTCACACTCAAGGCTATCACTGATGCAGAGAAAATGAAACTTCAATGTAAAAATTAACAAAGTCAGTGGACCATGAAATATAGGTCAAGGGCACTGGGTCTAGGTGCTTGCTTGAAGGATATGTAAAAGACAATTTCTATGCAATATTTGAGACTTGCAGCTATCACTGATGTAGAGAAAATGAAAACTTCAACGTAAATGTTGACGGACGTTGACGAACAGGCGGGCAGAAATTTGAACTCCTAAATCACACCTTGCTATGTCCATGGAAACCAGGCTTAATCATACTCTTAAGTGCATTAACATTTGCCAAGACCAAGCTGAAGTGGAATTCTAGTGTTTTATAGCACAAGCATTTACAATAAAGGACCGACTATTAGAATTTAGCTTAAGAAGATTTTTTCAGACACGATTATGGATTTTGTGCCCGATATTTGAATTATGGATTTCTTGCTGCAAGGTTGTAATATATGACACAAAGCAGACAGAATTTAGTTCACATTTAATGCAAAACTCTATGATGCACACTAGGGCTGCGTATTGCCACCTAGGAGGCGATACAATACAGTTCGCGATACAGGTACAGCAATACGCAATACGGTTTGCAATACGGTGAACTTTTGTAATTACCCGTAAATTAGCACTTACAAAAAATAATCCTTATACGCATCAGTTCACATGATTATCGCCAGCTGAAACGGCTGCATTCATAATGCAGCTAAGTTTCACCTTTGACATTGTTTATTGAGGCGTGTAATAATGTCAGTACACAAATATGCACACCAAATTTCCCGCACTTTTTGTCCAGTGCCTACTTATGAATATTAATGAGCTGTGCGCACACAATTGCGCATAAAAACAATTGGGGTCTGCCTAAATACAGTAAAGTAGCGCAAAGTGGCGTAAAGAGGCGTAAAGTAGCGCAATGGGGCGCAAAGTGGCGTAAAGTGGCGTAAAGTTGCGTAAAGTTGGCGCAAAGTAAAGTAGAATGACACAAAACCGTATTATTTATCAAACATGAGGTAAATGATACACTTTCAGTCATATGCATGCATGCAATTCGCATGTAGGGGTGAGGAGGAGGCAGGGATGTGCGCAACATATCTATAGTCTGATGAACAGAAACTTATTTTTTTAACTATTTTCGGCAATGTTTTGAAATGCAGAAAAAATAGTTGTGATTGTGTATCATGATGGTTTAAACTTTTGACGGAATGTACGGGGCATTTATTTTATTATGGTAGGCTTTTTCTTATGTTCATAATATTGATATGTTAGAGATACTCAGATAGGCAATGTCTCTGTTACTAAGTACAAAATAAAGTGTCGCAAACGTGGTGAAATGTGTCAAATATTGATTGGAAATTGTGGTCGTTTTACTTTTTGCTCTCAGAATTTTATATTAATGGAAAGAAAGAAGAGAGAAATAATTTTGTGTATTCAAAATCCTTTGTGTATTAAGATCATGTGTCTTTAACTCAATAAAAGGTGTGAAAACGTGTGTTCGGTTACCGTGCGGTAATCGAATTATCAGTCACGCGTCTGTTTGTGAGGTGGTAAAACAATCGGCTACTGTTGTTAAGCGCGTGTCATTAATTAGTGATAATCATATCAGGTTTATTTAACTTGAAATGTTTACTAATTTTGAATTACGGAATGTTTTTACACTGGCCTTAGTAGTCCAATGGATAGCGCATCAGAATAACATGTCCATGAAGGAATATATCATTTTATATTGTTAAACTGGAGGTTACAGGGTTAACTTATTTTATTTCTTTTTTTTTTTTTTTTTTTTTTCTTTTTTTTTTTTTTTTTTTTTTTTTTTATCAGAAACAAAATGTCGGTACTCGCTAAAACCGCCTCGTTGAGGCGGCTCTAACGTGTGTATACAATCAATGTTTTGAGCAAAAACAAGAAAAATATCATTTTTTAATCTGAAATTTTTCAATGTTTGAAACTGAGCAAAAATCTGTATTTTACATGGGCGTGTTTTCGTAGCCGTACTTGCAATTTTTATGTACGATGTTGCGAAAGTAAGACAAACGGTTACGAGAGGCGTAAAGTAGCTTATAAAACTTTACAAAACGTAGCATTTCAATTCTCAATCTTGTATATTCCAGTATTTCAGCTTAAGTTGAAAAAAGAGTCTTCAAATAAGGAAACTTTCGGTTTCATATCAGAACATCTGAACAAAGTAATAACCGTTGACATGGTTTTCAACCGGTTTCGTTCAGAAAGGTAATAAATGATGAGACAATTTTATAAAGATTTTTTTTCAAAGATAGGGGGACTATATTATTCGACGATGTAAATGCATATGACAATTGAAGCTGGGCCTGGGGTCGAAAAGGTCCTCAAGAAAAATGGTCATAAATCAGATGGGGGTCCATTGGTAAAGTAATATAAATTTTGCATCTTCTTTAATCTTTTCAGTTAACCTAAAGGTACTCAGACACATTTTCTTATAAAAATGTTTCTGCACTTTTTTCACACAACGGGTATTAACGCTTTGCATTATATGTAGCGATAGCTGATAAATTCTAGCATCAGTAAAGCATGTCCGTGAAATGTATACCCCCTCAAACCCCACTTTTATATAGCAAAACTGGGGTATGCGGGGGTATACCTATTTTTCTTATTTTTGCTCAAAACCGTGATAGATTGTGGATACTTGTTAGAACCGCCTCGTGGAGGCGGTTCTAACGTGTACCCACAATCTATGTTTTGAGCAAAAATAAGAAAAATGGCAACATTTTTCAGCTGAAAATTTTCATTTTTTAAGCTCGAAAAATGTCTGTTTATTGCATGGGCAAGTTTTCGTAATGGTTAGCGATTGCATACTAGAGATAAACAGTATAAACCGTGAAGACGATTTGTAAAATCACAATCCTAACTATCAGCCATGCCAAATTAAAATGTTAAATCCAAAGAGTACGGGTACGCTACCCATTTCCGTGAAATACCATTTTACGTACATGACGGCATCAGCTTTACCTGACGTTATGTTTGATCTATAGAAGAATCGAACGTAAGCTGCCATTTCAAAAAAAAAAAAAAAAAAAAAAAAAAAAAAAATCTGTTTTTGGTCGCAGTGCACTATACATAATGGTCTAAATGTTCTTTTTCCTAAAACATACAAGTTTGGTGTTGGGGTGTCATGTGCGCATGTTTCCGTCATTCATATTTTTTGATATCCGTACTCAGTTGTATAAGGAATAATTAATGTACACAAAGACTAAGCCGAATATTCAACTGAAACGAAATCGTGACTCGCAAGGTTTTCCGAAGAAGCGAAAATATAAATGAAAATGAAACATGCGCTAAACATGCGTCAGACCATGCAGTTGAGCGATATTAACACAGTCTGTTCGTCTATTGTGCGTCCTCTCGTTAGTCGTATATAATGGTAATGCCGGAAAACGTAGCATACTCATTTTTTCTACTCCAAATGTTAATGCCGGTATACCAGAAGACTAATGAATGTTTAGTCCAAATGCCTGTGAATGACGCTTTAGCGCAAACTAACTTAATTTGGATGGGGAAAAAGTAATTGCTCAAGGATTGAACGTGTCATAGTCGCGCAATCATAAAAAGCTAGATTAATCTCGGAACCAAACTATGTTTATTGGATTCGAGAATTAATGAAATTTAACATCGCGCAAACATTTGTATTGCAAAAAAAATAGTGCTGCACCGATCAAATAAAATTGTAACACCGTGCATGTCTCCGTTTTGGGAATAAAAGTATTTCTGGCGAAAAGAAATATTAAACCCTATGGGAGGTTTGCCATTATTACTTAGGCATGTACCAGCCAGGTATCGAACCAGCAACCTCTTGATTGCAAAGATAATACTCTATCAATTAGACCACCACGGCCGGTATGAAACGTTCTTATTTCAAATTAGGAAATATTTCGTTATAAATGTATAATAAATGACACACGCTATCAGAGATTAATTCAACGATAGTAGCCGATTGTTTTTACACCTTACAAACAGACACGTGGCTGATAATTCGATTACCGCCCGGTAACCTGACACACGTTTTCACACCTTTTATTGAGTTCAAGAAACATGATCTTAATATACAAACGATTTTCAATACACGTAATCATTTCTTCTTCTTTCTCTCCATTAACAAATATACCCCTTTATAATTATAAGAGCAAGAAATAACAACGACCACAATTTCCAATCTATAATTGACATACATACATGTATTTCACCTTGTGTGTGACATTTTGTAGTTTGTAACAAAGACGTTGCCTATCAGAGTATCTCTAACATATCAATATTATGTACATAAGAAAAGGCATACCATCATAAAATAAATGCCCCGTACCTTCCGTCAAACCCATCATGATACACAATCGCAAATATTTAATTCATTCTGTACTTTAAAACATTGACCAAAATTAATGCAAAAATAAGTTTCTGTTCATCAGACTATGTTGCGCCTAATCCCCTCTCCTAACCCCTACATACGGATTGCATGCATGTATATGACTAAAAGTGTATCATTTACCTCATGTTTGATAAATAATACGGTTTAATGTCATCCTACATCACTTTGCGCCAACTTTACACCACTTTGCGCCCCTTTGCGCCCCTTTACGCTTCTTTACGCCACTTTACGCTACTTTACTGTATTTAGTGACATCGAAACAATTGGCGTCCAAGGTTTTTGGGACCGATTTGGTCGGATTTTCATTATTTTCGGTGTGTATTCCCTACAGTATAGTATAGCACTCGCTATATGGGAAAAAAAAATAAATCAGCCAATAAAGCATGCTTCTTTGGCGTGCTAATCCCAAGGTCACGTCAGCTTGTCTGGTTTCCAGCTCCTCGTGAATTTACAGTGCACCGTTCAGCTGAGTAGGAATGCATACAGTTGGATTTTCCGACATATATTTATTATTAGAATGGCTTCCTAGAAACATTGCGTAAATAATAGGACAATTATAGACGCAATTCTGCTCAAAACATGTCAGTTTTCTTAAAAAAAAGGAGAGTTTTCTTCATAAAATCTTTTCTAAGGAGGTTCGCGAACCTTGTGTAAAAGCAGGTGGCGATACGATACGCTGGTTCGTCGGCCGTTGTACCGCAAATACTCGAGTGTTCGATATATCGCTGCAGCCCTAATGCACACAAATTTTATGGTGCTTTTTCTTAACCAAATTTTTGTTCTTCTCATTTTAGCCATAGCATGAGAAATTCTGTTTTTGTAAAAATGCTAAAACATAGGCAAATGTCAGCTACTCAGTTGATTATAGCCCCGGCATTTATGCCGACGGGTATATAGTTTTTTCAGTTCCGTTTGTCCGTTCGTGTGTTCATTAGTTAGTTAGGTAGTTAGTTCGTTCGTTAGTTCGTTTGTAATTCTGGAAAGTTTCTCTGGTGGTGTATATCTCATGAACCAATGATCAGAAACCATTCATATTTCAACCATAGGTACCCTATAGAGTTTGCTTTGTTTCCGTTAGTTCACACCCTGGGTCCATGCCCGGAGGTGGGGCTAGAGGTCAAAATCTAGGTCACCTTTAATTTGGGTCAAAGTTTTGGTCGAAGTTTCTCTGGTGGTGTATATCTCATGAACCAATTTTCAGAAATCATTCATATTTGGACTTTAGGTACCCTATAAGGTTTGCTTTGTTTCCATGAGTTCGTACCTGAGGGTCCTTGCTCGGGGATGTGGCTAGAGTTCAAAATCTAGGTCACCTTGAAAATGTGCTATTTACATAGTGTTTTTTTCATCTCTAAGTTCATATCTTAACAAATACTTATAGGAATGTACTCCTGTTTAGATCATAGATACCCTTTAGGGAGGGTTGAATTAAATTACTTGGCACCAAACTCTAGGGGTGGGGCTGGAGGTCAAAATCTAGGACACATTTATAAAATACAATAGTTACCAAGATTAATATTCTGTTTGTCTATATCTTGACAACCATGTGTCAGAAAGTGTTCATGCTTACAACATAGGTACCACATGAGGGCTAGACCCAAGGGTCCATGCATGGGGGTGGGGGTTGGACCCGAGGTCAAGATCTAGGACATTTTTTTTTTTTTTTTAAGAATGACATTTTACTTTCATTTCACTTTTTTTAAGAATGACATTCTACTTTCATTTCAATCTAGGACTGAGGACCTGACCCACAATGTGCCCAATTATGTCAGCTCTGTATACAGCTCTAAAATAGATGTGTCATCATGTTTGTACGAAAGTGCTTTATACTGCTTGATTAGGGCACTGTCTTTCATTGGGGATTTGAGGCTCAATGTCAGGGGTGAGCATGTGCTGGGTGTTTGGATAGGGGGTAGGGAGGGGGGCTTGGTGGCTACCAGCCGGGGGGTATATATGCCTCTCAAGGGTGCCTCTCAAGACACTTTTTCTAGTTAGTGCAGTTCTTTTCACTTTTTAGATGGTGCACTCACATTGCATACTTATGAAGTCTACTTTCTGAATTCAAAATTTCAAGCCATAGTATATGGTTGTACAGTCCATTTTATGTCAGACCTGTTCATAAATCAAGAACACAGACTTTCTCATGACATTGCACATTAAAAACAACAACCAAAATAATAATAATAAATGTGAGACAAGCCAAGTTCTGCTTGCGGGTGTGCCTGGTGGTTTTTCTCGGGGCTCTCCCGTTTTCGCCCACCTACTGATTGGCCCGTCTTATATGAGCTGAAATAATCTTGAAAGGGACGTAAAACAATTAAAAAGAAAAAAAAAATAATAATAATGAAAAAAAGCATGAGCAAAAATGCTAATTAATTTTCAGCCTGTGACCCGCAACTCAAGAATGATCAAGCGTTGGGCTGATGTGGTTGTGAGTTGTGGTGAGAGCCCTAGAACTCTCCTGGCAGCAGCTTTTGCCAGTATACAGAACAATGAGATGGCCCAGTCACTAGTCACAGCTGAACAAGTACAAGGTGAAAGAAATGATTCATTTAATAAAATTAAAAACAAAGTGATCATGAGAATAAATGAATGAGATTGGTACTCTTTGTATTTTTTATTTTTAAGATCTCACTGAACAATTTATAAAAGTGTTTTACTGTTTAAAATATTTCAACTTTAAACAGAATCCCAAAAGATCTGCTGTTGAAAATGATTGAATAATAATCATCTCCAGTTTAAGACAGTAACACATTTAGATAGGCTAATCTTCCATGAGGTCCACTTGACAAACTAATGCAAAAATGGATTAGCTTCAAAGGAAAATTCATTTTACCTTAACAGTGATCCAGGATCAAGAGGCAAGCCAGGAGACAAAGGCCAAGATTAAACAAATAAAGTTTGATGTAAAGGCAAGCAGTAAGTATATTTTTATTTATTATTTAATAGTAGGTTCTATGTCATTACAATATGAAGATTTCTAGTGTCGTTTCTTTAATAATAAGGAAGGAAATATTGGAATAAACATAGGAAATAAGTAAAGAAATGGGCTTGGATGAAAATTTGAGTGCTTTATGATAGTAACAGCCAAAGGTTTTCATATTTAAGATTTGAGCCGCCACATGGGAAAACCAACAATCTGTCTAGGCGAAAACAAAGGTGCAGATCAGCTTCGCAGTAACTGCGAAGCTGATCAGCGTCTTTGGTTTCGCTACTCGGATAGTACAGTTCCTCTTCTACTTAAATCCAAAATTTCAAGATTCTAGCTCTTTTCTGTAATTGTACAGGTCGGTTTGTGTCGGACCTGGTCGGAAACCACAGTGTTGGTTTTCCCACGAGGCGGCTCATTTGTTGCAGCCGCTGTTGAATTCATATTACATTACAGGAATAGGACCAGAAACTTCTAAATGTTCTGCATATGATAGACTTGTGTACCTGAATATTAGGTTTGCAATAAGGTTTTTGAAAATCAACAAACTTATAGGAATGTCATAATGGTTTAAAATGTCCTAAATGAGGCTTTGAGACAATCATGAAACAATAGCTAATGCAGCTTTCACACTTATCACGATTCCATCGCATCAGATCGTATGATGTTGTAACAAATATCAACAAATCGTATCTTATCTTATTCCTAAATCGTGGTGATCGGGATGGACCAAAACACCGCGATCTGTTGAGATGAGTTGTGATCTCCTACGAATTGTTATGGTCTGTTACAATTCGAGAAAAATTGCCTGGCCCGATTAAGTTCGATGCGATGCGGATGACTCCTGATAGGATACAATCTGATACGAGTAAATGGGATGAGACACGACAAGCCACGCGTTTGCCACGGATGCTTACGATCTGTTACGGATTATCAGTACATTAAACAGATCGGGCAAGATAAATGACTTTTATTCTTTGATCAACAATAGACAAGTAAATATCTATTAAATATCTATACGGTCCTTTTCAGTATTAATTCGAAATATGAAGGATGCCAGGAAATGGCAGCAGAGACCTGGGTAGAAAGGAGACGGATATGGCTTTATCATAAGCATGCAATAATAATGCAAATGCCGCATTCTTGTCATTCTCAGCTCCTCAATCATAAATGTTGTTTCGTCTTCAGAGATTAAAAACGTAATGAGGTGTATGTTTGTTTTCAAAGTATATATACCAATCGTGGTCTCATCGTGACACAATCGTGGCTACAATCACCAAAAAGTCAAGCCAACAATCGTAAATTAACGCAATACATCGTAACAGATCTTGAGACTCGTACCAGAACGCATCTACGCGTATCAGTTCGCATCAAATCGCGGTCACGTATCGTGATAATCGTGTCAGATCGCATTAGGATCGGGGGCTTGATCGTAATAATCCTATCGGATCGCAACTAATCGTATCCATCCGGGACCAATATTATGTCACCAGATTTTGACCGATCGCCACCCTATCGTATTGGATTGCAACAGATTGTATCAAAACGCAACGACTCGCAACAGAACGTCAAATTTTTGCAAAATGTCCCGATTAGCTACGATTTGTCAATCGTGGCATTGTTAACAGATCGTGCTCTAGTGTGAAAGCCCCATAAAGTATGCAGCTTGTTTGGAATCAGACTAGCTAAAACCTCTGTCATGCAGGTTGGAATCACACTGGGAACCACGGTAAAAACATATTTACTTTACGAAAACATGCCCATGTTATATTTAGAGATTTTTTCAGCTAAAAAAGTATGAAAATTTCATTAGAAAAATTTTGATATTTTTAATATTTTTGCTCAAAACATTGATTGTAGGTACACTTTAGAACCGCCTCACCGAGGCGGTTCTAATGAGTTCCCACAATCTATATTTTGGATCAGAAATAAGGAAAATAAGGCATACCCCCTTTAAACCCCAGTTTTACTGTATAAAAGTGGGGTTTAAGTGGGTATTCTTTTAATGGACATGTATTCATGATGACTAGAATCAAGTAAATCACAATTTGTCTCAGGTAGTTCATCTAGAAGAAGCCCTGTGATAGCTATAGGTGGTGAGGGTGGGATCAATGTTTTTGATGGGGAGGTTAACCTAAGTTCACTGTCTGTCTATCCAAGTGTCGGCTCATCTGTACAAAGGTTACCAGGTAAGTCATAGTCTGTATGGAGTGTTAGGTATAAAATATGCTGTTTGTTAACAGCATATGGGACGGTCTGTGGCGTGTTCATGATAGAAAAAATGCTGTTAAGAGTACACAGGAAGTGTTGACTCTAGCCTGAAAATCTGTTTACCGAATATTAAGCCATAAGCAACCAATCTCATTTTGTTCTAAATCAGAAAAATAAAATCATCTATCAGATTATAAATAAATAGACCATTGATAAATGTATTTGTAGCAGTCTGAACAATGAATGCATATTAATGTCAGAGATAAATGGATGGTGTGAAAGAAAAGTAACTGTGTTTGAATTTGTTCACTAATCACTGCTAAAAGTAAACATTTTGACAACTATCCTTTACAGACCCGTCATCTTTGCCCATTTGTAGCAGTATACAAGTTGGTGGCCCTGGCAGTCTAAATATACATGGTGGTAATGTGAAGGTAGCCCAACACATCGGCATTGGACAGCCTTCTCTGCTTTACAGCAGGACTTCAGATGTTTGCAGAGGTGAGGGTATTCAAAGGTTATGGAAGATTAAGCTCTAATAGTTCGGGTTTAAATATTTCATTAGCCTTGACTGCATGAAGAGCTATTGTAGTCACCTTGGTACTCCACATTCCCGCTCCGTGCTCGTTCCCCTGCACATTCCCATGCGTCACACTTGTGATAAAGTTTTTTAGAAGTCGAGAAAGGGAGAACCAATGTGTACTGTAAATAATCCACATGACCAAGATTGCCGCCATGTCCATATATGGACAAAAGCCTTCATAAACTTTTCCGGAACTGGTGGACTAATTTCAACAAAACTTGGCATGTTGCATTGTGGACTAAAGTACTTCAATGTGTGCATAAATTATGACCCTGTGATGACCTTGACCTATTTTATGGCAAGGTCAATAAATGTGGCCCATGACCATAATGGTCAAACAAGTTTATTGGTAAATATCCCAGATCACAGGTGAGCGTTTACAGGACCATTGGTCCTCTAGTTTTACTTATTGCCACCCATCAGCCAGGCAAAAATGTATTTTGCCAAAATGCTTGAAGGGTATGACTTCATCTTTACATCATATGTGTGGAAGTTGATGGGACACTGTAAAGTACTCCCTGATTTTTTTACTTCTTACATTATAAAAAGGTACAAGTAGGCAAAGATAAGGAAAAGGCGCAATCAGAAAAAGATTCCCACTCCAAAAACCGAGATGGAAAAAAAACTAAATGAACAATCAGGTACTTATACCATGAAAACATATCGTAAGCCGAATGGGCAGTTATTTTCCCAATAGGTGGCCACTCAGTTACCTAAACCTAAACTTAACTAAAATTATGAAAACACACATAAGGTGCCAACAGCACAAAAAAAAATTAAACACCAAGACATAAAACGAAAGAACCACCACAGAAGTATCGCCTTGGAACTATCAGTAATATAAAATTACTGGCGGGCTTAAATCGATTTTACAGGTACCTCACCTCACCCTCAGCTTCTGCAGTGGTTCATAACATTTAGTTAGTTCTTCGGTCCTCGTGGTGAATCTCCTAACTAGTCTTGCCTTATAAAATTCACTTTACTACAAAAGCCACAGTGTGTAAACTTTGTTCACCTTTTTGCAATATGGAGTATAATTCGGCAAATAGGTTACTGTATGGGCGTTACCTCATGAATACGCTATTGGGTATGGTCTACTTTTGACCTAGGTAAAAGGTATACAGTTGAAAGATTAAACACATGTTTTTCGTTAGAAAATAAGAATTAAATACAAGTTTGTCTAATTCACTGGATTGGACAAATTACAGGTAGCTGATTTCTAATGGTAAATAAGTGACAACACTCTAAGCTGACCGAGTCCGACTTTTCTATAATCTCCCTACTTGAACAGATGGACTAGCCAACCCCGCCCAGATATGAATATTAAAGTTGCCGCCTATACAGTGACCTATTTGTCCAATTATACTTTACTATATACACCGGCAGAGAAGTTAGATATTAGATATGCATGAACTGTACTGATGTGTTTAACAAAGCAACAGATCATTGATGCTATACTATATTATGCCATAATTTGCAATTTAGCTCTCAGTCTCATTTAGGTCGTTTTGTAATACATTACTTTCTAAATGTTCTGGCAGCTACATTTTGCATGTCGTTTTACACAAACAAGCTTAGAATAGTGCATTATTTACTTTTGACCTGCAGGTGAAGGAGTTGATATGACAGATAGTATCGTCAAATCCTCTAATAGTTCTGATATGAAGAACATGAAGAAATCCAAAGATGACACTATGTCTCACCCAGTTGTGAAACAATACAATGACATTATGGAGTCCGTTGGAGCTCTTGTTGGATATGATCAACTCATTGGAACTGTGTTCAGGGTCGGCACAAAGTATGTCATGACGGCATGGCATTGCATACAAGAAATAATTGGTAAGTAGCATGTTGTTATTGATTTCTTTCATTATCTGTAATTGAAATGCCACTGTTTGGAAACAGAGAATGATTTAGTTGACCCAAATTACTAGGGCAATGTACATGTATGTATATTACCATAATATTCAAAGATCCTCTTCTCTAAAACCGCTAGGCCAATCAAAGCCAAACTTAATGTAGAGCATCCTTAGGAAAGGAGAATGAAAGTTTGTATAAATGATCAAGGCCACATGACCAAGATGGCCACCATGGCTATAAACTGACAGGCTGTCAACCAATTCCTATATTCCTATTAAACTCCTATATTTTGAGTCCAAATCCTATATTTTTAAGCACCTCCTATATTCCTATAAATTCTCCTATATTTTGAAAATATTTCCTATATTTTTAGGAAAATCTGTTGCAGATGAATGATCATATGTAGTAAATAGTAGTGCTCTGAAACTGCATTTTGCCTTTTTATTCTTCATTCTTTATTTTGTATATAAAATTATATTCTTACTATTTATCATATATATTATTTTAGAATGCTACCATAAAATAAAACACAAACTGATAAACTTGATTTGTCTTTATATATGTTATCCATTTGTCTCAACATCAGAAAACATACTTTATGCAATAACGGCTGTTATAGCAATACTGACAAATTAGTGACAATCCTGTCCAATACGCACATACACAAATTATGTTATGCATGAATATACTAATCAAACAGATTCAAATATAACTTTTTGAACTTTTAGAAATGGGTGAATATGGTCACTGGAGCTTGAATATTGGCTGGTTGAACGTCTTAGCAATCATTACATATTATTGTGGCGATTTTGTAAACACCCTAGCTATTCAATGTTTTTGAATTTTGATTTTGAATATTTTTATTTAAACTATCCTGGCTATTTTATACGAATGAAACGACACAACACGACGAAACGATGCAACGGACGGGTACAACGGAACAAAAATTGTGGATGTAACCTCTTCAACTATAACTGGGACAGTATACCACTCTGATTGATACAATGGGGTGAGCAACTGCTATGGTGTCTTCTGCAACTATTAACTGATACAGAATAACGCTTGACATGCAGAAAGTATAACCTAAATTGTAACTAAGCCAGGTTTCATCTGAACGACTCATAACATACGACCCAAAATTTTCAAAAGAAATATACGAGCCAAATAACGACACCAATACAAGAGTAAGCTCTTTAAGTTAAATGCTTATCTCACATATTTGCAACGGGTATCGTAAGACGAAGTGTATTGAAAAAACCAGTGTGTTCATAAAATTAGAGAAGAGAAGTCTACGATTTTGATTTGTGCTCAATGACTGAATGACACAAGGATTACACCTCAAAGCATGCTTTGTGTGTTTCCTCGGCCACCAATCAAATTGCACTAGTCCTAAAATTATCAACCTTATAAAATAGCAGTCAGATTCAATTCAAAAGTAATGATTGCCAAGACGTCCAACCAGATGCCGCTTGAATCCCGGCACTTACACACACAAATGACCAACATAATTCAAGCCCCAGAGACTTTGTCAATAGATACTCCACCAAATAGCATTGCATATTTATAAAAAATATCTCTTAACAGATTTAGAAAAAAGAGGTGTGTGGAGCAAATATACAAAGAACATTATGATTCATCAGAAAGCAAATCAGAATTCAGGAAGAATAAAAACATATAAAACATTGGAATACAATCCCTTCTTTAAAAGTCATCTCGAAGTCTCTATGAAACATAAGGCAGCAGAACCACTAAAGTCCTAGTATTCATCGTCGATGCAGATTGTTCCCTCCAGGAATGATGTTCCAGTTAGTCCTACGAAAGCCATCACAATAACTGTTTTATGGTCGTTGTTCTTCATGTTCATTTGTTATAAAACTGTGTGGCTAACGGGAAATGGTGCCATGTGATTGATAGTCCAGCCTCTACCTGCCACCTTCCAGTATGTACCTTCCAGTACTGAGAGACTCGAAGCTAGATACAGCTTGACTGAAATTTGAAAAAACTAACAGCAGAAAAAGTACAATAAATAGCTATGGAAGAAAACAGAACAGTCGAACGCTTGTGATGGGAATTGGGAGGGAGGGGAAATTAAGCAACACGTGTTTTTTTTTTTTAAAATTTTGGAGCGAAAGCAATGACAACCCGGATGTAGAAAAAAGGTTTTACGACATGCCGAAATTTCCAATAAATCAAATCCATAAACGCTTAATAATTTCAAGTTTCCAAAACAAGCGTCTGAGAATTGCAAGCGTTCGATTGTCCTGATCACAAACCCGGAAGTGTTTACTGTTGTGATAAAAAGTAAATAATTGAATATTTAAAGAATTGTAAAAGCTATGTCCGCTCAAAATAAATGGGATTACGGTCAGGCCGTGAATCCCCATTATTTTAGAATGCTACCATAAAATAAAACACAAACTGATAAACTTGATTTGTCTTTATATATGTTATCCATTTGTCTCAACATCAGAAAACATACTTTATGCAATAACGGCTGTTATAGCAATACTGACAAATTAGTGACAATCCTGTCCAATACGCACATACACAAATTATGTTATGCATGAATATACTAATCAAACAGATTCAAATATAACTTTTTGAACTTTTAGAAATGGGTGAATATGGTCACTGGAGCTTGAATATTGGCTGGTTGAACGTCTTAGCAATCATTACATATTATTGTGGCGATTTTGTAAACACCCTAGCTATTCAATGTTTTTGAATTTTGATTTTGAATATTTTTATTTAAACTATCCTGGCTATTTTATACGAATGAAACGACACAACACGACGAAACGATGCAACGGACGGGTACAACGGAACAAAAATTGTGGATGTAACCTCTTCAACTATAACTGGGACAGTATACCACTCTGATTGATACAATGGGGTGAGCAACTGCTATGGTGTCTTCTGCAACTATTAACTGATACAGAATAACGCTTGACATGCAGAAAGTATAACCTAAATTGTAACTAAGCCAGGTTTCATCTGAACGACTCATAACATACGACCCAAAATTTTCAAAAGAAATATACGAGCCAAATAACGACACCAATACAAGAGTAAGCTCTTTAAGTTAAATGCTTATCTCACATATTTGCAACGGGTATCGTAAGACGAAGTGTATTGAAAAAACCAGTGTGTTCATAAAATTAGAGAAGAGAAGTCTACGATTTTGATTTGTGCTCAATGACTGAATGACACAAGGATTACACCTCAAAGCATGCTTTGTGTGTTTCCTCGGCCACCAATCAAATTGCACTAGTCCTAAAATTATCAACCTTATAAAATAGCAGTCAGATTCAATTCAAAAGTAATGATTGCCAAGACGTCCAACCAGATGCCGCTTGAATCCCGCCACAACAAATTTACCAAATTTGTCCCCCATTCAGCGGCATATTGGGCGGAAACAGAAGGTTAAGAATGTAGCTGGTTAATTTGCGGGGGCATTTGAGTCATATATTGTTTTTGTTGGGTCTAGAAGAAAAAGTCGGATCGCTTCCTGCAATGTCAGAAGAAAAATATGGTTGCCGATCTTTGACAGATGTGTACCATCTCTTTTAAGGAGGCCAGGCGTGTCGGTATCAATCTCGTGAAGGATTGACCGACCCCATGTTAAAGTTCTCACAGCCTGTCTACCAGCCCGATTGACCCGTTTTCTTTTTTGGTCCATCAATTTGAGTTTTTGTTGTAGGTCCAAATGTTTCATGGACGCTATGTCATCCAAACCTCTCCATTGAGTCCTGGGTAGAATGTCAGACCACACTATGTATGTGTCATTGAAAACAGACTGCAGATACCATAAAGTCTTTTTGATTTTGCTCATCAATTTAGCTAATTTGATTGACACCAAATCATTGCCTCCCAGGTGGACCACAATTAACGCTGGGGTAGTATGAAAAAGCATCTTCAGCTGAATGGTCGGCTTTAGTTGTGGCCAGTGCATGCCTGGCCGGCCAAACCAGCGCACAGTTCTGTCAAGGTCTAAGTTAGCCTGTTTGGATTTGATAGCCTCTTCCTCGGCATGGGAGATGATTGAATCTCCGATGATCCAAACATCTGGAAGAAAGCAAAATTAAAGGTCTGGTAAACCGTATAAAGGATAGAAGACGATATGTGAGGAAGCCTAAAGGCGAATATACCCGTCAACAGCATCAGACTTCCAACGACCCAATTTTTTTATTGCATCTGACGAAATCCCTTTTGAGGCTAAATCTGTAGCTCGACCTATGCGAAATGCATGAGAGGTATAAATGCCAGTAGGAAGCCTCAAAACTCTTACAGCTTTGGCCAGAACTGCGCTGAATTGGCTCTGTGTCAAAGGTGTGCCGTTTGCATGTGAAAAGAAGTAATATGCATTTGCAGGACGAAGATGCATATAATGACGAATGGTTGTGACACAACAAAATGAAGAATCTTCAGATTTTGGAATACGCAAAGTAGTGGGCAACCCGCGTTGATTAGTTTTTGAAATTCTAATGGTGATGAGTAAGGTGTTGCCATCATCAACAAGTTCAATATCACCAGAAAGTAAAGGCCTATCAGGCTGAAGGTAGCTAGAAAAAACTACTTCACTTACCCGCAAAAGTGCAAAGTAAGATAAGAAGTAAGCACTTTGGAAGAGACAGGATTCAAAATCTGAATAACATATGTTAGGAAGCACATGGCAAATCCTTCTTAGAATATGTTCCGTTATAGGAGCACGGACATCACGGGACTTGCGTGACCTTTTAAAGCCCTCTAGGAGCTTCTTTACAACAAATGCATTAGTTGGGTCCTGATAGTTGTGTAACTTGTGATAAAAACTTATTCCAGACAGGTAGGATGCAATGGTAGATGGTGAATATCCAAGTTCAAAAGAATGTGCAATGAACAGCGTAACATGTTGAATTGGAACAGGCCATATTACGTGCAATGAATAATTATTTCTAAATTGTTCAAAAGCTGATAAAGCATTATCATAAACACTTCGAGTGTTGGGCGCAATACTGGAAGCTAACAACTGGTTTACACTTGTTTGAAGATATTCCAGAGATGGTTGGGTACTGTTGAAGGTTCCGGATCGGCATCGGGAGCGAGTTCGTGGAATTTCTGCAATTGAAAACGGCTTAGCGTATCGGCGAGTCTGTTAAAACAGCCTCTTACATGTAGTGCTTTAAAGGCAATGTTAAGTTGCAAGCACAAGAGAGTAATGGCTCTTAAAATGATCATGACTTCATCATTTTTGGAGGTCATGGAGTTAATAATATGGACAGATGATAAATTGTCAGATCGGAAAACTATCTTCTTGTTTTTAAGCTCTTGACCCCAAATGTGCAAGCACACCAAAAGAGGGAACATTTCCAGAACTGTTATATCAGCAGTAATGCCTTGATCAATCCACCACTGTGGCCAATGTGCACATGTCCATTTCCCAGCAAAGTATGCCCCAAAACCTAAGTCAGCACCGCCTGCACTGTCAGTGAATAACTGAACATCCTCATTTGAAACCCAGTAACGGTCATGAAATACAGATATGCCATTAAACTCTGTAAAGAAATTCAACCAAAGCTGAAGATCCTCCTTCATAGCTAAAGTGATATTCAGATGATGATGAGGCTTGGTCAGGCCACAAATAGCATTGATCAGTCGCCGACAGAATGGCCGTCCTGGAACCACTGCTCTACAAGCAAAATTGAGGGAACCAATCAAAGATTGCATTTCGCGCAAAGTACATTTCTTCCTTGCCAGCATACTCACAATTTTTTGTCGGATTTCCTCAATCTTTCCCATGGGAATACGAATGGTCATTTCCTCCGAATCAAGCTCTAAACCAAGAAAAGATAATTTGGTGGTAGGACCCTCTGTTTTATCGGAAGCAAGAGGGACACCAAGTAATTGCATTTTATCCATGAAAACAGACATTATGAAAGTGCAATCATTGGTATCTTTCTTTCCTCCAAACAAAAAATCGTCTAAATAGTGTAATAAAGATCCACATGGGGATGCCTGTCTTACACAGAATTCTAAAAACGTAGCAAAAAGTTCCCAGGTCTGGCAAGAAATAGAGCAACCAAATGGCATAGCCTTATCCACATAGAACATCCCGTCAAACATAAAACCGAGCTGATCAGTTTCGGACAACGATACTGGTAGGATCCTAAAGGCTCGACGGACATCGGATTTCCCTAACAAACAGCCTTGACCCAGGTCCTGTATCATATGCACTGCTTCATCAAAGCTAGTATACTGCACAGAACAAAGTTTAGGATCAATGAAGTCATTTACAGAGTGGCCTGAGGGGAACGAGAGGTGGTGTATAAGTCGAAATTGATTGGGTTCCTTCTTAGGGACTAAACCAAGTGGAGAAATGCGTAATGTGGGAATTGGGCGGGAAATAAATGGGCCCGCAACTCTGCCTGCTGTTACTTCGGCTTGAATTTTCTCCCGAACAATGTCTGGATTTCCTAAAGCTGATTTTAAGTTTTTCGAGTCCGAAGGAGAATGCAAACCAGAATAATGTAGAGGAAAACCAAGAGTGAACCCTTCCAAAATTGCCAATGCCTTAGAGGAATGATAACCATCAAGTTCTTGTCGTAGAGCTTCAATATTGATTGGGGATGAAGACAATGTGAATAGATCCGGGGAAATTGTGTAATTTTGCCTGGCAGCGGATTTAACAGCTGAGGAATTACAGTCTGTTACCACGCCGGGCTTGAAGTCTTCCCCCACGGTTGGTTGTATAACCACGTGGTCCGCGAAAATTGGAACCCCCTCGATTGGCATAAGAACCCCTTGAATTAGCAGTAGACTGTTTGAAACATGTCACACGTCCATGACTGGGGTTATTACAGTTTGAACAGATATGCTTAAATTTACAGACAGTTCGTGGACAAAAACCATCATTAAAATCAAAACATGTACCCAAAACATGGTTGTCATACTGCGAATTGCCAGTACTACTGCGACCACCTGTTAATGCACCCGGTTGTGTATTTTGTGGCATGTTGGAAGTAACCGTACTAGACGTCATAAGTCGAAGCCATAAATCAGAGTTAATCTTACCCCAAGACTGAACCTCGGATTCTTGACGCAAACGAAATTGCACATCATATGATCGCCAAGTAAAGGTAACAGACCGGGATGCAGCCTCCCTGATAATGTTCATATACTGCAATATTTCCTGAATTTTGCTTGGGTAACGTTTTAAGTAGATGGAGGCAAATATCAGAAAAGCATCTGTCCACTTTTCGATATTGGGAACCTTATCTTTGGTATTAACCTGTGGCCTAGCCTCCAACTGACCTTTGCCTGTTAGGTGTACGACACCAGTGGAAAAAAGGTCTTGCAGTTCGACACTGCCCTTCAAAAGTAAAGCAAGATTAATATATTCGTGGGCCCATATTTTCTTGCAAAGCTGTTCTGGGACATGCGAGGCAATATCATCGGAACCTAACCGGACACGATTTTCAGCAAATGAAATTGACTGTAATGTTGGCAAAGTCTGTTGGGAGGCAGAAATTGCCGAAGGCAAGACGTTAGGACTAAGAGTCTGTTGAGCAGGTGGTGGTGGTGGTGGGGTAGAATCAGACACAGATCGCACTGAAGTTATATTTGCATCTGCTAGGATTTTTTCGAAATCCACAAAGTTGAGCAAAGAGGGCTCCTTAGAGCCACGTATCGTACCTGGCGGGTGGCCTGAATTCGGTGCAATACCGGTACCAGGCCCACCCAGCAAATTGACCCTTTCAATTTCCTCTCTCTCTCCCGTTTCTTCGGTTTCCTGTCGCTTGCGCTTGGAACCACGACGTCTACGAGTAGTGGACATATCGAATCGAAGTCAAATCTTGAAATCAATTAACCAAAAAATTGAGAAATTAAGCAACACGTGTTTTTTTTTTTTTAAAATTTTGGAGCGAAAGCAATGACAACCCGGATGTAGAAAAAAGGTTTTACGACATGCCGAAATTTCCAATAAATCAAATCCATAAACGCTTAATAATTTCAAGTTTCCAAAACAAGCGTCTGAGAATTGCAAGCGTTCGATTGTCCTGATCACAAACCCGGAAGTGTTTACTGTTGTGATAAAAAGTAAATAATTGAATATTTAAAGAATTGTAAAAGCTATGTCCGCTCAAAATAAATGGGATTACGGTCAGGCCGTGAATCCCCATTATATACTATAGTATGGTCATTATGTCACTCCTTAGTCAGGATTACTTAAAAGTCCAAAGCATATCCCATTTTCAAAACAATTTAAAAACTATATCAAAGTTGTCATGCTTTTTATATAGTGTAGTTTTTATCTATTTTCTTTCTTCCTATTCCTTAATTTTGTTGTAAATTGATGCAACTGTACAGTGTACATGTACAATAAATCCCAGGGAATGCTGAGATCACAGGAGACAAAGGTATGTACCCTAGAGCTTCTGGGGGCCTAGGCGGCCCCCAGACCCCTGCCTATTTTCAAGATATTACATACAGTGCATGTATTATTAAACATTCTGTTCTATATTTAATATGGGCATTGGAATTTCAGCTAAGATTCAGAGCTGTGAATTTATTTTACCTTTGAGAAAGAATTCAGTATGAATTTTTCATATTTTCTTCTTTTATAAACTATCAGTGAAAAATAAAAGTAGGTCTAGGTTTAGAAGTAGAGAAAAGACCTTAATTTTCTCTTTATTCTTTACATATATTTTCAATGAAAAAGCCTTTATTTTGCCATAAGAATGCCTTTCTGTGATACTCAGCTAATGGGCCTGTGTAGGATCACCTTCCTGCATAATGCTTCAGCACACTTCATCATTACATGAATGGTCACCTGTCTCGATTGTGATGCTGTGGAACTGAATGGTTACTTTATCTAGATATTTTAGACATTAATTAATGTAGAAAAAGTGAGTGTGGTTGTAAGGATTGTTTGTAAAAGAGCATAGAATGAAGCAATTTTCATGAGAAAACTCCTATATTTTTCCTCCAAATGAGCTAAAACCTCCTATATTTCTTAGAAAAAATTCCTGTATAAACTCCTATATTTTTTAGAAGACTTGGTTGACAGCCTGTAAACAGCAAAAACCTTTAAAAATCATCTTCTCCAGAACCAGAATGCCTATGATTTTGAAACTTGGCATGAAGCATCAGGCAATGGAGCTCTACAAAGTTTATATAAATCATGACCTTGATCTATTTTATGGCAAGGTCAACATAGGTTGCCTATGCATTTGAATGGGGAAATTTAGTAAAATGTTATTAAATGGGGGGAAACTTGCTGGGAGTACGCAAATGGACAGAAGATATATGGTTATGAAAAAAAGTGTCCTCAGGGGTCAGGGATTGCGCTAGCGATCGCCATTTTCGCAAATTGCGACATTTCAGAAAATTTGGCGCAAAAAATTAGACATTTTCGAAAATAATTGGCAATAAAATAGGGCACCTTTTAAGCAAAAAAGTGAAAGTTACCACTAATTTACCTGTAAAATTATCAAGTTACTTCTACTGTCACTGACTGTCAAAACAAACTCAGACAACAGATGCAAGTGATTAGAGAATTGAATAGACAATGATCTGTCACTTCTGCTGGTGTTTATATTCAATTATGCACACAGATGGCAGGCTCTGAGCGCATGTTTGATTTTACAGGCTGTGTAGAACATACATAGTGGCGAGTGCAAAAGATCGTCACCTAGGCTGTCTACCCCTGTCCCAGCGCTATATACATGTATATGACCATAATATTCAAACATCTTCTCTGAAATCACTTGGCCAATCAAAGCCAAACATTAAGTGGCAGCTACTTGTACCTTTTCATGCACCAAAAAGCCTATTTTATCATATTTTGTTTGTCTTAAGTTCTTTTCTCTCTCTTTCAGATCCATTAAAGAATGGTGTAGAAAACTGGGATTTTCTCAGAAATCCTCAGGTTCTGATTTCATTCAGCTATCCAAAATTGGTTGCGCACCAAACTCTGTTCAGTATTCAAGCTATTACTTATAACAACAAAGATCTTGATATAATTCTATTAGAACTCACTGAACCAAGCAAACTTCCTCCAGGGTTAAAGTTATATCCCAATGAAACCCCTCATATGCAGATGCCGTATGTAGATATAATTGGATATGGACATCCTAATGAAATTGATAAAACACTTGATCCAGGTTGCATAGTGGTGCCTCCAGGTGACCCAAAAATTCATTCAGCCCAGGCGTGGTTACAGAAAGAAAAAGAAAGACTGAAAAAAGGCCTTAAGGAGAATGTAAATCCTGATTTAGTTGATTGGGGATTTCATGGCTATGATCGACCAGAGAAAATGATTTACAACTGTTACTTGGAGGATGGATCCTCCGGAGGGCCAGTTCTGATGCGCAAATACCAAGGGGCCCCAGTTGTTGTTGGGGTTGTTACTAATGGGCTCCCATATTGCTTTTGGAAATTGAGAAGCACTGCACAGTTAGCCTTTCCAGAAAACTACAGATTTGAGATGGGCACACGGATGACACATATATATCAAGCAATAAAGATGTATAACAGTAATTTGGCTCAAGAATTATTTTGGTAGGAAAAGTTTATGAAAGTATTTGGTGGGAGCTTAATGCTCAGTCAACAATTTTACCCCATTTTTCCTGTTTAATTAACAAGTACTGGATCTTGACAAGTCCTTAGTAAACACTAAGCATAGAATCTGTTTTTTTTTTTTGTTTTTTTTTACAGTTTTACATCCTTCTAAAGATGATTTAACTTGTGTTGAGAAGAATCAATTAGTACTTGAGGCAAAAAAGGGAGTACCTTGATTACCCAGAAAAAAGCTGATGATACCTACAGGCAGGACTTGCCTTGGCACATATGTTACACTGCCCTAAGCAAGGGTCAAATACTAAGCAGTGAGATGATCAAATAAATGAGGACATAAACGACTAGGCAAGGATGCAGTGTATGGGAACAGTAATATGATTAAGGACAATAACTTTGCTATGTTGTAAGTCAATGCTATGTTGTAAGTCAAAACCTAGACCTCTAGGTCCAGCAGGCATAGACGTTTTAGCTCACCTGAGCCGAAGGCTCACAAGATGAGCTTATAGGATGGCCATGCTCCGTCGTCCGTCTGTCCGTCATCCGTCCACAATTTCAAAGATCTTCTCCTCTGAAACCGCCTGGCCAATCAAAGCCAAACTTCATGTGGAGCATCTTTAGGAAGGGGGAACAAAAGTTTATATAAATTGTCCAGGTCACATGACCAAAATGGCCGCCATGGCTATAAATAGCAAAAACCTTTAAAAATCTTCTTCTCCAGAACCAGAAGGCCTATGATTTTGAAACTTGGCATGAAGCATCACAAAAAGAAGCTCTACAAAGTGTATATAAACCTTGACCCTGCGATGACCTTGACCTATTTTACGGCAAGGTCAACTTAGGTCGCCAATGCATTTGAATGGGGAAAAATGGTAAAATGCTATTAAATGGGTAAAACTTACTGGGAATAGGCAAATAGACAGAAAATTAATGTTTATGGAAAAATTTTGGCCCCTGGGGGTTGTCTGCCCCTGCCTCGGGGCTATATACATGTACATTTCCATAATATTGAAACATCTTCTCCTCTGAAACCACTTGGCCAATGGAAGCCAAACTTCATGTGGGGCATCCTTAGGAAGAGGGAAAAAAATATTATATAAATGGTCCAGGTCACATGACCAAGATGGCCGCCATGGCTATAAATAGCAAAAACCTTTAAAAATCTTCTTCTCCAGAACCAGAAGGCCTATGATTTTGAAACTTGACATGAAGCATCAGGCAATGGAGCTCTACAAAGTTCATATAAATCATGACCCTGGGATGACCTTGACCTTTTTTTACAGCAAGGTCAACTTAGGTCGCCTATGCATTTGAATGGGAAAAAAAAAGGTGAATGTCATTTAATGGCAAAATACTTGCTAGGAATGAGCAAATGGACAGAAGATTTATGTTTATGAAAATATTTTGGGCCCAGAGGGTTGCCTGCTCCTGCCATGGGGGTATATACATGTGTATGACCATAATATTCAAACATCTTTTTCTCTTAAACCACTTGGCCAATCAAAGCCAAACTGTATATGGAGCATTCTTAGGAAGAGTGAATGAAAGTTTGTATAATTGGTCAAGGCCACATATGGGTTTGAATCTTGGCATGAAGCATCAGGCAATGGAGCTCTACAAAGTTTGTATAAATCATGACCCTGGGATGACCTTGACCTTTTTTACAGCAAAGTCAACTTAGGTTGCCCATGCATTTGAATGGGGAAAATTGTTACAATGTCATTTGAAGGGCAAAACTTGCAGTAAATTGGCAAATAGACTGAATCTTTATGATTTAAAAAAGAAATTGACTCCAGAGGTTGCTCTGACCCTGCCCTGGGGTTATATACATGTATATTACCATTCAAGTCAAACAAGTTTATTGGCATATATCTCAGGTCTCAGGTGAGCGTTTACAGGACCATTGGTCCTCTGGTTTTAAGGAACTTGCATATATTGTTGGATGAGTTGTCACAGTTTTTCACCCATCCTAAATACAGCTTAGATTTTAGAGACATTTGCAGAAATGTGATTCTGTGATATAAGAGTGCCTCAGTTATATGAAGTGTCCTTTGATTGTGCCCTTTGATTGTCTTTTAGTGATAAATTATGTGTGCAAACTGTGCCATAAGGTTTGATAAAGAAACTATACAGGGACCAATCATGATTGTTCATTCAGTAACATTTATAGGAAAGTGTTAAACATGGTCATCAAAAACTCTTGAATTCTCTGTCATATTAATAAATGGGCTTTGTGTGTGTTGTACATGGTTGTTAAGAATGTGTGGAACTGTAACAGATTATGCAATGATGTTGGTGTTATGTCTAGACCTGTAGATTTAGATAAGTTAATGAAATTATATGCCATATTACATATATGTATGTAAAAAACTTTCCACTGTTTCAAATGTTAAATCTGTCACAACAAAATTTTATTTTAATTGCTGTATTTAAAATGTATCATAATGTTATCATCAAGCAAACGTATATGTCCGTGCAATAAATACCCCCTTAAACCCCACTTTAATATAGAAAAACTGGGATTTGCAGGGGTATACCTATTATTAGCTCACCTGAGCCGAAGGCTCACAAGGTGAGCTTACAGTACAGTAGTCGAGCCGGCGTCCGTCCATCCGTCCGTCCGTGTGTCCGTCCGTCCGCATTTTCAAACTTGAATATCTCTAAGACAACAAGGCCAATTGTGACCAAATTTTATCTAAAGCATCATTGAGGAGGGGGAAAGGTTGTATTAGGTTTTGGGCCAGGTCGGATCAGAACTCTGGTTTCCATGGCAACAGATAGCTCCCATAGACATACAATGGGAAAAACATAAAAAAATCTTCTTCTCGGAAACCACAAGGCCCAAAGCTTTCATATTTTGTATGTAGCAATGTATAGTGGTCCTCTTTATAAATCCTGCCAACTGTGCCCCTGGGGTTTGTACGGGCCCTGCCCCGGGGGCATCATGGGGAAAACATAAAAAAATCTTCTTCTCTGAAACCACAAGGCCCAGAGCTTTTATATTTTGTATGTTGCAATGTGTAGTGGTCCTCTTTATAAATCCTGCCAACCGTGCCCCTGGAGTCAAAAATGGCCCTGCCCCGGGGTCATTAGCTCCCATAGACATACAATGGGAAAAACATAAAAAAGATCTTCTTCTCCGAAACCACAAGGCACAGAGCTTTCATATTTTGTGTGTAGCAATGTATAGTGGTCCTCTTTATAAATCCTGCCAACCATGCCCCTGGGGTCCATACAGACCCTGCCCCAGGGGCGTTTTGGGAAAAACGAAAGAATCTTCTTCTCCGAAACCACAAGGCACAGAGCTTTCATATTTTGTGTGTAGCAATGTATAGTGGTCCTCTTTATAAATCCTGCCAACCGTGCCCCTGGGGTCCATACTGGCCCCACCCCAGGGTGTCATGGGAAAAACATAAAAAAAATCTTCTTCTCCGAAACCACAAGGCCCAGAGCTTTCATATTTTGTGTGTAGCAATGTATAGTGGTCCTCTTTATAATCCTGCTAACCATGCCCCTGGGGTCGTTACTGGCCCCACCCTGGGGTATAATGGGAAAAACATTATCTACCATAGACTTATAATGGAAATACATGAAAAAATCTTCTCTGCAACAGCATGACACAAAGCTTGTATATTTGATATACAACAATGGCATGTGGAACTCTACATAAATCCTGCCAATCATGCCCCTGGGATCAAATATGGCCCCACCCCAAGGGTCATTATGGGACCCTGTCCTAGTTAGATGATTTTTTCAAGTGAACCAAAATGGCAGAAAATAGGATACACAATCTAGACAAGAGCAATTCTGCTGATGTAAGTAGGGTTTCAAGGTCACATGACCAAGATGGCCACCATACCCATATATTGTAAAAAAAAAAAACAATTACTTTGTCCAGTGACTGTACTTGTTGACTCTCAGGTGAGTGATCATTGCCCTTGGGCTACTTGTTCTTATTTTTGCTCCAAAACATACATTGTGGGTACTTGTTAGAACTGCCTTGCCGAGGCGGTTCTAACGTGTACCCACAATCTATGTAGCAAAATTGTTAAAATTATCAAAACAATTCCATGAAATTTTCATTATCTTTGAAGGTGCGAAATATGTATTGCATGGGCTAGTTTTCGTAATGTTGTTGTAGCAGAACAGCAGATTTTCAATCAAGGAAGACGCTAAAGTATATTGTTTTTGTTAAGGCTTAATGTCAAAGTTTAATGATGAAGATTTCTTAATTTTATGTTGTTAATTGTAAGTTTTATTTTAATGGATTATTATAAGTTGGAGTATAATTATAAATTTTATTCAGTGCAAAGTTAAATGATTTCAGTCATGGTAACAAAATGTGATGTAAAATGTAGTAGTACACCATGGCTATTGTTTTATGTTCTATGCAATACCATCTAGATTACATATTAAAATTAAAATTAAAATTTACTATATTTTTTATTTCAATGTGACTGATTGAATTTGAAGATTTTACTATTTCATATCGGCAAAAAATCCATTGGTGGAGATTTTAATACGAGGATAAACATGTTTTTCCATTCCTTAACTTTGGCTAGGTCCCAAAGGAAGTGTTGAAAACCAAGGACCTTGCAAACATTAATGAATGATAAAATCATGTTTTATCGTTATTATTGCATAGATGGCAAAGGCAAAAGAAGTAATAATGCATTATATTTTATCGCCTCTTTACATTTTCATACATGTAAAAACGCTCAATTTTATGCTTGCTCTGGGCCTACTTCAGTTTTCATTATTTGCATGCATGGCTGTGTTATTCTGAAAATCATCCTTATATGAGATTATAACGAGGTTGAACTGTACTTTCAACACTTTAATTTTAGCAATAATGCCTTAGTGGAACAAGTAGCCTACATTTATTGTGCCATGATTAGATTAAAGGCTCCAATTTAATAATAGAGGGACCAGGAATCGATGCAATAAAATTTAAAGTCCCAACATAGACACCAGGTGAGAAAGAAAACACACAAATCACAACAAAACATTTTTCCGACAGCACACATGAAGAGCAGAATGACTAGCTCTTTCCCAACAAGGTAGCCATCTGTTTAAGTGAAATAACTTTGTCAAGCATGGCTTTTTTCTGTGTTCATGATGGAATACTGTAATTCAAACAGTGAGTTAACCCATTTGTGATGAATGAAGGATATCTATGCATTAAATAGGGATTCTCCCTAATTGATAAATATGTCACTTTCAAAGATGAAAATGCCTAGCTCTTTATTGTATTCTGGCATATCTTGAAAGTCAGTGATACCATTTATGTCAATTTTAACATTAGTTTGGATATTCACACCTCTAAGCATTATGTAATAAAACACATAGATTGAAAACAAATGTACTTTTGAACATGTACTGTATTTCTATTTATACCCCCGGCATTTATGCCGACGGGTATATAGTTTTCGCTTTTCCGTTCGTCCGTTCGTATGTTAGTTAGTTAGTTAGTTAGTTAGTTAGTTAGTTCGTTTCTTCGTTCGTAATTCCGGAACGTTCGTGGAATTTACGTCAAAGTTTTGGTTAAAGTTTCTCTATGTGTGTATATCTCATGAACCTATGGTCAGAAACCATTCATATTTGGACCATAGGTACCCTATAGGGTTTGCTTTGTTTCCATGAGTTCAGACCCCAGGGTCCATGCCCGGGGGTAGGGCTGGAAGTCAAAATCTAGGTCACCTTTAAAATATGCTGATTACAATTTTAATGTTTCTTCTCTAAGTCTATATCTTGACAAACAATCACAGGGATGTATTCTTATTTAGTTTGTAGATACCCTATAGGGTTTGCTTTCATATTCCATGTCACCAAACCCTGGGTACCGTCCCCAAGGGTGGGGCTAGAGGTCAAAATCTAGGACTTATTTATAATACATGTATGATAAATACCAATATAAATTTTCTGTAAGTCTATTTTCTTGACATCACAAAGCCTTATCAGAAAGCATTCATACTTAGACCATAGGTACCATGTAAGGTTCAGACTCTAGTTAGAAATGATTCATACTTGCACCATAGGTACTCAGTAAGGTTTGCCTTGTTCCTAATGACATTAGACTCTAGGGTCCATGCCCAGGGTGGGGCTAGAGGTCAAGATCTAGGACATTTTATAATTTTTTATTTTTTATTTATTTATTTATTTATTTTATTTTTTTTTTTTTTTTAATATTATTTAAGAATGACATTCTACTTTACGTCTAGGACCGAGGACCTGACCCTCAATGTCCGCGATCAAGTCCTAGATTGAGTATACAAGTCAGCTCTGTATACTGCTTTAAAATAGATCTGTCATTCTACTACACTCCCCCTCCACATGGTTTTAGACAGTGCTTTTTGCAAATACAAGTTTATAAGATGTACTTGTTTAGGGCGCTCTCTTTCATCAAGAATTGAGGTTCAATGTGTCACTGTCAATGTGCATGTCTGGGTTGGGGTCGATGGGCTAAATTATTAGGGGTGGGGGCGTGGGAGTGAGCTACCAGCCGGGGGTATCCGTGCCTCTCAAGGCACTTTTTCTAGTTATACATGTACAGAAACTAAATACACTCACCCTGACACGGGTTTGACAAGAAATATGACCATGAATGTTTAGAATTCTACAGTTGATGTCTTTAATATTGTCCATTATAACTGTGCATACTTTAGTTCATTGCAAATTTTAGAAAATTATACATTTTCGCCTTGTTGACCGCCCCCCCCCCCAGCCCCCCCCCCCCCCCCCAACCCAGAATGCCACTTTGATATGATGTGTGAATGTGAAAAACATGTACTGGCGAAAGGACATGCTGGGTCTAGGGGTGAGGGAGGGGTAGGGGAGAGGGAACACACCTAGCAATAAACTATAAGATTGATAAAATTGATGGAAGATCTTATGCACTAGCTGCTAGCTGTTGTATCAACTTCTTTTCATCCTTCATAGGACAACTGCACATGTAGTTTCACATATTCATAGGTCAAATGTATTTACATTGTTGTATCTTTTCATGTTTTGTTTGTTTAATAGTCTTTAATTAATAGTCTTTAAATCTATACTGGTGTATTTGATGTCAGGAATTATAGCATTGATTTTAAAAGTTTATATCTTGACCCCACCAAACTGTGGATCAGTCTCCTGTTATGGAATTCTACTGTAGACAGTCCTTCAACACTACTTTTCCAGGTCCCCTGTTTTCTAATCACTCAGTCCAGTATTATCTGCAGCTGAGTATCTTCTGACAGTTCATGAAATTTAACACTATGGTTCAGGTTTAGTTTTGAGCTAGTGTCCTGTATAATTGGAATTCTAGAGTCGAGAGTATCAGTGCAGGATAAAATGTTCTAAGGTTTCTTCAGCTGTATACACAACTGAGTCGGATTCATTGTAGATTAGTTACAGGATGATCTTGTTGACTGTAAGGAGTAGGCACCACATTACATTTTCAGCTTTAAAAAATGTTAACCTTTCTTTCAAAATAAACTTCAAAATACAACAGTAAACAATCAATGTGTGGACATTGTTCAGTATTCATATGGCAAACAAGCCCATATTTGTTTGCTTGAAAAGTGCTGTTGACAAACAACTGCAAATCAGTCCAAAGTCAAATGGTTCACTTTGGCCAAAGATGAGGTGGGTTGTGAAATTATTTAGTTGCATTATCTGGATTCTGTTAAATCAGCCAAAATGTTTTGTAAACAAAAGTGTATATACACTGCTGTCGGCTAATTCAGCGCACCTAAGGGCTTGAGATAAATTGTAGACTAATTTAAAGTTTCTTTGTATGTGACAAAAGTTTGATCATTGCTGAATAAGGCAAGATGTTTTTCCTCAAACATATTTTACAACTAGCATAATTTAGAGAAGCTTAGCATCACTTACCAACAGTTTTTGTGTCCTGCAAAATGTCTGCTAATTGCTGTGCACTTGTTTAGATTCTGCCTGTTTTTATGGATAAAACACAACAGACTGGACAGATGCAGAAATAGTAGTCATTCAACTAAGAAAGAAGAGTATGTTCCTGATAGTTTCATAATTGTTATTGACATATAAATTCTACAAAAGCCTCGTTTAGTGAAAAGGTACCTTTCATATTAATTTAGCTAAATTACCATTTTTTTTCAAGAGAAATTACTAATTTGCAATCCAAAATGTTGTGATACTATACATTATGATGTGTTTCATCACTTATGCCTGCAAAAATAATTTAGGACTTCCTAAAGAAAAATTTTATCAATGAGTCACATTGGCAGATGCACCAAATTAGCCTTCACAGGTGTATTTTTTTTCCTATAAATGCTAAATTCGCCCCAAAAGTCATAACTTGAAAATTTTGTTTTCCCAAATCTGTGATTTAGGGACTTTTTACATCTTATGCATAGAGACCCTTCAATTGAATGAGTCCACTTTCAGTTTTAGGGGCATTTAGAGTGATTTTTATCTAATTTTTTTCGATGAAATTGCTCTATGCAAACAGAATAGCCCCAGATGGGATGCTGCATTATGTGGCATCATATCTGGTGCTATACTGTTTGCCTATGTCCCATAAAAAGGATGTCAGGCTTATATTAGTTAAGATATTTCTGAACATTCTGGTACAGGTTTGTGTATTAGAACTATGTTAAAAGTTGAATTGTCTCTGACAGGTTATTTATGAATAATGATCCTGATGTGCAATACATGTACTATGATAATCCAGTATATAAGGATAATCTGTGTTTGTTTGCTGTCTGCTCTATGTATTGCAGAGTAGTTTTTTGCAAAGCAAAATAACTTTTGTCTTTTTTTTTATTATAAAAAAGGAGCTTAAAGGCTCGGTGTACATTCCGATGTTGCATACTTCATCCACTAGTACGAGGGGTGATCGGAAAGTACGTATAAAAATGCTGTAACACAAGTTTGCGTCAACCGATTGATATGAAATTTAGTACGAATAAACATTGGTCCTTTTGTAATTAAATGCCATTCTCATTTTAAAGCATTGACGTCAGACGTTCATGCACGAGGCAGCGTAATGACGTCACTTCACGTGACCCGGCGCACCTGTACCCCTGGGTTGACTTTGCTAGTGTATTTGGTGGGGTTGGGAAAGTTGGTCGACATTTTTTAATGGAAACTAATTTTCTAACATTAATTGACCATTTTTCGAAAATATACGGCATTCTGATGCTTTATCTACTAATACGGTGAAATTGAATGCAACAGGTTAGCGTAAAATATGCAAGAACGTCGATTTCATTTTGTAAACTTAAATTCAATACCTTGTTTTCTGGCCGATGTTTAACGAAATGATAAAAGACTGGCATAAACTATAAGTAGTAGAGACAATGTCAAGAATAGATATGTTTCGGGCTTGCAGTAAATATTTACTTTTAAAATAATGACTTCCCGAAAATGCAACATTTTCGAAAATCTTAAGAGTTTTGTCTATTTGACACAGTCGGTATTTGCAAGACTCTACAGACAAATCAATTCGATAAACAACCTCGTAACTTTACAAATATAAGCTGTGTACGTTGCAGTTAATGAGTATTAAATAAAATGTGGGCATACGCTGTCAAAACGGTTGTTACAATACTTTGAACCAAGAAGTATTTTGAAATAAGAATATAATTTCGACGTTACGTTGCGCCGCATAACGTTAGGCGGTGTTTCCATAACGACAGCTGCAACGCACATGCGCGTTTTATGCATGCATTATTGCAATGGATTAATCGCATATATATTGCTGCATTATTTGATGAAATTTCATCTCGAAATGATAAAAGATAAAGAAATGACAACATTTTTATACGTACTTTCCGATCACCCCACGTATGTATCTATTCTATTATAAATTAATACCATTCCATCATGTACAAATTGTTACATTTGATAAAAAAATCTGTTTACTGTACAGTTTTTAATGATAACTATGGTATTATATAATATGATTGTGAGCATATTGAGGTATTGGCATGCGTTGAATTTGTATACTGACGTCGACAAAAAACGCCTCAGTCAAGTTTGACACGTCATACTGCCAAGATTAACAACTGTAATTATTTGAGCCGCCCCATGGGAAAACCAACAATCTACATAGGCGAAAACAAAGGCGCAGATCAGCTTCGCGGTAACCGCGAAGCCGATCAGCGCCTTTGTTTTTGCCACACGGATAGTACAATCCCTCCTCTACTTAACTACAAAATGTCAAGCTTCTAGCCTGCTTCTGTGCTTGTACAGGCCGGTTTGTGTCAGACCTGTTTGGAAACCACATTGTTGGTTTTCCCACGAGGTGGCTCATTTTATATATTGGTCATATCTTTTGCTAACATTTTACGCATTCGTAAATACTGAAATGAAATTATTTAGGCAGCTGCTTGAAACATGGCATGCACCCCTTTCAAAAAGCCGATTCTGTTTATGATCCAGTCTACCAGGCATCGCTTCTTTTGATAACTGAAAGTTTCCTTTGCAATACCAACGCATAAGCCATAGAGTGGGATATCCATACGTGACCATATGTTGTTGAAACCCTTTTTAGCTCGACTGCATGAAGTGCATAGAGCTATTGCAGTCACCCCGGTCGTCCACGTTCCCGTTCCCGTGCGTGTGCGCGTGCGCGTCACACTTGCGTTAAAGTTTTCTAGAAGTCCATATCTTGACAACCACTCATCAGAAAGCATTCATACTTGGACCATAGATACCCTGTAGGGTTCATTCCATGGCATCGGGCCCCTGGGTCCAGGCCAGGGGGTGGGGCTGGAGGTTAAAATCTAGAACACCTTCAAAAATGGCAATTCTTGTGTTAAAGTTTTCTAGAAGTCCATATCTTGACAACCACTCATCAGAAAGCATTGATACTTGGGCCATTGACACCCTGTAGGGTCGGCTTTCATTCCATGGCATCAGATCCCTGGGTCCATGCCAGGGGGTGGGGCTAGAGGTTAAAATCTAGAACACCATTAATGATAATGGCTTTTCTGTGATATAGTATTCTAGAAGTCTATATCTTGAAAACTTTTTATCAAAGGGCTTTCATACTCGGACCATAGGTACCCTGTAGGGTTGAGTTTCATTCCATGGCATCGGGCCCCTGGGTCCATGCCTGGGGGTGGGGCTGGAGGTTAAAAACTAGAACACTAAAAAATAGATGTACTGCTGTGTAACTTTTACAAGGAGGCATATCTTGACAACAACTTATCATAAAGCATTCATACTTCATACACTTTAGGTTTCATGACATCGAACCTCTGGGGGCGGGGCTAGAGGTCAAAATCTAGAACTCCCCGAATTTTTTTTCTTTTTATTTCTTAATAGAAACAACTTAGGAGGATGGTTGGTCATTCATCCTTTGACTTTGTGACACTGACTTGTGTGTCATGACGGTAAGGGTCGGTTGACCTACTTTCCATGGTTCAGTGATTTTGCCTTATATCTTGACACTCAATTAGTATATTTTCTTACTTCTTTCAGATTATGAGTTAGTACGACCAGGCCTTTGACCCCAATATACTTATAGGTCACTGTGACCTAATTTCATGGTTCAGTGATTTTGCCTTATATCTTGACACTCAGTATATTTTCATACTTTTTTCAGATTATGAGTGAGTATGACCAGACCTTTGACCCCAATATACTTATAGGTCACTGTGACCTTATTTCACGGTTGAGTGATTTTGCCTTATATCTCGGTACTCAAATGGTTTATGAACAAACTTCTTTCAAAGTATGTTTGCGTATGACAAGACCTTTGACCCTGAAGTAGTCCTAGGTCACTGTGACCTAATTTCACGGTTGAGTGATTTTGCCTTATATCTTGACACTCGATTAGTATATTTTCATACTTTTTTCAGATTATGAGTGAGTATGACCAGACCTTTGACCCCAATATACTTATAGGTCACTGTGACCTAATTTCACGGTTCAGTGATTTTGCCTTCTATCTCGGTACTCAAATTGTTTATGAACAAACTTCTTTCAAAGTATGTTTGCGTATGACAAGACCTTTGACCCTGAAGTAGTCCTAGGTCACTGTGACCTAATTTCACGGTTCAGTGATTTTGCCTTATACAATACAGATCAAAATCTAGAACTCCCCGAATTTTTTTTCTTTTTATTTCTTAATAGAAACAACTTAGGAGGATGGTTGGTCATTCATCCTTTGACTTTGTGACACTGACTTGTGTGTCATGACGGTAAAGGTCGGTTGACCTACTTTCCATGGTTCAGTGATTTTGCCTTATATCTTGACACTCAATTAGTATATTTTCTTACTTCTTTCAGATTATGAGTTAGTATGACCAGGCCTTTGACCCCAATATACTTATAGGTCACTGTGACCTAATTTCATGGTTCAGTGATTTTGCCTTATATCTTGACACTCAATTAGTATATTTTCATACTTTTTTCAGATTATGAGTGAGTATGACCAGACCTTTGACCCCAATATTCTTATAGGTCACTGTGTCCTAATTTCACGGTTCAGTGACTTTGCCTTATATCTCGGCACTCAAGTGGTTTATGAACAAACTTCTTTCACACTATGTTTGGGTATGACAAGACCTTTGACCCTAAAGTAGTCCTAGGTCAATATGACCTAATTTCACGGTTCAGTGCTTTTCCTTTATATCTCGGCACTCAATTGGTATATGAACATACTTCTTTCACGATATGTATGAGTATGACAAGACCTTTGACCGTAAAGTATTCCTGGATCACTGTGACCTAATTTCATGGTTCAGTGATTTTGCCTTATATCTCGACACTCAGTTGGTATTTTTTCATACTTCTTTCTGATTATGAATGAGTATGACCACCCCTTTAACCCAAACATACTTATAGGTCACTATGACCTAATTTCATGGTTCAGTGATTTTGCTTTATATCTCAACACTGAATGGGTATATGATCATTTTTCTTTTACATTATGAGTAAGTATCACTAGACCTTTGACCCTGCAATACTTATAGGTCAGTGTGACCTTTTTTCACGGTTCAGTGATTTTGCCTTGTGTCTTGGCACTCAGTTGGTATATGAACACACTTCTTTCACAATATGAGTGAGACCTTTAAATCTTAGTAGTTATCTTAGTAGTTATAGTTAACTTTCATGGTTCAGTGATTTTGCCTTATTGCATGAAGGCAAAAAGATGTATGAGCATAATGCTTTGGGTTACTGGTCGGGTTTGGCCTTATGTTTGACAAAGGTCTGAAGCAGTCGAGCACGCTGTCCTGCGACAGCTCTTATTTTGAAAACCAATTTATATATTGACCTCTGGGAAGATTGGATTAGTCCAACTGAGCTTCCTATATAAATTAAGTCATTATTATTATTATTATTATTATTATTAATTTCGTTCTTTAGGGCTATTGACATCAAATGCAGCTTATGATTTATGCTTAAATGGTAATCACAGTCAAAATGGTCAACAGTGTTTCCAACGGCTATTGTTGCATGGCTATTTGACAAAGAATGGTGTCTATTGTTTCTTTCCCTGCTTTTCAACTCGAAACGAACGTCCTTATGGATAACGTTTTTGACGTCTAGGGAATAAGCGTCAGAATTCAATGGAAATCTACTATATTACTATGTTATGAAATTAGACTCAAGTTGATGAAACTGAAAAACAACAACGTTAAAACTAAACTCATGAAACATAGAAAGACAATGAAGGAACATGGTCACAAACTTGTCGACGATGTAACTAAGAAAAACACAGAACTTATCAGCCGCCTACTTGCTCATGAAAAGATAGACTCGGCCTGGTTTTTCAATGGTTTCATTTATGGAAAAACCAGTGAGGGGAAACGCTACCGCTTTGATTTGTATACTGACATTGATGCAGTAATCAACAAGAAGAAAGAAGAAGATGAAGAAGATGCTGACTAGACCTGATGATGAACTATGACTGTCAATCTCTGATTGAAATTGAATCTTATGGATACTTTCAAATGAGACAAATTGTTTTGTGTGTGAGTGTGATTATGTGTGGAAATACTCAAAAGAAAACAATTAGGTGCTTATAAGCTTATATGAATAAACAAATAGACTAGACAGGATTACATAAAATGTGATACAGATATGAAAAAAGAAAGGGGTGAGTTATATATTTCTTCTCTCTTCTCTTCTGTTCCTCTCATACTTGGTAATGTTTACAGTATTTTCAGAAAAGACATTGCTGGTAAATTACGCCTTCTTGACCATATGGAATGTGTACATAAAAGCTGGGTACCAATATGTATTAGGGAAACCCACATGGATAATAATGGATTATTTTAATCCCTTTACAAATAGCTACTGTAAGCCTTCGCATGAGAAAACCAACAATTTGCATATGCGAAAGCAGGGACGCGGATCAGCTGTGCAGTAACTGCAGAGCTGATCGGCACCTTTGTTTTTCGCTACACGGATAGTGCTATTCCTCCTCTACTTATATCCAACGTTTCAAGCTTCTAGCTTTACGCTGTCACTGCGCGGCCTGGTTTGTGTCGGGCTTGGTCGGGACTCAAATCGTTGGTTTTCTCATGCACCGGCTCATATAATAGTCAGTTATGTTGTCTGTTAGCAGTGGCCTATTATAACAAAAAGTATGTTAATTATTATAAAATTAGAAATACATGTGTAGGTCTATATTTTTATTGCTACAGAAAGTAAATAACTAAATATTGATAATTTGATACATGGGCGGTCTGATGTGTGAATCTACTGTCTTCAAACATGCTATGATCAGCTGAAAATGTATAACCACATAACGCTATTTTGTGGTGGCATAGCCTTTTTATTTGATCTGACAATGCACTACAGATTCCCTAATGAGACCGCTCATATATGCCTAAACTTTTTCAATCATTTTAATAGTGGGTCAATAGGTGCATATTTTTGTGTCATTTTATTTTATTTCTTTAGTATCTGAAGTGGGACAATATACTTGTCTGTCCATTCAAAGGCTCATGGTTATAAGCAAACTGTTAAATGTATTTAGTACTAAAAATTGATGTGACTGGGGCAACTAGGTACATTGTATCTGTATAGAGTCTGGGAAGCTGCAATTGGGCAGAATGTTTCACCTGTATCAACACTCTAGTATGAAAATTAATATATCTGTAGGTACACTGAAGGACATTATCTCATGAGCTGGCATTACTGTAATGGTGCACCTTTGTTGCTAAAATTGCCCTAAAAATTCAACCCAGACACTAAAATTGTATGGTTTTGATGTAGTGTATCAAATGAACAGTTAATGCTCAACTATAGGGAAAATGCACTGACTGTGCTGGTTGACCTCTGACATAAATTTGTTGGTCGGACTGCATAAGTTTTCAATGTTTTAACTTGGTGATAGACAATATCACATGGCACTGGAGGAATGTGCAAAACAAAGGGGTGCCCCTTTTCTGGTGTTTCCAGAGGTTTGTCATGTGAGGTCAACCGGCTTGGTCAGTTCATTTGCACTATACATATGCACAATCTAATCTTCAAAATATTAGATCATAGGTAAAACAGCAAATGGTTGTTTGAGCATCCTAAAGGTCTCCTTGCTTTTAACATATGACACTGAGCCAGCCCTGTAAATGCATGTTTCATGCAAAAACTGATTTTTCTTATAATGTATCAACAGTTTGACCAAAGCTTAGGTGGTGGTTGTAGAAAAGGAGTACTATAGCACTTAAAGGTGATGAAGACAGGCTTTCTCAGGACTTGGCTCAGATGTATATAACTGTATAATTAACATAGTAACAAACAAATATCACCCCAAGGTTTCCTTATGGTCTTAAAAATTACATATTGATTTTTTGTATACTATGAAAAGAGAGATAACTATGAGAGACATTGAATGCTGTAGATAAAAACTTGTTCTTTCCCTTTTATAACTTTTCGCCTTTCGAAAGGAAAGGACATGTTTCACTATATAAAATTGAAGATAGTTTGCATTTTGTTTGCATTTGACATAACATCAAAAAAAACAAAAAAGAGGAATTTTGAATATTAAAAGTGTTAATCATCATGGCAATTTAATGGCTGAAAGAATGTCTTAAGCCCTGAACAATGAATAGGAATTCTTATTCATGTACAGACAATGCTATTTCTAATGCAGAATACATATATATTTCTGTATAAATTTGTCATACACACATTAATATCTGTAACAAGTAGTTGAAGTTACCAATTATGTTTACTGTATTTAATGTAATAATACTATATGTTTTCATGTAGATAATATTTTGAAAAAAGCAGTTGAGGTTGCAAATGACAAATGATCATTACACATGTAGGTCTCTATACACTCTGTTTAGAGATAGATTGAGATAGCCAATTTAACTTGGAGGTGTATGCTTTCTTGTTTAACCTGGCAAGGCAGGAGAAAATGCTGTATAATAACTATAACGCTGATAGCTTTGTTTCACTTGGTGTGTATTAAATGTGATATGCAAATTTACAACAACTGTACTATGTGTATAGAGATGTATCTGTGAAGTATGAACTAGGTTGCTGAAACTAAAAATACATAAACTACATTGTACATTGTTTTTTGTAAAAAGATCACTAGGTTTTGTTATAAGAAAGGATTTTTTTTCCATCAAACTCAAACCACCTGAATATATTTTTATAGGATGAAAGCTATGAACTAGTCCCGACTGGGGTTAATGGATGATCAGAGTTACAGAGCAGCGCCTATTTATGAGGCGCAAAATGTAGGACAAATCAAACACAATGCAAGAGTCACAACCTAATCTTCTGCATGATGGTGTTTTTGACATATCTCTGATCATTCAGGGGCCAGAGTTTGGACTATTTTGTTGTTTTAGAAGATAATTTGTTATGTAAATCCAAGACACATGTTATTTGAATTTGTTGTTACCATGATTGTATATTTGTATGTTGTTGAATTATCTTGTCTTTTTTCTATACTCTCTGTCTTCCTTTGTCTGTCATGCGGGATGGCCAACTCTCTGTCAAGTCAATCTAGAAAATTCTTTATATTTTTCAATGGCTGAACTCAAAATATTGTCATTTAATGTTCAAGGTCTGGGTGGAATAAAAAAGCAGAAAGATGTTTTTAACTATTTGCAAAATAAAAATTTTGACATTTTATGCCTGCAAGATACCCATTTTACAAAAGATCAAGAAATACATATAAGGAATAGATGGGATGGAGACTGCTATTTCAGTGCGGCTCCTCAATCTAACGCTAGAGGAGTGGCAATATTTTTTGGAAAAAACTTAGATTATAAAATACATAGTCAAAAAGAAGACATCAATGGGAACTTATTAATTTTAGATATAACTATTTCCAATAAAAGATTATCCTTGATTAATATCTATGGACCCAATAAAGATGACCCAGTCTTCTATGAAACTTTATTTAAACATATAGACGATATAGGAAATGAACTATACATTATCTGTGGAGATTTTAATCTTACACTAAATCCAAATATTGACTGTTTTAATTACAAGCATATAAACAATCCCAAAGCAAGAAACTTTTTGATTAATAGGATACAGGAAAATAATCTTACTGACACATTTAGAGAACTTCACCCAACCCTAAAAAGATATACTTGGAGACGTAAGACCCCCCTTAAACAATCAAGACTTGATTTTTTCTTAGTTACAGAAAGCATTGTAAACTCAGTCAAAAAATCTAAAATTGAAACTGGCTATAGATCTGATCATTCAATGGTAACATTAATATTAGCAATGGACAACTTTGAACATGGCAAATCTCTATGGAAACATAATAATTCTCTTTTAACAGACTCAGAATATCTTAAAATAATAAATGCTAAAATACAGGATATCAAAAAACAATATTGTCTACCAGTCTACAATCATGACGCTATTGATGAAATTCCAGATGAAGAACTGCAGTTTGTAATTAGTGATCAGTTATTTTTAGAAACAGTAATGATGGAAATACGAGGGAAATCTATATCTTATGCTTCATACAAGAAGAAAACAAAAAATATGTATGAACAAAATTTAATTGAACATATTCAACATTTAGAAGATAACTTATCAGAAAACAGCATTTCAGATCTAGAAAAATTAAAATTTGACCTAAGTAAACTAAGGGAAGAAAAAATGAAGGGATATCTGATCCGCTCAAGAGCAAATAATATTGAAAATGGAGAAAAACCCTCAAAATTTTTCTGTAACCTAGAAACAAATAATTTCACAAGTAAGGTAATAAATGTAATAGAAAAGGAAGATGGTAAAATCATTACTGACCAAAAAGAGATTTTATCAGAAACATGTAACTACTACAAAACCTTATACGAAAGTAAAGAAAATACATTAGACGATATAGATCTGAATGCTTTCATGCAAGACATAGATGTACCAAAATTAAATGAAGAAGAAGCTCTTAACTTAGAAGGAATGGTGACATTAAATGAAGCAGGTAAAACATTGAAAAATATGAAAAATAATAAAAGTCCGGGTACAAGTGGTTTCTCAGCTGATTTTTACAAAGTGTTTTGGAGACAGTTGGGTACATTTGTAGTTAGAGCCATAAATTCTGGGTTTCAAGAAGGAGAACTTTCAGTTACTCAACAACATGGTTTAATAGTGTGTATTCCAAAGGAAAGTAAATGTAGAAATTATTTAAAAAACTGGAGACCCATAACTCTATTAAATACAGTGTATAAAATCGCATCTGGATGCATTGCTAACAGAATTAAAAAAGTATTAGATAAGTTAATAAATACAGATCAAACAGGCTTTATTGAAGGTAGGTTTATTGGTGAAAACACAAGACTTGTATATGACATATTGCAGTTTACGGAAGAACAAAACATACCAGGGTTATTGCTTCTCATAGATTTTGAAAAAGCTTTTGACTCAGTGTCATGGTCTTTTATCAACAAAGTACTAAATTTTTTTAAGTTTGGACCTTCTATTATAAGTTGGATAAACATTTTCAATAAAAATGCTTGTTCTGCAGTCACTCAGTGTGGACATTTATCTCCCTTTTTTAAGTTAGGCCGTGGTTGTCGACAAGGGGACCCAATCTCACCTTATTTGTTTATTTTGTGTGCAGAAATACTCTCCATTAGGTTAAGAAATAATAAAAATATAAAGGGTATTAAAATAGGTAACATTGAACTTAAGTTTTCACAATATGCAGATGATGCCTCAGCTTTTCTAGATGGATCAAAAACTTCCCTTGAGGAGACATTACAGGAACTTGAAAATTTTGCAAACATATCAGGCTTAAAAACTAATTTTGATAAAACGCAAGTGGTCTGGATAGGAGCAAAAAAATACAGCACAGAGGCCATCAAAACAAGATGGAAACTCTCATGGGGAACAACTCAATTTAAATTACTTGGAATAATGTTTGATGTAGACTTAGATAAAATGATAAAAATGAATTATGCTAATAAAATAGTACAAATAAAACATTCTATAAAAATATGGCGAAGAAGATTTCTTTCCCCCTTGGGGAAAATTACTGTTATCAAATCCCTTTTGTTGCCAAAAGTAATTCATTTATTGACAGCTCTACCCAATCCTGACACAGAGACATTAAATATTATTAGTGGCATGTTCTATGATTTTCTATGGTATGGAAGAGCTAAAATAAAGCAGTCGGTAGTTGTTAAGCAATATTTAGAAGGTGGGCTTAATATGATAAATTTGATTGCATTTAATCAAGCTCTAAAAATAACATGGTTAAGACGTATTCTTCAAAGAGAGAGCAAATGGCAATTACTGATAAAAAAACAGGTGAATATAGAAAATGTATTTTGTTGCGGCTCATCATATGTAGCATCAGCTTTAAATAGCATAAAAAATTGTTTTTGGAAAGATGTTTTCAAAGCTTTAGCAGAGTTTCAGCAACAGCTAGATGTTGATTGGGATGAATCCAATCCTTACCAAACACCTATCTTTTACAATAAAAATCTATTAATTGATGGCAAGAGTTTTTTCTACAAGTCATGGTTAGAGAAAGGAATTTTTTACATTCGTGATTTTATGGACAGTAATGGTAACTTTCTTAATTTTCATGCATTTTCTCAGTCAACAACAATAAATACAAATTTTCTAAAATATCAAGGAGTCATTGAATGTCTCAGAAAATTCATGAAGAAAAAACATAATGAGGGTAACACTAAAATGACTTTTATTGGACCCATACTTCCAAAAGCAATAAAATCAATACTTAATCAGAAGAAAGGCTCCCAAAACATTTATAATGTGCTAAATAAAAATAATGATGAACCATCAGGAAAAAGAAGATGGAACCACCTATATCATATTGATGAAAAGTCATGGGAATATATATTTTTGGCACCTTTCAAAATAACAAAGTGTACAAAGCTTAGATGGTTTCAAACATGCATAAATCACAAAATTTTAGTAACAAATAAATTACTTCATCAGATGAAAATGATTGATAGTCCTACATGCTCTTTATGTGGTAATAATGAAGAATCTATTGAACATTTATTCTGGAAGTGCCCAAATACACAACAATTTTTAAATGAAGTAAAGGACAAATTTCAGGAAATTCGTGTCTTATTAAATTTGCATGAATGCAAATTTATTCTAGGAATTTATCCTCAAAACACATCAGACATTATCCAGTTTTTAATGCTTGTTGCAAAATACTACATCAATATGTGCAAAGGCACTCATAGACAGTTGACATTTCTAGAATATAAAATACACGTCCAGTCAATACTGCAAAGCCACAAACAAATAGCACTAGAGAATAATAGACTGCAGATTTTTCTAGAAACCTGGACACCTTTTAGCAATTTATTTGACATAAATTGATAGCATAAATTAGATCACACAAGCAAGGGGCAAATAGTAATTATTTATGTATGGGATTCTGATGACGATACTTTGTTTGATTGTCTTTGGAGTCTGGGCTAACCCCACTATTAATGTAATGCATTATAAATAGACCAGCATGGATTCCACAGTGATCAGAACAGAAGTATCTACAACATCCCTTGCTTGGTGATCTACGCCTCATTAGTTAAATTTAATAGTTTTACCAAAAATTAAAACAATAGACACAAAATCTAAACAAGAAAAAAAAATCAAAAAGAGAACTTTTAATCAGTACTAAGTACCTATCCAAAACACCACCCAAGATAATTGAATAAACAACAAAAAAACAAACAATTTTTGAAAAGGCTATAAGAGAACAATAAACGGCCAACCCCGCATGACAGATTACTCTTTTTCTTTTGTGGAAGACCTCACTTTGATTTGAACCACACACATACTAATGGGCTGAGAGGTCTAACCATTAAACCTTCTCCTTCTTCCTCTCCCATCTCTCTCTACACTTATGAAAAAAAAAAGGTGTGACAATTTATTGTAGAAATCTACAAATTTAGGAAAAATAAGTATAAGTAAAAGTGAAGGTAATGAAGGTATGAAAGAGAAAGTGTGAGTGTAATATTGTTCTTTCTTTATAGTGCATGCATTGTAAACGGGTGAGGGGGATCCCCGACCCCCTCCTCGTAATATGCGGGGTAATAAATTTACATAACACCTTAAAAAAAAAAAAAAAAAAAAAAAAGTTGTGCATCTGAATATAACAGCATCGGTTCTGCAATGTTTCATCATTAGAACACGTAAGTGATAAAGACATCGCTGTCAAAAAGATATTGCTGCAGGAGCGTCAGAGAAAGTTCTATGATAACAAAAATCGATAGAGGGAATCTTATACCGAAGCGAACTAAAGTCTCGGACTATGGAGTTGCTTCGGACACCAAGAACCGAACAGTATCATTTTTTCGTACTGTCTGTTTCTTTTCTTGTGAAGTCCATATGTTATTTTCAGCATTTCAAGTTCACATAGTCCAGTTATGTTACGTTTCAAAATTTTGATGGTTTATAGTTCGTAAAATGACTTTGCAGGGCTTTCAAGAATGTTCACGTCAAAAACGTCTGTATCATGACGTCAGAATGCAATTTTAAAAATGATGCACCCAAACAAGTTTTGAGAAAAGTGTGCATCTTAATCAAATTCAGTTTATGCTATACCATGAGAGAGAACTTAAGAATTTTGTTCATATTGTATATCTATTGGCCAAGTTGTGCAACATTTTTGATGAGGCGTTTTTATCGACGTCAGTATAGATGTTATTAGTTGATTTTAATGCATATTTATCATTATGATTAATTAATATGTTATTTGCATTTATAACTCTCAAAAGCATATGTAGCTTTCAAATTAGTGTTGAGCTTTTTTGACATTTCCCTCTTTTGTAATACACAAAAACATTACAAAAACTTGTCCATGCAATATACAGAGAATTTTTGAGCTTTAAAAATTGAAAATTTTTAGCTGAAAAAAAAAAAAAAAATGATTTTTCTTGTTTTTGCTCAAAACATAGATTCTATGTTTTGGAGCAAAAATAAGAAAAATAGGTATACACCTGCATACCCCAATTTTACTATATTAAAATGGGGTTCAAGGGGGTGTACATGGGTTTGCATAAATGTATTATTTAGGGACTTTTCTTGAGGGACCAAGGGACCAGGGACCTGGTCCCTCAAGGACCAAGGGCTATAATTTAGGGACCAGGTAACAGAGGGACCAAATACAAAACGTGCATATAATGGCATATCTGTATGCATCTAATCTGCAATAGGCTATTGTGTGGACCAAAATCAGCATGTGCCGGTCCCTGAGGGATGTTTGTGTCAAGGTTTATTTTTTTTTTTTTTTTCATTGATTTTGTATCTACTTTATTAATTTAACCGTGCTATTAAAGTGTATAGTAAGATATGCCCATAGGGAAAACCAAAGAAAGAGAGAAATTACCAAGAAAGAAAATTTAAAGAAATTTGGAAGAAATAAATGAAAAGAAGGAAAACTGAAATGGAGAGAAAGAAAAAATGAAATGAATAAAAATATACATAAAATTCTACATGTATTTTGTGTAGTTTATGCAGTGCTGTTTTAGAAGGAAAAAAGGAGAGAGAGAGAGGGGAAAATAAAATGAAAAATATACAATGTGTATTTTAAAAGAAGGAATACCAAGGAAAGAGAGAAAGACAGAAAGGAAAGAGAGAAAAGAGAAAAAAAAAATGAAATTACAGAAAAAAAATAGAATGCTACTTTCTATTACCTTACACAGTATTAGTTTCTGCATTAATATTTTTGTACCTTATGAAAACTAACATGTCATATTCTTGTATATTGTAAAATGAAAATCACCAACTATATGTTTATTGCCTCCAATAGACACTAATTAATGCTAATGTATGATTTATGATAATCTCTTACATTCAACATACGTAAAAAAGGGAAAAAAACAAAGACAGAAAAAATGGCAGGTACTTCATACTCCCGGTCCCGAAATGTATCCAATCATGTGCACATACTGTTTTACTCTGAAGAAAGCACATCTGATTATTTGTCCTGTGTTTATAAGAGCGTCTAATTTCGGGACACGGAGTATGAAGTACGAAGCCAAATAGCAAACATGTATTTTGTATGGGCCAAAAATTTCGGGACAATCATAGCTATATAGGGCAGGTATTTAGGGATTGTGTCACACATTTGTACATTTGATGCTGGTGTCTACGTAGCTATCTGGCAGTTAAGTTGCGTGAGTTGTGTAAGTTATAATAGTTACCTTTGTTAGGACGACATAAACGAAATATAGATGGAAAAAGCTATAAATAACAGAAATTTTTGCGTATTGTCATCATGTTTTAAGGCCTTACGATAGTCCTGAAGCTCTAACTGTTCCTTTCCAAGGAAACGGCCGTCAAACATACGTATGATAGACCACTATTGTAAGTTAAGTTCTGTAAGTTGTCATAGCTGACAGTGATAAAAGATAAGTTCATTAAGGTGGACTTAAGAACATTAGATCAAAACAACATGGCAAAACAGTTAAACAGTTGCATCTAGGGCTGAGCTAAGTTCGATAAGTTACAATAGTTGCACACAATAGCAAAGCTAAATGCACGTACATGTCTGCATCTAAGTTAAGTTTGATGAGTTGTATAAGTTAAGCAAGCTGAGTTATATAGGCTTTAGATTAATAACTTGGATGAGTTAAGTTAAGCAAGTCGAAGTCTGGGTTTAATTAGCTATGTGAGTAAGATATGTTATATGTATCATTGGACAAGCTAAGTTTGTTAAGTAGAGTAAGTTAAGCAAGCTAAGTTGAAGAATAAGTTTGATGAGCTGAATAAGTTAAGCGATGAGTTGGATAAACTGAACAGTAAGTTCGATGAGTTGGATAAGTTGAGCGATGAGTTAGATGAGTTGGATAAGTTGAGCGTTGAGTTAGATAAGTTGGATAAGTTGAACATTAAGCTCGATGAGTTGCATGAGTTATACGCTGAGTCAGGTAAGTAGAGCGATGAGTTGGGTAAGTTGAACAGTAAGTTGGATGAGTTGGATAAGTTGTAAGCTTTCGATGAGTTGGATAAGTTTCATGTTGATTTGGATGAGTTCGATAAGTTGAACAGTAAGTTGGATGAGTTGGATAAGTTATACACTGAATTCGATGAGTTGGATAAGTTGCATGCTGAGTTCTATGAGTTGCATAAGTTGAACTATAAGTTCATTAAGTTTGATTAAGTTGAACAGTAAGTTGGATGAGTTGGATAAGTTGTAAGCTGAGTTCGATGAGTTGGATAAGTTGTAAGCTGAGTTCGATGAGTTGGATAAGTTGTAAGCTGAGTTGGGTAAGTTGCATAAGTTGAACAGTAAGTTCGATGAGTTCGATAAGTTGATCAGTAAGTTGGATGAGTTGGATAAGTTGTAAGCTGAGTTGGGTAAGTTGAATAAAGTGAACAGTAAGTTGGATGAGTTGGATAAGTTGTAAGCTGAGTTGGGTAAGTTGCATAAGTTGAACAGTAAGTTCGATGAGTTCGATAAGTTGAACAGTGAGTTGGATAAGTTGTAAGCTGAGTTCGATGAGTTGCATAAGTTGAACAGTAAGTTGGATGAGTGAAATAAGTTGTAAGCTGAGTTGGGTAAGTTGCATAAGTTGAACAGTATGTTGGATGAGTTGGATAAGTTGTAAGCTAAGTTGGGTAAGTTGCATAAGTTGAACAGAAAGTTCGATGAGTTCAATAAGTTAAACAGTAAGTTGAATGAGTTGGATAAGTTGCATGTTGAGTTGGATGAGTTGGATGAGATGGATAAGTAATACAAAGAGTTCGATGAGTTGGATAAGTTGCATGCTGAGTTGGATGAGTTGCATAAGTTGAACTATAAGTTCGTTAAGTTCGATAAGTTGAACAGTAAGTTGGATGAGTTGGATAAGTTGTAAGCTGAGTTGGGTGAGTTGCATAAGTTGAACAGTAAGTTGGATGAGTTGGATAAGTTGTAAGCTGAGTTGGGTAAGTTGCATAAGTTGAACAGTAAGTTCGATGAGTTCGATAAGTTGAACAGTAAGTTGGATAAGTTGTAAGCTGAGTTGGATAAGTTGCATGTTGAGTTGGATGAGTTGGATAAGTTATACGAAGAGTTCGATGAGTTGGATAAGTTGCATGCTGAGTTGGATGAGTTGGATAAGTTGAACTATAAGTTCGTTAAGTTCAATAAGTTGAACAGTAAGTTGGATGAGTTGGATAAGCTGTAAGCTGAGTTGGGTAAGTTGCATAAGTTGAACAGTAAGTTGGATGAGTTGGATAAGTTGTCAGCTGAGTTGGATAAGTTGCATAAGTTGAACAGTGAGTTCGAAGAGTTCGATAAGTTGAACAGTAAGTTGGATGAGTTGGATAAGTTGTAAGCTGAGTTGGGTAAGTTGCATAAGTTGAACAGTAAGTTGGATGAGTTGGATAATTTTTAAGCTGAGTTGGGTAAGTTGCATAAGTTGAACAGTAAGTTCGATGAGTTCGATAAGTTGAACAGTAAGTTGAATGGGTTGGATAAGTTGTAAGCTGAGTTGGATGAGTTGGATAAGTTGCATGTTGAGTTGGATGAGTTGGATAAGTTATAGGAAGAGTTCGATGAGTTGGATAAGTTGCATGATGAGTTCAATGAGTTGCATATGTTGAACTGTAAGTTCGTTAAGTTCGATAAGTTGAACAGTATGTTGGATGAGTTGGATAAGTTGTAAGATGAGTTGGGTAAGTTGCATAAGTTTAACAGTAAGTTCGATGAGTTCGATAAGTTGAACAGTAAGTTGGATGAGTTGGATAAGTTGTAAGCTGAGTTCGATGAGTTGGATAAGTTGCATGCTGAGTCGGATGAGTTGAGATCGTTAAGTTCGATAAGTTGAACAGTAAGTTGGATGAGTTGGATAAGTTGTAAGCTGAGTTGGGTAAGTTGCATAAGTCGAACAGTAAGTTGGATGAGTTGGATAAGTTGTAAGTTGAGTTGGGTAAGTTGGGTAAGTTGCATAAGTTGAACAGTAAGTTCGATGATTTCGATAAGTTGAACAGTAAGTTCGATGATTTCGATAAGTTGTAAGCTGAGTTGCATAAGTTGAACTATAAGTTCGTTAAGTTCGATAAGTTGAACAGTAAGTTGGATGAGTTGGATAAGTTGTAAGCTGAGTTGGGTGAGTTGCATAAGTTGAACAGTAAGTTGGATGAGTTGGATAATTTGTAAGCTGAGTTGGGTAAGTTGCATAAGTTGAACAGTAAGTTCGATGAGTTCGATAAGTTGAACAGTAAGTTGAATGAGTTGGATAAGTTGTAAGCTGAGTTGGATGAGTTGGATAAGTTGCATGTTGAGTTGGATGAGTTGGATAAGTTATACGAAGAGTTCGATGAGTTGGATAAGTTGCATGCTGAGTTGGATGAGTTGCATAAGTTGAACTATAAGTTCGTTAAGTTTGATAAGTTAAACAGTAAGTTGGATGAGTTGGATAAGTTGTAAGCTGAGTTGGGTGAGTTGCATAAGTTGAACAGTAAGTTGGATGAGTTGGATAATTTGTAAGCTGAGTTGGGTAAGTTGCATAAGTTGAACAGTAAGTTCGATGAGTTCGATAAGTTGAACAGTAAGTTGAATGAGTTGGATAAGTTGTAAGCTGAGTTGGATGAGTTGGATAAGTTGCATGTTGAGTTGGATGAGTTGGATAAGTTATACGAAGAGTTCGATGAGTTGGATAAGTTGCATGCTGAGTTGGATGAGTTGCATAAGTTGAACTATAAGTTCGTTAAGTTTGATAAGTTAAACAGTAAGTTGGATGAGTTGGATAAGTTGTAAGCTGAGTTGGGTAAGTTGCATAAGTTGAACAGTAAGTTCGATGAGTTCGATCAGTTGTAAGCTGAGTTGGGTAAGTTGCATAAGTTGAACAGTAAGTTCGATGAGTTTGATAAGTTGAACAGTAAGTTGGATGAGGTGGATAAGTTGTAAGCTGAGTTCGATGGGTTGGATAAGTTGAACAGTAAGTTGGATGAGTTGGATAAGTTGTAAGCTGAGTTGGGTAAGTTGCATAAGTTGAACAGTAAGTTCGATGAGTTCGATAAGTTGAACAGTAAGTTGAATGAGTTGGATAAGTTGTAAGCTGAGTTGGATGAGTTGGATAAGTTGCATGTTGAGTTGGATGAGTTGGATAAGTTATACGAAGAGTTCGATGAGTTGGATAAGTTGCATGCTGAGTTGGATGAGTTGCATAAGTTGAACTATAAGTTCGTTAAGTTTGATAAGTTAAACAGTAAGTTGGATGAGTTGGATAAGTTGTAAGCTGAGTTGGGTAAGTTGCATAAGTTGAACAGTAAGTTCGATGAGTTCGATCAGTTGTAAGCTGAGTTGGGTAAGTTGCATAAGTTGAACAGTAAGTTCGATGAGTTTGATAAGTTGAACAGTAAGTTGGATGAGGTGGATAAGTTGTAAGCTGAGTTCGATGGGTTGGATAAGTTGAACAGTAAGTTGGATGAGTTGGATAAGTTGTAAGCTGAATTGGGTAAGTTGCATAAGTTGAACAGTAAGTTCGATGAGCTCGATAAGTTGAACAGTAAGTTGGATGAGTTAGATAAGTTGTAAACTGAGTCGGATGAGTTGGATAAGTTGCATGTTGAGTTGGATGAGTTGGATAAGTTATACGAAGAGTTCGATGAGTTGGATAAGTTGCATGCTGAGTTGGATGAGTTGCATATGTTGAACAGTAAGTTCGTTAAGTTCGATAAGTTGAACAGTAAGTTGGATGAGTTGGATAAGTTGTAAGCTGAGTTGGGTAAGTTGCATAAGTTTAACAGTAAGTTCGATGAGTTCGATAAGTTGAACAGTAAGTTGGATGAGTTGGATAAGTTGTAAGCTGAGTTCGATGTGTTGGATAAGTTGCATGCTGAGTTTGGAGAGTTGCATAAGTTGAATTATAAGTTCATTCAGTTTGATAAGTTGAACAATAAGACAGTAAGTTGGATGAGTTGGATAAGTTGTAAGCTGAGTCGGGTAAGTTGCATAAGTTGAACAGTAAGTTGGATGAGTTGGATAAGTTGTAAGCTGTGTTGGGTAAGTTGCATAAGTTGAACAGTATGTTCGATGAGTTCGATAAGTTGAACAGTAAGTTGGATGAGTTGGATAAGTTGTAAGCTGAGTTGGATGAGTTGCATAAGTTGCATGTTGAGTTGGATGAGTTGGATAAGTTATACGAAGAGTTCGATGAGTTGGATAAGTTGCATGCTGAGTGGGATGAGTTGCATAAGTTGAACTATAAGTTCATTGAGTTCGAAAAGTTGAACAGTAAGTTGGATGAGTTGGGTAAGTTGCATAAATTGAACAGTAAGTTCGATGAGTTCGATCAGTTGTAAGCTGAGTTGGGTAAATTGCATAAGTTGAACAGTAAGTTCGTTAAGTTCAATAAGTTGAACAGTAAGTTGGATGAAACATTCGCGGTGTCTCTTTTAACTGTATACCTTTAGCTTTTACCTAAGTCAAAGGTCAATCTTAAAAAGAATAGTTGTTTTTGAACTTGACGGCATTGTAATGATTTGAAGTATTTAGTTGTCTGCCTGATATTTTTTAAGTATCTTCGTTTCTTTGTTGTTGATAATATTTAGAATAAACAAAAGAAATACAGCTTGTTTATGTTTCATTGCAAAATACCACTTCGAAGATTTCGTCTCAAATGAGTGCTGGGAGACAACCAACAACATCACTGTCTATGGGTAGCACAGAGGCCTGGTAGTAGAGCATCAGACTCTGAATCAAGGGTCCTTGGTTCCATTTTCACTCGGAGCACTGTTGTGTCCTTAACTTCTCACATTTCTGGTTTATACCAAGGAAACATTTGCTCCTTCCCAACACAGCTTAGCTAATGTTTACTAGGACAATATACCTAAAACAAATGAACAGTTTACTCTTGTGCCGATGTTTACTAGCTTACTGAAAACTAGCAAGCTAATCTACATCCATTGTTCGTAAAATGTACATCTGTTTAAAGGAATATAGTCTGTATTACCATATTGCTAAAAAAGACATGCTGCCTATCAGTGTTGAGCGATACACATGTATTTGTAGCTCACCTGAGCCTTAGGCCTACAGGTGATTTTATAGGATAGAAAGGTACCCATCCTCTGTTGTCTTCCGCCAAAGATCTTTTTCTCTGATACCAATAGGCCAATCAAATCTAAATTTTATATGAAGACAAGTTTTTCTAGAAAGGTTGGAAGTATGTGTATATAAAATATCCAGGTCACATAACCAAGATGGCCTCCATGTCCATGTATGGGTAAAACCCTATTATAATCTCGAGAAACCAGTGGATCGATTTTACGAATTTTTGCATGAATCATTAAAGACTAAGTACAGTAACTACAATGAACCACGTATATATATGTATGTGATGACCATGACCTATTTTTATAGCTAGGTCAACACAAGTCGCCTTTGCATTTGAATTGGGAAAATGTCATTTAAAGGGAAAATCTTGCAGGGAATGGGCACAATGACTGAAGATTCTGAAAAAGATATGGACCCTAGGGGTTCATCTGCCTCCCCAGGGCCGTGGCTAAATCACCATATCACCATAATATTCAAACATCTCTGAAATCACTATGCCAATCAGAGCCAAATTTTATAAAAAAGCATCCTTAAGAAGAGGGAACCAATGTGTATATAAAAATCCAGGTCACATGACCAAGATGGTCACCATACCCAATTATGGTAAAAAAAAAATATTCTCTGGAACCAGTGGACCAATTTCAATGAAACTTGACATAAAACATTGATGACTACAGCACTACAATGTGCATATAAATCATGACCCTTTGAAGACCATAACCTATTTCAAAGTAAAGTCAACATGAAACGCCAGGGTAAACAGTTAAAACATTATTTAAATGGTAAATCTTTAAATGGGCGGTTAGACTGAATTTTTAAGATTCTGAAAAACTGGACCCCAAGAATTCATCTGCCCCCAACCCTTGGGAATATGTATACATGTTTATTACCGTAATATTCAAACATCATCTCCTCTGAAACTTCTTGCCCAATCAAAGCCAAAATTTATATGAAACATTTATAGGAATGGGGAACCAATAGTTATGTAAAGGTTCTAGGTCACGTGACCAAGATGGCCACCATCAGCTAAAAATCTCAGCTACTTTTCTTTTGTCCAATGACTGTTGTCTCGCAGGTGAGCATCGCACCCCTTTGGGCTATTTGTTTTATGTGTGTGCTAGATCACGTGCAAATCGGTTGTACTGGAGCTGAGGTTTGCTTTCTGCTTTCAATACTCTTTAAATTTTCAGATGGAAATTATAGCACAAATGGTATCAATGATAGCTTTCAAGCTGTGCAACATCCTTTGTGCATTAGTATCTAGTTGCAACATCATTGCCCAGTACGTCGTTGCTGAGTACGGTTCATGTCTCTGCCCAGTACGGTAAAAGCTATTTTAAGCTAATTATAAATAGAATCGTTAAAAAGCTATTTATAAATAAAATCGTTTAGATATACTCAAGGACTTTGAAAACGCCTCACTTGTTTTATTGCTGCTCACTCTCAGAATACATGATATATCGGCAAAAATATTTTTGAACTAAAAAGTACATTCAGTCTGCTTAACTTCGATACCGAAACCGAAGCGTCAACGACAGTTATTAACGTCATACACAATGAATTCAAGCGTTACCCAGAATTCAACAAAACCAAAGTATGGGGACGGTTAATATTCATCAGATACAACACGATTTCTGGAAAGAAACACCAAAAGCCAAGCAAATGCTGTTGGTTTGCTTTCATTTGCACTAAAACAGCGGTAGTTACGCCACTTTTACGTTTATTAAGAAAACTTTATTTTTTGCGTGTAAAATGAAACGAATTCAAAAGATTTTGTGCATAATGAATAGGCAAAGACTTACGTAAAAATTACAATCACTTTCGACGCTGTAATCGAATGGCTATAGGTATTTTGAACACTTACGCTTGACGTCAACAAATAACGTTAGCGCCTCAAACGACATTGAAAGACATCCCTCATTTTGATTTTGCTTTTTCTTGTGCTTAAGGTCGTTAGCTCTCACTAGAGGCGGTTTGTTTTTACAAAATCCGTTTATTGTAGCCGTTTTAAGGTTTTCTTGCGTCTCGATGACGTCTGTGAAAACAGCTGTAGCAAACAAACAAGCGAACACTTTTTTATGGATCTTTATGGATAAATATTGTTTATCGTGTTGGCATATACGTTACTATGTTCATTTTGTACATCCGCTCAACTTTAAGAAAGTTTTTAAGCAAAATATAACCGATGTACAGTGAGGCGTTTTCAAAGTCCTCTAGTATATATTGACAATGTAACTTACATAATGAGTACCTTTGGTGGTCCAACCTTTACATGTATATAGATTTTTAATTTTTGTTTTCATTTAATTACGTTCAAGTTTAAAATTCATTGTCAAGAAGATTAAATATTATTGTATTCTGCAGACCCTTAACCCCACTTGTATAAAGTAAAACTTAAAATTGAAGGGTATATATATTTTATTTATTTTTTTGAAATGCATTTTTATTCCGTCGTGACATTTTGTGGATTAACGCCCCAGTCAACGATGTTTCAGTCACTGTCATGTCGGGCAAGAGCTCAAGTTTTTTAACAGTCTTAAAGATTCAACGTGTTTTGTGAAAGGCCTCATATCTGCTACCCATTTGGATTCTCACCCAAAGACCTTTTTGTTCTGAGTCCGATCATCGACCGATAGGCAACTGCGCAACCCTGAACGAACAATTTAAATAAAATGTTTTTCCAACATGCACAATTTAATGATGAACGATTTGGATGCCCATTAAGTGTTTTGTCTGTTTGTTTGTTTGTTTGTATGTTTGCTTGCTTGCTTGCTTGTTTGTATCAAGGGTTAACGAGGGAGTCAACAAATTTTCAGTCATGTCGGCAAAGCGGCAATGTTCCATGGTTATAAGACAGTTTTGGGCCAATGTGCCTTGCTCAATGACACAACACGGCAGCCCAAGTGGGGATCGAACACAGGCCCTCTTGATTTGGAGTTAGTTGGTCTACCGCTAGGCCGTGCTTGGGATTGCCGTTTATCCCAAGTGACGTGGAGTCTATTTCTAAAGCCATGTTCATGTGCAACATTTGCACTCGGGTGTAATTTTGCACACTGGGTGTAAATTTGAACCCCGGGTGTATGGTATGCCATGAAAACTGTGTTTTAAGAAAATACACCAGGGTGCAAAACTACACCCTGGTTTAAATTGTCTCCTACTTTCCAGGTGGAGTAAATTGAATTGCAGCCGGATAATTTTTGCACCCGTGTGCATTGTGTGCATATGAACGCAAAACGCTTAATCGTTACACATTTTTGTTTGTTTGAATTGATACTTTACGTCCCAGTCAACAGCTTAGGTCATGCCTGGAGATTGCATCCACTTTATGGGCCTTTCACCCAAAGTTAGGATGTCATGACATCCAAAAATGCTAAAAATATAACCATCTAGCTAAGCCAATAAGGCTTATAGGTATAACCAGTTTGACTTGAAACCATTTTTCTTGGACAGGCCCAAGCCGCAGCGGTTTACCAGTAGTCAGATGACCAGTCAGTAGCGAACAAGCTTTGCCCTTCTACATCAAATGACCTCTGTTAATAAGGAGCATTTTAGTCAAAATTTAATGTCAAAACCAGGTGAATATGAACATGATCTCGCTGCATATGGCCGCTACACAAGCGGGTGAAAATTTTCACCCGGTTGCAAATACAGCACATGAACACGGCTTTAGATTGTAATTTAGTACTGCAGATCTATTGAGCAGCGAAAGACAACGTGTTTGTCCTAAACACCGCGTTTTTCATTGTGGGCATATAGTATGCCATAAAGGCTCTCTGAAGAGCCTAAAGTAGCCTAAACACCCATTTTTTCATTAATATGCTCACTGCTCTTAAAGGATCTAAGTTTTATATTTAAATCCTACAATGGGGAACTATCAGTGGTCGATGTGGTAGAGTATGGCACTGTAGATCCCTACTGGGGAGGTTGCGGTAGAGAAGGGCGCTATAGATGTTGTAGACGTAGCAGTAGAGTATGGCGCTGTATATTAATAACATGGAGTTTGCGATAGATTTTGGCATTGAATATCCCACAGGAGACGTTGTGCTAGAATATGGCACATTGCGGTAGAGGATTGTGCGGTATACTACTCGGTACGTTGTGGTAGAGTCCGGCACTGTACATTCCTACGTTGACGTTGCAGTAGAGTATGGCGCTGTTGATATCTGCTGGGGACGTTGCGTTGCGCTAGAGAATTGCACTGAAGATACCTAGTAGGGGCGTTGCAGTAGTGTTTACATCTCTGCACCGTACTGATGCTATGTTGCCACTGTCTCAGATGACAGTCAGTCATGTCAGGACAAAGCCACAACAAACACATAATCTGTGCACCATACTGATGGTATGGTTGCCCCAAACCCATATCTGTAGATTTCTACTGTGGATGTTGCAGTAGAGTATGTCGTAGATTCCTATTAGAAACGTCGCGGTAGAGTGTGGCGCTGTAGATCTCTACTGGGTACGTCGCAGATGAGTGTGGCGCTATATGTCTCTACTGGGAACAATATGGTACAGCATGGCGCTGAAGATCCCTACTGGTTTCGCTGTGGTAGAAAATAGCGCTGTAGATCACAACCTGGGATGTTGCGGAAGAGAAATGCACAGTGGATCTCTACTGATCCTTGAATTTTCTGTAAAAATCCCAAAAAGTGGAGGCAACGTCCCGACATGACCTTAGTGATTGACTGGGACGGAAAGCATCAATTTAAACAAACAAACAAACTGAACAGCAGGCCATTTTGAGCACCTATATAAGAAACATACAAGGGTCGAGCAAAACGTTCGAGGACATTCTTGATAACGTTTATAATGGATGTCCGAATGTTTTCGTATTTTCACAAGTGTAATCATGGTCTATCGTCAATATTCATGTAAAATGTTATTTGTCGAATCTTATTTTTGATTGGTCAAATTACATCGACTTATAAATATAAAAATATTTTTAAAATGCGCTTTCCAAACCTCATTGAATTAAAGAAATATTGAAAATGATATAATTTGGCTTGAATTGAGAACTTTCAGTTTATTGCCTTCCCAAGACGACGCTGCCGCGACAGTTTTATGAAAGTCTAAAGTCCAATTCGCATGCGCAAAAAATACACGCGTGTAAATATACTCTGGTGTGTATTTATACGCCGGTGTGCAAATCAACCTGAGAGTAAATTTAAATTGCGTTCGCATGGGTTTTATTGCCAGGAGTATTTTTGTAGGTAAATTTATCATTTCTGGATTAAAACCGTTCATTTAAGTTGTCTGTATTTGCAAAACAAGAAGAGGCTGCTTCAAGGTGTTCATGTAGACTTTGGCAACAGAGGGGAATCATGTAATGGGCAGGCATAACCTTAGCAGTTATACAGTTCCCTAATTTTTCATCCTTTCACAAGGAATTACTGTTGAAATGCCCCAAGAATCCTAACCAAGAATGATGAAGAAATAGTGTGGCTGTTTGCACTCCATATGATCTAAAATGTTATGAATGGCAATAAACTCTTATTTAGCAACAACTGTCATATAATCAGTTAGGAACAAAAAATGTGAAAATTTGTTATCTAAAAGCAGAATATTGACTTGAAATAAAAATACTCATGGGTAAATTTTGCTTTGCGTTCACATGGGACATGATAGTAAATTTACACGTGTGTATTTGTAAAAATAAATTTGCATCTGGTCAGACCCAGGAGTAAATTTACCCATATGTAAAAATACTCTGGTGTGTATTTACGTTCGCATGCGCCATTTACTTACCCCGAGTAAAATTTGCATACCGGAGTATATTTACACGTGTGTATTTTTGGCGCATGTGAATTGGACTTAAGATAAACTTGCACATAGATAAAATTTATGTGACACTTTAGAATAAAATCTACAGAAACGTTTAATTTGTTACAGCCAGCTATAGACACATCAGCACTGAAGCATTAACAGTGTACAATGATGTGCAAAGTGTTAGTCATGACGAAAGCACCCTGTATACCGTTGATGCAACCAAATTTGTTACGGCATAGATTGATGCAACATTTCACGAAGGTAGGGGGAAATTGACCATTAATTCAATTTTACAGGCATTAATGTTAGGATGTCTTGGCCGTGCCTTTGTGGCAAAAAGAAGTAAGAATACCTTCGGTTTTTGCCATAAGTAGTTTGTTAAAAAAAACCTTATCTTGTGACAGAAATAATAAATTCCATTGAAGAAATACACGAAAATTAATTATGTTCGGCTTGCTAATTGCTCAAATCCATCATCGACGAAAGAAGAATGGCCGCAGAAGTATATCATTCTTGCCGGCTGAATTATACCTCAGATTCACTTTTAGGGGAAACGAAAACATTGCCACTGTCGGATTATCTTAGAAATGTTTAGCACCAACAGCAGGACTGGTTGTTTTTTATACGAGGGTCATTCAATAAGTAATGCAATATTGGCCATAATTTTTCGTTTGAACACGTTATTTATGTTTGATTTAGCTTTCTTGAAATATAAATTCAATTCGCCTTCTGCGAGACAGTTCAACACCGAGTCACATGCTCTACTTCCTGTTGCCTAGCAACAATATAACACTGTGTAAAGGCACTTGGCCACGACTCTTAAAACCGTTGCCATGGTGACAGGAAAACCAAAATAAACGCATTCACTTTATTTTCTTACACCGAACTTAATATAGTTGCATTTAAAGTTCAAGATAATGCAATCTGATTGATATATTTTAAATGACACCCAATCAAAGTTGAAAAAATGACTAAAATTTCTCGATCGAAGGGTGAAAAATGGGGGTAGAGATACAATTTCTGCTACAATTTGACGTCTAGTTTGTTTAATCGAATATTTATACACCTATTTGTATCTGCCATTGACGCTTTGTAAACTACTTGCTATAAAATGCAAATCTCAGATAACATACTTCGTTGCCTAGCAACCAAAATCTATGGAAATGCATAAAACTGAAATTGCATAGGTTCTGGCGTTGCTAAGCAACAGTTGACACGCATGGGGCTGTATGAACATTGCAGTTGCCTAGAAAGTTCTGGCTAAGGTGACATTACACAAACATGTATATAGATAGCTATTTAAAACACCACTAAAGAAATACCAAAGCTTTATGTTTATTTATTTAATTTTTGAAAAGTGGTTTTCGTGGCCATGACACCTGCGCTGCCATTCTATGGTTGCTAAGCAACATAAAGTGTATGGTCCGATTTAGTTGATGTTTATTTTCCTTAATGCAGATTGAATCAAACTTTAAAAAATTAAAAACATTGCCTCTGTCAGATAAAAATACAAAAAATACGCTACGTATTGCATTACTTTTTGAATGACCTACGTACTTATATTAGAGAGGTTGAGAAAATAAACTTGTAACGTGTACGTGTACTTGTAGCTTTATTTACCCGTACACGATCGTTTTGAGTGTAAAATCGTTTGAGAAAATCGAACGTGTACGTGTAGATTTCATAAAGTATATGCAGCTTTATTGTTTATACATGTGTTGATATATGAAAGTAAATATGGATGATTTATTGTTAGCCTGACTTTTAGACAACGATGATGAGTTAATTTTATTGTCACAAGTTTGTTCCGGCTCCGATGTGCCCTCTTTTGAAAAGGGTATCGACCTAGACACCTACACAGAAGAGCAATCCAAAGCAAGTTTTAAGAAAGTACATACCTACATACATATATGGTCACATGTACGTCGATTCGTCTTTGGTCAGATATACTTCGGCTGCACGTGCAAAACGATTTGGCAACGCTTCATCGAACTTCGTTTCTGCTTGTACCTACCTGACCTATCGATGGAAACATATAAAGAAAACTTACAAGTCGCAAATTTATTTCATTCACAGCCTAACTGATTCTCAACGTGTAGCGAGTATTTTGAACTTGTAATAAATGACGAAGTTTGGGGATAAAACTGTTCTACACGTACACGTACAAGTTACAAGTTCATTTTCTCAACCTCTCTATTGTCTCCATCTTTACACTTCTTTTCTGTAAGGTTACTTGAAAACCATAGAGAAAGTTTTTCTCATGAAGGAACTTGTGTTAACATAAAAAGCAACTATTTTCCCTTTCTTCAGTTTTTTATCAGGCGTAAAAACTTTATCTGTGTTTCCGCTAACATGCCGAAAAAAATCAAGGTCGGTAGGTAGGCAAATCTTTTTATTGTTTCTCTATTTTTTTTTTTTTTTTTTTTTTTTTTTTGTTGAAAACCAGTAAAAATTCATAATATGCAACTTTATTCATCTGAAATACTAGAAAATGACAGATATTGAATAAAATATAATTGTTAGATCCTTTGGAAGCAGTAAAAACATTCAAAGAGAGAAGGTGGGCCATATTGTACAATTTCGGGTAATGAACCTTCATCAGTGACCCTTCACTAAACCGGCAGCAAAAGTCAGACATTCATGATCGCTACAATTTCTAGAATTTACACAAGTATCGTCTAAATCAAAGAATAATATTCCAAAAGAGGCCAAATATTCTAAATTCTGTTAAGATGGTGATTCTTAACATACAACATATTTTAAATATTCCAAATATTTTCACTGATCTCAAAGGATCAAAAGAAAAATATAATCTGCACTATGGATGATGTACGGGGAGACTTTTCAGGGCCGCCACACGGCACAATACCAGCTGCAGTAATAGCAAATAAAATATAATTGTTAGATCCTTTGGAAGCAGCAAAAACATTCAAAGAGAGAAGGTGGGCCATATTGTACAATTTCGGGTAATGAACCTTCATCAATGACCCTTTACAAAACTGGCAGCGAAAGCCAGACATTTGAAGTTTGAAACATAATCGAACTTAAAGAACATTCAACTTATAGTTCAACTTCTGCAAATCATCCAACTCAGCATACAACTTATCCAACTCAACGAACTCAGTGTATAACTTATCCAACTCATCCAACTTACTGTTCAACTTATGCAACTTACCCAACTCAGCTTACAACTTATCCAACTCATAGAACTCAGTGTATAACTTATCAAGCTCATCCGACTTACTGTTCAACTTATGCAACTTACCCAACTCAGCTTACAACTGATCCAACTCATCGAACTAACTGTTCAACTTATGCAACTTACCCAACTCAGCTTACAAATTATCCAACCCATCCAACTTACTGTTCAACTTATCGAACTTAACGAACTCAACATGCAACTTATCCAACTCATCGAACTCAGCTTACAACTTATCCAACTCATCCAACTTACTGTTCAACTTATCAAACTAATCGAACTTACTGTTCAACTTATGCAACTTACCCAACTCAGATTACAACTTATCCAACTCATCCAACTTACTGTTCAACTTATCGAACTTAACGAACTTATAGTTCAACTTATGCAACTCATCCAACTCAGCATGCAACTTATCCAACTCATCGAACTCTTTGTATAACTTATCCAACTCATCCAACTCAACATGCAACTTATCCAACTCAGCTTACAACTTATCCAACTTACTGTTCAACTTATCGAACTCATCGAACTTACTGTTCAACTTATGCAACTTACCCAACTCAGCTTACAACTTATCCAACTCATCCAACTTACTGTTCAACTTATGCAACTCACCCAACTCAGCTTACAACTTATCCAACTCATCCAACATACTGTTCAACTTATGCAACTTACCCAACTCAGCTTACAACTTATCCAACTCATCCAACTTACTGTTGAACTTATCGAACTCATCGAACTTACTGTTCAACTTATGCAACTTACCCAACTCAGCTTACAACTTATCCAACTTATCCAACTTACTGTTCAACTTATGCAACTTACCCAACTCAGCTTACAACTTATCCAACTCATCCAACTTACTGTTTAACTTATCTTTATCGAACTTAACGAACTTATAGTTCAACTTATGCAACTCATCCAAATTAGCATGCAACTTATCCAACTCATCGAACTCAGCGTATTACTTATCCAACTCATCCAACTCATCTTCCTATAACTTATCCAACTCATCCAACTCATCTTACAACTTATCCAACTCATCCAACTTACTGTTCAACTTATCCAACTCATCGAACTCAGCTTACAACTTATCCAACTCATCCAACTTCCTGTTCAACTTATGGAACTCATCAAACTTACTGTTCAACTTATCGAACTTATCCAACTTACTGTTCAACTTATGCAACTTACCCAACTTAGCTTACAACTTATCCAACTCATCCAACTTACTATTCATTTTATCGAACTTAACGAACTTATAGTTCAACTTATGCAACTCATCCAACTCAGCATCCAACTTATCCAACTATCGATCACATCATATAACTTATCAAACTCATCGGACTCAACATACAACTTATCCATCTCATCGAACTCAACTTACAACTTTACCAACTCATCCAATTTACTGTTCAACTTATCCAACTCATCGAACTCAGCTTACAACTTATCCAACTCATCCAACTTACTGTTCAACTTATCCAACTTATCGAACTCAGCTTACAACTTATCCAACTCATCCAACTTCCTGTTCAACTTATCGAACTCATCAAACTTACTGTTCAACTTATCGAACTTATCCAACTTACTGTTCAACTTATGCAACTTACCCAACTCAGCTTACAACTTATCCAACTCATCCAACTTACTATTCAACTTATCGAACTTAACGAACTTATAGTTCAACTTATGCAACTCATCCAACTCAGCATGCAACTTATCCAACTCATCGAGCTCTTCGTATAACTTATCCATCTCATCCAACTCAACATGCAACTTATCCAACTCATCCAACTCAGCTTACAACTTATCTAACTCATCGAACTTACTGTTCAACTTATCGAAATCATCGAACTTACTGTTCAACTTATGCAACTTACCCAACTCAACTTACAACTTATCCAACTCATCCAACTTACTGTTCCACTTATGCAACTTACCCAACTCAGCTTACAACTTATCCAACTCATCCAACTTACTGTTCAACTTATCGAACTTAACGATCTCAACTCATCCAACTCAGCATGCAACTTATCCAACTCATCAAACTCAGCTTACAACTTATACAACTCATCCAACTTACTGTTCAACTTATCCAACTCATCGAACTCAGCTTACAACTTATCCAACGCATCCAACTTACTGTTCAATTTATCGAACTCATCGAACGTACTGTTCAACTTATCGAATTCATCGAACTTACTGTTCAACTTATGCAACTTACCCAACTCAGCTTACAACTTATCCAACTCATCCAACTTACTGTTCAACTTATCGAACTCAACGAACTTATAGTTCAACTTATGCAACTCATCCAACTCAGCATGCAACTTATCCAACTCATAGAACACATCGTATAACTTATGAAAATCATCAGACTCAACATGCAACTTATCCAACTCATCGAACTCAGCTTACAACTTATCCAACTCATCCAACTTACTGTTCAACTTATCCAACTCATCGAACTCAGCTTACAGCTTATCCAACTCATCGAACTCAACTTACAGCTTATCCAACTCATCCAACTTACTGTTCAACTTATGGAACTTAACGAACTAATAGTTCAACTTATGCAACTCACCCAACTCAGCATGTAACTTATCCAACACATCGAACACATCGTATAACTTATCAAACTCATCGGACTCAACATGCAACTTATCCAACTCAACGAACTCAGCTTCAACTTATCCAACTCATCCAACTTACTGTTCAACTTATCCAACTCATCGAACTCAGCTTACAACTTATCCAACTCATCCAACTTTCTGTTCAACTTATCGAACTCATCGAACTTACTGTTCAACTTATCGAAATCATCAAACTTACTGTTCAAGCTATGCAACTTACCCAACTCAGCTTACAACTTATCCAACTCATCCAACTTACTGTTCAACTTATGCAACTCATCGAACTCAGCTTACAACTTATCCAACTCATCCAACTCACTGTTCAACTTTTCGAACTCATCGAACTTACTGTTTAACTTATGCAACTTACCCAACTCAGCTTACAACTTATCCAACTCATCCATCTTACTGTTCAACTTATGCAGCTTACCCAACTCAGCTTACAACTTATCCAACTCATCCAACTTACTGTTCAACTTATCGAACTTAACGAACTTATAGTTCAACTAATGCAACTCATCCAACTCAGCATGCAACTAATCCAATTCATCGAACATTTCGTATAACTTATCCAACTCTTCCAACTCAGCTTACAACTTATCCAACTCATCAAACTCAGCTTACAACTTATCCAACTCATCCAACTTACTGTTCAACTTATCGAACTTAACGAACTTATAGTTCAACTTATGCAACTCATCCAACTCAGCATGCAACTTATCCAACTCATCGAACATTTCGTATAACTTATCCAACTCTTACAACTAAGCTTACGACTTATCCAACTCATCAAACTCAGCTTACAACTTATCCAACTCATCGAACTTACTGTTCAACTTATCGAACTCATCGAACTTACTGTTCAACTTATCGAACTCATCGAACTTACTGTTCAACTTATGCAACTTACCCAACCATGCTTACAACTTATACATCTCATCCAACTTACTGTTCAACTTTTGCAACTTACCCAACTCAGCTTACAACTTATCCAACTCATCCACTTACTGTTCAATTTATCGAACTTAACGAACTTATAGTTCAACTTATGCAACTCATCCAACTCAGCATGCAACTTATACAACTCATCGAATATTTCGTTTAACTTATCCAACTCATCCAACTCATCGAACTAACTGTTCAACTTATGCAGCTTACCCAACTCAGCGTATAACTTATGCAAGTCATCGAACTCAGCATGCAACTTATCCAACTCATCAAACTCAGCGTATAACTTATCCAACTCATCGAACTTACTGTTCAACTTATGCAACTTATCCAACTCATCGAACTTACTGTTCAACTTAACCAACTCATCGAACTTATTCTTTAACTTATCCAACTCAGCGAACTCAACATGCAACTTACCCTACTTATCGAACTAAACATTCAACTTAGGTTACTCAACTTACTGAACTCTTTGAACTTAACTTAAATATTAAGACATATTATAAAGTATGATATCCTATGTTCCCCAACCTATATGCTAACTATTATAACTCATCCAACTCAACTTTCATTGTTTAGTATCCATGAATAGTTCGTTCTACACATCAGCTACTGTTTGTTATATTAAATGCAACTATAACAACTTATCCTACTCAACTTACATCTTTGATCATCCCGTACGGTATAAGTATCTTCAATATCTATCTATCTATCTTTTCATACTGCAGCACCCTCTCACGAGTATTATGTGCAGTCGCGCTGTCAGTGCAAGAATAAAAGCTAGATTCTAGCAGATGTGAAAGTAAAAACAGTGAGAATGATAAAAAGTTTGATAGTGTTAGTGCAGAGTGATATTTAAAAGCAGGTTAAAAACAGTGTTAAAATTTATGGGGACCTATGTTTGATCTGGCAGACCCCTTCTTTGAAGGCGTCAAGATCAGTCCTAAGCACAAGTTCCGAGGGGAGCCTGTTCCAAAGAACAATTGTGGCTGGATAAAAAGACTGCTGATAATACTTTGTTTGAGTATGGATTTGTCTATACGAGAGAGGGTGCATGTGTCGGGTGAATCTCTGGGGTTGCTCAAAATATGTTGGCATCTGTATTGCCACATGACCATATACAATTTTATAAAACATGATTAGCCTAGAGTCAATGCGTCGATTTTCAAGTGATCGCCAACCTAGGTTGTCAAGCATGTGTGAGACACTGTCATAAGTAGAATAGTTGTTTTTGACCCATCTGGCAGCTCGTCTTTGTGTCATTTCAATTTTTAAGATGTTTTCTTTTGTATGGGGGGTCCAAACTGAGGAGGCGTATTCGACCTGCGGTCTAACTAGGGTCTTATATGCTAATTCCTTAACCTGTTCATTTTTAGTTTTTACATTTCTCTTGATGAAGCCGAGTGTTCTGTTTGCTTTACCTGTAATTTCATTTATGTGATGATTCCAACTTAGATCTTGAGAGATGTTGACGCCGAGATATTTAGCACTGTCTACTGATTCTAATACCTGACCATGGAGAGTGTATTGAGACTGGAGTGGTTGCCGGGATCTTGTTATGTGGAGAACTTGGCATTTTCCTGGGTTAAATTCCATGTCCCAGGTCCGTTCCCATTCCTCCAAGGTATCTAGGTCAGACTGTAATATATTTGCATCTTCAAGTGAGGTTACTGTTAAGTAGACTGCCGTATCGTCGGCGAACAACCTTACCTGAGACTGTATATTTTGAGGCAAATCATTGATGTAGAGCAGGAAGAGGAGAGGGCCGAGCACAGAACCTTGTGGCACACCTGATGTCACAGGGACCTCCGCTGACCTCTCCCCCTCCAACACTACTGCCTGGGTTCGTCCCAAGAGAAAAGCTCGGATCCAGTTAAATGTATTGCCTTTGACACCATGCTGAGAAAGTTTAAAGAGTAATTTTAAGTGATTTACCTTGTCAAAGGCTTTGCTGAAGTCTAGCAGCACTAAATCTGTTTGGTTACCTTTCATGAGCTGTCTTCCTAGGTCTTCAACTAATTGGAGTAACTGTGTCTCACAAGATCTTTTCTGCCTAAAACCATGTTGAAGATCATATAAGATGTTATGCTTATTGAAGTGAGCAGTAATATTCGAAGCAATTATATGCTCCATCACCTTGCACAATATACAAGTCAAGGAGATGGGCCTATAATTGGAGGGATCACTTTTCTCACCTTTCTTGAAAATGGGGCTTACATTGGCTTTAGTCCAGTCAGAAGGAAGTGTACCAGTGGCAAGAGATTTTTCAAAGATCAGTTGGATGACAGGGGCAATCTCCACTCTCAATTCCCTTAGTACAATGGGTCTAATTTCATCAGGGCCGGCTGCTTTGTCTGGTCGCAAGTTATAGAGTAATTTGATGATTCCATTCAGGTTAATGTTGATGTCTGGCATTTGAGGGTAGCTACATTTGAATTTATCGGGGATATTTCTATTGAAATACTGCTGAAGCTTATCAGTGCAGATCTGGCCAAGTTTTAGTGGGGATAGCTGTGAAAAAACTGATTGAAACTGTCTGTTTAAAATGTTTGCCTTTTCCTTATTTATGGAGGAGGTTTGGTTTGTACGAGGGTCATTCAGAGGGGAGACACCCTGTGCATCCTGTCTTGCATTTTTAATAAGTGAAAAGAGCTTTTTAGGTACAAATCCTGAGTCATTTCCAGTGGTGTCACTTCCGTCTTCAGTCAGTCCAAGTATGTTTTGAAGGTAATTGTTGTAGGCTGTCTTAATTTTACTTTGCACAAGATGCTTAACCTGTTTGAAGTGGTGTCTGTCCTTTGGTCTGCCTCTCTTCTGTTTTTGATAGAGGCTGTCTCTTTTCCTGACAAGGCGTTTAATTTCTTGGGTAATCCAAGGTAGGCTTCTTTTAGTGCCAAATTTCTTGACTGGGATATACTTAGAAATGCCGCTTTGTAGAGCATTCTTAAAAGCAGACCAAATGACTTCTACACACTCCTGATGGAGATTTTTTAATATTTCGTCCTTCTTTTCATTCATGTAGGTCCGGAAGTCTGTCCAGTTTGCTTTTTTGAATAAAGGGACTTTGCGGGGTACTTGTTTACTGATATTTGGTTTGATATTTATGGAAGCGACCACAATGTCATGGTCAGCAATGCCAGGTGAAACTTTAACTTCATTTACCAGGGTATGGTTGGATGTTAGGAAAAGGTCAAGGACGTTTTCACCTCTGGTTGGCTCATTTACCATTTGCACCAGGCTGAAGTCATCCAAAAGATTGACAAAGGTTTCATAGTTTGAGGGAAAGTCTGACCCAGATTTCATTGAGGGTACATGCTCATGGTCCCATGTAAACTTTGGAAAATTAAAGTCTCCAAGCAACCATAAAGTACCCTTCAACTGTGCAGCCATATCAAGAGAACGGTTAAGTTCTAATAAACTCTCAGAGTCTCCCTCATCTGACCTGTAATATGCTGCTACATATATAGGTTTTGTTGTGACAGTATCTACCTTGACCCAGATAATCTCACAATTTGTTTTGAGCTGCTTCTGCTCAGTTGCAATGAGGTTATCTTTTACAAGGATAAAAACACCGCCACCGCAAGTATCAGTCACCCTATCTTGTCTAAATGAGGTATAACCTAGAGAGTTTGGGAAGATTTCACTGCTCAGATGGTTTTTGGTGAGCCAAGACTCTGTGCCTACTACTATGTCCGGTCTGTGTTCGTCAATAATAGTTTGGAACTCTGCTTTTTTGTTTATTATTGAACGACAATTTATGTTTAGTACTGTTAAAGCTTGCTTGCTTGACGTGGCCCGGATTGGCGAAGGTGATCTAGGATTGGAGGGTGTAACCGGTTCCTCCGACAGGGTGCTAAAACTATTTACAGAAGAAAATGAGCTAAATGCAGACTGTGCTGATGTTGAAAAATTTAAGCCATCACAGTTTGAGCAAATCCAGGAAAAAGAGCGGTCTGTGTTTACCAAATCATCATACATGTCTTTTCCAAAGGACTGACAGTATATATGAAACCACTGACCACACCCGTCACAGCTAATAGCAGGATCAGTATCACAAACTTCAAGGGCACATGTTCCACATGGGAAATCAATAGGACCTGGGTTGGTCTCTATGTCTGCTGAAAGTGAAATAAGTATGAAGCATAAGTAGGATAGGGATGAGTCCCTTTGCTTCTTCAAGGGGATGTGCCACTTGGTAGATTTCATAAGGCTAGCTTGGCAAGAAATCCAGGTGGGTTCCAAGTTATTTGGTCTAATACATGGCCTAGCTAGTCTGTAGGTGATCTCCTTTAGATCTGAGGGTGTTTGAACCACTACAAGTACTGTAAGAGTACAAATGATGGGCAATAATATACCTGTAATCATTTTCAATTTCTGTTCCAAGGTCTTTTGCCAATGTTGGTCACTTATATCTTTGAGAAGTTGAAAAACAAATATGGCCGCCGCTTACCTCCTAGATAATAGGGAATTATTTACTGAGGAGAAAAACGTTCGTAGAGAAGTTTTGCTGCAAAGATCGCTCAATTCAGCGACACAGTAACCTACATTACTACAAATCAAGTATGTTTGACCACAAAAACCAAGGTTATTATTGATGAAACACTGTTTTTTCAGAAATTTTCTGAGACGAAGAAAGAAATCAGCTGTTAGTTGCACGACGCATGCGCACAATATATACGGTAAGCTGTAAGCTGAGCTAGATGAGTTAAGCTAAGCTGAGAATTCGTTGCGTTTTCGCCTCAAGAAAGACCCGAACTATCAGCCAAATTGTGTATACTTTTTGTCCCTATGTGCTGAGCATGATGAGCTGAGTAAGTTGAGTTGAGTTGAGATGTGACACTGCACCTTTCCATTGTGTAGATATTCGGGACCGGGAGTATGAAGTATAAGCCGAAAAAATAGGAGGAAAGAAAAATGAGCTTAGAAGAGGGATGTAAAATTGAATAACAATACCTAAAGCTTCATTAAATCTTTTTAAAACCAGGCACCTTTAATTTACTGATTAAAATGAAATAATCCTGAACATATCCATTAAACACTGACCACCAAATTACCAAAATTGTCATTTTCCCAATTTAAAAATTAAATATATCTAGATCTAATAAATAAATAGTTATACAGATAAAGTAGATTCAAAATCAATGAGAAAATGTTTAAAAGATAATTGAACTCCCAAAATAAAAATAAAAATCAGCCCTGGGTATAGGGAATAGAGACAATCCTTCTTCAGGGACTGGCGCAGGCTGATTTTGGTCCATACTATAGCTCACTGCAAATAAGATATGCCATAAATGCACATATTTTTATTTGGTCCCTCTATTACCTGGTCCCTAAATTATAACCTTTGGTCCCTGAGGGACCAGGTCCCTGGTCCCTTGGTCCCTCAAGAAAAGTCCCTAAATTATACATTACCGTGTACATGTCACGGAAATGTTATCCAAATGGCATTCTCATTCAATTTATTTTGATTTTGGACACAATTATTCAACCTTTTCTCTTTAGCTCACCTGTATGAAAGTACATGAAGAGCTATTGCAGCCACCCTGGCATCAGCGTTGCTCAAATGTTAGTTTTTGGATAAAGTTTTTGTAAGTCTATGTCTCTTGAACATGTTGATGGATCAAGTAGATACTTTGCATGTTGTTAGATATTGGTCTGAAGTTTTACGCTGTATCATCACGACCCACCTGGGTGACCTTGAGATCAAGGTCATGGACATAGAAATTTTGTGTTAAAGTTTGTTGATAAAGGTTTAAAAACTGTATATTGATTGAACTGATAGATGGATGTAGTTGATATTTTGCTTGCTATTAGGTGTGATTATTCTTAAGTTTTATGTTGAACCATCTTGACCCACCTGAGTGACTTTGAGGTCACAGACTTAGAAATCTCAAGTTAAAAAATTTTCGATTAAAGATTATATCAGTCTATATCTCTTTAATATGTAGATGGATCAAGTTGATACTTTGCATGTTGTTAGATATTGGTCTGAAGTTTTACACTGTATCATCACGACCCACCTGGGTGACCTTGAGATCAAGGTCATGGACATAGAAATTTTGTGTTAAAGATTTTGGTTAAAGGTTTAAAAACTGTATATTGATTTAACAGATGGATGGATGTAGTTGATATTTTGCTTGCTATTAGATATTATTCTTAAGTTTTATGTTGTACCATCTTGACCCATCTGAGTGACTTTGAGGTCAAGGTCACAGACTTATAAATCTTATGTTTAAAAGTTTTAGGTTAGAGATTTTTATAAGTCTGTATCTCTTTAATATATAATAGATGGATCAAGTTGATACTTTGCATGTGGGTAGATATTGGTCTGAAGTTGTATGCTGTACCATCACGATTCACCTTAGTGACATTGAGGTCATGTGTCATAGATTTTAGTAGATTTAGTGGCAAAGCACAAATCAGGCAAGCTACGCGGTCCTGCGACAGCTCTTATGATCAAAGTAAAAGCTTCTAGGGCATCATGCTAAAACCACTTGTAACCAAGAGTTGTGGGTTTGATTATGGAGTTCTTCAGTCTTTTGGAGGAGACTTTAATTGCAGTCGTATTCTGCATATGACTTTAGCTCACCTAGACAACAACTCCTAACACAAAACAGAGGAGACTTTAAAGATAAAATTAAGCAGTGATCAGGAACTTTGCTTTCAGAACCAAAGTTTCTTCATTAAAACTGAGGTGGGAAAACAAGTTTACAATCAGACACTAATACAAAGATAACATATTGTAGGCTAACTGAGCAGCTGTTACCCTACAGGTGACTAGTCACTTACCCAAACTTAATTGAATGTAAGAATATGCTCTTAAAAGGTGCCAATTAAACAGCACAAAAATGACACCAAAACATGATACAAATAAAAACCACCACAGAAAAAGCTAAGGCCAAAAAAAATGTGTGTTTACGGTTTCACGACTGACCCTATTTTTTCCAGCGACCCTAACAGATTTTATTGGGTCCTTTCTAAAAAAAAAACAATATAAAGTTGGCGCAACCAACAATAATTCAAAATGCTAATCACCCAGAATCTTGTATTTCGCGACCATTTTTGCTCGCTGCTGTCTGTATCCATTCAGAACTAGCCCATTGAGTGGACAACCTGATTGTTTCGATTATTCACCTGTATTGTATACTGGTCAAAATAAGTTAGGGATCAAACTATTAGGGATGCATTTTTGAGCCAATCGATAATTAATAAATTTTTTATTTATGGTGAATTAGCAGTTTTATCGCACTTTCATATGCCACCAAGTTTGAAATTGTGCGCCATCTGACTTAAGCACAGCAGCTGTTCTGTAAACCACAATACCCTAAAAAACAAAGTGATAAAAGGTCCATAAAAACCGATTCCACAAAAAAAAAAAAAAATCAGTTTTGCCAATTCCTGAAAATTTTGTGAATTTGCACGTTAGTCATCAAGATTCATCATTTCTAAGGTTAGCCAGCTAAAAACGATTGGAAATTTCTAGCCATTTTAAAAGTTTTGCACGAACAAACTTACACTTCACCAATTCTCTATGGAAATTGCATACCACTTTAATTTTAAGGGTAGTCCAACTTAAAGCCTGGTCTTGTTGAATGCAAAGATTATTGCTTCATTCCTCAAATGTACAAAGCTTACAAAATGAATAACCTTGATGATAGAAATGTTTCGTTTCACCAGCAGTTTGAAATCTTTTAGAAATTGCGTGTTGATCCCTAACTTTTAGTTGGGTGTGAAGGCCCAGATCGAGCCGTCGAGTTCATGGATGTTTTCAACATTAATCACTTAAAATATTTCTTTGTAGCAAATGACAATATGACTGAATCTTTAAATGGCTTTTATTGATGGGATAGCATTTTTACAATCTACTGTCTAAAAACTTGCCTCTGATAATGGTTTTTCGCAGAAAATTTTTGTGTGGTGGACGATAGGAAAGTTATTTTCGTGTCAAAAGCTTGATCTTAGTTTGTCCTAATAGGACCTGCAAAAATTTTGAAAATCGGTTAACAGATAAAGTTTTAATGGCCAAAATGAATTTTGAATAGGGATTTTGCATTAGCAAGGGAGATAATCCATGATCATGAAAATGGGTATTTTTCGAAATATTTTACTCGATCATGAAGATGTTGCCTCTGGAAAGTCATTTGTGTCATTTCATAAAGATTTTGAGCAATCATAATGAAATACCAAGAATTTCAAATTTTTGCGGGAAAATATTTACCTCCCTTTCATGAGATTTTTGTACAGAAATTCCCTATTCAAAAATGCTTTTGACCAGAACTTTTTTATTTGTTAACCGATTTTCAAAATTTTTGCTGCACATTTTGCGACAAACTAATCGCTCCATTGTGCCAAGGAAATATTTCATCTAGATGTAAGCAGTTGCAAAATATCTGCGAAAAACCATTATCAGATGGTAGAAAACAGACTTTAAGACTTGTTACTTTGCAAATCATCAGTGGGGTATGAAATAGGCGAGCCAACCTGGCGAGCTAAAATTGCGAGTTAGAATTTTTGAATTCTATTACATCATTTGTCAATGATGATTGAAAAGTAGCATATGTAGCATAGAAAAGTAATTGCATTATATACAATTATAAAATTCTGCTTTTCTTTACATTTTTGATGTGCCCATTTCGGCCTATTCTATTACATTTGTTATAACCTGGACCCAGTTGTTCAAAGCATCGTTAGCTTAACGATATCGTTAAGACATAAATTTGTTAAGCAAATATCAGCTAAAGTAACAAATACACTGTTATTTTTTGTTGAAAAAATGTGAGAATCCTTTGCATTTTTCACATTTTTTCAACAAAAAATAACAGTGTATTTGTAATATTAATGTTTGAAATTTTAACGAAACGTTAACTAACGATGTCGTTAATTTTGAACAACTGGCTCCAGATATATATTCAATTTCCATTGCATCAGACCTGTTATTGATTACTTTCCAAGTTAATCTGTCCGTGCAGTCAGTCAGTTTGTCTGTCTGTGATGTGTGAGTAACGCTTGGCACTCGGTCAGGAACCGTTAGAGCTAGGATCTTGAAATTTGGTATGTAGTTTGTATAACCCATATTTTTAGCTCACCTGAGCCGAAGGCTCACAAGGTGAGCTTATAGGATGGCCATGCTCCGGCATCCGTCTGTTGTCCGTCCGTCCTTCATCGTCGTCGTCCACAATTTCAAAGATCTTCTTCTCTGAAACCGCTTGGCCGATCAAGTTGAAATTTTATGTGGAGCCTCCTTGGGTAGTGGCATTATAATTTTGTTCGCGATATCTTGGTGGCTGCCACGCCCATTTATGGTAAAAACCACTCAAAAATCTTCTTCTCCAGAACTGGTGGGCCGATTTCTACGAAACTTGGTATGTAGCATCGGGGTCTCCAGCCCATCACAGTTTGATAAAAATGATGACCATAGGATGACCTTGACCTATTTCACGGCAAGGTCAATTTTGCTTTTACATGGGAAAAAGTGAAAACTATGGATTTTTATACCCCCGGCATTTATGCCGACGGGTATATAGTTTTCGCTTTTCCGTTCGTATGTTCGTTGGTTCGTTCGTTGGTTAGTTCGTTCGTTCGTTAGTTCGTTATTCCGGAACGTTCGTGGAATTTATGTCAAAGTTTTGGTTAAAGTTTCTCTGGTGGTGTATATCTCATGAACTAATGATCATAAACCATTCATATTTTAACCATAGGTACCCTATAGGGTTTGCTTTGTTTCTGTGAGTTTGGATTCTGGGTCCATGCCCGGGGGTGGGGCTAGAGGTCAAAATCTAGGTCACCTTTACTTTGGGTCAAAGTTTTGGTTTAAGGATGTTCGCTGCCAATGAAAAAGTATTCAAACTTTTTTTCTAACCACACTTTTTGGATTCCAAAATACAACACAAGACATTTGAAAACAAAATAAATATAGGGTAGTGTGCATTTTTTCAAGCTACAGGCCTCTGAATGAGACCTCTGAGCACAATGTTTTAAATTTAGTAAATTTAATTTAATTTTTTATTTTTTGAAACAAACCTGTCTTGAACAAAAATACACATAGAATGCTTTCAAAAGTCATAATATTTACGTAACGAAGACTATTTTGGGCCACAAGCATAGAAAAATTTGCAACTTGAAGTCGATGACAAAATTTTACGACTCCTTTTCCAACCCTACCCCCATACATAAAAAGTCGGAAAAACTCTATATTTTGAAATGTGCAAAATCCATATTTGTTGATTCAAACTTTTTCTTGTATTTTCACACAACATAAAACTTGGTAATATTGTTCGAATAAAAGAAAGAAATATATAGGGTAGTGTGCATATAAGAGAGAACCAACAACTTGAAAATCGCCATTTTCAGCCTTTTTTCGGCTGTTTTGTTTCATAAAGCCTATTTCATAAAACCACCTAAAATTTTAAAACCAGCACACCAAATACACAAAGACTGACTTAGAAGACCATGCACACATATACTGCAGCTAAAATAAACATCGAACTAGTGTAATTAATTTGAAGATGAGTAATATTCAAGTTTAATCTACCCTACCCTCTAAATTTTCCTGACAACTTAAATTTCCTGAAAAGTTGCAGAAAATGGGGTGAAAAAATGAAGTTTCTTAGATTGACAATTTTCATGGCTCATTCAATGCATATCATCAATATGTATCGAAATATAAAATATTAGGAAAATATCTGCAACCTTTTACGAGATATTTAACAAAAGAAAAACCGGAAGTTCCGAAATGTCAAATGTTAGCAGCGAACATCCTTAAGTTTCACTGGTGGTGTATATCTCATGGAATCCGGGACGTTTCGCCCCCAAACCATTTCGCCCCTAGTCGTTTCGCCCTCAAGACGTTTCCCCCCTAGTCGTTTCCCCCCTAGTCGTTTCGCCCCCACTAGTCGTTTCGCCCCCCTAGTCGTTTCGCCCCCTAGCCGTTTCGCCCTCGCCCCCTAGTATATAGATATAGTATAATTACCTTATGTACATCATTTTGCTTCATGTAAATAATTAAACTAGGCAATAAAAATTTCAAACTTGTATAGTAAAGTCTTAGAACCTGTAATTTATGAAAGACTCATTGCGAAAACACGCCCATGCAATATTAAGAGATTTTTGTAAGTTGAAAAATTGAAAACTTCAAAAGAGAAAAATTTATATTTTTCATATTTTTGATTCAAAACATACATTGTGGATTCATGTTAGAACCGCCTAAACAAGGCGGTCCTAATGAGTACCCATAATGTACGTTTTGGATCAAAAATGAGAAAATTAGGTATATCCCTGCAAGCCCCTGCTTTTCTATATAAAAGTTGGGTTTAAGGGGGTATACATTACACGGACATGTTTTCCTGAATGATGAAACGTAAATTAAGCAATAGTTAGATATATACAAAATATACAAAAGCATGATATTACGAATAATTTATTATTCAGTAATATTTACCTGTATCACATATGCGATGCTGCCATCGATCACAGACGTCACAGGTAACGCAGTGCTGGCGTTTTCCGACAACCTTATTACATGCAATGCACTAATCAGACATTATAGAGAATTCAATGATGAATGATGCTTATGTTTTTTTTTGTGTGTGTGTGTTTTTAGAGGGCGAAACGACTAGGGGGGAAATGGTATTGGGGGCGAAACATCTAGGATATTGGGGGCGAAACGACTAGGGTGGAAAATAGAGGCGAAACGACTAGGGGGGAAACGACTAGGGGGGAAACGTCTTGGGGGCGAAACGTCTTGTGACCTATCTCATGAACCAATGATTAGAAACCAATCATATTTTAACCATAGGTACCCTATAGGGTTTGCTTTGTTTCTGTCAGTTCGAACCTTTGGTCCATGCCCGGGGGTGGGGCTAGAGGTCAAAATCTAGGTCACCTTGAAAATGTGCTATTTACATAGTGTTTTTTTCATCTCTAAGTTCATATCTTAACAAATACTTATAGGAATGTATTCCTGTTTGGATCATAGATACCCTTTAGGGTTGAATTAAATTCCATGGCACCAAACACTAGGGGTGGGGCTCGAGGTCAAAATCTAGGACACATAAAATACAGTAGTTACCAAGATTAATAGTCTGTGTGTCTATATCTTGACAACCATGTATTAGAAAGTGTTCATGCTTACAACACAACATAGGTACCACATAAGGGCTAGGCCCACTGGTCCATGCATGGGGTGGGGGTGGGACCTGAGGTCAAGATCTAGGACTTTTTTTTTTTTTTTTTTTTTTTTTTTTTTTTTTTTTTAAGAATGACATTCTACTTTCATTTCAATCTAGGACTGAGGACCTGACCCAAAATGTCCGCGCTTATGTCCTAGATTGGGTATACACGTCAGCTCTGTATACCATTCTAAAATAGATATGTCATTCTAAAACTACACCTCCCCATGTTTATATAAAAAAGTACTTTACACTGCTTATTTCTAAAATGTACTTGATAAGGGTACTGTTTTTCGTTGCAATGTCAGGGGTGAGCATGTGCCAGGTTGTTTAGGTAGGAGGTGGGGAAGGGGGCTTGGTGGTTTCTAAAATGTACTTGATAAGGGTACTGTTTTTCGTTGGTGATGTGATGTTCAATGTCAGGGGTGAGCATGTGCCGGGTTGTTTAGGAAGGGGGTAGGGAAGGGGGCTTGGTGGCTACCAGCCGGGGGTATACGTGCCTCTCAAGGCACTTTTTCTAGTTTGAAAACTATTGCAGCCTGAGGCCTGAAAAGTGGTAGATGCAAACAACTAATGGAGTAGATGAAGGTATGTGATTAATTTAGGTCAAGGTCATCTCTTGACCTTGGCCAGTCTGTTGTCCATACACACTTTTCAAAGATCTTCTTCTCTGAAATTGCTGGGCCAATCAAAGTGAAATTTTATGTGGAGCATCTATGGTTAGGGGAGACGAAAGTTTGACCGTGAAATCCACGTCACATGACCAAGATGGCCGCCACGCCCATATATGGTAAAAAACACTCAAAAATCTTCTTCTCCAGAACCGGTAGGTTAATTTTCATGAAACTTGGTATGTAGCATTTGGGACTCCAGCCCATCATAGTTTGATAAACTTATGACCCTAGGATGACCTTGACCTATTTTACGGCAAGGTCAATTTTGGAAACAGGCTTTTACATCCGAAAAAGTGAAAACTATGGATTTTTTGAAAACTATTGCAGCCTGATGCCTGAAAAGTGGTAGATGCAAACAACTAATGGAGTAGATGAAGGTATGTGATTAATTTAGGTCAAGGTCATCTCTTGACCTTGGCCAGTCTGTTGTCCATACACACTTTTCAAAGATCTTCTTCTCTGAAACTGCTGGGCCAATCAAAGTGAAATTTTATGTGGAGCATCCATGGGTAGGGGAGACGAAAGTTTGATCGTGAAATCGAGGTCACATGACCAAGATGGTTGCCACGCCCATATATGGTAAAAACCACTCAAAAATCTTCTTCTCCAGAACCGGCTGGCCGATTTTCATGAAACTTGGTATGTAGCATTTGGGACTCCAGCCCATCATAATGATGACCCTAGGATGACCATGACCTTTTTTGCGGCAAGGTCAATTTTGGAAACATAGGCTTTTACATGGGAAAAGGTGAAAACTATGGATTTTTTGAAAACTATTGCAGCCTGATGCCTGAAAAGTGGTAGATGCAAACAACTAATGGAGTAGATGAAAGTATGTGATTGATTTAGGTCAAGGTCATCTCTTGACCTTGGCCAGTCTGTCGTCCATATACACTTTTCAAAGATCTTCTCTGAAACTGCTGGGCCAATCAAAGTGAAATTTTATGTGGAGCATCCATGGGTAGGGGAGACGAAAGTTTGATCGCGAAATTCAGGTCTCATGATCAAGATGGCCGCCACGCCCATATATGGTAAAAACGACTCAAAAATCTTCTTCTCCAGAACTGGCAGGCCAATTTTCGCGAAACTTGGTATGTAGCATTTGGGACTCCAGCCCATCATAATTTGATCAAATGATCACCATAGGATGACCTTGACCTATTTTACGGCAAGGTCAATTTTGGAAACATAGGCTTTTACATGGGAAAAGGGGAAAACAATAGATATTTTGGAAACTTGCAGTCTGAGACCTGAAAGTTGCTAGATGCAGACAACCAATGAAGTCAATGAAGGTAAGTAATTAATGAAGGCCAAGGTCATTTCTTGACCTTGACCCAAGGTCATTTAAATATCAAAATTAAAATTATGGTTTTCTCAGAAATCACTGGGTTTGGAAACTATTGCAGCCTGAGATCTGAAACTTTGCAGATGCAGACAACTTATGAATTCAATAAAGGTGTGCGAGTATTCAAGGTCAAGGTCATTTCATGATGACTTAATACTCCAGGATCAGGCTTCAGGTGAGCGTTCTCAGGACCAATGATCCTCTGGTTTCTTTCAGTAACTCAACTGAAGTAACTCAAGGCCCATTCTGTGAGTTATTTCCCTTTTTAATTCTTGATAAAGTGAATAGATAGTGGGTACCTTGTGTGCGCAACTCCTCCTACAGTTTTATTCCAATTCTCTTGAAACTTTACAGATGTTGTGACCATGCTTTGAAAATATGCATGTGGTTTGGATATAATCCTCAGATTAATTTTTGACACTTTTTATGCAATTTGAACTTAGCCATTTTTCGGGCATTTTCACAATGAAAGTGAATGGGCAGTGGGTACCTTGTGTGCGTAACTCCTCCTACAGTTTCATGCCAATTCATTTAAAACTTTACATGGGTTATGGGCATGGTCTGAAGATATGCATGTGGTTTGGATATAATCCTTGAATTATTTTTGTAATTTTTTTCACAATTTGAACTTAGTCATTTTTTCGGGCATTTTAGTGAATGGATAGAGGGTACCTTGTGTGCGCAACACCTCCTACAATTTAATACCGATACTTTTGAAACTTTGCAGACATTGTGACCATGCTTTGAAGATATGCATGTGGTTGGGATATACACCTTTTTTACAATATGAACTTAGTCATTTTTTGGACATTTTTACATCTTGAAAGTGACTTACCAGTTGGGGGCATAGTGTTTCATAAACACATTTTCTAGTTCTACAATGTAATCGATTACAATTACAATTGATTTGCAAAAATAATCTAATAATCAATCGATTAGTTTTGCATTTATAACAGGCCCGGATCTAGAGGGGGGGCATCCGGGCTCGTGCCCCCCCAGACACCATGCAAAAATATTTTATTAAGCCATATTTTGCACAAAATTAAGAAAAAAAAGTGTATCACTGGCACAATTATTACTGCCAGATGTCAATAATCAGCCTTTTGGTCATGATTCCTGCTGTTATCTTAATCACCTGCTGCTATATTACCCTAGTTTCTTAATTTATTGCATCTTTTGTGATTTAATCAAGTGGTGCCCAGTGCCCTCATGCTGGGTGGTGCCACCCCAGGAGACCAAAGTCTGGATCCGGTCCTGTATAATCTAGCCAGTCTTGAATTACGCAGTTATTTAACTGTATATGGTATTATGTTGGCATATAGGAATCCTCTTGGTGTATCGGGCACTTTATCTTCAGATTGTAGTCTTTACAAAACAGTGAATCATAAACATAATTTTAGGTCTCACGATGCTGTGTGTGTGTTTATAATTTGGCTAACAACTCAAAATTGGACCAAAAAATGTTGCTTGATTTGAATATTGCAGAAATTTTGACATCAATATTGTAATATGACTCTCAAAGTTGTTGATTCTGTCATGGTCCCTCTATAGATAGACATTGATTCTGTTTTTCCTTTGTATATTGTCACTTGTTCGAGGGTGTTTTGACAACACAAACCATACAGTTAATCTGTAAAGGTGTGAACAACCAGGTAACAATTGGTTTAAATTGTTGCAATAGGTTTCAAAACCTATTTAGAATGAGGTCAATTCTATGTTTATAAGCATGGTGAGGTCAAAGAAATGTAAGCGAAAATGTAAGTGTTCTAAAAAGACTTCTGAAATGATATGGAAAATGCCAGAGAGAATTTCGATAAAAAAAATACCCAGAGGACAAGATAAAATATAATAAAAAAAATATAATAATGTTAAATTTGTTGACCAGTATGCATGAATAATTTTATTATGTGCCGATTTCAAATTTTCATAATGAAAATGAAGTTTTTTGTTGTTGTTTTTTTTTCACATTTAGAGATAAAAGACAAAAATAATGACAATCTGCACAGTCTGATCTGTTATTTTATCAGAATTTCCATTTGATATATTAAAAATTCTTGAAAATCACAGAATTCTTGTTGTGAACATATTCTTAGATATTAATTTATTGATTTTTTTTTCTTTTCTTTTTTTTTTTTCTTTTTTTTTTTTTTTTTTTTTTTTCAGAAAAAGAATTTTCAGCACATCTTGGAATGTTGGAATGTAATCGAAATTTTTTCATAAAATCAATTACGATTACAAGCATTTTTGAAAAGTATTCGAATAAGATTAATTTTAATCGCAAAAATCTACAATTACAAAATAATTTTCGATTGAAAAAAATTCAATCGAATAAAAGTAATCATGATTAACGATTAAGATTAACTCAGGTCTGCATTGCATAATGTCTTATGGGTAAACTCCTTGACTGGCTCCTGTCGTCAAACTTTTGTTTTAAAAGTAAAACATGCACATCTTATATTGCTTGAGATCTTCTGATTGATGAGTTTGGCGTCCTATGTTCTGGGCCTAAGAAGACCGGTAACTCATACAAGAAATATTTATGGAGGTTATAGAACATGATATTGATGAGGTACAAATGTAGATATGAACATAGGACGGGAGCCAGTCCAGGTAAACATCATGAACATTTGCTTACTTATGAAAACAAAAAAAATGTAAAATCGACCGACCAACCCTACATTGTTTTTGGGCATGCAACAGGAAACAAACGTAATTATATATTTTTTTAGCTGAACAATATGAACATGTTTGAAACTGACAGATCTTTGGTAGGATGTTTACAAATGTACAATATTATAAATGAGCAGTAATGAGCAATTTCAGTGAGTTGTTGTAGCTTGTATAACAAAAGAATTAACCCCACATGTAATTTTAGAAAATTGTAAAAATGCCTCCAGTACATGGGGAAGACATCAATTTATTTTTTAGCTTGAATTTAAAGAGGGATAGTTTATTGTTAGGTTTATTATTTGTTTACATATCAAAACAAAGTATGATCAACATAATAGAGTAAAGTTTGTATAAGAAGTGGGAACTGAATGTAAAATTTAAGCCTTGTCAGGAGAATATGTTCACTGGAAGATACTGTAAACTATCCCAAGTCGGGCTTCCAATTTCAATACAATATGGTCATTTATACACATATGAACATATCTTTTGTTGATTTGGAGTTTAACACCTCATCAACAGCTCAGCTATGGTCATATGGAGACGGGACATTATTACATTTTTATGTTCATTAACTGCTTGTTACCAGTTACCAAAATTGAGGAGACCTACTAGTGGCCTTCGGGCTGTTAGGAATCCTCGTTAAATAAATAAAGCATTAAATTAAAATTGGAAATTATACATAATAAAGCTTACTACCATCTGCTGGTAATTAGATATTCAATTTACTGCCATCTGTCATTTTTGCTTGGTATTACACACAGACACACTCACACACACACACACACACACACACACACACACACACACACACACACACACACACACATGAAAAGTTGATAATCCATAAGAGTACATGATATTTTATCTTAAAGTCAGTGACCATTATCTACAGAAGAAAGAGATTTCAGTGTATCATCATATCCCGTCTCTTGCAGTAGTTGCTCAGTCTTTCCCTTTAAGTCATTATACCAGACTGTATCTCCAGCTTTGTTTGCACTGTGTAAGAAATGTGTAACTACATCCTTACATGTCAGATCAGTGTTAGCTTTAATGAAACTGGCAAGAAAATCTGTTTCAACTGATTCATCACTTTTCATTGTAGAGTCTAAAAAAGCTTGAAGCCGATTTGTTTCCAATAATGTCCCAGAAAGGAACTTACAAAACAGTTCACTTTGCAATACCTGGCAAGTTATTATTTTATAAATGTTGCTATTATCAAGGACTTCTTCCATTATTCTGTCTGCTAATGTTTCAAATGAGTCTTCATCCAAGACAAGATTATTGACAGATGCTAAATCTCTGTCTTTAACCTGAACATAGTGGTTAAGAAAATCCACAGTACAGTTTTCAACAACTTCCTCTGGGTATCTTTCACCATGAAATAGGGCAATACAATTGTAGATAGGCTCTGTTATAAAGGAATAACTCTTGTCTTCATGTTTGACTAGAAAGTCACACATATTATCTAAATTATCTCGCATGATTGTAAGAGTTAGCTTGGACGTTGTTACCCCCAATAATTTGGCTATATCATTGAGAAGTGATATGTTGGTGTTTGTTTCAACCATTTTTAACCTTTTTGGTGGCTTAAGATCACTTTCCAGGCATTTTCCTCTGTTGTAAAAGAGAAACAGAAGAGTGGCATAATACTCTTTGCCCATGGTTGTTAACATGCCTCTCATAAAACTGTATGGAAGAATGAAGAATTCAGACTGTGAACGAAACAGGTCTGTCTTTGTGGCAAACATATTTGTACATAATGGAAACCCAAATGGGAGGGTAAAATTATCTACTAGCTCCTTTGAACTGTCAGGTTGGATTATTCTTCCATTTAATTCAAGATGTTTTTCAAGAATTTTCTGCTTTTCCTCTGTTGAAATATTTGTAGAACTCAACTGTATTATATGAGCAAATATCTCATATCTCGACATCTCTGTCTGACACTTACCCCAAAGTTGAGTTCTCAGTGTAACAATAACTTTTACATCATAGCATTTCACAAAAGACATTAAAACATCAAGATATTGTTTCCATGCATCAAACTTGTCCTGCTCAAAATTGAAAGTACCAAATATGTCATCTATAACAATCACATCCAAAGCTTTAGGATCAATATGCTCAATTTGACCAGGATTGTTGATGAGAACCAGTCTGTCCCTGTCAAACTTTGAGGCCAATGAAAAAGCACAGCTAGTTTTTCCTTCACCTGCTGCTCCAGTAATGAATACTGATTTCTCTTTGTCGAGATTTGTTTTTGCTTTTAATGTCTGGGCTGTTTCAACAAAACAATCCAAGTTAAATTCTTTCATCACAACTTTTGAGTGCTCTGAAATAATAATGATTTAAGTTTGAAAAACTCCTGTTAACTGTTATCTTTTATAATGCACTAATGGTATGATTTTATATAAAATGTAGGTTTTGACTTGATTTAAACGAAATTAAATTAAACAACCTAAATATAAGTCTATATCTGTTTGTTGACAATATGTATTGTAGAATGAGCTTTAATACATGGTAAGGAGGATAAGATTTGATGTTTACCTTTAAGTTTCTCTAAAATAGGGTTTCCAGACTTATTGCATTGAACAGTCAGACCTGAAAATATAAGTATAACCAATGATATCTGATGGAACTATAATAATAGAATATTTACAGTCAATGGATAAAATACCCCGAATCAAAGGATTGTCTGATCATCTCAGACATTATGGAGACTGCTAGAATCTAGCTTTTATCTCTGCACTGACAGCGCAACTGCACATAATACTCGTGAGAGCAAGGACACTATCGATAGAGTGTCCTTGGTGAGAGGGTGCTGCAGTATGAAAAGATAGATAGACTATTCATCAAATATTTTGCCTGAATAATCTTGAGGATATTTTGTACACATTGATGCAAGCTATGAGACAACAGGAGATGAAAGTTTCTTCTCCAAAAGCCATTGTCATATGATCTCAAAATCTGACATGTAATGTTTAAAAGTTAATATAAATTGTGACCCAGGCTAACCATGACCTATTATATGAGATCATTTGACATGGCCGACTTTGGTGGCCAATGACTTTGAATGAGGAAAACTGTTAAAAAATCCATAAAAGCTAACAACATGCAAAGTAGAAGATTCATGTATATGTAAAGATTGGCAGCAGGGGGTTGCCGGCGTATTGTCTACTCTTGAAAGTATTAAAATTTATTACAGCCATTGGGTGATTGTTTACAGGACCATGATTGGTCCTACGGTGTGATCATTCATAACATTATATGACAACGATGAAATCGAATGCAATCAAGACATTACCCTAGAACCCGAAATCCTGTATCTCGCATATTTAGCGTTGGAGGTGACATCTCCTGCTATAGTTGGTTTGAATGCATTTTTGGCTAGTCCTAACCTTCCCTAAGAAGGATTGGGTGGGCTGCTCTGGAAATTTTTTTGGCACGATAGTCTAATCAGGCGATGTTGTATGTACCGCTATGAAATAAGCTTTAAATCTAATAAACAGACAACTACATACCTTTCCATTATCCAGTCATTTTCCCTGTCTGTATGACTTGCTTTTGTATTTTAAACAATTTTAGAAACTATTGATTTGATTATGAAACACCTGTATTGCTAAAACATATTTCTGTATTAATATTTTTACCACTTAACATGTAAAATTACCCCACCCACCTTAATAATAAGCATGTATGCGATTTTAATGTTAATCTTCCTATGGTTAGTTTTTTTTAACAATCTATCCTCTTTAACATGCTTAAACAATAGCCTGAAAAGCAATAAAAACTGTTTACTAAACTGTATGGACCTATACCTAAGGTTATACCTAAATGTGGTAATGCATCAATGGTATCAAACAGCGTAAAATCAACTACATGCGCATTTGTACTAGTGAATATTTTCACGAAGTCTTGGTTTGAAAGTATTTCTAAATTAGATATTCTTCCTTTTCAATGACTGATTCAAGTTAATGGCAAAAGAAATGTGAACTAAGAACTGATAACTTGCCTCTATGCACAGGAGCGGTGGCTGCTACGCGACTGACAGCCCGACAAGACCATAACTAATTACAGAGGGTGTAATGCATTAAAACAATCCAGACTATAATTAAAAGTGCTTGGTGGCATTTGCTTAGAGCTGAATGATGCATATTAAATCAATTTAGGTATATTTGGTAATGGTAAAGCTCAGTACAAACACAAGATACCAATTGTATGGACACTTAAGCCTTATTTTGGAATATTTCTGATACTTACCTTACTATACACTGAAATCAAATATTGTCTCATATCCTAGAACACAAAAACCTGTATCTCTCATATTTTGAGTTTGAGGTGACATCTGCTATAGTTGGTTTGAATGTTTTTAAGTAGTCCTCTCCTTCCCGATGACGGATCAAGTGGTCTACTCTTGAATTTTATTTGGCATACTGCTCAAATTCATGGATGTATGGAGGTAGTGCTATGACAAAAAGCTATATATTCTATGAAAAGTCTGCTAAAATGTAGTATATAAATTGGTTCTTGTTTCTTATTAATTAGTTACTTTCAATTGCATTGTATATTGTTTGTAAGCAAAAGAAAAAGTGCAGTCTCATTTTACACTAAAAACCTCATGATCTTTTGAAAGTATGGCATTATTTCACACAGAATTACCCCCACCAACTTTAAAACTCTGCATATTTTTGATACTCTGTCTAAAAATTTCCAAAGTATTACTCCCATTTAAATGAAACTATAAATTATATTATGTTATTATATATCACAGGCAACTGTGCAGTGTGTTAGCAATACATGTAATTGGATGCCATTTGAAGCCTTACAGATCAATTAGCAGCCAATTTACAGATAATTTTGTGAGTCAATGTCTTATTTGTCTGCATTTTGCTCTTATTTCTTAGAAATATTGAAAGATAAAGTCGCACGATTTATATATCTGAATATGGACCAATAGAGCATTGTCTTAGCAATCATATGATGCCATCTACATCACTATAGGGCCATAAAAAGCCAAGACGCAGTAACTTTTGTAAGTATACCCCTTCAATTTTTCCTCATTTTTTCTCTAATTATTTTCATAAATATTTTTCATAAATAAATATAAATAAGTTTTCATAAATATTTTTGAAAATTGAAATCACATAATTAATTTATTTGAACATATACAAAAGGACAGTTGTCTTGGAAATCATTTTGCACCATTTTCAGCTCTTTATGGCCATTTGAGGCCATGATAAAAGGACTTTTGTATGTACACCCCATTATTGTTTCCGCATTTTTTCCCAATAAGATTTACGCATGCATAAAATTATAAAAACATTTAATCATATGGTTAATATATCTGAATACCAGCTAATGAGCCTTGGTCAAAGCAATCATTCAACACCATGTTCAGCTATTTGGGGCCACCAGAGGCCGAAATACAAGAACTTATGTTAGTATACCCCTTCAATTTTTTTCTCAATTTTTGTTTAAATATTTATGTTTTCAATAATATTTTTGAAACTTGAAACCATATGAATAATTTATATTATTACACTCAAATAGATAATTGTCTAAACAATCATTTGATGCCATTTTCAGCTCTTTATAATCATTGGTTGACTAGAAACAAGAACTTATGTAAGTATACCCCTTTATTTTTACCGCATTTTTCCTCCATCTTCTATGCCTTCACAAAAATTATTAGCACTCAGAGTCACTTCGATTTATATATATGAATGTAAACTTATAGAACAAAGATAAAGCAATCTTTTGACACCACTTTCAGCTATTCCGGCCCATCAGAGGCCAAGATATAAGATTTTTTGTAGGCATATCCCATTTTATTTCCCTAAATTTTTTCTTTAATTATCTATGTTTTCAATAATATTTTTAAACTTGAAATCATTTTATTAATTCATCCGATTTCATACCAAAAGATAATTGTCACAGCAATTATTTAACACCATTTTCAGCTTTATATGGTCATCTGATGCCATGATACAAGGACTTTTGTATGTATACTCTGCCATCGTTTCCACAGTTTTCTTCTATATTTTTACGTATTCATAAAAATCATTAATACATTTAATCATATGGTTTATATATCTGAATACCAGCCAACGTCCCTTGGTCAAAGCAAGCATTTAACACAATTTTCAGCCATTTTGTACCACCAGAGGCCGAGATGCAAGAACTTAAGTAAGTATACCCCTTTATTTTTTCCTCAATTTTTCTTTAACTGTTTATGATTTCAATATTTTTGAAGCTTGAAATCATATGATTAACTTATCTGATAACAAACCAATAAATAGTTGTCTACAAAATTGTTTGATGCCATTTTCTGCTCTTTATAATCATTGTTTGACTAGAAACAGGAACTTTTGTAAGAATACCCCTTTATTTTCCTGACATTTTTCATCCGTCTTTTATGCCTTCATAAAAAATTATCACCACTTAGAGTCATGTGATTTATATAATATTATATGAATACAAGCTTAAAGAACAACGTCAAAGCAATCATTTGTTACCATTTTCAGCTATTCAGGCTCGTAAGAGACCAAGATACAAGCTTTTTTTGTGCGTATATCCCTTTACTTTTTCCACATTTTCCCAATATCTTCTATGCCTTCATAAAAATACTACAACTTTTGAGTCAATTCAATTCAATTCAAACTTTATTTCACTCAATCCATCATATAAATGGCAATATGAGGTAATGTAAAACACTTTGACAATGGAGGCTCTAAAGAGCCACATGATTTATGTATATGAATACAAGCTTATATATCAAAATCAAAGCAATCATTTGACACAATTTTCAGCTATTCATAAGTATACCCCTTTTATTTTTCCTCATTTTTTTCTTTAAATATCTATGATTTCAATATTAGATTTAAACATTTAAATCATAATGATTAATTAATCCAATTTCATACCAAAAGATAATTATCTCAGCAATTATTTTACACTAGTTATTTTAAGCTCTAAATGAGCATTGAATGCCTAGAAACAAGAACTTTTCTGTGTATACACCTTTTATTTGTTCGCATTGATCCTCTATTTTCAATGCATTCATCAAAAATATTAATATTTTAAGCCATAAGATTAACTTATCTGAAAACCAGCCTATAGAACCAAGTCTAAGTAATCATAAAACACCATTTCAGCTATTTAGAGCTGTCAGTGGCAGAGATACCAGAACTATTGTAGGTATACCTCTTCATTGTTTCCATTATTTTGCGTAAGTGTTTGTTTGTTTGTTTGTTTGTTTGTTTGTCTCATAACTTTTTCTTGACACTTTAAGCCTCATGATTATATATCTGACAGTGACCGACTTTACATTGTTTCAACATTTTTTTCCATACCATTTCCAGCCTTTACCGTGAGAAGCTGAAGTACAATAACTTTGAACAGACCGAAAACGGTCAGCTGTATATACAAATTCCCAGAAAGGCACAAAGACAGAGTGTAATCTCGATCAATGATAATGTTTCAAATAAAAGTATCTAAAATGCAAAGCTATAGATAAATTTCGAACACGCACATTGCTTGAAAGTGGGTGGGGTAACTTGGCATGACAAAACCCTACATTATAAAGGATTTATAGCACTTAATGATCTTTAAATACATTTTGAATTGTGTGAAGTTATTCATATTCAAAGTATTTGCATAAATGTGCATTGTTTTATTTATCAAAAAAGCACAATGACCCCATAAATGATGTAAAAATCTGCTTTGTATGGAATGCGTATATTCCCATGGTACCTCAGAACATGGTGTGAGTAAACCTATCTGCCAAAAAAATTTCCAGAGCAGCCCACCTAAACCATTCATGGGAAGGTTAAAACTATTCAAAAATGCATTCAAACCAACTATAGCAGAAGATGTCACCTCCTTCAAAAATTACCCTGGCTGGATTCTAGGGTAATAAAGAAACAATAACATTTCCTCATGTTGAATTCACTTTATCGGAAATTTGAAAGACAACTTTTGAACGTTTTTAGGTTACAAGTTGACATATATTCTTTGAAAAGCTATAATTACCTTTGACCTCTGTCAGTAGCTCATCTAGTTTGCCATCAATTTCCTCCAATTTGTCTGCAGTAGTTTGATCCTGAGCATACCATGATTTCAAAGCCTCGACTGTAGATCCAATATGTAGAGGGCCTGTTTCGACCTATTAGTGAGTAATTGAGAAACTCAATGCATTGATCAGCAAAGCTGTTATGTAATTCTTCATCTAAGATGAGATAAATTTTATTTAACGTCGGTATTTAAATAAATTCACCATATATAAAACATGTCGCTGAGCATTACTGATTAATCCAAATCTAAATTATCAGAGCAAATGCGAACATATACTTTGAAATATATTATAATATGCTTTTGGTTTATAACATATTTAATGGTTGCTTACCCTTGAAATGGCTTGCTTAGCTTTGCAATGGTTTGCTTACCTTAGCGATGGTTTGCCTCATATTCTGTTCAAACTCAGTATCACCACACGCCTGAGCCAACAACAAGACCTCTCCCTCTATCCTCTGCCAGTAGGTTGTGAATTTGCTCTGGTTCAGTTTGGCGTCACTGGCATGACCATGTACTGTATTCCGAAGTTCGCGTAGGTTATCGATGGCAGTCGCTTCTAGGTGGCTCACTGGGCAGATATTCTGAAATAAACTGAGCCTGTGCGTGAGAAAACCAACAACTTGGGTTCCGATCAGGTCCGACACATTCCAGGCCGTACAGTCACAGAAGATGGTTAGAGGCTGGAAATTTTGGATTTAGAAAGTATAGGAATTCTACTATCTTTGTGGCGAAAACAAAGGCGCTGATCAGCTTCGCAGTTACTGCGAAGCTGATCTGCGCCTTTGTTCTCGCTTGTGCAGATTGTTGGTTTTCCCATGCGGCGGCTCAATTGTAACAGTAACTGAGTTGATACAAATCCTTGAAGATTTCCTAAAACAGAATCATATAAACTTGGTTACTTGAATGCATTTCATACCGTTTGAAACATTATTACAAGGGTACATGAGTCGGATGTTAAATTAGTTACCTAACGTAAAATACAAGCTGCCATGTCATGACGTACATAAGTCTGACCACTGGATAAAAATAAAAAAAATAAACAGGCAACTAAGTATTTGGTATATGTTTGTCTGAACATTTGTCATTTGTTCAACAGCCAAAAACACAACTTGGCATGCCGGACCATTTAGAAAACATTCCCCATGCTGTCCTGCAAGTAGCAAAGATTTACGTACCTTCAGTAGAACACAGAGCAGATTGATGTCCCACGTGTTGATATCAATGCCTGAGCTTGAACCACCATACCCAAGCAGCAGAGACACTTGATGACCTTTAAGATGTTTGCTTTTCTGAAGATTGAAGATCTTAGCCTGCTCATTGCAAAGGTAACTGTAAACCGTTGTAGCTCCAGATGATAGTGCATAGCTCGTGAATAGCTTTCGCATGACCTCTGTCCCCGCATCAATAAGAAGGGTTATCACTCTGTAGAAATTCTCCGTTTCTGTTGTCGTCATTTTATCCTTTCAAGATATCTCTTATCGGTCCTAGCTCTTGTCGGTCCTAGCTCTTGTCGGTCCTACTAGAATGAAATACTTATTGGATTAAAGATCACTAAAACTTATATTTCCATTGACTTTAATCTTATCTTTAACATTTCCACGTTGTTCACCATTTTCAAGAAAGAACGCTGTTGTAGATAAAACTTTTATAAAATACTTGTTATTTCTTCACGGTCTGCATGTGCACCCTAGTGCGGAACGTTTCACATGTATATGCATATCCCGAAGTTATATGTGGAACTCGACCGACCAAAATGACTTTTTATTTTGTATATTATATGCAGTTTCAATAAATCCTTGTGATCACGACACACGGAACGTGTTTGTTCAACTGACGCGTTAAATATCATTGAATACCATCGTTACACAATTTATTTAACATTTTTGTAACGAGGAAATGTTACGGGCTATCAAATCATAAAGAAAACCAATAAAAAGTGTTTACGATAATACACACTTTATTTCACATTTTGTAACGAGGAAATGTTACGGGTTATCAAATCATAAAGAAAACCAATAAAAAGTGTTTACGATGAAATCGGAAATTGCAATCTAACCTTAAATGGTGGAACACCGGTAAAAAAATATCACTCCGCCGTACCCAACGAAAATAGTGCATTTAAAAATTTCATCCACACATGTTTGATGCTAAATAGTGAGAACATTTCCTACATTCTGTATAAGATCTCGCATTTAATACAAAGTATCGCCATAATACAACATGTTAGTGCACAAATCACCATGCCAAAACGGACTATATCTCATCGGAGGCTTCTGTTTGTACACTACCCCCTACTAAAATCCGGACCATTCTAGAGTGTAAAATCCACCCATAGGTATATTGCAAAATGGATTACCGGAAAATCGAGATGGTCAACCCCTCTAGGTAGTGGCACCTTTGGGTAGGGGTGTGGCTGGGCTATCAAGTTAGAGAAGACCTTTTGGTGGTGCAATGTTGGGTACCAGCTGGGAGTGTCACAAAGTGAGGGAATTTGCATTGCGGCCTATGGGAGATTTTTTACTGGTGTTGGACCAAATGGTTCACTTGAAGTCTAGTGGTAATGATAAAATACTCTGCATATTAAAGTGGTGTGTAGCGCAGTATTTATATATATGATAAAATAGTGTGTCTGTTTATCTGTCACTGTGTGTATAGTTTCCTTCTTCAAACGGAGACGGATATGTGAGAATTACGATTTAATAGGATGATCACCATAGCAGGTCAAGTTTTCATAATTCGTATATTTATCTTGTCTGTTTATTCTTCATACTCATGTTAGCTATCAGACAATTTCATTCAGGTTTACGTCTCTTTCACGATTATTTCAGCTCATAATCAGAAGGTTCAACGAATAATGGCGATTTTCCTTTGTCTCTACAATATATTGAAAAGCGTAGTTATTTGCCACGTTGTTGATTATTCTGCCGTAATGGGCTGCAAAATGAAAGAGATGGTTTGCATATAAACAGTTTGAATGAGCATGAGGAGAATGTCAAGGCGCAAGACAGCAAGAGAGTTCTTGTCTTCTTATGGCGCCGTGATCTGCGCCTTTCCTATGGGGAAGGTACTAACTAGTGAGGGATAGAAATTTCACTTCACTTCAAGGTGGCAGGGCATGTCGTCTTTTCTAACATACACATCTAGACATATCACATGAGCGAGAGGCGTAAGCAAATAGAAGTTACAAGGGTACACTCTGTGGGGGTCCATCTAAGTGACCAAATTACGAAAATGACGAAGATCACCTTTGAAAATGGGCGCATTGGATTGAGCGAACATTTACAGACACTTGGATGGTCATCGATGGATGAGAGACGGATCATAACACGCATATAAAAGATAAAAGAACATCCCATGTCGGTAGAGAAGTAGGGGGTGCGAGATACAGCTAGCTGCATTGAGTGAGCATCGATTCAAAGAAGTTTAATAAAACCTCAAGGAAGTTGGTGGTGTTTACATCTCTGGAGTAAAATTCATGAAATGCATGCAGCAGGAGTTGACTTTACCTTTGAATCAAAGTTGTTAGAAGGGTGTCAGGAATAATTATCATATTAATCATGATTGTTCATTATATATACTCCTCCTCAAAGAAATCCGGTCACCCAATTGTGTTTCAACAAGCCAGAAAATTGTTTTGGTTTTTTGTGTCAATTTGAAAAGATTGACAAAATAAAGTATAAACAATACTTTTGCATGCAGTGTATGTCTACTGCGCATGTTCAGTTTACAACGCAGATGTTGTTACTTTAATGTATGGTAGCTAGTGTACAAATGGTTGGGCATCTGGATGATCAGTCCAGTCTTGAGACTGTAACATGCTTGCTTCCTCCGGATAAAACTGAAATCAGTGTATGAGCCTCCGTATTGTATTTGTATTTGTAAAGCTTTTCACTGTGTGGGTTCGATCCAGTGCCTCTACAGCCTTTGTGATAAAATTTTAGCATGTTGTATCTCAATATGTAATAACCTGTTAAAAGGACGTAAAAGCTTGGCACAACAATATTAACTGGAATAGAGTAGTCAAGTGTATGAGCATATGAAGCGATTTTATATATGAATGTACACATTGCAAACAAGTTTTACTATTCTAACTACTTTTTATGAGGAGGAGTATATGTATTTGCACTGACAGCTGTGGTATGTTAGTTGCACGACAGAGACGTAGGAAGTCAATTGTGCAATCTTGACATATGTCCTTTCAACAAACTTTGATTCAACGGCAATGTCAACCTTTGCTGCATGCCGTTCGTCACTTTTTAGCTCGATTGCACGAATTGCAGTCACCCCGGTCGTCCACGTTCCCGTTATCGTTCGCGTGCGCGTCACACTTGCGTTAAAGTTTTCTAGAAGTCCACTCGTCAGAAAGCATTCATACTTGGACCATAGATACCCTGTAGGGTTAGCTTTCATTCCATGGCAAGGGTCCAGGCCAGGGGGTGGGGCTGGGGGTTAAAATCTAGAACATCTTGCCATTTTTGCGTTAAAGTTTTGTAGAAGTCCATATCTTGATAACCACTCATCAGAAAGCATTGATACTTGGGCCATTGTCACCCTGTAGGGTCGGCTTTCATTCCATGGCATCGGATTCGTGGGTCCATGCCAGGGGGTGGGGCAAGAGGTTAAAATATAGAACACCGTTGATAATAATGGCTTTTCTGTGATATAGTATTCTAGAAGTCTATATCTGGTAAACCTTTTATCAGGGGGCTTTCATACTCGGACCATAGGTACCCTGTCGAGTTTCATTTCATAGCATCGGATCTCTGGGTCCATGCCTGGGTGAAGGGCTAGAGGTTAAAAACTAGAACACTGTAAAAATAGATGTGCTGCTGCGTACCTTTTACAAGGAGTCCATATCTTGACAACAACTTATCATAAAGCGTTCATACTTCATACACTTAACTTTCCATGACATCGGACCTCTGAGTCAGAGTCAGGGGGTGGGACTAGAGGTCAAAATCTAGAACTCCCTGTTTTTTTTTTCTTTTTATTTCTCAATAGAAACAACTTAAAAAGATGGTTGGTCATTCATCTATTGATTTTGCGATACTGACTTGTGTGTCATGACGGTAAGGGTCGGTTGACCTACTTTGCATGGTTCATTGATTTTGCCTTATATCTTGACACTCTATATATTTTCTTACATCTTTCAGATTATGAGTGAGTATGACCAGGCCTTTGACCCCAAATATACTTATAGGTCACTGTGACCTAATTTCTCGGTTCAGTGATTTTGCCTTATATCTTGACATTCAATTAGTATATGTTCATACTTTTTTCAGATTATGAGTATGACCAGGCCTTTGACCCCAATATACTTATAGGTCACTGTGACCTAATTTCACGGTTCAGTGATTTTGCCTTATATCTCGGCACTCAACTGGTTTATGAACAAACTTCTTTCACACTATGTTTGCGTATGACAAGACCTTTGACCCTAAAGTAGTCCTAGGTCATTATGACCTAATTTCACTGTTCAGTGATTTTGTCTTATATATCGGCACTCAATTGATATATGAACATACTGTTTTCACGATATGTTTGCGTATGACAAGACCTTTGACCCTGAAGTATTCCTAGGTCACTTTGACTTAATTTCATGGTTCAGTGATTTTGCCTTATATCTCGAGACTCAGTTGGTATTTTTTCATACTTCTTTCTGATAAAGACCTTTAACCCAAACTTATAGGTCACTATGACCTAATTTCATGGTTCATTGATTTTGCCTTATATCTCGGCACTCAATTGGTTTATGAACAAACTTCTTTCACACTATGTTTGCGTATGACAAGACCTTTGACCCGAAAGTAGTCCTAGGCCATTATGACTTAATTTCACGGTTCAGTGATTTTCCCTTATATCTCGGCACTCAATTGGTTTATGAACATACTTCTTTCACGATATGTTTGCGCATGACAAGACCTTTGACCGTCAAGTATTCCTGGGTCACTGTGACCCAATATCATGGTTCATTGACTTTCAGTTGGTATTTTTTTTCAAACTTCTTTCTGATTATGAATGAGTATGATCAGACCTTTAACCCAAACATACTTAAAGGTCACTATGACCTAATTTCATGGTTCAGTGATTTTGCTTTATATCTCAACACTCAATGGGTATATTTCTTTCACATTATGAGTAAGTATGACTAGACCTTTGACCCTGAAGTACTTATAGGTCAGTGTGACCTTATTTCACGATTCAGTGGTTTTGCCTTGTATCTTGGCACTCAGTTGGTATATGAACACACTTCTTTCACAATATGAGTGAGACCTTTAAATCTTAGGTAGTTATAGTTAACTTTCATGGTTCAGTGATTTTGCCTTATTGCATCAAGTCAAAGAGATGTATGAGCATAATGCTTTGGGTTACTGGTCGGGTTTGGCCTTATGTTTTACAAAGGTCAGAAGCAGTCGAGCGCGCTGTCCTGCGACAGCTCTTATTAACACGAGTGGTTGGTTTGGCCTAACTTGGTTGCATTGAGCAAGATATTGTGCTTTTCTAATGCGTGTGTTGGTAACCGAGTGGCTGATTTGGCCAAGTTTAGTTGCATTCTGAATATGAGAGCCGAACACTTACTGCGTCTTTCTGTATCAAAGTCTACGGATTGATTGAAACTATACATATACTCAACAAAAAAAAAATAAGGAAAATGTGTTCAAGTGCCTATTACAATAAATCTATAGCAAAGGTTTAGAAATTCAAAAATGCAAACTTTAGAATGGTATAAAAAGGTACAAGTAGGCAAAGATCAGGAAAAGGCGCAATCAGAAAAAGATTCCCACTCTAAAAACCGAGGTGGGAAAAAAACAAACTAACAATCAGGTACTTATACCATGAAACATATCGTAGGCCGAATGAGCAGCTATTTTCCCAATAGGTGGCCACTCAGTTACCTTAACTAAAAATATGAAAACATACATAAGGCGCCAACAGCACAAAAAAAAAATTTTATACACCAAGACATAAAACAAAAAGAACCACCACAGAAGTATCGACTTGGAAAGTGTCTTTTAATCTTTCCAATGAGGCCTTATTTGAACTGATAGCACCTGGAGTAGCCTGGAAAATCATTATCAAAGTTGACTAGTCGTCAAACCAGTTTTCACAAAATTCCAATATTGTTTGTTTTGAGTAAAAAGTGTCAATGTAGACTCTTGCCTTAAAATCATAGACTCCAAGACAAAGGACTAGGGCATTTAACGCCTGATTTTGGCCTCATATTTTGTCAAAAAATAAATTTTGGAATTTAGGTGAGAAAACTATTTCTTAAAACAGCCATGTGCCTCCTCTATTAAAAACAAGGACAAGTATTCCATTTATCCTACAAGCATTGCTATGGCAACGCCCAGAAGAACCATAGATAGAGCACATTCTGCACTTTTTGGTCTATTTTCGACCATTTCTGAACACAGTTTTTAATTTTTAAGTGCCAGCCCACACTCCGAACAAAATGATACCTAGCATGCAATATCCCTGGGTGATACTTCATAATTATTTCACGATAAGAAATTGTTCGTCGCGTGGGCCGGTAGTTGAAAATGATGTTGAATGGTAAAAAATTGAGCCAAAATTGCAAAAAGTGGTATTTCTATGCTTTTCGGAGCGTTGCCATGGCAACATGTGTAATTTGAACGTGATAGTTGTGCTAGAGTTTATAAGCAGGGACCTATACCTGCTATTTGCAATACGTTTCTGCTCAAAATTCCAAAATTCAGTTTTTTATCAACACATGAGGCCAAAATCAGGCCTTAAATTCCCTAGGCCTTTTCTCATGTCAACTGACCAGTGCACAAAACAAGATGTTTAGGCATGTCAGCCTGCTTTTCCTGCACCAGCATCAGTTCCTAGGTTACAATATCACGGTGAAATGCGCCACGACCCACCGACTTTCGTTAATCTGACCAACAATATGCCCAATGGTGCTGAGAAATCAGCCTCCGTAGCCCCTGAAGCATCACAACAAGAGCCTGGAGAGTTCTTGGTGACAATAATCCACACCAAACCCTACCAGGCTTTCCCAGAATGTGCAACACTTGGTCAACGGGAGGCATGATTGGTGAGTGGGTTGCCTGGTCCATAACCACAACGTTATTCTGACGTAAGTAATCTTTGGTGATCCTGGGAGGATTTTCATCTGACATTGGCTTCCTGGTACCAACAATGACACAAGTGCTAAAAAGGCTTTACAGCAGGTCTGCTCACTTCAGTATGTGCACTGTATAGCTTTTCATGTGAAAATGTGTATATGGAGATACAGTTATTGTGTGAAAAAGCTCCAGTGACAACTGATACACAAACCAAACATTTTGGAAATTTTGTGAAAAATGGTGGGACGACCAGTCAACTTTGACACTCATTTTCCAAGCTTCTGTAAGAGCTATCGTCTCAGATTAGCCCCCATTTGAAAGATAAAAAGACAATTTATAATAATATGAACTTCATATTTCATGAAATATAACGGTTCTTGTGTAACATGCTCTCAATCACATTTTCCTTAACTTTTTTGTTGAGTATAGTTGAAAGAAAAAAAACACATGCATGTACAAAATTTAACTAGCTGAACAAATATCTGTTCTTATAACTAGTTTAAGAAGGCATGGCGACAAAAGAATCCGAGAACTTCTACCGTTTGGTAGCTTTGTTGGTGGATAATGGAACTGAAGCATTACGGAGACTGTTTCTGAAGTATGCAGTTACCCCACCCACTGTTACCAGCATAACTCAATTTCTTGCCCAAGAACAAGACACCATAGCAAGGTAAGTACAGTCAAATACTTTCGTAATCCAAACTGTTTCTTTTAAAAACACATCCAGAATCCTGAAGTAAGAAGATGACCTGAAATCTGTGACAAAATTAAATAATGTTTTCAAAAAGGACAAGACTTTCTCTGTTGTTGCCATAATAATATTTCATGGATTTTATGACAGCTAAAGTTTTTTTTTTTTGTACATGTATGTTCCAATAAACACCAAAGGCCATTAACCCAATCAACAGCTATGATTAAGTGGAAAAGTCGTGCCCGTTTTTGTGGGATTCCTATACTACAATACATTGGAATAGCCCAATGTCATTCAATATATCACCGACAAAGTAAGCAGTTGGGATGTACAAGAAGGGGCGGTCTGACAAAAGCAATTTTGCTTGGCATTCTAAGAAATTAGACAGTGATCTGTCGATTTGCAGCTCTGTGGGTAGACATCAAATAGTCCGTCCATCTATTCTCAGTGCCACGCTGATGGGTGCTGATATTTTTTTTTATTCCTGACAGACTTGCCAGCAAAAGAATACTAGGGCCTGCACAGATGGCGCTGATACAGCCACCACCGGGACAAGTCGTGGATCCACAACTCTGGGATATATCATTGCTCTGCGTACTGTTGAAGAATTTATGTCCAATATCGCCAATGTAAGTTTTACATTTGACACAGGTTTATATGCATTACGTACATGTATCATATTCAGTTTCTACCTGTGTGTCGAATGTGATAGAGAATACAAATTCAAATTACATGTAGTAAACTTTATAAAAATATAATGAATAAATAAACTTTTTGTCGTCAGTGAATATGGGACATTCTATTTTATCGTTTTCTGAATTATGGTAGACTCAACATGCTCAAATACAATCTAAAAGATGCTTTAAGCACATAGCGAAAGCAGAAGAAAGATCTGACACTTTCAGTTAAGTGCCTTCGCTATGCTGTTTATACACGGTGTAGCTTAGCGATACTTCTGTAGTGGTTCTATTTGTTTGTTTTTGTGCTGTTTGAGCCTTATGTATGTTTTCATAGTTTTAGTTAAGTTCGGGTAACTGAGTGGCCGCCTATTGGGAAATAGCTGCTCACTCGGCTTACGATATGTTTTCTTAGAATAAGTACCTAATTGTCAATTTATTTTTCCCACCTCGGTTTTAGAGTGGGAATTTCTTTCTGATTGCACCTTTTCCTGATCATTGCCTACTTGTATCTTTTTAGCGAGATTTTCATGGGCCTAACAATCGTTTCATTAATTATCGTCACGGTAGTCTTGTTTGTTTTCTAGAGAAAAGAAAGAGATAGACGCCGTGAGAACTGCCAGAAACGAGTTATACGGACACAGCGCTGGCACTGCTATATCTGACACCGACTTCTTGAACCAATGGACCACCGTGGAAGCTTCTATAAAGTTCATAGTGAAGTGCTGCAACGATGCTGATTTTGAAAACCAGATGGCAAAGAACATTGTCAACGCAAAAACTGGACCACTGGATATCGACAGTATAGTGCATGTGTTTAAGCTGACGTCCAGACATGACGAAATGGTTCAGTCTAAGTTAGATGCCATTAAAGAAACGGTTGATGATGTGTCTACAACCCTGAAAGGTAACATACTAGCATTCTCCAATTTAAATCGGATTATTTGCAATTATATAACGCCGTGTGTTTCTGTAACTGTATGTTATGATTCAATATCAGTAATGCAATATAAGTTAAGCGGAGCAGTCTGGGTCTTTAGTTGAGAGACATACATCCCATTTACTCTGGTGTAATCATTTGTTCATTAACCATTTCCTATATTTCAGATATGACAACAAGGCCGCAAGCTGTAGATCACGTATATCAGAATTTAAAAGGTATGTTACAATGATGGATTGGAGACTGGATAGGTACTTGTCATATTTGATTTTAAGTGAATGGACACGTGTAAAACTAACCAATGTTAGAAATAAAACAAGTAGGCTGCTTTTAAAAAATACACCAATGAGCTGGACCTGGAACACATGCATGCACACACACAATGTTCCATTTTGGATTCATGGGGTGAAATGATTTTATATTTCTGAGTAGTTTCAACTTTTGTGAGCATGTCGCTGATCTTGGTCCCGTATCAAAAATACATAAATAGCTCAATTTATAACTTCTAAGAAAAGCAGGTTTAATGTTCCATGAAAATGTGGAAAACTTGCATCCACAATTTTCACGTAATAAGTTGCACCAATTTTCGTTATTTTCTCATTATCCGCCATCGGGTCATCATATTGTGCTACATAGCCAAAGTTGAGCATGGCAGGCATCTTGGATTATGCCCAAAATGGCAAATATGATTTAAATGTAATACAAATTTCCCTGAAAGTAAACCCACAAAATGATCGATCCGTATACAAACTGTGATGCAACAAATAACACAGACTCGAGATGCGAACAATGCAGACGCACAAAAACATAATTTTGCACATATGGAATATGTGCCTGCAACTTGTCTTAGATCATGAGATTGCTTCAAGCCAGAATAAAGGAATTGAGGGAATCGAATTGAATCCCTAAAATCAATCCATTTAACTAGTTCCTATCTATAGTTCCTATAGTAGTATATAAATAAAATATAATTGTTAGATCCTTTGGAATCAGTATAAACAATGAAAGTGAAAAGGTGGGCCATATTGTACAAATTCGGGTAATGAACCTTCATCAGTGACCCTTTATAAAACTGGCAGCGAAAGCCAGATATTATTGCTGCAATTTCAAGAATTTACACCAGTGTAGTCTTAATCAAAGACTCATATTCCCAAAAGGGCCAAATAATCAAAATACTGTTAAGAAGATGATTCTTAACGTACAAAAAATTTGAAATACTCCAAATATTCTCACTGATCCCAAAGGATCAAAAGAAAAATATAATCTGCACTATGGATGATGTGCGGGGAGACTTTTTAGGGCCGCCACACGGCACAACACCAGCTGCAGTAATAGCAAATAAAATATAATTGTTAGATCCTTTGGAATCAGTAAAAACAATGAAAGTGAAAAGGTAGGCCATATTGTACAATTTCGGGTAATGAACCTGTCTTACATCATGGAATTTATCATGATTTATTTGTTTGTCCATGATGATTCATTAACTAGATAGAGATTCACTACGAGGACCGAACAACTTACTAAATGTTATGAACCACTGCAGAAGCTGAGGGTGAGGTTAGGATCCTGTAAAACCGGTGTAAGCCCGCCAGTAATTTTATATTACTGATCGTTCCAAGGCGAAACTTCTGTGGTGGTTCGTATCGTTTTATGTCTTGGTGTTTAAAATTTTTGTGCTGTTGGCGCCTTATGTATGTTATCATATTTTTGTTAAGTTTAGGTAACTGAGTGGCCACCTATTGGGAAAATAGCTGCTCATTCGGCTTACGAAATGTTTACATGGTATAAGTACCTTATTGTTAGTTTGGTTTTTCCCGCCTTGGTTTTTGGAGTGGGAATCTTTTTCTGATTGCGCCTTTTCCTGATCGTTGCTTACTTGTACCTTTTTACAGATATTGTAGTCATGTTTGAAATGACTCGGATGCTCGTTTGTCACTGTGTGGGTCTATATCTGTCTGGTGTTAAACCTGATCATATGATTTTTCAGAAAAATGGATATTTGTTCAATGTGTATATTTCTGTGGCTTTCATTGTTTCCAGAGCAAACTAAAAGTCTGTTCGAGTACAAATGCAAGCAACCTTTCATACCAACGAAGCAGTTTGGGGAAGCCCTTTCCCTGTTTAAGCAGACAGGAAGTGTCATCATTTCCGGAAAACCCGGAGAAGGGAAAACATTTACTGCTTATAAACTGATTGAAAGTTTAGGCCTTACAGGTATGTTGTCAATTCAGTCTGAAATCAAAGCAAAATGACAATCAGTTTTAATTATTTTGCAGCAGTTTATACTTGTTTCTGATTTCCCTTCATCTTCAAGTTTTAAAACAATTCATTGTGGCTAATGAAAAGTGTTATTTTGGCAGTTTCCTGTCTGAAGTTTTGGTGGCGTTTTGTCCGATTGCATCAGTTCCTAATTAGTGTTTCCTTTAATTCCTTTAGCTTTGATTATAGATTCCTCAATATCGAATGCCAATTGTGACAGATACAAATACATTTCTATTGTTTTGAAATACTAGAAATACTAAAATTACCATGTACCATGTGTATAGGTGTTCAGAATGGACATCACAGTGCTAGGCTTCAAAAGAATTAGTCGGTTAGGGAATGCCGCATGTGGTACCCCATCAGTCTTTCCACATGAGTAAAGTTTTAATCCGTTACCAGAACGAGCACACTTAATGATGAACAGGCAAAACAGATGCCCTGGCTAACATTAGTTTTTTGCTGAGTCTATGAATTGATACATTGTCCGTCAAATTTCAAATCGACAGATAAATGCCTACGACTCTACCATCCTTCGCAATGGGTACATGTCGGAACAGATGACATAGATGTTATCTTACTGGATGATATCTTTGGAAAACACCAGCTTGACTCTGGCAGTGTAGACAACTGGTTGCCAGTACTCACTAATTTGGAGGTAAACTCATTTAACAGATTGGCCCTAAAGTTGTACATATTTGTCAATGTATAAATACGTTATGTATATTTAATAAATTTCAATGAGGATTTTTAAAAGCGTGTGATTGTATCTCACTTAGTCCCTTTGAATATATGAGGGGTAATCGATTTGTATTGTGGTGGTGTTAGTAAGTGTCATTGTTATATAACTAAAAAGACCAGTATGGGATCATGCACATTTTGTTTGGTTAGTTGATGGAGTAACATGATGTCTAAGTTGCATTTAAACTCGTCTTCATAATCCCATTCTACCTTTTCAGGCCAGCATCAAGAGCGGTGAGCTGAAACTTGTTCTTACATGTAGACAGAACGTTCTCATAGAGGCTGAAAGCAGGCTCAAAGAAATACCATTGATACAGAACAATGTGGTCAAACTGACTTCAAGTAAACTTACTGAAGGTGAAAAGCGTGGTATTCTCCGTGTGTTACTGGATTACCACAAAAGGGACAAGTCTAAAATCAATATTCCGAAATGCTGTTCTGCATACAAGGCAAACATTGGTTTTCCATATTGTTCATTTTTGTTTAGTGTTGATAAACATCTGTTTGATTTGCAAGAAAAGTTCTTTGCAAAGCCAGTTCAGTTTTTCATAGAGTCTCTTGGTACAATGAGTAAGAACGTTAAAGCAGCTTTGTTGTTTCTATTTTACATGCAAGGAGAGTGTTCAGAAAAAGACTTGAGAAGCAGCATAAAGAAAGCACAATCGAAAAATGAAGAAATACTTGCTTGGATTTCTGACTTAATTGGGATTCAGGATGAATTGTCCCTAGCTCAGGTTAGGGATTGTTTGGATGAATTATCCGGAGTTTATATCTCTCATCTGAATAAATCCTTCACTTTTGCCCACAACATTGTGTACGAGTCCATTGCATTAATGCATGCTGTTAGATACCCAGAGGAAGTCATTAAATACTGTACATGGAATTTCATAAAAGCGTGTGTCGTTACTATTGCAACACAAGATGAAGTACAGCTGGTCATCGACAAAGATCTCTATGAAAGCCTCTGTTCAAGGTTTATTCATGTGACCACGAAAGGAAAACCGGAATATGGCAATTTTTATGATCTGCAAACGCATCCAACTATGCAGACAAGAGAAATATGTGAATCTTTGTATGACTTGTTACAGAAGAAGGGTAAACTCAGAGAATTCTTCACTTGCCTCATGTACGATAATACGCTAGGTTTCTTGAATATGCAAGGTTTCTTGTATGGTTATCTATACAACAAAGGTAAAGGTGATATACCATTCTTAGTAGTTGAATCTATTTCATACTTGAAATGCACATGCGACCAACAAAACGTCAATACCTGCTGGAAATGTAAAGTAAGAAATGATACAGCGCGTGCAGCGTGCTTTACTGGTGACATCATCAGTTTTACATTAATGCTTGAAGAAGGTATAACAGTATCATTTCAAAGTGTCCGGGAAGCATGTACAGGACTGAATCCACAACTTCTGAAACTTGTGATATCTACCCTAAAAGATCAGGGAAAGTTTCTTCCAGAAGGTGTCTCAACATCATTAGTCGTGGCAAAGAAGTCAAACATTTTCGAGATGTATGAAGTACTTAGAAACGAAGGAGCAGTAGTCATACCATCGTGCGTGTATGATGCTGTCAAATTTAAAGACTTAGAGTTGGTTGATCATTTTGTGAAGGAATTGAAAGTGAATGGTAGATGGGATAATCAGGACTTTTGGCTGCAAAAAGCATTAGCAGAATCTATTTTACTCGAGAGCCACGATATACTTAATTTACTGATTGACCAGGGGCTTAAGTATCACGGAGGTTGTATTTTATCTGCAGTGCAGAGCAAAAAGCTGCCCACTGTTCAGAGAGTGGTCATAGAAATGAAAGCATCAGGCTCTTGGAAGCCAGAAGATTTGTCCCTGGAAAACGAAATGAAGAAATGTAGACACAAGTTACACAGAAGAGAGACAATGGATGTTCCTACTATCCCATTTCTAGCTGACGTTGGGATCAGTGAAGCTCTTATCGTCGCAAAGAAGTATGAAGACAAAACTATTTATAAATACCTCCAGGATGAAGGGGCGCAGGAAACAATGGCAGCTTTACCGCATGCCGTTCAGACAAGACAAGAAGATCTTGTAAAAGATGTGATACATGAGTTGAAAGACCGAAGTCAGTGGCATCCAAACACGAACAGTGGTACCAAAGCTATGCTCATAGCCCTTCGTAAAAATCTAAATGATATACTGGAAGTTTTAACGACAGAGGGGGTAACATGTACCATGGACTTACTGTCTCTTGTTATGAGTGAGACAAGTATAACTGTCAAAGACATTGAGACTTTAACAACCCATATCAATGACTTTGGTAATTGGCAACCAAACAGTGTACCTATGCAATCAGCATTAATCCAGGCCTACCAAAGAGAAGACAAGTCAATATTCAACTTCCTGATAGCAAATGGAGCAACAATTAATCCAGTTTCAGTTTTGACAGCCGTCATTTCTAAAGACATCAGTACTGCAAGTATGTGCCTTCAAATTCTAAAAGAAAGTCCCAATTGGAACCCATCTGATGAAATATTAAACATGTGCATACAAATGACAAAGTCAAAATCACCAGAAATTTATGCACTGTTGCTGAGTGCTGGTGTATGTTATTCTTCCAAATCCTTACTTTCTGCTGCAGGAAGAAAAGACAAGATTGCAATTATGATGATCGTAAACGAGCTCATAGGTTCAGATAATTGGAAACCAGACACAGACCCAAACATCACAAGATCTTTAGAACTTGTTTGTCACCATAATAATGCAATAACGTTCAATATGTTACTGAAAAAAGGTGCGAAGTTAAATAAAGTAGGAGTCTTCAACATTATTCAGCGTTCTAAGTCCCTTTGGTATAACACTGGTCCTGAAAACCGAAAAGAAATCATTGGCATCCCAACACTAACTGCCTTGGTCACTGCCTCAATTGCCAGACAATTTCTAGTACAAGCATTTCAACAAAAGGTCATCACTGTTTATGTAAGGCTCATACACGCTCTAGAAGAAACAGGCAATCTGAATCCTAATGATCCAATTCTTCGTGACGCTCTTGTGTCAGCCGTAGAATCAGGAGATATGTTAGCTTATGACATTGCAATGGAGACAGGTACAGAAATGACTGAAGATATTGTTCTGAAACTGCTATTGAGTATCAAAGGGGATTTCAGAATTGAACTGCCAGAACGACTCATCAACCTGACATATAAGACTTGCGCTTTTAAATGTTTATTGGAGAGTATTAGAAAAGGAAACATCCGTGTTGTAGAAGAAATTGCTTTGATAATGAAAGGAAAACAAATGCTGTTTCAAGATGACGAAAGAGTCATTCAAGCTATTGCTGATATAACGACAACTAAGCAAGCTGAAACAATTCAGAAAATGGTTGCTTTTGAAATTTTGTCTGAGAGTGTTGCCCTTCACTTAACATCAAAACCACAGAAAATGTTGGATGCTGAAAAAAATGAAGAAGTCATAGAAAAACTTTTGCTTGATTAAGTGACAAGCTTAAGATGTGAATCTAATTTTATTGTCTTAAGGGCCCATTTCTGTGTGAGTTATGGTGAATGGGAAATAATTCAATAGGCCATTTTCTTCTTGCATTTGACAAGTTGCCACTTGCTTTAAGTTGGCACAAAGTTACATCTAAATATCTCGACAGTTTTGAACAGCTTATAATATGTTTAACAGTTAAAACGTTATAAACCTGACACGAAAAACCGCATGCGATCAACGCGAAATAAAACTAAAATTATACAAACACGTTTTTTTGTTTTTCCATTGTTTTATATTTCACCATTATGCGGAGCTTATGTGTCTTGCTGAAGAACACAACCTGACACCAGTGGAGTCCTCTCGGGACCGTCCGAGTCCAATACACCATAATCACCAGACCACTTTACAAGCGTGCATGGTGTATTGGTTAAACCACACATAATGTAAACCAGAGGTCGTGGATTCGATCCCGGGTTTCTCCAGTCGTTCAGGTGAGACTATAAACAGGGGTCCCTAACAATATTCCAGGACAAACTGCTGACAAAGACATACCGTAACGAGCAAGGTATAGCAATAGTGTTAGTGTGTTTGGCACAAAATGCATTTTGTCCTACGGTATGAACTTCAAATCCTAGGATGGCTCCTTTAATACAGCATCACGGGCTAGCGAGAACGACTGTTTGAACAGATGCGACGTCTAACAGATATACATCACTGTCAGTTCCCGGTGTTCTAAAGGAGTTATCCCAGGGTTTGAAAGTCATCCCTTGGGATAATAAAATGCATTTAATTCATGTCAAATTCATGTAAAAAAAAAAAAAAAACAGACAGCAAAGTGGCACACAAGTAGTAATTTTTTTCCGCTTAATCGTTATTGGAAAATGCAACATTTGCGTATTAAACCAATAAATCTAGGCATTTGAAAGTCTATTTTTTTGTTACATTGGTAATGTTTGTTCTATCTTCTTACAATAAGGTTTTGTTGATCTCCGCCGATTTTGATCAATTTATGACGTCAGGAAACTTCAACATGTTTATTTTGGCATTCACCTCGAAAACGGGCAATCTGTAGCGCCCTATAGACACACAAGTTTTAAATCTGACTTTGTGAGGTATACTCCTCATCAGAAGTTTTGCACCACGTAGAATTTTTCATATTTTTAAGTGACATTTTGACTAACAAATTTTAAACCTACCTTTTTGAATTTGCGCAGTCTGATTTAGTTTGATAATGTGTATGATGAGACCGAAAACGTTGCGGAAAAGATTTTAAGAAAAAATGAAAATTCTCATTTTCTGTAAATACTGAAAATTGGCAAATCGAAAAAAATAATGCCACAGTTATTTGTTTCCAAATTTACACACAAAAGCTCCAAAGCAAATGATTAAGCCTTAAAACAATTAATTTTTAATAATCCCAAAATTTGGGTAAAAATGCATTTTTTTTTATTTTATTTTTTATTTTTTTTTTTTTTTTTTTTTATTTTTTTATTTTTATTTATTTATTTATTTTTTTTTTTTTTGACAAAATTGCAATTTTCAAGAAAAAGAAAAACCGTAAATATTGGATAAAATGTGTAAAATCAAAATTCATTTCAATTTTTGATCACTATGAGATGTTTTGTCACCTGAACCTTCTGCATATTTTCTTTCTGTTAAAGGCGATCTCATGTCAAAGATATTGCAGGAGTATGTTTTTGATATGCAACTTTTTCAACAGTCGGAATTTGGATGGGTTGAAAAGCAGTACCTCCAGTTTAACATTAAGGGGTGCTGCATGCTGTGTTTGATGGAGAAAAAAAAAACAACCCATTGTATTGTAGAGATGATTTACTAAGCTTTATCTGAGAATTTAAACAAAATCTCAAAAACCGTTATTTTTGGTCCAAAATAGTGTTATTGTAAAAAAAAATAATTTTTTATTTATTTATTTTATTTTTTATTTATTTTTTTTTTTTTTTTTTTTTATTTTTTTTTTTTTTTTTGCATTTAAAAATGATTGCTTTCAGTATCTCGAGTGAGGATGTGAAACGAATTATACTAAATAAAGATGTGGGCTTTCAAGTCGATACTTCTGTGGTGGTTCTTTTTGTTTTATGTCTTGGTGTTTAAAATATTTTTGTGCTGTTGGCGCCTTATGTATGTTTGCATATTTTTAGTTAAGTTAAGGTAACTGAGTGGCCACCTTTTGGGAAAATAGCTGCTCATTCGGCTTACGAAATGTTTTCATGGTATAAGTACCTGATTGTTAGTTTGGTTTTTTCCCACCTTGGTTTTTGGAGTGGGAGTCTTTTTCTGATTGCGCCTTTTCCTGATCTTTGCCTACTTGTACTTTTTTTGCTGCATCCTTAATTTTGGTGTTTTGCTGCATCCTTAATTTTTCACATTTTTACTTAATCTTTTCAAGACATATGAGTATTATTGCTTTTTATTCACGTAGTCCTGCTCTTTAAGATGGTATTAAGTTTTAAAAGTTTGTTTGAAAAATCTAATACTAAACATTATTTTAAAATGAGAAAAACATTAATTGGTGCAAAACTTCTATTGATGAGTATATTTTATAGGTTTTTTCAGGTGTAGTCGAGGCAGAAAGACAAGAACAAGAGTTTTTGCATACCTCCATCATTTTTTTTTATCTCGGCTTTGCAGCATCGGTACTCAAGCGGCTTTGCAGATTTACGGTAGCAAATTTGCTAAAAGCGCAGCACATCACCTACATGGTAATAAGATTTATAAGGTCACCGTAGAAGTGTTCAAAATGGTTTCCTAAACCTTTTTAGCACTTAAATAATCCTTCGTATTAATGAATGGGTTTTGTGTCTGTTAAAATATACTTGTTGAGTGTGGAACTGTTAATTATGCAATAATGTTGGTGTTTTGTCTCGACATGTGGATTGCAATCTTACGCCAAACTAAATGTTTATACATGTATGCAAAAGTTTTTCATCTGTGTCATATTATGAATGTTAATGCTTTCATGACAAAGTGTTAGTTTAATTGTCGTATTTAAAATGTGCCTTAATGTTATTGCTGTAGCAAAACAGTAGTTTTTCAACCAAGGAAGACGCTCAAAATGCAATACCATCTAGATTTCAAATTAAAATCAAATTTTATTTTATTTTTTATTTCAATGTGACTAATTGAATTTTGAAGATTTTACTATTTCATGGGAAAAAATATTGGTGGAGAAAATAATGAGAATATAAATTTGGCAAAATAATAAAAAAAATAATGGTGTACTATGCTCGTATATTTTGTAGCCTCTTTACATTTTCATACGTGTAAAACTTTCAATTTTATGCCTGTTCCGGGCCTCCTTCAGTTGCATGGTTGGTTTATACTGAAAAGCATGCTAAATTGAGATTATAACAAGGTTGAACTGTACTTTCAACACTTTAATTTTAGCAATTTATGCCTTATTGGAGCAAGTACAAGCAGCCTGCATTAATTGTGCCTTGAATGATTAGATATTATGCCTCAAACTTCAAGGCATAGATGAAAGTAAATGACCGAGTTATATATATAAAAAACCACTTAACTTAAAATCAATGGTTACACCTAATAACTTAATTTCATCCTCACAATGAATAATACACCCATTTACCTAGATAAAAACTGAAATTTTCATTCTTGGATTTCATACCAGCAGGTACAGCTTGTTTATCTGGATTTGCCTGCATGTGGTTATCAGAGAACCTAGCTATCAACACATTTAATACTGTCTTTAGTTAGAACAGATTTTACAACTTGTGGGTCACTATGGGCGTAGGTAACAGTATTGTCGTCTGCATAGTTACGCAAGTCACTATCAGCTATAAAATAGAATATATCATTAATAAAAATGTTAAAAACTACAGGCCCTAAAATTGAGCACTGAGGAACACTTTTGTAAATATCTTTAAAATCACTGATAAAAGTTCCTAATTTGACACACTGTTTCCTAATACTCAAGTAGTTTTTTATGAGACTAAGAGCATTTTCTGACAAACCGTAATACTTTAATTTGAGCAATAACAGATTGTGTGGGAGACAATCAAATGCCTTTGAGTGATCCATAAGTATGGCACAGACATATTTATTTTCATCCAATGTCTTTTTCCAATCCTCAATTATTTTATGCTTTGGGTACCATACCCGGGTCTAAAAGCAGACAAATGTGTATTGAAATGTAACTCAAAAAATTCTGAAAGCTGGTCATTTATGGATCTCTCATAGATCTTGGAATGCTTACAGACCTATAGTTGCCTTTTTCCAGAGTATTGGTTTTTTGTTTCTTAGTTATTTCTTATATAATGTGCATAATCTGACCTATCTTAAGTGTATTTGTATGTTTAAAGATGATATGTATTACCTTTTATGATAATTATGTAATTTGTATTTGAATGTATTACATTGATATGTAGTCGGTAATAGCTATTCCTAGCTAATGTTATATGTTAAACTACCCGACTTAAAATAAATTTTGACTTTGACTTTGACTTTGACTTTGAAATTCCAAGAAATTTTGCAATGTCTTTACGAATGATTCACCATTGTCGATGATTCTCCATTGTCCATTTCATTGTACTAAACTATATATTATTGTTTTTCCAGGATTTATGTGGACACGGTTTTTCGCCGATTATTCTTTAACGGACGTTTCAACTGGAAATCAAAGTCTAGAAATTAGTTTAGATACACGGCTACCAAACAGTTAAATGCGTAACCGCGGTTAAGAAAAGAAATCCGATTCACGTCCTTCCGGTTTTGCGTGTGAGGTGCAGTAAAAGGTAAACAAACTTTCGCAGCTCGCGTTTCCAAGTAATTTATTTTCACCTGGAGAAAGTTATTAAAATTTTCTCAATGCAATTTTGTTAGTTATAAATTGATCTTATCGTATCTCAAAGGATTTCCAGATGTGTCGCCTTATAATCGTGATTTTTATTCCCTCCTCCAAAATGCATGTTGAGATTGCATTGTACATGAAGAAAATGTGGGTCAGTCATAGGGATATGTTTAGATCCCCGCTAATTGCGTCATTATAAACGGACGGCAAGGCAGCAAACACACCGCGTCCAATCGAAACGCCGGACGAACGGTCGAAACGCCGGATCTGCGTTATTTTAACTCCGGATTGCGGTAGTTTCCGCTGGATTCGCCGCCATTTTCGAAGGAAATTTTTTCGACGAGGTAACAAAAATGTTTATTATAAATATTAAAAGAGTTTATGTCAACGTAAGCACTAGCCTGTTCGGATCTACATACATGTCTCTAACCGCCGATTGTTCTGCTGATGCATAAGCTCCGCTAGTATATGCAAACATTCGAGGAGATTTTTGTTTTCCATGTTCGGCCATACGCTAAAATAGTGTTCGCCCCAAAAAGTTTCGTACTATTGTCATTTTCTTCAAGGTATTGACAAACTGCTGGTTGATTTTGCATTTGTACATGAGACTATATCGTAAGAAGCCAATTGCTCGTGATTTTTTGCCCGAACAAGCGTTCGTTTCAATAAAATACCGTAAAATCAAAGTAACGCCGGATAATACGGCTAGGCTGAGTTTTCAAACTTGGTAAGCATTTGCATAGATTAATGTCTTGTAAGGTCTAGTACGCAAGTGGAGTGCTTATTTTTTTAGCACAATCACTTACCACTTGCAGTCGATTATCATAACCACAGCGTTCCTGTGCAAATAAGACTAAAACAAATCCTATGAGCAGTGGGCATATTAATAAAAAAAAAAGGGATGGGCCAAGTATTTCTGCAGAATTATACAAACAATTATTAATGAGCAGCCGCATAAGAAAACCAATGCATGCACAGGCTAAAATAAAGGCGCAGAACAACTGTGCAGTAACTGAAATGACTATCTTCTAGGCTGCTTCTGTGACTGCATATGTCGGACCTGGTCAGAAACCCAAATTGGGTTTCCTCACACAACGGCCCATTTGATTATTATGATTTTCAATGCCGGGAACAGTAATTTGACAGACCTAGAGAGAAAAAGTCTGCACCAGGGAAATTGTGTTTGGTACAGTATCTGCGCCATCAGCTCCATCTAGAGGCGCACTTACCGTCCGGCAGTTTCATCGCAGAGATGAATAGGTAATTATTGGAGAAAAAAGGCTCGGAAAGTGAACAGATACATGTATATAGACCAGCAGAGTAATATAGTTTGTGTCAACAAAGGACAATTTATTGAAGTAGTGCTCGATAATTGGTATGCAATTAGGCGACTGGCGTTTTTGTGTAATTGCCTCCTTATTTGCATGTTTTGTGACTGAACGTTCCAGTCAACAGCAATGATCATGTCTGGACAATTCTTCCATACATCATTAAAACGTACATGGGAAAACCTACCATCAAATTTCCGACCAATGCCGACACATTCCGGGACGAAACGGTACAGGGGAATACTAGATTCTTGAAATTATGTAGATTGGATTGTACTATCAAGGGCGCAATATAAGCTGCAAAAAGTGCACCAGGTTGAGAATCTGGCTAATATTTAAACACAAAGAAAATAATTGACAATTTATTTGTAAATCATATAAAACGTAAAAAAAACACTAGATCACTGAAGTCACGGAAGAGGCTTAAGTAGCCGAAACCACGGTATGGCACACCCCCTTTCACATTAATACGTTCACTGCTCTTAAAGGATCTCAGTTTTATTTTTATTTATTTAAAAAAGAACCAGAAAGGTAAAATAATGATTTTATGAGCCGCACCATGAGGAAACTTGATTATCGCTATAAGAAAACTAATGCGTAGATCAGCTATGCAGTAACTGCTGATTAGCGCCTATATTTTCGCTACCTAGATGGTACATAGACTAGCACATACCAAACAAGTACATTTATTGGGTGCATCCATATCTGAAAATATATTGCATCAACACAATGTTTTACTGACCCCGACCCAGTTAGCGTAGATATATGTCACAGATTTACCGTTAGAAATATAAACGAAATGCATTCATTTTTTTCTCAATCAAGTGAATTAAATAACAGAACCGGATCAGCAGCTAATGTATTCAACATATTCTTATAGTTCATTTACAGCAAAACATCACATGTGGGGTGGAAGGACGAAATACAATCTCTGACTCATGGGGAGCTTATAATATGGTTCTCAAGCCGACGTCTGTCCATATTTTCAATGACCTTCTTCATATAACCTAGGTTACATGACCAATATGGCCGCCATGCCTATATATGGTAAAACCCTTTAAATCTTCTTCTCAAGAACTGGTTGACCGATTTCAGCGAAACTTGGCATGAACATAGACGACTTAAGAACTACAAAATAAATCATGACACTATGTTGACCATGACCTATTTTATGGTAAGGTCATCATTGGTCACCTATGCACATATGAATGGGGAAACTGTTAAAATGACTTTTAATGGAAAATCTTGCATGAAATGGGCAGTAGGACTGAATATCAATGAGTCTGTAAACAATTGGAACCCAGGGGTTCATCTGCCCCCACCCCGGGGCGGGGCAATATACATGTATAAAGGGTCATTGATGAGGCTTGAGTAGCCGAAACCGCGGTCTGCCCCACCCTTTTCTCAGTAATATGTTCACTGCTTTTTTTTCATAATATTTAAACCTCTTCGCCTCTGAAACAGTTTGGCCAATCAAAGCCAAATCTTATATGAAGCATCTATAGGAAGGTGGACCAACACAAGTATTAAAATCCATTTCACCTGACCAAGATGACCATCATGCCCATATAATGTAAAAACCCCAACTTTCCTTACTCTCATGTTAGCGACCGCTCCCATTGGGCTACAAGCAGTATTAAAAGAGAAACGAATTCTTAATGCGATATCACCATCTGACATTCCTGGCTTCTGTGTAACTCCTCTGAAAGTTCTCAGTGCTTCCAAAGGGTATAACCTTAATCATTTTTCATTTGTTGTTCAGAGGCCTTAGGCTGTCAATATTAACACAGAAAAACACCATAGTATGCACTCAGATTGGTCAAAATCTTAGACGAACTTGCTGCTAGAAGCATATTTTTATTCATATACAAATATCAGAGAGTGGGGAAAACACAAAAATAAATGATTTTAAATCCTACTTTTTTCACCTTCTAGATAATTACGGTCGGTCGGGTTTGTAGATCAATAAACAGAAAAAATCTGTCCTTAATACATTTGACCTATAGACCAACATTTTCGGTCATATGGTAACTAATAGCACCTGATTTACTCGACTGGGCAAATATAGGCATTTTTGTCATATTTCTGACGGTAAATTTGTTGTAGGGGTACCATAAAAGAGACCGACCTAAACAGAAGTAACTTTCCATAATCGATCGAAGTATTGAGGATAGTCACTGCATACTTCCAAAACACGATCCAGTATCTTGCCTCTTCAATTCAGACTTAAAACCTTAAAACAAGTCAAAGATCAGCCATCCTCAATGATGTCAACCGAACGTCGAACTAATTTCTGGAGGTCAGAGTCAGAAAGCCAAATTCTCATTTCCATGAAAGTGATGCTGCACAAAAATGAGCATTCCACTTGCTTACTAGACCTTACAAGACATTAATCTATGCAAATACTTGCCAAGTTTGAAAACTCAGATTGCCGTATTATCCGGCGTTACATTGATTTTGCGGTATTTTCTTGAAACGTACGCTTGTTCGGGTAAAAAACCACGAGCAATTGGCTTCTTACGATATAGTCTCATGAACAAATGCAAAATCAACCAGCAGTTTGTCAATACTTTGAAGAAAATGACAATAGTACAAAACTTTTTGGGGCGAACACTATTTTAGCGTAAGGCCGAACATGGAAAACAAAAATCTCCTCGAATGTTTGCATATCCTAGCGGAGCTTTTGCATCAGCAGAATAATCGGCGGTTAGAGACATGTATGTAGATCCGAACAGGCTAGTGCTTACGTTGACATAAACTCTTAATAAACGTTTTTGTTACCTGGTCGAAAAAAAAATCCCTCGAAAATGGCGGCGAATCCAGTGGAAACTACCGCAATCCGGAGTTAAAATAACGCAGATCCGGCGTTTCGACCGTTCGTCCGGCGTTCCGATTGGACGCGGTGTAAAAGCTGTGTCAAAATTTCGGTCACGCATTTAATCATTAGAATGATAGCAAAATAATCGACATTAAAAGCACCTGTATTTTAGTTTCTTTCTCGAGTTCTACGTTTAACAATTTAATTATCACAACTTGTCTCGTCATCTTTGTATGATTTTTACCTCTACAAATCAAGTTTTATTACTTACAGTGGTGTGCAAGAAAAAAACAAACAAACGAGAATCTGCATATACAAAAGCCTTAAATATACCTTGTTTTCCTTTTGCTCATGGTTTTAGTGAGTGATAATGTTAAAAATAATTAACCCAGTTAATGCATATAGACAACCCCTCTCAAGGAAATGAAAAAAAATCCAAAATTGGTTTATTTATGATGTTTGCAGTGAGAATACTTGGTATATATCAAAATACAAACATTTTTGCAACAAACATGCAATACAAAAACACTGTAATTCACATGTATGGTATTCCTGTTTATGATAAAACTTAGACTTTAAAACATTGTAAATACTGTAATTTGCTTTTTTCGTTTGCTTTCATCTGAAACACTGTACAGATAATGTTAAATATCATAAAACAGGCAGAGGTTTTCAAACATATCTTGAAATAAATCCTTCTTATTTTAATTATTAGATCTACATGCTTAACCATTTTTTTTCTTCCCTTCGAAAAATACATGTTGAACCCTAAGAAATGTGAATACTGTGGCAGACATCAGTTGTAATTTATTTGATATATAACTACAAATTTGTCGCGGAACAATCACAAAAACATGATATTTAACAGCAAATTGCCCAATTTTTAGTCGTATTTTGCCGTTCCTGACCGTGTTGAAACACATATTTCGAAGGAGGGAACAAATAACCCCCCAAAACATCAAGTAATGTTGCAAACTGTTTTGGTGCTGTCTAACAATGATAAATAAGTGACAAAATAGCATTCTTAGATTTTTGATACCGTTCTGTACTACAAAATAATTATCGATCGAAACGAGTAGTGTATGTTTTGTTTACATTTTGTTGCATCTCACACGCAATTTAACCAGAAGGACGTGAATCTGATGTCTATTCTTAACCGGCGGTTACGCATTTAACTGTTTGGTAGCCGTGAGATATAAACCGCCTAATTGGGGTTATTTTTATCAAATGAATACGGTTTGTAGTAGAGACTGGAATTAGATGGAATTTTGGGGCGTTTTTGATTTTGCTTCCACAGTTAGTCCCCATTTGAGCCTACGTGTGGGAACTGTCAATCGATTTAACAGACCAGTGGTGTTCATTCATGCATCGAGAGCCGATTGTCGATTTATACTTGCTTGTTGTGCCCATAGTCTATTCAGATAGCCACCTTGTTTGGAAATAGACAGTTGGCGTCAAAGTCGAAGAAGCAGAAGTGCTTTGTCTGTCTTCCTTCTAATGTTAGTTGATTTAGCCAAAATTCGACGGTGTTCTATATTTTAACACAAAGCCCAATCCACGGGCATGAACCCGGAGATACCAGGCCACGAATGAGAACAAACACTTCATGGTAACTATGAAGCAAGTATTTGCATTCTCTTGGGTGCTTGTCAACATATGCAGGAGAGGAACTAAATACGCAGTTTGCTTCCGTTCTGATCCTGTTTGACTGTGTATATTCATGTTTGTATTATATGTTATCAGAGGAAATAAATATGTTTAAACTAACATATGAAAGAAGACTACCAAAAGTGTTACACGCATTTGGAAACGCGCACGATTGAGGTGGATACAAATATACAATCAATCATGAAAGCAAAAGTGATAAACAAAAATGTTTGTTGATGATTATTTTGTTTATTATGCTACAGCTAGGGCCATGTTGGGACCTTGCCTCCATTGTATGAGAATTTTACCCAACCTTAGGATGTCATGACATCCAAAAAGTGCTTCAAATATCAACACCCAAGTAAGCAACTAAGACTTATATGTATGGATAATTTGACATGAAACCACTTTTCCTGGGCAGGCTCAGACCTGAGCGGTTAACCAATAGTCACATGGCCAGTCAGTAGTGTCAAGTATAAGCTTTGCCTGTAGGCACAAGCAGACCATCTATATTTCTTCAAGCCTCAATGGGCAGGCCCCCATTTTCCCACCCGACCACCCTTATATCACATCATATATAGAATGTGACCCACTGAACGTGTCTTCACTATAATTTATGAAGGCGAGTAAATATGGTCCAAATAAAATGCAAATAAACGTGTGTCTCGCTAGGATAGTTCTGTGAGGCAAAAATGGGTATAGTATCGTCTTAAAATGACTAAGTCCGTTCTAAATTTCAAAGGATTCCAGCTTTTGTAAACAATGATAGAAGATTGAAAAAATAATTTTTAGTTAGGCGGTCATACTCTTATTTCACTTGCTCAAATTCTTTTATTTCGGAAACGTTTGAAGATGCTCTAAAAAAGAAAAACCATGTCCACATAAATCCTGGAAAAACAATAATGATTACGATTTGGATGAATAAAAAATCTTGATGTTTACTTTACAGTTTAATGATAACTTTGGTACAAACATTCATTGAATACATAGATATTATCGGTTGATTTTAAAGCATAATTATGATCAATTAATGTTTCAATGTTTGTTGAAAATGAACTCATACATTTGCATTTAGAAATCTCAAAAACATACATAGCCTTCAAATTAGTGTTGAGTTTCTTTGACATTTCCCTCTCTTGAGATACACAAAAAGCATTCTCTATTTTGATTTGTGTTCAATTTATTTTGATTTGGATACAGTTATTCAACCTTTTCTTTTGATCAAAGTAGAAGCTTCCAGGGGGTGGTGCTAAAACCACTTGTAACCAAGGGTTGTGGATTTGATTATGGACTTTTTCGGGTGAAACTTTAAAGTGCAGTCCTATTCTCCATATGACTTAAGCTCACCAAACCAAAAACACATAAAATAACAACAACAGAGGCGACTTTAAAGGTAAAAATAAGCAATGATCAGGAACTTGTGCAATCACTACCAAAGTCCCACCTATAAAACTGAGGTGGGGAAAAACAAACTTACAATCAGGCACTACAAAGATTACATTGTAATCTGAGTGAGCAACTATTGTCCTCCAGGTGACTACATGTAGTTTGCAACCCGAACTCAACTAAAATATGAATGTGTAGCAGCACAAAAAATTTATACGAATAAAAATGAAAATAAAAATTAAAAGAGAAGTGAACATATCAATGAAAGGAAACATAAAACAAATAAAACCACTACAGAAGAAGCTAACTTGAATCTTTGGTAGGATGTTTGTGTACAATAATGAACAGTTTCAGTGAGCTGTTGAAGCTCGTGTTACAAAGGAATTAACCCCACATGTCATTTTAGAAAATTGAAAATACATGTCTAAATTGTTGCGCTTGAATTTAAAGAAGGGGGTCTATGGTTTGTTTACAAATCAAAAGAACGTATTGTTGGGTCTATGGTTTGTTTACAAATCAAAACAAAGTTTGATCAACATACTAGTCTAAGAGTAACGGTTGGGTTGTATACTAAGTGAGAAATGCACTGTCAGGAGAATAGGTTAACTGGAAATTACACTGTTATTGTAAACTATCGTACATCGGGTTTCCAACCTCAGTATAATGTGGTCATTTATACAGTAATGTACATATATATTTGGCTGATTTTGGGTTAAACACATCACCAACAGCTAAGGACATATGGAGACGGGACATTGTTACATTCTTTAACTGCTTGTTACGGGGTATCAACTTTCAGTTATCAAAACTGGACAGTAAATAATCAAAATAATCAGCTTACTTCCAGATGTCATTTTTGCCTAGAAGCACACACACATACACACACATGAAAAGTTGATAATCCATAAGAGTACATGAAATTTTTTCTTAAAGTTATTTACCATTATCCACAGAAGAAAGCGATTTCAGTGTATCATCATATCCAGTCTCTTGTAGTAGCTGCTCGATCTTTCCCTTTAAGTCATTATACCAGACTGTATCTCCACTTTTGTTTGCACTGTGTAAGAAATGTATAACTACATCCTTACATGTCAGATCTGTGTTAGCTTTGATGAAACTGGCAAGAAAATCTGTTTCAACTGATTCATCACTTTTTATAGTAGAGTCTAAAAAAGCTTGAAGCCGATTTGTTTCCAATAATGTCCCAGTAAGGAACTTACAAAACAGTTCACTATGCAATACCTGGCAAGTTATTATTTTATCAATGTTGCTTTTATCAAGGACTTCTTCCATTATTCTGTCTGCTAATGTTTCAAGTGAGTCTTCATCCAAGACAAGAGTATTGACAGATGCTAAATCTTTGTCTTTAACCTGAACAAAGTGGTTAAGAAAATCCACAGTACAGTTTTCAACGACTTCCTCTGGGTATCTTTCACCATGAAATAGGGCAATACAATTGTAGATAGGCTCTGTTATAAAGGAATAACTCTTGTCTTCATGTTTTACTAGAAAACCACACATATTATCTAAATTGTCTCGCATGGTTGTAAGAGTTAGCTTGGACGTTGTTACCCCCAACAATTTGGCTATATCATTGAGAAGTGATATGTTGGTGTTTGTTTCAACCATTTTTAACCTTTTTGGTGGCTTAAGATCACTTTCCAGGCATTTTCCTCTGTTGTAAAAGAGAAACAGAAGAGTGGCATAATACTCTTTGTCCATGGTTGTTAACATGCCTCTCATGAAACTGTATGGAAGAATGAAGAATTCAGACTGTGATCGAAACAGGTCTGTCTTTGTGGCAAACATATTTGCGCATAATGGAAAACCAAATGGGAGGTTAAAATTATCTACTAGCTCCTTTGAACTGTCAGGCTGGATTATTCTTCCATTTAATTCAAGATTTTTTTCAAGAATTTTCTGCTTTTCCTCTGTTGAAATATTTGTAGAACTCAACTGTATTATATGAGCAAATATCTCATATCTCGACATCTCTGTCTGACACTTACCCCAAAGTTGAGTTCTCAGTGTAACAATAAGTTTTACATCATAGCATTTCACAAAAGACATTAAAACATCAAGATATTGTTTCCATGCATCAAACTTGTCCTGCTCAAAATTGAAAGTACCAAATATGTCATCTATAACAATCACATCCAAAGCTTTAGGATCAATATGCTCAATTTGACCAGGATTGTTGATGAGAACCAGTCTGTCCCTGTCAAACTTCGAGGCCAATGAAAAAGCACAGCTAGTTTTTCCTTCACCTGCTGCTCCAGTAATGAATACTGATTTCTCTTTGTCGATATTTTTTCTTGCTTTTAATGTCTGGGCTGTTTCAACAAAACAATCGAAGTTAAATTCTTTCATCACAACTTTTGAGTGCTCTGAAATAATAATGATTTAAGTTTGAATAACTCCTGTTATCTGTTATCTTTTATAATGCACTAATGGTATGATTTTATATAAAAATGTAGGTTTTGACTTGCTTTAAACGAAATCAAATTACACAACGTAAATTTAAAAAGGTACAAGTAGGCAAAGATCAGGAAAATGCGCAATCAGAAAAAGATTCACACTCCAAAAACCGAGGTGGGAAAAAACCAAACTAACAATCAGGTACTTATACCATGAAAACATATCGTAAGCCGAATGAGCAGCTTTTTCCCAATAGGTGGCCACTCACTTACCTAAACTTAAGTCTATATCTGTTTGTTGACAATATGTATTGTAGAATGAGCATTAATACATGGTAAGGAGGATAAGATTTGATGTTTACCTTTAAGTTTCTCTAAAATAGGGTTTCCAGACGTATTGCGTTGAACAGTCAGACCTGAAAATATATGCATAACCAATGATATCTGATGGAACTATAATAATAGAATATTTACAGTCAATGGATAAAATACCCCGCATCAAAGGATTATCTTATATGGAGACTATTCATAAAATATTTTGCCTGAATTATCGTGAGGATATTTTGTACACAATGATGCAAGCAATGAGACAACAGGCGATGAAAGTTTCTTCTCCAAAAGCCATTGTCATATAATCTCAAAATCTGACATGCAATATTTAAGACTACTTAAGTTAATATAAATTGTGACCCAGGCTAACCATGACCTATTACATGAGATCATATGACAAGGCCCACTTTGGTGGCCAATGGCTTTGAATGAGGAAAACTTAAAATATCCTTAAAAGCTAACAACATGCAGGGAACTGGCAAAATATACTGAACAAGAAAAAGAAACGCCACCGAGGATTTTCGAGTTTAAGTGTAAAACGTTGATAATTTCAGGTCTGTTGCTGCATGATTCACATTCATGGGATATTAGGGTATATCATGCAAAAAAAAAACGATTTTCTTTTCGATAAAAATTGAATGAGAAATTCGTGTCTTAAATAATGCAAATTGTGACAGATCTGCTCTGCGCATGCACACTTTTGAAACTCCAAATCACCAAGAAACAATGTCAGCTGCTCCGTAATTAAAATTCAAGAAAAAGAAATAAAGTTCAACGACACACAAGCTCGTAATTAAAACCATCAAAATCCCTATATGTTTAATTGAAAGGGGGATAATTTCAATTTTATTCATTTAATTTCTTTAACGTGAGTTATCTGCTGAGTGGTGCATTGTGATTTTGAATGCGGGTTAAGAGCGGATTTAAATCGTACCATTATTTTAATGCTCGCGCATGCGCACTGTGTGCTTTTCCACTTTCAGCATGCCCATGGTCGGCATTGAATAACTCCGTAAATACATGTATGCATCAAAATGAAAATCGGTTTCTTGCATTCGGAAGCCTGATATCTAATGCAGAAGTAGAAAATGCAATGATGTCTGATTGTATCAAAGTTTGCTCAAAATTTAGTGAAATATAATTGTTGCGTTTCTTTTTTTGTTCAGTATAGAAGATTCATGTATATGTAAAGATTGACACCAGGGGGTTGCCGGGATATTGTCAACTCTTGAAAGTATTAAAATTTACTACAGCCATTGGATGATTTTTTACAGGAACATTGGTCCTACGGCGTGATCATTCATAACATTATGTGACAACGATGAAATCGAATGCATTCAAGACATCTGCTTTTGTATAAAGAAACAGAATAACATTTCCTCATGTTGAATTCACTTTATCGGAAATTTGAAAGACAACTTTTGAACGTTTTTAGGTTACAAGTTGACAGATATTCTTTGAAAAGCTATAATTACCTTTGACCTCTGTCAGTAGCTCATCTAGTTTGCCATCAATTTCCTCCAATTTGTTTGCAGTAGTTTGATCCTGAGCATACCATGATTTCAAAGCCTCGACTGTAGATCCAATATGTAGAGGGCCTGTTTTGACCTATTAGTGAGTAATTGAGAAACTCAATACATTAATCAGTCAGCAAAGCTGCTATGTAATTCTTCATCTAAGATGTGATAATTTTATTTAACGTCGGTATTTATATAAATTCACCATCTCAGACTTCGCCATTATAAAGCATGTCGCTGAGCATTACTGATTAATCCAAATCTAAATTACCAGAGCAAATGCGAACATATACTTGAAATATATGTATGCATTTGGTTTTCTTACATTTGTAATGGTTGCTTACCCTTAAAATAGCTTGCTTAGCTTTGCAATAGTTTGCTTACCTTAGCAATGGTTTGCCTCATATTCTGTTCAAACTCAGTATCACAACACGCCTGAGCCAACAACAAGACCTCTCCCTCTATCTTCTGCCAGTAGGTTGTGAATTTGCTCTGGTTAAGTTTGGCGTCACTGGCATGACCATGTACTGTATTCCGAAGTTCGCGTAGGTTATCGATGGTAGTCGCTTCTTGTTGGCTTACTGGGCAGATATTCTGAAATAAACTGAGCCTGTGCGTGAGAAAACCAGCACAAACCGGCCTGTACAATCACAGAAGATAGCAAGAAGTTTGAAATTTCGGATGAAGGAAGAAGAGGGACTGTACTATCCATGTAGCGAAAACAAAGGCGATGATCAGCTTCGCGGTTACCGCGAAGCTGGTCTGCGCCTTTGTTTTAGCCAAAGCATTGGTTTTCTCATTCAGTGGCTAAAATTGTAACAGTAACTGAGTTGTTACAATTTCTTGAAGATTATCATAAACCAGAATCATAACTTGGCAACTTGAATGCATTTTATACCGTTTAAAACTTTATTATAAGAGTACACGAGTTGGATGTAAAATTAGTTAGCTAACGTCTGAGGCTAACGTAAAATGCAAACTGCCCGTGTCATGACGTACATTCGTCTGGCCACTGGATAAAAATAAAAAACATTAACAAATTGGCAACTAAGTATTTGGTGCATGTTTGTCTGAACATTTGTAGTTTGTTCAACAGCCAAAAACACAACTTGGCATGCCGGACCATTTAGAAAACATTCCACATGCTGTCCTGCAAGTAGCAAAGATTTACGTACCTTCAGTAGAACACAGAGTAGAGTGATGTCCCACGTGTTGATATCAATGCCTGAGCTTGAACCACCATACCCAAGCAGCAGAGACACTTGATGACCTTTAAGATGTTTGCTTTTCTGGAGATTGAAGATCTTAGCCTGCTCATTGCAAAGGTAACTGTAAACCGTTGTAGCTCCAGATGATAGTGCATAGCTCGTGAATAGCTTTCGCATGGCTTCTGTTCCCGCATCAATAAGAAGGGTTATCACTCTGTAGAAATTCTCTGATTCTGTTGTCGCCATTTATTCTTTTAAGATATCTCTTGTCGGTGCTGCTAGAAGATGTCTAGCTCTTGTCGATCCTACAAGAATAAAGATGAAAGCATTGGATTAAAACTTAATTTCCACTGACTTCTAATCTTAACCATTTTATGTACAAGTGGAAGTCCCTATCCCGTGAATGGTTTTCTCACTATTCTTCTGTGTTTTGTAGCTAACAAAGAACGTTGTTGTCTGAAAACACAACTAAGCACGGTTTCACATATCCACCAAAGGAGTGCAGTATGACTGAATATGTTTTTGGTATACGATCGAGTTAGTCATTAAACAAACAAGGTGTACTTCATGACATATGACGCGTAAATATCACTGAATACCATCGATACCGTGAGTGAGTTACACAATTTATGGTGTCTGCTGATTTTGTCGTCAATCCTCGTTTTGCAAGGAAGAAACGTTATCAAATGAATGAAGATTAAAAGAGTTTAACGACAACATGAGCGACACAATTGGAAGTTACATATACTAACCTTAAGTGTTCAACTTGAAAGTTTGTGTAATGATAATGGTACACTGAATATTAATGTTTATTTATTGTGTAGCACAGTGTATTCATACGCCTTATATGATAAATGTACTATACTTGGTACTACTTCCTTGTCCCCCCTTCCTTCTTCAAACAAACACGGATGTTTGAGAATATCGATAAATTAATAAATGACCACCACAACAGGTAAGATTTTAATTTTTCGTTTAAACACGTTTATCTTGTCTGTTTATTCACGTTGGCTATGATCAGACATAATTATTTGGGTTTTGTCATTAATGAACAGCAAAGTGGATATTTTCTTCCTCGTTTGCCGTATATGATTTGTCAGTCCGTGGAACATATCCATTTGTGAAATTCTTTAGAAGGGCTGTGGAAATTGTTATATAAACACAGTCAACTCCCTTTCATCAGAAGTCCGACGGTATTTCGGCGACATTTTGATGTGCGTTCAGAGAACAAGGAGAGTTCTCATGAATCCTGACACCGTGATCTGTGCTTTAACATCTAACATATCTCAGCTTTACAGGAAAATGATAATTTAAATTCATTCAATTTCTTAATGGGAGATAACTCTGTTGATATGATACCTCCTGCATTAGACAATGGCGAACCAAACTCGACAATGGCGAATCAGATAGTCTATAGCCCATAAGAGACCATTTTAGAAGAGAATTTTTGCTCACAAATGGTGCCATCATCATTCGAAACTAAATGGGGTTTTACAATATTGTGTTAATTTGCTTTTGTGCTTTACCTTTACTGTCAACAGCAAATGCCATACCGGAAAGGTCAATTTTACCGATTTGAGCATGTCTTATTGCTTTAACGAATCAATGTAAGCCTAAAAGCAAGATGGTTAAACCACGACTTGCACCAATATTAGTTACGCCATTAACCAAACCAAATGGTTCCAGGGCAAGCCTTCAAAAGGTAGATTATCAGTATTTTGTGCACATTCTTTTCACCACACAAAGTATGATTCGCTATTGTCGAATTTAAATGTACATCTTTCCCCGCTTACATCTACCTTCAGTGTCAAAACTTTTATCAAAAACAGGCATATTGCATAACTAGGGATATTAGGCAATAAAGTACTGCAAAAGTGGCCATCATCAAATGCTTAGAAACGAGGTATGAAACACATTTTATCTGAACGTTACTTTTTGTCGAACAATAAACTAGGCATCTTAGTTAAGGGGTCAAGCGTTTCAGCAACCCTGATTTTATTGTCCGGTGGAATTTTGACTCCATTCTTTTACCAAACCCCAAGGCATAGATGAAAGTAAATGACTGAGTAATATAATAAATATTATTTTGTGTAAGTTTCAAGAAATTCTGCAATATCTTTACGAGTGGTTCGCCATTGTCGATGATTCTCTATTGTCGAGTTCACTGTACTAGTGAGGACAACAGATTTGTGCATCTAATCTTCGCTATATGAGCCACCTCGTAGGAAAACCAACAATGTGGTTTCCGAACAGGTCTGACACAAACCGGCCTGTACAAGCACAGAAAAGAGCTAGAAGCTAGAAATTTCGGATTTAAGTTGAAGAGGAATTGTACTATCCGAGTAGCGAAAACAAAGGCGCTGATCAGCTTCGCGGTTACCGCGAAGCTGATCTGCGCCTTTGTTTTCGCCTATGCAGATTGTTGGTTTTCCCATGAGGCGGCTCATATTTTAAGTTAGCAGTTAATCTTTTTTTCAACGGCATCAGCACTTGCACACATATAACTAGACATATCACTTGAAGAAGTTGTGAAACCGAATACAGAGGCTTGTATAGGGCATTTTGGGATACGGGATATTGGCCTATTTTTTAAGGGATACTGGGATATTTTGGGATATAGGATATTCAGGAATTTTGGGATATGGGATATTGGAATTTATTTTGGGATACGAGAAATTAATTTTGGGATATGGGATATTTTTGACGGTTTATTTTGGGATATGGGATATTGCCTACCCCCCTAACCAAGCCTCAATACAAGTTGCGTGTATACACTCGTCCAAGAGACCGAATTATTGAAAACTGCTTACTGGAGATAGACGTTAAGCTAGGCATTACTAGTTAGCTAAGCACTTCTGCTTCTTAGACGCCGACTGTCTGGTGGTGGGGGAAAGCCAGGGCAGTTCTTGGCGTTCGACCGGGAAATACTCTGTGAAAGCACCGCGCCCGGAAGGTGACAGTCAAATCATTGGTACACCATTGATAGTTTTTTTTATTCAATAATCGATATTTTACTGGCGTCGCCAGTGGGATTCGAACCTGCACGGCAGAGGTACATAGCTAGTCAGAAGCCAAACGCGCTACCGACTGAGCTATCCGGGCGCCCCGGAGACCAAGATCAGTAACACCTTTGATGATAGGCACATTTGAAAAGCTAGCATTTGGATGGTCATTGCTGGATAAGAGACGGACCACAACATGTATGATAGGACATTCCATATCGACGGTTGAGAAAAAGGGAGATACGGGATATGTATAGCAGCATTAAGAGCGCATGGATTCAAACATCTTCAAAGAGATTAAGAAATTCAAAAAAGTTGGTGTTGTGTACTCCTCTGGGGTAACAATGCTGATATGCATGCAGCAGGAGTTCACTTTGCCGTTGAATCAAAGCTGAATCAAAGCTTGTAGGAATTGTGTCGGGAATGCTTATCATAACCACGATATTATATATATATTTGCCCTGACAGCTGCACGACAAAGGCAGCCGGCTCGACGTCTTAAGAAGTCATTGTGCCTTAACCCATATTTGACGAATGGATTTTCCCATCATTATCATTTGGGTGAGTCCACTTTTATGTTTAGGAGCGTTAGGAGTGATTTAGAATTTGTATTCCATTTTTCGATGAAATTCCCTTAAGCAAACAGAATAGCCCCAGATGGGACGCCGCGTTTTGCGGCGTCACATCTAGGGCTATTCGGTTTGTCTATGTCCCATAAAAAGGACGCCAGGCTTAAATGAGTTAAAGCAATCCTGAAACCCTTTCAACAAGCTTTGATTCATTGACAAGCTTTTTTGATTCATTGATCATTGACAAAGTCAATTCCTGCCGTATGCATTTCGTCACTTTTATAGTGTTGGCTGTTTTGGCCAAGTTTAGTTGCACTGAGAGACGACCACTAACATGTTTTTCTGTATCAAAGCAGAGACATATACAGATACATCTTTATCTCAGATCAAAGTTATTGGTTGAAACACATCATAGTTGAAATAATAATAATAATAATAATAATAATAATAATAATAATAATACCATCTGTTCTTTTATCTAGTTTAAATAGGCATGGCGACAAGAGAATCCGAGAATTTCTACCGATTGGTAGCTTTATTGGTGGATATTGGTGGTGAAGCTTTACGGAGACTGTTTCTGAAGTATGCAGTTACCCCACCCACTGTTACCAGTATAACACAATTTCTTGTCCAAGAACAAAATATCTTAGCAAGGTAAGTACAGACAAATAAATAATGTGATGACCCCAAGCTCCCTTTTAGTGCAAATGAATCCGGAATACATTTTATCAACCATGAACTGCATCTTAGCAAGGTGAGTACAGACAAATAAATAATGTGATGACCCCAAGCTCCCTTTTAGTGCAAATGAATCCGGAATACATTTTATCAATCATGAACAGCACCGATTAGTGACAATCCCAAAGAAAAAAGGGCATCTCTGTAGTTAAAATGAGGCAAAAATTATCTGGTCAGAACTTACCACAGCGAATAAAAATGTTGAAACAATCGTCCATATTCGATGTCATGGTTACAGAGGAAACAATGAGGACTTTTACGGATTCAAAATCGGCAGTTAGGTAGATACTGAACGACAAAAGATCAGGTCACTTGTTTGAAAGAGTTTACGAAACTTTGTACCCAAAAGTACTCAATTTCTGTAGTTTAACTTGCAAATTATTCAAATGTTCAGGTAATAGATAGAATAAAAATGTTGCATAGACATTTTTATCCTGTCATTGGAGGTGTCGGCATCAGAAAGTTGTTTTCAAAATGTTAAACTCTGCAATTTTGCTACACTTTCTTACCGTTTTTGTTCTTTCAGAAAATGTCAACTGTTTGATATCAAGTCTTCAATTTTTGTTTGTAACGGATCGTTCCAACATACTCTTCCTTACCATGGGGTGAATTTTGTTCAGGCGTGGCATACTGAGCGCAGATATCAGCATTGAGAAACATGGCTTATCATTAAGGACTTATGTGTGGTCACTGTATATACATCTTTGAAGATTTACCTGTATAACAAGCATTGTTTATTTTTGTCAACAATGTTACATTCTTTAGCATGCTTTATCATGTGACTGTTGAATATGTTGCAAACACATGGATTTGTCAGAAACGGTAAGAAGTTACCCACTTTCAGAATTTTTCAGAAAAAACATGTTTACACTAACTTTTTCTAGAGAAATACATTTCCATGACCCCAAAATAATCCTTTATTTGTCAGATTATGTATCCTAGACATTTAGGCTTTGTGTAATTTTTATTCAAATGCATTCCAATTTCTAGGAAATGGGTCCCACGAAAACCAGTTACATTTCCAATTTTACACCAAGCTATTTAAAATTTTAAAATAATAACTACATTGAGTCATTCCTAGTATCTGTGGCGTCTATTAGCAATAAATGCACATCATCATTTGATTGACAGCTTCAAGAAAACAGTAGATTTCTGTATTACATACCCCACCCACTCATGTCAATATTAATAAATTCTTAAAATAATAAACATTATAAACATATCCTGCAACTTTCAAAATCTGATAGGGCGAGACAAAACTGTCTTTTGGTATTTGCTACGACACGCTTCCTTTCTAAATCAATGGATTTTATAGTCGTATTATACTTTGGAAGCAATTGCGGGGCATTTTACTTTAGCACTATAAAACTAGAATATGCTAAACTTTTGGCGAGATGTATATTTTCACAATTATTGCATATTTGTGAAGGATAGTTATCCATGTAAAGAAATTGAATGTTTGATAAAATTCTCTTTCTTCATTTTTTCAACACATGGGTCCGACCACATGCAGCCCTAAAATTTGCCGTAACACAAAACTAAGTGGTGGGTCTAGGGGGTACACATTTTCCCCTACACTGGTTGCAAGAAGCAATTCATCACGAAAACGCTTCTTTGCGTGTAAAGGTTGATATCCAAGTGATGAAATAGAGATTTTTGAAAATACCAAAAATTTGTGATTTTTTGTCAAAAATGCGTTTTTACCCCAAAAATCGAAAAAAAAAATGTTTTTGCTGAAAATGATGTCTATCAATTTGAAGTTGGTTGGTGAATACCAAATTCAAATCAGATTACTAGTTGGATAGATATGGGCTTTCAAAATGTTCCTGTATGGGATTTAAATGAGAGTGATCCCTATCCTAGTATATCTTACATACATGTAGCAACAGCGACAATACGCAGATTTTTTTTCCATTATACAGACTTGCCAGCAAAAGAATATTAGGACCTGCACAGATGGCACTGATACAACCACCTCTGGGACAAGTCGTGGATCCACAGCTCTGGGATATATCATTGCTCTGCGTACTGTTGAAGAATTTATGTCCAATATCGCCAATGTAAGTATAACATTTGACACAGGTTTATATGCATTACTTAACATACTAAGAGTCTACCTAGTCTACCTGCGTGTCATATACTCGTATAGTCTGATTTTTTTCAATGTGCAGGGCGGAGCCTGTCAATTTTTGATTGACAATGACAAAATTGACCATTACATTTGAAAATAGGTAGTTCTCACTTGGACTGTTACTTTGACCCACTTGTTATTGTTGAACCAATCAGTGTCAAAATTTAACCTCATGTACTGAAAATGATGGGTAAACGCATACTGTCACAGAAAAATATTCTGTACTACATGACTGTATTTATGTATGACCATATTGAAAATTCCCTCAGTAAATGCCTGGTAAACATTCTTGTTGTATGACTCTCTGTTTTTCCTTTCAAGTTTAAAACTTTAATTCTGATACAATTAAATATCAAATTATGCAGGCTTACTTTAAATTACTAATTAACTAATGAAAGCCGCAGAAAAAAATGCAATAATTCTTACTGGAAGTCACAGTACGGATCTGTAAAGTGTTACTGACAGCTCAGTCAAGTTAGCAGCGAATCTGTTGCAGCAGCAGCAGCAAAAAATGAAAAAAAAAAAAAAAAGTAAAAAAAAAAAAAAAATAAATAAATAAATAAACGATCAAGTTAGCTGCATCGAAACTCTTTGCCACCTATTGTCCATTGTTCATACAGACAAGGCTCAAGAGTATCATCGTCTATCTTGAAGCTTCCACTGATAAGCAAAAATAAAATCATAGGAATTCCATCTTGGTTTATGCAATTCTTCTCATGACGTCGCTTACTTAAAAATCATATCATAATAGATGCGTGTACATTTTATTAAATGTAGAAAGAAAGATCAAAATAATAGTAGTCTATTCTTAATTTAACAGAACCCAAAAATATATTGCCGACTATGCTTTATTTGCACTTCATAAGCTAAATAAATTGTTCCAAAATATTACTTTGCCTGATAGTGAAAAATTTAAGTTATTTGACTGTCTAGTAGGATCAGTGCTTAGTTATTCCAGTGAAGTTTGGGGTTTTCACAAAGCTCCAGACATCGAACGAGTACATACACGATTTTGTAGGAGTCTATTAGGAGTTAAAAAGTCAACCAATTTAGCTGCTATTTACTGTGAATTGGGAAGAAAACCTCTTGCTTTGTTTAGAAAACTTAGAATTATCAGATACTGGATGAACTTAATTCATACAGACAATTCACTCCTAAGAGATACATACAATATGCTACGTGATGACGCCATGAATAATAATTCATACACTGGCAGTAACTGGGCGTATAACGTCAAAACAATGTTAGACAATTTAGGTCTTAGCTTCCTTTGGGACAATCAAGATATAATCGATAAATCTCAATACTCTGTAATTAAAACTCAACTTTTTGATAACGCCACGCAAGAACTACTTACGTCAATTAATATATCCGACAAGTTAGACACTTATTCCAGCTTTAAATATGATACAGAATATGAACCCTACCTTAAGTTTATCAACAACAAAAAATATAAATTCGCATTAAGCCGCTTGCGACTAAGCTCCCATGGCCTTGCAGTAGAAACTGGTCGATACAACAGAAACCCAAGAATCCCCAGAGCTAATAGACTTTGCTTACGCTGCAATATGAGAATGGTTGAAGACGAATACCATTTTTTACTGGTCTGTCCGTTATATGCTGATATCCGCCGAAAATACCTCGCCCCATATTATTGTAGATGGCCTAGTGTAAATAAATTCAAATCGCTAATGAAATCAACCAACCGAAAAACCCTGATCAATTTGTCAAAATGTATCTATCATGCTAACTGTAGGAGACAATCACCAAATTAGATTATTGAATTTGTCTTGATATATATTAGTTTTCAAATATCCAACAAAACAAATAAATTTCTGTACTACTTAAACCTATTGCTTCTTGTAAATATGTTTTGTATTGTTTTGAAATTTACCACTTGCTGTACATGTTTTGGCGAAAAGCATTGTAATGTTTAATGCCAATAAATTCTTTGTATTGTATTGTATTATTGTAATTCAAGCATTAGGATATCTAGAACAAAAGTCAATGTCGGTAGACTCGTTTACTCAATGAGATTGGAATGTCTTTGAGTATCTGCCACGTGCCGCCGAGTGATATATGCCGCAATCTAGCGGCGCGTGTCGGCGTGTATCACATAAAAAACATCGTAGATCACCGACATACACACCGCGTAAGGTAAGGTAATAAAAGTGTCGGGTATTCAAATTTGTTGTTTTAGCGGCCGTAACAAAAGAAAGATTATGAACTACGAGAAGTTGTCAGTGATAAAAACTGGTTCAAATGCGGGACTTTATGGGAAATGCTATTTTTCACATGCAAGTAATGTGTACCATAATTTATTTTCCTTTATGTTTTGCTTAAAAAATGTTTCCGATAATGTTGATAATTATTAAAGAACAAGAAAAAATAAAACGTCGGCGTTGCATGGTGTAAAATTTGTGATAAATGTTTTGTGTAAGCATTCAGCATTTACTTTGTGTGTCTTTCATTTAAATGGCTGACATTTTGTACGACTAAATGTCACTTCCGGTTTGGTCTCGCTAGAGTTTTTCCCCTTTGATTTTTCGGCCCTTTTCCGACACCGCGTAAAGCGCATTTTTGTTTTCGATAAAAAGGTGTTCAAAATGCAAAACATTAGAAAATTTGACTTTCTAGCCTAATAAGAAACATGTTGTTGATATATTAACGACAAGAGAATCGTCAAATGCGACTATTCGGTATGGGTCTTTTAAGGTGAACTACATGTACGACACAATTCGGTCTCTCCTTTTCGTTTAAGTCTGTCTATGAGCGCTATGACGGCAACTTCTGATGCAACGTCTATAAGAAACGACGATGAATGTCATCACAAACAGACATTTTATATCCCACCTATTACCCTGCAGTCTATGGACACTTTTACTGTTGGCAGGGAACTTTTGTCTATAAGCTATGTTATGGGTTGGATAGAAAAGTCTTGTTTGCGGCATAAGTATTTGTTTCCTATAGCACTCACAGCCAGACGAAACTGTAAAAATCGGCAACATTTTCCATAACGTTGGTAATATGTGGTCTAGAAAAGTTCTGTTGTAGCATTCATCATCATTTTCTACATAGCGATTACAGCCAAACGAAAAAGAAAAAATAATAAGAAGAATAAGATAATAAAAAATGGCGAAAAACATTTCCACTTACATGGAACTTTACCTAGATTAAAGCCAAATTAATCTGCGACAAAAATGTTCGCTGCAAGCGATATTGCTGCTTACTTGACTGTTTTTCGCTGTAGCAAAATAGCTGCTTACTTGACCAGTAGCTGCAGCAAATTTAATTCTAACGCTGCAAGCAAAATTGCCGTTAACTTGACTGCTTTTGCTGTAGCAAAATTGCTGCTACATGTAACATGACCGATTTTGCTGCAGAAAAATTGCTGCTAACTTGACCGTTTTTGATGCAGCAAATTTGCTGCTAATTTGACCGAGCTGACCTTGTAGGAAAAATTATAAAATCAGCTGGTTCTCCGAATCGCTTTATTTTTTTCGAATGGTACTTTATTGACCTTCTACTGCAGTTATGTACCATCAGTAAAGCAAAGATTTGTTGACAAAAATAGAGGCATTGGCTAACTTGATAGAAATATTTGAGTGTAGCTGTATGGTTATATTTTAGAAACAAAATGTTTGTTTTTGTGTGTCTACCATACACTTCACCTATTTTGAAATCATTCAGGTGAAACACAGGTATAGCACAAAGACAACAAGCATAGTCACCTTTACTTCAATTATACATTGTCAGCTCTGGGACCCTTTCTCAACAATGAAATCATCCAAGGCTGGGTTTAGCTAAGCACATTGAAAAAAACCAAGTATATGTGATAGAGAATACAAATTCAAATTACTAGTAAGGTTAATAAAAATGTGACGAATTAAACTTTTTGTCATGAATATGGGACGTTCTATTGTATCGTTTTCTAAATTAAGGTAGACTCAACATGGTCAAATACAATCTAAAAAGATGCTTTATGCACATAGCGAAAGCAGAAAAAAGATCTGACACTCTTTCAATTAAGTGCCTTCGCTATGCTGTTTATACACGGTGTAGCTTAGCGATGCTTCTGTTGTGGTTCTATTTGTTAAATGTTTTAGTCGAATTTTTGTGCTGTTTGAACCTTATGTACGTTTTCATAGTTTTAGTTAAGTTCGGGTAACTGAGTGGCTGCCTATTGGGAAATAGCTGCTCACAAAGCTTAAGATATGTTTTCTTAAGAATAAGTACCTATTTGTCAATTTATTGTTCCCACCTCGGCTTTAAGAGTGGGAATTTCTTTCTGATTGCCCCTTTTCCTGATCATTGCCTACTTTATCTTTTTAGTGAGATTTTCATGGGCCTAACAATCGATTCATTAATTATCGACATGGTAGTCTTGATTGTTTTCTAGAGAAAAGAAAGAGATAGACGCCGTGAGAACTGCCAGAAACGAGTTATACGGACACAGTGCTGGTACTGCTATATCTGACACCGACTTCTTGAACCAGTGGACCGCCGTGGAAGCTTCTATAAAGTTCATAGTGAAGTGCTGCAACGATGCTGATTTTGAAAACCAGATGGCAAAGAACATTGACAACGCTAAAACTGGACCACTGGATATCGACAGTATAGTGCATGTGTTTAAGCTGACGTCCAGACATGACGAAATGGTTCAGTCTAAGCTAGATGCCATAAAAGAAACGGTTGAAGATGTGTCTGCAATCCTGAAAGGTAACATACTAGCATTCTTTAATTTAAATCAGATTAAGTCAAGATCATCATTTGCAATTATATAACGCCGTGTGTTTCTGTAAATGTATGTTATGATTCAATATCAGTAATGCAATATAAGTTAAGCGGAGCAGTCTGGGTCTTTAGTTGAGAGACATACATCCCATTTACTCTGGTATAATCATTTGTTCATTAACCAGTTCCTATATTTCAGATATGACAACAAGGCCGCAAGTTGTAGATCACGTATATCAGAATTTAAAAGGTATGCTACAATGATGGATTGGAGACTGGATAGGTACTTGTCATATTTGATTTTAAGTGAGTGGACACGTGTAAAACTAACCAATGTTAGAAATGATATAAATGATATTGGATACATTCATCTCTGGGCATCCAGAAATAGGTGAGCGCGGTGGCGTAGTGGTAGAGCATCGGACTCCTGATCGAGAGGTCACGGGTTGATCCCATCTGGTGTCACCGTGTTGTGTCGTTGAGCAAGACACATATTAACTCCACGGAGTACTGGTTAAAACCAAGAAAGCAGGTGGCTCCGTCCCGGTATAACTGAAAGATTGTTTATCTGGGACGTTGAAACTCTATACACACAAAGCTTCCAGAAATTACAATATGAGCCGCCGCATGGGAAAACAGCATACTGCATATGCGAAAACAAAGGCGCAGTAACTGCGAAGCTGATCAGTGCCTTTGTTTTCGCTACAAGGATAGTACAATTCTTCGTCTTCTAAATCCGAAGTTTCAAGCTTCTAACCTGCTACTGTGAGAGTACAGTCCGGTGTGTGTCAGACCTGGTCAGAAACCCAAATTGTTGGTTTTCTCATGCACAGGCTCATATTGGGTTGATGTTGCTGTTGGGACTGCAAACAATATACAGCATTTCCGCGTGTTACTATTGACTTTTGAGTTTGCTGTCTCCTCCGCACCTGAGTCAGAGACAGGTGGATGTGTGTACACGAAAACATGTCCGTATAATGTACACCCCCTTAAACACCACTTTTACATAGCAAAACTGGGGTATGCAGGGGTATACATATTTTTCTTATTTTTGCTCCAAAACATATATAGATTGTGGGTACTCGTTAGAACCGCCTCGGCGAGGCGGTTCTAACGTGTACTCACAATCTATGTTTTGAGCAAAAATAAGAAAAATATCAAAATTTTTCAGCTGAAATTTTTCAATTTTTAAAGCTAAAAATCTCTATATATTGCATTGGCAGGTTTTCGTAATGCAGATGTCTATGATGCTGTGCTGATCGCCCCTTGTTTACCAATACAACTGTCTTACAGCTATTGTAGTCATGTTTGAAATGACTTGGATGCTCGTTTGTCACTGTATAGTTGGTCTCATGTGGGTCTATATCTGTCTGGTGTTAAACCTGATCATATGATTTTTCAGAAAAATGGATATTTGTTCAATGTGTATATTTCTGTGGCTTTCATTGTTTCCAGAGCAAACTAGAAGTCTGTTCGAGTACAAATGCAAGCAACCTTTCATCCCAACGAAGCAATTTGGGGAAGCCCTTTCCATGTTTAAGCAGACAGGAAGTGTCATCATTTCCGGAAAACCCGGAGAAGGGAAAACATTTACTGCTTATAAACTGATTGAAAGTTTAGGCCTTACAGGTATGCTGTCAAGTCCGAAATCAAAGCAAAATGACAATCAGTTTAAATGAATTTGCACCATTTTATACTTGTTTCTGGTTTCCCTTCATCTTCAAGTTAATGTGCTAATGAAAAGTGTTATTTTGGCTGTTTCCTGTCTGAAGTTTGGGTGGCGTTTTGTCTGATTGCACCAGTTCCAAATTACTGTTTCTTTAATTTCTTTAGCTTTGATTATAGAATGCCAATTGGGACCGATAAAAATACACTTTTATTGTTTTAAAATAATAGAAATACTAAAATTACCATGTACCATGTGTATAGGTGTTCAAAATAGAAATCTAAGTGCTATCCTTCAAAAGAATTGATACATTGTCCCTCAAATTTCAAATCGACAGATAAATGCCTACGACTCTACCATCCTTCGCAATGGGACCATGTCGGAACAGATGAAATAGATGTTATCTTACTGGATGATATCTTTGGAAAACATCAGCTTGACTCTGGCAGTATAGACAACTGGTTGCCAGTACTCACAAATTTGGAGGTAAACTCATTTAACAGATTGGCCCCTATCAACTGCAAAGGCAGAGGCATAAAGATGTACCTATTTGTCAATGTATAAATACGTTATATGTATGTATATTTACTAAATTTCAATGAGGATTTATAAAAGCGTGTGATTGTCAGGTTTTAGTCCCATGTTATCGATGACGTCATCGCCATCTTTTCCGATAAGCGGAATATATGAGGGATTATCAATTTGTATTGTGGTGGTGTTACTAAGTGTCATTGTTATATAACTAAAAAGACCAGTATGGGATACATGCACATTTTGTTTGGTTGGTTGATAGAGTAGCATGATGTCTAAGTTGCATTTAAACTCGTCTTTATAATCCCATTCTACCTCTTCAGGCCAGCATTAAGAGCGGTGAGCTGAAACTTGTTCTTACGTGTAGACAGAACGTTCTCATAGAGGCTGAAAGCAGGCTCAAAGAAATACCATTGATACAGAACAATGTGATCAAACTGACTTCCAGTAAACTTACTGAAGGTGAAAAGCATGGTATTCTCGGTGTGTTACTGGATTACCACAAAAGGGACAAGTCTAAAATCAATATTCCGAAATGCTGTTTTGCATACAAGGCCAACATTGGTTTTCCATATTGTTCATTTTTGTTTAGTGTTGATAAACATCTGTTTGAGTTGCAAGAAAAGTTCTTTGCAAAGCCAGTTCAGTTTTTCAAAGAGTCTCTTGGTGCAATGAGTAAGAACGTTAAAGCAGCTTTGTTATTTCTGTTTTACATGCAAGGAGAGTGTTCAGAAAAAGACTTGAAAAGCAGCATAAAGAAAGCACAATCGAAAAATGAAGAAATACTTGCTTGGATTTCTGACCTAATTGGGATTCAGGATGAAATGTCCCTCGCTCAGGTTAGGGATTGTTTGGATGAATTATCCGGAGTTTATATCACTCATCTGAATAAATCCTTCACTTTTGCCCACAACATTGTGTATGAGTCCATTGCATTAATGCATGCTGAAAAATATCCAGAGGAAGTCATTGAACACTGCACATGGAATTTCATAAAAGGATATGTCGTTACCGTAGGAACACAAGATGTAGCACAACTGGTTCTCGACAAAGACCTCTATGAAAGCCTGTGTTTAAGGTTTATTACTGTTACCATGACAGGAAAGCCGGAATATCACAATTTTTATGATATTCGATCACACCCAACTATGCAGACAAGAGAAATATGTGTGACTTTGTATGAATTGTTACAAAAGCAGGGTAAAATTAGAGACTTCTTCACTTGCCTCATGCACGATAATAAGCAAGGGGGTTTCTTGTATGGTTATCTACACAGCAAAGATAAAGATGAAATTCCGTTCTTGGTGGTTGAAGCTATTCCATACTTGAAATGCACATGCCACAAACAAAAAATCGACATTTGCTGGAAATGCAACGTAAGGAATGATACAGCACGAGCAGCATGTTTCACAGGAGATATAATCAGTTTTATGCTAATGCTTGAAGAGGGTATAACAGTGTCGACTAGTACTATCAGGGATGCATGTACAGGAATGAATCCAGAACTTCTGAAACTTGTGATTTCTACTTTAAAGGATGAGGGAAAGTTTCTACATGAAGATGTAGGTGTGTCAAAGTCATTAGTCGTGGCAAGAAAGTCAAGCGTTTCCGAGATGTATGAGGTACTAAGAAACGAAGGAGCAGTAGTCATGCCATTGTGTGTCTATGATGCTGTAGTATTGAAAAGCTTAGAAATTGTTGATCATTTTGTGAAGGAATTGAAAGTGAATGGTAGATGGGACACTGCAGACTTTTGGCTTCAAAAAGCATTAGAGGAATCTATTTCACATGAAAGCCCTGACATACATAATTTACTCGTTGAAGAGGGGCTCAAATATCATCGCGGTTGTATATTGTCTGCAGTGAAGAGCAAGGATCTGTCCACTGTTCAAAGGGTTGTAATGGAAATGAAAGCATTGGGCTCTTGGAAGACAGCAGATTGGTCCCTTGAACAAGAAATGAGGAAACTCACAAACATGTTACACAGAGGCGAGACAATGGCTGTTCCTACTATCCCATTGCTAGCTGATATTGGTGTCAGTGAAGCCCTGATCATCGCAAAGAATTATGAAGACAAAACTATTTATAAATACCTGCAGGATGAAGGGGCGCAAATTACAATGGAAGCTTTACCACCTGCCGTTCAGACAAGACAAGAGGATCTTGTTAAAGATGTAATACAGGAACTGAAAGACCAAAATAGATGGGATCCAAACACGCAAAGCTGTGCCAAAGCTATGCTCACAGCCCTTCGTCAAGATCTTAATGATATACTTGATGTTCTGGTTACAGAGGGATTAACATGTACAATGGAATTATTGTCTCTTATAATAACTGAGAAAAATATAACTGTCAAAGACATCGAGACTTTAGTAACCCAAATCAGTGACTTTGGTAATTGGCAACCAGACAGCATTCCTATGCAGTCAGCATTAATCCAGGCCTACCAAAGAGAAGAAAAGTCAATATTCAACTTTTTAATAGCAAATGGGGCAACAATTAATCCAGTTTCCGTTTTGACGGCAGTGTTTTCTCAAGACATCAGCACTGCAAGCATGTGCATTCAAATTCTAAAAGAAAGTCCCAACTGGGACCCATCTGATCAAATATTAAACATGTGCATGCAAATGACAAAGTCGACAGCCCCAGAAATGTATGCTCTGTTGCTGAGTGCTGGTGTGGGCTATTCTTCGAAATCTTTACTTGCTGCTGCAGGAAGAAATGATTCAGTTGCCATTATGATGACCATAAACGAGCTCATAGGTGCGGATATTTGGAAACCAGACACAGACCCAAACATCACACGATCTTTAGAACTTGTTTGTCATCATAATAATATGATGATGTTTAACATTTTACAGAAAAAGGGTGCAAAATTAAATGAAGCAGGAGTCTTCAACATCATCCAGGGTTCTAAATCCCTTTGGTATAACACTGGTTCTGAAAACCGAAAGGAAGTTATTGGCATACCAACGCTAACTGCCTTGGTTACTGCCTCAATTGCCAGAAAATTTCTAGTACAAGCATTTCAACAAAAGGTCATCACTGTTTATGTAAGGCTCATACACGCTCTAGAAGAAACAGGCAGTCTGAATCCTGATGATCCCCTTCTTCGTGACGCTCTTGTGGCAGCTGTAGAATCAGGAGATATGTTAGCTTATGACATTGCAATGGAGACAGGTACAGAAATGGCAGAAGATATTGTTCTGAAACTGCTATTGAGTATCAAAGGGGATTTCAGAATTGAACTGCCAGAACGACTCATCAACCTGACATATAAGATTTGCGCCTTTAAATGTTTATTGGAGAGTATTAGGAAAGGAAACATCCGTGTGGTAGAAGAAATTGCTTTGATAATGAAAGGAAAACAAATGCTGTGTCAAGATGACGAAAGAGTCATTCAAGCTATTGCTGGTATGAAGACATCTAAGCAAGCTGAAACAATTCAGAAAGTGGTTGCTTTTGAATTTTTATCGGAAAGTGTTGCCCTTCACTTAAAAACAAAACCACAGAAAATGTCAGATGCTGATAATGAAGTACCAGCCAATAAATGAGCCCCGACACAGGGTTTCTGACCAGGTCCGAAATGGAAAGGCCTATACACCCACAGAAGAAAGATAGAGACTTGAAATTTGGGATATAAGTAGAAGAGGAATTATACAATCCGTGTATTGAAAACAATGGCGCAAATCAAGTGTGAAGTTACTGCACAGCTGATCTGCGACTTTTTTACATAGGCAAATATCTGTGTTTCCCATGGTGCGGCTCAAGTAGAAACACCTATGATTTATTTAATAGCCAGATTTGAAACTGTCAGATGTAAATCTTATTTAAACTTGAGATTGTTTGCTTTTCTTATCTAAGGATCCAAATGCCAAATGTAATTTCTAACCGGGGAAGTTTTTGTAATAATGAATGGGAAATAACTCAATGCTATACAAGTTTATAGTTATAATTCTTGCACTTGACAAGCTGTCATATTGTGCTATAGGAATGTATAAAGTTACATCTAAATACTTTTCACAGTTATCAAGTTAAAGAGCAAACAATATAATCAATCAATCAATCAATCAATCAATGTTATAAAGCTGACAAAATAATATGTATGTAAAATTATCAAACGGAAATAAATATGTATTATTGAAGCCAGAATTTTGGTTCTTTCATAATCATTGTGTTTCGTCCCAATATCTCTTACCGTTTTACAACTTATAAAGCGGACACTACGATTTCAGTGGTTCTAACACTGTTATAAATTCTCATTTGGAGAGGATTACCATCTGCTTTAGAAAGAAATTCTATTTGAATACATGGGTTCAAAATATACTAATTTTGCTCATACGGTAGATGATTTATCTCCCCCATTGATATTTTGAGAACAATATGTCACTTGTACCACTTACATGAGACATGCATGCATAAAAAAGTCTAAGCTTGGTTGGCATGAGACACATTATGCATTAATTTAAATGCAGTAAAATACTTAAACCTATTTTTCTTTGTATTGTCTGTGTATTGTGGCTTGCATCCCAGTCAACAAAGGATTTCGGAAACTTGTGTTACTGCAGTCGAAAATAAGACTCTATTGTATTTAGACATGTTTAGTGTAACTCAAACAGTCAAATGGTGACTTCTTTTAAATTTGGACAAAATAATAGTAAATAGGAATCATTTTAAGTCCATGTTCCCCCTCTTGCCTATTATAAATGACAAATTATACATGTATTATAATTCCATGTTTGGTCGAGGGGGTAATGCTGTCATAAATGGGCTCACCTCCATTATTACTCAAAAAATGTATCAAGGCTACGGAAAAAATACTGTTTATGTATGTTCGACCCGAATGAACAGACTATCTGTCCTATTTTAATAGGTATATATACATAAAGTGTACACATTACATTGGTTATAAATATGTTGTGCAAAATAATACATTTAGCATTTAAACATTTTTGTTGTTTTATGTTATATTTGAGATACATGCGTGTCTACATGGACAAAAAATCTAACCTCACATCAGCACACCACTACAACTGATTTGACTGTAATTTGGCAAGAATGATGAAGATCCAATCCAAAAAAGGTGCAAGGATGTTGAAAACACTAAATATCAAATTTTTTAAACACTTGAGGGCAGTTAGCTTCGCAATCAGTAGTGGGACCTTGTCCGATTTTGAACTCATCTCAGATATTATGGTTGTTCCAACTAATGCCAAGAACGAAGATCTGATCGAACATTAAGGGCCTAGAGTGTTAACAACACTAACAATTTTATGAACACTCATTGGCAGTTCATTGCTCCACAATCTGTGGTGGGCTGTGGCCGAAATTCGAACTCTTACCACATATTATGGCCGTCCTTTTAGCTGCCAACAATACGAAAACACGCCCATGCAATATACAGAGATTTTTTCACCTGAAAAAATTGAAAATTTCATAAGAAAAATTTTGATATTTTTCTTATTTTTGCTCAAAACATAGATTGTGGGTACATGTTAGAACCGCCTCGCCGAGGCGGTTCTAACGAGTACCCACAATCTATGTTTTGGAGCAAAAATTAGAATAAAAGGTATACCCCTGCATACCCCAGTTTTGCTATATAAAAGTGGGGTTCAAGGGGGTATACATTACACGGACATGTTTTCCTGATGTAAAGAGCTGACAACACAAAATATCAACTTTCCAGACATTCAAGCGCAGCTAACTCAACGATCATTCATCAGATTTGGCCCAATTTCAAATTCATACAAGATGTTATGGTAGTTCTCGTTACTGTGAATAAGAGCTGTCGCAGGACAGCATGCTCGACTGCTTCTGACCTTTGTCAAACATAAGGCCAAACCCGACCGGTAACCCAAAGCATTATGCTCATACATCTTTTTGCCTTGATGCGATAAGGCAAAATCACTGAACCATGAAAGTTAACTATAACTACCTAAGATTTAAAGGTCTCACTCATATTGTGAAAGAAGTGTGTTCATATACCAACTGAGTGCCAAGACACAAGGCAAAATCACTGAACCGTGAAATAAGGTCACACTGACCTATAAGTATTTCAGGGTCAAAGCCTCAAAGGTCTAATGATACTTACTCATAATGTGAAAGAAATATGATCATATACCCATTCAGTGTTGAGATATAAAGCAAAATCACTGAACCATGAAATTAGGTCATAGTGACCTATAAGTATGTTTGGGTTAAAGGTCTGGTCATACTCATTCATAATCAGAAAGAAGTATGAAAAAATACCAACTGAGTGTCGAGATATAAGGCAAAATCACTGAACCATGAAATTAGGTCACAGTGATTCAGGAATACTTTACTGTCAAAGGTCTTGTCATACTCATACATATCGTGAAAGAAGTATGTTCATATACCAATTGAGTGCCGAGATATAAAGGAAAATCACTGAACCGTGAAATAAGGTCATATTGACCTAGGACTACTTTAGGGTCAAAGGTCTTGTCATACGCAAACATAGTGTCAAAGAAGTTTGTTCATAAACTACTTGAGTTCCGAGATACAAGGCAAAGTCTCTGAACCGTGAAATTAGGTCATAGTGACCTATAAGTATATTGGGGTCAAAGGTCTGGTCATACTCACTCATACTCTGAAAAAAGTATGAAAATATTCTAATTGAGTGTCAAGATGTAAGGCAAAATCACTGAACCGTGAAATTAGGTCACAGTGACCTAGGACTACTTCAGGGTCAAAGGTCTTGTCATACACAAACATACTTTGAAAGACGTTTGTTCATAAACCATTTGAGTACCGAGATATAAGGCAAAATCACTGAACCGTGAAATTAGGTCACAGTGACCTATAAGTATATTGGGGTCAAAGGTCTGGTCATACTCACTCATAATCTGAAAAAAAGTATGAAAATATACTAATTGAGTGTCAAGATATAAGGCAAAATCAATGAACCGTGAAATTAGGTCACAGTGACCTAGGACTAATTCAGGGTCAAAGGTCTTGTCATACGCAAACATACTTTGAAAGAAGTTTGTTCATAAACCATTTGAGAACCGAGATATAAGGCAAAATCACTGAACCGTGAAATTAGCTCACAGTGACCTAGGACTAATTCAGGGTCAAAGGTCTTGTCATACGCAAACATACTTTGAAAGAAGTTTGTTCATAAACCATTTGAGAACCGAGATATAAGGCAAAATCACTGAACCGTGAAATTAGGTCACAGAGACCTATAAGTATATTGGGGTCAAAGGTCTGGTCATACTCACTCATAATCTGAAAAAAAGTATGAAAATATACTAATTGAGTGTCAAGATATAAGGCAAAATCACTGAACCGTTAAATTAGGTCACAGTGACTTATAAGTACATTGGGGTCAAAGGCCTGGTCGTACTCACTCATAATCTGAAAGAAGTAAGAAAATATACTAATTGAGTGTCAAGATATAAGGCAAAATCACTGAACCATGGAAAGTAGGTCAACCGACCCTTACCATCATGACACACAAGTCAGTGTCACAAAGTCAAAAGATGAATGACCAACCATCTTCCCAAGTTGTTTCTATTAAGAAATAAAAAGAAAAAAAATTCGGGGAGTTCTAGATTTTGACCTCTAGCCCCGCCCCCCTGACTCAGACCCAGAGGTCCGATGTCATGGAACCTAAGGTGTATGAAGTATGAATGCTTTATGATAAGTTGTTGTCAAGATATGGACTCCTTGTAAAAGTTACACAGCAGTACATCTATTTTTTACAGTGTTCTAGTTCTTAACCTCCAGCCCCACCCCCCAGGCATGGACCGAGAGACCCGATGCCATGAAATGAAACTCAACCCTACGGGGTACCTATGATCCGAGTATGAAAGCCCTCTGATAAAAAGTTTTCAAGATATAGACTTCTAGAATACTATATCACAGAAAAGCCATTATTATTAATGGTGTTCTAGATTTTAACCTCTAGCCCCACCCCCTGGCATGGACCCAGGGATCTGATGCCATGGAATGAAAGCCGACCCTACAGGGTGTCAATGGTCCAAGTATCAATGCTTTCTGATGAGTGGTTGTCAAGATATGGACTTCTAGAAAACTTTAACACAAGAATTGCCATTTTTGAAGGTGTTCTAGATTTTAACCTCCAGCCCCACCCCCTGGCCTGGACCCAGGGACCCGATGCCATGGAATGAAAGCTAACCCTACAGTGTATCTATGGTCCAAGTATGAATGCTTTCTGATGAGTGGTTGTCAAGATATGGACCTCTAGAAAACTTTAACGCAAGTGTGACGCGTACGCGCACACGCACAGGAACGCGCACGGGAACGGGAACGTGGACGACCGGGGTGACTGCAATAGCTCTATGCACTTCGTGCAGTCGAGCTAAAAATGATGAAGAAGATAAGATCAAAAATGATGATGAAGATAAGATCAAAAATGAAGACGCTCAAGTGTTGACAACACTGAGTATCAATTTTTCAAACACTCAAGGGCAGCTAACTCCGCAATCAAGTGGGATCTGACCGAATTTCAAACTCGTCCTAGAATTTATGGTTGTCCTCCTATAAACCTGCAAGTATTAAAAGATTTGATACAAAATGGCAGAGAAAATGTGGTAGACACTACTTTCTCCATTATAAGCTTAAGTCTATGTGGATATTTGAAAAAAAAATGTTTAAGGGCAGCTAACTCCGCAGTCCATGATTGGATCTGGCCGAAATTAGAACCCATCCAAGATATTGTAATTGTTATCATTACCTGCAAGAATGAATAACATCTGATGATACTGATCAAAAATGAAGGTGCCATAGTGTTGACAAAATTTTCCCATTATAACCCTATGGGAGCTATCTGTTGCCATGGAAACCAGAGTTCTGATCCCACCTGGATTAAAACCTAATGCAGGCAATGATCCCCAAACTCAATGATGCTATTGATAAAGTTTGATTTCAATTGGTCTGCTGATATCCGAGACATGTTTGAAAGTGTGAACGCACTCACAGACGCCGGCTCGAGTCCCATCATATAAGCTCACCTTGTGAGCCTATGGCTCTGGTGAGCTAACAAGTCTCATTAATATGAATAACCAGTAATTGGTGTATAAACAGTTCTACCCAAAGTTTTAGGCTGAAATAAGCATTTCTGGTATTTTCTTGATAATCTATGGCAAAAAAATATTTTCTGACAATATTTTTTTTCGAAAGAACCTGACCCCTCCCCCTTTGACACAGATTTATGATGCTTGTATGTAAAATCAAGTGGTTTCCGCTATGCTGTTGCATTTGCCATATATTTGATTTTACGTAGCATGCAACAGATATTCTATACAAATAACACAGAAACTGCAAAAAAACACTCGACCTTTAAGCGAGAAACCTATGATTATTCCTGAAATCCTTTTGACTTTTTTTAATGTCAAGTCTGGGCTAACTGGAAATTAACCAGTGCTTTGGGGATTAAGTCTGTCTTGGTTATTGTTGAGGCTCAGAACCAGTGGAGTCCTCCTCACCAAAACCACCATAACCGCCATGCATCCCAAACATTACGCAAACGTGCCCATGCCATAAACAGATTTTTTGAGCTTTAAAAATTGAAATTTTCAGCTGAAAAACTTTTATATTTTTCTTATTTTTGTTCAAAACATAGATTGTGGGTACACGTTAGAACCGCCTCGGCGAGGCGGTTCTAACGAGTACCCACAATCTATGTTTTGGAGCAAAAATAAGAAAAATAGGTATACCCCTGCATACCCCAGTTTTGCTATATAAAAGTGGGGTTTAAGGGGGTATACATTACACGGACATGTTTTCCTGATGACCCTATATCTGAAGCACCAGTTGTGTCTGCAAGAATATAAATACATGAGAAACAGCATTCTTTATTTTGAGCAAAATTTGGCATTGTTTTCACAAGCAAAAGGAAGACAAATATTTAAACAAAAATTATAATTAACAACTACACGAATAATCACAATATATTGCATATTATTTAAAGCAATTTGAGTTTATATTCGAACCAATACAATAATGAATTTCTTAAAAGGGGTATTTGTTTATTTCTTCCTTTGAATAATATGACAAGCAATACTTTCAGTGTTCACATCAGGAAAACATGTCCGTGCAATGAATACCCCCTTATACCCTACTTTAATGTAGTAAAACTGGGGTATGCAGGGGTATACCTATTTTCATATTTTTGCTCCAAAAAAGAGATATTGGGTACTCGTTAGAACTGCCTCAGTGAGGCGGTTCCAACTTGTACCCACAATCTATGTTTTGAGCAAAAATATTAAAGATATCAAATTTTTTCTGATGTAATTTTCAATTTTTACAACTGAAAAAAATCTCTGTTTATTGCATGGGCAAGTTTTCATAATGAGTTACCATATTTGTATCAGATGTAGGTCTGAAAATGAGTAACATCAGAAAAACAATAAATAAGTACCCACTTCCATTGAAGAAAATAATTAATAATTACAAGGAACTCCTTGTGCTCTTCCAATTTTGGAATCTATAATCCAGAAACCAGCAGACACTGTAAATCAATTTATCTTTGCTGCTATTTGCTATTTTTGTTGTGAATTCAAGTTTCTCGTGAAAATATGATGATAAGTCGCTCAGGAAAATAAGTTGTTTTACAGTATAACTGATAAAATGGTGAAAGTCTTCATCACGAAAACATGTCCGTGTAATGTATACCCCCTTGAACCCCACTTTTAAATAGCAAAACTGGGGTATGCAGGGGTATACCTATTTTTCTTATTTTTGCTCCAAAACATAGATTGTGGGTACTCGTTAGAACCGCCTCGTCGAGGCGGTTCTAACGTGTACCCACAATCTATGTTTTGAGCAAAAATAAGAAAAATATCAAAACTTTGCTACTGAAAATTTTCGTTTTTTACAACTTAAAAAATCTCTGTATATTGCATGGGCAAGTTTTTGTAATGTTTAAACATAGAAAGCTGAGTTGAACTTCTTCCTCTTCTCAACAGGAGCATTTACTTGGCCATATGGACACTGAAAAAAGAGACAAAAATGGTTGTAATTAAATGCAAAAATACAATATTAATGTGCCAGGTTGCAATAGGGTTTCCTGAAATTAGCTTTTTTTTTTCTAATTCTTACTAATTAGAAAATTTCGAAGGAATTTTTTATTTCAAAGCAATCTCAGAGTGCTAAATTTTTAAGGTAAAAGTAGGCAATGATCAAGAAGTGAGGCAATCAGAAAGAAATTCCCACTCCAAAAACTGAGGTGGGAAAAAACTAAATAAACAACCAGGTACTCATCCTAAGAAAGCCGAGCAGTTATTTCCCAATAGGCAGCCACTCAGTTACAAAAACTATACTTAAAGGATGTAAATGTACATAAGGTGCAAACAGCACAAAAATTCAACACCAAAGCATAAAACAATCTGAATGATTATCTTTTCCTGGTCAAAAATTTTACTGATTACACATGTACAATTTAAGAGGTACTCCATTGCAAGGCCGTCGTCGGCGGTCCGGCCGGTCCGGCCATGGCCGGACCACTTTTTTCGCCGAAAATGGTTTGGGCCGGACCACAATTTTCGATTTTTCGGCCGAAAATGTGTTAGCCTCTGCGACCTTTTTGAGGTGTGGTGGCCCAATCTTAAGTTATCAAATTGATATTAAGCGTACTCGGTCAATCTGCCCAAGGGTGTGAAAGACGGCCCTTATAAAAACAATCACGAAAATGACACCTGTATTAAAGACAGGTATTGTCATTGTTGGATTGTGACGGATTATCGTTTGAAGTGAAGTTGCACCAAAGTGCTCTTTAATTCATAATGAATAAGGCCAAAAAAAAATAAATAAATGTTTCTCAGGCACCGCCGCATCTCTTTCAGACCCACCGCATTACCCTTTTTTATTGCTCAAAATAAAAAAAATACAGAAACCACCGCATTTGTCTTGAAACCTTCACAATTGTCACTTTTCCGCTCGCGGTTTTCAGAAAAACGACTGCGCATGCAGTCTGCGCATGACGGCTAGTAACACGGTATTCGTTGTGACGCGGTTCCGGGACATTTCGAGCCTTCACCAAAGGACCGAACTGCTTCGTCATGATGTGCAGGTACAGTACAGCATATGGTAATGTCTGTTAGAGGTATTCAATTTTTAGTCAAAAACACATAGGGTCTAGGTAGCAATCCCGCGTTCTATTGTCCATGTACAGTTTACGTACGAACTTTAGTTGGGCTAAATTACATGCGGTCAATATTCTGATGCTTGTTTCAGCTGTTTATATCATAAGGTTTAGGATAGCCACTGGATAATTGTATTGAACATGTAGACACCTGTACTGCTATATAGTCTGGTAAACCAAAATTTCATCCACCCAAATATCGCGACGGCGGCACCAAGGCGCCGTTTTACCCTTGTGTTCCTTTATACTAATTTATTTATGTGCAAGTAAAAAATCAAAACTCGCGGAGAGGAAAAATGAAATATCGTTTTCCGGGCATTCGCCAAGACGCAGTTTTCTTACAGTTTCTCTTTTAAGTACTTTAAAAATGAATAAACACATTTGAAACGGAAAATTATGTTTTTGATAGCCTAATGTGTATGAATCATGTCGTCTGCTCAAAATTCGTGTATACTCACGAGTGATAATTGTCATCTCACTAATGTTTAGGTGACACAATCCATTGCTCGCGAAGCGTGAATGACACTCAAATTATATTAATCCATAATAGTTTTGAAAATAAGCCGAGCCATACACGTTATCGCACTCGTGACTATGGGATTATTGGTAGACCGTAACGTTACCGTAAACAATGGGTTATTATAGGCTATTGATGACACGTTGGTCAATGATTTCGTCAACAATTATTGTGGTCCAAAACATTAGGACACCTACATTTAATATTCGCGATTGAGAACGGTAATGTCCGGGAAGGTATGTAAAAGTTTGCGCTGAAAAATAAAATGTGATTTCTTTACTTTTCCGCTGGGAAAATGAGTGTTTTGAGCATCCGCAAGAATCCTTTGTGGAATAATATAATTAGTCATGCCATGTATGTTGTATGTTTGTATAGTGTTCCGCCGCTAACTTACCGGCACACCTCGTTTTAACCCCGAGTAAGGGTATTGCAATCACCAGACTCTAATCATCTAATGATAGAACCAAGGACCGTATATCGATATACTGTCCTTGATAGAACTAAACTGCCCGTCACCAACCACCACCTCAATAATTGTACTCCCATCACGGAAGTTATCTTTTTGGGAGAAGAGATGCCAGTGCTTGCTTTATGAATGATGAGCGCCAAGCTAGCAAGGTATTTTTTGGTACCATTTTTAACGTTTTTGGTATCACGCGGCCCGGGATCCAACCCGATACCTCCCTTGCCCGAAGCGAATGCTCTAATCATTTCGCTATCATATGATCACCGATGTGTGATCGGTACAATGTTCAAACTTTCATTCGAGTGAAATTAGAAAATAAGGACAAGAATAGAATGTGTTACTTGCTGACACAACATACAGTGGATTTCGATTCTTTTCCGACAAGTTATAAAATGTCTTGACAATAATTACTAATTGACGTCGTCATTCGCTATCTCATGGGCCAATGGGCGGAGATTATGACTCGTGTTGAGATGTACTCAGAGAGCGTGATAATCATGATAATTGAGGGGAACTCGTGCTGACTGATGTTCTCAAATATATTGTTATCGGATTAAGTGATAGACCAATAGGCCAATAGGTATGATATTCATTTGTTTCCGAATTACTAATGCTCAACCAATTTTGGCAATCACAAATTAGGTGTGAAATATCGATCATTGAATAAACGAGAGTTACCGTACGGTGACTCGGGCATAGATCGCCGGAAGCATATTGTCCGTTTATCACTCACTCGCCATATCTCCATACCGACCCTACCCCCCCCCCCCCCCGAAAAAAAGGTTTAAAAAAAAATATGCCGCCGCCCGCATTCGTTTTTGTTCAAATAAAAATTAAAATAAAAAACCTGCCGCCCGCATCTGTTTCTTCAAAAAGTGGCCTGAGAAACAATGGTATTATTTTTTTTGGCCTAAAACCGATTTTCTGTAATCAAAAAACAATTAAAACAAATGTAAAGCTGTATTTCACTGTTGAAAACACTATAATTTCACCCAATCTTTGTTTAAAATTACTGCATTATTAAATCAAACAACATGCCGAAAATTCGTTTACGTATAAAGTTTTGTAAACATTATTTTGATTCATATTCCAAAATTTGTTAAAACGTGCATGTTATTCTTCTATCATGGATATGCCGCCGGTTTCAATTTCCCTCTGCGTTCTTAGCTTCGTCAAGGCAAATCCTGTGAATGGGAGCTTTCAGCTTCATGGTTTTCGACCAGGACATGGCTTCATCATGATGAAACCTATAAAATAAGCAGCGCTTCAAGGGCAAAGGTTGTCCCAAAGTGCATTAAAATCGTCTCTATGGACGTCCGAAAACATGAAATTTTCTCGGGGGAGATCCCCCGAACTCCCCTTACGAGAGGGGGAGTACCCCCTCTCGTGCTCTCCCCCGACTCGTGCCTTCGGCACTCGTCAAATGTCTTTGGTATTTCATGGCCGGACCACTTTTCAAAAGCCGACGACGGCCCTGCATTGTGACACTCATTTACATCAGGAAATCATGTTCATGAAATGTATACCCCTATATAACCCACTTTCACATAGTGAAAGGGGCTAATACATAGTTTTCTTAGTTTCAATCCAAAACATTGATTGTGGGTACTTGTTAGAACTGCCTTGTACCCACAATCAATGTGTTGAGCAAAAATACGAAAATTTGTATTCAAATTTCTTTTAAGAATTTTTTTTATATTTCATTTTTACAGCTTTAAAAATCTGTACAATACATGGGCAAGGTTTCTTAATATGAGCCACCTCATGGGAAAACCAAAATTCTGCATATGCGAAAACAAAGACGCAGATCAGCTTCGCGGTAACCGCGAAGCTGATCAGCGCCTTTGTTTTCGCTACTCGGATAGTACAATTCCTCCTCTACTTAACTCCAAAATTTCAAGCTTCTAGCCTGCTTCTGTGACTGTACAGGCCGGTTTGTTGGTTTTCCCATGGGGCGGCTCATATGTATTCTAGATGCTTATCATCATGATATCAACCTGACTACTTCTCATAATACTGATGTTTGGCACAAAGTAGGGATGGGTGTTTAGTTCCAAAACTGCACCTGTGCAAAGAAGGAATTTGTCTCTACTACAAAGAATAAGAAACTGAGTAATTGATCAGAGGAGAAGATCTTTGAAATTGTGGACGATGACGCCGGATGCCGGAGCATGGCCATCCTATAAGCTCATCTTGTGCTCAGGTGAGCTAACCAGAGGACCAATGGTCCTGTAAATGCTCACCTGAGATCTGCTGCATATACCAATAAACATGTTTAAATATTATGGTATTTAACCCCAGTGCAGGGGCAGATGAAGCCCTTGGGAGATTTTCTTTTTTTCAGAATAATCAATATTCTGTCCATTTGCCAATTTTCTGCTTGCTTTTCCCTTCAAATGACATTTTAACAGTTTTCCCCCATTCAAATGCATGGGCAACCCATGCTGACCTTGCCATAAACTGGGTCAAGGTCATCACAGGGTCATGATATACAAATTGTAGTACTTTAGCCATCAATGCTTCACGCAAAGTTTCATTGAAATCAGTCTATTGGTTTCAGAGAAGATTTTTGAAGGGTTTTTACCATATATGGGCATGGCGGCATCTTGGTCACGTGACCTAGATTAATTCAGAGGAGAAGATGTTTGAATATTATGTTAATATACATGTATAATGCCCCGGGGTGGGGGCAGATGAGCCCCTGGGGTCCAATTTTTTTCAGAATCATTAATATTCAGTCCTTCTGCTCATTTCCTGCAAGACTTTCACTTTAAATGACATTTTAAAAGTTTTCCCCATTCAAATGCATTGGCGACCTATGTTGACCTTGTGACAAGGTGTCGTAAAATAGGTCAAGGTCACCACAGGGTCATGATTTATATATATACATTATAGTACTTAAGCCATCGATGCTTCACGCCAAGTTTCTTTGAAATCAGTCCACTGGTTCTGGAGAAGAAGATTTTTGAAGGGTTTTTACCATATATGGGCATGGAGGCCATCTTGGTCATGTGACCTGGATTATTTATATATACAATGATTCCCCCATTCTATAGATGCTTCACATAAAATTTGGCTTTGATTGACCAAGCAGTTTCAGAGGAGAAGATGTTTGAATATTATGGTAATATACATGTATAATGCCCCAGGGTGGGGGCAGATGAGCCCCTGGTGTCCAATTTTTTTCAGAATCATTAATATTCAGTCCTACTGCTCATTTCCTGCAAGACTTTCACTTTAAATGACATTTTAAAAGTTTTACCCATTCAAATGCATTGGCGACCTTTGTTGACCTTGCCGTAAAATAGGTCAAGGTCATCCCAGGGTCATGATTTATATAAACTTTGTAGAGCTCCAGTCACTGATGCTTCACACCAAGTTTCAAAATCATTGGCCTTCTGGTTCTGGAGAAGAAGATTTTTAAAGGTTTTTTCTATTTATAGCCATGGCAGCCATCTTGATCATGTGACCTTGACCATTTATATAAACTTTCTTTCCCCCTTCACAAGGATGCTCCATATGAAGTTTGGCTTTGATTAGCCAAGCGGTTTCAGGGGAGAAGATGTTTCATTATTATGGAAATATACATGTATATAGCCCCGGGGCAGGGGCAGACAACCCCCCAGAGGCTAAAATTTTCAATAAATATTAATCTTCTGTCCATTTGCCTATTCCCAGTAAGTTTTACCCATTAAATAGCATTTTACCATTTTTTCCCATTCAAATGCATTGGCGACCTAAGTTGACCTTGCTGTAAAATAGGTCAAGGTCATCCTAGGGTCATGATTTATATAAACTATGATGGGCCTGCGTCCCCGATGCTACATACCAAGTTTCGTGGAAATCGGCCCTCTGGTTCTGGAGAAGATTTTTAAAGGTTTTTGCTATTTATAGCCATGGCGGCCATCTTGGTCATGTGACCTGGACCATTTATATAAACTTTCGTTCCCCCTTCCTAAGGATGCTCCACATGAAGTTTGGCTTTGATTGGCCAAGCGGTTTCAGAGGAGAAGATCTTTGAAATTGTGGACGACGGGCGACGGACGGACGACGACGGACGGACGCCGGAGCATGGGTATACTATAAGCTCACCTGTGAGCCTTCGGCTCAGGTGAGCTAAAAATAGGTATACCCCTGCATACCCCAGTATTGCTATATAAAAGTGGCGTTTAAGTGGGTATACATTACACGGACATGTTTTCATGATGAGGATAAGAATAGATTCTTTTTTGTCCCGATTCCTACATTGCACATGGTCAGGTCCAGAATCAACTCGTGCAAAGTAGGAATTCTCACTTTGCCAGACAAAGTGAGAATTTCTACTTTGCTTAGGTGAAATTCCAGCATGGTACCAATGCCTACTCTTCACAGAATACCGTATTCATTCTAATCAGCACACAGTGTGCTTAATTTTTCAAAATAACTGAAAGTTAAGGCAACAAAATATTGTTCTAATTAGCGCACACTACGCACGAAAACACCCTGTACGAAAATGTACAGCAATACTTCAACAATACTTTAGCTGTAAAGTAAAGCAAGATTCTTGGCAGGAAATTGTCTTTTTCAAGCTATAATGACAACAATACTTCAGCTATAATCTTAGGTAAAATATTTAAATTAGCAAGAATCTTGTCAAAAATATTGCAATAATTCTAGCCAAAATATTGCCAGGATTCTTGCTATGGAAAATTATGGCCATAATTGATGCTCAAATTATTGCAATATTTTTTCAAAAAGTATGGCAATATTTTTTCAAAAAGTTTAGCAAAACTTTTTCAAAAAATATTGCAATAATTTGCTCATACATGTATGTGTATATTGATATTCACACAAAGACCTTGACATTTTATTTCAAATTTTCAACACACTTCATAGCATATAGAAGAAGACATGTAACAGAACATGAAGCATGCTAATTTAGGGAGATAAGTTTCCAAAGCAACATCTTAGCCAAAGATGACCAGTTTTAGCCAGTTTGTTGAATAAAATTGGTGCCCAACTCCAAACACTCTAAAATTTAAAATTTGTTTGCCAGTGTAGGTGGGTGGGGTATTATAAACATTAAATCAATATGAAACTTGAAATTGTTAATTGAAATTGCTTTTTAAAAACATGCATAAAACACACTAACCTTTATATATCCATTTCATGCAAAATGTTGTTAACTTTTTCTTCAAATTATAGAAAATTTAAGCTTATTTAACTTGGTGCACATTTCTTCAGAACAGCATGTGTGTTTACTGTGTTAATCTCAAGTTAACCTCCAAAACTATGATGCAACAGGAAGTTATTACTCAGCACTTTTTCGTCTGTTTTATGGCAATAAGTGGTAGTTTTTCTCCCAAATTCTTGCTAAACTTTTGTTCAAATTATTACAATATTTCTACTCATTTTATTGCAATATATTATTATTGTTGTAATACTGCTGTAAAATCAAATTTTAGCAAGAATCTTGTTGATATATTGCAATAGTATAGCTGTAGTATTGTAGTATTTTTCGTACGGGACATCAAATTGCTGAAATAACCATATCTATAAATGGTGAGGCCAATTACGTCTTCAAATTGTTGCAAAGTAGCTCTTGATCATTTACGCTTAAGTTTTAATGTGTCTAATGGGGTATTAATGTGTAGAATTGGTGAAAAATACCAATATACATGTACATTTCGAGCAGTGTGCGCTTATGCAAGTTTTTCGGAAACAACTGGGGTGTGTGCTTATTGGAGCATGTGCGCAAATTAGAATGAATACGGTATTGACACTAAGAAATTATTAAACCTTTCTTGAGGATAGCATGTCCATGAAATGAGCCGCCTCATGGGAAAACCAACAATCTGCATATGCGAAAACGAGGGCGCAGATCAGTTTTGCAGTAACTGTGAAGCTGATCAGCACCTTTGTTTTCGCTACAAGGATAGTACAATTCCTCTACTTTCTAAATCCAAAATTTCCAGTCTCTAGCGCTATCTTCTGTGATAGTACAGCCCGGTTTGTGTCCGACCTGTTCGGAAACCACATTGTTGGTTTTCCCACAGGATGGCTGAAATGTATACTCATGTACTTCCCACAAACTGGGTACTGGTAAATATAGACTGATATTATTGAAGATAAAACTTTTCATTTTCATGCAGTGTAGATGAAATACATTAAAGCATTTAATTAGAAACTTACATGTCTACATGCATTGCCACAGCATTCTCCGCGTTGTAAATGTGCCACTCTTGTCATCACCTGATACCCGGTCTGGGGGTCTATGTATTTTTCCTCATTCCTCTGAAAGACGGATTCCTTTTTATATAATGAAAATCAACAAATTTTTGTGTGACTTTTATTTTGCAACTTTTCTATTTCTGAGTCATTGTGAGTTATCGGTATGTGTTCTTTGGTATGTCTGTGCATTCATAAAAGTCTGTATATGTTTTTATTAGAAAGAACTTAAAATTCTTGAAGAATCATAATACAAAGATTAGCGCCTTTGTTTTTGCTGCACAGTTATAGTTTAATATGAGCCGCCTCGTGGGAAAACCAACGTGGTTTCCGAACGGGTCTGACACAAACCGGGCTGTACATGCACAGAAAGGAGCTAGAATCTTGAAATTTCGGATTTAAGTAGAAGAGGAATTGTACTATCCGAGTAGCGAAAACAAAGGCGCTGATCAGCTTTGCGGTTCCCGCGAAGCTGATCTGCGTCTTTGTTTTCGCCTATGCAGATTGTTGGTTTTCCCACGAGGCGGCTCATATCTCATCATCTTAAAATGAAAATTTCAAGCTTCCAAGCTTCTCGCCCTCTTCTGAGACTACAGGCCAGTTTGTGTTGGACCTGGTCGGAAACCCTGAAGACTGTTTTTCTTGAATCATGGCTCATATGTACCTTACCCTAACTGCATTCCTGTGACGTTCGTGAATTTTCCTCTCTAGCGCCGACAACTTTTGGATGTCCACTAACATTTCCCAGGACTGTTTCTCACCTACTGCAATTTTTCCAGCTTTACTTGATAGGTTTCTTGCGTCCATCATATAAGTTTTCGGATTTTCAAGTAAAGGAATCAGTGGGTGACATGAAAGAAGAGTTCTTAAACCACTTTGTGGGATCGTATTAGAGTTCCTTATGCAAAATGCTTGTAATAAATTATAACATTTAAACTTCTGATTTTCAAAATTTTTTGCTGAGCGATGTGAGAGTCTATTATATGACATTGAATGGGTCAATTTATTACACATCAATGAAATACTAAGGCACATTATAATACTGGTAAAACTAAAATCCACTGTTAAACTTTGTTGGCTGAAATTTTTTGAAAATATTCCACGATAGACTGGCCTCTTTGCGTCATAACTGTACCAGTTAGATTCCTTTAAGTTTGACCACATAAATTCCTTAATGTTGAACAATCTAGATTTTTTGCTACTGCAAGTTTGTCGCCTTGGAGACAATGTACGTACAAAAGGTCTTGAAGTCGGTTTGTTTCCACAAAGTAAAAGTCTCATCTGAGCTGACATTTTCAGAATTAAATGTTTTTGCAAAAATGCCAGTATACACGTATTAATTTATCTAAGATGGGTGTTTGGAACTAATTAATAGATACATCATAAAAATGTACATTGTAGATAAATATTAAATAAAAGAGTGTTTGCCTTCATTTTTTGAACTGATGATCCCCATTTCTTAACAGTTCAAATCTAGACCAAAGACAACTGACTTGTGAGAATCTGGATGAATGAAAGCAGGTGTGTCCAAAGTTTCTAGATCTGTAAAAAGAATAAAGAAAACACTGTAATACAACATTCTTAATATGTTATGATTTTACAAAAAAGAAAATGCTACACTTGAATATCAGTCAGAAATTCAAAACCAATTGGACCTGCACATGCATTGAAATAGTGTTTAATTTATGCAAACTATTCGATACACAGTAATCAGGGTTTGACACTAAATTTTCAGGTTAGGCCATTATTTTTTCATTTTCTGGTTCTTGGGAGAGCCGGCCCTATTATTCCAAAAAATCAGAATAAAAATAAAAGTACTTTACTTCCATTTTATTTGCATTTTTCCCTCCTTCTCTTATTTGTAGATGGAAAAAATATTTTTCAGCCTGCAAGGGTGAGCTAATAAATAAACTATGCATATGTTATTATTTTGCTATACTATCTTTTTTTCAGTATTTGATGACTTAGTCTGATTGCAGTGAGTTTTATACATGTATATTTTTGGGTAGTCAGGGATACTTTGCTATTAAAACACATTTCTGGGCCTAAGAGATGGTCAACTTGTGAATTGAAAATAATGTTGACAGCATTTGAAAAAATAAAAATAGTTGGAAGTTTTGGGACTTTTATTTTTAATTTTATTCCGACTGGAGGATCTGAGACATTTTAATTTTATTTTTATTTCCTCCTCCTACCCTATGTCTAGCCAAACCTTTCCCCGAGAACCAGAAAATAAAATAATAATGGCCTTAAGGAGTCAAAACATCCGAAATCAAGGAGTCCAAACAAAACGTTAGGAGTGCAAGTGGACAAAGGCTGGATGCAGACCAGCAATCTGTTAATTTTGTCTTAAGTCGAAACAAGTGACTGTTTCAAAAACCATCATCAAGATGTACAATTCTCTTTTTTATAATCTTCCATATTATTCAAATTTTGGACCATAAGACCTACCAAGTCTGAGTAATTGTACTTTATATTGTTAAGAAATATGGCAAAACACATTTTCCCTCAAGATACAAGGAGTTCGTCGGAGTGCCTAGGAACAAACATAGGGTGTCCAGAGTCTTGGACTCCCAGACTACTGTTACTGTTATTGTCCAACCCTGGTAATATGTAAAATGTAAGGCTCTTTTAGCTCACTTGTTCGTGGGTACATGATTGTATGTGTTTCAGTACGCCTCTGCTCAGCTTCTTAATGTGAGCTGCATCGTGAGAAAACCAGATTTTTGCCTATGCGAAAACAAAGGGGCAGATCAGCTTCGCAGTAACTGCGAAGCTGATCAGTGCCTTTGTTTTCGCTACATGGATAGTACAATTTCTCTTCTTCTTAAATCCGAAATTTCAAGCTTCTAGCCTGTACAGGTCGATTTGTGTCATACCTGGTCAGAAACCCCTAAGCCCGGTTTTCTCGCATCGCGGCTCAAATAATTTGAATAGCCAATCCAGAATATTTTTCCCTAACTTGCTAGGTTCAAAATTAAGCACCCACCCCACATCTGAGGTGATGATAAGAAAAATGATCTGTGTAAGATACACCAGCAAAGTCTGTTATCTGTAATGACAGCACTCTGTTAAATACCAATGGACTGTCAAGCCAAGATGGCTAAATTGGCTAGCAGTGACTATCTCACGCCTGGGAAACGGTCAATTTGTACACCGCCGGTGCTCCATTGTAAGTGAAGTTGACGGTTTCCGGTGCCGGAGTTGACCGACGTAAATAGAGAGAATTTTACTGGGTCAACCAGTTCAAGGTAAAATATTTTCCTTATTCTAAATCCATTCAAAAATAGGAGAATGTCAGATGATGCGCCTATGATTGGGGATTTTACAGGAACTCATATTACATGAAAAGTTTACAAAAGTATGTAGTAATAAGTTTTCGCGTTTGAAATACTGGGTTCTTTGGTGAATGTACATGTCTTAAAATGCCTGAATTACGTCATGTACACATTCCATATGCGGTGTTGAAAATAAAATACCAAGTTTAGAGTACACATTACTGGTTGAAGGTATTGTGTATAAAAGATAACCTTTGGTTACAAGAAATTGGAGTCAAAATTTTACAAGCGTACAAACTGACAACTGGAGTGCAATTTAACTAATGCATTTGCAATGCTATCGTGATAAATTAAAATAAGAACCGTGATATCAGTACTTTGATGCATGTTGTTTTCCTTGACGACAAAATCCCTTTCTGAAATAATGTTGCTTGTCTTTTTGTCCCATTTTCATGCCTGCTCATGCTACACTGTCGCAAAGATATAGAAATTGCCGAAAGTCATCGCCATATGAACCGTTAATCAAATAGTCTGACCTTCATCTTGCCATTACAAGTTACACCACATATCTTAAGCTGTCTTATAAGACTTTCACTTGCAGAAACTTAAATGATTACAATCTTAACGCTTAATTTCTGTGGGTGTGCTAATTGACGTTAGGGCGTGCAATTTGACCAATACTAACCCAGTGTAGCAACTTGCTGCTTAACTTCAGTATAGACATCTAGTCCCTTTAGTGTTTGTTCCTATATTTATGGCTAATGTGAACACGAAATTATAGGTACCAGAAACAGCTTAAACTATTCAAGATTGAAGGTTTAGTTAAAGAATTATATTGTTGATATTTAATCTTGCAAGTTTAGATCTCGTGATACAATTAAGTACATATGCTAAAGGAAAAACTACTGGTAACAGAACTGATTTATCCATCCTGCTTTTGATAACTCATTTGGATTTCGAGATTGCGTGTAACCATTCTAATGATTGCCTATCTGAACACCGATTCAAGGGGTTTTCCATATCAGTCTTACAAAAGATCCTTGCAGCACAAGTTTTGTTGGCAGGGACAAATTGATTGAAACATGTGACGCCTTTGTTGACAGAAATCTAATAATGTATACTAGTATTTGGCAGCCCGAATAGAAGATTATCGATTATTCAAATACTCTATTCTTTCAGCCCACATCTTTTTGTGATACATGCATATAGCGTTAAATGTAACTACATGTATTCCTGGTCATTCAGAAATTCACGTATACACACAAATGTGTAACACTCGTTTTGCTGACTATAATTTGTTTATGTCTCCAGATGGGCTTTAAGGGAAAACCACCAAAGGAAGATTCTATTGACTGTGTGTGTGTTTGTGCCTCTAGGCAAAAATTATTCTGACTGACCGACCATATGATTACTCGTTAACCACTTAAAAGGCCTGAGCCTATCCTTGAAAAGTGGTTGAGTCAAACCATCCATACATATAAACTTCTGTTTGTTACTTGGGTGCCAAATTTCAAACCTTATTTCGCATGTCATGACATCCCAAATGTTGGATAGAAGTCAACATAAAATGGAGACCGCTGACACCGTGACGCCCCGACATAACCGAATGTGTTGACTGGGACGTATTTAGCAACAAACGAACAAATCGTTCTCGTGCTTTAATTTGTAGTGATATAATTTGTATAATAACTTGATGGAAAAACTTTTGTCGGCCTGAGATTTATTTTAAAATATATGTATGTTCCATTGTTGATACATATATCATTTAGTGGGCTGAACCAACCATCAAACACCAATGAGGCTTCCACAGATAGAGTGCAATGTTCTGTTAGATGAATTTCCAAACGTCATGGAAACAAGAAAAGTAGTTCAACAACTGTCATCTGGCAAAGCTCCAGGTGCAGATGCAAATATAGCAAAAGTGAGCAAAGCTCACATACCCCCGGCGGTAGCCATCAGAGGTCATACCTCTTTGAGACAAAATGCAGATTACAGAAAAAGGTATACAACTAGTCATCAAATCAATACCTAGCTGTACTGTACGCTTCTACAAAGATAGAACATCAAGGTATCTTCTGGTGTAGATTTGTTTAAAATTTAAGAAAATCATAAAAAGTTCACACAATCAGAGAGAAAGAAAAATAGACAAATAAAGGAACTGATAAGCAGGAGATGGCTGGTTATTTCTTACACAATACTCCTTATCATTCACAATATTTGTACTTAATTTCACCTTCCTAAGTCAAGCAGTTCCTGAGAAATCTTTCACAGAAATTGCCATATTCATTATACAGGAGTGACAGATGAAAAAACTACAAAGTGGAAAAAGAATGGAAAAACAAATACAGGCCATCTGATTTTCTCTTACACAATACACTTGGACACTGTCTAGATGTATACAAAATTTGAAAAAGCTGGCATAAATAGGAGCTGAGAAATCTGTGACAGAAATTTCAATCAGAGAGAAAGAAAAATGGACAAATAAAGGGACAGATAAGCAGGAGATGGCTGATTCTTTCTTACACAATACAACTCACCATACCCAATGTTTGTACCAAATTTCATCATCCTATGTCAAGCAGTTTCAGATAAATCTTTGACAGAAAAAAAGTTTACACACACACACACACACACACACACACACACAAACATCTTCACAGAAAAGACAAAAACTATATACCCCCTATATACTTCGTATATGCCGGGGGTATAATTAATGCAGAGGTTTATGCGTTTGGTGTGTGTGTGTGGGTGGGGTGTTACCCATGTCAGAGAAAATTACGGAGTTGATTCACTGTATGTGGAGGAAGGAGGCTATCCCGCAAGAATATAAGGATGCACCCATAATCCACCTATACAAGCGGAAAGGAAATCCTCAAGTCTTTGAAAACCAGAAAGGCATCTCCCTCCTATCCATTGCTGGGAAGATACTGGCAAAAATTCTGTTGTTTCGCCTGAATGATCATTTTGATCAGAAGGGACCTATCCCAGAAAGTCAATGTGGATTCAGAAAAGACAGAGGGACAATAGACATGATCCTCCCAACAAGAAAGCTTCAGGAGAAAAGCCAAAAACAGAATGTAGATCTATACACGACGTTTGTCGACCTCACCAAAGCTTTTGACACAGTCAGTCGTGATGAATAAAATATAAAAGTTTGATCCTTTGGAAACAATGAAAACGTTCAAAAGGAGGAAGTATATGGATCAGAAATCTGGAAAATCATTGCCAAGTTTGGCTGTCCACCCAGATTCATAGCAATGGTGCGGCAATTGTACCGTTTTGATGGCAATATATTCAACCCTAGAAGGTTGCAAGCCAAAACTAAGGAGCAGACTGATGTGCTGGATGAGCTCCTTTATGCTGATGATATAGGTAAGAATTCCAACTCAGAGGCAAAATGCAAAGAGTCATGGATCAAGTCTCACAGTCATGTGATACTATGAACTCACAATCAGCACACTAAAGGCAGGTTGTACACCAACCAGCACCAAGAAAGCCGTACAATGAGCCAACCATCACTGTGAATGGACACAAACTGAAAGTTGTTGATAATTATAAATTCTGCAGAGAAGCGCACGTTGATGATGACGTCACTGCCAGAATTGCAAAAGCAAGTGTGTCATTCGGAAGACTCTGTGCAAATATCTGGGAGCGAAACGGAATCAAGCTTGACACCAGGCTGAAAGTCTACAAGGCTCTGGTACTGCCAACCCTCTTGTATGTGAGACCTGGACAGTATACCAGCGTCATGCAAAGAGACTTTACCATTTCCACTTAAGCGGTTTTTTAGAAAGCTTTAAAAAATCAAGTGGCAAGACAATATTCCAGACACGGAGGTCCTGAAGAAAGCAGGGATGCAAAACATGCATACTGTCTTAAAGCTAGCACAGCTTATGTGGACTGGCCATGTTATAAGAATGCCTGATAAGCAACTTCCAAAGAAAGTCTTCTATGGAGAATTTAAGGAAGGAAAGCGCTCTCAAGGTGGCCAGAGGAAACGCTACAAAGACACTCTCAAAAACTCTATGAAGGATTTCGACATACCAATGGGGCCTTGGGAACCGACTGCACAGGAGCGATCAAAGTGGCGAGGTCTCATCAACCAAAGAGCAGCTCTCTATGAAAAAAGAGAATCTGTGAAGCTGAAAGAAAACGCAGAGAACGCAATGCCAATACCAATGGGCCAACAGCTGATTCCATGATATTTGACTTGCTCTACTTGCAACTGACAGTTCAGAGCTAGAATTGGCCTAGCCAGTCATCAAAAAACTGACCAACACATATGAACCTATTCAAGAAATAATGATGGCCTTTCTCATTAATGACAAAAACAATTTCCCATTAGTCAAATTTCACACCAACCGTCAATTGGTACTGTGAATGGTACACTTTTGAAAAAATGACCCATGGTTCACATATTTTAATTTTTTCTTTTTAATATTCCATGTAAATTACATGCTCTTGACTTCTGTTGTAATTCTAGGCTATCAGATCAAACTTGAGTTAGCTATATCGGAAAACTGAATCACTTTTTATCCCACAACACAAGTTTTGACCAGGGTTTCCTAAACCCGAAAAACGATATGTGGATAATTGGTAAGTTTTTGTGCATGCTTTTTTGTATGCATGGTCTTTATTCATTAGCCCATCATCTGACATTCTCGGATTTTTAGGTACAGGGGGGAAAGAAACAAAAAACTTACCTCGAACACACTCGGGTACAACACAAACCTTTAATTTGACCCAACAACTCCTACACCGGAAACCGTCAACTTCTCTTTCCGTGGAGCACCGGCGGTGTACAAATTGACCATTTCCCCGGTGTGTATCTGTTTGCCTCTGGACAGTGGCAAGTTTTGCATTATGAAAACAAAGATGCAGATCAGCTACATGGGTAGTACACTTCCTCTTCCTCTTAAATCCAAAATTTCAAGCTTCTAGCCTGCTTCTGTGACTGTACAGCCTGATTCGTGTCAGACCTGTTCGGAAACCACATTGTTGGTTTTCTCACGAGACGGCCCTTTTATTATTGAAGAATATCACTATCCTAAGGTCAGGCTAAGGATAGGCTAGCTCAGGATACCACAGAATTCTTTCCATCAGGAAAACATGTCCATAAAAAGAATACCCCCTTGAACCCCACTTTTATATAGAACAAGTAGCCCAAGGGCAACGATCGCTCACCTGAGAGTCAACAAGTACAGTCACTGGACAAAGTGGTTGTTTTTTTTGAAGATCTGATCAAAATTGAAGATGCTGGAGTGGCCACAACACTAAAAATTGATTTTTCAAACATTCAAGGGCAGCTAACTCCGCAGTCCAGGGTCGAATCTGGCTCAAATTAGAACTCATCCAAGATGTTATGGTTATCCTTGTTTCTTCTAAGAATGAAGAAGATCCAATCAAAATTAAAGGCGCTAGAGTGGCCACAATACAAAATATTGATTTTGCTAACACTAAAGGGCAGCTAACTCTGCAGTCAGAGGTTGGATCTGGCCAAAATTCAAAGTCATCCAAGATATTGTAGTTATTCTTGGTTACCTGCAAGAATGAAGAAGATACACTGAAAAACAAAGATGCTAGAGTGGCCACAATACAAAATATTGATTTTTCAAACACTCAAGGGCAGATAACTCCGCAGTCAGAGGTCGGATCTGGTCTAAATTCGCATTCATCTGAGATATTGTAGTTATCCTTGTAACCTGCAAGAATGAAGAAGATCCACTGAAAAACAAAGATGCTAGAGTGGCCACAACACAAAATATTGATTTTTCAAACACTCAAGGGCAGATAACTCTGCAGTCATAGGTCGGATCTGGTCAAAATCCGAACTCATCTGAGATATTATGGATGTCTTTGTTACTTCCAAGAATAAAGAAGATCCATATAAAAATGAAGGCGCTAGAGTGGCCACAACACTAAATTTATATTGATTTTTCACTCAGTCAAGGGCAGATAACTCTGCAGTCCAGGGTTGGATCTGGCTGAAATTCGAATTCATCCGAGATGTTATGGCTATCCTTGTTACTTTCAAGTATGAAGAAGATCCAATCAAAATTGAAGGCGATAGAGTGGCCACAACACAAAATAATGATTTTTCAAACACGCAAGGGCAGCTAACTCCACAGTCAGAGGTCGGATCTAGCTGAAATTCGAACCCATCCGAGATATTATAGTTGTCCTTGTTACCTGCAAGAATGGAGAAGATCCACTGAAAAATAATGGCGCTAGAGTGGCCACAACATTTTTCCCATTATAAGTCTATGGGGATTTTTCCAGACGCTCAAGGGCAGCTAACTCCGCAATCTGAGGTCGAACCTAGCCGAAATTCGAACTTATCTGAGATGTTATGGTTGTTCTTGTTATTCCCAAGAATGAAGAAGATCCAATCAAAAATGAAGTTGCTAGAGTGGCCACAACATTTTCCCCATTATAACTCAATGGGACCTATCTGTTGCCATGGAAACCAGAGTTCTGATCCGACCTGGCCAAAAACCTAATGCAACCTTTCCCCCTCCTCAATGATGCTTCAGATAAAATTTGATTGCGAGTGGCCTTGTTGTCTTAGAGATTTTCAAGATTGAAAGTGTGAACGCATGACGGACGCCGCCGGCTCCACTACCATACTAACAGGGATTTTCCTACCTTTTCAAGACAGGGACCCGGGACCAATGATTTTGGGAAAAATAATATGTATATCAGTCAAATTGGGAAAATGGATACAAAACAGAACAGGGGATAATATGCATATTTGGTGTTAATTTGAGGATATTTCTCCGAAAAAAAATAGTTTGAGGGTATGATCTACGTATCCAAAACAAATGTACAAGGATTTATTTAATATTTTGGGATTTTTTACCTGAAAATTGGGAAATTTTACACATTTTTTCAATTGGGAAAGGGGCCCATAATGGGCCCCAAAATGAGCCAAGGAAAATCCATGACTAAGTCTATAAGCTCACCTTGTGAGCCTTCGGCTCAGGTGAGCTAATAAAGGCGATAGAGTGGCCAGTGGCCACAACATTTTTCCCATTATAAGTCTATGGGGATTTTTCCAGACCCTCAAGGGCAGCTAACTCTGCAATCTGAGGTTGAACCTGGCCAAAATTCGAACTCATCTGAGATATTATGGTTGTCCTTGTTATTCCCAAGAATGAAGAAGATCCAATCTAAAACGAAGTTGCTAGAGTGGCCACAAAATTTTCCCCATTACTCAATGGGAGCTATCTGTTGCCATGGAAACCAGAGTTCTGATCCGACCTGGCCCAAAACCTAATGCAACCTTTCCCCCTCCTCAATGATGCTTCAGATAAAATTTGATTGCGATTGGCCTTGTTGTTTTAGAGATATTCAAGATTGAAAGTGTGCACGCACAGCTCAGGTGAGCTAAAAAAGTGGGGTTCGCAGGGTGGAATAACTACTTTTCTTATTTTTGCTCCAAAACATAGATTGAGAAAATATGATACTTAAACACTTTATATATAAAGTGTGCATAAAGAAAATGAAGCATGCTGAACTACGATGTACGAGACAATGGCAGCAGAAGGTAACGGGTCGTTTCGGCCGTGAGTCGTTTCGGCCTTGAGTCTCTTTTCGGCCCTGGGTCATTTCGGCCTCAGTTGATTGGGCCCTGAGCGGTTTTGGTCAGTTTTGGTGAGTCGTTTAGGCCTGATTTTCACACTTTAATTGAGTACATTAATGAACAATCACCATGGATTAGCATTGCTGATTACAGACACGAGTTTTCACACCTTGATAATCACCCTTAATAGTTATAATTAGATCACCAACAGCTGGTGCATCACTTAAAACTTTTCCCTTGCAATTGCCGATGACTTCATTACAGTAACTTCAAGTTTAGTTTAATTGTACTATCTATCTATCTATCTATCTATCTATCTATCTATCTATCTATCTATCTATCTATCTACCTACCTACCTTTCTACCTACCTACCTTTCTACCTACCTACCTAGCTACCTATCTATCTATCTATCTATCTATCTATCTATCTATCTATCTATCTAGGCCAAAAATGAAAATTTGTTTGTTTGCCCTCTCCCTTCCTACTCACCAAAAATGGGGCCCGACTCAAAAAATTTTATTGCCCTTTCACCAGATTTTTTTTAAATGTTTCTGTCAGAAGATAAATTGTTTTCCCTAGAAAGTAATGTGTTTTCATTTAAACCAAGACCCTCCACACCAACTGGATATTTTGTTCTCATGCTCAAGCACTACAAAACATAAAATGCAACTGTAATTGTGGGTAGCTTTGACAAAATTGTAGCTAATTCCTTTGACCAAAAATAATGCATAAGGCCAAAAAAAAATATAAAAATGTTTCTCAGGCACCGCCGCATCTGTCTGAAACCCCCCGCATTACCCCTTTTTATCGTCTCAAAAAAAAAAAAAATAAATAAAATAGCGCATCTGTTACAAATCTTCGTTTTTGTCTTTGGCGATCAAGGAGATAAAGCCAAGCGCTTGCAAAGACACACTGGTAAACGTAAACGCACTGGCTAAGGCACGAACGTATAGGCTAAGGCAATTTCAACGCTATGGCTAAGAAAGAAAATGGCGGATAGTGAAACACATTTGCAGGTTTGTTGTTGTTTTACAGTTTCATTTTCCGGTTATCAATGATGACGGCTACTGTTTGGGCGGCGCGGGACCCACAAATGAGTCACAAACTTACGTTTGATGGCCCGATGTCGCCAGCTGCAGCCAGTGAAAGTGTAACCTCGACAAAGTGGAGGCACTGAACCACGAAATCTCATGATTTTTCATGAAATACTGTTTTTCTCCGATATCGTACACTGTCTTGTAGTTTATACATATGCAAATGATAAATCGGACGCCTTTGAGCACGATTCATGAAAAAAATCAAATTGAATGGCCCCCAGCGTGTGACAATACTTGAAGTTTCATTACAACGCTGTTGGCTAAGGAACTGGAAACAACGTAGTGGCTAAGACCCCAGAATTTCTCGGGGAGAAAATGATATAATATGGTCGTAAGACTCGTAAGTGTCTGTCTCAAAGTAGGTTATGAGGTCTAAATTATAGTTCAAACATGGTTTTTAGAGCTTTGTTAAACCGTTTGAATTTCGTTTTCCACATAAACCGGACTGCGCAGCGAGACAGAATATGGCTAGAAGCATGGCATTTTGTATTTAGAAAGGAGAGGGAATGTACTATTCGTAAAGCAAAAACAAAGGGGCTGATCAGCTTCGCGGTTACCGCGAGGCTGATCTTCGCCTTCGTTTTCGCATATGCATATTGATGGTTTTCTCACGACCTGGCTCATTATTATTATGTTGTATGCGTTATAAATTTCAAAAATCATTTTCGCAGCCAAAATAAGCCAAAGAATTTGAATAAGTTGTTTAAAAAAATCGAAGCAACCTGGGCCATTTTAAACACAACATAACTATGAACGGAGAAGCAGAAGCAGTACTCTTCACAATAGGTGATGGTAAAGTTACAGATCCCTCCATGTACCGTCAGAAAGAAGGAGTGTGCTTCCAAAGAAAGGGTAGTTCTTTAAGATAGTATGTATTGTTGTCACATACTGAGTTTGCTTATCTGACTAGATGTGATGGATATGCACTGGCTGCTTCTTTTTCTATTACACGCATTTTGACATTAATGGTCATGTAAAATCGATTTAAGCCCGCCAGTGATTTTATATTACTGATTGTTCCAAGGCGATACTTCTGTGGTGGTTCTTTTTGTTTTATGTCTTGGTGTTGAATTTTTGTGCTGTTAATTAGCACCTTATGTGCGTTTTCAATATTTTTAGTTAAGTTTGAGTAGCTGAGTGGCCACCTATTGGGAAAATGGCTGCCCATTCGGCTTACATTATGTTTCCTTATTGTAAATTTAGGTTTTTCCCACCTCGGTGTTTGGAGTGGGAACTACTTTCTGCTTGCGCCATTTCCTGATCGTTGCCTACTTTTACTTTTAATAATTACTATTCCCTGCTCCCTCTGTACGCCAATAACGGTAAATCACTGCCACTGTTCGCGACGGATTTTTTTTTATCGAGAGGGGAGGGGGCGACGGGAATTCCAGTGGGAATTAAACAATTTTGAAAAAAAAGGTCTATTTCCCCAATCAGTGATCGCATTGTGATGTCCTAAATCCCCTCGTGGGTCATCAATCAAGTTCGCTGCATATTTTCATGTACAATTTTGAAAAAAGGGTCTATTTCCCCAATCAGTGATCGCATTGTGATGTCCTAAATCCCCTCGTGGGTCATCAATTTCGCTGCATATTTTCATGTACAATTTCCTAGTAAAGCATCTAATTAACCATCCCTTTGTCATGGTACTCTGTCTAATTCCGAGGGATTGGGATAAAATTGTTGTATAATTACACCCGTAAGCCCCCCCCCCCAACCCCCCCCCCCCCAAAGAAAAACATTGATATGTGCGTTAATACGACATATTTGTTTTTTAATTTCACTAATGAACCTCAAAACCATGTTGAAAAATGATTTAGACCTCAAAACCTACTTTGAGAAAGACACTTACGAGTCTAACGACCATATTATATCATTTTCTCCCCGAGAAACTCTGGGGTCTTAGCCACTACGTTGTTTCAGGTTCCTTAGCCAATAGCGTTGTAATGAAACTTCAAGTATTGACACACGCTGGTGGCCCTTCAATTTCATTTTTTTCACGAATCGTGCTCAAAGGCGTCCGATTTGTCATTTGCATATGTATAAACTACAAGACGGCGTACGATATCAGAGAAAAACAGAAATTCAGGAAACATCATGAGATTTCGTGGTTTAGTGTCTCCACTTTGTCTAGGTTACACTTTTACTGGCTGCAGCTGGCGACATCGGACCATCTTATGTAAGTTTGTGACTCATTTGTGGGTCCCGCGCCGCCAAGACAGTAGCCGTCATCATTGATAACAGAAAAATGAAACTGTAAAACAACAACAAACCTGCAAATGTGTTTCACTATCCGCCATTTTCTTTCTTAGCCATAGCGTTGAAATTGCCTTAGCCTATACGTTCGTGCCTTAGCCAGTGCGTTTACGTTTACCAGTGTGAAAGAGGCATGGAAAGCGTCTTCATGATTTTGGGTTAATACAAAACATTTTTTTTTTTTTTTGGACGGAAACATTTTTACTTTCGGATTCAAGCCGTTTCTTCCCAAGGTTGTTTCGGTCCAGTTTGTTTGAAGAAAAAAAAACACTAGTATGGTGGAATGGGTGTACCCTTAGAGGGTAGGGTAGGGAGGAATCCTTGTACAGGAGGATGGTTCACTAATAGGGTGGGTGTATCCTAGGAGCTAAGGTAGTGTGGAACCCTGGTAAGTTAGGGTAGTACAAGGCGCCGTTTTACCCTAATATATTCCTGTATTGTATTGCAGTTAAGGCGTTTATGTGCGGATGAATTCACTGTTAAAAAGATCGTTTGCAGGGAATTCGCCAAGGTTCAATTTTCTTACAGTTTCTCTTTATGGTAAAAAAAAATTAAAGCCGTTGTCAGGCGTTTGCCAAGGAGCGATTTTCTTACAGTTTCTCTTTATTGTACATTGAGAACAATTAATGTTAATTATCTTTTGCATATTTAAAACTGACAGAACAGGTTTTCTAATAGAAAGCATAATGTGTTTACGAACCGTGTCGGCTGCGTGTATATTCACGAGTGATAATTGCCATTTCAGTAATTTTTAGACGGACACAATCCACCGCTCGCGAAGCGTGGATGACACATTGTTTTCTTAAGATTAGCCATAAATGTTGTGAAAATAAGCCAAAAGCACTAGGGGATTATCGATAGACCATAACGAGACGGTAAACACAGACTGCTGTAGGCTATTTGTGACAACTGTTACGCAACGTTGCTCACTTTCGACGGCGACACAAACCATAGATTTTTTTAAGCATTGGGACACCTATATCTTGTATAATTCTATCCGATCAGAAAATGCATTTGTGCTTTCTCGATTAAGAACGGCGAATTAAAATAATTGTAAATAAGGAATCTTGACACTTGTCCGCGTTAAATATCCGGGTGCCCCAATAAGTTAAAGGCGGAACAGCAACATTAGCGTGGTGTTATGGACGGTGTTATTTTCACATTAAATCGTTGTAGATCGTTTTTAATTGATTAAAATATTGAAACAAGCAAAATTTCACTTTTGTTTATTCCATTTTACAAGGACTCCGGGATAAACCGCCAATTTGCTCGATTAAGCAAATTAACACGCCGTATAGGAGCTTTTCCCCACCCACAAAAACTACATGAACTTTGATCAGCCTGGTCCGACTCAGTAGATTTGCATTACGCGCTTCACCTATAACGCGCATGCGACTTGTGGACCCCGACCAGCACCTTATAACGGGTCTGAAGTGTACACTAGTAGGGTGGGATGCGTGTACCATGAGAGGGTAGGGTATGGAGGAACCCTAGTAGGGCATGATGGTTCACTAGTAGTAGGAGTACCCTAGGAGATAACGATAGGGGAAACCCTAGTAGGGTATGGTGGTACACTAGTAGAGTGGGTGGCAATCGCTGAAAGGTGAATTGAGGATCTGTCAACAGGACAACAATAGGAAGCGAGATAGCCGAGTGGTTAGCGCACTGGCTTCTTGTGCTAGAGGTCCCGGGTTCGATCCCCGCCGGCGGCGAGGAAAATTTGTTGGTCCGAACTTGCTTCCCTTCGTGTCATTTGCAGGAATGACATGATACAGTGCGCCGTCCTTCGGATCGGGACGTTAACTGGAGGCCCCCTGTGCAGGGACAGTCATCCCCTGTGCAGGTTAAAGATCCCTACACAGGTTCTATCCTCATGCATGTAGGCTCATCCTGCAAACTCACCGGAGTGTACAATGTACACCTCCCAAGAATAATCAGAAATTGATTGATGGGAGTAACAGGAAAACAAAACAAAAACAAAACAATTCTGTAATACTCCATTGTTGGTGGTGTTCTCATGGACCTGAATTGTTATTAGCTGTAAAAGTCATGGAATAAATGATATAAGGTCGAAACCGCCTGAAAGATGTATCCAGCAAAGTTCGAAACGTCTACGAAACAATTTCGTTTCGCTCAAAAAACAATAACAAGTTTTGATAAGTTTAACCTCGTTTTCGGACTTACTTTCACTTTCCACCTACGTGAATGGAGAGCTCACGAAACTCATAATTTTTACTTGTTTAATGGAATTGTCAGACAAAAGTAAGTAAATTATGATGTTTTGTATGTTGTATTCAAATTAGCAATAGCAATATTTCTGGCTTATTCTGCGTAGAAGTTGAGATTGATTTGAAATTGAGCGTTCGCCCGATCGCAAATTAGTATTGTCTTGCCTTGTATCGTAATGTTCCCCCGTCGATTTATCGATGCACCTCGTTTTAACCCCGAGAAAGGGTATTACCACCACCAAAGTGACCAGACCCCAATGATATTCCTCATATGCCGATCACTGAATTGGAAAACGGCTCCGAATCAGTTTGGGTAAAGGTATTTGCGAACAAAACTTCCCATTTTGTGGCAAGTTGGTATCGACCTCCAGATGGTAAGATGGAGGAACTTGAGTTATTCAAAGACCAACTTGAAAAGGTGAAAACTTTACATAAAGGAAACAAACCCCCCTCGGTCCATGTCATGGGTGATTTCAACTTCAGAGATATTGTTTGGCCAGATAGACTCAACAAACTAGGTTTTTCATTGAGCGTGTCTGAAGGTGCAAAGTTGGTAGAACTTATAAGTGACCACGAATTGGAACAGGTAGTGCACTTCCCCACAAGAGGACAAAACACATTAGATTTGATTATCACTTCACTTCCCGAACAATTTGTTGATATTCATTCCCCGGACAGGCTTAGTGATCATGACATTGTCTCTGGAACTTTGAAAATAGTTATTCCCCCCATCAAGAAACCTAAGAGAAAGGTGTATAAATATCAGAAAGGTGATTATGAATCTATGAAAGGTGATGCCCTTAAATTTGCAAAGGAGAAATATTTCAACGGTTACTCTGGCACACGGTCGGTTCAAGAAAACTTTAATTTGATCACATCTTTTATCCAGGAATCAGTGGATAAACATATCCCATCAAAGACTAGTCGCTCAGTTTCCTCAGTCCCATGGTTAACTCCTGAAATAAGAAGAAAGATTCGTAGAAAAAATGCAACTCACGCTAAAGCGAAGAAAACTGGGAATGCAAAATTTAGAACGAAATTTGAAACTTTGAGAAGAGAAATCAAAGCAGATATCAGAAAACAGCATGAGTTGTATGTAAATAACTTGGTTGGTGATGTTAAGGCTAATCCAAGAGATTTTTATCGGTACATAAATAGTCAGAAAAAAGATGTTCAAGGTATCCCCCCTTTGAAAAAGCGAAATGGAAGTGGTCTTGCTGAATCAGATTTTGAAAAGGCTGGTGAATTCAATGGTCAGTTTACGGATGTGTTCACCAAAACTGAACATAGCCAGGTCCCTCTTCTGAATAGAAAAGCCCCGTTTATGGAAGACATAGTGGTATCCAAAGAAGGTGTCACAAAACTTCTGAAAGGTTTGAACCCGTCGAAAGCTTTAGGTCCTGATGAGCTTCATCCCAGAGTCCTTAAGGAATTGGCATCTGAGCTAGGTCCTGTTTTTGCACATCTTTTTCAACAGTCAATAGACTCGGGTGAAATCCCCAAAGAATGGTCCTTAGCAAACATTTGTCCCCTGTTCAAAAAGGCTGACAGGTCTCTTGCTTGCAACTATCGTCCAGTTTCCTTGACCTGCGTACCCTGCAAACTTCTGGAACATATAGTGTGTTCTAATATCATGTCCCATTTGGATCATCATAAACTTTTGTCAGACAGGCAACATGCATTCAGGAAATCCCACAGTTGTGAAACCCAGTTAGCTACAGTGATTGATGACTGGGCAAAAATCTTAGACAATCAAGGTCAGGTTGACACATTTATCTTGGATTTCGAAAAAGCTTTTGACACTCCTCCGCATGAACTCCTTAAAAGCAAATTGTTCAGTTATGGAATTGGTGGGAAGACAATTAAATGGATTGATGCCTTCCTTTGCTATAGACAACAAAGAGTTGTGGTTAATGGCGTTAAATCAGACTGGGCTCCTGTTGTATCTGGTGTCCCACAGGGCACCGTTCTTGGCCCCTTGTTGTTTTCGTTGCATATAAATGATATCACCTCAGATATTGAATCGGAAATCAGACTCTTTGCTGATGATTGTGTTTGTTATCGTGAAATTAAGAATGTGGAGGATACAGTGAAACTTCAGAAGGATATTGATCGATTAGGAAGTTGGGCCAGGAAATGGGGTATGAGATTTCAACCTGTCAAGTGCAACATGATGCAGCTGACAAATAAACGTACTAGTAAAATTCAGGCTTCTTACAAGCTTGAGGGTACTGTGCTGGAAAATGTTGAGAGTATCAAATATCTTGGTGTAACAATAACTAAGGATTTAAAATGGAATACTCACATCAGCAATGTGTGTACCAAAGCCAATAGGACCCTTGGTTTTTGAGACGAAATCTGTTTTCTTGCCCCCAAGATGTGAGAGAAGCTGCCTATAAAGGTCTGGTGAGACCTATTCTTGAATATGGTAGCTCAGTTTGGGACCCTCATTATGAAGGTTTGATAGATGATTTGGAGAAGGTGCAAAAGCGTGCGGCTAGGTTTGTAACTAGGAACTATACATATGAAAAAGGTAGTATGACTGGCATCCTTAAAAAACTAAAATGGGAATCCCTGCAGAAAAGAAGGAAGGATAATAGAATTATATTACTTTACAAAGGTCTAAAAGGGAGAGCAAAAATACCCACGGATGACCTTATCCCCAAAAATAGGCGTTGTAGGAATCAACACTCCTTGGCATTTCAGATACCTTCAGCAAGTACAAATGCCTATTTACACAGTTTCTTCCCCCAGACCATTAGAGATTGGAATGAACTCCCTGATTCTCTGATCTCCTCTGCTGAATTGTCAGATGATTGTGTGTCTAAATTTACTTCTCTTGTGAGAGCTCGGGACTAATCCCCTCCGGTCAAGCCCCATCCCCCCCTGGTGTAGTATTGTCAGTTTGACGTTTCACCAGTAAGCTATTCTGATTCTGATTCTGATAGAACTACACTGTCTGCCACCAACCATCACCTTGACATATTTACTGTATTCCTATCACTGAGGTTGTTGTTTTTGGAGAAGAGAAGCCAGTCAAATGCTGAGCACCAAGTAAGGTAGCCACTGATACCATTTTTAAAGTCTTTGGTATGACCCAGCTGGTATTGAACGCACAAACTCCCACTTCCAAAGCCAACGCTGTAACCATTATGCCAGATGAGAGTCTGGTATTTCGACAGGAACATCATAATAGAAAATACAACCCACAGGTAAAGCTATGTTGTACAGTGGTATACATATATTTTTGTATTTTTGCTTTAAGACAGATTATGGGTGATGCAGCTCTAGTGCATACCCACAATCTATTTTTTTGAGCAAAATTAGAAAAATATCAGTTTTTTTCACGCATGTTTTCCCGGTTGCCATAAAAAAAAAGTGGCCTCATCTGTTTTTTGGTGAAAAAAAAAAAAAAAAAAAAAAAAAAACCTGCCTGCCTCATCTGTTTTTTCCAAAAAGTGCCTGAGAAACAATTGTATTTTTTTTTTGGCCTAATGGATACAGTAGTTCAAAAAAAAAAAAAAAACAAAAAAAAAAACTACCTACCTACCTACCTAACTTTTCTAGTCTAGGGTAGGTATAGGGCAAACAGAAATGATTTTAAATGTGGCCCTATCTATCTATCTATCTATCTATCTATCTATCTATCTATCTATCTATCTATCTATGATATCTATCTATCTATCTATCTATGATATCTATCTATCTATCTATCTATCTATCTATCTATCTATCTATCTATCTATCTATGTCTATCTATCTATCTATCTATCTATCTATCTATCTATCTATCTATCTATCTATCTATGCCATCCATCAACCCTACCATTCCTTTGTATCTCCAGTATTAATCAATTTATTCATTAAATGTTAATGGGAACTTTTTTCATACATGTGATATCTCCCGATCTCGGTGTATTTTAGGGATTTCAAGGGCCCACTCCCAACGGTCTCCCGATCTGCCGAAGTCCCCTAATTGAACTGTTTGCAGTTGTTTTTTTTATCCAACAGTCCAATTTTTAACTTATAGGATGGTAAATAAGGTATTTGACTTGAAGACGCTGCATGATATCTTGACCCAGATTATGTGTATATTACATGTGGCTATTTTTGGATGTGTCATAACGTGTGCATAATTGGATTATCAATACTTGATGTTTTTACAAGAGGGATTAAATCTGATTAATTGGTTTAACAAGTCTGGTGTCAGCTATTTAATTGCTCATCAACATGTGCGTTCAAGTGTAATGAAAATAGACCCTGTATTAAAATGATTGTAATCAATAACGGAATGACCAAAAACTATCAAGGAGTGTGTACCGCAGTGAGTCCAAAGAAAATCCCATTGTAGTACTGATATTGGATGTTTGTATGTACAAGTTTTAATTTGTTATAATAATATGGTATGAATTTACAAGCTATTCATTTCTATTCTTCATTCTTCGGCTTCAAAATCATCTACAAAAAAAAAAGAATAAGCTTGATCAGCCTCATTGACGATGTTATATCGGTCATGACCACAAGAAAATAAACCTCCCGATATGAGAGCAAATATTACGATTTCAAACTGGAAATCTCCCGACCGTGGAAAATATCACATGTATGACTTTTTTTTCCGCGACACTAAGAATATGTGAGACTGGAACTGTGACCACAATACTTTCAAAACATCCCACATGCATACATCATGTTTATGTCCACGAAAATACATGTACTGAAAGAAGATCAATTTATCTGGAGTTATTACTTAATATTACTTCCATGTACTTTGGCCGAAACAACTCAGGGCTGAATCTACTCATCTAGAAAATTGGCCGAAACGATCCACCTATCAAGGCTGTACCCACCCCCAAAATTTGCCGAGATGGCCCAGGCCAAATCCACTCGGGCCGAAACGACCCGGGGCCGAAACGATCCGGATTCGCAGCTGAAGTTGGGATTTGTTTTGAAAAGCTAATACTTGTCAAGTGCTTCAACGTTATAAAACATGGAAAATTCTGGGCTTATATCTTGTGGCATAATTTGAATACTCGTTTATAGCTGTCGACAGGTAGATTTCTAAGGAATATGGTTTAAAATTAAGGTCAACCCCAATGTTTACACCGGAAGTATGATTTTTTGTAGACGGGTTCTTGCATTTTGTAACTGGTCGACTCACACCTATGTCGATTATGTCATGGGTCGCACTTGATATAGCCAATCCGATTGATCCGATCGACCTGAGCATCAAGTAGTCGCAATGGAGCGCGACGAAGCGCTCCGCCGTCCAAGGTGGTGTGGTCGGAGCAAGTCACGTGACCTGCTCTAAAAAACATGGCTTCAGCAATGTTTCAATGATCTTCAATGCGAGGAGTGCAAAATTTATTTCTTCAGCATGGATGTGTTTGTGAGACATCCATGCGTATTGCAGGGTAATAAACCGTAAATCAAAATCATTTAAAGCAACAATTTGACTTTTTTCTTTATTGTTTTTCCTCACTTGTTTAGTGAGACCAAAAAAAAAAAATAATAAGAATGTTTCCGGTAACACATGCCAGAAAAAAAATGGGTCGATAGGTCTGGATTTTTTTTTTTTTTTTTTTTTTTTTTTTTTTTTGAGGGAAGCCTTACCATGTAAAATATCTGAACATAGATATACAGTTTAAAATTAAACTGTTTTCTCTACCAGTGCACATGCACAGCTTCTTAGTTAAAACTTCAATTCAACATTTTTTATTCTTTTGCCGGTCCGTTACTTGAAAAACACAATCTTTTTTCGATTTTCGAGTTTTTATTTTCGGAAAACAGGAAAAAAATATTAGAGTCGGGGAGTTTTTGACAGGGTCGGTCGGGTTACTGGAAACATTCCTTTTTTTTTTTTTTTTTTTTTTTTTTTTTTTTTTTTTTTTTTTTTTTTTTTTTTTGGCCATTTTGGAATAACAGAGGTAAAGGTGGAGTACTTGCTGTCTCTGTTAGGTTTATTGAAAATATTCTTAAAGTGATGATGCAATGAATACAGAGAACATACACTCATGCGTAAATTGCACATATTCCAAATTTGAAAGCGTTGATTTCAAATTGTCCATTTTGGAATTATAATGGTTAAGGTCGAGTAAATGCATTCTCTGTAAAGAATTTTGAATAAATTCCAAAATGATGATACTATGAACACAGACAGATTACTTTAATGCGTACTTTGTAAATATTCCATATTGGAAAGCCTATATTCCAAATTGAATCACTGTCCATTTTGGAATAATAGTGTTTAAGATGGAGTACTTGCATTCACTGTAACAGTTTGATTATAGAATGAAATCGAAAATGATGACACAATTATCACTCATTCTAAAATAAGCAGCGCACCCCCTGTCTCGGGGTGTTAAATAAAAATTGGAGTGACATTGTTCAATATATCACCAAGGTTGGCTGTATTTTCAAAATTTGGTACTATCTCCATTTTAATCGAATAAAGTATGATACCCAGTTATGTTTTTTAAGATCTCTGGTAGTAGTGAATAATGCATGACCCCACCAAAAACGGCATGTCACAAACTGAAATGCAAAAATTCAAAAGGCGATAGAATGAACAAAGTCTATTTTCAAACGAAACAACATCGTTCGATTTACTTAATTTGACATTATCTTTTGATAAAAGAAATGGTTATTTTATATCTTGTAAACAAACAAAAATATCAAACATCAAAAATCGAAAAAAGCATGTCACAGAGTTTCTGTAATTTACGTGACGCTATAGAAGATTGTCCAAATCTTAATACTGCTTTCTCTTATTGCAGACCAAACTGTGTCAATTAAATAGTTGAATATGTCCTTTATATGGATAACATATGGATTTTTCATTTTGCTTTACTATTTTGGTCAAATATATCTAATCCCCCTGCTTAACCACTGCGTCCCTTTTAAGATGTAATCATACGTGACACCATTTTTCTACAAATCCAACATGGTATTTGAAACAGCGTTATCTGAATATGAAAGTATGGAGGATGAATACATCTCACAAAAAATAAAGTTAATATCAAACGACCATAAGGTGGTTTTTTCGGATGCTAAAGTTAAAAATGTAATAAACGTGACAGTAATTTACGTGACGGTACTTACTTTCAAAATGCCAATATGACGTATTATATAGCTAAGATTGTGCTTTGAATCAGCGTCAATAAATGTTTTAATGTCCATTATGTATTTTTCAGTAGTTAAGTTTACGGAATATGATGTTTTTTCAAGCAGTGTCACGTAAATTACGCATTTGTCACGTAAAATACAAAGGTAGTTTAAGTCTATTTATCAGTTATAGTTGAAAACAGTTGAATCTAAAAGGATCACACCTCCTTCAATCAAAGACATAGCAATAATACATTTGTTATTCGCATTTGTCCATTCCAAAATACTGACCAACAGTAAAATATCCGCCCTGAGATTAATATACATTTTTATCAATATAATACAGTTTTGTTTTACTACATAATTACGTGGTTAATTAATCGAAGGATTTACTTCTTGTGCAGACTGGTTCAAATTCCATGCTTCATTTTAAGTTAGCAAAAACTCAAACATATCTATGTTTAAAAATATTGTAGGTGACTTAAATATTACCGTCACGTAAATTACAGTATTCCGTCACGTATATTACATTTTTATAGAATGTTGTACAAAAAGTAAAACAATATTACAAAATGAAATAGGATCACATACGATTGTCTGTTTGGAGTAAACGTATCCAGATAAAGTCTTTCAGATAATATTTAATTGCATTGTGTATCTGTATTGCAAAAATAATTTATGTTGCGGTTTGCAAGTAATTTACGTGACGCTGAATAAAACAAGACCTGCCATATAACAAGATGTATTTAGAAAAGTAATTATAAGCTCCGCCACTCATGTAGGACAAACGTAATTATCATTACATGTTTTGATATAATTCGGATGTACAGGTCAGATGTTATTATAGTTGCAAGTTAACAACACAGAAAATTCTGAATCAAGAAGCCTGCATCCTACACATATTATCTTACATTTTTTGATAGTAGATATGAAAGGACGTTTATTGTTTGATTTAATCTACTTAATATTGCTCTTTATTTGAGAAACTGAAGTCTGCTAGTCAGAGATATACGTTGAGTTTGTGTTATGGTTACATTTAGTTCATATGTAGTGCGTCACATTGATTACCAAATTGGAATATACCCATCAAGTTTCAAAATGATGTAGAAATTGCAAGAATATCGGGAAGGTGGTGAAATTTTACAGGATGAAGCCTGAATGATGCACAATAGTGATGGTATGTCGAAAAAGTGTAATTCTAAAAGTTTATTTTTCTTCATTTTTTTCTCCAGGATTTGCACCTTATTTTAGAATGAGTGAATGTGTACGAGAGATCACACAAATGTGTACTATGTCAATATTCTTTATTGCAAAGCCTACATTCCAAATAGTGGATTCCCGAAAATAATATTTCCATAGCAACAGCTGATAAACATTACCTGTGGATGTAAACACTAACAGCTGGTTGGTACACACAGCTCAGTGTGAGAAATGGATTTCTGTAGGAAATAATCACATTTATTAAATATGTGTTTGTAAAAAATACATAGGTACATAATTTTCAATCAACTCCGGTGGAGGAATTTCATATCTTTTTGAAGGACAAATGAATTATATTTTTCCAATCATAAAAATGAATAAAGCAGCAGGCGAATTAGGCTTGGCCATTGAACCTGATGGCCTTAATGAAGAGAAAGGGATAAATTATTTAATTCTAGCAATATGATTTAAAGAAACCAGTGGTTCTAACCACTTAAAGAAACAAAAATATTTCCCTACTTCCTCAGATTTTTGTTACATAGACATTTTCATTACTCAATTCAGTTCGCAGAGACCAACATTTACCCTACATTAAGAGACGCTAATAAAGGTCACTTTTTACCACTCTTAATATTGTTTGATGGCACAATTGAAAATGTACGGCCCCAAACACTATGTTTGCGCACAAACAGGTTATTAACCAACTCATAACACCGCTGGGTCCAGTGGGGGAGGGGGGGGGATGTGCTAGGTGATTTCAAAGGGTACTCTAGTTTTTGCCCATCTACTGATTGGCCCATCTCACATGGGCTGGAATAATTTTGAAAGGGACACAAAGCTGACTCAAATATTAAAAGAGAATACATGTACATGAAAATGAGAAAACACCGCCTGGGGACTTTCCATTGCTAAAAGTTTAGAAGAAAACAGAGAGCTATTCATTGCTAATAATAAGCATGGATCCAGGTTAGAATATGCAGGCTGCCCAGTGCTCCTATTTTTCCTATTTTTTCCTATATTTTCAGGGCTTCCTATTTTTTCCTATATTTTGATCCCAAATCCTATATTTTTCCATGAAATTCCTATATTTTTCAAAATGCTGCAGATAATAATGAAATATCAAGGAAAAATCATGGAATTTTGGTTTGAAATGCCAGTTTTGATGTCTTTGGCATTCATTTTTTTCCTCGCTCGCTTCGCTCGCTCGTAACTTGATAAATAAAGTATTTTTTCTTCATCAGAAAACAAGATAATCCCGTGAAGTAAGTTACTTCTACAACTTGAGTAGGTTTTAAAATAATGGATCACACACCTATACCAAAATTACACCAGTAAGATTTGCCTTCTTGCTGCTATATGTTAATATTTATGGTTTTCAATGCTATAAAAAAGCCATTTTAGGCCGATAATTTCCTATTTTTCTCCTATTTTTTGGACATAAATTTCCTATTTTTTGAAGCCCAAAATATATATTTTGTACCAAACTGCACTGGGCAGCCTGAATATGTACGTGAGCAGTCACACATATCATCATACATTATAGAAAAAAAACATCTGTCTTGTTTCTTATTTTGTCAAATGGTAATCTAATCCGTGGTGCCTGTCCGTGTCCTGTGTGGAGTATTTTTTATTGAAATTTATGTTTGTATTCGTCTGAAATTCCTTTACCAAAAATGCCTTTCTTTTGTACATATATTTATGAGAAATGAATGACAGCCGTGAAATAACTATTTCAATGATGCATATTTACATTTAGATATGTACTTATTTACATGTTGGTACCTATGTATTATATTTTCTAAACATGATATTCCTTATTTCTTGTTTATTTGTGTATAATAGAACCACTGCAGAAGCTGAGGGCGAGGTTATGGCCATGTAAAACTAGTTTAAGCCCTCCATTAATTTTATATTACTGATCGTTCCAAGGTTGTGGTTCTTATTGTTTTTCTTCTTATGTCTTGGTGTTGAATTTCTGTGCTGTTTGCACCTTATGTGCGTTTTCATATTTTTAGTTAGGTTTAGGTAACTAAGTGGCCTAGTTAGGTTTAGGTAACTAAGTGGCCGCCTATTGCTAAATAGCTGCTCAATCGGCTTACAATATGTTTTCTTAGTACAATTATCTTATTGTCAACTTCGGTTTTTGGAGTGGGACTTTCTTTCTAATTGCGCCTTTCCTGATGATTGCCTACATGTACCTTAATTACTATCAAAGTCAGGGACATCTAATGGTGCTTTTAGTGTACACACGAAAACGAAATTCATTCCTTACACATTTCCATAAGACTGCGATATCTCTTAATGGTTTAAAAACACAATTTCAAATGGATATGAATTGAGGTAGCGCTCTAAGTTTTGCATATATGATGTGTTCTTCAAAATGAATACTGTGCATGTCTCGCATTTTCACCTTATTTCTGCATTTAAGGTTGGAAAGAACTGTAACAATGGTCATTATCAGGAACATTTTATGTCTACATTCCAAAACTTTTAAATGAAATAGATAAGTGGTTATTATGTTACTCTAAAGATTTGTATCTGACAGGAACATATTGATACAATAAACAAAACTTTATGTTTATACAATTTTCCTGGGATTCTGAGCAGAGATAGAAATATGATCTTTACGCAGATAAAACTGTTAACATATATCTGCATAAACATGCAGACGATAATTAATATAGGTATGTAATTACCAATTAATTGACCGATTTATTAGTCTGGGGTAATGATTTCCCATAGACATCAATGTTAAACTGTAAAGTTGATGTACCAACCGCTCAAGCTAGAAACCAGTAAAAACCAATACTGAGTACCAGCTAGCTGAATTTTGGAAGTAATCTATTGGAACGTCTGTCCAATTTGAAATCATAGTGCTTAAGGTGGAGAACCTGCATTCTCTTAAAGGATTTAAGACTTATTTCCAAAAATTATGATACAATGTATTCCAATATGAAATATTTACAAAGTACGCATTAAAGTAATCTGTTCATAGTGTCATCATTTTGGAATTAATTTTAAATTATTTACAGAGAATGCATTTACTCGACCTTAACCACTATCTTCCAAAATGGACAATTTGGAACAAACGCTTTCAAATTTGGAATATGTGCAATTTACGCATTCGCATTAGTGTATGTTATGCATTGCATTTAAACTTTTGGAATATTTTCCATAATCCTAACAGAGACCGCAAATACTCCACCTTTACCTCTGTTATTCCAAAATGGACAGACTCTCCAATTTGGAATTTACACTTTCCAATACGAAATATTTACAAAATACGCATTAATAAAATCTCTCTGTATATATTGTGTCATCATTGTTGGTATTATTCTCAAATTCTTACAGAGAATATAGGTCCGTTACATTTCACACTTTCATTCCAAAATGGACAAACTATCCAATTCGGAATTATATTGACAAAGTACGCATTATTGCAATCTCTCTGTATACATTGTATCATAATTTTTGGAAACAAGTCTTAAATCCTTTAAGGGAATGCAGGTTCTCCACCTTAAGCACTATTATTCCAAATTGGACAGACATTCCAATTTGGAATGTAGGCTTTCCATTGAAGAATATTGACATAGTACGCATTTGTGTGATCTCTCTGTACACATTGTGTCATCATTTTAGATTTCATTCTATAATCAGAACAGTGAATGCAAGTACTCCATCTTAAACACTATTATTCCAAAATGGACATACATTCAATTTGGAATATAGGCTTTCCAATATGGAATATTTACAAAGTATGCATTAAAGATCATTAAAGTAATCTGTCTGTGTTCATAGTGTCACCATTTAGGAATTTATTCTAAATTCTTTACAGAGAATGCATTTACTCGAACTCAAACACTATCATTCCAAAATGGACAATTTGGAATAAACGCTTTCAAATTTGGAATATGTGCAATTTACGCATTAGTGTATGTTCTCTGTATGCATTGCATCCTCAATTTTGGAATATTTTCCATAAACCTAACAGAGACAGCAAGTACTCCACCTTTACCTCTGTTATTCCAAATTGGACAGACTCTCCAATTTGGAATTTACACTTTCCAATACGAAATATTTACAAAATACGCATTAATAAAATCTCTCTGTATATATTGTGTCATCATTGTTGGTATTATTCTCAAATTCTTACAGAGAATATAGGTCCGTTACATTTCACACTTTCATTCCAAAATGGACAAACTATCCAATTCGGAATATTGACAAAGTACGCATTATTGCAATCTCTCTGTATACATTGTATCATAATTTTTGGAAATAAGTCTTAAATCCTTTAAGAGAATGCAGGTTCTCCACCTTAAGCACTATTATTCCGAAATGGACAGATGTTCCAATTTGGAATGTAGGCTTTCCAATGAAGAATATTGACATAGTACGCATTTGTGTGATCTCTCTGTACATTGTGTCATCATTTTAGATTTAATCTATAATCAGAACAGTGAACGCAAGTACTCAATCTTAAACACTATTATTCCAAAATGGACAGACACTCAGTTTGGAATATAGGCTGTCCAATACAGAATATTTACAAAGTACGCATTAAAGTAATCTGTCTTTGTCCATAGTGTCATCATTTTGGAATTTATTCTAAATTCTTTACAGAGAATGCCTTTATATCCATTATCATTCCAAAATGGACAATTTGGGAAAAAAACGCTTTCAAATTTGGAATATGTGCAATTTACGCATTAGTGCATGTTCTCTGTATGCATTGCATCATCACTTAATTTGGAATAATTTCAATAATCCTAACAGAGACCGCAAGTAATCCACCTTTACCTCTGTTATTCCAAAATGGATATACTCTGCAATTTGGAATATACGCTTTCCAATTCGAAATATTTACAAAATACGCATTAGTTAAATTTCTCTGTATATATTGTATCATCATTTTTGGAATATTCTTAAATCCTTAAAGAGAATACAGGTACTCGACCTGTAGCAATGTTGAATATTGACAAAAGGTACAAGTAGGCAAAGATCAGGAAAAGGCGCAATCAGAAAAAGACCCCCACTCCAAAAACCGAGGTGGGAAAAAAACCAACAACCTGGCACCTATAACATGTAACATATCGTAAGCCGAATGAGCAGCTATTTTCCCAATAGGTGGCCACTCAGTTACCTTAACTTAACTAAAACTATGAAAACACATATAAGGCGCCAACAGCACAAAAAATTTTAAACACCAAGACATAAAACAAAAAGAACCACCACAAAGTACGCATTTGTGTAATCTGTCTGTATACATTGCATCTTCGTAAATGATCTCTGAATAATTACTTAATAATAGATATAGTGCCGTAATAAAAATGCGGCCAAGCATCCAGAGAGAGGAACCTCATGTGAACAGAATCAACAAAGTAAATTCTCATGCGTAAAATTCGACAGTAGAGACACAGAATATAAGTAATGTTCTTTCTTTATGAATTCGAGAACGTCCCCAGGAGAAGTGGGTTTCGGCGTTGTGCCCGGTAAAAACGTAAAGTTGTGTCCCAGATAGAGTGGTTTGTCTTCATCATGCTTGTGCCCAGTTAAAACGATAATTGGTGTCCCAGGAAAAGTGGTTTATCTTCATTATACTTCTGTTTATTGTGCCTACTTCTCTGTTGTACTCGTTCCCTTTCGTTCGTGTTGAAGCTACCTTGTTGGGAAAGAGCTAGTAATTCTGTTCTTCGAGTGTTTTGTCGGCAAACGTTCTTTTTTTTTTTTTTTTTTTTTGGTGTGTGTTTATGTATTTTTCTTTCCCACCCACTGTCTATGTTGGGACTTGAAATTTAATTGCATTCGTTCTTGTTCCCTCTATTCTTACATTCCAAGTTGGATAGACTGTCCATTTTAGAATAATAAAGCAAAAAGCAGCTAAACTGGTGTAGAGTGTCAGTATACTTTTTCACTGGTATGCACTGCAAATGAAATGCATAAGATGTACCCAAAGCTGTGAAATAAAGTACGTCTTATCACTATTAAAGTATTAATTCTCGTAATCTATTCCGGTAATTTGGTCCAATTTGCTAAAAGAAATTGCCAACTTAAAATATATAATAAAAGGGTAATACAAAGAAATAAAGCTAACTGCGTGTTTCAAAACATTTAAATTACAAATAGTCACCATTAAAATGGATTGAAATAAGCGCGATGACTTTGATTTTGATATAGTAAATTTTCCGTTTTTGGATGGTGACGTTCCTCGTCGTGCTTCTTATGGTGTATACTTCTAAAATTTATGATAAGCGCGATGACTTTGATTTTGATATAGTAAATTGGTGACGTTCCTCGTCGTGCTTCTTATGGTGTATACATTTCGCAACTTATTAGGTTTGCTAGAGTCTGCAATCATGTTACAGACTTCAACGCTCGAAATAAATCTTTAACGGCCAAACTTCTCCAACAGGGCTATCGGTATCATAAACTTCGAAAAACCTTTTCTAAATTTTATCGTAGACACTATGAATTGATTTCCAAATATAATGTTGGGTTAAAGACGCTTTTAAATGAGGGTCTTTCGGAACCAGAATTTTATGGTGACTTGGTTTACAAATTTAAGAAACTTATAGGAAGTAATGATTTTTCTTTTCAGTTTAGAAAAATCATAACACGTTACAGACATATAGGTTATAACTTGAATGTTATGCGACAGTCTGCATGCTTAGTTTTTAACCCAATCACGGTTGATAACTATGCTGCCTTCTTTAATTGCACGCCGGTGGGTCGGGCGTTAGACTCTATGATGGCCCCGACTTAAAGCTATTCATTTTAGTTGGTTTGGGCTTGAGCTTCTTGTCTGTTGCTTGGCCCACCGGGGTCCAACTGATGTTTTTCTTTAGCTCCGGAGTTAGTAAGTTATTTGGCGCCCAGGGATCTCCATCGTCGGGCAGCTTACTGAATCTGTGAGTCCTGGTTTTTGATTCATCAGGATGTTTATCATGATTTATTTGTTTGTTCTTGATGATTCATTTACTAGTTAGAGATTCACCACGAGGACCGAAGAACTAACTAAATGTTATGAACCACTGCAGAAGCTGAGGGTGAGGTTACGGCCGTGTAAAATCGATTTAAACCCGCCAGTAACTTTGTGTTACTGATCGTTCCAAGTCGATACTTCTGTGGTGGTTCTTTTTGTTTTATGTCTTGGTGTTTAAAATATTTTTGTGCTGTTGGTGCCTTATGTATGTTTGCATATTTTTAGTTAAGTTAAGGTAACTGAGTGGCCACCTATTGGGAAAATAGCTGCTCATTCGGCTTACGAAATGTTTTCATGGTATAAGTGTAGTGACAAGAATTTGGGGTTTAGAGTCTTTCATTAATGGCTTGTTTTGTCCAAGTGGGGGGTTATGATATGCATAGTTTTCTTTAAAAATGTTAAATTAATATTGTTAATCTTTAAATGTTCCATGGTAACATACTGAAGATTTTATTTGTCTTGGTATTGTACTGTTTTTGACGAAAGCATCTAAATTTATTAATCTTTTGCAAACTTTATGCCTGTCAAACATCATATTTAAAATTGTTAATTGATAAGTAATTGATTATTGATCTTTGATTTCTAGGAATTTTCTAAATATAGTTTTCCAATAATTGTGATTTGTACTTTAAAGGTTAAAGTCATCTTCAGGCGCCATATTTGAAAACTTTATAAAATTCAACTGTCAACAGATTTTGATCATCTATATCTTTAAAGTAAAGTATTTCCAAATTATCCTGTTTAGTCCATATTGTTCAGAATTTCATCGAGAATTTATTTCTGTAAATGTTTTATTGCAAATAAGTGAATTTAGTTACATATTTTAAAGTAAAAGGTCGTTGTTTACATTTTTTCCCACGAAATTTTGTGTTGGAAACTCTTGTGGGATGATGTTGGATGGTTCCGTGGGTGCTTTCTTGTGGGAATTTTGGGACAATTGGGGTGCGGGCATTTGTGGGATATAAAAGGCTGCCGACTGAGTGTTGCTGGGGGCTTCTTTTCAGAACATTGTAGGGTACAGACGTGTTTTTGGTTAGCTCTTTGAAACTTTGTTTCTTTTCTAAAATCAGCATTATTTTTCTAAATTTGGATCTAAAAAGTAATTATTAGTAAATTTTGGCATAATTTAAGGAATTTTATCCAGTAAAATATATTTTGTCTTTGATCAATTTTAAATTTTAAGAGATTCATAATTCAGATAAATTCTTTCATCTATAGAATCATTCCAACATCATCCATATTGATGTAAAAATATTTGTTAATATCATAGTCACTGACACCCAGATCATTAATTTTGAAATCATATTTATTTTGCCATTATCAAAATAATTAAAAACCATGGAATTTCCATTTTTCTCATCATTTCACAGCCTTATTTAAATCTTAAGTTTGAAGCCCCAAATACCCAGCCTTGTCAAAGGTAAACCATAGTATCCTTGTGTCTGGCGTCCGTCGTCCGTCATGCTACCACATATGCATTAGGCAAACCAAAACAAGGTAGCCTCTGGTACCCCTAACCACCTACCCCGTGACAATTTGGTGGCAGCGGTGAAGATTTTTGTTTTGCCTATTTTTTTGTGTATGTGCATTGGCATACACAGAAGTCATTCAGTTGAAGCGTTAACAAATTATGGAGCGAGAAATGGTTTTGACAAGGCAACAGCAGAGAAGACAAGCTGTTACAAATGAACAGAATGCATCTCCTGGCTCTAATGGTAGCAGACCAATCCTGGGTATGGGTGATAGAGAAAACTTAGATGAACGGCCGAGGGATACACTGATGCTAAGCCGTGAAAACCCAGATGTCCGTGCACCAAGGGAATCTGTCTCATGGAGTATGGGTGATCATCAGCGTATCAGAAGTCAATCTCCAATGAGGACTGCTGAGCCCCTTTATAACAATGCCATGCATAACATACAAAATAAAGTATCCCAAATTGAAAATACCTTGCAATCTGTTACCGCAGAACTTCGCAATGTTGTTCAGAATTTCAGTGCCAGAAACACTGAAGCCAGGTCACGGGTGAGCATTGATCATACACATGATGAGGTCCCTAACAGACGTAGATTTAGGCCTAGAGGCAGAAACCATGCTTCAACGAGCAGTGACAGTGATGAGGAGAGCAGTGGCCTCGAAACTGCTTCTCATTCGCGTATTAGGAGTTCTCGAAGAAATCCGAAATTACCACCTTTCACCGGCAAAGAAACTTGGAAAGTGTGGTTCAATAGATTTGAAGAGGTAGCAAACAGGCAAAATTGGACCTCTGAAGAAAGACTTGATGAGCTTTTGCCTCGACTTCAGGGCGTAGCTGGCGAGTTCGTATACTCACAGTTGTCTCATGAAACACGGTCTGACTATTCTTCTCTATGCAAAGAAATAAATAACAGATTTAGAGTGGTCGAAACCTCAAAAGCATTTTGGGTTCAATTCAGTCATCGCAGTCAGAAATACGGTGAGACTGTCGAAGAATACGCGGCCGAGCTCAAAAAGCTTTACGACAAAGCACACGTGCGCAGAGATACCGAGACGAGACGCGAGGATCTGTTGCGCAGATTTCTAGATGGCCTTGTAGACGATAAGGCTAGATTTCACGTTGAGTTTATCAAAGAACCAACCGACATAGATGATGCAGTTTATCAGGTGGTTTGCTTTCAGCAGACTAAACAGAAGGTTAAAGGCTCAGACTTCAAAAATGTCATGTCAGTTGCTCATACAGACAGTGATAGTGACCAAGATGGGCAAACTGTCTCACGTGCAGCACCTGGAAAAAATAAGCACAGGATGATAGAAAATCAGTCGAAAGACACCTCAACTTCTGACACCGTGTCAAATAATGTAGAGAGCTTGAATACTGAAAAGCTTCGTGATATTGTACGGTCAGAATTGCAAGCTTTAAGCATAGGTGCCCAAAATCCTGTCAGTCGACCAAACAACCAGCCCACACAATTTCACTCTAAGGCTTTTGAGCAGCAGAATTACAGGCCGTACAATAACCGTAATCAGAATAACAGACAACAGTATCAAAGAAGGCCGCAAAGGGGTTCCTGTTATCTATGTGGGGAATTTACTCACTATAAGGTAAATTGTCCCCTTAACAAAGCCCAACCCCAGCAATCACAAACAGTAGACAATAATGGCAGCTCCAGCAGTAATGACACAAACCAGGGTTTAAACGGGAACGGACTGGCCCAACAGGCCTAGGTTCAGTCCAAAGTCAAAATGGCCTGACTCAAGATTCTTCAAAACCTGATGATCCAATACGACGGGGTATCCAATCATCTGATACCATTTATGTTTCCGGGTCAATTAACGGGGTCAAGGTCAATTTTGTGGTGGACACGGGCGCTGAGAAAACCGTGGTTTCGAAGAAGGTTTTTGACAAAATCAGTAAAAAGGACCAGCCAAAATTAGTTAAAAAGGGCAAGCTCTTGCATGCAGGTGGTCAAGCGATGACAGTCTATGGTAGATGCAAAGTGAACATAACACTAGATCAAGTTAGCTTACATGATGAGGTTGTTATTGCCGAAATCAATGATGAGGTGTTACTTGGCATGGATATTCTTAAAGGCAAGGATGGCAAACCAGCAGACATTATACTGAGCCAAAGTAAAATCCTCTTGAATGGGCATGAAATAAATTGTCAACACTATTCGCAAATTTGCGACAGAAAAGTAAGAGCTGCCGAAGACTATAAAATTCAGGGTCATACTGAGCAAATAATAGATGCATTTGTAGAGCGGTGCGAAAGTGATGACAGCTTATCCAGCTCAGATTTCATAGTAGAACCGTCAAGAAATTTCATAGAAAATTTCCCCCTTGTAATGGCCCCTTGCTTGATAGACATCAATTATGCACCCACAGTCAAGGTCAGGGTAATGAATCCTTTCCCCACAGAGGCTAGTATTAAAGCAGATACAATAATTGGCTATGCAGAAATTCTCACGTGCAAACCAGAAAGTTTTCAAGCATGTGAGAATGAGCAAGAAAAGGGTAACTCAAGCTCTGTGCGAGGTCTTAAGTTTTCAGATGTGCATGATGACCAGTTAGGTAGAGTAAATACGGTTAAGTCTGAGAACTTTTCCCATACTGATGCAACATCCAACAATGACCAATTTTCGCCGGCCCAATCTGAAAACCAAGAATGCAACATACCCCAGCACTTGCAACAATTATTCGATGAATCGTCTGAAGGCCGGTCACAAAAGGAAACTCTAGAAATTAAAAAGCTGCTATCCGAGTATCAGGACATATTTTCTAAACATGATGATGATCTTGGCCTAACCAGTCTTGCGGAGCACCGCATTGATCTGACAGACTCAAAGCCGATCAAACAGCCATTTAGGCGTGTCCCGCTTGCATTTGTAAATGAAGAAAAACAGGCTATTGACAAATTACTGAAACAGGGTGTAATAAGGCCATCCAGTAGTCCATGGGCATCACCACTTTGTCTCGTGCGGAAAAAAGATGGCAGTGTAAGGCCGTGTGTGGATTACAGACGACTAAACAAGGTTACAAAACCAGATGCTTTTCCTGTCCCAAAGGTTGATGAATGCATTGATGCAATCTCCGGTTCGAAGATTTTCAGTACTGTCGATCTCACCTGTGGGTACTTTCAGGTACCCGTCAGAAGCCAGGATATCCCTAAAACAGCTTTTGTTTCTAGACATGGCCTGTACGAATTTACATCCACCCCATTTGGAATGATAAATAGCGGGGCGACGTTCCAGCGGGTGATGGAGTTAGCCATGAAAGGTCTTAACTGGCAGATATGCATCATATACAGTATATTGATGACTGTATCATTTTCTCATCAACATTTGATGAGCACATTGAACGATTACGACTTGTATTTCAGAGATTTCGCCAGGCGAATTTAAAGCTCAAAGCGAAAAAGTGTGAACTCCTTAGAAATACGGTGACCTTCCTAGGTTTCAAGGTCACAGAAAATGGTGCATGTCCAGACCCAAACAATGTTGCAAAGGTTTTGCAATGGCCTGTGCCGGCCAATGTAACTGAGGTAAAACAGTTCCTTGGCTTATGCTCTTACTACAGAAAACATGTCAAACAATTTAGTATCATTGCTAAGCCATTATTTGACCTCACAAAGAAAGACAGCAAACTGGTCTGGAACAATGAGTGCCAATGTGCATTTGACACCCTCAAGAAAGCTCTCACAAGCAATCAGGTCATGGCATTACCAACAGCTAATGCGGAAGGTCTGATAATTGATGTAGATGCTTGCGACTACGGAATCGGCTGTGTGTTGAGCCAAGTACAAAACGGAGAGGAGAGAGTGATTGCCTATGGTAGCCGGTCACTGAACCGGGCTGAAACAAATTACTGTGTGACAGACAAAGAACTGTTGGCTATAAAATACTTTGTAGAATATTTCAGGCACTATCTTCTCGGTCAACACTTCGTAGTGCGTTCAGACCATCTTCCATTGAAATTTTTGTTTAGTATGAAGAATCCCACTGGACGCATTGCTAGATGGATCGAGATCCTGTCTGGATTTGACTTTGAAGTTCAATATCGCAGAGGTTCTCGACATCAGAATGCTGATAGTATGAGCAGGTGTAGAAATCCAAAAGATTGCTCGTGCTCAGACATTGACAATGACGAAAGTCTCAAATGTGGGCCATGCAAGAAGTGTTTGAAGAGGGCCGAGCAGATGGATTCTTCCTGACAGAAAATATCAAATTATCCCATGCATCTAGATGTTCTGATTCAGACTATAGCCAGGAAAATATGGCAAGAGGAGTTATGTCCCTTCTAGCCTGTGTGACAAAGCATGTTGCTTTGATATTCACAATTCTGATATCCTTATTTCTTGTAACAGGTGAAGGCTGTAGACTTCTACCCCAATTTTATCTTTTCTGTGGTACATGTCTAACCTTGACTGTTATAGCTGAGAAGAGAAAATCACTGATGTGTAGAGTTAGTGCCGTACTCGTACGCTACCTGAATGCGCTTTTGCTCAGGGGAGTTGAGTGCACTGGGACTCTCAATCACACTTTACAGATTCTTATGAAAAGAATCGGACTTGCTAGTATCACTATGATGTGAGGTTGGCTGCGCTAAAGACTGGACTGCAATGTCGTGCTGCTACCACGAGGTCCAAGTCCCAAGCGCTAGACAGCTGGTTACCATGGTCAGATGGGTACTCAACTGAAAACCTGCGAGAAATGCAGGACAAAGATGTTAACATTGGACCTATTTTTAGGTGGTTTAGCTCAGGAAGTAAGCCTGAGGGAAGCATAGCGGCTTCATCTAGTCCGGAGACTAGGCATTATTTGCAGTGCTGGGATGCACTGGTGTTGAAAAATGGCATTTTAATGCGGAAATTTCAGAAAAAGGACGGGTCGGGTGAATACGACCAATTATTAGTCCCTGCATGTCTGAGAAAAGATGTACTTTTTCAGATGCACAACAGTCTTCTGTCTGGACATTTAGGTCAGAAGAAGACAAAGGAAAAGCTTTTACAGTGATACTATTGGTATCAGGTCAGAGAAGATGTGAATCTCTGGGTATCACGGTGTGACATATGCGGTGCCAATAAGCCTCCAGTACACAAACCGAGAGCCCCTTTAGGGAGCATGCCGGTGGGAGCACCCTTGGACCGCTTGTCCACAGATCTACTTGGGCCATTTCCAAGGACACAGAGGGGCAACCGATATGTGTTAGTTGTCAGTGACCAGTTTAGTAAATGGGTCGAAATAGTTGCGATTCCAGACCAGACAGCAGAAACCACTGCTAGGGTGATCTTGAATGATGTCATAGCCAGATTTGGATGTCCCATTTCGATCCATAGTGACCTAGGTGGTAACTATGAAAGCAGAATATTTAAGGAACTTTGTGACTTGTTAGAAATAAAGAAGAGCCGAACATCAGTAAGAAATCCCAAGGGCAATGGTCAAACTGAGAGGTTCAATAAGACACTTGTCCACATGATACGGGCGTACCTTACTGGTGAGCAAAATGAGTGGGATTTGAACTTAGGTTGTCTCGCAGCTGCCTACAGGGCAACTCCGAATGAAAGCACTAAAATGACTCCCAATCTGTTGATGCTAGGTAGGGAAGTAAGACTTCCTGCAGAAGTAGCCTTTGGTAGTACAACCATGTCCGGTGAAAGTGTCTCATCCTATGGTGAATATGTTGAGAAACTGAAGGCAAATATGCAGAGGGCTCACAATTTCTGCAGGAAGTATCTGAAAGAAAGTGCAAAAAGACAGACGGATATTTATGACCACAGACAATTGTTACACAAGTATGAAAAGGGCGATCTTGTCTGGTTCTTACAAGCAACGAGAAAAGAAACCATCTGTCCGAAACTGCAGATGCCGTATGCTGGTCCCTTTCTGGTTAAAGAAAAGCTTAGCAACCAGAATTACATTCTGCAGTTTGCCAAGGATGGAGATACCAGAGTCATTCATCATGACAAATTGAAGCCGTACACGGGCGACAGTCCACCAAAGTGGATTGTCAGTGCGAAGAAATCTCTTTAAGAAGACAACTCTCCTCTCTTGTTCCTATCCAAGCTGTATTAAATCTCTCGACTTATTCCAGGATGGAAGGTTACATAGTGTCAGAATGTCATGGTCAAATTCAAGATTCATACTCTGTGTATCTATGTGCATAGAAACATGTTTTGAAATTTCAGGAGGTTGTGCTTGTGAAGAGCCAGAAAATCTGATCAGCTCCATTACAACACTAATCAATGGTGTCACATTGATGGGAGACTATGATGGTCAGCTGTTGATTGTTAAAAATTGCTGGTAGAAATAAACCGTATAAACTGACATGTGTTTGCTGTTCATTTAACAACCCTCCATAGTGACATAGTCTATGATGTTCTATGGTACCGCGCAAATTGAATATCTACTATGCAGATTTTCTTGTTGCAGGTGTTGAAGTACTATAATGGCTAGCACAAATCCTGATGTTACCATGAAGGCGGAAGGTTCTATGGAAACCAAATCAAACCAAGCTCAAGGTCTAACTAGTCAACTTGAAGGTTCTACCCATACTATGGCAGGCTACACATATAATGCGGCTGTAGATCTGTTTGTCCTACAACATAAAACAGATGAAAATGCTGGCTTGAGAAGACAAATAAGCAAGGTGATGGCTAAAAGATGCAGACTGTTGGAACCACCAGTCCTGTGGATGCTAGAATCAACTTGTATTGTGATGACCTCTATATCAGGGAGAAGCCTTCTGATACTCAATCTAGAAAATAGATGAAGTGCAAAATTGTCCAATCATGAATTGTGAGAGACTACCTATGAGTTTGTGAACAGTCATGCTAATGAACCGCAATATCATATTGATGATCTATTGCAAAAATTAGTCGAAACCTATCTGCCATGGCATAAAACAGCCAAATAACTGTAGATGCTTATCACAGATGTTTCGATGCTAGTCAACAAATTGTGTGTATACAGAAAATATAAAACTTTACCATTGACCGGCAACAGTGAAGAAAATCCGGGTTAAAAGGGCAAAATATCACAGTCATGCAGTCGTCCAGCGACACAGTAAATACATGTATATCACAAAGCACTTAATCCTTATTGTCTGCAAATTGCAAGTATCACAGAAATATGACGGTTGACCAGCAACCTTGCTATCACAGACGCCATGATTGATATGTACATACCTAGATGCGGTATTCAGTTGAGGGTGATTTTGTACAAGATGTTATCTGTATCTATAACGACATTGAATGAGAAGCTAGAGTGTCCAAGATTTGTTGTTCCTTCCCCCCCATCACCCCACAATGGTCCTCTATATGTCAGTGACTATGGTTTAAGTAAACATGTTTACAGGGATGTCTTATGCTTACAAACACTTCTGCTTCCAGATTAAAATCCAGCCAATCCAACCATGTCATCATCAGTGGTAAATTTTGAGGACTTAGACGAAGACAGTCTGAAGAGGTTGCGTCATCGTGGGCGGGCAAACCGGTGCAACACTTGCCTTGCGGATGAGAACAAGATGGTGATCCTAGAGAAGGGGCGCATGGAGGCACACATCTACCGGGAACATATTCCCTTTGCTAGAGCACCTTTCAGGTGTACCCTCTGCCAATTCAGGTGTAAAGACAGACAGACTCTGAAGGACCACACTATCAACTATAAGCCTCACGTGAAAGCTGTTAAAGTGGCCGCGTGTCCAGTTACTGATGATTGCTTAAAGGAGAGCCTCAACCCGTATATCGTATCCGAAGAAGACTATCATGTATATTCACAGGAGGAATCTGTCAAAGTATGGCATGAACAGAGGCAGAAGAGGTCAGGTCCTAGAGAAAGCACAGCATTCCTAGACGGGGCTTTAGCAGAGACGATAAATGATGCAGATCTGCAAACAGTGCTGCCAGATACACAGCAGCAGGGGCATACCACAGATGGAGCAGCTCAGGGGCAAGCAGATTCAACTGACCAAACTCTCCAGATTCTATCCAGCCTGCTCAACAGTGGTCTACTTCAACTCGGTCCCGGGTTTGATGTTGCGTCACTGCAGGCGGCTGTTCCCAACCAGGAACAGGGCTGTGAGCAGACAAAAGTTGACAAACCAGACGAGACTGCTGCAAGAGCTAGTGCTACACCAGTGCAAGATGAGACGGAAATACCACCGGGTTGGTCACCCACAACCGCCTTCAAAGCCTCGTTACCTCCTAGAACAGAGACGAAAAGTCATGATGATTCTGGCCCCATTGACTTGACAAGGAAGACGGTACCACCTCCTCCCGCACATGGCGGGAAGTCAGCCCAACCAGTCCCCAAAGCACCTGGTGCCCTTGACCTAACAACATCTAAGGAGGTCACAGAGGATATCAGAGGCCAGCTGTTGGAAGATCCTCAGGCCCAAACACTGGACGAAGATGTCAGGCATGTCAGGGCAAGGTCTGAAGACCCCGAGGCTAAAGAAGGTGCCGCCTCACCCGCCCATAGCACTGGGTCCAGTTATTCTAGCAGCTTCTCATCTTTAGCTGTGGAGGGTCACCTTGAAGATATAAAGAAGCTGGTCGAAGATAGGACCAAGACGTTAGAGAATGAAGTCAACTCGAACTCCCGAACTATCTGGCAGCTTGAGAAGGTGATACGGGAACAGAGTGAAATGCTTAAGACCATGCAGGCAACGTTGAGTACTTTCGTAAGCTATACCCGTGGATACAATAGAGAAGAGAGACGACTACAGGAGAAGAGAGATGGAGACCGGAAAGCAGAGAGGGAGGAAGACCTGAAGAAGTTAGAAACACTGATCAAATGCCACACCTCAAAGAGGAAGAGAGATGATGACGAGAGCCCAAAAGAGAACTCCAAGATGAAGTCTCTACTTGGAAATGTGTACCCAAAGAACAAAAAACAAAGGAATTAAATGTGAAAAGGAACTTAATCATTAAAATAAAATGTGAAAAGGAACTTAATCATTAAAATAAATGTGAAAAGAAACTGAATTGTTCAAAAAATGTGACTAGGAATTGAATTATAAGAAAAACTGAATGGACTGTAAAGTGTAAAACATATATAATCATTGAATTGTTGTTGAAAAACTTGTGGACAATTTCGTGTTCACATGACTGATAAGTTGGTGTGGCACTCATGTGATTTTGAGTTTGACAGACAGGTTGGAAAAATGATTGGATGCAAGGCTTTACCGAGCACCGTTTCATTTTAGCCGAAATGTCTGATAAATTCAATTTCACATGAAGCCATGCAAACATATAAGTATCATATGGTATTGCAAAGTAAATTTTGAGAAATGTTGGTCTTCATGGATTTTGAAATAGCTTAGCTTAATTTAAATTCATATGTCTTGTTTGACTTCTTAGTCAATCCAGAATTTCATATTATATGTTTCAATTTCTTTTAGTAATTGATATTGCTTCTTCATAGTGATACCATGTGATATCCAAATATTAAAGGGTGTCAGTAAACTAAATGTATTCATTGAAAGTTAACAGGTATACATCTATTCCTGAGCTTTATGTGTTGGCTCAATTATGATGCTCTTGATGGAACATTGTGTTCTATTTTTTTTTGCATTTTTCGGAACATAGTGTTTATTGATTATTTGTGTTAGTCGGAGCTTTAACACATAAAGTGGGGGGTAAATGTAGTGACAAGAATTTGGGGTTTAGAGTCTTTCATTAATGGCTTGTTTTGTCCAAGTGGGGGGTTATGATATGCATAGTTTTCTTTAAAAAATGTTAAATTAATATTGTTAATCTTTAAATGTTCCATGGTAACATACTGAAGATTTTATTTGTCTTGGTATTGTACTGTTTTTGACGAAAGTATCTAAATTTATTAATCTTTTGCAAACTTTATGCCTGTCAAACATCATATTTAAAATTGTTAATTGATAAGTAATTGATTATTGATCTTTGATTTCTAGGAATTTTCTAAATATAGTTTTCCAATAATTGTGATTTTGTACTTTAAAGGTTAAGGTCATCTTCAGGCGCCATATTTGAAAACTTTATAAAATTCAACTGTCAACAGATTTTGATCATCTATATCTTTAAAGTAAAGTATTTCCAAATTATCCTGTTTAGTCCATATTGTTCAGAATTTCATCGAGAATTTATTTCTGTAAATGTTTTATTGCAAATAAGTGAATTTAGTTACATATTTTAAAGTAAAAGGTCGTTGTTTACATTTTTTCCCACGAAATTTTGTGTTGGAAACTCTTGTGGGATGATGTTGGATGGTTCCGTGGGGGCTTTCTTGTGGGAATTTTGGGACAATTGGGGTGCGGGCATTTGTGGGATATAAAAGGCTGCCGACTGAGTGTTGCTGGGGGCTTCTTTTCAGAACATTGTAGGGTACAGACGTGTTTTTGGTTAGCTCTTTGAAACTTTGTTTCTTTTCTAAAATCAGCATTATTTTTCTAAATTTGGATCTAAAAAGTAATTATTAGTAAATTTTGGCATAATTTAAGGAATTTTATCCAGTAAAATATATTTTGTCTTTGATCAATTTTAAATTTTAAGAGATTCATAATTCAGATAAATTCTTTCATCTATAGAATCATTCCAACATCATCCATATTGATGTAAAAATATTTGTTAATATCATAGTCACTGACACCCAGATCATTAATTTTGAAATCATATTTATTTTGCCATTATCAAAATAATTAAAAACCATGGAATTTCCATTTTTCTCATCATTTCACAGCCTTATTTAAATCTTAAGTTTGAAGCCCCAAATACCCAGCCTTGTCAAAGGTAAACCATAGTATCCTTGTGTCTGGCGTCCGTCGTCCGTCATGCTACCACATAGGCATTAGGCAAACCAAAACAAGGTAGCCTCTGGTACCCCTAACCACCTACCCCGTGACATAAGTACCTGATTGTTGGTTTGGTTTTTTCCCACCTTGGTTTTTGGAGTGGGAGTCTTTTTCTGATTGCGCCTTTTCCTGATCTTTGCCTACTTGTCCTTTTTTGTTACCAGTGAACGGCAATCGTCAATCTCAAGATTGGCATATCAAATTTGGAATTCCAAGTTGGACACATGTCAATCTTAAGTTTGACAGGATTCCAAATCGGCTCGCAACAAATGCACTCCGTTTGCCCACTTTCCCTTGATTTAGCGTACTGCCCGGACCAATCCGATCACTCTTAAAATTTCTAAATCAAGTACGCCCATGGTCAACTTGTCAAAATCAGAATAGTTTACTGGTGAAACGTCGAACTGACAATACCACACCAGGGGGGATGGGGCTTGACCGGAGGGGATTAGTCCCGAGCTCTCACAAGAGAAGTAAAAGTAAATTTAGACACACAATCATCTGACAGTTCAGCAGAAGAGATCAGAGAATCAGGGAGTTCATTCCAATCTCTAATAGTCTGGGGGAAAAACCTGTGTAAATAGGCATTTGTACTTGCTGAAGGTATCTGAAATGCCAAGGACTGTTGATTCCTACAACGCCTATTTTTGGGGATAAGGTCATCCGTGGGTATTTTTGCTCTCCCTTTTAGACCTTTGTAAAGCAATATAATTCTATCATCCTTCCTTCGTTTATGCAGGGATTCCCATTTTAGTTTTTTAAGGATGTCAGTCATACTACCTTTTTCATATGTATAGTTCCTAGTTACAAACCTAGCCGCACGCTTTTGCACTTTCTCCAAATCATCTATCAGACCTTCATAATGAGGGTCCCAAACTGAGCTACCATATTCAAGAATAGGTCTCACCAGACCTTTATAGGCAGCTTCTCTCACATCTTGGGGGCAAGAAAACAGATTTCGTCTAAAAAAACCAAGGGTCCTATTGGCTTTGGTGCACACATTGCTGATGTGAGTGTTCCATTTTAAATCCTTAGTTATTGTTACACCAAGATATTTGACACTTTCAACATTTTCCAACACAGTACCCTCAAGCTTGTAAGAAGCCTGAATTTTACTAGTACGTTTATTCGTCAGCTGCCTCATGTTGCACTTGACGGGTTGGAATCTCATACCCCATTTCCGGACCCAACTACCTAATCGATCAATATCCTTCAGCAAAGAGTCTGATTTCCGATTCAATATCCGAGGTGATATCATTCATATGCAACGAAAACAACAAGGGACCAAGAACGCTGCCCTGTGGGACACCAGATACAACAGGAGCACAGTCTGATTTAACGCCATTAACCACAACGCTTTGTTGTCTATAGCAAAGGAAGGCATCGATCCATTTAATTGTGTTTCCACCAATTCCATAACTAAACACTTTGCTTTTAAGGAGTTCATGCGGAGGAGTGTCAAAAGCTTTTTCAAAATCCAAGATAAATGTATCAACCTGACCTTGATTATCTAAGATTTTTGCCCAATCATCAATCACTGTAGCTAACTGGGTTTCACAACTATGGGATTTTCTGAATGCATGTTGCCTGTCTGACAAGAGATTATGATGATCCAAATGAGACATGATATTAGAACACACTATATGTTCTTAAAGTTTGCAGGGTACGCAGGCCAAGGAAACTGGACGATAGTTGCAAGCAAGAGACCTGTCAGCCTTTTTGAACAGGGGACAAATGTTTGCTAAAGACAATTCTTTGGGGATTTCACCCGAGTCTTTTGACTGTTGAAAAAGATGTGCAAAAACAGGACCTAGCTCAGATGCCAATTCCTTAAGGACTCTGGGATGAAGCTAATCAGGGCCTAAAGCTTTTGACGGGTTCAAACCTTTGAGAAGTTTTGTTACACCTTCTTTAGATACCACTATGTCTTCCATGAACGGGGCTTTTCTATTCAAAAGAGGGGCCTGGCTATGTTCAGTTTTGGTGAACACATCCGTAAACTGATCATTGAATTCACCAGCCTTTTCAAAATCTGATTCAGCAAGACCACTTCCATTTCGCTTTTTCAAAGGGGGTATACCTTGAACATCTTTTTTCTGACTATTTATGTACCGATAAAGATCTCTTGGATTAGCCTTAACATCACCGACCAAGTTATTTACATGCAATTCATGCTGTTTTCTGATATCTGCTTTGATATCTCTTCTCAAAGTTTCAAATTTTGTTCTTAATTTTGCACTCCCAGTTTTCTTTGCTTTAGCGTGAGTTGCATTTTTTCTGCGAATCTTTCTTCTTATTTCAGGAGTTAACCATGGGACTGAGGAAACTGAGCGACTAGTCTTTGATGGGATATGTTTATCCACTGAATCCTGGATAAAAGATGTGATCAAATTAAAGTTTTCTTGAACCGACCGTGTGCCAGAGTAACCGTTGAAATATTTCTCCTTTGCAAATTTAAGGGCATCAGCTTTCATAGATTCATAATCACCTTTCTGATATTTATACACTTTTCTCTTAGGTTTCTTGATGGGGGGAATAACTATTTTCAAAGTTCCAGAGACAATGTCATGATCACTAAGCCTGACGGGGGAATGGATATCAACAAATTGTCCGGGAAGTGAAGTGATAATCAAATCCAATGTGTTTTGTCCTCTTGTGGGGAAGTGCACTACCTGTTCCAATTCATGGTCGCTAATGAGTTCTTCCAACTTGTAGGTTATTCGGCACCCATGGATCTCCATCGTCGGGCAGCTTACTCATTTTGTGAGTCCTGGGTTTTGATTCATCAGGATGTTTATCTTGATTTATATGTTTGTTCTTGATGATTCATTTACTAGTTAGAGATTCACCACGAGGACCGAAGAACTAACTAAATGTTATGAACCACTGCAGAAGCTGAGGGTGAGGTTAGGCGCCTGTAAAACCGGTTTAAGCCCGCCAGTAACTTTGTGTTACTGATCGTTCCAAGGCGATACTTCTGTGGTGGTTCTTTTTGTTTTATGTCTTGGTGTTTAAAATTTTTTTGTGCTGTTGGTGCCTTATGTGTGTTTTCATAGTTTTAGTTAAGTTAAGGTAACTGAGTGGCCACCTATTGGGAAAATAGCTGCTCATTCGGCTTACGATATGTTTCATGGTATAAGTACCTGATTGTTAGTTTTGTTTTTTTTTTTTCACCTCGGTTTTTGGAGTGGGAATCTTTTTCTGATTGCGCCTTTTCCTGATCTTTGCCTACTTGTACCTTTTCCTATCAAGACAATTTGGTCGAAATGGAGGACAGGAAATGAAATTTGACATTAGCCGCACTGGCGAAAGGAAGATTTTCTGCCACGAAAAACCTTCGGTTTTATCAAAATCAATTTAAAATGCAGTGAACGTCATACAAGGGCTATTACATATTTCTTTGAACCGTTTTAAACTTAAAACATGAACAATTATAGCAAATGAGTTCAAAAATTCGAAATAATATCTTCCTTTCGTGTGAAAATCTTCCTTTCGCGAAAGGAACGTTCCTTTCGCTATGTAGTCATACCGGTTAACTGGTGGACAGAGACCTGTGGGCAGATATTCCTGCGGTAAATTTAAGATACGTCATAAATGTGCATCTATCAACTACTGTCTTTTGTCACATGATAGTGCAACCTTTCTTGACTATTTTGCTACATTGTGTGTTGTAATCAGCTGCTGTTTTGCCATAAAATGGCCAAATTGCGGATGAAGTGATTTTTGAATAATAATTTTTTCATTGTTGAGCGATTTTGGGGTGTCTATAAACAGTGAAAAATACCGTTCTTGGATGCTGGCTAACACCCTATTATTTGCTGCACTTGTACACAGCCTGGGGCGATATCTCGTCTGCTGCGTGTGTTGGGGTCCACTATATATGAGTTAGGAAGCATATGAATGAGTCTTTTTGCGGAGGGGGGGGGGGGGGCTAACTACAATGGGAGTCTATGGGAACGATAATTATACGGTTGCTGAGGCTATCCGCGCGACGGTCGTGCCGATAACGCTGCATATCCACACGACCGTCATGTCGATAAGCCGCGTTATCGGCAAGACAGTCATGCGGATAGCCTGTACGGGCGATAATTATTGCTATCGGCACGACAGGAGTATGAGATTGTCTGAAAACATTTTTCATCAGCAAAATTTACAAAATGCATTAGAAATAGCATTGTTATAATGCCCAAAAATATTTGCACTGGCATTAGCATTAGTTGAGAAAGCATAAGCATCAGTTGAAAAACAGCTAATGAATTGGTAATGCATTGGCATTAGTTTATGCATTGCCCAACCCAGTTCAAAGGCATCAACATAGCTAAGGCCCAAGGACAAGACAGGATTGCAAATATCATGTAAATAAAAGCTGTTCCACAAGATGTAGCTCTACGACTGCGGTGGCAAAATCAACGCTTGGCTGCGAGACTTCTGAAAAAAAAAAACCCCAAAAAAAACAAGAAGACGAACGAAGTTGTGGATGGCGAAGAATCAGATTCCGTATGTGATGACTCTGGTGTCCCACAAGGTCCTTTTTTCTCCTACTATTCTTATGCCATATTAACGAACTTCCTGACGCAGTGAACCCAATAGTTCGCATGTTTGCCGAAGACTGTCCTCTTTACCGCAACATCCGAAACATGGCTGACCATTTTGCCAGTGATAATAAATAAAAATTAAAACTGAGATCCTTTAAGAGCAGTGAACACATTAATTAGGAAGGGGATGGGCCATACCGCGGTTTCGACTAATAAAGTCTCGTCAGTGACCCTTTAGATTTGGCAACATGGAGGAACTGGCTTTTGTGCGAAACGTCCAGGAGCCCATACCAACTCGGCCCATACCAACTAGGTCTGAATCTGAATCTGAATCTGAATAGTTTACTGGTGACACGCCAAATGACATAATTTCACCAAGGGGTTCGGGTGGGGGAAATTAGTCCCTTGAATGCACGAGTGAAGCGAACTTGGACACACAGTCATCAGACATTTCAGCAGAGGAGATAAGTGAATCAGGGAGGTCATTCCAGTCCCTGATAGTCTGTGGAAAATAACTACTTTTGTACGCTTCTCTGCTAGCTGAAGGTATCTGAAAAGCTAAAGAGTGTTTATTTCTACAACGCCTATTCTTTGGGATAAGGTCATCTGTTGGTATTCTGGCTTTACCCTTTAGACCTTTGTCTAAATCAACGCTTGCCCAGATAGCATGACAACGTTGGCCCAACGTAGGATTTCGGTAGTGTGCTACGTTGGCCCAACGTCGGTTGCTTACGTTGGCGCAACGTCATTTTGCTCATCGGGCCTCCGTTGGGCCAACGTGTTAGGGCAACATTGGGCCAACGTAGGTCAAAGTGTACTGATATCGTCGATTCAACGTTGATTCAACGTTGGGCCAACGTTACATTTTAGTTGGCTTATTGTTAGTTAGCTTATCGAATGCCAACCTTTAATAGTAACGGTGCCTTAGTGCACTAAATGTTGAAGTTTGCTAGCAGTAAACTGAAATAGACAAAAAAGACTGCACGTGTTTCGGTATCTTTATTAGAAATACATGTATCAAACAAACATATATTCAAGTAGATCTGTTCCTTTGTCTGGCTGCGCGGATGAGTCCGTTGTTTTCCTTTGTAGCCGTCGTCATTTTTAAGGCTGTTCCTTTTCCGATTGTGCGGTGACTGCGCATAGATATACAGGCCGATCTGTTTGTTAAGCCTGATCTGTTTCTTTGTAAGTCTGTGTGGGTGAGCTTACGTGAACGCACTTACTCGTCTGTTCATTCGCTGGTCTAGTGAATTCGCAGGATTGTCTTTTCCTACTATAGAGTGTGCAGGATGATTCTTCCTTGATAGACTGCGTAGATGTGCAGAAGGGTCCACTCCTTTGTTTGCCTGTTCGATTGTGCAGACCGATCTGCTCTCTTGTTAGACATTTCCATTTCTTTGTTAGAATGTGTATATGCTGATCTGGTTTGGGATGCGCAAACTGATCTTTTCTGTTTTAGTAGCAGTATCTTCATCACAGCACAACTTATATAAATCTGAAAATAAATCAATGAATAATATGCATCATTTATTTTTAAATGACATATTTATCTAATTTTCAAAACATGATAATAATGATGATACTTATAAAATATGGTTTAACAACATCAAAAATGAACATTACCAGAAAAACAAGAATAAAACGGAGAGAGAAAATAATTTACCATTTCTTTCCTCTGCAACATTTTCTTTGTGTCTTCAAACTGCAATAAGTACCTGTTGCTTATTTAGCCGCTACGCGAGAAAACTGGTTTTGGGGATTTCCGACCAGGTCTGACACCAACCGCCCTTTATACCCTCAAAAAACGATACAGACTAGAAGTATTGGCTATACGCAGAAGAGGAATAGTGCTATCCATGTAGCGACAACAAAGATGCTGATCAGCTGATCTACGCCTTTGTTTTCGCATAAAGAAAAATCCGGTTATCTCATGACGCGGCTCAATTATCCATAGATAATTGTGGCCACATATTCTGTTCTTCTGGGTATCATGTTTCAGATTAATTAGGTGAAAGCAGTAGGTGACCTGTGTTTTATGATAACAGTTAATTTGATTATACCTAATGTGTTTCTTATCTAAGCATGTGCATCAAAAAGCTAGAATAAGTGGGGAAAATATCAATGCAAACAAAATCCTATGAATATTTAATCTATTCTTCATTGCACCAAAAATAGTTATACATATTATTTAAAACAAAATTTGGGTTTCACATTATGTGTGCGATCAGCGTGTGCATCTACACAGTCAATCAGTGCAGGTGAATTACTATCTGAGCCCATGAGTGAGAAAACCAACAATCTGGGTCTCTGACCAGGTCCGACACAAACCAGACTGTAGAGCCGAAGAAGGTAGAAATTTCAGATTTAGAAAGAATAGGCAAATGTACTTTCTCTGGAGCGACAACAAAGGCACTCATCAGCTGTGCAGTTACTGCACAGGTGATAAGCGGCTAATCACTTATGCAGTAACTGCACAACTGCACCTTTGTTTTTTGCGTCTTTGTTTTCACATATACAGAATGTTGGTTCTCTGATGCAGCGGCTCACCTAGAATAAAGGTGATGCCATGAAAAAGTTTGCCTTTTGCGAATTTCACCATATGACAAGAAACAGGACAGTACACAGGTCCTTGAAATGTTAGATTTAGGATGAGACGGATTTAACATTTAGGCAGCGATAAGAAAAGCGCTGATCATCTGTAGGTTGACTGTGCAGCTGCTCTGTACCTTTGATTCTGCATTAGCAAAATGTGTGTTTTCTGGTTGTACACCACATTTTAATGGAATGTTGGTTTGAAGTAAGCCAACAAGTAAAACGGCTTAATTATATGTATGCAGAACAAAGATTGGTCAAATTCGGGAATACGTACGTTAGATTGAAACTGGAATGTCCTGGTCTACCTGCAACTTACGCTTGATCAGATAATGTAACAACTTAAACCTGATCAGATAATGTAAAGGCTTTTCTATAGTTGTTTTGTCCAAAGAGTTTGTATTATCACTTTTTTCGGGTTTGATGTGCTTACGTTGGGCCAACGTTGGGCCAACATTATACACATGTATGAACGTTTTAGGAAACCTACGACGTTAGGCCAACGTTGGGCCAACGTTACACATCTGTATGTACATTTGAGGAAACTTACGATGTTGGACCAACGTTGGGCCAACGTTACAATAATTGAAAGGAAAAGTTTTATTTTTTTCAATAAAAGAAAAACGTTTTCCCATCACTATCCAACTTAAGTATTATTTGACTGTCTAAATTAAACTAATAAGATTTTGTGTCACAAATGAGTCAACATAGATCCAACGTAGGCCCAACGTTACACTGCCAACGGTTAACCATTTACCAACGATGCGACTCTATGCCAACGTTGGGCCAACGTTGTCATGCGATCTGGGTGGCGCTAGGTACTATGACAACCTCATTGCTGAGTATTATAGGAAGTTATAAACATTGATTTGATAGAAAAAAAAAATAATTTTTAGTATTAGTATGATTGTAGATGACACATATTAGCACTTTTTTAGACAAGACACATTCTATCTAAAGTCGGAAAGTATAAACAGTATAACATTAGCTATGTATAGCTATTTACCTACTACAACATACTCGTATATTCCTTTAATTATACTCTAAAATTCACATTGTATGGGCCGAGTTTGTCATGGGCCGAGTTTGTTATAGGCCGAGTTGTCCAGTTACCGACCCACCCCCAAAAGTGGACGAAACGACCCGGTTAAACGGGTGCGTTCCTTTACCGGAATGGACCGGAATGGACATGATTACCGGAATGGACATCAAATTTACCGGAATGGACCTATATTTTTTATCCCAGGCCACTTAAATTGTGTTTTTCATTTGCAAATGGTGTAGGATGATATGAAAAGAAGCTAGATCAAGAAATCTTTAGTATCTGAGCTATTTTATATCGATCAGAAACTCAATAGTCGCGGAAGGTGGGGGGGGGGGGGTGCGACGGGTCTCGTTTTCTAACTTCTAACTAAATATTGGGCCATTTTGCTAAAACTGAATAAAAATATATGAATAGTTCATTGTTTAAAGGGGAAATGGAAAAGTTCTAACGATTACCCACAAGCTATGTTTTGCCCATGCATTCATTTTACATAAATATTTTCACCCCGGCGAGGCGGTTCTAACGCTTACCCACAAGCTACTGTCTAAAAACTTGCCTCTGATAATGGTTTTTCGCAGAAAATTTTTGTATGGGGGACGACAGAAAAAATATTTTAATGTCAAAATCTTGATCTTAGTTTGTCCTAATAGGACCTGCAAAAATTTTGAAAATCGGTGAACAAATAAAGTTTTTAAGGCCAAAATGAATTTTGCATAGGGATTTTGCATTGGCAAGGGAGATAATCGATGATCGTGAAAATGCAAATTTTTCGAGAATTTTTACCTGATCATGAAGATTTTGTCTCAGGTATGTCATTTGTTTCAATTTAAAGTAATTTTGAGCAATCATGATTAAATAGTTAGAATTTAAAATTTTTGCGGGAAAATATTTACCTCCCTTCCATGAGATTTTTGTACAGGCAATCCCTATTCAAAAATGTTTTTGACCAGAACTTTTTTATTTGTCAACCGATTTTCAAAATTTTTGCTGCATATTTTGCGACAAACTAGATGCTATATTGTGCCAAGAAAATATTTCTTCTACATTTGAACAGTTGTAAAATATCTGCGAAAAACCATTATCACACACTACGAGACAGACTTTAAGTTTTGCCCATGCATTCATCATACATGATATTTTTCAGCTGTAAAAATTCCATTGACTGTGGGTACACGTCAGAACCGCCCCGGCGAGGCGGTTCTTACGCTTACGCACAAGCTATGTTTTGCCCATGCATTCATTTTACATAGATATTTCCCAGCTGTAAAAATTGACAATTCCATTCGAAAAAAAAAAATATTAAAAAAAACAATATGACAATAGCTGTTTAGTAGGACGCAAGAAATCAACCAAGCTTTTATAATAAAACTTGTTATAAAAATGGAAGCAATGTTGAGTATAATGTATAACCCCTATTTGTTTCTCAAAAAATAGATTGTGTGTACTCGTTAAAACAGCCTCGCCGAGGCGGTTCTAATGTTTTTTGGAAGAAAAAAAATCTAACATTTTCCAATGAAATTTTCAATCTTTACAAATGAAAAAAATATCTGTATATTGCATGGGCGTGTTTTCGTATTGTGTAGCTCATAGAAACTTACATATGTACATGTATACGCAGCGCAATAAGCTTATGTCCTTCTGAGAGGCAACGTCCCAATATGACCCTAGCTTTTTAGTAGGACAATAAAGAAATTGATGAATCATTGAGGTTTCCACATCGCATTTTCCATATTTAAATTATATATAATAAACAAGCGTTTATATTTTATTATTATTTATTTATTTATACACTTTTAGTAAATCCTCGCATTTTGACAATAAGTTTATAAATGCGTTTAAGTATTTCATTATGGCTATGAATAAAAATATGTTGACCAGTATGTCTTAGACTCACAGTATTAAGAAGCGATTTATCAAATATTAGATATGGATATGTCACCTGCGTTCGTTGACACCTTTGTTAAATAGGTGTGAAAATAGAAGTTAATCTAAACAATATGGAATAGACAACTTCATTTACCTTAAATTGCACGGGCTATTTAAATTTATTAAAGCAAAAATGCATACGTATATTTAGAATACCATGACATTATATTCATATTAAAATTTTTAATAGTAACTTAATAATTTACTTCATTTTGCTTTGCACTAACATGTACAGCTTAAGCAACTTTTCCTCATTACACAGCTTGTCCATATGAAAACGCGTGCCATCCGTTAATTGCATCATCTAGCTAATATACATGTTTGTACAGGCAAAACCACAAACTAAAATTTATTTTGAATTATTATAGAAGGATAGAATAAATAAATAAATAAATAGGTGGCCGCGTCTCGACATGACTAATAACTGTTGAATGGAAACATCATATACAAATGAATAAGTAGAGCGAATCTGTTACACTGTAGTTGCTATCATAAAATAAATAAATAAATAAATAAATAAATAGGTGGCCGCGTCTCGACATGACTAATAACTGTTGAATGGAAACATCATATACAAATGAATAAGTAAGAATAGCGAATCTGTTACACTGTAGTTGCTATCATAAAATAAATAAATAAATAAATAAATAAATAAATAAATAGGTGGCCGCGTCTCGACATGACTAATAACTGTTGAATGGGATGTTAGCCAGCAAAATAAATAAATAAATAAATAAAATAAATACCTGTGGAGTGAATCTGCTGCACTGAAACTACTATCCTTAAAACAACACTTCTGACAACGGAAATCCAAGTTAGCCCCTGACCACGACTTAATCAATGAATGAGACATGGGCACACATTTTCTGTGCACCCAGTTCTTACAATTAACACATTGAATAGAGTCATCATTGCAATCATTGCAACACACAATGCACGGAAATTCAGCCATTTTCAGACTGTTTAGGGAACTCGTCCCAACAAGGGTTTATATAGGTTTTAATTTTTTTTATGGAATTTGTTTATTTTACTCAAAATTTTAACGTGTGAAATCTTCAATGACAACGATTAAAGACCGATGTAATTGGTGCTTTAAGCATTAGATAATCTAATTACCTTGAATGTGTCATTAAGCTTTGATGGGAGCTAATTGGGTTTGTGTGTTTAAGATCAAAGGTAATCAAAGAAAGAAACGACGAGTGTATTTAATTATGATGTTTATTAAAAAAAAAATAATAATAATAAAAAAACATAAATTGACATTCATACATATTGATATTTATTGTCATAAAAAGTTTTATTTAACATAAAATGACATTCATACATGTTTATGTGAAACAGCAAGTTTTCATGAGGACACGGTCTTGTAAGAAAGTAGAATGCCCCGAACAGCGAAGAAATATTTGCGCATTCCCTTCTTCTCATCGCGTTCACCAAAATGCACCAAGTCAGCATCATAGTCCGTCGGATACTTGATAGTTTTGAACGTAACGAATTCCTTCTTCAGTTTTAGTCTTAAACGTCTGTTGATTACTTGACGTTTTTCATCAAACACCGGTTTAGTAAGTCCTGGACTCTTAGAAAAGTTACCTCTTTCTGATATCTCAGAAACATACACTTTTTTAACACCAACACTTTTAAGTTTCTCGACATATTCTAGAACTTCCTTCACAATATTTCCTGGCGGGGAGAACTTGGTAATGGAGTTACCACCAAGACACCAGAAAACAACGTCAGGCTGGAATTTTATCATGGCGTCCCAGGAACTTTGCGGGAAAGGTTTCAGTTTCCCACCAGGCTGACCGAAGAACCCTACATCTCCAGGTATCTGAAATATAAAAAACAACGATACATTAAAATGTTACATGTTGCAGCCAATTCAATAATTATCATGTTTTGAACGATAAGCGGATGTCTCGCATTGAGTCACGTCAAATGTGTATTAAGTACATGTGAAAAAATACAAGTACAATTCATATTATGTGCATGTTTATTATTTTGTCATAATTTATAAACCTGAGATGAAACAAAAGACGAACTTTACTGCTCAAACACTAAAACATTAATATAAATAGTATTACATGTAGTTGCAACGTGGTCGGTACATGCATTATACTTTGTCACGAGGTTCGATTAATTAAAATTTATAGATTGCATATATACATGTATAAATGAAAAATATTTTATTTTACTAATACCTTTAAGTCATGCTTGCAAAATCTTTCAAGATGGGTGATATAGCTATCTCCAAACAAGGCGAATCGAGTCATAGTGATGCTTCAGTTGATATGTGAACGTTGAATTTTGGACCAACATTTTATAGTTACAAGATACAATTTAGTGAGCGATGTCATATATTTCTAGTGACCAGTGTCATGCAAATAATTATTATTTTGATTAATTATTATTAATATTATCCACTGAACACTATTCAACTTGCAATTTGTAATGCAATCATGATAACGTGTTGGTGATAATGGGCGTCGGTGAAGACGAGCTGACTGATTGGGCCATATCTTTTTTGCATATGGGGAAATTTTCTATTATAACATAGATAATGTCTTATTTATCACATACAATTGGGTTTAGAAGAAAAAAAATAAAGAAAAAAGGAAAATATAGGTCCATTCCGGTAAATTTGATGTCCATTCCGGTAATCATGTCCATTCCGGTCCATTCCGGTAAAGGAACGCACCGCGGTTAAACCTCTTCGGAAAGATTTTTGACGAGACACAGTCTAAATATGGTTGACCGAAGACACTTCCCCCTTCGTAAAGTGAATTATTAAGCAAATTCCCATAAGATCGTCAAGTTACAGATATTCTGAGCCTATAGAATGAGGAAGTAGAATGTCTAGATTAAGGTGAATTTACAGATTATGAAGTTTCTTCTTCGTGCTGTTGACGATTTGTCGCATTCACTTTTAATTTGACAGTTCGAGTTTCTGTGATCTGTTACCAGATCATCGCAATTAGTCTGGTTAGTCATCAGCAGCAATCCAAGACAGTCATGATGTATCGGATCGTAAACAACCTAGTTGACATTTCTGCCGAGCATTACCCGACTCATTCTGGCACAGCAACTAGAGGATATTGGAGCCGAATCCTGGGACGATGCTGTCCCCTGGAGTTGCGCACTTAAGCATTGTTTGACCGTTTAGATTATAAGAATCCGGGACGTTTCGCCCCCAAACCATTTCGCCCCCTAGTCGTTTCGCCCCCAAGACGTTTCCCCCCTAGTCGTTTCCCCCCTAGTCGTTTCGCCCCTACTAGTCGTTTCGCCCCCCTAGTCGTTTCGTCCCCCTAGTCGTTTCGCCCCCTAATATATAGATATAGTATAATTACCTTATGTACATCATTTTGCTTCATGTAAATAATTATGCTAGGCAATAAAAAATTCAAACTTGTATAGTAAAGTATTATTAAGTTGTTCACTTGGGCAATCAATGCTGTAAAAGAGTTCGTTTGCAAAAGACATGTCATTTCGCTGGCTTTTGTAAATTAATATCTGGAAAGAAATTTATGATGGAGCATCGTTGCCCTGTCACGTCAGCCTAAGGGTAAGGTGTATGGGTACTTTTCACTTAGTTACCGGCCAGTACCGGGCCATTAATAAGTATTGGCAGAAAAAGAAATCATGGGTTCAAAGTAAAGTGCCTTTGGAATTCTATTACAGTTACGTGCCAAATCAATTTCCGCAACGACGAAACCTCCGTAGAATTCAATGTATTTTAATGTGTACTAAACTATCATGTTTCTTATTTTAAACTTATTTTTATGAGTTTGGTATCATTTGATAGGCAAATGAATTATGCAATAAACCACATATTTTCGTTAAATTCTATCCATGCGTTTTAAAGCTGCAAATAATTAAAGAGAATGTAAGAATTTTTCGACAAATGTTTGGCAACATTGCTATTGACGCCAATAAATAATAAATAAATAAAAACAAAAAATATGAATGGTGCTTAATGACTTAGAACTTCTTATATACCCGATAATCGGTCAATTAAAAGAAATCGCTGAATAAAAGATAATTAGATTTAAAATTCCACTGAGTCATTAAGTTCTTTTAAAGACAAAGCCTGCCGCATGCCGACAAAACCATAGGATTCGGAAAGCAATCTTTGATTAAAGAATCTATTTTTCACACTTTAGTTAATCATCCTTCAGAAGTCGGTGTCAATAATTAATGACATTAATTCTGCGCATTATTATACCGTAAGTTTTTCACACCTTCACTTTATTACCACACCAAACCTGATATCTATCTATCTATCTATCTATCTATCTATCTATCTATCTATCTATCTATCTATCTATCTATCTATCTATCTATCTATCTATCCTAATAAACTTTGACCTTAATAAATAAATAAATAAATAAATAAATAAATAAATAAATAAATAAATAAATAAAAATTGGGGGCGAAACGACTAGGGGGGAAATGGTATTGGGGGCGAAACATCTAGGGTATTGGGGGCGAAACGACTAGGGTGGAAAATAGAGGCGAAACGACTAGGGGGGAAACGACTAGGGGGGAAACGTCTTGGGGGCGAAACGTCTTGTGACCGATTATAATAGAAGCAATTTCTGGATAAAACAAATAATCACCTTTTTGCATGAACATGTAATGCATACAATTACCAAAAGAAATTATGAAAATGTCAAAAACTTTTTTCTGAATTTTATCATAAGTAAAGCTACCCCCATGTTTATCCCTGACGTCAAAGGTCACATGGAGTTGCGCACTTGATTTATTTGACATCATTAGATGGCTTTGTTCAAGAAATATGGTATTGTAACAAATATTTTTTGTGAAATTTGTCATGTTTCTAGTTGATTAGCCACAAAACGATGGAATAAAGCAGCCCCATGCACAATTAATTTGGCCTCGAAGCAATATGTACCGGAGACGCAACTACAATACCATTATCAGAAAAATTACCTGTGCGTTGTCGAGTCAAAATCCAGGTAAATGAAGCAATGATTTAGATAATAATCGGTCGCTATAAGAAAAAAAATGATAAGCCTGTTTATTGCAACATTTTCCTTCGTTTTTACATCGTCAGACGATTATGGAAAATTGAAATAAACATACGAATTGAATCGCAGTCATTTTTTTGCTACAATTTGATACCAAACACGATAGGGTTGCTAAAAATGTGGGTGGTGAGTGGTAAGAAACCGCTGCGCTAACTCTCGCGTTTATACCTCAATTCAGTTTGATTACTTCAAACATGTATGGGTTTCATTTCTTCTCTTGGCGAACATTATAATAATTATTATTATAAAGATTAAGCAGACAAAATGCGACACAATGTGCATCATTCATGTTTTGATTGAGTTTTTTTTTTTCACCGGTGCGTAACGCTTTGAAGTTCTAGTTGGTCTTAATTGGGAATTAATATCGCCGCAACAATGATTATTTAAATGTCACAAATTAATTCACTTAATTACTTTAAATAGTCCGTTAATCCTAGAAAACTCCCTTTAATCATGATGAAACAGAAAGGCCAAAATAAACAAATGTACAAAAGTACATGTAGTCGCGTACGCATTTCATTTTGTGTCATAATGTAGTACGGAAATGATTTTCTTGATTGGGACGATGAAACATATTAGTGTTTTCCCTAGCCACTTTCACTATGGCCTTTTTCTATAGCGCCATGCCCTTTTTCCCAGCGCCATGCCCTTTTTCTGAATCTACATTCTGTGCCCTTTATTTTGGTAAAAAGTTTGTCAAAATCGGACAAAAACTTAGGAAGTTACATGACTTTTTGTTTCTGTTCTGCAAGAACGAATTTGGCAAAATTAATGATCATGACTTCCACAGTTGTTGATTGCTTTAATCCCTTGTTTATTGTCACTTAACTGCAGTGGCAAACGTTGATAATTACACAATCACAAGTACCCGTTTTGACACCAAATGAGCTGTTAATCAGAAAAGGTGTGAAAATTGAATAAAAATGTATCTCTTATCATTTCCATATCATGTTGAAGTACACAAGTACTGAAAATCCAAAAAAATCACGAACTTTGTGGCACTGGGGCAGCATGTAATTTTCGACTTTCTCATTTGAAACATACTTACTTATGTGGGAAAATATCTGTACTTTATGATAAAAGTGTGAAATTAAGCACATGTGTCATGTTTCGAATGCTTTACCCGACGCAATTTGGCTATGCAAAAATAATCAAAAAAGGCGATTTCCCGCCATTTTGCCTACTTTTAGCTCATTATTACTGGGTACTTGCGCAGTATGCCGATAAATCAAATAGTTTCCAAACTTCTACAACATACAAGCTTCAAATATTTGAAAGTATCAAAAACTTAAGACGCTTCGTTTAGCCGAAGTTCGGTGCACAATTGGGGCATAAAATCCGACCTTTCGGCCATTTTGGAAAAACAGTCCTATGGACCGCGAAGAAGCCCTTCATCATTGACCAAAAATTACACTAGATAATTGCATTGAATATACCTTTAAAAGCAAATCGTCTATACAATAAACACTTTTTCTTTTATTTCTCATAAAAATAATAAGTTTTTGCGCTAAAAATAATCAGACTCCATGTGATAAAATTCAACAAGATTTTAGCTTAACTGTTCGTATACAAATGGCGGAATCAAATGAACTCTCATCCAAATCTCGTATCGTCCGCGAATTGGCAATCACGTGACCTACATTCTTTTCCAGTTATCTTCCTTCGAGATTTGGCCAATGCAATATACTGGGTAAACAAAATGTCTTGCAAGTACGTTTTACATAATTTTCTCCTCCTGTTCTGTCCCATCTATGATAATTTTTATTTTTAGTTCATTTAATGAAGTTAGCTGACAAAATGTTACTCACAAACAAATGTAAACTTTCATGCCTTAGACCTGAGACAAGAAACTAAGAGATGCGCAAGTCCATGTGCCGCGCAACTCCATGAGACTCAACTGTACCATACTGCTCCGTGAATGCCTACAAGAACTCGTTCTTTCCCTCCAAAGTGCGCCTCTGGAACTCCCTGCCAGTCTCTGCAGTAACAGCACCAACGCTGGATGCCCTCAAGAGCTGTGTCATTGCTGGACCAGTCCTCTACTAAAGCCCAGAGAGATGTTTTTATCCTGTTTTTAACATGTACAAAGAGCCTGCCTTCACACATGTGTACATAGTTTTTCACAGTGCTACTATGCTCATTGTCTGGGCCCAGCACTTTTTTGGAAGATGAAGAAAAAGATGTCTGAACACAGACCAATCGTTTTTTTCTAATCGGTCTTGCATGTGTCACAGGGAAGGGAAGAAAAGCGAGGTAGCCGAGTGGTTAGCGCACTGGCTTCTTGTGCTAGAGGTCCCGGGTTCGATCCCCGCCAGCGGCGAGTAAAATTCGTTGGTCCGAACACGCTTCCCTTGGTGTCATTTGCAGGAATGACATGATACAGTGCTCCTTCGGATCGGGACGTTAGTTGGGGGAGCGGGTCAACTCGGCCTGGTACCAACTTGGCCCCTGAGTCAACTCGGCCTCGAGTCAAATCGCCCGGGTCAACTCGGCCTTTTTTTTTTTTTTCCTCAAAGGAGTATAGAGTGATTGTCTATTTAATGTCAATTGTTGGTTTTAAGCACAGACGCTTGAAGTTATATATAATTAAAATCATGGTATATGTCAATATAATTATATTAACTTAAGTGACAAATAGGTACATATACTTAGAAAACATATCGTAAGTCGAATGAGCAGCTATTTCCCAATAGGTGGCCACTCAGTTACTGGAACTAAAATAAAAATACTAAAACGCACATAAGTTTCAAACAACACAAAAATGCGACTCCAAAACATGAAATAAATAGAACCACAACAGAAGTGTCGCCTTGGAAAGAATATAAAATTACCTACCAGCAACCATATACCAAATATAGGCTAGGAGGCCGAGTTGACCCGGCTGAGCTGACCCGGGCCGACTTGACCCGAGGCCGAGTTGACCCGGATTAGTTAATTGGAGGCCCCCTGTGCAGGGACAGCAATCCCCTGTGCAGGTTAAAGATCCCTACTCAGGTTCTATCCTCATGCATGTAGGCTCATCCTGCAAATACACCGGAGTGTACAATGTGCGCCTCCCAAGAATAAGCAGAAATTGATTGATGGGAGTAACAAGAAAACAAAACAAAACAAACAAAAGATTGCCAAGATCCCTGCCTAGAATGTCTGCATGTGTGTACGCCTCAATCCACGGCCTTTCGGCTCAGATTGTCTCGGATGTGCTGCTAGCCTCTAGTTTAGTTTAATTTTCTCTTTGATACCAAGTTTTGAATCTGAATGTACTTTGAAATTATCAATATGTGGATTGATGGTAGACGGAATATTTCCGACCAGTGATCGATCAGGGACCAAGTGATCAATCAACTAGTGGTTATCGGCTATTAATCCTCAAAGGATGACTGCAGTAAATCTTATACTAGTCTCAACTTAAATTTCAAAGATGTCTGTAAATAGATCAGGGGAGACTACTGTAGAATTGGTGACTCAAAGTCGAAAATCGTTTGTTTTTCTACATTAATTTAAACGTTTTAGGCGATTTTGTGTATTTACTGAAAGATCTTCGGAACTGGTACAAATACATGACAAAAATAATGTGATTAATAGGAAAATAACATAGCTGCAAGTCGCTTAGGAAATCCACAATCAGTATGACATTGGTTTAAATGGAACCTATGCTAAGCTGTGAGGGAAGTGGAACGAGGTACCGAAGTGGAGCGGAGTGACAGTTAGCCAGCTGATTTAGATTGATGGATCAAGGTTTTTGAAGAGATCTCTCTGGGATCATGTGGCCTCGATGTAGGCTGCAACTTCAGTCCTTACGGTTTCTCTCCAGTCTGTTAGCTCTGGGTGGTCGTCATTGCTGAGTCCGGTATGAGTGTCTAGCTGGGATGATAACTTCAACTGCATAGATTCTCTGTATTGTACATAATTGGGACAGTGAATGAGGAAGTACATGTATTTTGGAGTCTCTGGTTCTCCACAGATACACTCAATGCTGTCAAATAGGCCCAGTTTGTGTCTGTAGTCATTTAGTTTGTAAAATCCTGTCTGTATTTGTAGGATTTGGCAGAAGCTTTTCCTGTTGGGGATATCCAGAAACTTCTTGGTATCTACCTTTGGTACCAGTAATGATATGCTCTGCCATAGTCTGTGTTGTCCCATCTGGATTGCCATTTAGACAGCTGGGTTTTCATTATGGCATCTTTTGGCGGCCCCCGTGGCCGAGTGGTTAAAGTCGCTGACTTCAGTGCTCTTGAACATTCAATCATCTCACCGATGTGGGTTCTCGCCTCGCACGGGGCACGAATTCATATGTGAGACAAGCCATGTTCTGCTTGCGGGTGTGTCAGGTGGTTTTTCCCCGGGTACTCCGGTTTTCGCCCCACCTACCGATTGATTCGTCTCGATATGAGTGAAAAAGCTTGAAAGGGACGTAAAACTGAATCAAAAAAAAAAAAATAAAAAATTATGGCATCTTTTACTTCCTGTATGTATACTCAAGGACTTTGAAAACACCTCACTTGTTTTATTGCTCCTTACTCTCAGAATACATGATATAAAATATCAATATATGCAAAAATACTTTTGAACTCAAAAATACATCCAGTCTGCTTAACTTCGATACCAAAACCGACGCGTCAACGCCAGTTATTAACGTAATACACGATGAATTCAAGCGTTACCCAGAATTCAACAAAACCAAAGTATGGGGATGGCAAATATTCATAAGATACAACATGATTTCTGGAAAGAAACACCAAAAGCCAAGCAAATGCTGTTGGTTTGCTTTCATTTGCACTAAAGCAGCGGCAGTTACGTCACTTTTACGTTTTTAAAGAAAACATTGTTTTTTTGCGTGTAAAATGAAACAAATTCAAAAGATTTTGAGCACAATGAATAGGAAACGACTTACGTAAAAATTACAGTTACTTTCGACGCTGTAATCGAATGGCTAGAGGTATTTTGAACACTTACGCTTGACGTCATCAAATAACGTTAGCGCCTCAAACGACATTGAAAGAAATCCGCCATTTTGATTTTGCTTTTTCTTGTGCTTAAGGTCGTTAGCTATCACTAGAGATGGTTTGTTTTTACAAAATCCGGTTATTGTAGCCGTATTAAGGTTTTCTTGCGTCTCTATGACGTCAGTGAAAACAGCTGTAGCAAACAAACGAGCGAACAAATTTTAATGGATCTTTATGGATAAATATTGTTTATCGTGATGTCGTACAAGATACTATGTTCATTTTGTACATCCGCTCAACTTTAAGGAAGTTTTTAGCGGCTCACAAGGTGAGCTTATAGGATGGCCATGATCCTGCGTCCGTCCGTCGTCCACAATTTCAAAGATCTTCTTCTCTGAAACCGCTTGGCTGATCTAGTCGAAATTTTATGTGGAGCCTCCTTGGATAGTGGCATTTCAAGTTTGATCGCGAAATCCAGGTCACATGACCAAGATGGCTGCCACGCCCATATATGGTAAAAACCCTTCAAAAATCTTCCTCTCCAGAACCGGTGGGCTAATTTCCACGAAACTTGGTATGTAGCATTGGGGACTTCAGCCCATCATAGTTTGATAAAATGATTACCCTGGGATGACCTTGACATATTTTACGGCAAGGTCAAATTTGGAAACATAGGCTTTTACATGGGAAAAAGTGAAAACTATGGATTTTTTGAAAACTATTGCAGCCTGAGGCCTGAAAAGTGGTAGATGCAAACAACTAATGGAGTAGATGAAGGTATGTGTTTAATTTAGGTCAAGGTCATCTCTTGACCATGGCCAGTCTGTTGTCCATACACACTTTTCAAAGATCTTCTTCTCTGAAACTGCTTGGCCAATAAAAGTGAAATTTTATGTGGAACATCCATGGGTAGGGGAGACGAAAGTTTGATCGCGAAATCCAGGTCACATGACCAAGATGGCAGCCACGCCCATATATGGTAAAAACCACTCAAAAATTTTCTTCTCCAGAACCGCTGGCCGAATTTCATGAAACTTGGTATGTAGCATTTGGGACTCCAGCCCATCATAGTTTGATCAAATGATGATCATAGGATGACCTTGACCTATTTTATGGCAATGTCAATTTTGGAAACATAGGCTTTTACATGGGAAAAAGTGAAAACTATGGATTTTTTGAAAACTATTGCAGCCTGAGACCTGAAAAGTGGTAGATGCAAACAACCAATGGAGTAGATGAAGGTATGTGATTAATTTAGGTCAAGGTCATCTCTTGACCTTGGCCTGTCTGTCGTCCATACACACTTTTCAAAGATCTTCTTCTCTGAAACTGCTTGGCCAATCAAAGTGAAATTTTATGCGGAGCATCCATGGGGAGACGAAAGTTTGATCGCGAAATCCAGGTCACATGACCAAGATGGCGGTCACGCCCATATAAGGTAAAAACCACTCAAAAATCTTCTTCTCCAGAACCGGCAGGCCGATTTTCATGAAACTTGGTATGTAGCATTTGGGACTCCAGCCCATCATAGTTTGATAAAATGATGACCCTAGGATGACCTTGACCTATTTTATGGCAAGGTCAATTTTGGAAACATAGGCTTTTACATGGGAAAAAGTGAAAACTATGGATTATTTGAAAACTATTGCAGCCTGAGGCCTGAAAAGTGGTAGATGCAAACAACTAATGGAGTAGATGAAGGTATGTGATTAATTTAGGTCAAGGTCATCTCTTGACCTTGGCCAGTCTGTCGTCCATACACACTTTTCAAAGATCTTCTTTTCTGAAACTGCTGGGCCAATCAAAGTGAAACTTTATGTGGAGCATCCATGGGTAGGGTAGACGAAAGTTTGATCGCGAAACTAGGTCACATGACCAAGATGGTGGTCACGCCCATATATGGTAAAAACCACTCAAAAATCTTCTTCTCCAGAACCGGCAGGCCGATTTTCATGAAACTTGGTATGTAGCACCCATCATAGTTTGATAAAATGATGACCCTAGGATGACCTTGACCTATTTTACAGCAAGATCAATTTTGGAAACATAGGCTTTTACATGGGTTAAAGTGAAAACTATGGATTTTTTGAAAACTATTGTAGCCTGAGGCCTGAAAAGTGGTAAATGCAAACAACTAATGGAGTAGATGAAGGTATATGAGTAATTTAGGTCAAGGTCATCTCTTGACCTTGGCCAGTCTGTCGTCCATACACACTTTTCAAAGATCTTCTTCTCTGAAACTGCTTAGCCAATCAAAGTGAAATTTTATGTGGAGCACCCATTGGTAGGGGGAACGAAAGTTTGATCGCGAAATCCAGGTCACATGACCAAGATGGCCGCCATGCCCATATATGGTAAAAACCACTCAAAAATCTTCTTCTCCAGAACCGGCAGGCCGATTTTCATGAAACTTGGTATGTAGCACCCATCATAGTTTGATAAAATGATGACCCTAGGATGACCTTGACCTATTTTACAGCAAGATCAATTTTGGAAACATAGGCTTTTACATGGGTTAAAGTGAAAACTATGGATTTTTTGAAAACTATTGTAGCCTGAGGCCTGAAAAGTGGTAAATGCAAACAACTAATGGAGTAGATGAAGGTATATGAGTAATTTAGGTCAAGGTCATCTCTTGACCTTGGCCAGTCTGTCGTCCATACACACTTTTCAAAGATCTTCTTCTCTGAAACTGCTTAGCCAATCAAAGTGAAATTTTATGTGGAGCACCCATTGGTAGGGGGAACGAAAGTTTGATCGCGAAATCCAGGTCACATGACCAAGATGGCCGCCATGCCCATATATGGTAAAAACCACTCAAAAATCTTCTTCTCCAGAACAGGCAGACCGATTTTCATGAAACTTGGTATGTAGCATTTGGGACTCCAGCCCATCATAGTTTGATAAAATGATGACCCTAGGATGACCTTGACATATTTTACGGCAAGGTCAATTTTGGAAACATAGGCTTTTACATGGGAAAAGGCAAAAACAATGGATATTTTGGAAACTGTTGCAGTCTGAGACCTGAAAGTTGCTTGATGCAGACAACCAGTGGAGTCAATGAAGGTAAGTAATTAATGAAGGCCAAGGTTACTTCTTGACCTTGACCCAAGGTCATACAAATATCAAAATTAAAATTATGGTTTTCTCAGAAATCACTGGGTTTGGAAACTATTGCAGCCTGAGACCTGAAACTGCAGATGCAGACAACTTATGAATTCAATAAAGATGTGTGAGTGTTCAAGGTCAAGGTCATTTCATGATGACTTAATACTCCAGGATCAGGCTTCAGGTGAGCGTTCTCAGGACCAATGGTCCTCTGGTTAAGCAAAAAATAACCGATGTACAGTGAGGCGTTTTCAAAGTCCTCTAGTATATGTGGAGGGCCTGCAGTCAGGTTGTGGAGGGCCTGCAGTCAGGTTGTGGAGGGCCTGCAGTCAGGTTGTGGAGGGCCTGCAGTCAGGTTGTGGAGGGCCTGCAGTCAGGTTGTGGAGGGCCTGCAGTCAGGTTGATCCCTTGACACTGTAGCTGCTTCCTTGGCCAGTGCATCCGTTATTTGAGCCATGACGCGAGAAAACCGGTCTTTGGGGTTTCCGACCAGGTCCGACATAAATCGGTCTGTGCAGTCTCAGAAGATTGCTAGAGATTGGAATTTTTGTATTTAGAAAGTAGAGGAATCGCACTATTCATGTAGCGAAAACAAAGGCGCTGATCAGCTTCGCAGTGACTGCGAAGCTGATCTGCGCCTTTGTTTTTGCATAGGCTAAATTCCGGTTTTCTCACGACGCGGCTCAATTCATTTCCAGCAATATTGGCATGACCTGGGGTACACACAGTTAATAATGTAATAATCTGTCAAATGTCCATGGTGATGTCCTTGTATGGCAGTATACACTATACAGAGATAGATAGAATCATAGACAGAAAAAAGAGTTCGGAACTCCCACTATACCATATTACACAAATGTACCATATCACTCTGTTGAGCTTGCGAGCCCATTTGTTTGACCAAACCACACTGGCTATATGCACTACACTCGTGCCGATAACACAGCTTATCGTCACGACCATTGTGCGGATAAGCGTAGGTATCCACAAGACAGGTAATCCAAGAATGTTTTTTGTTAAATGTTTAGAAAGCAGGTATTTTTTGAGTTAACAAATATGCATTTTAAACATGCCTTTGATTGTGATCATCTTATGATGTTCAATAATAAAATGAACATTAATTCACTCACAGATTGCCAGATTCTACAAGATGACCGGAATAGCCTCACACAATGGGAGATCGGTTGGCGTATGGAATTAAATGTTGCAAAATGTTATTCAATGAGGGTGACCGAATGACCGGGCACCTCCCTAGCAATCCAATTCACTTCAACTTTACTTTCTGCATCAACAGGAACAGGTCTGGTCTGCCAAATACCTTGGTCTTACCATCACCGACAGCTTGAAATATTTCTGAAAATTCTTGTAAAGCGACTAAGACGTTGGGTTTTCTTTGGCGCAATTTGGCTGTTGCACCTCGGCATACAAAGGAAGTTAAATACATGACTTCCTTAACTTTCTTTTACATTAAGATTTACTCGGGGCAGTGTCTCTTGACAAAGATAGATAGCTAACCCCAGCACCCAACTTAAGATTATATGTACCAGGCACAAGATACATTGTACATGGCCTATAGTGAATGTTACAACTTTTTGTTGAAATAGGCACACCTGTCTCGGCCTCATTTCATGTTGATAGCCAATACCTATACTGTAGGCCATCCGCAGGACTGTCTTGCCAATTACGTCGCTTATCGGCACGACTGTCACGAGGATAAGCAGCATTATCGACACAACCATTGTGTGGATAGCTTCAGCCATATGGAATGCTAATAATAATTGGCAAAAACACAATTTCAAATCACATGATCAGCTGATCAGCTTCTTTGCTTTTGCTACAGGAATAGTACAATTCCTCTTCTTCTTAAACCCGAAATTTCAAGCTTCTTAGCCATCTTATGACTTCTATGGCTGCAAAGCCCACTTTGCATTGGACCTGGTTTTTGTGTGTTGCGGCCCATTATATACAGCAATACAAATTTGAGCCGCCTCATGGGAAAACCAACAATCTGCATAGGCGAAAACAAAGACGCAGATCAGCTTCGCGGTAAACGCGAAGCTGATCAGCGCCTTTGTTTTTGCTACTCGGATAGTACAATTCCTCCTCTACTTAAATCCGAAATTTCAAGTTTCTATCTCTTTCTGTGCTTGTTCAGGCCGGTTTGTGTCAGACCTGTTCGGAAACCACATTGTTGGTTTTCCCACGAGGCGGCTCATTTATAACAGTAAATTCTCTATTCCAGGGAGAATCCAGACAAGCTGTTTGAGGTGTTTCTAGAGGTCGGCAAACCTGCATCGGAAGATGAAGGTAATTGCTAAATTGATTTGTGTGTGTGTTTTGAAAAGTTTGAATGAGCACAAAGTTTGTTCAGTAAATGGTGAAGACCTGGAACAGACTACTTTGTAAAGAAGAGATGAATTTTCTGCACTGTGCAGTGATGCACTGTACATGTATCTATTTTACTGACATGTAGCATTGTGCAGTTAATTCACTTGTCAGTTTGGAAATTAGTCTCGAAAGCATCTACTAGCCTGTAGCCATCTGCTGTTCATTCAGTCTACTTTTCAGTTTGTGCCTCACCGAGAACATGCTGTGTTGTGATGTAATTTAAATGTCTACATTGTTTGTTCATTTCAGGGCCTTTCATACTGCAGAAATACCCACTGGATTATAATGATGAGGTATGTGCCCACAAGTTGAAAAAAAAAGAGCTGCGTCATGAGAAAACCAACAATTTAAGTATGCGAAAGCAAAGACGCAGATCAGCTTCGCAGTAACTGAAGCTGATCAGTGCCTTTATTTTCACTAAACAGATAGTGCTATTCCTCTTTTACTTAAATCGAAAATTTCAGGTTCTTGGCCATCTTCTGTGCTTGTACAGCTCGGTTTGTGTCAGACATGTTCGGAACCCACATTGATGGTTTTCTCACAATGTAGCTCAAAAGTTACACCCTATGGGCTGTTTGCCTTTCTTAAGTCAGGATGAACTTAACTTACCAATATGACAGACTTGTCCCAGCATTGCCCTTGTAATGCTGAGCACCGAGTCACTGATGTCTTTGAGCTGCTGCATAAGAAAACCAACAAAATGCTTGGGCGAAAGCAAAGGCATGTATCAGTAACCGCGAACCTGATCAGCGCCTTCGTTTTCACTACACGGATAGTACAATCCCTCTTCTTCTTAAATCCGAAATTTCAAGCTTCTAGCCTGCTTCTTAGACTGTACAGGCTTGTTTGTAACGGACCTGGTCGGAACCCAAATTGTTGGTTTTCTCACTCACAGGCTCATTTTTTTAACATTTTTGATATGACTTGATTATCTGTGTAGCGAAAAAAAGGCTCTGATCAGCTGTGTAGTTACTGCACATCTGATCAGCATCTTTGTTTTCGCATAGGCAAAGATCCATTTTTCTCAAGACATGACTCAAATGCTTTTACATTTAGAGTGAATCCTCTGAACAACACGGCCTTATATTGGTGGCTAGAGTATGCCCAGACTTTTGTCAAACTTGTACAGAAAGAACAGCTTATTACGTACGATACAACACATTGTTGTTCCATCAAAATAGGACTTGGGAAGCATGGTGGTGTAGTGGTAGAGTACTGTGCTCCAGAGCGAATGGCCTTTGTTTCAATATCTACTGCCACCATGAACATGTATTGTCCTTGAGCAAGACACTTTAAGCTTCCCATAGTACTGGTTAGTACCCAGGAGGCAGTGGTTATGACTTGACATGACTAAAACAATGTTGATTGGACGTTATACCATAACCAAACCAAACCAAATCATGTGACTGGGCAGTAGACAGTTGGCCAGGCAATAGAATTTTCTATTGCCTGGTACATGTACTATTTCATGTTCTAACCTTCAGCTAGGGATAATTCTCAAATACGGAGACAATCTCCATATCGGGGGATTGTCTCCGTTTTAGGAGACAATATATGTTAAAAAATTGCTACATTGCCAAAAAATTAGATGTCCCTCGATCGGGGGAATGTCTCCCGTTTTGGAGACAAACTTGTCTCCGATTCTGGGGACATTCTCCCTATCGGGAGACAGTATGAAAAAATGTCATATTTTAGGCATTTTCAGACTGTCCTGCGCATTTTACTACGAAAAAGCGCATGTTAAAACAAGTTGGGAAGACACCAGTCCATCAAGACCTAAATTTAATCCGTTGCATCAAAGAAATTCACCGTTTCGATTAGTACAGAGATATGGGACAGACCCTGGTATAGTCACTAGATTAAAGACTTGGAAGAATTGTTTATTTTCTTCGTGATTTTATTGTTAAGCATGGTTACTTTTACGATAAATTTTCAATCAGAAGGCATGAGCTTTAATCTGAAACTTTTTATTTAGGTCATTTCCTGTCTCCCGATCGGGGGACAAAATTTTAACACATGATGTATAAATTGATCAAAATGCATTAGACTCTATGGCAGTGTCTCCCGATCGAGAGAATGTCTCCATTTTTGAGAATTATCCCCAGCTGACCTTGTTGCATTGCACTTGTGTGACCAGTCAATAGAATCTGAATCTGAATCTGAATAGTTTACTGGTGACACGCCAAATGGCATTATTTCACCAGGGGGTTCGGATGGGGGAGAAATTAGTCCCTTGAACGCACAAGTAAAGCGAACTTGGACACACAATCATCTGACATTTCAGCAGTAGAAAACAGAGAGGGAGGTCATTCCAGTCCCTGATAGTCTGGGGAAAGAAACTACATTTATCACAGACCAGTCAATAGAATTTTCTATTGTCCAGTAATATTTCATGGTTTTAACAATACTTACTGGAATAGAAGAATTAAAAAGGCATTGCTATACAATTTCTGATGTAATCAGGTAGTAAATATGAATAATATACATGCACTTTCAGGAGGTTCTCAAGTCTGTCCCAAAGTTTGCTTTTCCTTGTGATACAGAAAGGTATACGTAAGTTATCATGCTTGCTGTGGGCGCAGGTTTCTTACTGCTTTCTATCTAACCAGTGTGGCTACTGTATATTCACTACTAACTCCAGGTAACATGTATTTGTAGGTGTCATCTCAAAAAGGTAACAAATTAAGGGGGTTATTTCAAAAGGAAAATAGTTAAATCAGACATTTTCAGACAGATAATGAGCAAACAATGCAGCTGAGCATAAAATGCAGATTTAGACTGAAGCAGTCTGATCATGGGCTAGTTCCACAAACTGGGCCAATCCCACAAACGGCTTAATTCAGACCCGATTTCCACAAACTGAGCCAATCTAATAAATGTGGGCAAATCTTTTCATGGGTTACAATATGTTCGATATATTCTTACAATTTACCAACAAACAGTGATTTCTTACTCGACAAATTTTGCACTAGAGCTTATGCATTTTTATTCTAACACAAAATAAACAAAATTTACATGACTTAATACAAATTGTTCAGCTTTCCTCCATTGCACTGTAGAAATCCCACCAAATGTTTGGCAGTGTAACAGATATTTGCACACAATTTTACACTTGTTACGCACTGAAATGACGTTAAGCCATCTACTGTCAAGGTTGCAATGCTTGATGAGATACATGATGTCACAAAAAATCAAGATTGCATCAAAGGGGCGCAAAGTATCGTCAATCTAATTTGCGCACGGAAATAAAATTGGCCTAGTTTGTGGGAATTCAAGATGTTTTGTAGCCCAGTTTGTGCGATTGGCCTCGTTTGTGGGATTGGTTCAGTTTATGAGCCTTACATGTATATGGGCGAAATGTACGTATGTATAGACAGTGGAATTGGAAGAGGTATTTCTGTAGACACCCTAGCCAATTGAAGCTGGATATAAGAAATGACTTAATTACATATATGAAATCAAATGCATCAAAGAACTTTTGTCTTGTGCATTTTCTTCTGATCTTATTGACTGATCTTCAGGATATTGCATATCTGTTTAAACCTCATCACTTTTGAGCCGCCTCGTGGGAAAACCAACAATGTGGTTTCCGAACAGGTCCGACACAAATCAGGCTGTACAGTCAAAGAAAATAGCTAGAAGCTTGAAATTTGGGATTTAAGTAGAAGAGGAATTGTACTATCCGAGTAGCGAAAACAAAGGTGATGATCAGCTTCGCAGTTACTGCGAAGCTGATCTGCGCCTTTGTTTTCGCCTAGGCAGATTGTTGGTTTTCCCATGGGGCAGCTCTTTTATCTTTCCAGCACTTTTGCCATTATACATGTATCTACTGCAAATGCCTCATTATTATTCAGATTATTGCATTTTACACAATTTCCATTGAGTAAAATCTGTGCTACTAAAATGACTAACATTTTGTTGTACATATTATTGTCTATATTATAAATTTGGGGATGGAGACTTATTGCTAGTAGGGTCAGTTAAATTTTATACTTGAAACATACATTTGATTTGCATACTGTATTTTAGGTTATCAATGGGACAACTTTTAGGTTTCTGTCAGCAACATAGTGAAAATGTCAAACAAACCAGCACTGTTAGTGTAATGTTTGGTTTTGATGTTCATCTTCTCAAAGATTTAATGATATGCAGGCTTGTATTCATGAATTTTATTATTGTGGTATTGCACTGTTAAAGGCTGAGGCCAGTCTGGCAACTGAAAACACTCTGATAGGCCTGTTTTTTAATTATTTGACTTTTGCCAAAAATGGAAAAAAAGACTGATACCTCTGGGCTTATTATGATGTAGAATTGCATACTTGTAATGTAAAACAAGATTTTGACAACAATGGCTCATGTAAATCTATTTATAGAACCACAGTGGATCATTTCACCTTCACCTTGACCGATGTAGAGAGCTGCTTCAAGTTTGGATTCTGCCGCCATGCCACCGGGGCTCAGACTTGTTTCTGTGTGATCAGGTATAGTTATGCTTCAATGTGTACCAAAGTTTTCAGAACAGTTCAATGTGTACCAAAGTTTTCAGTTTTGTCAGTGAGTGAGTCTGATTGCTCAGTGGTATCTGGATAGAGAGGTCTGGGGTTTGAAACTTATCCTGCCAGGTTTTGTTTTTCAGCAAAACGATATATTGCACAGTCTTATATGTGTTGAATCTGTGCAATTACCCTAAAGACTAGTTGCCATATGGCACAAGGCCCACATTAAGAAAATAGTAATATCATTTAAATCATATTTTTTTAATTTAGGTTATTTTTGTGGATATTATATTTCCAGATTTTATCCACCTGCATATTTTTGCAGCCTGATGAATGATGTGGACATTTTTGCAGTGATTTATTTTTTTAGATATTTTTTCTTGTGAAAAATGTGGAAATAAAGTGCTCATGAAAAATAAATTGGTTTATAATATAATTGAGCCGCCCCATGGGAAAACCAACAATCTGCATAGGCGAAAACAAAGGCGCAGATCAGCTTCGCGGTAACCGCGAAGCTGATCAGCGCCTTTGTTTTCACTACTCGGATAGTACAATTCCTCTTCTTCTTAAATCCGAAATTTCAAGCTTCTAGCCTGCTTCTGTGACTGTACAGACTGATTTGTGTTGGACCTGTTCGGAAACCACATTGTTGGTTTTCTCACGAGGCGGCTCAATCGTTTCTTCTTCCACAGTTTCCTGCCATGGTTTGAGGTGTTCTACTCATTCCTGAACATTCTTGCCGAGATTACAAACCGCTCAGACTTCAACGACATCACAGTAATGCTGCGGGCAGCATACGTCCAGGAAGTCCCCAGTCCGGGGGTACCTGTAACAGTCGTAGCTCAACAAGAGGTATGAAATGAGGAGTTGGACAAGGGTTCAGATACAAGTAGATAGAAGAGGAATTAATACAGTTGACCCAGACACCAGAATGAAAATAAATCGAAACGCTAGACACCACAAATTTTAAAACATATTGCTCCAATGTTAAAATTTATAGGTCTGTATCTATTGAGCCGAGTCATGAGAAAACCGGAGTTTTGCATATGCGAAAACAAAGACACAGATCAGCTTCATACTAACTGCACAGCTGATCAGCGTCTTTGTTTTGATAACATGGATAGTATAATTTCTCTTCTTCTTAAATCCATAATTTCAAGCTCCTAGCCATCTTACTGCACAGGCCGATTTATGTCGAACCTGGTTGGAAAGCTCAAAGACCGGTTTTCTTGCGTCGCGGCTCTATTGAACTCGTGGATTGATCTAGTTGAATCTTTGCCTGCTCTTTGTTGATATTACATGTAGCTGTTATTCTCTTTCATGTATATTTACCATGCAAAGGTCAATCCTAGGAACGATGTTGGAAATGAAGTATTCAGTGCATCCATGTGCCGTGTTCACATGTGCAAGACCTTTGAAGAAATTTGAGGCACCTTGTGGGAAAACCAACAATGTGGTTTCCGAACAGGTCTGACACAAATCAGGCTGCACAGTCACAGAAGCAGGCTAGAAGCTTGAAATTTCAGATTTAAGAAGAAGAGGAAGTGTACTATCCGTGTAGCGAAAACAAAGGCGATGATCAGCTTCGCGGTTACCGTGAAGCTGATCTGTGTCTATGCAAATTGTTGGTTTTCCCATGAGATGGCTCAAATGTGCAGTGCATCCATGTACCATAATACTGTGGTGTTGTTTTCACATGTGCAAGACCTTTGAAGAAATTTATTTTTTTGATAATGTAGATGTTTCTTTATTTCAGATGTTCAGCTTTACCTCACCTGATACAAACAAATTACCCAGCATTCCTGCCAGTGTAAGTACATCCTAACCTCTTTATAACACTATTGCTGGAGTCCAAGCCTATTTCCATGTTAGCTATCCAATCTGTGTTACAATGAGAGTAAACTGTATAGATACATAGCAAAAATAGTCCAGTTGGGGTCCAATTATGATCAGTGTAATATCCTAACCTGAGCATCTACAGTCTTTAGGATGAAACTTTAAACTTACATGTAGTTTGTATGAATATTACATGGTAACGAAGTTGATGATTGGTACCAAACAGCTGCATTTCAGTGCTTCATATTTAATCTACTCACATTTTGGAAATTCTAGCAACTATTAAAAATAATGTAAGCTTAGGAATATTTGTTACATTTTTGCTAACTTATTTCTCAATATTTTTGCTGTTTCAGAGAAATTTGACAGAATACTACAATGCAATAGATGTAGGAAATATGATGATAATTTTTGCCAGGTAAGTTGAAATCATGGTCCGTTTGGTTTGAAATGATTATCCTGTATGTAAACTTTGTAAATGATTGCCCTTAATGACAATTCATTCAGTCATATAAAAACACCAGATTATTATGAAGGTTCTTGATTATCTTTTGTGACGCAAAATTTTGGCCCTTAAGACAGACATTAAGGGCATAGAGAAATGAGCCGCGATGAGAGAAAACCGGTCTTCGGGGTTTCCGACCAGATCTGACACAACCCGGTCTGTGCAGCCACAGAGGATGGCTAGAAGCTTGAAATTTCGGATTTAAGGAGAAGAGGAATAGCACTATCCGTGTAGCAAAAACAAAGGCGCTGATCAGCTTCGCAGTTACTGCGAAGCTGATCTGCGCCTTTGTTTTCGCACAGGCAAAAATCTGGTTTTCTCATGACGCGGCTCAAATGGTCAGGCTGCTGGACGCTTTCCCACACAATTGCTAACTGACTTTTCCTCTGATCACTGATAAACCACTAAAAAGGTCTGAGCATACTCAAGAAAAGTAGTTAAGCCAAACTTCTCATGACATATGAACATTACTTTGGTACCGGTATTCCTCCTGTTATTGAGTATCAGTTTCTGTGACTTGACATAGCTTTACAGGTGCTTTCTCGGTCTTCAAACAAGCAAACAAATCAAGACGAACATAGGTAGATACAGAGAAGCCATCCCTATCTAAAGTTAAATGTGTGAGGTCATCCATAATGTCATAATTCTCATCTTCAGGTATAAGTTTCTTGGGTAAAAACTGGGCAGGATAAATTCTCGGAGTTCTAAGCTTATATTCTTATGTTTAGTAGTATCTGAATAATTGTCCATTTTATACATCTATTTTTTTCCCCGTGCTATTTGTGTGTGTTTCAGTATGTTACATGAAAGAAGAATAGTTGTGACATCAAAGAAACTGTCGAGGTTAACAGCAGTAGTTCATGCTGCAGCTGGTCTCCTCTACCCCATGTATTGGTAAGTCAGAAGCATTATTTAAAGTAGTGTATTGTATATATATATATATATATATATAGCATGTCTAGGTTCTTACATGTTTTACCCTAGATAACTAAACAGAAAACTTAAAAATTGGAACATCAGTTCTTGCACACCAGATAGAGAAATCCTACGTTTTACCCCATGTGAGAAATTCTTATTTTACCCCAGGCGCACCTGTTCCTTTTTAACATTGGTTGTATAGGACATTACGTACCGTTGTTGTTATGCTCACATGTCACAACGTCAGAAACATTCAATTTTAATATGGCAGACGCGATTGCAGTGGTTTTCCAATGTGAAAGTTATGAAAATCAATCGTTGCATCATTAAGGCATGCAAGAAAAAGAACCTTTCATGCGTGTAAGGTATGGATAGACAAATCTGTCCCTCAGGTCACAGTTTGCTCGGCTGAGCCTCGTGATGCCAAGGTGACGCTGAGGACAGATTTGTCTATCCATCCCTTACACTCATGAAAGATTCTTATATTCTCCGTAAGAGAAAGTAATGATCTCAAAAGAGACAGAATACAGGCAGAATACTGGAAATGTTGGTTTATGTATTTGACAGCTTCTATGTAAGCAGACTTAATTATCTAGCTCTACACTGACTGAAATCTTGCTAAAACTTTGATGACATCTTGACAGTGAAATATAATAACCAGATTGGGCTGTCACAAGAGGCTTGAATTCTTAAAAGATGAAGTGAATATGTTATCTAGGTAGCATTTCGCATTTTGTATGTACTTAAAAGACTTTGATGACTTAACTACTTTCTCAATCTTTAAGGTGTTATTGACCTTATTTCATATAATTTTCAGGCAACATTTATTTATTCCTGTCTTGCCATCATTCCTGATTGATTATTTGACGGCGCCCATGCCATTTGTTATTGGTGTACATGCTAAATTATTTGAGGTATGTATTGATTTAATAGAACTTATTGTACATGTAGTATGCTGTTAAATGAATTGGAATAAATTTCACATTTCCACACAAGAAAAAAATTACAAGTAAAGAAAGCCAGCAACTGCTTTGCATTATGAAAACTTGCCCATGCAAGCAGCAATATTATAGGGTTATTGCACTGATATCTGTGAATCGAAGGACGCGAGCTTGCGAGCGTCCGTAGATATCCCAACGAGGGACAATATTCACTGATATCAGTGCGATAACCCTTTTATTATATAGCTATAAATATCTGCTTCTCATATTTGATGTTTGTTGAGAGTTAGCCTTACAAAAATGAAATTTCTACACGACAGCCGCGATAAGATCCATAAGTGATATCATTTTTGCACTAGTGCAATATCAGATAATATCATTTTTGCACTGTTACTTTTCAGAAGCACAGTTTGCAATTTAATCAATGTTGGTGACATGTTATTTTCTTTTTTTCGGCTTAAATTGCTTAAATCTGAAAGTGACAAAGTTCAGCTGACGTCTCAGCCCGGTATGAAGTCATTTTCCAGACGTCAGATGAAGATGACGTCATTAGAGTTGACGTCCCAATTTTACAATTTTGCACGATGACCCTCAAGTAAAGAATTTGGCAATGTATCATAAAAAGAATTTTTCGCTTTTAACAAAGTGTGCAATATCAAGTAAGTGTGCAGATATCGTCTGATATCTGGACACTTGTTACTCGGCTTTTATCCCTAAGTTTTAATCATTTGATATTTATAGCTATATAATAAACAAAGATATTTTTCAGAAGCAAAAATTGAAAATTTCATTGGAAAAATTTTGATTGTTTTAATGTTTGTGGGTACCCGTTAGAACCGCCTTGTTGAGGCGGTTCTAACCGGTACCCACAATGTATGTTTTGGATCAAAAAAAGGAAAAATAGGTATACCCATGCAATCCCCGTTTTTTAGCTCACCTGAGCCGTCAGGCTCACAAGGTGAGCTTATAGTATACCCATGCTCCGTCGTCCGTCCGTCGTCCGTCCGTCCGTCGTCCGTCGTCCACCATTTTCAAAGATCTTCTCCTCTGAAACCGCTTGGCCAATCAAAGCCAAATTTTACATGAAGCATCTATGGGAAGGGGGAACCAATGTATATATAAATAATCCAGGTCACATGACCAAGATGGCCGCCATGCCCATATATGGTAAAAACCCTTCAAAAATCTTCTTCTCCGGAACCACTGGACCGATTTCAACCAAACTTGGCATGAAGCATTAATGGCCAGGGATTTTCCTGGGCTGATTTTGGGGCCCATTACGGGCCCCTTTCCCAATTGAAAAAAATGTGTAAAATTTCCCAATTTTCAGGTAAAAAATCCCAAAATAATAAATAAATCCTTGTTCATTTGTGGTGGATAGGTAGATCATACCCTCAAAACATTTTTTTTGGAGAAATATCCTCAAATTAACACCAAATATGCATAATATCCCCTGTTCTGTTTTGTATCCATTTTCCCAATTTGACTGATATACGTATTATTTTTCCCAAAATCATTGGTCCCGGGTCCCTGTTTTGAAAAGGTAGGAAAATCCCTGATGGCTCAAGCACTACAATGTATATATAAATCATGACCCTATGATGACCTTGACCTATTTTACGGCAAGGTCAACATAGGTTGCGAATGCATTTGAATGGGAAAAATTGTTAAATTGTCATTTAAAGGAAAAATCTTGCAGAAAATGAGCAGTAGGACTGAATATTAATGATTCTGAAAAAAATTGGGCACCAGGGGCTCATCCGCCCCCACCCCGGGGCAATATACATGTATATCTCCATAATATTCAAACATCTTCTCCTCTGAAACCGCTTGGCCAATCAAAGCGAAATTTTATGTGAAGCATCAATAGGAAGGGGTAACAAATATGTTTATAAAAAATCCAGGTCACATGACCAAGATGGCCGCCATGCCCATATATGGTAAAAACCGTTCAAAAATCTTCTTCTCCAGAACCCGTTGACCGATTTCAACGAAACTTGGCACGAAGCATCGATGGCTCAAGCACTACAATGTATATATAAATCATGACCCTGTGATGACCTTGACCTATTTTACGGGAAGGTCAACATAGGTCACCAATGCATTTGAATGGGGGAAACTTTTAAAATGTCATTTAAAGTGAAAGTCTTGCAGGAAATGGGCAGTAGGACTGAATATTAATGATTCTGAAAAAAATTGGACCCCAGGGGCTCATGTGCCCCCACCCCGGGGCAATATACATGTATATTTCCATAATATTCAAACGTCTTCTCCTCTGAAACCGCTTGGCCAAACAAAGCCAAATTTTAAGTGAAGCATCTATAGAATGGGGGAATCAATGTGTATATAAATAATCTAGGTCACATGACCAAGATGGCCGCCATGCCCATATATGGTAAAAACCCATCAATAATCATCTTCTCTGAAACCAATAGACTGATTTCAAGGAAACTTGGCGTGAGGCATCGATGGCTAAAGTACTCCAATGTATATATAAATCATGACCCTGTGATGACCTTGACCAAGTTTATGGCAAGGTCAACATGGGTTGCCTGTGCATCTGAATTGGGAAAACTGTTAAAATGTCATTTGAAGGAAAAAGCCAACAGGTAATTGGCAAATGGACAGAATATTGAAGATTCTGAAAAAAGAAAATGGCCCAAGGGCTTATCTTCCCCTGCACTGGAGTTAAATACCATAATATTCAAACATGTTTATTGGTATATGCAGCTGATCTCAGGTGAGCGTTTACAGGACCATTGGTCCTCTGGTCTATATAAAAGTGGGGTATAAGGGGGTATACATGTCAAGAGCATGTTTTGCTGATATCTCATCTTGCCTCCAAAATTGCTTTGACTGATTTTTCAAGCTTTGTGATGTCTTTGCTGTTTTTGTAGTGATACTCTAAGTTCTTATTTTCTGATCTACAATTGTAAAATACAGCTGAAAAAGAGAAATTACAAACAATTCAGACTTCAGTCAACATCTGGATTAGCTACAGTTGCCCAGACCAATCTGATAAGAACCAACATTATATTGTGGTGTAATAAAGTATTTGCTCTTGTAATGGTAACTTTGTCATGTAGTGTTTTTGGGGAAGACACTTTAAGCTCCCTATAGTACCATTTAATACCCGGGAAGTCGGTATCAGCTCTGTCCTGACATAACTAAAAATTTCTTGATTTGGAATCCATTATATAACATTGGCATTAGCAGAAGTTTAGAAATAGCTAATGTATTGCTAATGCATTGGCATTAGTTTAATGCATTGCCCAAGCCTGATTTGGATAGTAACTATTTGTTTCAGAAAGTGAAGGAGTCAGAGTTAGGTGATGCTGTATTAGTAGATGCCGATAAGAACACAGTGTCGACAGAGTATGATGACTTGAATGATCTCCCCGATGAAATCGTAAGTGTCTCTGACCAAAAGCCACAACTGGCATAGGTCATGTTGGTTTTCATTGGCTGCTTAAAAACTGATAATCCTATCAAACATGGCTTAATTTGATTTAAAATAATATTAATATTTACATAATAACATAATAATTATTTCATCCAATCTTTATTTTGTCGTTATTAAAAAGCTTTTGTGTCAAAATTATAAATCTAACTTACAGAAAATGCATTTTACCAAAATTGACATTTTTTGGGACAGTGTTATTGCTGGATCTCTTTATACCATGGTTCATTACAGCAAAGTTTTGGATATAACACAGACCATAAAGATCGTTTTAGACTAATTTTGCTATATGTCTATACATTTTACTCTCATTATAATAGGATTGGTTAGCTAACACGGAAGTTTTCTTGGACCCCAACAGTAGTGTTATAAAGAGGTTGCATATTTCACAAATTCATATTTCTCATGCAAATAAATTGGTATACAGTATATAAACTTTGTTTTTCATCAGTTGGAAATGTCAAATGAGTTTTCACTGTGGAATATTTGACTTTCAGGCCTCAAGTCTGAAAAGACATATGAAGGGAGAGAAAGTGAAGAATTCCATGCAGGGTAGTGGCGACCTGATCTCAAAAACTTTTATGATGGCCCTTGTGAAATTAATAGGTTAGTATTGATAGTAAATGTGTGCTGCACCATCAACTAGGCTCATCACAGAGAATCTTAAATGGATGGAAGATTTCTATCTTAAGGATTAGTGTTGTCAATTAAATCTAGCAAATGCAAGATTACAGGGTTCGCACAGGCTTGAAAAGTACTTGAAAATGAAGGGCTGTCTTGAAAAGTACTTGAAAACCAAATTTGCCTTGAAAAGTGATGGAAAATTAGCCATTGGCCTTGAAAAGCACGTCCGGTATTCCAGACAATAAGATTCGGTTTCAAAATCAAATGTGAGCATTTAAGAAGAAGTTCGGCATGTTTGAATACAAAAAGATCGGCGAGAGCGCCATAATGAAGAAACAGGCCGAATGTGTATGGCGCGAATCGGTAATTGAGTTGCTTCCCTTGCGAAATGGTCGCGAAAACTTGGGCCAAAAATATATGGCGCGAAGCGGTTCGTACCGTAATTGGGTTGCTTCCCTTGAGGAATGGTTCAAGATTTATTGCATCTATTTTATCTGCAAGGAAAATCCATGATGAATACAGACTAAACGGAACCAAAATGACGTCGAAATGATATTTTTTCGAGCACAAATTTAATTTTAACATTTGTTAACAAAATGGGAAAGTGCGTGTACAGCAGGGACTGGCCAAAACGTTATCCTTGGGTCAAGGAAACAGACAATAAACACAAGGCACATTGTCATGCATGTAATAAAGATATTGATGTTGCTCAAATGGGTGAAAGTGCTTTGCGCTCACATGCGAGTGGAGATTGACATAAGAAACATGAGCAGTCTTTATCTGGGACTTTCACAAACTTCTTTATCAAAAAAGAAACTAAAGTTAAGACAGAACCCCCTACTACAGCATCCACCCCAAGTCCTTGAAAATGGTAAGATTTGTCCTTGAAAAGTCCTTGAATTTTACTTGGCCTTGCCTGTATGAACCCTGGATAAGAGAGGCTATTACTTTTAAGGCAGGTGTAAGTTGAGCCATGTCATGAAAAGCCTCATAGAGAGTACTATCCCTTCATTTCATATACATAAAATTTCAAGTACATCCTAATTTACTTGAGAACAGGCTTAAATAACCACATACATGATTCGTGAGCAAGATAAATTCCATGCTCAGTTGAGCAAGAAAGAAATGTTTTATAACTTCGGGAAATGTATTTGGTTTCGTTTCAGGTGGTTATCGTGATGCCCTGATGTTCAAGGAAGGAGAACCAATAACCTTTAACCCTGAAGCATTTGTCCAGTCCCGCCCTTTATCAATGCAACCGTTCCTCCGCAGTATACTACACCTACAGATCTTTCAACAGGTATCCTGGCATCCCTTTTATGGGACAGAACGCGGCGTCCCATCTGGGGCTATTCTGTTTGCTAATAGAGAATTTTCATTGAAAAATTGAATGAAATTCAAAAATCACTCCTGGCGTCCCTGAAAATGAATGTGGACTCACCCAAATGATAATGATGATGATCCATTCGTCAAATATGGGTTAACTTGTAGATTGTTGTGTGTCCTTGAAATAATTAGCATGTCACAGTACCAAAGTAAAAATGGCAGAGGAAAATGCTACATTGCATGCTGAGTACACTCAATTTTCAATTGTGAAAATTTCAGGGTCATGACTGCATCTGAGTCGCGTCATGAGAAAACCGGACTTTTGCCTTGGCGAAAACAAAGGCACAGATCAGCTGTGCAGTAACTGCACAGCTGATCAGTGCCTTTGTTTTCGCTATACAGATAGTACAATTCTTCTACTTTCTAAATCCAAAATTTCTGGCCTCTAGACATCTTCTGTCACTGTACAGACCAGTTAATGTTGGACCTGGTCAGAAATCCTGAAGCCCGATTTACTCACGTCGCGGCTCATCTGGTTTATATTTCTTGATCAGGACCTAACTACTTTTGACATAGGAAGTAGGTGAAACTACATGTATTCAAGTTAGCACAGACTGAACTCAGAGTTTTACCATTATAAAAATATAAATTGATATGAGCCTCCGCATGGGAAAACCAACAATCTGCATATGCGCAAACAAAGACGCAGATCAGCTTTGCGGTAACCGCGAAGCTGATCAGCGTCTTTGTTTTCGCTACACGGATAGTACAATCCTTCTTCTTCTTTAATCCGAAATTTCAAGCTTCTAGCCTGTTTCTGTGACTGTACAGCCTGGTTTGTGTTAGACCTGGTCGGAAACCCAAATTGTTGGTTTTGTCATGCACAGGCTCAATTAATATGAAGTGTACCTAACTCAGTGGATTGAACAAGATCAGGAAAGCCAGACATTGTGAACACGCTTTCGAAGTCTGACCTATATATGATCTCCTTTCTTGAGTAGATGGAATAGCTGATTACACCCAGATATGAATATGAAAGTTGCTGCTTATTAAGTAGCCTAATTGCCAACCAAAACCTGCCTGATTGTGATACTGTATGTTCGGAAATTATCGTGTTGACTTTTATTTCGCAAATTTTCGATTTCCAAAATATTAGCAAGTTTTGAATCCACGAACAAGTACTGATGCAGTCTATAAAGCTTATTGTAATTCTTTATAAGGGTGAACATATATTTCACAAGGTATCGAATTCGCGAATTTTAGCGAAAATTAAGTACTCACAAACATTTCCGAATTTACAGTATTAATTGAGCCTCGACGCGAGAAAACCGGTCTTCGGGGTTTCCGACCAGGTCCGACACAAACCGGCCTGTACAAGCTCAGAAAAGAGCTAGAAGCTTGAAATTTCGGATTTAAGTAGAAGAGGAATTGTACTATCCGAGTAGCGAAAACAAAGGCGCTGATCAGCTTCGCGGTTACCGCGAAGCTGATCTGCGCCTTTGTTTTCGCCTAGGCAAAAATCCGGTTTTCTCACGATGCGGCTCAATTCTTAACTTGTTTATTTCAGTTTATAAATGATCGTCTAGTCATGTTAAATTGTGGTCAAGGCTTTACAGACATCTTTGAACAGGAGTGTCTACTACATGCTGATAAACTGAATGCTCAGTCCAGATATAAAGAATGGCTTCATAATATGAAGGTGAGTGTAGTCATGTTTACTTATATTGTTAGCTCACCTGAATGCTCAGTCCAGATATAAAGAATGGCTCCATAATATGAAGGTGAGTACAGTCATGTTTTACTTATTTTCTTTGGTTTGTTATGGCTTTACATCCAAGTCAATAATTTTTCAGTCATGTTGGGATTGAGCCTCCACTGGGTGTTCAACAGTTTTTTGGGAAACTTTAATGTTATGCTCACTTTAAATCTGACATTACATTTGAGAGATGTATTGAACCCAGTAGCTCTCGATCCAGTTCTGTACTCTACTTCTAGGCCATCACACATTTCATTTGTAAAATTTTGGCTGAGTGCCTGTTATAATGAAAAAGGCTGAACATGATAGCTCCAGAGGTAGTGTGTCTTATTCATATTGAACCAAGATTGATGCCAACACCCGCTTCATCTCTTTCATAAAGATTTGGAGACTGTTCTTCCTCTACCGCTATTTCAAGACAACCATTTATCACGTAGTTGTGAAAAAAATGTGTACCAAGTATATGTACTTATGGGAGGCTTGCCTATGAACATTGTGCCAAGGATAATTGACAATTCTTGCATAGATATCTATGCACTTGGCTGTTTGAAGCTGTTTTCAGTTGGTCGAAAGCCATGTTCAAACAGCAAAACCCATGTTCAAATCATGAAATTCATGTGCCGTTTGAACATGGGTTTTGGATGACGTCATTGGTCAATGCAATGTGACGTCATGTGTTTCATAGAAACAAAATGGCCGACATTGAAGAAGCTCTGTGGTTTTCAGGGAGTTTTTGCATTATTAATGTTATTTTCATGAGAATTTAAGTGGATTAGAGTGAAAATACAAGAATAGCGATCAACCATGGTTTGTTTCAGTGTTCAGACATTGGCTGGATCACTCTGAAGGTGTTAAAACACGCGGCCTGCGGCCTTGTGTTCAAACACCTTCCTCGTGATCAGGGCTCAGGAAATTTTGATTTCCAAATCGGTCCAGCCAAGTGATGACGTCATCGGCAACATACGAACATGCATTGTCATACATTGATACATAGTCACGAAAACTAATGACATTTATTATTTCAGGGTTCCTTACTAATGTATATGTAGAATTAATTGTAAATAACTTGTTTTAAACTGAAATAAAAATGCCTAGAATACTTTGAAATTTGTAGTTTGTTCTTTCATATTATTCCATAATCAAATCCAATTTTATCAGGTTTTCCCAGCATTTATTTATAAGTATGCTGGTACCCAGCATCATTGTATTGTACTGCATAAATTCTGCCATTGTTGGCACACCTCGGACGAATATACTGGTGCGTTGTGCTGCAGCTGGCCACCACAGTAAATTTGCTGAAGTGTTCGCCCCTGCGCCACGTCGAGGCCCAGCACATCCGACTTCGAGAGGGTTTTTTTTTTGTTGTTGTTGTTTTTATTAAGAGATCCAGCAAGGTTGTACTGAGCACAAAGTGCGTTTAGCATACGATCGTACGATCGTTTTCACAGTAAAGTGGAAAGTTGGAAAACTTCTGTCATCTATTCAATTAATTTGCCCTGCTCTTTTGTATTTTTGAAGATATGATGACCTTTTGAACACCACGTGCGAAAAATGGGCACAGGATGTCATTTTCAGTAACCTTTGAATGAGTTTGTAAACAGCACAATTTTCTTAAAACGGACCGCTTCTTTGACGGTCATTTGAGCAAAACAGATCAAACAAAAAAATTAAAGATCAAAGCGACCTTGATCTCAATTCTGCCGGTCTTTACCGTATAGCTCCGCCCTCACGATTGTCACTGTAATTGGCTTGAGCCAATCAGAAACTTGCTTGTTTGCAAGCCGTGCAGCGATACGAAACAAGACAAACAATTTGGACACGATTCAGTAGTTTTACTGCAGTGTTTTGATAATTGGACAATTAACAGCTTGACACGTGAGTAATCAATGGGTGTTGATTGGGAAAACCTGTGAATTATGGACAGATTAAGGAAAAAAAGACAAACAAAAACCGGTCTTGCAAATTTTATTATGATACGGTATTGGAAAATACATTTATAATCGGCCAAAATACATTATTTTTCGGACCGATAAAAAAGCATTTTCTGAAAAATGAATCGGTCCCATGAATTCAAAATCGGTCTAAACCGACAAATTATCGGATTTCCTGAGCCCTGCTCGTGATCCATCGAATATTTGAACACTGAAAACCATGGTTGATCCCTATATTCAGACAGGACCTCAATTGTTGACCATGGATGCAAAGCATGAAATCAAGCTAACAAACCGTCTCTATATTCCAAAATTTTAAGTGTCTAGAAGAAGATTTCTTTAAGTGCTTTTGTTCTAATCGCATGAATAATTTGTAGATTTGAATGTATGTTGCACTAATAATGAAATAAATATGTTTACTTCAAGATGTTGAGTGTGTGCATTTCCATGATGTTACATTTGAGCTGCCTCGTGGGAAAACCAACAATGTGGTTTTCGAACAGGTCCAACATAAACCAGCCTGTACAGTCACAGAAAAAGGCTAGAAGCTGGAAATTGTAGATATAAGTAGAAGAGCAATTGTACTATCTGTGTAGTGAAAACAAAGACGCTGATCAGCTTCGCAGATTGTTGGTTTTCTGATGAAGCAGCTCAATTATGTAACCATTTCTTATAGAAACAAGGGAAGAAGTTACAGAGAGGAGGAAAAGACGTGTGGTCTGACTTCAAAGATAAGGTACTGTGTAGATTATGTCATCAAGCTAAGTTCACATGAGCAAAGTCATTACGAAAACTTGTCCATGCAATATACAGAGATTTTTTTTTCATAAGAAAACATTGAAAATTTCATTGGAAAAAATTTGATTTCTTTTTTTAATAATTTTGCTCAAAACATACATTGGAGGCGGTTCTAATGAGTACCCACAATGTATGTTTTGAATCAAAACTAAGAAAATTAGGTATACCCCTGCAAACCACAGTTTATAAAAGTGGAGTTTAAGGGGGTGTACATTTCACAGACATGTTTTCCTGATGGGTACTTTGCCAAAGATTATATAACATGCACTCTAATTCAGTGTGTTACTGTTGTGATTTTACTGTTTGAATCTGACAGCAAGAGTGAAAAATATTGGAGCCGCTACGCGAGAAAACCGGTCTTCGGGGTTTCCGACCTGGTCCGACACAAACCGGCCTGTACAAGCTCAGAAAAGAGCTAGAAGCTTGAAATTTCGGATTTAAGTAGAAGAGGAATTGTACTATCCGAGTAGCGAAAACAAAGGCGCTGATCAGCTTCGCGGTTACCGCGAAGCTGATCTGCGCCTTTGTTTTCGCCTAGGCAAAAATCCGGTTTTCTCATGATGCGGCTCATTGGTGAATAAAGTAACCATTTTGATGCCAAGTGGTGCAACCAACTGCATAATTTGTTATCTTTGACAAGTAAGTTTTGCATGTGTGAAATAATCTTAATGCTAATTTTGTTTTATGTTGTGTAGACTGAAATTTTGACTTAATTAAATGGCCCAGATTGTTGACAAAATTAAAGGAAAATAAAATTTAAAGCAGGTTTTTTTTTTGTATAACAAATAAAAAATAACAGATCTTGATGGTCTGCAATAGGAACATGATTTTCCACTAATTTTGCTCTTTCAAATGGATGGCATAACTTATAGAAAGTTTATGTAATTTTGCAAGGCTTCACCCGCTATGAAAGACGCTCGTACGGCCTTTGGAGTAATGAAAAAGGATGCATTCTCGGCCTTCGGACACATGAAACATCGGGTAAACTGGCATGGCATGGTTGTGTGCTCTCTAGTTTCTAACTTTATCAGTATCTTTGCAGGGGGATTATTCTAAATTCTAAATAAAAGCTGTGATGCCAAGATGATTTAGTACCATTTATAAAAATGAGCCGCCGCATGGGAATTCCAACAATTTGCATAGGGGAAAACGAAGGCGCAGATCAGCTTCGCAGTAACTGCGAAGCTGATCAGCGCCTTTGTTTTCGCTACACAGATAGTACAATTCCTCTGCTTCTAAGATCCGAAATTTCAAGCATCTAGCCTGCTTCTGTGACTGTACAGCCCGGTTTGTGTCAGACCTGGTTGGAACCCCAAATTGTTGGTTTTCATATGCACATGCTCAAATAAAATAAAATGATGGTTGAATATTTTTTTTGATTTCCATATAGCAGCAAAAGACAATTGTGCAGTTAATGGGGACTGCACGAATAAATGGCATTCTGTAAGTTTGGAAATAAGCCATGAGAAGTGTGAGAACTTATTTTTTTATTTGAAAATTCATGGTTTCCCAATTTCTAAGTTTTCAGTAGTAGTTTAAAGGCTTCCTACATACTTAAATGACTGTACGAACACCCCTAGTGAAATTTAAGAACTCACTAAACATCAGAAATATAAAATTTGCAAAGTACGAAAATCTTAATCGTATATAACACGAGAATTTCTGGACTGCAGTGTTCTGAAATGATCAAAAAAACATCAATTTGGCTTAGATCTGTAGACTTTACTTTTAATACAGTAGATGTATCATGTCTGACAATTCACAGCATAAGTGCCTTGTTGATTTTTTTTTTTTTTGGACAAATGAGCCGCGTCATGAGAAAACAAGATTTTTGCCTATAGCCTTGTTGATTTTTTTTTTTTTTTTTTTTTTTTTGGACAAATGAGCCGCGTCATGAGAAAACAAGATTTTTGCCTATAGATTTGAAAACAAAGGCGCTGATCAGCTGTGCAGTAACTGCAAAGCTGTTCAGTGCCTTTGTTTTCACTACTCAGCACAATCCCTCTTCTTAAATTCGAAATATAAAGCTTCTAGCCTTCCTTTGTGACTGTACAGACCGGTTTGTGTCAGACCTTGTCGGAAACTCCAAAATCTGTTTTCTGGCACTGCGGCTCAAATGATACAATTCGAATGTTTGGGCTGTGGAAACTAGAATTATTGATTTTAACAAATGTGGTAACTGTTGTGAAAAGAGAAAGCCGGAGTTAACATTGGCCTGGTAATGAAAAAGAGGAACAAGGTTTTATCATGTTTTGGGAGGGACAATTCAAGATTGACCAAACTCTTCTGGCATGTGGTATTTGTTTCTCCTAACTGACCAGTGGCTCTGTGCATGTTGATTTCTTGTCATATTTTGATGATCTGTCCTGTTTATTTCTTTGCTTTGGTGGTAAAAACAGTATTGGATAAAACTTTATTGTCACAGGACCTCAATGTCAATTGTTTAATTGTGTTACAAAATTTTGCAACTTTATTTAGCAACTATTTGAGCGCTGAATTGCATTGATTCACAAATACAAACTTATATGCATAGAATGTAGATTTTTATTGCAGCAGCGTTATTGCATGAAAAGAACAAATGAGCCGCATCATGAGAAAACCAACAATCTGCATATGCGAAAACAAAGACACAGATCAGCTTAGCAATAACTGCAAAGCTGATCAGCACCTTTGTTTTCGCTACACGCATAGTACAATTCCTCTACTTCCTAAATCCAAAATTTCCAGCCTCTAGCCATCTTCTGTGACTGTTTTAGCTTGGTTTGTGTCTGACATGTTCGGAAACCACAATGTTGGTTTTCTCATGAGGCTGTTCAAATAAAGCACATGTTTTAAAGGCCAACTAAGCCCTGCGAAACACAGTGCACCATTGTTATTCCTTTCATACCATAGTGCAATACTGAATCAACTATCCATTGTTTGATTTTAACATGTAGTGTCTGATACCATGGGGTGATTACTTATGCTGTCATACAAGTCATTTGTATACCATCATATGCAAAACCCTGCTGTTATCTGAATATATGGTCACTGATCATAAAAGCGATACTACAACGACAGCAAGTTTTTGCATGTTATGGTGTATAAATGAATTGTACGAAAGCACATGAAGTATCATTTGAATCACCCCGTGGATAAAATTTTTGGCAGATATTTTGTGTTTGTTTTAGTTTAAACAAAATGTTTCCTAGGAAAATTTTCAGCAAGGATTTGAAAAAATGAGTTAACAAATAAAGAAGTTCTGCTTAACAAAGGCAAATTAGAAAAGTGATTTTTCAAAAATCCCTTATTGAGTGTCCGCTTTTACACATTAAATGAGCCGCATCGTGAGAAAACCGGATTTTTGCCTAGGCGAAAACAAAGGCGCAGATCAGCTTCGCGGCAACCGCGAAGCTGATCAGCGCCTTTGTTTTCGCTACTCGGATAGTACAATTCCTCTTCTACTTAAATCCGAAATTTCAAGCTTCTAGCTCTTTTCTGAGCTTGTACAGGCCGGTTTGTGTCGGACCTGGTCGGAAACCCCGAAGACCGGTTTTCTCGCGTCGAGGCTCAAATGGTTTAAGTTGAAGGTGACTATTCTTTACAGGCAAGGCCAGCAATGACTAATGCTGTGGAGTCAGTAAGTGGTTATGTCCCTTGATAGCAAGCATGCTTTTGTGGTGTCTTCAGTAGCCCAGAGGGCATTATAGTGACATCAGTGAGAAGTCTTGTCTTCGGAGTTTCCGACCAGTTGACACACAAATCAGTTTGTACTGTTACAGAAGATAGCTGGAGACCCCAAATTTCAGAAAATGATTAACTGAAAACAAAATAGTACTATACCTCTAAATCCTAAATCCTAAATCTGAAATTTCTCTTTGCCATCTTGTGTGTCAGAACAGCCTGGTTTTATTATACCTGGTACGGAAACTTCAAAGACAGATTTCTACATCACAGCTCATTTACTCTGACCCTTTCCTGACTCAAAAACGGACTTATCCTTTTCCTGCAGATTTTATTAAAGGAAGAAGCAAATCGCATTGCATTCCCTAGCAATGGAGATATCATAAATCCTTTACTTCAGTATAATACACGATTAAAACTCTAACAATGGTTTGTGTTTGTAAGTGGCATGTGAGTGGTTAAGTTAGCTTATGTTCTAGGCTGTATTTGTGGTGTTGAGTAACATTTTACAATACACATGTACTATCCAAGATGTTAAACTTTAGATTTATGATATTTTACTGGAATCACTGCATTTTATAATGGGGAATGCTATTACATTTGTTCAATATTAGATATTTATAATCATAACACAAATTTGTTGTAATATTCATACTAAATGAAGAAATGGAGTATCTTACAAGAGTGGCCATTTCATATGAAATTAAAACAAAGTTTTAAAAGTTTCAAAAGTTTAATAAATTTCATGTGAAAAGACCAGAAGTGTAAGATTTGTTTTATCATACGACTTACAAAGCAGGATTTTATCGCCTTCAAAGTGGGCATATTGTACATGTATTTTCAATGAAATTTACATTGTTGTTAGGACATTGTCAATGATTTTATGAATTCCCACCAAAGTGTTTTAAAATATTTGTGTGCTCATAAGATATTTATTACACAACATTATCCACTGGATAACAGCGACGTCATATGATAAATGCTATTACATATACCACATAATCAATATTAAAACTTGATTTTCCAATGGATTGTTATTAGTCATAACTGTACATGAAGTTCTGTACGACTACTAAAAGCATGGTCAATTTTAATTTTTTATGTTTTATTCATAAAACATGATAAAATGAAATTGGGTTAGTATTTTTACATGATTAGTTGAAAAAATGGTGTAGTTTTTGGGATTTATAATGTAAAATCCTTCTACAAAATTTAGCCTATATTCATTGTCCAGAAAAAATCCTGACACAGCTTCTTACTCATACCATGCACCATATAATCTCCTGCCTCATGTATGAACATAAAAACAAACAAATGAACTCTGTGTGAGCAGCAACGCGAGAAAACCAGTCTTCGGGGATTCCAACTAGGTCCGACACAAGCCGGACTGTGCAGATACAGAAGATGGCTAGAAGCTTGAAGCTCCGGATTTAGAAAGTAGAGGAATGGTACTATCCGTGTAGCGAAAACAAAGGTGCTTATCAGCTTCACAGTTACTGCGAAACTGATCTGCGCCATTGTTTTCGCATAAGCAAAGATCCGGTTTCTCGTGAGGCAGCTCGCATATAAACACATAAAGTCATGGATATGATCCTTGAAATTCAAAATTAGGAAACACTGGAGTACAGTGGGCTAGTAGTCGAGTCCAGAGCGAGAAATACTGGGTTACTTACCTACCATGGCTGTGTATAGTTTTCGTGAGTACTGGTTAACACTCAGGAAGTAATGGCTCTGTCCCAGCATGCTTAAAATTTGATGAGCGGGACATTAAGCCATTACCAACACTGGATTTAGATGATATAGTATGGATGTGGCACATTAGTATTGTCCTGAAACACAACTAAAGCTGCTGCGATGTTGGACCCTGGATAAAAGAAGATAAGATCATAACCAGTGCACCATGGTGGCACTATCTCGTCTGGATTTATACTAATAATTACATGTAGTGTTTTGATTTCTTTATTAAAAGAGAAGTATAAATGATTCAGTGTTACAGTATAATAAATTTTTTGTTTGATTGTGTTTATGCTTATTTTTTTTTTTACCTTTCTAGACTTTAGGGACCTGGGTCCATCCCCCGGTGTAAGAATATCACGAAAAGACTTTACGGAATAAACTGCATAAGTTGTTCTCTTTTTATAATATGCAAATTAGGTTTATCCCAGATTTAATTTAATATATAGAAATTTTTACATGAGGGAATATATACTGTAAATTCGGAAATCTTCGTGTGACTTTTATTTCGCAAATTTTCTATTTCTGAATTATTAGCGAGTTCTAGAATTCGCGAGTGAGTGTCCATGTATTCTATAAAGATTATAATGATTCTTTATTAGCGAGAACTTTGAATTCGCGAGGCAACCAATTGGCGAATATTAGCAAAAATTAAGTTCTCGCGAATATTTCCAGATCTACAGTATAGAAATTCTTACATGAAGGAATTACGGGGACCTGGAACAGATAACATGTTGGCCATTACTCATGTTTCGACTGTTTTTTTTTTTTTCAGGTGAAGAACCAAGGAAAGAAAGCTTACTCTGGCATCAGAACAAAGATTGGAGATATGAAAAAGGTGAAAATCTTTAGTATTTTATTATAGTTTAATTAGTTGGAGCTGCATCATGAGGACACCTGTTCTATATAGTGAAAATTAAGGAAGGTGCTGATTAGGTTAGCAGCTGATCTGTTCCTTTAGTTTCTGCATAAACGAAAGGGAAAAAAAAACAGGTTGTACCATGATGTAGTTCGTGTTACTTTTACATGTACTTTGTTTTCATTTAATTTGATTTGTTAGGTTATTCCTTGGTTCGCACACATTGCTCTATTCTCATCAAGTATGAAAATTTTACAAACAAGCCTTCCACCTTTTGTGTTTTATTGAGGTCCAGACTTCAAGATTACAAAACTATACATATCATTCACAAGTCAAATGAGTAACCCAGTACTTCTGTGACTTGCCTAATAGCGTGTTGCATTATATCTTAACATGTGAGCCCCCGCATGGAAAACCAACAATCAGTAACTGCGAAGCTGATCAGCGCCTTTGTTTTCCCTACACAGATAGTACAATATCTCTTCTACTTCATCCCAAAAAATTCAAGCTTCTAGTCTGCTTCTGTGACTGTACAGCCCGGTTTGTGTCCACCCTGGGCGAAAACCCAACTTGTTGGTTTTCTCACGCACAGGCTCATGTAATGTATGCATCTTCCTATTTTATCAGTTTCGTGGCATATAGGCATGAAAGATTCATTTACTAATACAAGCTAAGTAACAGTTTGCACTTTGACAATTCATTGATTCGTTCAAAATATTGATAAAAATGCAAGGAGTAGTCAATTAGGACCCTGTATATTCCTGAATTGAACATTTTTAGCTCCATTTATTTGTGACCATGCCCCCTTCCCGCAAGCAGACTGCAGAGAAAATGGCTGATGGTTTTACCTACCCCCCTTTCACTTGAGCTTGCCCTTAGAGCATTTGTATTACTCAAAAAGACCATGTGTTCTGAAGATCTGAGTTTCTTTTCATGTTGTCCACAAAGACATATGGATTGATTGATCTGCTGATTTGAGAACGGCATGCTCAAGTGAATTTTTTATCTTACAATGTGGAATTTTGGCCATGTAGATACAAATACATGTAGGTAACTGCTAAAATTAATAAAATTTTGCTTTTGCTCCTATCCTATTTCAAGTATGTGTGTTCTTAATATGCATTGCATATGTTGTGCAAAGAATTTTGAAATAAATATGTGCTTTAACCAAACAATTACAATGTTTTTAGCTCGCCTGTACGAAAGTACAGGAAGAGCTATTGCAGTCACCCCGGCGTCGGCGTCGGCGTTAGCGTCGGCGTTGGCGTTGCTCAAAATGTTAAAGTGTTTGGTTAAAGTTTTTATGAGTCTATATCTCTTGAAGTTGTGGATGGATCAAGTTGATACTTTGCATGTTGGTAGATATTGGTATGAAGTTTTATGCTGTACCATCATGACCCACCTGGGGGACCTTGATGTCAAGGTCACGGACTTAGAAATTTTGTGTTAAAGTTTTTGGTTAAAGTTTTTATGAGTCTATATCTCTTGAAGTTGTGGATGGATCAAGTTGATACTTTGCATGTTGGTAGATATTGGTCTGAAGTTTTATGCTGTACCATCATGACCCACCTGGGTGACCTTGAAGTTGTTAAAGTTTTTGGTTAAAGTTTTTATGAGTCTATATCTCTTGAAGTTGTTAATGGATCAAGTTGATACTTTGCATGTTGGTAGATATTGGTCTGACATTTTATTCTGTACCATCATGACCCACCTGGGTGACCTTGAGGTCAAGGACACACCTGTGGTCAAGGTCACAGACTTAGATTTTATGATATAATTCTATATCAGATATGTAGATGGATCAAGTTGAACTTAGCATGTTGGTAGTTATTGGTCTGAAGTTTTATGCTGTACCATCACGACCCACCTGAGTGACATTGAAGTCAATGTCTTTGGTCATAGATTTAGTAGATTAGTGGCAAAGCACAAGTCAGGCGAGCTACGCTGTCCTGCGACAGCTCTTATTATTAGAAGAGGTATTACCTAAAGGTAAATGTTGAATAGATTTTAAAAACATCTGGCACCTGGGACACTGTTTCAATTCTAAAATAGAATAAAAAGATTACCTGATTTACACAAAAACTTGATTAACCTAAATGCTGAAGTGGCAAGTGAAAGGGGCTGTATTAGTCTTTAGCAGGGTTTTGCTGGACTAAAGTGTGCCTGCATGTTGTGTTAACTTTGACTGCTTTGTTGTTTAAGTTTAATAGCATTGGTTGTATTTACCCTAATATGTTGCATTTACAGCACAAGCCATGTTAATAGAAAATCTGCATCTTTATTATTCACTGAAAAGTTAACATGAAAAACATAAAACCTCTAATTTTTCTGACTCAATTTTTATGCTCATAGCCTCACGTAAAATCAGATATTCTTTGACTGGCTTATATAATATTTCCCTTTTGATGTTTTATTTTAATCAAGGTTTTGTGTGCTTGTTTTGCCTTATTTCTTCAGCCCTAAAGTGTCAAAAACTCATTTTACAGGCACTATGTAGAGCCAGATCAGATGGCTTGCCATAAGCAATCTCATTTGGATTCTCGGAGTTTGCTTCTTGCTTTCAAATTGAAATAGAATGAAAGATTTGTTTTTTATATCAGGAGAGCAGCGGCCTAGAGATAGAGTGTCAGACCCCAAACTGAGAGGTCCTGAATTCAAACCCCACTTGCTTAGAGTTGTGAGCCACGACTCGAGAAAACCGATTTTTTGCCTATGCGAAATCAAAGGAGCAGATCAGCTTCGCAGTAACTGCGAAGCTGATCAGCACCTTTGTTTTCGCTACACGGATAGTACAATACCTCTTCTCCTTAAATCCGAAATTTCAAGCTTCTAGCAATGTTTTGTAGCTGCACAGGCCGGTTAGTGTCAGACCTGGTTGGAAACCCCGAAGAGTGGTTTTCTCAAAACGCGGCTCATATAAAAACCCTTAGTACTGGTTTATACCTAGGAAGCTATGGCTCTACCTGGACATGTCTGAAAAATAGTCGACCGAGATGTTAAACTGTAATACAAACAAAACTTTTTGCAAAAATATTTTCATTGTTTTTTGGCACTTTATGGTTTTACCGCTTGAACCTAAGTTTTTTCCCACAATGCCCTGCTTACAGGAAGAGAGTCCCCTAAAAGGGAGCAAAAGTCCTCGTGTTGGCTCAAGTATAAAGTTTTCAAAGGATTTGTCTCGGGATCGGCCATCAACTATTGTAGGGACGCCACTGAAAACTCAGAGAGTAAGTTATTTTTAGATGTAAAACTCCTAAAAATAGAGAACTCAGAAATCTGCTGCAATTTACTAAACTTCAATAACCAAAAGGTTTCATGCAGAATTAAAGTCTAAAGTCTTGCCTCTGATAACGGTTTTTCGCAGAAAACCTTTGCATTGAGGACGATAGGAAATTATTTTTATTTCAAAATCATGAGCTTAGTACATTTGTGTATGTCCTGATAGGACCTGAAAAATTTTGAAAATCGTCGAGCAGATACTGATAAAGTTTTTATGGCCAAAATGAATTTTGAATAGGAAGTTTGCATTGGCAAGAGAGATAATCAATGATCATGGAAAAGCATATTTTTCGAAAAATTTTACTTGATAATGAAGACTTCATCTGAAGTTAAACATTTTTCTTGACTTAATTGAGTATATAGTTTGTCGCAAAATGTGCAACAAAAATTTTGAAAATCTATCAACAAATAAAAAGTTCTGGTCAATAACATTTTTGAATAGGGATTTCCTGTACAAAAACTCATGCAAAGGAGGTAAATATTTTCCAGCAAAAATTTTAAATTCTTAGCACATATATAATGATTTGCTCAAAATAATTAAAAAATGGCACTTAATCTACATTTAAACAGTTGCAAAATATCTGCGAAAAACCATTATCAGACACCAGGAAACAGAGATAGGTCACATATTATATTAGCTTCTATATTTGTTTTGTTTTCTTCTTCTATTTGACTTGTGAAAGAAACTCTTTAATAAGTTTAAAGGTCATATCCTAAGGTTTTCAATTTGTAAAACTGAAATAGACATTGATAAAAGGAACTGATTGCAGAAAACCTCACCAAATTATCATGACTGGTTACAGAGATAGCTTGCTTAGAAATTTTGCATTTTATCTCATGAATATTCATTAGTCCCACTATGACGTCATAGAAGAACTTAGAAAATTTTGAATATTATCAAAACAAAACAAATAAAAACAATATTTTATCATTTGAAAACACTTTTAAATAATTTATACAACTTATTATATCCGTTTTAAAGCTTATTATGACCATTTAAATGAATAATTTTGTTTTTTAATTTTTTCACCTAGGGAGACTACTCTCACATGAAAATAATCATGTTATTTACATATGGTTCCGTATCTTTTGAGCCGATGGGAATATTTGAGTTTAGTTTTCGATAAACAAGTCCCAAGAACAAATGGGATCAGCAGACAAAGAATAAAAAAGATCTAGTAGAACTTTTCTTTATTCCCTTTATTTAGGTCTTTCATATATGAGCCTGTGCGTGGGAAAACCAACAATTTGGGTTCCGACCAGGTCCGACACAAACCGGGCTGTACATTCACAGAAGATGGTTAGAGGCTGGAAATTTTGGATTTAGAAAGTAAAGGAATTGTACTATCCGTGTAGCGAAAACAGAGGCGCTGATCAGCTTCGCAGTTACTGCGAAGCTGATCTGCGCCTCTGTTTTCGCCTATGCAGATTGTTGGTTTTCCCATGCGGCGGCCCATATATCTTTGGAGTGTAGCATTGATACATTACCTTTACCCTTGGCTTTATTACATCAGGAAAACATGTCTGTGCAGTATATACCCCCTAAACCCCACCTTTATATAGAAAAACTGGGGTATGCAGGGGTATACCTATTTTTCTTATTTTTGCTCCAAAACAAAGATTGTGGGTACTCGTTAGAACCGCTTCACCGAGGCGGTTCTAACGTGTACCCACATGTTTTGTGCAAAAATAAGAAACATATCAAATTTTTTCTGCTAAATTGTTCAATTTTTACAGCAGAAAAAATCTCCGAATATTGCATGGACAAGTTTTCGTAATGTATGGAAAAGAATTTTTAAAGATTTATACAGTATAAAATGATATGAGCCGCGACACAAGAAAACCGGTCTTGGGTTCCGACCTGGTCCGACACAAACCAGCTTGTGCAGTCATTGAAGAGGGATAGACGCTTGAAATTTTGGATTTAAGTAGAGGAGGAATTGTACTATCCGAGTAAACAAAACAAAGGCCCGGATCGCAGTTACTGCGAAGCTGATCTGCGCCTTTGTTTTCGCATAGGCAAAAATGCGGTTTTCTCACGATGCGGCTCATATGGTGACATATTTTGCATGTAAGGATGCCTTAACAGCATGATTGGCATTACGAAAACACCTCCGTTTGCACAAGATTTTGTTTCTATTTTTGCATTAATTACACTCTTTCTCCATCAAATCATGCTTTTTATACCCCGCCACTTCAAAAAGTGTGGGGTATTATGTTATACCCTCCGCAAAAAATTTGCGCTCGAGTGTCCGTCCGTCCGTCCGTCCGTCCGTCCGTCCGTCCGTCCGTCAGCGCTTCGTTTCCGTGCTCTAACTTGAGCATTTATCGACCATTTTTCTTCAAACTTTGTATAGGAGTTTATATCAGGAAGGAGTGGTTTGGGATTGAAGATGGGCAAATTTCGTCAAATAAGTACAGAGTTATAGCCCTTGATTTACTTTAAAATTTCGTTTCCGTGCTCTATCTTGAGCATTTATTGACCAATTTTCTTCAAACTTTGTATAGGAGTTCATATTAAGAAGGAGTGGTTTGGGATTATAGATGGGTAAATTTCGTCAAATAAGTACAGAGTTATGGCCCTTGATTTACGTTAAAATTTCATTTCCGGGCTCTATCTTGAGCATTTATTGACCAATTTTCTTCAAACTTTGTATAGGAGCTAATATTAGGAAGGAGTGGTTTAGGATTGAAGATGGGTAAATTTTGTTGAATACGTACAGAGTTATAGCCCTTGACTTGTATTAAAATTTTGTTTCCGGTCTATATCTTGGGCATTTATAGACCAGTTTTCTTCAAACTTTGTATAGGAGTTCATATTAGGAAGGAGTGGTTTGGGATTGAAGATGGGAAAATTTCCTCAATTAAGTACAGAGTTATGGCCCTTGATTTACGTTAAAATTTCATTTTCGGGCTCTATCTGGAGCATTTATTGACCAATTTTCTTCAAATTTTGTATAGGAGTTCATATCAGGAAGTAGTGGTTTGGGATTGAAGATGGGTAATTTTCGTCAAATAAATACAGAGTAATGGCCCTTGATTTATGTTACAATATTGTTTCTAGGCGCTATCTTGAGCATCTGTAGACCAATTACTTCAAACTTTGTTAAGGAGTTCATATCTGGAAGATGTGGTTTGGTATTGTAGATTGATGTCGTCAAGATATTATGTGCATTTGTACTAAATTAAATTTGCGTGGCGGGGTATCATGCATGCCTGCAGCGCTTTTATTTAGTATTTAGTATGATATTCACATCATGTCGATCCTAATAGATACCCACAACATGTGATTTTATGGATGAAATTCAATATTAAAAATCGATGTTTTTATACCAACCCCTGATTTCCCCCTTTTTACTATATATAAGGTGCAAATCTGGGGTAGCTTTCATACGGAGATGTTTCCATGACATGATGTATACAGTAAGTAATAATAAGAAAAAGAAGAAAAAAAAAAAGGAAAAAAAAAAAAAAAAAAAGAGCTGCATCTTGAGAAAATCTGATTTTTGCATCTGAGAAAATTACAAATTCTCATTTGTGTGATAAAGGTCATTAATGGTGGTATTAAAGAGCCTTTTTTCACTTCATAAACCATCCTCCTAATCCAAATTCATTTTGCAATTATTTTTTTCAAGCTTTTTGGCAATACAGACTGATTTGTGTTTGTGATTATTGGATACCATGTAGACTTGCTTTCTCATGCTGTAGCTCATACCGGGATGATACAGACATAAGCTAATCTTTTATTTTATAACAGACAAGGTCTGTTTGGTATAATCATGAAGTATATCATGTAAGTCCTTTCACAGATTAGACATTAACCACGTCATATGCTGCACTTATATTAACTGCATGAGTTTATTATTTGCATGCTGTTTCATTTGTTTAGAACAGATATCAGGCCCCAAGGTTATAAAACATTTTTCATGCTCAACTCAGCTGAGACTGAAATTTATCCTGCTCATAAATGTTAAAATGCATACGATTGTTGGCATTTCAACATTTATGAGCAGGATAAATGTGTACCTTTGATAATCTAAACCTGAAATTTAAACCAATTCTGATTACTTAAGTACTTATGAGCAGTTTTAATCTCATTCTCATCTAAGTTGAGCATGAAAAAGCTATGAGCCTGGTCTGTCACATCTTTCTTCTAGGCTTTGGTAAAGGATTGTTTAATATTTGTACTGATGCGGCATTTAATGTAATTTTAGTACAAAGAAATCAAATATGTAAACAAGTTCATATTTCTGCTTTTGCTCATTGCTTTTTAGTTTGATATAATTGTAGTACATGTATATTATACAGCTTTGTGTACTTAACTTTTTATAAACAGATATTAAGGTTTGGATCATCTTGGAAAATGGCGATTGAAATCATCGCATATATACGCAACATTAATTCTCCTTATCAAGGGGAATCACTCCAAACCACTATTTCTGTCTAAATAATGAAACGAATTGGGACTAAAGAATGAAAAAAATTGGAAATGGCTCAGATCACGCAATCATGCGATATCAGTTACTTGAGGTCTGGTCCCACCCCCTGTCTTCAAAAAAGATTACAACCCAGAAATAAAAGATTACAAACAAATATTTTACTATCTGATTCAAGGACAAAAATGATGTAAAAATGGTAAGTAAAAAGAATCTGTGATTCTGTCGGCAGATGGATGAAATCCTCGATTGTTTTGCAAAATTCTCATCTGCTTACCTCTTTAGTTTCCCTCCACATGGTCCGATCACATCTGAAAAAAAACGAGCCGAATCATCGAAAACGAGGCTACATGATAGCAGTTGTTTAAGGTTTCTATCGCACAGAACTGTGATAAAATTGTTGCATTTCTGCTGGTAAATACACAGAATCTTTGCGCATCTGCGCGATAATTTCGATCGCAATTTTCCGAAATGATCCAGACCTGTTAAGTGTCTTTTAATCAAGTTTGAATCATTTTTGTCATACAGTGTGTCATACATACTCATATAAACACTGACCTACTATCTTTTGCTGCATATTACTATCACAATAAAGTTTTAGTTTTTCCAAAAAGATTGTAATCTTTCACAGCTGCTTTCAGTGTGTGATATGTATGATTCATGTATTGTTTTGGATATCTGGTTAAGCATCCAAGAAGCAGTGTGGCTTTATGCATCAACACAACAAACAAATTTATTGATGATATTATAATGAAAAGATTGCAGATTCTGCAAACATCTGCTCTTCTAGAATCCTAGAGAACCCATATTAGCTTTGTGTCAAATTGTTTGCAAAAATCATCAAAAGTCAGTCAGGTAAACATGATGATATGATAATAACAATGCAGCGTAAGATTTAAGCAACACTTTACATAACGCAGTTTTGCAATAAATGGTGATGAAAAACTATGTGCAGTTGCCATTGTATGGTGAAGGAATAGGCATTAAGTATGGGTTAACACTAGCTGTGGAAGATCTGTACAGGAACAGTGTGGCTAGATATGGACGACATACGAGCGTCATCATGAGAAAACCAACGATTTGCGGTAACCGTGAAGCTGATCAGCGCCTTTGTTTTGAAAGTGATAGTTGTGATAGTACAATTATTCTGCTTTCTAAAACCAAAATTTCCAGCCTCTAGCCATCTTCTGTGCTTGCACAGCTCTGTTTGTGTTGGACCTATTCAAAAACCACATTGTTGGTTTTCTCATGAGGCGGCTCATTTACAATATGAATGTATGTGAAAGAGAAATGAGCAACAGCAACAGTTTAAATTTTTGGTTTATATAATAAGGTTGTTTTTAAAACTCTGAAGAAGTTTTTATCTGCAGGAAGTATTGCTTTTGACTGTTGATAGTAGGGCTAGAAACTTAGGCTAGTGCTCGGAAGTCAGCATAGCTTAGTGATAAGCTGCATACATTTTTTTTAAGTCGTTGAGATAAAGTTAAAGGTTGTTAGTCATCATCACAATAACCATTTGAACTGCGACACGAGAAAACCGTCTTTGGGGTTTCCAACCAGGTCCAACACAAACGGCCTGTGCAGCTGCAGAAGATGGCTAGAACCTTGAAATTTCGGATTTAAGAAGAAGAGGATTTATACTATCTGAGTAGCAAAAACAAAGGCGCAGATCGGCTTTGCAGTTACTGCGAAGCTGATCTGCGCCTTTGTTTTTGCATAGGCAAAAATCTCACGATGCGGCTCATTTTACCATGGGTTGGATCTTTCTGACAAGGTTTAGGTACAAATATGGGATATTGCAAAACTAACAAACTCATAAAATGTATAATATGTTACAGCCACCCCGCCCAATTATGTCACCCCTGGGGGAAGAAAGACCTACCATGAGACCAAAAATAACAGTGAGACAGGCTTCCTCAGAAAACAGGTATATCTATTACGAACAATTATCTCTACACTGTCTTTGTGCTTCCTAATAAAGAGGAAGAGTCAATTTCTAGGTAAAAGGTTACATGGTGGATTTTTTATTTTTTTTTGGTGGAGCAGGGAGGTAAAGTTTAGAGCAACAGGTGTTGGGGGATGGGAGGAAACCTTATTCGGTCATGTTGTGTCTTTGGGCAAGACACATAGTACTGGTAAAGAAACCAAATACCTTTGAAGCAAAACGATAAAAATTGTTGACTAGGACATTAAGTCATAACTCCACCAACCAACCGCTTAAGTTTCAACATGTTTCGATTTGTTAATAAAGGTCATTGCAGCATATTTTGAGATGCAAAAAAAAAATTGAGCTGGCGCATGGGAAACCCAACAATCTGCATAGGTGAAAACAAAGGCGCAGATCAGCTTTGCAGTAACACTGCGAAGCTGATCAGCGCCTTTGTTTTCGCTATACGGATAGTACAATTCCTCTTCTTCTTAAATCCGAAATTTCAAGCTTCTAACCTTCTTCTGTGATTTTACAGCCTTGTTTGTGTAGGACCTGGTCAGAAACGCAAATTGTTGGTTTTCTTATGCCCGGGCTCATTTGTTGCTATATTTCTAGACTGACTCGCTATCTCAACAGTCCGGAGGATCTACGAGTCAGTGCCGACGACAGCGATGTACTGAAGTATAGTCGGGTGAGCTGTAACTTGATGAACGACCCTGAGATTCAACATGCTATGTTCAAGTCTGCCAGTGCTGAAAACTTGCCCAAGGCCGACCCACACCTTAAGGTAATGTATTGTAATCATGAAAACACACTCATTCATAAGATCTTACCAATGCAAATATTGAAAATTTGGGGTTGAAAAATGTGGATAACTTTCTTATTTTTGCTTAAAAATAGTTTGAGGGTACACCTTACACGGCCTCACTGAGATGGCTCTAACGAGCACCCACAATCTATGTTTATAGCAAAAATAAGGAAAAAATACATAACCCTGTTTACCCTATTTTTGAATAATGGAATATAGAAACTTGATATGGCATGTTGGTTAACAGATTTTCATATCTATACACATGTATTTAACTTGCTCTGGAAACTGGTCTTCGATTCCATGTCTTAACTTGCTGAGGAAGTGATCAGGGCTTTTGGCAAAGCTTTGATCAGTGCAATGTCCCTGCAGTGCAGGTCATATGCCAGGCCTTTGAAAATGAAAATGGCCAAGTCATCCCCGCTATTCCCTTGCCGTATCTCCCTTGCCCCATAGGAGACGTGGTTGCAAATGACTGATACATTAAATCTAGTCAACTTCATTGATTTTTCAGCCTTGTTCGTGTCACATTGTTTGGAAATCCTGAAGACAGTTTTTCACATAATCTAGGTTTAGGAGAGCTTGAGGCTATATGAGCCGCGACGCGAGAAAACCGGTCTTCGGGGTTTCCGACCAGGTCTGACACAAACTGACCTGTACAGTCACAGAAGCGGGCTAGGTGCTTGAAATTTCGGATATAAGAAGAAGAGGAAATATACTATCTGTGTAGCGAAAACAAAGGCGCTGATCAGCTTCGCGGTTACTGCGAAGCTGATCTGCGCCTTTGTTTTCGCATAGGCAAAAATCCGGTTTTCTCACGATGCGGCTCATATGGTAGCATACAGGACTCTGGAGCGGTAGGTTCTGGGTTATGATTGCTACCTCCACCATGTAGTGTCTTTGAGCTTTAAGCTCCGGAGAGTACTGGTTAATGTCCAGGAAGCAGTGACACTGTCCAAACATGACTGAAAAATTGTTGACAGTGATATTAAGCCATAACCAAACCAGAACCATCATTTGAGCTGCGACGCGAGAAATTCGGTCTTCGGGGGTTCCGACTAGGTCCGACACAAACCGGCCTGTGCAGCTACAGAAGATGGATAGAAGCTTGAAATTTTGGATTTAGAAAGAAGCGGAATTGTACTATTTGAGTAGTAAAAATAAAGGCGCTGATCAGCTTCGCAGTTTCTGCGAAGCTGATCTGCGCCTTTGTTTTCGCATATGCATAAATCTGGATTTCTCATGCGGTGGCTCAATTATTCTACAGCTTCATGAAGATAAATGTAAGAAGAAAATTAACAGCTTTATGTTCTATCTGCTTTGGCATTAATTATAAGCACAATCTTGATAAAATCAACGAATCATGTTGTACATCTAGCAAAGACGAGCATTTTTCTAGTCTGATTGATGAGTTTTCACATTGTGTGTCAGTAAAAGAGGCTAATCCAAGTTAATGCTGGAGCATACACTATTTGTTGGTTTTGTCCAGTTTGTGTACTTATGATTTTGGGATCCTTGCAATTTTGTAATATGGCTATTTAGTATTCTCATGATTTCATATGGCTATTTAGTATTCTCATGATTTCAACAAAAATGTTGCTTCAAATGTTTTTAAAGCTCTCCTTCCAATCAAAGCTTTTTTTTTTTTTTTTTCTAAATGTAAGCTTTTCCTAAATGTGCAAGCATGTGAAAAATATAGCTTCATATGAATGTTGGAAAAGTTGAAATTTCTTCATTCAGTTGACTTGAAGTATTGTAAAGAATGTGTACAGAACCATTTTAATTATTTTTTATGCTGATCTGGAACTAGTGTTTGCTTAAATTGCAAAAATTCTCATGCATTTGAATATATCCAAAGACTTTTAATTCTTGATATAAATCTGAAAACTTCTGAAATATTTATTTTTATGCACATCAACATAAGAGAATGTTCTGAACTTGTAAACGTTGGAAATATTTGTTGCTTATTCTCTTTTAACTGAGGCAAATTATTACATGACTGATTTTCTGCATATCGTTGGCTCGTTGACAAAACCTCGTAACTGCACTTTTTTCAAAAAATCGTTTTTTCACATGGCGCGATTCAAAACATTCAAATTCAGCTTGTGACAAAGCCTTGTAGGTTATGTCCAATGGGAAGTTAGTTTTCGATGACCTTACAAAACCTCGTAACTACAAATGGTAAACGTGACAAAACCTCGTATATGCAATTTCAAAAAATTTAAATACAAGAAAATCTTTATCTTTTAGATATGCAAAAGTTGCATATGTATGATTTCTCATAAATGCATTCTTTAATTCATCGTAAGAATCTGCTTCTAGCTTTCATTTATCAAGTTTTGTATATACGACAATTTGTAAACATGCACAATTATATATCATTTATATACAAGTTTTAGGTTTTTGCTTCTGAAACATTTGTTTTTTTTTGCAGTTACGAGGTTTTGTCAAAGAGCCAACGATATATAGAGCACCAGTGATGCAAATTGAAGTGCAAGACTCTACCCAGTTTAGGTAGATGAGCAGGTCAATCTTGGCTTGAACTGAGTTTTCCATATGAAAGCTCACAATTCAGTCATATTTGCTTTGTTATCAGCTTAGCAACCAAATACATGTACCTTTTTTGGCCAGCCTTGGCAACTTCCCTGGTTTTATTTTATCCACCTATTTTGTTGCTATGCAATTGTAAACTTAAAAATGAGCCTGTGCACGAGAAAACCAACAATTTGGGTTCTGACCAGGTCTGACACAAACCAGCCTGTACAGTCACAGAATATAGCTATAGGCTTGAAATTTTGGATTAAAGAAGAAGAGGAATTGTACTATCTAAGTAGCAGAAACAAAGGCGCTGATCAGCTGTGCAGTTACTGCACAGCTGATCTGTGTCTTTGATTTTGCCTGTACAAGTTGTTGGTTTTCTCATGTGGTGGCTCAAATATGTTTTGAGCCATGTTTAAAGAAAACCTGTCTTTAGAGTTTCTGACAATGTCCACAGATGATGGCTGGAAGCATGAATTGGAAATTCCAGATTTAGAAAGTTGTGTATATAATTCTATCTACGTACCAAACACTGAAGTTGTGATCAACCTTGGGGTTCCTATGTTGCAGATCAGTTCCATTGTTGGCACATGAGCCACTGCATAAGAAAACTAACAAAATGCTTGGGCAAAAAAAAAAAAAGGTGCAGATCAGCTTCGCGGTAACCATGATCAGCGCCTTTGTTTTTGCTACACGGTAGTACAATCCCTCTTCTACTTAAATACAAAATTTCAAGCCTCTAACGATCTTCTGGGACTGTACAGCCCAGTTTGTGTCGGACCTGGTCGGAATCAAAATTGTTGGTTTTCTCACGCACACGTTCATATATGAAAAACAGGTTTTCTCATGACATTGCTCTTTTTCCTTTCTAATTTGAATAAATGAGCCGCCTCATGGGAAAACCAACAATCTGCATATGCGAAAACAAAGACGCAGATCAGCTTCACGGTAACCGCGAAGCTGATCAGCGCCTTTGTTTTCGCTACACGGATAGTACACTTTCTCTTCTTCTTAAATCCGAAATTTCAAGCTTTCAACCTGCTTCTGTGACTGTACAGCCTGATTTGTGTCGGACCTGTTCGGAAACCACATTGTTGGTTTTCCCACGAGGCGGCTCATTTGGTAGTTTTTTGATCTGTAGCCCATGTGACTTGGTTTTATAAGATCGTGCATTTGCTATCAGTCACATCTTGATATGAAAGGAAGATTTTTAGAAAAGCCTGTGCGTGAGAAAACCAACAGTTTGGGTTCCAACCAGGTGCGACACAAACCAGGCTGTACAATCACAGAAGAAGGTTAGAAGCTTTAAGTTTTGGATTTATAAAGAAGAGGAATCGTACTGTCCGTGTAGCAAAAACAAAGGCGCTGATCAACTTCGCAGTTACAGCGAAGCTGATCTGCATCTTTGTTTTCGCGTATATGCAATTTGTTGATTTTCTTGTGCAGCGGCTCAAATGTATTTCATTTCAATTAAAAATAAAACTGAAATCCTTTAAGAGTAGTGAGCATATTAATGAGAAAGGGATGGGCCAATACCATTTTGGAATTTAGTTTTGTTGTTTTTAGCTCACCTGAGCCGTAGGCTCAAAGGTGAGCTTATAGTATATATATATTTTTTTTTCTATTTTAAGGTATTTCACAATAAACTTCCTTTTTATTCACAATGTAAAAATGTTCTTTTCTAGAAGATCTGATGAAGTGAATATTCGATGAAAATGAAGTGTTAATTTTGCACATTTCTGCATAAAAACCTATACTGAGCATGCTCGTTAGCACCCACAACATAGGTTTTTATGAAGCATTAACAAAAAACATAGGTATCATTTATCATGAATTATAATCAACTACTACCTTTATTTGGTCTTCTTATTTCTCAATTTCAGAACTCTGACAGTAGTGGTACAATAACATCCTCTGACTCTTCTCTTGACGACAACGAACATCGAGATTTGCAATATACTGACGACCAAGAGGCAAAAAAGGCTTCATTTGTCTCATACCAAAATCTTCTGGATGATGATGACAGTGGCATTGTTTTGACAGCATCACAGTCATCTATAGATAGAACACTTGAATCATCTGGCTCAAGTACAAGTGTAAAATCGGGTATAATCGCACCGCCCCGACCCCCTCCTAGGAAAAGTAGAAGCCCGCAAACCGAGAGAAAAATAGAAGATAGACTTGTAATGGGACAAAAGTCAGCTTCAAATAGTCCAAAGGTTTCTAGAAGTGTGGAGGACAAGCTAGTTGTAGAGCAAACATCGTCAGAAGGTGCATGGACTAGTAGGAAGCGGAGATCTATGGAGTTAGCAACAAAAAACATGGAGGATTTGTTGATAAATTTAGACCCCGTAGTGGACTCTGCCGGTGATAATAAACCCATGTTTGGTGATTCTTTGGACAGTGTTTCTGCAGATTTTGATTCTAAAGGATTGCAGTCCGCGGGTGATTATGTACAACTTCGTGAAACACCAATAAGGCAGAATGCTAACAATAGGCGTAGTATTAATAGAACTCCTGCCATCAAGCTGCCACCTGATGTAACGCCTAGGAGGCCTAGCATCAGACGGGAACGATCTCCAATTTCCCCAGATGAAGAGGAAAAGGGTATATCAGCATTTGATCCACTATGGGGACAGGACTCTCCAACAATGCAACTGACAGCCACACAAGAAAAAGGCTCACTTTCTAGTGTTATAACGACTAGTCCACCAAATTCAAATTCGAATTCAGACTCATTGCTAAAAAGTTGGGATATTTCCCATCTGACAACAAATGTTCAGTCCCCTGGATTTGATTTCAATCAATCTACTAGTGTTATCCCTCCAGCACATGGACCTGGTTTCAATACTTCGCCATATTTCTCACCACAGCCGTTTGTCCAACGAAACATGATGAATCCACAAATTCATTCAGTCACTACTCCTGTGAAACATAACAGTCCCCCTCAAGTGCCCCCAAGACCTAAAAATAGACCACTAAGCCAGACTGGTTCACTGTTTCAGTCCCCTTCAAGAGGTTTGTTACAGCCACAGTCCAAATCCAGTGAAAATATAGCAGACAAGTCAGACCCTTTTGCAGACTTAGTGAGCTTGAATAAAGAGAGAACCTCTCCCCAACCAAAGCAGTCTCAATGGGAACAGTTTGAATGATTTTTTATTAGCTGAAAATTGATTCAGACCAGGTGTGGCACAAACCAGGTTGTACAGTCACACCAGAAGATAGAGTCTTGAAATTTAGGAATTTAGAAAGTAGAAAGATTTCATTATTCTATCAAGCTAAGAAGTTGGTAAATACATGTACACAGGAAACGTTGGTTTGGTCCTGACATGACTGAAACTTTGTTGACTGGGATGATAAACGACAAAACAAACTGTATGAGTTTACTAAGTATTTAATGAAGTGTATCTCAATTATTGAATGATTGTAGGTATGTGATAACCTTTAGTGCAATATCGTATGAGAGACTTCCATCATTTTTACTTTACATTGCATTTATAAATGTTATGCCATGTACTAATTTGGCCACTCAATGACAAATCAAAGATTAGGTTTGCACCCAGAAAGAAACAGGTTTTTCATCCAGAAAAAAATCAGGTTTTTCACCAAGCAAATACACATTTTACACCCAGCATGTTTTTTACATTTAGACAAAAACAACACACTTTGCACCAATCAGAAACAGGTTTTGCACCTGTCCAAACAGATATTTCAACCAGCATGTTTTTGTACCTGGAATGAAAAAGAGAACAAACAAACAAACAAAATTTTGCATCTAGTAAATACAGGTTTTGCAGTCAGTTATTACAAATTTTGCACTCAGCAAAAGTTATGCTCAGTCTAAATCTTTGATGACTGAGTAAACATTTGTTTGATCTTGGTTGTAGACGTTTAGCGCAGACATAAAACAGATCTTTGTAAAGGTGAGTGGTTGACAACCTCCAGTCTTTATGCATGAACATTGATCCCGACCTGACGGAGAACATTCTAAGATACACCATAGGTGGTGTATGTTTTCTGCCGTCTTGTCAAACCGCCCTGTTACAATATCTGGGTCTTTTATTGGTGACACTATACCTTGCGACGACATTACATATATTTGTGCTATTTTCAGTAAGCTAGGCCTTTAGCTTACTGACATGTTGCTGGCAGTCTTTGATGGATTCACGCAATGAACACTGACCTTCGAGCAACTTCATTGAAAGAAATAAAACATAACTGAAATGGGGAGTGTCTGACGATTCATGTCTGTGCTCCTCGTGTCTGTGCTCCTCGGTCATGCTCTAGTGGTTCAATGCAAAAGTTTTCTTTCACAAATTCCTGACTAGTTTCTTCCAATAATATGGATTTCTTCAGAGGATTGATCGACCACAGAAAAGAAAACTTTTGCATTGAACCACTAGAGCATGACTGAGGAGCACAGACACGAATCGTCAGCCACTCCCCATTTCATAAAACAGATCTTTGTTTTGTCATGTAGAGGTTCATATTGTCATGTCTTCTGTTGCTTGAGATTATGATTTTAATTGTATGCTTCAATATCAATGATGAATTGTTACACTGGTGATTTATATTTTTGAGCCGCAACGAGAGAAAGGAGTTTCTGACCAGATTCAACACAAACTGGCCTGTACAATCACAGATGAAGGCTAGAAGCTTGAAATTTTGGATTTAAAAAGAAGATGGATTGTACTATCTGTGTAGCAAAAACAAAGGCGCTGTAAACTGCACAGCTGATCTGTGCTTTTGTTTTCGCATATGCAAAAAAAACGTTTTTCTCCGTCTTTCCTCAGCATTCGGCATACTTAATACTAGAATGAATTCATGATTAATTCACTTTTTAGCTCACCTATACAAAAGTACTGGTAGAGCTATTAGAATCACCCTGGCGCCGGTGTTTGGTCAAAGTTTTATTAGTCTATATCTCTTGAACATAATGATGGATCAAGTTGATTCTTTGCAGATAGTTTGTGGATATTGGTCTGAAGTTTTATCCAGTACCATCATTACCCATTACCGCTGTGTCTGGTGTGGGTTCGAGCCCCGCACCGGCCACATGTGAGACAAGCCAAGTTCTGCTTGCGGGTGTGCCAGGTGTATTTTCTCGGGGTTCTCCCGTTTTCGCCCCACCTACTGATTGGCCCGTCTCATATGAGCTGAAATAATCTTGAAAGGGATGTACATGTAAAACTGCATTAAAAAAAAAAATCATTACCCACCCTGGGTGACCTTAAGGTCAAGGTCATGGACATAGAAATTTTCTGTTAAAGTTTTTGGTTAAAGTTTTAATAAGTCAAGTTTCTTGAACATGTTGATGGATCAAGTTGATACTTAAAAAGTTGATAGATATTGGTTTAAAGTTTTATGCTATACCATTATGACCCACTTTTATGACCTAGAGGTCAAGGCCATGGACATGGAAATTTTGTGTTTAAGTTTTGGTTACAAGGGGCGAGCAAAAGGTTCGTGGACTTTGTTAATAAATCAAAAGTACTGATGCGATTTATCTAAAATTACCGTATGTTTGCTGTCAGTTTAATATGAACTATCGGGGAAAGTTTCAGACAAATCACTTGATAAATGTTGTTGTTATGACAATTTGTTCGATGGGTGTTAGCGCTACCCGGAGCATGCCAAGACGTTAACGTAGAGTCAAAAGTTCCTATAAATACATTATTTCTCATTCGACTTCAAGCAAAGTTTCACATCTTTATTCCCCATCGTGCAGGATTAGAGTCAAGCGTTTAAGGCAAATCGATAGAATTGTTTAGTTTTTATAACAACAGACGCTAGGATTATCCGGGGCATGCCATGCTGTTACGTTGTTTGACGTAGATTTTTTGCTTAATTGTTGTTTTTTTACCAGTTATTTCTTTGTGATTAACACTTTGTACATCATTGAACAAAGATGAATCATTAAGTTCTGATGTGTCTCTAGCTGTTTATAACAAATTAAACGTTTCTGTAGGTTTTATTCGGAAGTCTCGCACAAATTTTATCGATGTGCGAGTTTCCGCCATTAATCAGTAACGTCATTTTTACTTAATTTTTGCTTAGACTTGTCTTCCATAAAGTGTCGCTGTAGCGTGGTCTTTTGAATGTGAGGACTGAAATTTCACATTTCAAGCTAAATTCTATCATTATCAATAGTTTCATAATTTAAGGAGATTTCGATTGGGCATTTTCAAAATATTTTTATATATACAAACATTTAAACAGAGGTTTTACGGCGTGCTCCGGGGTAGCAAACCCCACGTGTTTGTCGATGTAATTTAACCAATCAAAAATAAGATTCGACAAATAATATTTTGCATGAATATAGACAAAAGACAATTATTACACTTGTGAAAATACGAAAACAATTGGACGTCAATAATAAAAGTTATTAAGAAAGTCCTCAAACTTTTTGCTCGCCCCTTGTATGTCTTGAGCATGTAGATGTATCAAGTTGATACTTGGCGTGTTTGTAGATATTGATCTGAAGTTTTATGCTGTACCATCACAACCCACCTGAGTGACCTTGAGGTCAAGGTCATGGGTCTTAGATTTTGGTAGATTTATTGGCAACGCACAAGTCAGGCACGTTTTTGCCCACCCGCTGATTGGCTCGTCTCATATGAACTGAAACAATCTTGAAAGGAATGTAAAACTGAATTAAATAAAAAAAAAAACAAGTCGGGCGAGCCACGCCACCTGTGACAGCTCTTACTTCACTTGTAACTTTCCGTATTTCAACACTAGGTGTATAGTTGAAGCTGAGCCTATACAACATTTTTCTAAAATAGAAATTTAAAACTGGATTTCTGGTAGTCAATGTAAAGGGTGCAGGCCTCTAGATCAGCCATCTTTATCCAGGTCTTCACCTTTTGCTCTCACCATTTTCCTGCAGTTTTTGCCGTAAAATATGTCTTGGATTTCAACAAATTTGAGAATGTTTTGAACCTTGAGATATGCTCTTTATTCAGTGTTCTTTATTTTTTACAGTCATTCATTAAACATTCCATTACCAGTGCTAATCATTCAATCAGTTTTCATTGAAAATAAAGTAAATCTTAATATGACTGAATTTATTTTGATGAAGTATAATAAGCTACAGAGGCATTTTCATTAGGCTACATAGGCTTTTAAATTGTTTTCTGGTCTAAGTAATGTCTTAAATTATTGGCATTTGAGCCCCTACATGAGAAAACCAACAACACGCATAGGTGACAACAAAGGCTGAGATCTGCTGTGCAGTAAACACTGTTGGTTTTGCTACAAAGATAGTACAATCCCTCCTTCTTAGATACGAAATTTCAAGCTTCTAACTATTTTCTGAGACTGTACGGTCTAATTTCTGTCTGATCTGGTCGGAAACCCAAATTAGTGGTTTTCTCATGCATAGGCTCATTTAATATTGTTGTATGCTATGAACTGGCGACTTATCTCTGTTTTATATTTGTGGGACTTTGGCCATAAAAATGTCTTAAGATTGCAAAAGTCAGTCACAACATGCATGTAGTGTCACTCTTCTTTTGTGAAAATGGTCATAATTAACTTCATTTTTGTTATTGTTGTAACATTCACATTTGAGCCGTGACATAAAAAAAACAACATGTGGTTTCCAAACAGGTTCAACACAAACCAAGCTGTACAAGCAAAGAAGATGGCTAGAGGCCGGAAATTTCAGATTTAGAAAGTAGAGGAATTCCACTATCCTTGTAGCAAAAACAAAGGTGCTGATCAGCAAACTGCGAAGCTGATCTGTGCCTTTATTTTCGCATATGCAAAATGTTGCTTTTCTTATGTGGTGGCTCATTTAGTTGTTATAAAATTGATACAAATTGATACAAAAAGTAAAGAATGGATAAAAAGATTTTCAGGTTTATATATTAAAATCCCTTGAAGACCTATTGAATTTAGCCCTATTTATGTAAATTATTCTGCATTGACTATCATGTTGCTGAAACAAGAATGACAAAAGAAGCATTTCAGTAACAATAACATGTTTTAACTCCATATGAAATCCAGTCTCCTCTACAATACAGTTTCAATATTATGACAATATATACAGTTGGCATTTTTAAGCATATTCAGATCGCAGTTTGAACAACTAAAACTTAATTCCATTATCCAGAAAAAAGATGACAAAGTCACTTTTAAGCTCACCAGAGCTAAAGGCTCACAGGTGAGTTTAAAGGATAGGCAGGCAACCGGTGTCCCTCTGTCATGGGCCATCATTTTCAAAGATCTTATCTGAAACGGCCTGGCCAATCAAAGCCAATTTTTACATGAAGCATCTATTGGAAGGGGGAACCAATGTGTATATAAAATAATCCAAGTCTCATGACCAAGATGGCGACCAGCAAATGGACAGTATATTGATTATTATGATAACAATTTGACCCTGAGACTTCATCTACCCCTGCACTGGGGCTATATATCATAATAATCCAACATGTTTATTGGTATAGCAGGTCTCAGGTGAGTGTTTACAGGACCACTGGTTCTCTTGTTTCTGACAAGAAAATGAGACATATCTGAATAAACTTGTGAGCTCGTGTGGAACATGCTGACACCATTAGTAAGAGCACCAAAAAGTTGAATAAAACAACTCCCATGGAGGCCAAAATTAATCACAATTTCATGATTCGTGATTTGCTAACTAAAGCTTGAACTTTGGTAAAGATTTCTTACTGTAAGAAAGAAATAGAAAATAGATATTTCAACTGAATTTCAGTTTTATATACAGAAGGTGCCATTTTAAACACATCACACGTTATTGATAGCTTTCTGATTTTCTACAGATGTGGTAAAGGCAAATGTTTCCTTGTTCTGGTCATTCACAAGAACTGCGCGGAGGTCGATATCGCACCTGCATCGGGCAAAGTCAATGGAACGTGAAATATAGGTCAAGGGCACCATGTCAAGGTGCGTGCTTGAAGAGTATGTCAAGGACAATTACTATGTTTCACACCTGCAGCTATCACTGAGTGGTGAAATCAAAACTTCCACGTAAAAATTAACCAAGACAATGGACCGTGAAATATAGGTCAAGGGCACCATGTCAAGGTGTGTGCTAGAAGAGTATGTCAAGGACAATTACTATGTTTCACACCTGCAGCTATCACTGAGTAGTGAAATCAAAACTTCCACGTAAAAATTAACCAAGTCAGTGGACTGTGAAATATAGGTCAAGGGCATCATGTCAAGGTGCGTGCTTGAAGAGTATGTCAAGGACAATTACTATGTTTCACACCTGCAGCTATCACTGAGTAGTGAAATTGTAGCGTAGTTGTGGAGCAGTACCCAAGGGGAACCTCAGATGGCCCAACACAAATGTCAAAGTCTTGTTACAAGTTCACAATTTTAATTAATATTTATATTTTCCAACAATGAAGTAAAAGTAATCGTATAGTGGTAACAAACTCAATAACACAATAACTCAAATAACTAACTCTCCCACGGAGGCAACATCTATATATACTCTCTGGCCAAGCGCCCTCTATGCTACCAAGGCGCCATCTACTTACGTCATGGCTAGCCAATCAAAACAAAGGTCAGTCACTCAGCGCCATCTATATACGTAATGTACTAAAGATATAAACCAATCACACGGCAGCTGAATGACGCAGTAGTTAACATTTTCTAAATATCACAAAGTTGGCGGTGCTGCCAAAATGCACAGATGTTCTTAGTTTCGGTGCCAAAAATGTAACATTTATTTATATCGCTTACTTAATTTGCCAACCTGGTATTTGGAGGTGTTAACAAGATGTTTATCAATTGAAATGTCAAATACCAGGTGCCCAAATGTCAGTCACGTTCTGCAAGTTTCATCATCCAAATCTAAATGTCAGAGATATTGCCCTAAACATGTGACTGATTATGCAACTATGTACTCTTGCAAATGATACAAGGTACAAAATATACATGTAGCTAATTAAGCTCATTAGTAATTAACCCAATTAACAGCTTAATTAGCAGAGGTCGGTATTGACTATGTTATAAAATCAAAACTTCCACGTAAAAATTAACCAAGTCAATGGACCGTGAAATATAGGTCAAGGGCACCATGTCAAGGTGTGTGCTAGAAGGGTATGTCAAGGACAATTACTATGTTTCACACCTGCAGCTATCACTGTGTAGTGAAATCAAAACTTCCACGTAAAAATTAACCAAGTCAATGGACCGTGAAATATAGGTGGAGGGCACCATGTCAAGGTAGGTGCTTGAAGAGTATGTCAAGGACAATTACTAGGTTTCACACCTGCAGCTATCACTGAGTAGTGAAATCGAAACTTCCACGTAAAAATTAACCAAGTCAATGGACCGTGAAATATAGGTCAAGGGCACCGGGTCAAGGTGCGTGCTTGAAGGATATGTCAAAGACAGTTAGTATGCAAGGTTTCACACTTGCAGCTATCACTGAAAAGCGAAAACAAAACTTTGATGTAAATGTTGACGTACAGACAAATGGACGGACGGACAGAAATTTGGACTCCTACATACATGTGATGAAGTTGAAATAGGAATCAGGGAGATTTTTCTTTCATTTCAGGGAGATTTTTGAAAAATGTATAGAACATATAGGAAAATTCTTGGTTCATTTCAGGGAGATTTTGAATTTTTCAGAAAAAGTGGTATATTTTAGACAAAGTTCAGGCCATTTTATGACTCATTTCCTGGAGTCTCCCTGATGATGAGGGAGGTATCACATGTATGCTTCTATATCGCACCCTGCTATAAGCAGGTGCGATAAAAATGATTCTTGCACACCAGATAGAGAAATCCACCATTTTACCCCATGTGAGAAATTCTGATCTCACCCTTGTGAGAAATTCTGATCTCACCCTCGTTATCTCACCCCGGTCGCTCAATGCGTTCAAGTGTTCTTTTTTAACATTGGTTGTATAGGACGTCACGTTATTTCATCGCTAAGCGCACACGTCACGATGACGTCAAAACGTTTTAATTCAAAATGGCGGCCGCTGCGATTGTAGCATTTTTCTAGGTAAATAATATAAAAATCAAGCGTCGCCGCATTACGGCATGCAAGAAAAAGAATCCATCATTTGTGTAAGGTATGGATAGACAAATCTGTCCCTCGAGTCACAGTTTGGCATCACTCGGCGAGCCTCGTGATGCCAAAATGTGACCCTCGGGACAGATTTGTCTATCCATACCTGACACTCAAGTAAGATTCTTATAATCTAGGTCATTTAATGTTAATCAGTTATAGAAATTCAAATCACAATTTTCAAAATATGCATCACTTAAACGTGATTTAGAGAATAGTGACCTTTTTGCTTGTCACAACTGTACCCTATAGCTCCCTGCCTGCCTCTGCTAGGCTCATAGTGGAAAGCTTAGGGTGAGGTAGGCCTGGTACCCTGTAGTTGGTACCCATCGTCAATTTCCTAAAATTATCGAAACATTGTCTTACAATTACTTTACAGTCCTTTCACTCAAGCTTGCTCTTTCAGCATTTACATCATACATCAGATATTTTTTTTTTATTATACATTGTATTTTAGAACTAAAACAGTGTCCCAGGTGCCCATAAAATCAATTTAGCATTTATCTTTTTAGGTAATGCTGTGACTGCTGTCACCTCTTCTGATAAAAACTGGTAATTGTTTGGTTAAAACACATGTTTATTTCAAATTCTTTGAGCAACATTATATACAATACATATTAAGAACACATGTTTGAAATAGGAACAAAAGCAAAAGTTTAGCAGTTCCTTTTCGGTATCTGCATTGGCCAAAATTCCACATAGTAAGATAAAAATTCCATTTGAGTATGCTGTTTTAAAGGTCATTTAGTTTGAAACTGTGACTCAAATCAGCAGATCAGTCTATCCATATGTCCTTGTGGACAACACGAAAGGAAACTCAGATCCTCAGAACACATGGTCTTCTGTGTAATACAAAATCAATGCTCAATCAGCAAGCTCAAGTGAAAGGGACTGTAAGCCAACAGTATAAGTCAGGTCATTTTTTTTTATTCGGTTTAACGTCCCTTTCAAGATTATTTCAGCTCATATGAGACGGGCCAATCAGTAGGTGGGCGAAAACGGGAGAACCCCGAGAAAAACCACCTGGCACACCCGCAAGCAGAACTTGGCTTGTCTCACATGTGGCCAGAGTGGGGCTCGAACCCGCACCAGACACAGCGGTGAGATGATCGAGTTATTAAGAAACAGCGCTCTTAACCGCTCGGCCACGGGGGCCGCTAAGTCAGGTCATGTCATGGCTCTCAAAGTAATGATTTTTTTGCTAGTCATGAAATATTGGTCATGATTCAAATTTTAAGGTAATATGGACAATTTTGGTGTGATTTTTATTATACAAAGGATATCTATGCCTTATATGAGAAAAGTCCCTAAAAGCCTATAATCGAGGGGTCAATTTTTAAAACATGTAATTTAAGCAAAATTTAAACTGTAATATTGGGTTTATATGTAAATTGTGTGACAAAGGATTTGGCAGCGTTCCCAAATGCCACCAAGTGGATATAACTCTTGTTTTTTACCTTTACGTGTTTTAAAAATTGACCCCTTGATTAAAGGCTTTTAGGGACTTTTCTCATCTAAGGAATAAATCTCCTTTTCTCTTCTGAGAAATTATTAAAGTCTAAAACCTTGCCTCTGATAATGTTTTTTTAGAAATTTTTACAGATAGTTTTTGTGTGAAGAGCGGTAGGAAAATCATTTTAATTTCAAAATCTTGATCTTAGTTTGTCCTAATAGAACCTGCAAAAATTTTGAAAATCGACAAACAGATGTAGTTTTAATGGCCAAAATGAAATTTGCATAGGGATTTTGCATTGTCAAGGGAGATAATCGATGATCATGAAAATGCTTACTTTTCGAAAAATTTTACTTGGTCATGAAGATTGCGTCTTAGGTATGTCATTTGTTCAAATTCAAAATAGATTTTGAGCAATCATAACAAAATAATAAGATATAAAATTTTTGCCGGAAAATATTTAACTCCCTTGCATGCCATTTAGTTTGTACAGAAAATCCCTATTCAACAATGTTTTTGACAAGAACTTTTTAAATTGTCAACCGATTTTCAAAATTTTTGCTGCACATTTTGCGACAAACTAAATGCTTAATTGTGACAAGAAAATAGTCCATCTTCATTTAAACAGTTGTAAAATATCGGTGAAAAAACATTATCAGACACAAGAAAACACACTTTAATGAGTTATTGTATTTGCTAGCGAATAATTAAAATATTGCATTTGTGGGGTACTGAATTTTCGATTACAAGCAAAAATTTAGTTCTAACAAATGTTTCCGAATTTCAGTATACAGATTAAAAATAATTTAAGATAGTTAAATTTTCATAATCTGACACTAGGTTGTTTCAATAATTACATGTAGTTTACAAATTTCCCATGTAGGGCTGGAGTGAGGACTCTTCTCACTGAAATGGCACTATTTATCCACAGAAACACTATTTTTGAAGAAGTTTTTTCAAAGTTCCAAAATATTTCATTAAGCCCGTGGGTTCACAATTTGATTTGGTAGGTGTCCCTTGTGCAGCTATTTTACCCCAGTCATTGTCCAGCTTCAAGTCGGTGTTTTTCAATGTAGGCAGCACTGTCTTCAGAAGTATAAAATCCTTGATTTTATTTGGAACATTTGTAACCGACATGTAACGATGTATTTGTCTGTTCTTGAAATGCCTGCGTAGTGAATCTCTACAGCAAAGCTGTAATGATCTAGGTTGCTCGAGGGATTGGATAAGGTACTCTTTAGCAGCAGGATGTAACTTTTCTTCTTCCATGTTCTCATTGTGTAAGACCAGGTATATCAAATCTCTGCTTAATGGAAATCCACACTCTATGAAAAGAGGGAGTATAAAATTCAGTGCAAAGTTCTTTTCCCCAAATAAGAAATGTTCATTTCCATCCATATTATATTTCCCTCCTACTTTACTAACAACATGTCTTACTTTGTTGAAGAAGTCTATGCCAAAGTAGATTCCATCTCGCTTTAAGTCAGTTTTATGATATTGTTTTAAAAACATGTAAACAGTTTGCTCAGCCAAATAATTCAGGTTGGATAAATTTGAATACAGACACAACTCTACTAGTTCTCTGTATATATCATCAAGGTCTTCAACTTGAAGTCTGGTCAAATCTATATTTTCTCCTAGTGTTAGTAAGTGTATAAATTCTACACTAGTTACTAGTCGACGACATCCTTCACTTACCAGACAGTTCAAGTGTATACTATAGTCATTACGAAACAACATAGACATACTTGGTGGTCCAACAAATGGTGGCCATATTATCCGGTACTTCTGGAGAATCGGTATGATTTCCTCACTGTGACTGGGATAACTTAATAAAATGTGAAATAATTCATATTGTTCATGACGATCTGTGAGGGTTTTGTGATCCTCAAAACCATATTTTAAGAAAACCTCTCTGCATTCATCCCTTTGCAGAGTTGAACAGAGGAAAAGAAGCTTGTCTTTTTCCTTGTAACTGGTATTTCTTACTATCTTTGGTAGCACATGATCCAAAATTACTGGATTGTTGTAAACTATAGCTGCCTCTGTGCTGATCAGTCTTTCATGCTTTTCACAATTTCTTCTGAAAAGATCTTTTCGGTGGGCATATGTTTTAAAACCTTTTCGTATCCAACTGTCAATTATTTCTTTCTGCTCATATTTTAAAGCTATATCATATACCATAGACACATCACTACAATCCCAAATATCCCAAATGTGTAGTCTTAGAGACCTTAAAATATATTGGAACACTTTGATATTTTTTTTCCTGGCACAGCACTCAAACACAGACAATTTTTCAAAATTTACAATTTTGTGATTATCGTCTGATCTTATCGGGTACATAAATTTGGCATTCCATTTATCTGTAAATGACCAAAAGTCTGAGTCTTCTCTGATCTCCAAAATTCCACAACCATTTTTTAGCACGAGATAGACAAGCATGTGAAGCTGAAATATGCTGGAGCAGTCTTTAAATCCCCAGTGTGAGGATTGATCCTTTGACCCTGATACTGCTAGGATATGATCAGTATATACTGTACTGGCGGTGACATATTTTTGTTCCACCTTTTCCACATGAGGACATTTGCCGTCTGCAATGTTCTGAATAATTTGTTCAAACACTGCTTCATCTATTTTTCTTTCAACTTGTGGCTCTGTTTCATCTTTATCCGATATATAGTCAAAATATTCATGTTGGTAGGCACAAGGGCAGCAACAATAAGAGTATGGTGTTCTGTAGAACACCGTCTCAAAAGAAAATGGTTCAGAGTTACTGGAATAGGTACATCTTTGTGGTTTTTCACGTAATTCCTTCTCAAAGTCTGGGTTTAGCAACAACTTTCGGAAGACATTTGAAGCATTTAACAATCTGCTTGTCATTTTATAAATCCAGAGTTACTCCATGGTCTAAAATGATAAATCCACCCATATCTCTCTTTTTATGTAAAATAGCAGTGTTTTATATTTATCAGGTTAAAAATACAACACTTCCTGTTTCATATCATCAATTACTGTTTACATAAAACTACAGCAAGTTAAAGATATTACTTGAGCCGTGTCCTGAGAAAACGGGATTATTGCCTATGTGAAAAAAAAAGGTGCAGATCAGCTGTAACGCCACAGCTGGTTAGCACCTTTGCTTTCCCTTCTTGGAAAGTAATTCCTTTTTTCTTAAATCCGAAATTTCAAGCTTCTAGCCCTTTTCTGTGACTGTATAGGTCTGCTTGTGTCAGACCTAGTCAACTGAGCTTGAAATTTATCCTGCTAATAAATGTTAAAATGCCAACAATAATTTGCTGGGATTTTAACATTTATTAGCAGGATAAATTACCAGATTTTGAGGTATGAACCTGAATTTTCCACTATTTTTGACTATTTCAGCATTTTTGAGCAGTTGAAACATCATGCTCAGTTTGAAAAAAGTTTTATAACCTCGGGGCCTGGTCAGAAAGCCCAAAAGGCAAAAAGGGCAATGATCTGAGAGTCAGTAAGCTGGGGTTGGGATAAAGTAAACAATTTAGTAGAAATAAAACCAGAGATCCTTAAAGAACTGTGTACATACATACACAAAAGGGAAAGGGTATTTCAGCTACTAAAGCTTTGTCAGTGACTTTTAGATTTGGCCTTAATTTTAGACTTTTAGGGACTTTTTTCTCAGTAGAGATCCTTTGCAAATTAATGATTTCTAATAAGATGATTTTTTATCGTTTTTCGAAAATTTACCATTTTATATAGCAACGCAGCAACTAATCAAATTACATATATAGCATATTTTGGATAAAAAGTCTCATATTCAATAGAAATTGTTGCAAAAACAAATTCAAATATCCCATATTGCATATTTTCAATTTTCAAATTCCAATTTTGTCTGTGGGAAACATAAATTGCCATACAAACCAGAGTTCTAATCTGATCTGAACAATTAGGTACCATCTATAGCTGCTTTATATAGAGGACCTTACAGAAAGGTCATTTGATATGAAATTATTAAAAGAGCCTTCAATGATTTTAATAAATTTCATATAAAATGACCACAAGTGTAAGATATGACTTTAAAAGCAGGATTTTATCTCCTTCAAAGTGGGCATATTTTCAATAAAAATGTTACATTGTTGTCACCAATGTCGTCAATGATGTTACATATTCCCGTAAAAGTGTAAATAATACATGTGTGGTCATTCATTTTTTATAACATGACATTATCCACTGGAAAAACTAGAAAATGTGTATATGAAACACTATGCCCCCAACTGGTAAGTCACTTTCAAGATGTAAAAATGTCCAAAAAAAATGACTAAGTTCAAATTGTAAAAAAAAAGTGAAAAAATTAATCTGAGGAGTATATCCCAACCACATGCATATCTTCAAAGCATGGTCACAATGTCTGCAAAGTTTCAAAAGTATCGGTATTAAATTGTAGGAGGAGTTGCGCACCCTCTATCCATTCACTAAAATGACCGAAAAAATGACAAATTGTTCAATTGTGAAAAAAATGACAAAAAATAATCCAAAGATTACATCCAAACCACATGCATATCTTCAGACCATGCCTATAACACATGTAAAGTTTTAAATGAATTGGCATGAAACTGTAGGAGGAGTTGCCCATTCATTTTCATTGTGAAAATGCCCGAAAAATGGCTAAGTTCAAATTGCAAAAAAAGTGACAAAAATTAATCTGAGGATTATATCCAAACCACATGCATTTCTTCAAAGCATGGTCACAACATCTGTAAAGTTTAAAGAGAATCGGAATAAAATGTAGGAGGAGTTGCGCACACAAGGTACCCACTATCTATTCACTTTATCAAGAATTAAAAAGGGAAATAACTCTCACAGAATGGACCCCTAGCCCCTTGAATTTACCTGAAAGAAAAAGTATGGGTCCTCCTAATTTTCATATACAAACAACATACCAAATTTCAAGATCCTAGCCTTAACAGTTCCTGACCGAGTGCTAAGTGTTACTCACGCATCACAGACTGACTGCACTGGACTGGACGAACAGATCCAAACCAATATGCCCCCTCAACTTCTTCGAAGTTGGGGGCATAAAAACAGCCGCGTCATATGATAAGGGAATTTTGAATATAATCTGCCTCATGGCTTCTGATAAGAGTCGTTTGAAATGTTGACAATTAATGGACGCAAGGTACCTCATCAGGATAATCGGTGTATAATGTATACCTCCTTACACCCCATTTTCATACAATACAGCTGCATTATTTTTGCTCAAAACAGATTGTGGAAAGGCAGTTCTAATGTGTACTCACAATAAACGTTTTGAGCAAAAAATACAAAACTTAATAAAATAATCTTCACAGGCGCAAAAATGTTGTTTATTGCATGGGTGTGTTCTCGTAATGTGCCTCTGACCCAACTCCTCAGGTGAGTAGAAAATGAGCCACCTCGTGAGAAAACCAACAATCTGCATATGCGAAAACAAAGACGCAGATCAGCTTCGCGGTAACCGCGAAGCTGATCAGCGCCTTTGTTTTCGCTACACGGATAGTACACTTGCTCGTCTTCTTAAATCCGAAATTTCAAGCTTCTAGCTTGCTTCTGTGACTGTGCAGCCTGATTTGTGTCAGACCTGTTCGGAAACCACATTGTTGGTTTTCCCACGAGGTGGCTCAAATATCCAATAATAATGCCTTCACTGTGAAAATTTTGTGTGGTGTAGCAAACATGGAACAAAAATTAAAATAAATACATTGCTTGAACATCTTTGATCAGCTTCTTTTTTTTTACAGTTTTAACTATTGCCACAGTGTTGAATGTCAACAAATGTCAACAAATATATACAATGTCACAATGAAAACCTCAAAAGGTAGAATCCCAGTTTTAACAGAATGAGCTGTATTACTTTGAAGCTCAACTACTAATTTCATTGTCATTTAAAAACAAGTTAGGCACTTATGTCATGAAAACAGCTATTTTTGTGCTTATGATTATAACACTAGATTTCCAAATGTCACAGATCACATGATAAAGATAGTACCCTGTCAATTGTTTCCAGAACAATGGAACTTGGAAGCTGTCTTACAAGGCAGTGGCTATTTTGCCGGACCCGGCAAAATAGCCCCTAGGAGCTATTTTGCCAGACCCGGCAAAATAGTTACTAGGAGCTATTTTGCTGGACCCGGTAAAATAGCTTTATTGGACTTGTAGGCTATTTTGCCGGACCAAATACTTATTAAATATTTTATTTTATATTTAGTAAGGTATTCTAATCTACATTTTTGTTTTATTTATCTGTTTATTTATTTGAGATATTTCTCAATCAATAGGTTGCTTTTTTGTGCCTTTTTATGCTCCTAACTTTGGTAAAATTGGAAGGGCAAGTTGCCTTTGGCTTGACTGTCTCTGTGTGGGTGTAGGTGTTGGGTGGGTGTTTGCTGGTTGGGCTATATGCCAGTGGGGTTGTGTGCAGAGATGTAGCTGGCTGGCTGGGTCTGTTGGTCACTTTTTTGAAACTTTGAATGGTGAATGCTAGAGTTTTGAAATTTTAAATAGACTTATGGCTGACCTTGGCTAGTTCCAGGAAACTTGAGCGCAACCCGCTACCCTGGATTACCTGGAACAGCCATTCCCCTACTGGAGACCCATAAAGTAGTACAAAAACAGTTTTGATTTGGGTCTTCTCTGTTTAACAAAATTGAAATAAATGAATCATATAAACTGTGCCCTTGGGTATGTTTTCAGCAGATAGGCTGAAGGTGAAAGAAGCTAGATAAATTACCTATCTTAAAACATTCTTTGATTTTTGAAAGTTGTCTTAAAATGGCAGTAATACATTTTAAAACAAAAGAACATGGAGATATTTACTTGTTTCTCACCACTCGTCTGCATTGTAGGAAGTACTGCAAATGCATTATGTTTATTATCATTTATTTTGCTATGAAGAGCCGTATTGGTCATTTGGTGACAGAAATGAATGACATTTTGAGACAACTGAAAATTACCAGTACTTGGATAGTAAAATTTCTGACAGGCACACAAAGGACCAGAGGACCAATGGTCCTGTAAACGCTCACCTGAGATCTGCTGTATATACGAATGTTATAGAAAATAGTCCCAGTATAGGGGCAGATGAAGCCCTTGGGCCATTTTTTTCAGAATAATCAATATACTGTCCATACAAGTTTTTCCCTTCAAATGACATTTTAACAGTTTACCCATTCAAATACATAGGCAACCCATGTTGACCTTGCCTTAAAATAGGTCAAGGTCATCACAGGGTCATGATTTATATATATATTGTAGTACTTGAGTCATCGATGCTTCATGCCAAGTTTCTTCGAAATTGGTCCACCGGTTCCGTAGAAGATGATTTTTGAAGGGTTTATACCATATATGGGCATGGCGGGATTCTTGGTCATGTGACCTTGATTATTTATATACACATTGATACCCCCATTCTTTAGATGCTTCCCATGAAATTTGGCTTTGATTGGCCAAGCGGTTTCAGAGGAGAAGATGTTTGAATATTATGGTAATATACATGCCTAATGCCCCGGGGCTGGGGCAAATGAACCCCTGGGGTCCAACTTTTTTCAGAATCATTAATATTCAGTCCTACTGCCCATTTGCTGCAAGACTTAAACTTTAAATTACATTTTAAAAGTTTTCACCATTCAAATGCATTGGCGACCTATGTTGACCTTGCTGTAAAATAGGTCAAGGTCATCCAAAGGTCATAATTTATAAACACATTGTAGTACTTCAGTCCCCGATGCTTCATGCCAAGTTTTGTTGAAATCGGTCCATTGGTTCAGGAGAAGAAGAATTTTAAAGGGTTTTTACTATATATGGGCATGGCTGCCATCTTGGTCATGTGACCTGGATTATTTACAAACACATTGATTCCCCCTTCCCATAGATGCTTCCTATAAAATTGGGCTTTGATTGGCCAAGTGGTTTCAGAGAAGAAGATCTTTGAATATTTTTGTAATATTATACAATTATTGACTTCAATGAGGTAGATATAAGGATATATCTACCTGAAAAAGTGATATTCACCGAGGCCGGAGGCCGAGGTGAATATCACTTTTGAGGGTAGATAAATCCTTATATCTATCGAAATTGAAGTCAATAACTGTTTTGTTATATGACTTTTCAAGTGTTTTAATGTTTATGTTATAACAAATAAACAAACAAAATCATATCAGATGTTAAGTATTAAAGGCTAGACAATGAGGAACAATTGATTATGCTTGAAAGATAATTTTGTTAGTTCTTAATAAAACATATGTTATGGGTACTCCTAAGAATCACCATGATGAGACAATTCCAATGGGTACCAACAACATGGGTTCTTATGAAAAATAAACAAAATTATCCCTTAATTATAACCAAATACATCTCATTATCTAGTGCTTTGTTTACCCTGCAAAGCATGTAGATTTCATGAACTGAAATGAGTTCATAGTTATTTAAAGCTGGCTGGCAGGTTTTAAACACATACATCAAATCATGTCAATTTCATGAGCCCATGTTGATTTCATGCTGGTGCTATTTTTGGGTACTCAGGAGCATAATATAGATTTTGGAGGTTAATATAGAAAACCTGTCAAAATAATTAACCTCCAGGAACTGGTTTGATCTGGTATTCATCAGTTTGGTCTGGTTTCAGAAAATATTAGGATTTATTAATACTGAATGAGCCAATCAGGAGACAGGAATTCCTTCAGTCATATAACAAACATGTATATTGCCCCGGGGTGGGGGCAGACCAACCCCTGGGGTCCAAATTGTTTTCAGAATTACCTACCTTCAGTCCATTTGCCCATTTCCTGCAAAATTTGCCTTTCAAATGACATTTTAACAATTTTCCCCATTCAAATGCATGGGCTACATATGTTGACCTTGGGGTAAAATAGGTCAAGGTCATCCAAAGGTCATAATTTATAAATACATTGTAGTACTTCAGTCCCCGATGCTTCATGCCAAGTTTTGTTGAAATCGGTCCATTGGTTCAGGAGAAGAAGAATTTTAAAGGGTTTTTACCATATATGGGCATGGCTGCCATCTTGGTCATGTGACCTGGATTATTTATAAACACATTGATTCCCCCTTCCCATAGATGCTTCCTATAAAATTGGGCTTTGATTGGCCAAGTGGTTTCAGAGAAGAAGATCTTTGAATATTTTTGTAATATACATGTATATTGCCCCGGGGTGGGGGCAGACCAACCCCTGGGGTCCAAATTTTTTTCAGAATTACCTACCTTCAGTCCATTTGCCCATTTCCTGCAAAATTTGCCTTTCAAATGACATTTTAACAATTTTCCCCATTCAAATGCATGGGCGACCTATGTTGACCTTGCCGTAAAATAGGTCAAGGTCATCCAAAGGTCATAATTTATAAACACATTGTAGTACTCTAGTCCCCGATGCTTCATGCCAAGTTTCGTTGAAATCGGTCCAGTGGTTCCGGAGAAGAAGAATTTTGAAGGGTTTTTACCATATATGGGCATGGCGGCCATCTTGGTCATGTGACCTGGATTATTTATAAACACATTGGTTCCCCCTTCCTATAGATGCTTCATATAAAATTTGGCTTTGATTGGCCAAGCAGTTTCAGAGAAGAAGATCTTTGAAAATGGTGGACGACGACGGATGGACACCGGATCATGGCCATCCTATAAGCTCACCTTGTGAGCCTAACGGCTCAGGTGAGCTAAAAATATTAGTCTGATGGGTGAAAAATTCCAGTCCCTGTTAGTCTAAGGAAAGAAACTACTTTTGTAAGCTTCTTTGCTAGCTAAACATATCTGCAATGCCAATGTGTGTTGATTTCTATAATGCATATATTCTTGGGGATCATCTGTGACTCTGTGTGTATTCAGGTTTTAATCTTCAGACCTTTTCATAACAATTTTTTCTCCTTTTCACAAGGGATTTCCTTTTAAAGTGTTCCAGAATGCCAGTCATGCTCCCATTTATATCTGACTAAAGTCTTTTATCAACATTTTCAGTATGTGTATTCTTATCTTAAAAACATAATTATCTCAAATAAATAGGTAAATGAAATGAAAAAAAAAATGTAGATAAAAAAAAATAAAAATATAAAATAAAAATTTTAATAAGTTTTTGGTCCGGCAAAATAGCCTAAATGTATATTATAGCTATTTTGCCGAGTCCAGCAAAATAGCCTGCAGACTTTTTTGCCTTATTTTGCCGGGTCCTGCAAAATAGCTCCTAGGGGCTATTTTGCCGGGTGCGGCAAAATAGCCACTGCCGTCTTACAATTGGTTACATGGTGTCTTCATAGGAGTTGTGAGATCTAGCATCAAGCGCTAGATCAAGCACTAGATCATCAAGTGCTAGAAGAAGTGTACTTCAGATTGGCTGAATTTACTGGTTTTATTCATGGCTATTGATTTTCATATTATCTTCTTTGAAAATGCAAGAACAACATTTGTTTGTCTTGAGTGACATTTTCCTTCTTGCTTAATTTCAATAGCTACTAATTCCCTATTTGCATATTAAAATAAGTCCAAGTGAGAAAAACTTGGCTGACATTTGAGCCAGGTCATGAGAAAACCAACATTTTGCATGTATGAAAACAAAGGCGCAGATCAGCTTCACAGTAACTATGAAGCTGGTCAGCCACTTTGTTTTCGCTACACTAATAGTACAATTCCTTTACTTTCTAAATACAAAATTTCCAGCCTCTAGCCATATATTGTGCTTGTAGAGGTGGTTTTTTGTCAGACCTGTCTGGAAACCAGATTGTTGGTTTTCTCATGACATGGCCCATTTATTCACTTTTCAGTATTCAAGAGCCACTGTTCAATTTTTCATAAACACTTGCACCACTATCATTCAGACTTAGAACATGGTGGTACTGTTCACAAACTCTCTCAAAGTGTGACCCTTCCCAGAAAACCTTGCCACAGCGAGCACAACAATAAAACATATCGACCTTTGGAAATATCGGCTCAGGGACCATCCGAACCTGAACTATCACATGGCTTCCAAGCACAGTCCCTGTTGCATAGTCAATACCATAGTCTATGAATTTGCAGCCTAAACTGTCTGCTGAAGCTTGCCCATTGTTGAGACTAGAGGTAGCACCAGTAGAGGAAGTTGCATTAGAGTGACTCCCCTTTGTGGATGTTGCATCAGAGTGATTCCCCTTTGTAACCTCTCCCATGTGGAGGTACAAAAGATACATATCTTGAGATGGAATGGTTAAATAGATGTCTCCATTACAAATCTGAAATCAAAACATGCTAGAAATTGAAGTCAAAAGTGCGGACCTTCTGTTCTATTTGCAATATTTCAATCACTGTTATTCCTTTAACAGCTATTAAAGTAAGACAAATCAGTTTACCTATGGCCTAACAGCTGAAAAAGACTACAGGTAAATTTATACGCAGGTTCACTCCCAATGTGATTCTATGTTAAGCCTTGATTCATTGTGCTTTGCTTCAGTAAATTCATTTGTAATTTGGTATAGATGTAGTCAAGCTGCTATCAAAATTAAACCTTTTTTCCCTTTGTCACAATGAGATTTGTGACTTACAGTGGGTGACTTAACAAGTTAACAAAATTTTCCTACCTACCTGACACCTACTGAAGATGTCTTGTTGTTTCACCTCAATATTGAAATGTTTCAAGACTTCCACCACCTGCTCTTTAGCAGTATTACTGCTCACATTGTAACACATGTTGGGACCAACATTGGCTAGAAACTGGAAATAAATCACAACTTTTTTATTATTTGATCTCTTATGCATACATGTGATATCTTCTTAGGCCCAAATAGGGAGATTTGTGTTTTGAAATAGGGAGATTGGGTCTCAAATAGGGAGATTTTAGCGCGGTTAAAAAGCGAAGATTTTTTGCCATTTTTTGGCTAAAGATGCATTATATTTGCCTTATGATCCCGTATATCTTCACGAATTTGCTAATGGGTGGTAATTTTACAACAAACCAATAATTCCATAATTAAATATAATCACAGCTGAGGAAATTTTAATTCCCAAATCGGTCTAGCTAAGTGATGACGTCATCATGGACATACAACATGCATGTAAAAAGCGTATCTAAGAAGTCGCGAAAACTAATGACATTTATCATTTCATACTTTATGTCCATTGTATCAGCGTCAATTCGAGAAAATTTAAAGATTTCAATGTATTGAAATAAAACAGACAACGAAAAAAGCAGATAAACGTACTAATTTCTTTCCATTTTCCACAGAAATTTGTGTTTCAAGTTTTTGTAATTTCCAATGTTTACTTTATTAGCTGGTACCCCGCATTTTTCAGGTTCGATAACGCAGTTGCTCCCCCTTATTATAACCGTTTCGTTCCCATAGTTTGTAGGTCGGAAACTTGACCCGACTTTTGCCTTACGTTCGACGCAAGCGGCATTTTCATTTACGAAATACCCGTTCAATCTGATCTTTCGGAACTATATGGCATTTGTTTTAAACTTAATCATTTGAATCCACCCAATTATCGCTGGTCACTATCTGTCTGAAGTTTAATATTAAATTTTTGCTCCGAGCTCAAAATCAGAAAATTGTTACGCAGTGTTGAAACGACAGACGGACATTATTACAGCAAATTGCACAAAGTCAAAGCGGCTTCGGTAGATTATTGAGAAGCTCCGCCCACGCGTTAGTTAGAATGGGCCAATCAGCACGTGTTGCATGAATTACTGCTTTGTTTACGCAACACATTAAAACGCAACGTAACCAGTCCTCACGTTTCAGTAACTTTCACACTTTTCCGCGAAAATTGTTTTGATAACTAGGCAATTAACAGGGGCAATTATCATGTTGACACGTGTGTAGTAGTGGTATATTGCGTCTGAAACTTGTGAATATAAGGACCGATCGAACAAAAATAATAATAAAAAAAAAGGCAAACTTTTTTCAGGGAAAAATCGGAAAAAAATGTTATAACTCAGACCGATAAAAATGCACAAAAATGAAAGATAAATCGGTCCCACGTGTTCAAAATGCCCGATAATCTTTAAAGGACAATCATATAATTAATGTTTAATCCAAGCCCTCCAAATTAAAGACGCATTAATCTTTCTAAAGGTGAACTCTGATCAAATTAGCGGTTTGCATTATACACTGTACCTGTAAGACTGACAATTTGTCGCATCATTAATCCCTTCTCACTCCGCCAATTACCCAATAAAGTGACATGCCATCTATTCTGCATTGTCTCCTAAATTACTCCAAGGTATTTATCGGGTCATTGATCAATAACACGTACCATATATTACCGCAATATTAAAAATGGAACATTGCCGAAAAATTGGGATAGGCAAATACTGAAATCGGGAGATTTGGGCCCTACTGGGCTCGGCGGGGGACAATCGGGTTAGGAAGCCCAAAATCGGGCAAACCCGACGAGATCGGGAGATATCACATGTATGCTCTTATGTAAGACCTTTGCATTTATTCACTGAAGATGTCTATCTGTTTCATCTCAGTATTAACCCATATTTGACGAATGGATTTTCCCATCATTATCAATTGGGTGAGTCCACTTTCATTTTTAGGGGTGTTAGAAGTGATTTTTATTTTTCATCTCATTTTCACTGAAAATTCTCTAAGCAAACAGAATAGCCCCAGATGGGACGCCGCATGCTGCGGCGTCACATCTGGGGCTATTCTGTTTGCCTATGTCCCATAAAAGGGACGCCAGGCTTAAATGAGTTTAAAACATGTTTAACCTGTCTTTTAGCCTTATTACTGCTCACATAGTAACATTTTGTGACCTACATTGGCTAGAAGCTGGAAATAAAACCCAACATTGTAAATTGAATAATCACCATTTTTGAAATGTAGAAACAACAATGCCAATTGGCTGCACAAGTGGAACTCCACTATTTCCTTGACAAAAAAAGAACAATCACTCTACTTTACTAATCAGAAATTCAAAGCTGTCAGTATATCTTCAACAGTTGTACAGTTGTATTTGTGTTAGACCTGCATGTGAAGTTCTTGGCCCCACTACCACCCATCCTACTACCCTATGGGCACTGGTGCCATGGGCACAAATGGTGCAATCTTAAATGTATCAAATCTGAACCACTATATAACAGACAAGCTTATATGCAATATACCTATGAGCCGCCTTATGGGAAAACCAACAATTTGCATATGCGAAAACAAAGGCGCAGATCAGCTTCGCGGTTTGTTTTCGCTACACGGATAGTACAATCCCTCTACTTCCTAAATATGAGATTTCATGCTTCTAGCTGTCTTCTGTTTCTGTGCAGTTGGGTTTGTGTTGGACCTGGTCGGAAACCACAACGTTTATTTTCCCACGAGGCGGCTCATATTTTAAGTTCTATCAACTAAAAGCAACAATTTACCATATCATACGGCAACCCACTGGTGAGAATAATTCTGTCCTCCCTGAGACAAATCTGGAAGATGAAAATAAGCAATATAATATGAGCTGTGTCATGAGAAAACAATGCGAAAACAAACAAACAGATCAGTGCTTTTGTTTTTGCTACACAGATAGTACAATTCCTCTTCCTAAATCCGCAATTTCATGCTTCTAGCCATCTTCTGTGCATGCACAAGCCGGTTTCTGTCAGCCCTGGTCAGAAACCTCAAAGACTGTTTTTCACTTGTGGCGGCTTACATGAGATGCATCATACGAGAACTTTCTTTGATCATATATGCAGATATGAAGTTAAAATTTGCGATTTTGCTGGAACAGAAGTACACTGCATCTATTTTGGATAATTCAAATTGCAACTGACTGGCCCTCTTTGGATGTACCTTAAGGTAAAGAACCATAAAAATGCTGATCCATAGTATTTTTTTATTTTTTGATATTTTAGAGAAAACATTTAGATCTATCAATTCCTGTAATAAAAAAACATAGTTACCAGGTTGGTTTTCCTGCAAATCGCTCTTCTAAAATGGCTAAAAATGCCTTTATTTGTACGTGACGTAATGAGAAAGTAATAAAAACGTGTCGCTTTTTGCACATGAACGCCATTTACAAGAGAACTAATCCATAGAATGTTTTTAAAAACTCAATATAGTCTCTTTATTATATCGTGAGTCAAAAAATAAAATAAAAGTCCTTGACTACCAGGTTGGTTTCGGCGGTATTTGTCAACGAATGAAGACAGGTAAGCTAAAATTCTTAATTTTCCGTAAGTGACATTGACGTCATGAGGACTACGCCTTTTGACTTTTCGAATGTGTTTCAGAAGCGTGGGGCATTTGGTTTATTAGAATGAGCTTTAGGTGGTGAATTTAAGATATTAACGTGTGCATATATATCTGAAATAATTTTCAACTCATATACGAATGTTCAACGACCTTTCGGTCATATCACATACAGTGAATGGGTCAAACCCGGCCTAAGTCCAACAGTATGTACATACAGGTATTGTTCAAAATCTTTGACCCTAAATTTCAATCAAACGTGTTTGTGTGTTTGAATTAATGTTTAACATCCAAGCCAACAGCTATGGTCATGTCTGGACGTCGCCTCCATTTTATGGAACTTTTACCCAAATTTAGGATGTCATGACATACAAAAAGTGCTTGAAATTATAATCACCCAACTAAACTAAGCCAATTAGGCGTAAATGTATGGATGGTTTAATTAAAACCACTTTTCCTGGGCAGGCTGAAACCTGAGCGGTTAACCAGTAATCAGATGGCCTTCAATCAAACTTATGCAATTATTCATAATATAATTGCATCAAACATGCAATGCGTGCGATGTACGTTATGTCTTTTTGTACAAACCATTTCTTGTAAATAATATGTGTTTTAGTTTTCTTATCTCTCTTGCGTGGCTGATTACAAACGAGGGTGGGACCAGAAAAAAAATCTGGCACACCTGCAATCAGAACTTGGCTAGTCTCACATGTGCCTGATGTGGGGCTTGAACCAACACCAGACATAGCGGTGATATAATCGAATGCTGTGGGTTAAGCGCGAATAAAGTCAGCGCTCTTAACCACTCAACCGCTGGATAAAATCAGATGATTCTGTTTTAGGTCGTTTTTTGCTACATGCATATCGTTTAAAAGAAGCCCACAATTACATTTCAAAAGTGTCTCTCTTTTCTGTACATATAAAAGAGCCGCTGCACCAGAAAACCAACAATCTGCGTATGCAAAACCAAAGCCACAGTAATTGCACTGCTGATCAGCATCTTTGTTTTCGTTACACGGATATTACAATTTCTCTTCTACATGAATCCAAAATTCCAAGCTTCTATCCTGCTTCGTGACTGCACAGTCTTGCTTGTGTCAGACCTGCTCAGAAACACCTATTATTGTTTTTCTCACAAAGAGGCTGATTCCAAAGCTCAAGTTTCTTCTTCCACGAGGCTTGAATGTGCTATCGGATAAGCCACCAAAACATCACAAATAACTGAATAAATAAAATTCAATAAAGTCACGAATAAATAAAAAAGTAAATAAATAAATAAATTATCATGCGAATGAATAAATAAATGATAATGAGGCGTTGGCGGGTTCGATCCTCCCGTTCTGCACCTCACCTTCAATATGATAGAGCAATGCGAAATAAATGGATGCACGTAATTACGTACAGCAGCTTTCTGGAAATTCTACAATCTTTTAGACTTTTTGTCACGTCACAAGTTTTATACTATAAACCGAAAGCACACGCTCGTAATCTAAATAAAGAAATATGCATAAAATTGGAAACGACATTTGACTATCGCCGTTATCATTTTCTAGATCTTCTTTTCTCTTCATTATAATGCGTCTGTTCTTAAATTAACCGATAAAAGCAATCCGTTTCTTTGCTTCTGTCGATATGTACTGTGTGTTCGGACCGCAAACCTACAGCTGACGCCATCTTGAATACGACATCATTGGCGCGATGTTGTGGCATTTCGTCCTTCACGACGCACGGACCTTTAAGCGCCACGGTTTTTATGGTTCTTTACATTAAGGCTTGACCTGGTAATCGAGTCAAGTAATCAAGTCAAGTAATGCAGTCAAGCACATGTCAGTATTCTCTACACACTGGTTCCCTGTCCCTATAGATGCTTCTAATAAAATTTGGGTTTGATTGGCCAAAAGGTTTCAGAGAAGATCTTTGAAAATGTGAACAGATGCACAGACACACACATGCACAGATGCCTGCTTGAGTGCCATTTTATCATCTCCCCATGAGCCTTCGGCTCAGGTGAGCTAAAACGTTTACAATAACATTGCTTATAACCTGTAAGGCCTGTTCGTGGTCTGCATAAGCATCTGTTATAACCACATCTACACCACAGCTTCTCAGTTGTTTACCCAGTCCCTGTAACATGGTGTCTACCACACAACGTAGCTCCCGGGGTGCTCGCGGCTCTCCTTGTATTGGTTCCTGTCTGGCAGGCTAGAAAAAATAAAATAAACCCATATGTGATACATACACATTATAACTTCAGTAACTTGATCTGATGGGTCGGATCACGTCGAGTAGCGGAGTCAGGAAAGACCAGATCACGCGAGTCGAATAACGTGTTTATTATATACCTACAAAAATAACCAGCAATAGGGCCGTAAGAATACGTATACTGTAAGTGAAGAGTACCAACGGCGTTTTTTTTTGTTTTTTATTTGAGCTGCCTTAAAACCAAACAGTTTTAGCTGTATCTAGACTGTTTGCCCAACCCCTACCCATCCAAATAAACTCATCATCTTCATATTTATACCCACCAGTTTCTTTGGTAATTTCTGTTTCCCTAGGCCTCTCTGTCTTGCCCTTCTCTTCTCCTTCTGACTCGGTTTCAACCATTTCAATGATATCATTGGTTCAAGGTCAACTTTCAAGTTCTTATGTGTTGCCATGGCAACCAGGTAGTCATACAGCTCCAACAGAACATAGGCATCCAATGCTGTAATATAAAGCAAATTAAACTAGAAATGTCAGAGAATCTGACTTTAATTCCAATATGAAGCCTTCCTCTGACAGTTTTGTTGAGAGCATCAGTTCAAGGTTAATTTTCAGATTTTTCTTTAATGCCATAGTAACCAGGATGTCATATACTTCCAACAGTACAATTAGGCACCCAAGCTGCAACAAGAAAGTAACATAAAGCAAAATTGAATAGAATATCAGAAAATCTGAGTTAAGTCCCATTCACAAAGCTTTTTTCTGACTTGGTTTTACTTCAATGAGATCATGGGTTCAAGGTCAGTTTCCAAGTTCTTCTGTGTTGCCATCTAACCAGGAAGTTGTATGTTTCCAACAATACAATTAGGCATCCAAAGCTGTGAAATAAGAAGATAAAGTGTTTTCTTTCTTGAGCACCAAACTTTCATTGATTAAGTTAACAAATTTTGAAAAAAGAGAATTTCTCACTAGCAGACTCTTGATCTTTCATCTATTCTTAAATGCAGCCTACAAAACAAACACCCATTACCTGCATATTTGATCTGCTCTGGTCGTAACGGTCTTCTCTCCCAGTCGGACATCTGTTCTGACTTGCGCAGTGGCTTGCCAAGGCATTTCCTCACCAATTCACTCAAACCTTTCTCCTCCGACTTGGTGTACCCTATTGAAACTGAGGCAGAGTCAAGCTTCTCGCTATCCTGATCATCATCCTCAGTCTCAGTCACTGGAGGCTTGATCTTGTCACTGTCCTCATCCTCGTCAAAAACGACCTCGTCAAATTTCAGTACCTGGATATAAGAACATTAGTTTTGTTTCTGTTGTTATTTAAGCCCCGTTATGAGAAAACCAGATTTTTGCTTATGTGAAAACAAAGGTGCAGATCAGCTGTGCAGTAACAGCACAGCTGATCAGCGCCTTTGTTTTCGCTACAAGGATAGTACAATTCCTGGTCTTTCCAAATCCGAAATTTCAAGCTTTTAGCAATCATGTGTAGGTGCACAGGCCGGTTTTTGTCCAATCTGGTCGGAAATGCCAAAGTCCATTTTCTCACATCGCGGCACATGTAATGTCCCAGTGAAAGATGTCATCTCATCAAGAGAGGATGTTGCCTCATCAAATTTCAGTACCTGATGAAGAGGTATAAACCCGAAATAAAAAAGCAGCAGTTACTTCAGAAAATTAGTGCCTTCGCTTTCAAATTTCAAGCTTCCTAGCCAACTTGTCTGGTTGCAAAGTCAAGCTTATGTCGGCCTCGGTCAACCCTGAATATGCTACAATGTTACAGCCTCCATTGCAGCACAAACTTTTATTCCTTTTCATGCTTAACATTTAAATCAACAGCTGAAGTGATATCTAGATGTCAGTTTTTTAACCTCACTGACTCTGTTCCTGGGCAAGCCTCTGAGAAGCAGGTTACATGTTACCGGAATACATGAGCCGCATCATGAGAAAACCAGCAATGTGGTTTTCGAACAGGTCTGATACAAACCGAGCTGTACAAGCACAGAACATGGCTCAAGGCTGACATTTTGGGTTTAGAAAGTAGAGGAATTGTACTATGTGTAGCAAAAACAAAGATGCTGATCAGCGGTTACCGCAAAGCTGATCTGCATCTTTGTTTTCACATATGCAAATTGTTGGTTTCCTCATGATGAGGATCATAACACTAAGCACAGGTTTCTTATGCCATCAACTGACAAACGCTCGTTTTTGAATCAAAAGACTGAACATGAAGTAATGTCACTGAAATAAAATTCTAGAAAAATGTGCCAGATGCTGAGGTTGATCTTCTGTTTACATCAACATGATTCAAAAACACTAATGTCAGACCTTCTGTCTGTACACCATCTTCCAGAAACTGCATTTTTCAAAATCTTACTTTTCTGAAAGACCTCAAGAAAATCATTTTGCATTCCAAAAGTCTTAAAACAGTGCCACAAAAATTTTGAAAATTGGTTAACAAATAAAAATTTTATGCAATAAAATATTTTTTAATAGGGCTTTTTCCATTGTAAAATTGCAAGCAAGGGAAGTAACTATTTTCCCAGAAAAAATCTAAATTGATTATTTTTCATCATAAATGCACCAAACCAAAACAAAATTGTTTTGCATGCAGTAGCTGAGCACCAAACTCTTAAAATTATTCCACAGATTTTCAGTTTTAAGGTGTCTGGCTTACCTCCCTTGCACATGCAAAATACCTATTCAAAATAATTATTTGGCATATTTTTTTTATTAGTGAACCGATTTTCAAACTTTTTGTGGCACTTTTTAGGACTCATGAGTTGCAAAAAGATGGCATGGTCATATTTTTCTTGTGAAGTTTCAGAAAAGTGAGATTTCAAAAAAAGCAGTTTCTGAAAGATGGTGTTCAGACAGTAGTTTCTGAATCTGATCAAATGAGCAGAAACCTGACCCCTACCTTTTTAGCCAGCACCTCTAGATTAACAACTCTTTTGATTTGTCGCATTAGTTCTTCCATGGCAGGTATTGTTCTCAAGATCATCTTGAAGTCTGATTCTATACCATAACCTACAAATGGAAACAAAATTTTTGTCTATGCGAAAACAAAGGCGCAGATCAGCTCTGCAGTAACTGCACAGCTGATCAGCGCCTTTGTTTTCGCTACACAAACAATGATGAACAACTTATTAAATTTGTCTCATCAGTTCCTCCATAGCAGGTATGGTTCTCCAGATCATCTTGAAGTCTGATTCTTCTTTTTTTTTTCTTTTATTCAGTTTTAGGTCCCATTCAAGCTTTTTCACTCATATTGAGAAGAATGAATTGGAGGGTGGGGCGAAAACCGGAGTACCCAAGGAAAAACCACCTTAACCACTTGGCCACGGAGGCTGATCGTCTTGAAGTCTGATTCTATAACCTACAAATGGAATCCAGAGAATAAATCTCTTGTAAATGCTCACTTAACAATCAATCGCTAAAACACACTAAAGCAAATCCAAGTTAATTAGAATGAAGTTAAATGGTCAAAATCAATCAAGAGTTATCGTTCATTAAAGCTTTGAAGACAATGTATCTAAAAGCTTTGGCAATGGCAAATATTAATTTGTTTTTAAAAGGGAAAGAACATCTGAAATAAATGTTCATATACCACTATAAAGCTAAATGTATAACACAGTGTTATCTAACTTGTTGCCAATTGCTATAAAATGGGTCACAGTTAACCAAGCACCTTACCTAGCTTGAGTATCTTATCATTGCAGAAGAAGTGTAGAGCAAAGCCTTCCCAGTCCTGAGGGGAGAATATTCTCAGCAGAGCTGATATATCTAGTAGATAGGCCCTGTCTCTAACTGCCAGCTGTAATAGGGCTACTCTGAAATTACAGAAGACCAGAAAGGGAATATTTCATGATATATGATGATGAGCCGCCTCGTGGGAAAACCAACAAGTAGACCAAGGGCAACGATCGCTCACCTGATCAACAAGTACAGTCACTGGACAAAGTGAATTTTTTTCTTTTTCCTTTTTTACCCTAAATTGATTATTGACGGCCATCTTGGTAATGTTTCAGGTCTATGGCTGCAATAGTTACCATAGTATCATTGGTCCTGTAAATGCTTACCTGCGACCTAGTTGTCACTTTTCTCCATGTTTCCATGATTGCCTATGTTTCCAAAACTGACCTTGACCTAAATTAATCACACACCTTCATCTACTCTATTAGTTGTTTGCATCTACCACTTTTCAGGTCTCAGGCTGCATTTAGTTTACAAAATATTCATTGTTTTCTGGCCTGGCAGCTTCAGAGGAGAAGTCATTTGAAAATGTTGACGACGACGACGAACGACGACGGACGATGCACGGACGCCGGCTCGACCACTATACTATAAGCTCACCTGTGAGCCTTCGGCTCAGGTGAGCTAACAATGTGGTTTCCGAACAGGTTCGACACAAACCAGCCTTTACAGTCACAGCAGATGGCTAGAGACTGGAAATTTTGGATTTAATAAGAGCTGTCGCAGGACAGCACGCTCGACTGCTTCAGACCTTTGTCAAACATAAGGCCAAACCCGAATTGTAACCCAAAGCATTATGCTCATACATCTCTTTGCCTTATTGCAATTAGGCAAAATCACTGAACCATGAAAGTCAGCTATAACTACCTTAGATTTAAAGGTCTCACTTATATTGTGAAAGAAGTGTGTTCATATACCAAATGAGTGCTAAGATACAAGGCAAAACCACTGAACCGTGAAATAATGTCACACTGACCTATAAGTACTTCAGGTTCAAAAGTCTAGTCATACTTACTCATAATGTGAAAGAAATATGATCATAACCCATTGAGTGTTGAGATATAAAGCAAAATCACTGAACCATGAAATTAGGTCATAGTGACCTATAAGTATGTTTAGGTTAAAGGTCTGGTCATACTCATTCATAATCAGAAAGAGGTACGAAAAAATACCAATTGAGTGTCGAGATATAAGGCAAAGTCACTGAACCATGAAATTAGGTCACAGTGACCCAGGAATACTTTACTGTCAAAGGTCTTGTCATACGCAAACATATCGTGAAAGAAGTATGTTCATATACCAATTGAGTGCCGAGATATAAGGGAAAATCACTGAACCATGAAATTAGGTCATAATGGCCTAGGTCTACTTTAGGGTCAAAGGTCTTGTCATACGCAAACATAATGTGAAAGAAGTTTGTTCATAAACCAATTGAGTGCCGAGATATAAGGCAAAATCACTGAACCATGAAATTAGGTCATAGTGACCTATTGCGAGATATAAGGCAAAATCACTGAACCATGAAATTAGGTCAGAGTGACCTAGGAATACTTAAGGGTCAAAGGTCTTGTCATACGCAAACATATTGTGAAAACAGTATGTTCATATACCAATTGAGTGCCAAGATATAAGGCAAAATCACTGAACCGTGAAATTAGATCATAATGACCTAGGACTACTTTAGGGTCAAAGGTCATGTCATACACAAACATAGTGTGAAAGAAGTTTGTTCATAAACCAATTGAGTGCCGAGATATAAGGCAAAATCACTGAACCATGAAATTAGGTCACAGTGACCTATAAGTATATTGGGGTCAAAGGTCTGGTCATACTCACTCATAATCTGAAAGAAGTATGAAAATACATGTATACTAATTGAGTGTAAAGATATAAGGCAAAATCACTGAACCGTGAAATTAGGTCACATTGACCTATAAGTATATTGGGGTCAAAGGCCTGGTCATACTCACTCATAATCTGAAAAAAGTAAGAAAATATAATAATTGAATGTCAAGATATAAGGCAAAATCACTGAACCATGGAAAGTAGGTCAACCGACCCTCACCGTCATGACACACAAGTCAGTATCGCAAAGTCAAAAGATGAAAGACCAACCATCTTCAAGTTGTTTCTATTAAGAAATAAAAAGAAAAAAAAATCAGGGAGTTCTAGATTTTGACCTCTAGCCCCACCGCCCTGACTCTGACCCAGAGGTGCGATGTCATGGAACCTAAAGTGTATGAAGTATGAATGCTTTATGTTAAGTTGTTGTCAAGATATGGACTCGTTGTAAACGTTACACAGCTGTACATCTATTTTTTACAGTGTTCTAGTTTTTAACCTCTAGCCCCACCCCCAGGCATGGACCCAGAGATCCGATGCCATGAAATGAAACTCAACCCTTCAGGGTACCTATGGTCCGAGTATGAAAGCTCCCTGATAAAAGGTCTTCAAGATATAGACTTCTTGAATACTATATCACAGAAAAGCCATTATTATTAATGGTGTTCTAGATTTTAACCTCCAGCCCCACCCCCTGGCATGGACCCAGGAATCCGATGCCATGGAATAAAAGCCGACCCTACAAGGTGTTAATGCTTTCTGACAAGTGATTGTCAAGATATGGACTTCTAGAAAACTTTAACGCAAGAATGGCCATTTTTGAAGGTGTTCTAGATCTTAACCTCCAGCCCCACCCCCTGGCCTGGACCCAGGGACCCGATGCCATGGAATGAAAGCTAACCCTACAGGGTATCCATTGCCAAGTATGAATGCTTTCTGATGAGTGGTTGTCAAGATATGGACTTCTAGAAAACTTTAACGCAAGTGTGACACGCACGCTCACAAGAACGGGAACGTGGACGACCGGGGTGACTGCAATAGCTCAATGCACTTCGTGCAGTCGAGCTAAAAAGTAGATGAATTGTACTATCCGTGTAGTGAAAACAAAGGCGCTGATCAGCTTCGCAGTTACTGCTAAGCTGATCTGCGTCTTTGTTTTCGCATATGCAGATTGTTGGTTTTCTCACAAGGTGGCTAAATTAATATTCTTTCTCTGTTAACAGATTACTTCAGTGTCATTGCCAAAGAAGAATATCTGTATAAATATTTGCATAGACAAGTCATCAAAGGAGAATGTGCCATGTGTGTGTGTGGGGGGGGGGGGGGGGGGGGACACTCACAGGTCACTGCTACACCCTCCAAATTCAGCCATAGTCATGTAATGAATGTTAACAGGTATGCAAACAAACAAACAAGCAACTTACTTCTGAATCTGTCCACAAAAGCCTGGCTTCCACTCAGAGTCTACACCGACAATCTGACCAGCCTAAACCAGAATGGGAGAAAATACAAGTATCTGATAATATAGCAAGCCTACCTGGAACTTTTTCCATTTTAATGAACTTTGGTGTGTAGGAAAATATCGGATGTATTTTTCATCACTAAACTGAGGCAGTTTTCATTATTTTCATCGCTGAGAGAGCTATTCTAGCCAGGCATCACACAATCAATTGCCATTTGAGCCGCCTCATGGGAAAACCAACAATCTGCATAGGCGAAAACAAAGGCGCAGATCAGCCTGTGCGTGAGAAAACCAACAATTTGGGTTCCAACCAGGTCTGACACAAACCGGGTTGTACAGTCACAGAAGATGGTTAGAGGCTGGAAATTTTGAATTTGGAAAGTAGAGGAATTGTACTATCATGAAGCAAAAACAAAGGCACTGATCAGCTTCGCAGTTACTGCGAAGCTGATCTGCACCTTTGTTTTTGCATATGCAGATTGTTGGTTTTCCCATGCGGCGGCTCAAATTATTTCAATGTCAAGCTCAGCTTAGTTGAGCATGAAAAATTCCATAACCTCAGAGGCTGAATTCGGTTGATTGTGTGTTTTGGTTCCAGTCAACAGCCATGGTCATATGAAGATGGACTCCAATCCTGGAGCCAGTAGCCCAAAATCACTTACCTGAGTAATGTGTTTCATACATTGTGCATATTTCTCTGGTGAGTCAACAATCACTATAGATTCTTCTGGTAGCGCTAGCTGGTGGTAGCCTGCCTGTATCTCAGACTCAGTGAAACATTCAGTGTCCCAGTCCTCCGACTCACCCCCACCCTCAACTCCGGGTACTACACTAGTAGTGGATTCTGCCCCAATGTCTGTGCTGCAATGAAATGTCAGTAGATACAAGACTATGTGATGGTTGAGTAATCACAGTCCATAATTTCATCAGTTATGTGGGGATGGAGCCAAAGCGTTGAGGATACTTGAGCCGCCACATGGGAAAACCAACAATCTGCAAAGGCGAAAACAAAGGTGCAGATCAGCTTCGCAGTAACTGCGAAGCTTATCATTGCCTTTGTTTTCGCTACATGGATAGTACCATTCCTCTACTTTCTAAATCCAAAATTTCCAACTTCTGACCATCATCTGTGACTGTACAACCTGGTTTGTGTCGGACCTTGTCGGAACCCAAATTGTTAGTTTTATCACGCACAGGCTCAGTCTTTAAACAGTACCAGTACCATGGACAGTAAAAGTTGCTATTGTCCCGCTCATGGCAGCGAAAGGATTCAAAACTCTGACCTCTAGCTTCAAATTCTGATGCTCTACTATCACACTGCAACTACATGCTCTGCGAGAACAAGTTGCAAGCAAAAATTGTGTTTTGCCTCCCTACAAAATCTAAGGGCATACACTGATGAACAGTGACCCCCAGGAACTGATCTGTCCATATACTGCATATTCCCAGTAATTCTAGGTTTATTCTAAGTACGAACAACATAAAGTCATGTTTTTATTACTTGCTCTCTTTTTTCTCCTTACATTTTGACTTTTTCAAGCCTTAATCATAATAAACTTTCAATTTTTACAAACTTTCCCCATTCTTACAGACCGCCATATTGGAAAATCTATGATGATATTTTTTTTGTTACATTACGAAAACTTGCCCCTGCACTATACAGAGATTTTTTCTAGTTGTAAAAAATGAAAATTTCATCACCAAACTTTTGATTTTTTTTCTTATTTTTGCTCAAAACATAGATTGTGGGTACACGTTAGAACCGCCTCGCTGAGGCAGTTCTAACGAGTACCCACAATCTATGTTTTGGAGCAAAAATAAGAAAAATAGGTATACCCCTGCATACCCCAGTTTTACTATATAAAAGTGGGGTTTAAGGGGGTATATATTGCACGGACATGTTTTCCTGATGGAATGTCATGTTAAAACTCTTACCCTGTATCAGTATTTTCCCTCGCTTCTTTCACAACCAATGGTAATACATCATCTGACAGTTGATAAATCACTGCCCATCTAACAGCCTCTGTCACCTCACTAAACAATGCAAGTTGTTCCACCAGCTGTTCCTTCAGAAAGTTGTTCTCCCCAACAGCATTGCGGATCATCTCTTCCCAGCTACCCTGGCCCATACCTCGCTGAATTTAGAAATATGTAAAATCTAGCCATTAAAGTTGTTTTAATCTATCTTTCAGTCATATAACAACATTGTCTTGTCATGGCAAGGAACTCAAAAGTCAGTTTTATGGTGCTGTTGCATTGCCAAATCATATCAAGACACAACCACTCCCAATCATGATGAACTTACAGAAGTTCTTTTGTAATTGTGGATCATTGCCACTTTTTGCCTTAAAAATGGTACAATCCCTGTAATTTCTATATCCTAAATTTCAGGCATTTTGCCATCCTCTACATATATACAGCCTACTTTGTGCATACTCTACGTATATACAGCTTACTTTGTGCATCCTCTACGTATATACAGCCTACTTTGTGTTGGGCCTATTCATAAATTTTGAAGACAAGTTTTCCTGAAACAGGGCCCATATACTGCCTAAATTATTGGTTCTTACCTCAACGAATCTCTTATGCATCAGATATTTTATGGCACCAACTCCTCTCACATTGGAAATATTGGGACATAACTCTGTGACAATGGAAACAGGAGATAGAAATAAGAAGAAGAATTGTCTTCACATATAGAAACATATAGTGATACATATAAATCCAAAGTCATGAGAGAATCTGCTCATAAAAGAACAAAAGGTGCAGCTCATCTGCACATATACAGGACAGTGAGCAACAAATTTGTTTTTTGTTTTTTGAACAATCCCTCCACTTTGTCTTTAATATCAAACCTTTCACTATCTTGTCTAGTTGTAAAGTCTGATTTATTTAGGCCCTGGTGTTGGTATTCATCACAGGTGGTGGTATTCATGATTTGCATCCCACTCAACAGATAAGGTCCAATGGAGAAAGGATCTATGTTTTAAAGTTTAATCAAAAAGACCATTGAAGCCTGGGTTCGAACATGCAACCCCTGGTTTACAAGGTGAGTGGTTTAAGTACTACACCACACAAGCTTCTTAGTCTAAAAGACAAGAGCCGTGATGTGAGAAAACTGGTCTTCAGGGTTTCCTACCATGTCTGACACAAACCGGCCTGTACAGCCACAGAAGATAGCTAGAGGCTTGAAAATTCAGATCTAGGAAGAAGAGGGATTGTACTATCTGAGTAGAGAAAACAAAGGCGCTGATCAGCTTCGCAGTTACTGGGAAGCTGATCTGCGCCTTTGTTTTCGCACAGGCAAAATCCGGTTTTCTCATAATGTGACTTTGGCATACACATGTACATGCAATAATCAAAGACACAAATCTGCCATGCAGTAACTACACAGCTGATCAGCTCCTTTGTTTTCAATAAACAGGCAGTACAATCCCTCTTCTTACATCTAAAATTTCAAGATTATAGCCCGATTTTGTGCATGTACAGGCCGGTGTGTCACAGACCAGGTAAGAAACCCTGAAGACAGGTTTATTCATGGGACAATAAATATATGTTACCTTGAGGCACCTTGTACAGTTTCAACAACCTCACTGCCAGTTTACTCAGGATTTTCTTCTGAAACTTATCCTTCTTTATATTGGGTATGTCTGTGGATGAACTGTAATTACAAAAAAAAAAAAAAAAAGTGCTTATTGATGATAAAAAGGCATCAATCAACAAAATGAACTACACTGTATTTAAATTGGTCAGATTCTTTGATGCTTACTGCTATGTACATGAAAATGCAGCATAATGATAATACATTGTACATGCATATGTGCTACCAGTTTTTTAAAACTGCACTATTACATCAGTTCTCTGCAAGCTTGAATCACAAATATTTTCTCTGAGTGGGATCTCACACCACCCTTTTCAGTGAATCCCAGCTTCAAGACAGGCGAGTGTCCAACAAAACAATATCATATTAAACTACTTATCCATTGTCGTTGAGAAAGGGTAGAGAAACACACAGTACCCACCCCTTACAGATCTTTGCATGGCATACTCTGCTGTTTTTGAACTTTCTCAGTATTAAATAATTAAATTCATATGCCGTAAGTTCAGAATCAATGAATTCACCAATTTGTAATGTAACGCTATCTGATGAATTTAGTTCTCACTACTAGTGAGTTAGATATTATGCTATACAGACTGCACAAGTACAATACACACTGTTGAAGAACTTGCTTATAATTTGGAAATGTAGAAAATTTGTGGAATTAAAGTCAAGCAAAATCAAAATCACAATTTTTGACATGTACAAATCAACATACATGTACTTAAATATCATCTCCAGGTCTGTGTCCCTGACACAGAGGTGGAGAGGTGGTCTAGATATTGTACCAAATCTTATGGGTGAGACTTAAACCAGAGGTTCCATCTCTATATGACCTTAGCTGTTGAGTGGTATGTAAAACACTAAATCAAACTACATGTACATCTAAACTGTACAAGTACACATACAAAGTAACATACTTCAGTATCATCTCCAGGTCAGTGTCCCTGTCACAGAGGTGGTCCAGGTATTGTACCAGGATCTGCTGGTAGTCCTCACTCCCATAAACATATGTCTCCAGCAAGTTGAGCTTGTCTTGTAGAATTATTGGCAGTATAATCTGTATAAAGAGAAGATACATCAACATCTTTATGCTCACACTTTGAAAAAAAAACAAATCATCAAGAAAGCTATAGCTATGTAAGCTAATGGTTACAGTCCATTTTGGGAATAGGAGGTCATAGGCTTGATCCTGAGCTGTGTCACACCAAAGACATTAAAAATGAGCCATGGCGCAAGAAAAGCAGGGTTTCCAACCAGGTTTCCAACCAGGAAATTTCGGATTTCGGAAGAAAAGAACTTGTACTATCTGTGTAGCGAAAACTAGAAAAAGTGCCTTGAGAGGCACGTATACCCCCGGCTGGTAGCCAGCAAGCACCCCCCCCACTCTCCCTACTCCTTACCCAAACAACCTGGCACATGCTCACCCCTAACATTGAACCTCAAATCCCCAATGAAAGACAGAGCCCTTATCATAAGCATTTTAGAAATAAGCACTGTAAAGCACTTTGGGTACAAACGGAGTGTAGTTTAAGATTGACAGATCTATTTTAGAGCAGTATACAGAGCTGACGTGTATACTCAATCTAGGACATAAGCGCGGACATTGTGGGTCAGGTCCTCAGTCCTAGATTGCAATGAAATAGAATGTCATTCTTAAACAAAAAAAAAAAAAAAAAAAAAAAAAAAATGTCCTAGATCTTGACCTTGACCTCAAGTCCCACCCTGACCCCCTTGAATGGACCCTTGGGTCTAGCCATTATGTGGTACCCATGGTACAAACATGAATGTATTCTGACACATGGTTGTCAAGATATAGACCTACAGAATATTAATCTTGGTAACTATTGTATTTTAGAAATGTGTCCTAGATTTTGATCTCTAGCCCCACCCCTAGAGTTTGGTGCCACAGAATATAATTCAATCCTAAAGGGTATCTATTATCCAAATAGGAATACATTCCTATAGGTATTTGTTAAGATATGAACTTAGAGAAGAAAAACACTATGTAAATAGCACATTTTCAAGCTGACCTAGATTTTAAACTCTAGCCCCATCCCCAAGTACGGACCCTTGAGTCCGAACCCATGGAAACAAAGCAAACCTTATAGGGTATCTAAATTCCAAAAATGAATGATTTCTGATCATTGATTCATGATATATACACCAGCAGATAAACTTCAATCAAAACTTCGACCTAAATTAAAGGTGACCTAGATTTTGACCTCTAGCCCCACCCCCGGGCACGGACCCTGGGGTCTGAACTCATGGAAACAAAGCAAACCCTATAGGGTACCTATGGTCCAAATAAGAATGGTTTCTGACTATTGGTGTATTAGATATACACCACTAGAGAAACTTTAACCAAAACTTTGAAGCAATTTAAAGGTGACCTATATTTTGATCTCTACCCCCACCCCCGGGCATGGACCCAGGGGCCCGAAGTGATGGATATAAAGCAAACCCTATAGGGTACCTATGGTTCAAGTATGAATAGTTTCCACGGCTAACAAACCTTTAAATGCGTAACCGCGGTTAAGAAAAGAAATCCGATTCATGTCCTTCCGGTTTCGCATCAGATGGCCAACAAAAGGTAAACAAACATTTGCAGCTCGTGTTTCCGAGTAAAATATTTCAATTCGAAGACAAATATTATAATTCTCTCAATGCTATTTTATTAGTGAGACATTGCTATATTGATTTTTATTCCCTACCCCAAAACACATGTTGGGATTGCATTGTACACGACGAAAATGTGGGTCAGTCGCAGGGATATTTTTAGATTTCCGCTCATTATGTCCATATTAACGGAAAGCAATACAACTTGCGCAGATGATTTTAACATTGTGTGAGGTCTGGTGACAGTTTCGTTGCCTCTGGTCAATTCATTCTATGCATATGTGGTTAAAAGCTGTGTCAACATTTCGGTTACGAATTTGATCATTAGAATGATAGCAATATAGTCATTATAGTACATATGTATTAAAGTTTTTGTTTTTGTTAATTGTTTTACGCTGAAGATTATTGTCACATTCTCTCGTCCTTTTTTAATAGTTGCTTACTCAAATTTGGTGTGTTTGTGATATTTGCAGTGAAAATGTTTGATATAAAATAATACAAACTGTCTATGAAATACATGAAATACAATAGTTCATATGCATGATATTCCTGTTCATGAAGACGATTTTACAGCATTCTGTATACTTTAATTTGTTTTTTCTTGGTTTTATGTCTTTCAAAACGCTTTACAGGGAAATAAATACCATAACTTGAACAGGTTGAGGTTTTCAAACGTATCTTGAAATATATCCTTCATATTTTAATGATTAAATGCGTACCCATCTTTTCCTTCCCTTCAAATCGATAATGACGGGCACTAACACAACAAAATACTGGCACAGACATCAGATGCAATTTAGTTAATACATATCTGTAAATTTGTCGTGGAACAATCACTAAAATTTGATATTTACCAGCAAATTGTCCAATTTTTAGTTGTATTTCGCCGACTTTGGCCTTGTTGGAACACCAGGTTCGAAGAAGGGAATAAATAACTCAAAGACCATCAAATTATTTTGCGAGCTACTTTGGTGCTGAGTTACAATAGTAAATAAGTGACAAAATAGCATTCATAGATAATCGATATATTTCTGTACTAAAATATAATCATTAATCGATCCTAGTAGTGTATGTTTTGTTTACCTTTTCTTGGTCTTCATATGCGGAACCGGAAGGGCATGAATCGGATTTTCTTTCTTAACCAGCGGTTACGCATTTAAAGGTTTGTTAGCCGTGGTTTCTGACCATTGGAGATTGAGATATACATCATTAGAGAAACTTTAACCAAAACTTTGACGCAAATTCTACTGAACTAACGAACTAACGAACTAACGAGCTAACGAAAGAACAAACGAACTAACGAACATACGAACGGATGAACGGAAAGACGAAAACTATATACCCCGTCGGCATAAATGCCGGGGGTATAACAAAGTAGCTGATCAGCTGTGCAATCAGCTGTGCAGTTACTGCACAGCTGATCTTCGCCTTTGTTTTCGCAAATGTTACCAGTGGATACCTTGCTTGGCCCTCAGCATTATGGGGCAACCACTGGAACATGCCTGTAATGTTGGTAACTAATGTCCATCCTGACTTAATAAATGCAAACCAGAGAAACCAACCATAGGGTAACATCTGTTATTAAATGATATTCTCTGGATTATTAGAAAATTAATGGCATTAAAATAATCTACTATATTTGAGCCGTCTCGTGGGAAAACCAATAATGTGGTTTCCGAACAGGTCTGACACAAACCAAACTGTCCAGTCACAGAAGATGGTTAGAGACTGGAAATTTTGGATTTAGAAAGTAGAGGAGTTGTACTATCCGTGTAGCGAAAACAAAGGCGCTGATCAGCTTCACAGTGACTGCGAAGCTGATCTGCGCCTTTGTTTTCGCCTATGCAGATTGTTGGTTTTCCCATGCGGCGGCTCATTTATGAAATGCACCGATGCATCAGAAAATCAACAATCTGCCTATGCAAAACCAAAGGCGCAGATCAGCTGTGCAGTAACTGCATCTGATCAGCGCCTTTGTTTTTGCTATTCGGATAGTATAATTCCCCTTCCTCTTAAATCCGAAATTTCAAGCTTCTGGCCTTCTCCTGTGACTGTACAGGCTGGTTTGTGTCAGACCTGGTCAGAACCCCAAACTGTTGGTTTTCTCATGCAGAAACCACAAAAAACAAACTACAAACCTCCTCCATCTTAAAATGGTGTTGTAGTCCAAGCTTGCCCACACACACTGCAGCCTGCAATGGGAAATAAATTACTTTTCTCACTTTTCATCATCAAGAAAACTGCAAATCTTGATAATTAAAAGTTTTAATTTTTTGTTGCAATTGAAAATGGGACTACATTAAATATTCCAATACGATCGTTGACAAAACCACACAATATAGATATACAGGGCGACTTAGTACCTCCACATCTGAATAGTCATTCAAAACGTAACTTTTCACAAGCATAACAGAGAGTTGCTCCATTTTAACTTTGATATAACGCACTGTCGCACTGTGAAAAACTTTAATATTCAGACAAAAAGAGCCCTCATCAGACTGCTCATTTGTTCTGGGATTGTGTTAATAGCTCATGTTATTGTAGTGAAATTTGAAAAAATACAGTATACTGCTGAATAAGTATGCTATACATGTACCTCTTTATATTTCTTCTTGGACAGGAAGTTGTTCACTGTAGGCAGGAACTGGTCGTTACCAGGGTAACAGAGATGAAAACACCTGACAGCCATATCTAACATTGTCAAATGATTCCGTGTACAGATATCAAACACATGCATCTGTAGATCCTGCGAGAGGTATCGCTCAGGATAAACCTTCCTTTTATTTGTCTTGTACCATTTATCAAACTCTTTCATCATGAAGAATGATAATGTTGTTGTTTTGGCGGTGTGAGAGTCTCGGACTTGATCGATGAGATATCCCACTAACACGAAAGGATTGATGGAATCTGTGTAAACTTTATTAAGATATTGACTGACATGTTTTCTGTCTTTGTCGTTTGCACTATCATCAAACCACATATGATCCACAGTTTTCAATATCCTTCTCATTTCATCAGCTCTTGGCTGTAATTGTTTCTTGGCAAGAGTTGATGCCAACCATTTTGGAGAAACATCTGGGTTTGTCTTACGAATCTCTTCAAAACTAAGACTCTCTGACTGCCGTACTATTTTAGGCTGAAAGACAGGGTTTTCTTTAGGTTTAAAGACACATTCCGATGGTTCCTCCTCTTGCTCCCACACAGGGATAGCATCAGCATCATCAAAATTGGACGTCAAATATGTCACTGGTTCCTGATACTCTTCAGGAACTGGTACTGGGTCCACACTGGTACCAAGTTCTTCATCATAAGCAGCATGTGTTGGGTAACTTGAGGAAACCCCTGCCTGGGTACCAGTGTCACAAAAATTTGTCCCTTGCCTCTCTGAACTATTGTTACTATCTATAGACATACCTCTACCGACTGGTCTAAATTTAGAATTGCTGACTTCCAGACTGGTGCCCAAGTTCTGTCTTTGAAAATTTTGTTTGACTTGAACTGGTACTTTAGTATTTCTGTTAGTGTCCACCTCATCTCTTTTCTTAGCCCTGCCTCTCCCATGAAAATACTTACTGACAGGCACTGCATTCACATTTGAATCAAACTTGTTTTCTTGTGTGTGTTGAGCACTCTCAAAATTCTGATCATGAAAGCCGGTCATTTTCTGTGCTGGTGGGTTATATTGCTGTGAAACTGTGACAGGCGGCTCACATTTTGTGGCTAGGTGTGAATAGTCACTACCTGATGACACTTCAAAGCCATCAAAATGATCTGGATCTGAATCTGAATTTTCCGAATCGTACATCTTGGTATTACTACAAGTACATTGGCAGCATCTGTTTGTTTTCTGCTTAGAATATTGCTCTAGAAAAGAGTTAATAATATCAACAATTACATGCAACCATTACATACAATGTATGTAAAACAATAATTTTCAGAGTATTGTGAGTGACAATTTCTTTTTTAAATGCATGTCACTATCTTGTAGTGCTTTCCAATATATGAGCCGCCACATGGGAAAACCAACAATCTGCATAGGCGAAAACAAAGATGCAGACCAGCTTCGCAGTAACTGCGAAGCTGATCAGCGCCTTTGTTTTCGCTACATGGATAGTACAATTCCTCTAGATACTTTCTAAATCCAAAATTTCCAGCCTCTACCCATATTCTGAGACTGTACAGCCCGGTTTGTGTCGAACCTGGTCAGAACCCAAATTGTTGGTTTTCTCATGCACAGGCTCATATGTCTTTTTATACAAAGTAAAAGTTTAAACCAAATAATCTGTGTCTTAATAGTAAAGTTATGAAATATATACCCAGGCAAATCCTAAACTCAGCAGGCATTTTTATCATGTGTTTTGGACAAAGCAATGCCATTAAAAACTGGGTTACTTTAATGGCAGAGATCAGCTCTCCCATACACACTGTCTGCTAAAATCATAGCTTAACTCTGTATTACAATTTTAATTACCCCAACCCTGGTCAACATGTTTCTGAAATTTCTTGTAAAGCAACTAAGACATAGGGTTTTCTTCAGCGCAATTTGGCTCTAGTGCCTCAGCACACAAAGGAAACTGAGATGTGAAACCCTAGGTATATATTGTTTTCTTATTTTAGTCTTCAAAGGATTGTTTTTTAAAAAGAGGCAAATATACATGTCAACTTAAATGTACTTGCCATGCATCTAAATGACAGTTATAATGATGAGAACTTACTCTGGTTCTTTGACGAGCTCACAATCACTAGTCTATCAGACACTGGTATATCTGTAAAACACAATGAAAATGACGCATGGATGAAGGCTCAGAACAATTACTACAAAATGCAGAAGTGTGTGGCAAAACACCTAGACAGGAAAGAGAGCCAAAGCTACTGAGATTGACAGGTCATTTGAATAACAGTAAAGGTAGTCTTTGAGCTTGCCTATACTGTTACCGTAAATACTTTCAAAGTTTATAAGAAACTAGCATATATAGAACTGAACTAGACCATTTATATTATTATCATCACCATTATCATTGCAACCACATTCACAATTATCATTATCATCAACAAAATAATTTTCACAATTGCCCTCTTAAAGCAGAATCACCTCTAAAGCAACATTTTCAACTCCTCAGTCATGGTTGCTTTTTTTTTCCTACATTTTCATTGAACACCCAAATATAATGCACCAATGAAGCATGTTTGTCTAGCTAGTGTCATGCTAGCAAATGTTGGTCTTTAACATTGTGATTTAATCATTTCTGACAATAATTAAACCATTTCTTTGAAAAATTGCACCTTCGCATGAGAAAACCAACAATATGCATATATGCGAAAATCAGCTGTGCAGTAACTCCTTATTTTTCGCCACATAGATAGTACATTTCCTCCTATATCTATATATCCAAAGTTTCAAGCTTCTAGCTATATTATGTAACTGTACAGCCTGGTTTGTGTCACACCTGATCATAAACCCAAATTGTTGGTTTACTCAAGCACAGGCTCGTATATCTTACCTTGAGCTGAAGCAATTAAACATAGAGCAGGTGTCTGGTGAGGGTATTAGTGAACCAGTGGCAGTTTGTGAACCATGGCTCCTTTTAATATTTTTAACAAATAAATAAGTGCTTAAAATGGGTGGTAAATCCTATTCTAACTTATCCCAGATTCACAGCTCCCAAAGTTATTTTGCAAGACAGACAGATATATTATTAGCTTGAAGCCATCAAATTCGTCCATCTCAAGAGATCATTAGTGGGTATTAGTGAACCGTGAAACTTATGATCACAAACACTGCATTTTCACAGTTCTAATTACTTTGATTGTATCAAGCATGTCATTTATAGCATTTCTGATTAGTTCCATGTGCTTATAGACAGAAATTTACAACACAATGTCATAATATTTGAAACAATTTGCAGGGAATACGCAAAATCAGGGATGTCATTCTGTTGCATTTTCGCATTTTTTTGTGAATTGGATTCCAAAAAATGTGAATGGTGATTTTGCGAATTTAATGTGACTTTATCGAAAAAAAAATAAGACAAAAATTTTGCGAGAAAACTTTATTCTGCTATGGGATAATTCCCAGGTCGCAAGCTTTTATTTGACATGAGATGTCCCAAAATACCTAATCCTTCCTGGATTTTGTTGTTTATTAGCCTAACATATCAGTTATCTCCAATCATGACAAGTCATGCTATTCTCACTTTTAACCGTGTTACCCCACAGCAGTAAGTGCAGGTGATAAACTTTCACACCTTCGGCGACTCAGTAAAATGTTTCATAACACATTGTATTTGTGCATATTCACGGTTGAGTCGACAGGTTAGGTGACCGTTGGAGTCGGGGGTTACAATGGGCAAAGCTAAAAGTTCAAAATGAAATACCCAGTAGCAGCAGATAGCAGCTTGCATTGACTGCTAGGGTTCATGAGTATGCTTCTTGGACCACACCAGTTTTTATCGGTTTCCTTCGAATTTCAAAAACTTAGAAATAACTATCCCAGTCAGTCATTAAATCATCTGAAAACCTAGCGATTTTCAATTAGAACTCAATTGCTTTGCTCTATCATCTAAAAAGCATTTTTTAAACAAAACAAAAGTGAAAAAAAAAACAAAAAAAAAAAAAACATTACACATGTATGACATTAACTGATCTTTACCTGTCAGGGGTCACAGAAATGGTATGGAAGGGCGTATGAAAGATAGCCAGTGTTGATTAAACCAGCCACTCTGATGTTGGCCAAACGAAAACTATAATGTTGGCCCAACATAAACCAACATGATGGTACAATATTGGGCCGATGAGAAAACACGATGTTGGGCCGTCCTAATTTTACAACCAGGGGCCAATCAATCATAACATTGTGGGTAGTGGTGAAACGATTCATCGCGATGCATCGAAAACCGAGTTCTCTGCCGTCGGTTTGATTCAGGATTCACACTCAATGTGGTTCTGTTTGGTTCGCTCGCATGCTTTCCAGGTGGTTGTATTTTACTTTTAAGCTTATACAGGGGTCCAGTTACAGGGCTCTAGGGCGAAAAACTTCGCTCAAAATTAAGAGATTTCGCCGTATATAGCTCTAAAAGAGAAGTCAAATCGCTTTGCTTTTTGTGAAAAGCTGATACTTGTTTAAACAAGGTACACTGAGGGAAGTCATAAACGAGTAGAATATAATCCAAAACTCAGTTACCTGTCAGTATTTCACACATCTGACAGTTGTTTGGTTAATCCCTTCAGCATATCAATTATCTGATTTTAGGTAATAATTGTGTCAAAACTCAATTGACACGCTTCATTGATCACTCAGCTGTGTCAACAGGTAAATGACCCGGATAATGATATTGCCAAAAATTTAACCGAGGTATTCCAAATGAGACCAAAAGAGAAAGTGAAACTGAAAGTAGACTTTCTGTTTGATGCGTTTGATTTGGATAATTATTTTCTTTTCATGGTAATTTTGAGAACAGAAATGGGTTTTATTTTATTCTATTTTTAGACTGTTTTTTTATAAACAAGATCTGGCTGTTTAAAAACTTTGGACCTCTGTGTAGAAGGCTAATTTAGCTAGTAAATTTCCAAAAAAGATAATGTTCAGAGCTCTGATTCTGCATGTGCACATTTTATACACATGGTGATATATTGTCAGAAATACAAATATTTTAGAGCTTAGACATTGTTTTCTACTTACATACATGTATCTTTAATGCAGAACAATAGATAAATTGAATGATACAGCCAGCATACTAGAACAACAGAATGACATCAAATTGTTTATATTTCTAAATGTAGGCTTAAAAACATTGAAGCAATTTATTTTCCGCCTTGGTTGACATTATTTTTATCATTTCTCCCTTGGTACCCAAACTTCTTCCTAACTTTCCTGGAGGGAGAAGTCACTTCTCCCTAATGTTCAGGTCCAGCAGGACCCCTGTTATAGTATCGATACCAATAATAAGCATCTAAGTAAAATCAGTATCTCTCCGTTTTGTGAGGTGTTTAGCCCTGAAAATGTCATTTTAAAAATCCTATTCATTTCGTGAGTGGCGCTGGTCAGGGTCAACAAAACATGGATGCGTTATAGGCAAGTCGCATGTGACGCTATTTTACCAAGTCCGAACAGGTTGCGCGTCTTTTCTGTAGTTCCGTACGTCCAAATTCTAGCTTGATGCAGATGACAATGAAATTCCTCAAAATTCAGGTGCAACCCGCTATAATGGTAAGGAGAATTTGTGCTGTTTGGTCGTACCGCTTTGAAAACTCATATGTGCGTTAAGTTTTGTAGTGACTTTCAGAAAAATCGATTGGCCAATGAGCGCTAGTGTTGAATGCAGGCCACGCTTACTAATTGGCTCTCCACATTTGATTGACAGGTGAATTACTGAATCTGTGTTTATGTTTTCATCAACACATGGTCAAGTGTTACTTGATAATTGAAGTTGCGTACATATTTGACCGATATCACGTCAGTGTATTGTTTGGCGTGCGTGAGTAATTGATGGTGATTATCTGATTAGGAATAAAAGAACAATTATGTAAAGGTTAGACAACGTTGTTTATGATCCCATTTACAGTCTGATGATAATCCCCTGAAGAGATGCTGTGTATCGTTCGTTTGGCTTGTTTTCACAACTTTTTGGTCTATCGGAAGAAAACAATGGGTGTCATTCATGCTCGCCGGCAATGACTTACGTTACCTTATAATTATTCAAAATGACAATTATCACTTGTTCTACATTGTGATAAAGATTTTGCGACATGTCACATCGGTTTCTCGGATGTGTAATGTAAAACTGCTAACACTAACAACATGATTACCCATTTGAAACAAAAGCTTAGTGTGGATGTTAATGTTTCAAATTCCCGAAAGAATAGTATCGAAAATAATCGAATCGAAGTGTTTGTAATTGAAATCGAACCAAATCGAGGCTCATCTGAATCGTTTCAGCCCTAATTGTGGGTCAATGTATACTTGCTATCTGGGATGCTGAGCTACCTATGTTTTCGGATCATGTACTGTATTAAACAGTGTAACGAACAGCCGAGCTCAGCCACAGCAAACCCCGTCGGTGGAAAAGCATGCTCATCCACCAAGGGTGTTTACTGCGCTATATACTCAACACTTACTCGATTCACAAAGTCTCGAGTTTGAAATTTGCATATTTCCAAGGGAGGCTATCTCGTCACAACAGGTTTTAAACGTGTTGCAGCTTAATGTAACAGGTAAGTTTACAGTTCTTTTACTGATTATGCAGATCATGAATGACATGATACAGTGCCCCAACCTTCCTATCGGGATGTTAACTGGAGGCCCCCTGTGCAGGGACAGTCATCCCCTGTGCAGGTTAAAGATCCCTACACAGGTTCTATCCTCATGCATGCAGGCTCATCATGCAAAACACACCGGAGTGTACAATGTACACCTCCCAAGAATAATCAGAAATTGATTGATGGGAGTAACAAGAAAACAAAACAAAGACTACACGTAGTACGTCCATCTGTGGCACTTGATTTAGTATTTTTGTTGTCACGAAAACTCGTTACCTTTAACTAGAATCAGAATCAGAATCAGAATAGTTTACTGGTGAAACGTCAAACTGACAATACTACACCAGGGGGGATGGGGCTTGACCGGAGGGGATTAGTCCCGAGCTCTCACAAGAGAAGTAAATTTAGACACACAATCATCTGACAATTCAGCAGAGGAGATCAGAGAATCAGGGAGTTCATTCCAATCTCTAATGGTCTGGGGGAAGAAACTGTGTAAATAGGCATTTGTACTTGCTGAAGGTATCTGAAATGCCAAGGAGTGTTGATTCCTACAACGCCTATTTTTGGGGATAAGGTCATCCGTGGGTATTTTTGCTCTCCCTTTTAGACCTTTGTAAAGTAATATAATTCTATTATCCTTCCTTCTTTTCTGCAGGGATTCCCATTTTAGTTTTTTAAGGATGCCAGTCATACTACCTTTTTCATATGTATAGTTCCTAGTTACAAACCTAGCCGCACGCTTTTGCACCTTCTCCAAATCATCTATCAAACCTTCATAATGAGGGTCCCAAACTGAGCTACCATATTCAAGAATAGGTCTCACCAGACCTTTATAGGCAGCTTCTCTCACATCTTGGGGGCAAGAAAACAGATTTCGTCTCAAAAAACCAAGGGTCCTATTGGCTTTGGTACACACATTGCTGATGTGAGTATTCCATTTTAAATCCTTAGTTATTGTTACTCCAAGATATTTGATACTCTCAACATTTTCCAACACAGTACCCTCAAGCTTGTAAGAAGCCTGAATTTTACTAGTACGTTTATTTGTCAGCTGCATCATGTTGCACTTGACAGGTTGAAATCTCATACCCCATTTCCTGGCCCAACTACCTAATCGATCAATATCCTTCTGAAGTTTCACTGTATCCTCCACATTCTTAATTTCACGATAACAAACACAATCATCAGCAAAGAGTCTGATTTCCGATTCAATATCTGAGGTGATATCATTTATATGCAACGAAAACAACAAGGGGCCAAGAACGGTGCCCTGTGGGACACCAGATACAACAGGAGCCCAGTCTGATTTAACGCCATTAACCACAACTCTTTGTTGTCTATAGCAAAGGAAGGCATCAATCCATTTAATTGTCTTCCCACCAATTCCATAACTGAACAATTTGCTTTTAAGGAGTTCATGCGGAGGAGTGTCAAAAGCTTTTTCGAAATCCAAGATAAATGTGTCAACCTGACCTTGATTGTCTAAGATTTTTGCCCAGTCATCAATCACTGTAGCTAACTGGGTTTCACAACTGTGGGATTTCCTGAATGCATGTTGCCTGTCTGACAAAAGTTTATGATGATCCAAATGGGACATGATATTAGAACACACTATATGTTCCAGAAGTTTGCAGGGTACGCAGGTCAAGGAAACTGGACGATAGTTGCAAGCAAGAGACCTGTCAGCCTTTTTGAACAGGGGACAAATGTTTGCTAAAGACCATTCTTTGGGGATTTCACCCGAGTCTATTGACTGTTGAAAAAGATGTGCAAAAACAGGACCTAGCTCAGATGCCAATTCCTTAAGGACTCTGGGATGAAGCTCATCAGGACCTAAAGCTTTAGACGGGTTCAAACCTTTCAGAAGTTTTGTGACACCTTCTTTGGATACCACTATGTCTTCCATAAACGGGGCTTTTCTATTCAGAAGAGGGACCTGGCTATGTTCAGTTTTGGTGAACACATCCGTAAACTGACCATTGAATTCACCAGCCTTTTCAAAATCTGATTCAGCAAGACCACTTCCATTTCGCTTTTTCAAAGGGGGGATACCTTGAACATCTTTTTTCTGACTATTTATGTACCGATAAAAATCTCTTGGATTAGCCTTAACATCACCAACCAAGTTATTTACATACAACTCATGCTGTTTTCTGATATCTGCTTTGATTTCTCTTCTCAAAGTTTCAAATTTCGTTCTAAATTTTGCATTCCCAGTTTTCTTCGCTTTAGCGTGAGTTGCATTTTTTCTACGAATCTTTCTTCTTATTTCAGGAGTTAACCATGGGACTGAGGAAACTGAGCGACTAGTCTTTGATGGGATATGTTTATCCACTGATTCCTGGATAAAAGATGTGATCAAATTAAAGTTTTCTTGAACCGACCGTGTGCCAGAGTAACCGTTGAAATATTTCTCCTTTGCAAATTTAAGGGCATCACCTTTCATAGATTCATAATCACCTTTCTGATATTTATACACCTTTCTCTTAGGTTTCTTGATGTGGGGAATAACTATTTTCAAAGTTCCAGAGACAATGTCATGATCACTAAGCCTGTCCGGGGAATGAATATCAACAAATTGTCCGGGAAGTGAAGTGATAATCAAATCCAATGTGTTTTGTCCTCTTGTGGGGAAGTGCACTACCTGTTCCAATTCGTGGTCACTTATAAGTTCTACCAACTTTGCACCTTCAGACACGCTCAATGAAAAGCCTAGTTTGTTGAGTCTATCTGGCCAAACAATATCTCTGAAGTTGAAATCCCCCATGACATGGACCGAGGGGGGTTTGTTTCCTTTATGTAAAGTTTTCACCTTTTCAAGTTGGTCTTTGAATAACTCAAGTTCCTCTATCTTACCATCTGGAGGTCGATACCAACTTGCCACAAAATGGGAAGTTTTGTTCGCAAATACCTTTACCCAAACTGATTCGGAGCCGTTTTCCAATTCAGTGATCGGCATATGAGGAATATCTTTGTGTATAAGTAACATCACACCACCGCCGTCAAGAGTTCTATCTTTTCTATACACATTGTAAGGACAAGTTTCTGGGAACAATTCTGAAGTTGAAATAGTGTTGTCAATTTTAGTTTCTTGAATTGCAACAATCTGAGGTTGATGGAGATCAAGAAATGCCAACAACTCAAGTTTTTTACCTCTAATACTATTGATATTTATGCTCGAGAATTTTAACCCACTGATAAATTTATTTTTGTTTGTACCTGAACCGCATGTTTTAGTACCACAGCTACTATCGTTTGACAATGGAGCAAATCTATTTTGTTCTTCCAAGTTTAATTGATCAGAAAAGAATGAATCCGAAAAGTTGAAGAAGTCACATTTTGGGCAAATCCATGAACAATTTGAATTTTGTATATTTTCATACTGGTTATCTGAGACAAGGGAGCATTTATTGTGGACCCACATTTCACATTTGTCACATTGAACAGCCTTGTGACTATTTAAGACAGCCCCACTGCAAAGACCACAGTCTGCTTTGCAGTCTGAACAATACCAAGGTTCATTTTCATTTTCCAAACTGGAAAGTTCTTTTTCGCTGGGATTTGCACATGTCGCATGAAAGCGCTTTTCGCAGTCATTGCATGTGACAAATTTGTCGGTAGCTTTACAGTATTTTTTGCATAGCCGACACAGGAACCTGGGACCTGGATTCATTTCAATGTCTCCAGCCAGGATGATGAGGGTGAGCAGGTTGGTTCCCTTGGAGGGCTTAAAACTTTGAAGACCTTCAGAACTCCTGCGATTGCCAAGCTTCCTTGAGTATGCCAAAAAGTGTGAAATATTGCCAGAAGTTTTTTCGGTACCAATGTTGCAGTCATGGTTCGGGTCCAAGGAACATGTAGAGTTAATCCACTTCCAAAAACAAAAGCCTAAAGCAAGGAACAAGGCCAACCTGTAGAACATTATGTGATAAATACAATTTGAACAACAACAACAACAATCTGAATAAGCAACCACAAGTGACAGTCAAAATATCTAAGATCTACCGGGTTACTTGGGGGGGGGGGGGGAGCTCACAATTCACAATACCAGCCGGTTAGCGATCTAGCTGACCAAACGCGCAAGTTGGAGTAAAGCAATATCTCTTTGGAGTTAACTTGTGTACTTTTGCTGGAACTGCAATCTCTGTTGCCCAAAACATTAGATTTGATTATACACCAGATGTAATGGCAAAATATTATCATTTCCCCGCAGTTGCTTTCAGTTTTCCATTTTTATGATGCTATTGGTATAGATATCGTGTCTAAACCAAAACCAATTCTAGACAATTCGGTCAATATTATTGTGGCGACGTGCCCATATCTATTATCACACTAATCTGATACGCAAGGGATCATGTGGCTCCCATGTGGATGCTTGTTTACAGATATCCATGGAGGTATTTGAGCCGTAAGGGTGATGCGGGAAACTACTCGCTATTCGGGATTACAGACCAGCCCCAACATAAACTGGCCTGTGCAATCACAGAAGAAGGCTAGACGCTTGAAATTTCGGATTTCAGAAGAAGAAAGATTGTACTATCTGGGTAGCGAAAATAAGGTGATGATCATCTGTGCAGTTTAATTTGAGTTACTGCACAGCTGATTTGGCTTTTTTTATTTTTCGCATAAGGAAAACGCATGCTTTCTCATGACGCGGCTAATTTATCTTTCTCCCATGTCATAAATTGCAATGTATGATGCCTACTACTTTTGTGACCCTGTTTCATAATATGGTCATCCCAAGATTACTTTGAATATATAGCCACCCATCCACACTAGATATTTTGATGAATGGTCAACTGCTAAAACGTAAATATTTGCACTTCTAAATCTGAATAGCTTACTGGTGACACGCCAAATGACAATATTTCATCAGAGGGTTCGGGTGGGAGAGAAATTAGTCCATAGAACGCACAAGCGAAGCGAACTTGGACACACAATCATCTGATTTCATCTGCCGGGGTAAGTGCGTTTTCCTTGTCACATGTGAGCCGCCGCATGGGAAAACCAACAATCTGCATAGGCGAAAACAAAGGCACAGATCAGCTTCGCAGTAACTGCGAAGCTGATCAGCGCCTTTGTTTTCGCTACACGGATAGTACATTTCCTCCTCTACTTATTCCCAAATTTTCAAGATTCTGGGTTTCTTCTGTGACTGTACAGGCTGGTTTGTGTTGGACCTGGTCGGAAACCCAAATTGTTGGTTTTGTCATGCACAGGCTCATGTAGATGTAGGTTCCGGTCACTACCCTAATCGATGAAAACAGCCGAATCGGTGAAAATTCAATTCCGGTATTTAAACCCATACAACTGTATAATTATATGGCAGACGCAAGTCCATTGTACATAGGGATCATTCAAGGTGTCTTGTATATTAACACTGATTACAGTAAGAGCTGACGTTCCATAAGTTCATTTTGCGATAACCTAATATCAACAATTTGCAGGAGAGCAATCTCCCTCCATCAACAATGTCTTGTGGGTATTATTTACAGGCTCTAGCATATATGCAGCAATAGCAAGAGCATGATTGAGATGTGAAATAAAGCACTGACACATACATGATTATGAATTGTACTTTGATATACCTCTTGCTGGAGGACCAGGTGACCAGTCACTTGTTTTTATTGCATTGTCTTATTTTTTATTGTTCGTATCCAGGGTGACTACAAGTTCGAAGCTACTCGGGTTTTCGACGGATGAACTTATTGGAAGAAGACCTATCATCTGGAACTTGCTTTCTTTGATGAAATTTGAGCCTGTGCATGAGAAAACGAACAATTTGCATATGCGAAAACAAAGACTCAGATCAGCTATGCAATAACTGCACAGCTAATCAGCGCCTTTGTTTTCGACACACAGATAGTACAATTCCTCTTCTACTTATATCCAAAGTTTCAAGCTTCTAGCTTTGTTCTGTGACTGTACAGCCTGGTTTGTGTCAGACCTGGTCGGAAACCCAAATTGTTGTTTTTCTCACGCGCAGGCTCAAAATTTTACATTTACACGCATCGATGGTCAAACAACGCAGTAGGAATTTTTACGCCAAGCTCAACTTCTAAATACTATAATTCCAAGTTTACTGATCGTTCCAAGGCGATACTTCTGTGGTACAGTGTATATGTTATGGCGTTGAATTTTTGAACTGTTAGCATCTTATGTATGTTTTTTATATTTTTTGGTTATATTTGGGTAACTGAGTGGCCATCTATTGGGAAAATAGCTACCAATATGGCTTACTACCAATATGGCTTACTACATGTTTTCTTAGTATAAGTACCTGATTGTTAATATAGTTGTTTCCCACTGCGGGTTTTGGAGTGGAAATTTCTTTCTGGTTGCGCCATCTGTATTTGCACGCCGATGGGTCGGGCGGAAGACTGACTCTATGATGACACCGACTTATGGGGTTCAACTGGAGTTTTTCTTTTGCTCCAGATTTTCAGTGATGTTGTTTGGCGCCTAGTGTTCTCCATCGCCAGGCAGCTTATTGTATCTGTGAGTCCTCGGTTTTGATTCATCATGGTGGTTATCATGATTTATTTGTTTGTCCTTCCTGATTCATTGACTACATGTAGTTAAAAATTCACCACGCGGACCGAACAACCAAATAAGGTTGTGAACCACTCAGACATGGTCATGTAATGCATATCATATTAACAATTCAGTGCCATTTCAGTTGTCAGCTATGGTCAGCGATATTCATCAAGACTCTGTTAGTTTAGGCCTAATTACTCGGTCGAGGGAGAACGAGCTGGTTGAATAGTAATATTTATTATATGGCAAGTGATGAAATATAGAGAAATATGTATTAAATATAACCAATATTTGAAAAAGTTATATTTTCACATGTGAAAATATAAAAAAGTTATATTTTCACATGTGAAAATATAAGATTTGGGAATACGCAAATTACGATTCCACCGTTTCATTTCTAATTTATACATAACTAAATTTTATAATCTATGCTATTGTTGACGCAATGAACGTTCACACACAATAGCGACGTAATAACGTGACGTAATGACGTCATTTAAGATTTTGACGTCATATGCTTTAGCGCGCAACGTTACAATGACTACATGCAATATAATAAAAAGAAAATTCAAGTTTTTGTCGTGAATATGACTTTTATTTCATCTCGTGAAGTGAAAAATTATATATTTCATTCGTGCCTTCGGCACTCATGAAATATAAAAAATTTTCACTTCACTCAATGAAATAAAACTCATATTCACTCCAAAAACTTGAATATCCTCTATTTATATTATTCTTTATGCTGGTACTTGGAATAGGCTCCTATATTTATTGTGGCACTCCCCGGACCAAAAATACATTTTTCAATGAATGGATAAAACGATATCGGTACACAGATCGAAGTTTTCACGCAACTCGTTATCTACTCCTGTGCCACAGATGAAAACTGGGAATGTTTTGAAACATGAAACATGGCTAATCTATTTATGGGGAAGGAATATCCAGTTCTAATCTAAGTTTAGATTATACTCTGTATCATCACCTGAAACACTTTCTCCTGTCAGAGTAGGCGTTGAAAGATAAATTACAGATCTAAACAAAGCAGAAAATTTTGTGATAATGAAACATAAAACTACATGACCTGGTTAAATGTTACAGACTGAAAGAAAGAACAATATTTGCATTTTGGTGTTCAGTTTATGTTTGAGTTTGAACCGCTTCATGAGAAAACCCATTTCTACAGTTTTCAAACAGCATTGATATTAACTGAAAGAAAACTTTATAGATGCCGTAACACACTGGCGACTTTCTCCACCAATCTCCCCCAATTTTGGGGTTCTCATTTTCGTTTTATCTCAACAGCTCTTGCAGTTAAATTAGCTTCAGTTTAAATCTACTTATAAGACAGGTAGTTTTACAGCCAGTCTGCTGCTTTTAACATCACTCTTTAACTATCATGTAGTTACATATAAGCAAATCACTGCTGATTCCATGATATATGACCAGTTATCAAAACACTCTTGCAGAGAAGTGTAGAGCTCTAGATAAGTCAAATTGGAGAAAGTCGTCTGTCTGGTAAAGAAAACACATGTCCTTTTGTCAGTGATGATAGATGAAATTCAGCGAGCCTGCCCAGCAAACAGAAAACGTTTTGACTACATTACGGTTTGGTTGTATAAAGGTTTGGCTAAACCTCACGTTGGGAAAATGTTACTGAAACGTTTTTAAATGGTTGCGAATTGGCAATGAAAGTATCAACCATTAGCAAACGTTATGAAAACGTTCTTGTTAACATAACAAATTCCGCTTTTCTGTGAATGGCATTTGTCCTAAACAGAGCTATTTGTTGATTAGTATACAGCTGCCAGTTATTTCAAAGCTTTTGTTTCTAATATAATAAGCTCGACAACAAAACGTTTCCAGAACGTTTTACAAACGTCTGCAACAACATTTATAATGACTGTAAATTTACCGCAGCTTCGTATTATTTTATTTCCTTAACAGGGTATATTTAATTAATACTTTGCGTTAGGAATGGAAAGCGTATTATCAGACGATTTTCTTTTGCATTTTTTGTCTGTTGGTGCATGCATTTTGCGACAATTTGTTCGAAACAAAATCCTTTAGCTTCGCACCACGTGGTTCCTTTGTTCTCGGCCATTTGAATATGCAACAAAAGGAAACGGCGTAAGAGAGTATAAGTATCAGTTTTATTTATTATTTTGCTCTAAATGATGTTGCAAATAATCGTCAATACATGTTTCTCACATTTTATTGATCATCTAAAATTTAAGTATTGAAACAATGCGCTCTCTTTCGAATAAGTACTGTGATTGTTATATGTTTTCGCGACCACGGTTTTGCATCCTCTGAAAAGTCTTTATACTTGACACATGTGCATATTTGGCTTCTTCCGGTGTACGTATATATGCTGAGCTAATCTGATTAGCTCAGCATATATGTCTGGATTTCTGATAATCTAGCTTCCATTTATGTAGAAAAATCTAGGAAATACTTTCGTTTAATCAAAACGTTGTGAAAATGTTCTCTAAACGTTATTACTTAAAAATGTTGTGCAAACGTTTTTAGAACGTTGTGCAGTAGAAACATTACTTATATGTTTTTATGTTTATTTCAGTTAGCCATGGCACGAGTGGTTGTTTGACATGGAAAGACCTTCACTTGGGAATATCATTGCTGTCGTTGATGTTCATAGATATATCAAATAAAATGACAGAGCATCATAATTAGTCTAAGTTGTTTTATAAAGTTCTGGTTTAAATGTTTCCATGCGTCCTACTGAGAGATAACTGACTGTACCTTCACTGACTGGGTTGTGCTTTTAGAAGTTTCTTTTCCGTCAGCTCACACATATTGTAAAGGTTAGTGCACTTTGTATGTTTGGGTGTGAATTTGTCGATCCTCATGCAGGTTTGTTTGGGAGAGGTGGCCTTGTAACAGGTGAAAAAATGCTAATCACCTTTTCGCCCCGGCCGAAGATCGAACCAGGGTCTCCTGCGTGCTAATCCAACACGCTATTGCGTCGCTGTAAAAGCCGGCTTGTACCGCAAGGCGATACAAGTGTGTATTATACCTAGCACTACTACATATTCCCCCTCCATTTTAGATTCGTCCCCGATTCTCAATTAGACATTCACGAACCTAAACTTGACACGGATGTGCTCCGAGCCATTGGATGGGTCATTTTACGTTGGGCGCCAAATGTAACAGGTGAAAAAAATGCTAATCACCTTTTCGCCCCGGCCGAGGATCGAACCAGGGTCTCCTGCGTGCTAATCCAACACTATTGCGTCGCTGTAAAATTCCGGCTTGTGTGTATTATAAGATCTAGCACTACTAGCACTACTACAGCCTATTATTAGCGATCCTCATGACAACAAACTTGAAGAGGTGGTACATATTTCACGGCTGAGAAGTTGTATGACAGTTGCAGTAATGTGTTTGCTGTGTTTGAAAAATTAAACACTACCTATACGTTTTGGAAACATTTAAAACCAATCCATATAATCCCACAAGTTTAAGTGGCTGCTAGGAAAGGTTATAACAATGTTCTAGAAACGTTATAGAAAGGTTGCATTTGCGTTTTGTAAAGTTTACAAGAAGGTTGTATAAAGGCTTTGGCAACGTTGTAGAAAGGTTTTCTGCAACGTTGAACGAAAACGTTTTGAAAACATTAGGAAAACTTTCCTAGAAAACTCTCCTAAACGTTAAATCAAAACGTTTTCACAACCAAAATAAAACATTTCGCCAACGTTTATACAACGTTGTTTTGTTAGCTGGGTGATGACTTAATCAGACTCTTAAGCCGTGTTCATGTGCAACATTTGCACCCGGGTGTATTTTTGCACCCCGGGTGCAAATTTGCACCCCGGGTGTATTTTATGCCATGTGAACGGTGTTTTAAGAAAATAAACCCGGGTGCAAAATACACCCGGGTGCAAATTTGCCCCTACTTTCGAGGTGGAGCAAAATTTTATATGAAGCCTCCATGGGTAGGGCAACAAAATAAGTTCGCGAATTCGTGGTCATATGCTCAAGATTACTGTTGTATGCTCGACGGACTTTAACTCTTCTTCACAATCACATAGCCAGTCATTACCAATCTTGGTATTAATGATCTGTTACTTAGCCACATCATATGTAAAAAAGTAATAAATCGACATCATTTTGGGATAGCTATATTTTGCAGCCTCTAAGATCGTGAAGTCAAGTTGACTGCTCAGTTAATATGAAAATACACATTTGCATAAATCAATTTCAAGAACAGAAAGATAATTTTATAAGTTAGGGAGCGACCATTTGATTTTTATGGGGGGGGGGGGGGGGGGCTGGAAGATGTTTTCGGGCCTGGATATTTTTTTCACTCGCGACACGGTCCTGTCTTTTTATTTGTATATAATACAATATGTACAATAGAATTTACCCTGTCCTAGATAATTTTTTCGGGCAAAATTCGGTCCTGATTTTTTTTTTTTCAAATCTTCCAGTCACGCACACGGGTTCTTGGAGCGGAATCTTGGAGGGAAATTTTGGAGTGGAACAGAAAACGCAATATTCCGGCGATGAAAGAACCTGTGACAGTATTTAAGGTTCAGATTATATTTTTCTTTTGATCCTTTGGGATCAGTGAATATATATGAAGTATTTCAAATTTTTATATGTTAAGAATCATCTTCTTAACTGTATTTTGATTATTTGGCCCCTTTGGGAATTTGAGTCTTTGATTTAGACTACACAGATGTAAATTCTTGAAATTGCAGCAAAATATCTGGCTTTCGCTGCCAGTTTTATAAAGGGTCACTGATGAAGATTCATTACCCGAAATTGTACAATATGGCCCATCTTTTAGCTTTGTATTTTTACTGCTTCCAAAGGATCTAACAATTATTTTTATTATCTATAAAGACCAGAACAGCGCGGCGGTGGTATTTTATGATTAATAATGATCATTAATAAAAGTTTATGCATTTTTGTTACATGTTTTGAAATGGCCACCACTGGCATAGAGATAAATTGTATCCCTGGAATTAAATTTTCTGTTCCACTCCAAAGTTTTGTTCCAAAACTCCAATCCAATACTCCTATCCAAGACTCCAATCCATGACTCCAATCTATAAAAAATACACAGTGCCTATCAAAACAAATAATCAAAAGGTACATTGACACATAATGAGTCCCTTTGAATACAAAAGTGCATACAACCAAGCCTAGTAAATAAACTTTTACACAGATGCACCCAAGAGCGAATTTAAAAACTGAACTAAAATATATGATGATTTAGTAACAGTGGCTGAACAGAAAGCCTCTGAGATGAGATTTAGCACTGACTGGAATTCTGAATAGGGTTTTGTGTTCTACAATGACTTTTTTTTTTTTTTTTTTTTTTTTTTTTTTTTTTTTGCCACCTGACTTTGTTACAGGGGGTACAACAGTATACATTTAGTGGTCATTTTTTTTTAATTCTTTCGATGGTTGCTGTTATGAAGTCCTAACTGCAGTTTTGATATGAAGACCATATTTCATTTTTGTGAACAGGCTTATCAGAACCTTTTTAAAACTTCTGGAAGGAAGTTGAGTGCTGCCTATGGAACTGAAATGGGTGTGACTTGAGGCATCTATCTATACTTAAAGTAACCAGCAGTGCACATGTACCATATAAAACCTGATTATTACGCATCAGGTCGGGCACTGGTTCACCATAGAATCATCAGTTTTTCAAAGCATGTTTAAAGCGATCCATGCTGTATCTTATTTTCTATGCATCTTACTTTGGTGTCTGTTTCTGTAATATTTCAACCTTTTGTACAATCCAATTTGAATAGCCATTTTCGGAAATAACTGCTCATCAGTAATGAATTAGATTTTTGGTTGTTTCCTATCTTGTTTTTCAGGATAGGACCTTTCTCTGATTGTGCGGTTCCTGGGCATTGCTTTCTCTGTATACCTAGTTAATACACAAAACTGACCACTATTATTTATTAGGTTACACCCCCTGTATAATTGGCTTGTTAAATGGTTTTGATTTACGAAAACATTTGTTTTCTGTCAAAATAAGTTCTAATGTGGGAAAACCTTTCTTCTTGGCTCAGACCGGATAGTTACAATGCATGCTGTACAGCTTAAAAGCTACCATTGGACTGAGTTTATCTGATTGAGAAATATAAGAGTATAATAATACTATCGTGGCAGTAAAAGCGAGGAATCAGCTCCAACACACCCGATCTGTCCCTGTGATTTTGCAAAGGCATTATAATACAATGTGTCTTGGCTTAATATTGATAGGGCAGCACCTCTTTTTAGCAACTGTGAATACAGACTATATTCTATAAACAGACGCTTACATCTTATGAATCATTGGACATAAATTTGCATACTAATTCGAAGCAGACTATATGAGTGTGGCACTAGAGTATATCAGCTCTGGTCGAAGTGTGGTATGTTTAATCTAATATATAAAAAGTGTGACTTGTTCACTTTGTTGCGACGTTTCAATTAATAACATTTGAGCCGCCTCATGGGAAAACCAACAATGTGGTTTTCGAACAGGTCTGGCACAAACCAGCCTGTGCAGTCACAGAAGATGGCTAGAGGCTTGAAATTTTGGATTTAGAAAGAAGGTGAATTGTACTATCCGTGTAGCGAAAACAAAGTCGCAGCCTAAGTTACTGCGAAACTGATCTGCGCCTTTGTTTTCGCCTATGCCGATTGTTGGTTTTCCCATGAAGCGGCTCATTTTTGCACACAAGTCTCGTAAATGCCCATGCGCATATTGATCGTGACTCCAACAAAAGACATATCTATACAGCATCTCCAATATGTTACAAAGAAGCTATTTTATTATTGAGCGCAATGTGAGAAAAACAACCTTCGGGGTTTCCGACCCTGTCCGACAAAAACCGACCTGTAAGTCAAAGAAATGGCTAGAAACTTAAATTTTCGGATTTAAAAGAAGAGTTATGTGTCTTTGTTTTCGCATGTGCAAGACGTTGTTGTTCTAAAACTGAAATCCACGAAAAGGTATAATTGGGCAAATAGGTTACTGTATTGGCGGCAACTTTAATATTCATATCTGGGCGTGGTTGGCTAGTCCATCTGATCAAGTAGGGTCGAACTCAGTCAGCCTTGAGTGCTGTCACATATTTACCGCTAGAGCTCAGCTACATGTATTTTGTCCAATCCAGTGAATTAGACAAACTCGTATTTCATTCTTATTTTCTAACGGAAAACACGGTTGATTCGGCAAATAGGTTATTGTATGGGCGTTACCTCATGAATACGTTATTGGGTATGGTCTACTTTTGATACAGTAACCTATTTGCCAAATTATACAAGTAGGCAACGATCAGGAAAAGGCGCAATCAGAAAGAGATTCCCACTCCAAAAACCGTGGTGGGAAAAACTAAACTTAACAATCAGGTACTTATACCATGAAAACACACCGTAAGCATGAATGAGCAGCTATTTTCCCAATAGGTGACCAATCAGTCACCTAAACGTAACAAAAATATGAAAACATACATAAGGTGCAAACACCCTCAGCTTCTGCCGTGGTTCACAACATCTATGTAGTCGTTCGGTCCTCGTGGCGAATCTCTAACTAGTCAATGAATCAAACAAATAAATCCTGACAGCCACCATGATCAATAAAAAACTAGGACTCAGAGATTCAGTAAGCTGCCCGACGATGGAGATCCCTGGGTGCCAAATAACTTACTAACTACGGAGCAAAAGAAAAAAAAAACACCAGTTGAACTTCGGTGAGCCAAGCTACAGACAAGAAGTTTCGGCCCAAAAATAATTTATTGTAACACCACGTGTTGTTTATTTAACGAAAAGGTAAAAAACGCGAAAACTGTCTGGTCCCTTTTCCAATGATTCTTCCGGTTGTACTAAATCAAAAGGACAAATGAGCCACGACGCGAGAAAAAAAAAACGGTCTTCGGTGCGACACAAATCGGCCTGTACAGTCACAGAAGCAGGCTAGAGGCTTGAAATTTTGGCTATAAGAAGAAGTGGAATTGTACTATCCGAGTAGAGGAAATAAAGGTTCCTTTGTTTTCGCATATGCAAAAACCGGTTTTCTCATGATGCGACTCAAATATGAAAATTCGACCTAAGAAAGTCAATGTAATTTCAGGATTTTAAATGGTGTATTTCTTTTATCATAACAAAACTATTCAAATACAGATTTCAGAGCTCATCTTTCATATCCTCGGAGTGTCAGTTATAACCCCCTTTGCTTTCTGAAACGAATACAACCGGCCACAGTTAGAAGATTACGACAAAGACGATTCAAACAAAGTCTCGATGTTGCTCGTGGTATTGAATCGTCGATGATGATATGACGTTTTAAATTCATACTAATAAAGTAATTGAGCAGCTGTAGAACTATCTCCTGTGGCATACTCTCAGATCACCAAACGCATAGTGCTTTCTTTAAATTTTCACGACGAACTTGTTTACCAACTATGACATAAATATGAAAGTTTAACGAGTGTGTGATTAGTGTTAACATACCAAAAACACAAAACAATAGTTCGTCCGTGCTGTTCGCGTATACATGCGTATGCCTCAACGTCCATGACATGTACGCGTATCGCGCTATACACCACCAACGGGAGAAACACATATCAGAAAACGCGTACTGAGCAGCATCGTAAGTTATAATCGACATCTGTCGGTTCATTTTACGTTTGGGCTGTCCAAGTCCAGCTGCCGTCGATTCATTGTGGTTTCTGGATGGACCCTTTCAAACGCTAGCAATTTAACCAGGATCGCAACGTTGCAGAAAACGGTAGGAGGAAATATGCCACGAAGTCTACATATGGAAACACCAAGAGAAAGAAATCCTCGTAATCCTCGTCAACGAAATCGCACTGCTCGACTAGGGTACCATTTTGATACTTCCCGGTGGCAGCTCCATACAAAATATGAACACAAATGCCGGATGTTACTGTTAATAATGGCTAGGTAACACGACCTTTAACGAAATAATACTGCTCGACTAGGGTACCCGGATGTTTTTGTGACTTTTGTTCAGGTTGTTTTCTAAAATGAAATGAGCTTGTCACGTGTACAATATTCCGACAGAAAAGATTCGATCAAATTCTCGATATTGCCCATCGTATTTTATTGCTGGTGATGTGCTAAGTTCACTGAAATAATCCGCGCAGAGCTTTCTTTAAATTTTCACGGAATTGTTTACCAACTAGGACATAAATATAAAAGTTTAACGAGTGTGAGAGTAGTGTGAACATACCAAAAACACAAAACAATAGTTCGTCCGTGCTGTTCGCGTATGCGTATCCCTCAACGTCCATGACATGTACGCGTATCGCGCTATACACCACCAATGGAGACACGCATAAGAGAAAACACGTACTGAGGAGTAGCACTATAATCAACATTTGTCGGTTCAGTTTACGCCTGGGCTGTCCAAGTCCAGCCGTCGTCATTTGATTCATTGCGGTTTCTGGATGGACCCTTTTAAACGCTAACAATTTTACCAGGATCGCAATGTTGCAGAAAACTATCACCAGAAACGGTAGCAGGAAATATGCCACGAAATCTATCCAGGGAAACACCAAGAGAAAGAAATTCTCGTAATCCTCGTCAACGAAATCGCACTGCTCGACTAGGGTACCATTTTGATACGTCTCGATAGCAGCTCCATACAGAATGTGAACATAAAGTCCGGACGTCACTGTTATAATAACGGCTACCACAATGAACCCAAATGTCGTGCCGAACCAATGTTTCGCTTTTAGAGGTAAATAGGTTACCAAGAATCGTTCAATCGTCATGACCGTGACAAACCACGTGGAGCCTGTCCCTGCTATGAAAGCCAGTAGCGGAAACAGCTTGCAGAACACTACATCAGCGTTGACGTTCACGCCTAGAGCGTATTCAGGCACACGCGTCCCGATATCGCGATCAGTGCTGTTGTATCAACAATAGACAAAGCAGCAATGTACACTGTAAACGACGACTTTTTACAGAAGCGCGTTGTCACAGCGATTAGTGATAATCCATTGCCGAACGACCCGAATAAAACTATAATCGGACATCCGTACGTCACAAGTCTTGAAGCCGTGGTGTCGGTCTGTGTGTATGTAATGTTCTCCATCGCGTTATTCGAACACAGAATAAATTGACGTTAAAATCAATACGTTTTCAAAACCGTCTTTTTAAAACATGCCATTTTACTGCATAGGAATATTATTTACTTGTATTTATAGCATATTAACGGACTAAGTCACATATGTACTATAATCCTTCATAACGTAGCATTGTAAGTTAGTCTTCCTTCAATCTAAACGTTTGATGGAATATCGTTGTCAACAGTCACATGTTTTTATTAATTTCTTTTCCACAAATAAGAAACGCGTCGTATGAGACTTGATATAGTTTGTTCCCTGAACAAAACTGTTTGGCAACATAGACAAATACAGTAAATGTATTGGATACATTGATATATCGTATTGTATCATTCTGAAATGCGAGCATCGCTGACAAACGGCACAATAAAAACGACATACTAGTAACCTTTGTTATTTGCAAAGAGTACAGCGATTCTATTCTCATGGCGATATTCTGAAATCATATTACGATGCCAGTCTATATCATATACATGTAAATTACACCCTCGGTGTTATAATATCGCACCAAAAGTGTTAGTCTGATGCAACCAAAACTTGATTATTAAACACGTCAAGCTTCGTGCGACAGATTAATTTGACACGATATGCTTTATTTCTTATAGCTGTCTGATTTTTATTTATCATATTCCAGTTACTAATCAAAGGTTAATTGTTAACAGCATTCGTAGTAATGAAAATATGGATTGGTGCATTACAATGGTATTAGAGACATGTTATCATATACGAAACAATAAACCGTCAGTCGATTATAGAGAGGTACAAGTAGGCAATGATCAGAAAAAGGAGCAATCAGAAAGAAATTCCCACTCCAAAAACCGAGGTGGGAAAACTAAATTGACGATAAGGTACTTATACTTAGGCCAAGTGAGCAGCTATTTCCTAATAGGCGGCCACTCAGTTACCTGAACTTAAATGAAAATATGAAAACGTACATAAGGTTCAAACAGCAAAAAAAAAAAAAAATCGACTCCAAAACATAAAACAAATAGAACCACAACAGAAGTATCGCCTTGGAACGATCAGTAATATAAAATTACCAGGGGGCTTAAAACGATTTTACAGGCGCCCAACCCCACCCTCATCTTCTGCAGTGGTTCACAACATTTTAGTTAGTTGTTTGGTCCCCGCGGTGAATCTCTAACTAGTCAATGAATCATCAAGGACAAACAAATAAATCATGATAACCACACTGATGAATCAAAAACGAGGACTCAACATATTCAGTAAGCGATCCCTGGGTGCCGAAAAACTTACTGAAACCCGGAGCAAAAGAAAACACCAGTTGAACCCCGGTGGACAAGAAGCTCCGGTCCCAATGAACTAAAATGAATAGTTTTATGTCGGGGGCATCATAGAGTCTGACGTCCGACCCACTCGCGTGCAATTAAAGGCAGCATAGTTATCAACCATGATTTGGTTAAAAACTAAGCATGCAGACTGTCGCATAACATTCAAACTATAATCTATACGTCTGTAACGCGTTATGATTTTTCTGAACTGAAAAGAAAAATCATTCCTACATGTAAGTTTCTAAAATTTGTAAACCAAGTCACCATAAAATTCTGGTTCCGAAAGGCCCTCGTGTAAAAGCGTCTATAGCCCAGTATTTAATTTATGTCGATTATAGAGGAATGTTTTTGAACTTGAACCAAAGCACTAAAATCACAATCTGAAAAGCGTGCCTATTCTGTGCTTTATTTGCCAACGGTAAATGCCACTTATTTGATTAGAAGAAGTGATCATTATTGACGTGGTAGACAGTCAAGGCGTCAAAAGTCGGAGGGCGAAAAAATGAAATCAACCATCTTCTCTCTAATCATTTCATTTTACCAAAGTCAAACTTCTTGTGAATTTGTGAGACTTTCTATTGAAGGGGGTGGGGCATAAGTTCAAATTAACTATCCAGGTAACATGACCAAGCTCGCCACCACAACCTCTAATTTCCTCCCCATGCAGAAACCGTTTTAAGTCCCATGATCTTGAAACTTGTCATGTAGCAGTTTAGACTCCAGTTCTACAAAGTTCCTATAACTCATTACCTTGAGATGATTTTGGCGGCTTATTTTACGCCAGGGCCAATTTTGGTCGCATAAGCATTCAAATGAGATTACAAAACATTGGTTCGTCCTCAGCTTGAGTATGCAGGTCCTATTTGGCATCCCTATAATGAAACTGAGACAAAAAAGGTGGAGAAAGTGCAGAAGACAGCAGCCAGGTGGACCTGCAGGCGATAGCGTAACAGGAGTAGTGTTGACGATATGTTGGACGAACTCGAGTGGCCATCCCTGGAGGACCGCAGGGTGAAGTCTTCCTTAACTTTCTTTTACAAGATTCACTCCGGTACAGTGTCTCGTGATAAAGATAGATATCTGATCCCAGCACCCAACTTAAGAAGTACCAGGGCATCTTATAATTCACAATACACAAGATATATGGCCTACAGTGATGCTCTGAAGACTTCTTTTTTCCCGAGGACTATCCCTTTATGGAATAGTCTTCCCTCTTCAGTGGTCTCCTGAAAGACTGCTGAAGAATTTAAGGCTCTCATTTAGATCAGGGGTTCAGAGGTATACGTTTTAGTATGCCTCTGTTTAGCTTCTTGTAAATAGTTTTAATGGCCCATCCCGAATGTTCTCCCCGTCTTGCTAAATTCAAAATTTAGCACCCACCCAACACCTGAGATGATGATCAGAAATTGATCGACTCAGTATATGAAGATAGATAACCATGTCATAATAACCTACCCTACACAGGTCTACTGTAGCGTATTCGAGTGTAACATAGTTCATGAATGCGAGTCTGTTACCAACCTGACAATTTTTTATATCATTGCAGTCGTTAAACCTCTCCATACAGGAGTGGAACGAGGTACCGAAGTGGAGCGGAGTGACAGTTAGCCAATTGATCTACATTGCAGTAGGTGTGATAGGTTCGGAAAGCCTATATCCGCCAGGGCCTGTACGTTGTATTTACTAAAGATACTCTCTGATACGGGGCAGAGTGGGTTTTAAAGTATTGATTTGGGACGAGACGTCCCGGGCCAAACTGTGACCAGTTACCAAAATTAAAAACGACTGCTATACCAATAGTCAACGTGACCGCAAAATCGAAAGTGAAAGTAGAATTGATGTTCCTAATTTGTGCTGAGGTGAGAACGTATATAAAACCAAATTGTCACAGAATGTATTCGCTTCTAAATGTGTATATAAAAGGGGTACAATAACTCTGGATTCAACATGTCTTATTATGCTTTATATACTTACATAAGATAATCAAAAAGAGTGTGTGTGAAATAGCCTAGGTAAATGGATTGGATGACCCACTTCCAGGTGCTTTGCGCAACTCACTGGCATCTGACCTTCACTAAATGTAATTTTAGCATGTTTAAGCTTTTAAAAAAGAAGACACTTGTATATACTTCTATATCTATACAAGTGTTTTTTTTTTTTTTTTTTTTTTTTTTTTTTTTTTTTTTTTAAATATAGAGTGCATTTAGTGAAGGTCAGACGCCAATGGTGTGGGGGTGGACAGGGGGGTATCCAATCCCCGCTTCCCTCCCCCTCTCTCCTTGCTTCCCTCCCCCTCTCTCCCCGCTTCCCTCCCCCTCTCTCGGCACTTCCCTCCCCCTCTCTCCCCCCTTCCCTCCCCCTCTCCCCCCCTTCCCTCCCCCTCTCCCCCTTCCCACCCCTCTCTCCCCGTACCCCCGCCCCCCCTGTCCACCCCACTAATGGGGCAACTAGTCACAAATTTATACTATACAAACAGCCTACTCAATGTGCCTTGAAAAAGAGACAACTCCATTGGACAACATTAGTATATGCATTCTATTGTCTCCCGGGTCACACGATTTGCCGGAATCACCACTGAAATCACCCCAAATATTTATACATTTTGATTTAAAAAGTTAAATTAGTGTATATTGAATATCAAGGGTACATGTTTTCCCAGTTATTCGTATATTTAAAATAGTATCTTCATACTATCCCCTACAAAATCACCACTGAAATCGCCAACAAAATGAACCTCATTATTATTGTAGACTTGAATTGGGGGTTTGGGATCTAAATAGACTATGTCAACATTTAGGATATACCTCTGTTAGATATAATTTGGGGGTGCTTACCTGTTTACCTAAGACTGTGTTTGTTTTTCAAATAAATGTTAATGCAAATTAATGGTATTTGAAATAAATTTGGTAGATTTCTTCTTGGCAGGCTAATGGGCGGAAACCCATGAAACATTGATAGCAGGCTGCCTTGAGGTTTAACTATCCACCCCCTTCATCTTAGCTGTTGAGTGTGAATATAAAGGGGTAAAAATACAAAAACAAAACAAAAATTATGTTTGTCAAACTCTATGCTTTGTTTGTATAATGGTAAATTTATTAATTGATCTTTATATCAGCTTATAAAATGATTCCCCAACACATGCAATGCAATCCTACTTTTGAGATATTTGCAACGATGGAATTCATAAAAATAAAGCGTTGTGGATATGTTAGTTTAACTCATTTAATCCTGGCATCCCTTTTATGGAACATAGGCAAACAGAATAGCCCCAAAACGCGGCGTCCCATCTGGGGCTATTCTGTTTGCTTAGAGGATTTACATCGAAAAATGAGATAAAGATGAAAAAACTACTCCTAACATCCCTAAAACTGAAATTGGACACACCCAATTGATAATGATGGACGAATCCATTCGTCAAATATGGGTTAAATGAACAGAATCAAGACAACAGAGTATGTTATTAGCCGCGATCCGAGAAAACCGGTTTTCCAGGTTTCCGACGAAGTCCGACATAAACAGGCCTGTACAATCTCAGAAAAAGGCTAGCCTATAAGCTTGAAATTTTGGATTTAATAAGAGGAGAGATTGTCCTTTCATGTAGTGAAAACAAATGTGCTGATCAGCTGTGCAAGTACAGCACAGCTGATTTGTGCCTTTGTTTTTGCATAGGCAAAAGTCCAGTTTCCTCATGGTTTCATAGTATTCTAATCATTTGAGCCACCACATGAGAAAATCAACAATTTGCATAGGCGAAAACAAAGCCGCAGATCAGCTGTGCAGTAATTGCACAGCTGATCAGCGCCTTTGTTTTCGCTGCATGGATAGTACAATCCAAACTTCTAGCCCTCTTTTGTGATGGTACAGACCAGTTTGTGTCGGACCTGTTCGGAACCCAAATTGTTGTTTTTTTCACACACAGGCTCATTTAATGTTAATGAAATGGTTTGTTATGTCAAGTATAATTTAATAGAATACCCAAGATTTTGTTTCATTATAACATCAGGAAAACATGTCTGTGTAATGAATACCCACTTATACCCCCACTTTCATATAGCAAAACTGGGGTATGCAGGGGTATACCTATTTTTGCTCCAAAACATTGATTGTGGGTACTCATTAGGATTGCCTTGTTGATTTTTTCCTAGGAAAATTTTCATTTTTAAAACCAAAAAATTTTCTGTATATTACATGGGTGTGTTTTCGTAATGAGGTTTAGAATCAGCTGTAAAATGAGAATTGAATTTGAATTTCAAGCGGATGTATTATCATGAGAAATCATGACAATAAAATTTAGTTTACAAGAATCTGACATTTAAGGTGTTAGATACAACAGAGGAGACATACAGATAACGAGGAGTATTTCATGATTTTTTTTTGTTAGTTCCACATGAATACATATGTTGTGGGTACTCATTAGAATGGTCACGGTGAGGTGATTCTTATGAATATCCATAACATCATTATGAAAACTTGCCCATGCAATATATATAGATTTTTTGAGCTTCAAAAATAAGTTTTCCTCTGAAAAAATTTAATATTTTTCTTATTTTTGCTCAAAACATAGATTGTGGGTACACGTTTGAACCACCTCGCCGAGGCAGTTCTAACGAGTACCCACAACATATGTTTTGGAGCAAAAATAAGAAAAATAGGTATACCCTAGTTTTGCTATATAAAATTGGGGTTCAAGGGGGTATACATTACACGGACATGTTTTCCTGATGATAGGTTTTAACAAAGGAGCTGATCAGCTGTCACTGGGTGCTTCCTTCGCCCCGATATAAAAAGATTTTGTTTGACTTTTACTATAGGTCCCGATAGGATTTGGTTTTGTTTGATTCAGGTACCAGATTTTTTTCTAGAATAATTCCTAGAATTTGGTCAAAGATTTGATTTGATTCTAATTTATGATGTCACTGAAAGAATTTCAAGTCATTATACAGTGCTTTTAATACAATTTTATAGTAACCGTTAATCTGACTCGTTAATAGGCGATATAAAGTAAGCATTTTATGTTATTGTCGACTCTGTTTTGTGGAGATTTACTGTGTTAGAGAAGTCGAACAAAATCCGGTACCAAAAAGTCAAACAAAACCTTTTTATATCGGGACCAAGGAAGCACCCAGTGAGCTGTGCAACTACTGCATATGCAAATCGCTGGTTTTCTGATGTTATTTGTAACATTTTATGTTAAATATACAGATTCTAGCAAACAAATATGTTACTATGGAGTACTCGCCATCCATATTATGATAATGCAGTCATGACTGATCTAGATAACAATGTCTTGCCTTCAGTTAATCCAGGCCATGAAGACTTACAGGCTGCCCAGTGCAGTTTGGTACAAAATATATATTTGTGCTTCAAAAAATAGGAAATTTATGTCCAAAAAATAGGAGAAAAATAGGAAATTATCAGCCTAAAATGGCTTTTTTATAGCATTGAAAACCATAAATATTAACATATAGCAGCAAGAAGGCATATCTTACTGGTGTAATTTTGGTATAGGTGTGTGATCCATTATTTTAAAACCTACTCAAGTTGTAGAAGTAACTTACTTCACGGGATTATCTTGTTTTCTGATGAAGAAAAAATACTTTATTTATCAAGTTACGAGCGAGCGATGCGAGCGAGGAAAAAAATGAATGCCAAAGACATCAAAACTGGCATTTCAAACCAAAATTCCATGATTTTTCCTTGATATTTCATTATTATCTGCAGCATTTTGAAAAATATAGGAATTTGATGGAAAAATATAGGATTTGGGATCAAAATATAGGAAAAAGTAGGAAGCCCTGAAAATATAGGAAAAAATAGGAAAAATAGGAGCACTGGGCAGCCTGGTGTCACTTATGATTAATCGAGCCGAGTCGTGAGAAAACGGGATTATTGCCTACGGAAAAACAAAGGCGCAGATCAGCTTCGCAGTAACTGCGAAGCTGATCAGCGCCTTTGTTTTTGGCTACACGGATAGTACAATTTCTCTTCTTTTTAAATCCGAAATTTCAAGCTTCTAGCCTGCTTCTGTGACTATACAGGTCGGTTTGTGACCGACCTGGTCGGAAACCCTGAAGACCGGTTTTCTCACGTCGCGGCTCAATTCAAGTGTAACAGATTAAGAAGAGTTATGCATGGTTCATGGCTAATGTTGGCATGTTGACTCTGTTTCAGAAATGTTGTCCGACAAGATAGTTGGCTGGACGTTCATTGGACTGTCAACAAGCTGTGTTGCCTTTTACACTATCTGGGTAGTTTTCCTGGTGAGTATAAAATGATTTTTTTTTATTGTTGTTTTAGTCCCAGTCAACAAGTTTTCATTCATAAAGGGACAGACCCACCACTTCCTGGTTATTAACCAGTCCTATGGAGAGATTACCTTGCTAAAGGATACAAACCCAGCGTCAATGGGATTCGAAATCGGACTTTGATCCCTCCAAGTATACAAACAATAAGAAATGTCATTAGGAGGAACTTGTGCTTTTCATAAGATCAAGACAATAGAATGGCTCTGAAGAGCTTTCATCTAAGTCAATTATGACTTGCATGTACATGTATAAATTGGCAAAGTTCATGTGCTGATCAGTTAATATCAAGTTAAGCTGAAGTCACCTGTAGTAATGTCTTCATATTTTTTAAATGCATGTAATCATATTAACATTTTGTGCTTTAGTTTTCACTTGAAGTATTATGAAACAATAATTATTGTTGTTTACTGTAATGGAGTTAGATAAGATATTGGGATACCAAGATATTGGGATACCAATATTAAGACAGAGGCTCATTAATTCATGTTTCCCAATTTTTCAGAAATTTGTTGACGAAGAGCAGTTGATTCATCAGTATTTCCCAGACCAGTTTTATGCTTTGGCCTTTCCTCTGCTGGCTGGAGTCATTGGACTGGCACTCATTGGTAAGATCCAGTGTAAGAAACATTACAAAATCTTGCCCATGCACTAAACAGATATTTTTAAGCTTAAATTGAAAAATTTAAGCTGAAAAATTTTGATATTTTTCTTATTTTGCTCAAAACATAGATTGTGGGTACATGTTAGAACCGCCTCGGCTTCTAACGAGTACCCACAATCTATGTTTTGGAGCAAAAATAAGAAACATAGGTATACCCCTGTATACCCCAGTTTTACTATATAAACATGGGGTATAAGGAGGTATACATTACACGGACATGTTTTCGTGATGTTTTGGAAGTTTTTAAGACACCTAAAACATTGCTGTAATAGTAATTCAAGAACTTTGGCAGCTTACAACAGAGAACTTCTTTCAAAAAACTGATACCTAAGAGACATGTCTCCAGGCAGATGATGCTTAAGTACCACCAACCCATGCTAAGTATCTTTTATTAAGTCAAATCTGTCTTAAAACTGTGCAGATTATTTATTGAAATGCTTCAGATATACAGATTTTATCAAGAATTATTCATACGAGTTCTGCCATCAGTTGGTAGGGCCAAATGGGAGTACTCCCAACCCCTCATGAGTAATCGTCTGGCACAACTGCAAGCAAACTTTGTCTATCTCACATGCGGCCTGTGAAGGGCTCGGAACTCCTACTAGACGCAGCCATGAGATGATTAAGAGCGGTAATCGACACAGTGCAGATGATAGATGGATAAAGAGTGCTAAATCCTGTTGATGAAACCAGTGACCTTAACCACCCTGACTCTAGCTGATTTGTCACTTTGTTGCTTTTGTAAGCTTAACAGATTTTCTCATGATAATAAACCATTCACAGCTTGTTCTGTCCAATTCAGGTGGCTTTGTCTTGTATGTCCTGCAAACATCTGACAACAGTGAGAGTTCAGCAACCAACAATGTGTCCCTGGCTGCCTCCAAGAAACATCGGTAGCTGGTCGTACTTGAAAATAGTGGCAGCCCTTTCGCAACTGCAAATATGTGCAGGATGAGTAATATCTACAGGCAAACAGGAAGATATCTTCAGAATGGACAAAACACACAAAAGCGACAAGGAAACCTTACTGTGATAATGCAAGACGGGGGATATCGTCTGGCAGCTCTGTGAACTTGGGAAAAGGAGGGAAGGATGGGAGATCATGGACCTAGACTGGGAGGTCATGACCCTTATGAATATATATGAAGTGCTGATGCTGAAACATTTAATGCCTGGACGGCATTGTTTAAGGGGAAGAACTACAGTGTTGCAACTTTTTGCTATGAAATGTTGTTTTGTAACATTCTTGCAGTTTCCTCTTGGAGAGGGTGTGCCATTGATCAGAGGCAGGGCTAACAAAGGAGGTGGCCTCAATTTTTCCTCTGCTAAAGTAAAAAGAGTGCTGTGATGTCATCTGCCAAACTCAGGAACATTTTATTTCATACAGCCTTTTGTTCTCATTGTCAGGTGTCTTTAGTGGGTACTGCAATTTAACAAACATTTTATAAATGAAGCTGTGTATTCACGGGGCAATTCTTATGCATGTGCTGTTGATACACTCTTCATTTATTTATGCTCATTACCAGGCACCAAGCAAAGCACATGCTAGTAATAAGAAACTGAATTCAGACCAGAAAAAACGACAAGAAGAATGAAAGCTTTTGGGTAAATCGTACCAAAAAGTGAAAGAAAAGCTTCAAATTCTTATCTAATTTCAAGTGCTGACTGTTTCAACACAAACTGAGCAATACCTATAATAATAATCTCTATATTTAAGGAGGATGACATTTACTACAATTGCTGATCTTTCATTAGGTCCTTCTGAGAATACAGTCATTGGTTTTTATCAGACCTTTGTTATTACGAGGGGTGATCGGAAAGTACGTATAAAAATGCTGTAAAATAAGTTTGCGTCAACCGATTGATATGAAATTTCGTACGAATAAACATTGGTCCTTTTGTAATTAAATGCCATTCTCATTTTAAAACAATGACGTCAGACGTTCATGCACGAGGCAGCGTAATGACGTCTTTTCACGTGACCCGGCGCACCTGTACCCCTGGGTTGACTTTGTTAGTGTATTTGGTGGGGTTGGGAAAGTTGGTCGACATTTTTTAATGGAAACTAATTTTCTAACATTAATTGACCATTTTTCGAAAACATACGGCATTCTGATGCTTTATCTACTAACACGGTGAAATTGAATGCAACAGGTTAGCGTAAAATATTCAAGAACGTCGATTTCATTTTATAAACTTAAATTCAATACCTTGTTTTCTGGAAGATGTTTAACGAAATGATACAAGACTGGCATAAACTATAAGTAGTAGAGACAATGTCAAGAATAGATATGTTTTGAGCTTGAAGTAAATATATACTTTTAAAATAATGGCTTCCCGAAAATGCAACATTTTTGAAAATCTTAACAGTTTCGTGTATTTGACACAGTCGGTATTTGCAAGACTCTACAGACAAATCCATTCGATAAACAACCCGGTAACTTTACAAATATAAGCCGTGTACTTTGCGGTTAATGAGTATGTGGGCATACGCAATCAAAACGGGTGTTACAATACTTTGAACTAAGAAGTATTTTGAAATAAGAATACAATTTCGACGTTACGTTGCGCCGCATAACGTTAGGCGATGTTTCCATAGCGACAGCTGCAACGCACGTACGCGTTTTATGCATGCGTTATTGCAATGGATTAATTGCATATATATTGCTGCATTATTTGATGAAATTTCATCTCGAAATAACAAAAGATAAAGAAATGACGACATTTTTATACGTACTTTCCGATCACCCCACATATTCAGACTTTTTCATAGTTTGTTAGACATGCAATAGTAGTGATGCTGTATTTTTGGGAGAAGAGAAGCCAGTGCTTGCCTTATAATGCTTAGTGCCTAGCATGGTAGCCACTGGTCTTTGGTTTGACGCAGCCCGGATAGAACCTATGATCATAATTACCTCCTAACCTAGACTCCTTTAACTCAGCTGATGTGTACAATCTCCAGGGGCCGAAGTGACTTGTCATCCATTCCGAATGTACAATCAGCCTCATGTCCATCCGTAAAGCAAGATGGCAAAAATAAGCCATTTTTACACATCGATTGTTTCCCATCGTTAATACAAAGAAGTGCTCACCGACACTTCGCCATTTGATGAAACACACATTTAACTTTCTAACAATCAAGTTTTCTCCACAAAATCTGCATCTTCTTTTCTTAAATTCATTTTTCAGCTGTTTGTCAATCATGTTCACTCGTGTGGGGCCGTTTCCAGAACGAGCCGACCACACATATGCCGATGTTACGGAATCTGACGTCGAACAGTAATTGATTCCAGTTGAAAGGTCAAGATTTGGCCTTGTCCAATGATATGCACGTATTTCTACAAATGATGTCAATCAGGTCAGCAATTTTGATTACGTTTGACGTCATCGTGACTTTGCAACACGCTCTGCATTATACTAATTGATCAATTAAGTTTCCATATATGGAAATGGTTGAAAGTCAATTCTCAGCATAAACCTATGAACATAGGTCATATTGAGAGAGGAACTAAGTTTATAGTCTCATCCATCAGACTGGAGAAGCCCAGGATCGAACCTGCGACCCCTTGTTTACTGTAGAAACTCTATACTCAGTTGAAATTTAAAAGGTGTGTTGAGATATTGAACAAACAGCAATTTATTTGGTCCATTTAATTAGGATAAATATTCAATCAAATCGACGACTCTACATTATGTACATAGACTTTTGTCAATTACATGCAAAACTTTGTGTTGTGCCAAAGTTTGGAGGTGTGTACCTCTTTTGTATAGTTTGCTTTGTAAATAATTGTTTGAATTAGTGCCCAACAGTATTTGAGCCTTCGCGTGAGAAAACCAAAATTTGCATATGCGAAAACAAAGAGGCAGATCAGCTGTGCAATAACTGCACAGCTGATCAGTGCCTTTGTTTTCGCAACACAGATAGTACAATTCCTCTTCTACTTATATCCAAAGCTTCTAGCTTCATTCTGTGACTGTACAGGCTGGTTTGTGTCGGACCTGGTCGGAAACACAAATTGTTGGTTTTCTCATGCATAGGCTCATTTCTTCTGTTAATTATAAAGTAGGCAGCCCCCGTGGCTGAGTGGTTAAGAGCGCTGTTTCTTAATCAAGCGATCATCTCACCGCTGTGTCTGGTGTGGGTTCGAGCCCACTCTGGCCACATGTGAGACAAGCCAAGTTCTGCTTGCGGGTGTGTCGGGTGATTTTCTCGGGGTTGTCCCGTTTTCGCCCCACCTACTGATTCGCCCGTCTCAAATGAGCTAAAATAATCTTGAGAGGGACGTAAAACTGAATTAAAAAAAAAAAAGCTGTTGCAGGACAGAGTAGCTCGCCTGACTTGTGCTTTGCCACTAAACTTATCAAAATCTATGACCAATGACCTTGACCTCAAGGTCGCTCAGGTGGGTTGTGATGGTACAGCATAAAATTTCAGACCAATATCCACAAACATGCAAAGTTTCAACTTGATCCACATATAGACTTCAAAAATCTTTAACCCAAAACTTTAACCAAAAATTTCTAAGGCCATGACCTTGACCTCAAGTTCACCCAGGGTGGGTCATAATGGTACAGCATAAAACTTCAGACCAATATCTACCAACATGCAAAGTATCAACTTGATCAATGTACATGTTCAAGAGATACAGACTTCTAAAAACTTTAACCGAAAACTTTAACAAAAAAATTCTTAGTCTGTGACCTTGACCTTAAGGTCACCAAGGGTGGGTCATGATGGTACTGCATAAAACTGCAGACCAATATCTACAAACATGCAAAGTATCAACTTGATCCATCAACATGTTCAAGAGATATAGACTTCTAAAAACTTTAATGAAAAAGTCACTAGAGCACAAAATATAGGTAAATGTCACAAGATCAATGTGGGTGCAAAGTCGGGACATCGAGGAGAAGCCATATGCAAGGTTTGATGGTTGTAGGCTTTATAGCTGATGAGATATTAAGGGTTGGCTTAAAAAATGACAAAGTCACTGGAGCATGAAATATAGGTCAAGGTCAGTAGGTCAATGTGGGTGCCGAGTCGGGACATCGAGGAGAAGCCATATGCAAGGTTTGATGGTTGTAGGCTTTATAGTTGATGAGATATTAAGGGTTGGCTTCAAAAATGACAAAGTCACTAGAGCACGAAATATAGGTCAAGGTCACTAGATCAATGTGGGTGCAAAGTCGGGACATCGAGGAGAAGCCATATGCAAGGTTTGATGGTTGTAGGCTGTATAGTTGATGAGATATTAAGGGTTGGCTTAAAAAAAGACAAAGTCACTGGAGCATGAAATATAGGTCAAGGTCAGTAGGTCAATGTGGGTGCCGAGTCGGGACATCGAGGAGAAGCCATATGCAAGGTTTGATGGTTGTAGGCTTTATAGTTGATGAGATATTAAGGGTTGGCTTCAAAAATGACAGAGTCACTAGAGCACGAAATATAGGTCAAGGTCACTAGGTGAATGTGGGTGCTGAGTCGGGACATCGAGGAGAAGTCATATGCAAGGTTTGATGGTTGTAGGCTTTATAGTTGATGAGATATCAAGAGTTGGCTTCAAAAATGACAAAGTCACTAGAGCACGAAATATAGGTCAAGGTCACTAGGTGAATGTGGGTGCCGAGTCGGGACATCGAGGAGAAGCCATATGCAAGGTTTTATGGTTGTAGGCTGTATAGTTGATGAGATATTAAGGGTTGGCTTAAAAAATGACAAAGTCACTGGAGCATGAAATATAGGTCAAGGTCAGTAGGTCAATGTGGGTGCCGAGTCGGGACAACAAAGAAGCCATATGCAAGGTTTGATGGTTGTAGGCTTTATAGTTGATGAGATATTAAGGGTTGGCTTCAAAAATGACAAAGTCACTGGAGCATGAAATATAGGTCAAGGTAAGTAGGTCAATGTGGGTGCCGAGTTGGGACATCGAGGAGAAGTCATATGTAAGGTTTGACAGTTCTAGGCTTTACAGTTGATGAGAAACTAACACAGCATCTGAGCATTGTACAAAGGTGTTCTAGATATTGACCTCTAGCCCCGCCCCCAGGCACGACCCCATGGGTCCCTTCACACTAAATCACAGAGGACCCTCATATGCAGCAATGTTCCAAATATGAATGATTCCTGGTCAGTGACTATCAAGATATAACAATTTTAAAAACTTTAACCGAAAGCGTGACACAGACGTACACGTAAACGGGTACGACCGAGGTGACAACAATAGCTCTGTGCACTTCGTGTAGGCGAGCTAAAAAACTAGAAAAAGTGCCTTGAGAGGCACGTATACCCCCGGCTGGTAGCTCCCTCCAACGCCCCCACCCCTCAGCCCACCACCATCAATCTAGAGATGCTCACTGACAGTGACACATTAAACCTCAATTCCTGATGAAAGAGAGCGCCCTCAACAAGTAAATCTTATAAATTTGTATTTGCAAAAAACACTGTCTAAAACCATAGGGAGGTGGGGGGGGGGGTGTAGTAGAAGGACAGATCTATTTTAGAGCAGTATACAGAGCTGACTTGTATACTCAATCTAAGACTTGATCGCGGACATTGAGGGTCAGGTCCTCGGTCCTAGATGTAAAGTAGAATGTCATTCTTCAATAATATTAAAAAAAAAAAAAAAAGATGTCCTATATTTTGACCTCTAGCCCCACCCTCAGGGCACGGACCCTAGAGTCTAATGTCATTAGGAACAGGGCAAACCTTATAGTGTACCTTTGGTGCAAGTACGAATCATTTCTGAACATGGTGGTAAAGAAAAGTAAAGAAATACATTTTTTAAAAGAAGTTCTAGATTTTGACCTCTAGCCCCACCCCACCCCGCACATGGACCCTAGTGTCTGAACCTTACATGGTACCTATGGTCTAAGTATGAATGCTTTCTGATAAAACTTTGTGGATGTCAAGAAAATAGACTTACAGAAAATATTTATTATGATATTTATCATATTATAAATAAGTCCTAGATTTTGACCTCTAGCCCCACCCCCCTGGAGATCATACCGAGCATGGAGTATGAAAGCAAACCCTATAGGGTATCTAGGTACTAAATAAGAATACATCCCTATGATTGTTTGTTAAGATATGGACTTATAGAAGAAACATTAAAATTGTAAACAGCATATTTTAAAGGTGACCTAGATTTTGACCTCCAGCCCTACCCCTGGGGATGGGCCCTGGGGTCCGAACTCATGGAAACAAAGCAAACCCTATAGGGTACCTATGGTCCAAATATGAATGGTTTCTGACCATTGGTTCATGAGATATACACCTCTAGAGAAACTTTAACCAAAACTTTGACGTAAATTCCACGAACGTTCCGGAATTACGAACGGAGAAACGAACTAACTAACTAACTAACTAACATACGAACGGACGAACGGAAAAGCGAAAGCTATATACCCGTCGGCATAAATGCCGGGGGTATAATGAAGTACAAGATCTAATGGTAAACCAAGCTCCCATAGAACATGTTTGTTTTGTCGTTACTGTTACTGAAATATATAAGAAAGACTCGGATTAGCTGTGTAGAAATAGTACAGCTGCTCAGCGTCTTTGTTTTTGCCACATGGGTAGTACAATTCCTCTTCTTTTTAAATCTGAAATTTCAAACTCATAGCCTGCTTCTGTGACTGTACAGGCTGGTTTGTGTCAGACATGGTCGGAAGCCCTGAAGACAGGTTTTCTCACATCACAGCTCGAAAACAATAATGTTAATTTCTGTTGTATCTATCTTGCTCCTGTCGTAGGTGTTTGTGGTGGAGTTGGGAACTCGTGACCAATCAGATTCCTCGGTGAGTCTAGGCTGCCAAATGTCTTACCTGAAGAATAAAATACATTCCCAGGCTCAAACTCCAACTTCATGGAAAAAGAATCCTGTTTTGGCTATACAAAACTTTAGATGCAGATCAGCTGCACTGTAATTTCATGATACCTCTACTTCTAAAACTTAAATTTAAAGCCTATTTGATTGTGGAGCATGGTGTGTAATGGACTTAGTATGCTTTCTCAGAAATAGACTGGCACACAGTATGAATAGCCAACTGTCTCCCTTGTCAAAATGCTTGGTCTAATCCATCAGTTGTCTGAAATAATTTTTCTTGAAATATGGCCATCAGGTAAATTGTAAGAACTCACTATGTAAATGAGCTGATTTCTTCTCTAGAATCTCGCCGACAGTCTCCTGAAGTTTCCAGTCATTGTTCACATTTCTCTCGTGTTGCCGCACCTGGGAATTAAAAAGATATCTTCAATGCATACTAAACTTCCTTGGTTTTACATTTAGTCGTTTGGAAACATTGGGGTGGCTGCTTGTACTGGACAACATGCAACTTTGACATTAACCCATTTTTGACGAATGGATTTTCCCATTGAGTCCACTTTCATTTTAAGGGGCATCAGGAGTGATTTTTACTTTACATAGAAATTTTTGATGAAAATCCTCTTAGCAAACAGAATAGCCCCAGATGGGACGCCGCATTATATTGTTTGCCTATGTCCCATAAAAGGACGCCAGGCTTATATGTGTTAAGAGATATCACAGAAAAGTCAACAATATGCTGTGAGTTTTCTTAAAAATGTTTGACATAAATGCAAATTATTTTTATACATTAGAATGTTGTTTGTACTGGCAATGAAATGCATGTACATACAAAGAGGGGTCCAGAAGCACAACTGATCAGCTCCCTCAGTTTACGCTGAATAGATAGACATTTCTAAATTCAAAAATTGTCTGTGGCATACCCGTACATGAAACTGGGAAGGTTCATTTTTTTGTCAACCGCTATTATAAGGTTTGTTTTCAGAGTCAACAATTTTTCAGTAATGTCGACACATAGCCAATCCTTCCTGAGTATTAGCAAAACTTTATATGGGAGCTTAAGTATCTAGCTCAACAGCACGACCCAGCACCCCAGAGGGGGTCCAACCCAGGACCTCTTGATTCAGTCAGACACTCTAACACTAGGCCGCGGCATTCCCTTACATTATGAAAACATGCCCATGCCAAATTCAGAGATTTTTTTTCAGAAGAAAAAATAGAAAATTTCATTGGAAAATATTGGATTTTTTAAAATATTTTTGCTCAAAACATATTGTGAGTACGTTAGAAAAGGTTGGTTTACTAACAGGTACCCACAATATGTTTTTGATCAAAAATAAGAAAAAAATTAGGTATACCCCTGCAAATCCCAGTTTTTCTATATAAAGTGCGGCTTAAGGGGGTATACATTGCACTGACATGTTTTCCTGATGGATAAAAAGGTTGCCTACCAGAAGTTTGAGCTTTGCTAAACACTGGCACATCTCAGTGTTAACAGTGTTCAAGTCAAAGGAAGATGGTAGATAGTTCTCTGATAGCTTCCGTTGCTCATCAGTCAGATCTGATTCTGGTAAAGACTTTTTGTCTTTTAACCTGGAAAACAAATGAGTCGCCGCATCAGAAAACAAACTTTTTGCATATGCGAAAACAAAAACGCAGATCAGCTGTGCAGTAACTGATCAGCTGATCAGCGCCATTGTTATCACTACACAGATAGTACAACCCCATTACTTCATATATCAGAAATTTCAAGCTTCTAGCCTGCTTCTGTGACTGTACAGGCCAGATTGTGTCAGACCTGGTCAGAGACCAAAATGTTGGTTTTCTCATGTTGCGGCTCAAACACATATGTATCAACTTTTCAAAATTAATGCAACAAATAATTAAGTAGCATAACAAACCGGACCTGCCATCAAATATTCGCCCATTTTATCAACTTACATATATGTGACAGTATCTGACATTTTGGGTCTTGTGGAGTCAAAGTCGGAAATTTAGTTTTTAACATTTTTACAATTTTTATTATGCTAATAATGCATGTCCGAAAGCTTTAATAAATAGCGCTAACGATAAATAAGAAAAATAGAGAAAGCACGCACCACCCACAGTTTGCATCTTAGGGTTCTTAATTGGTAAAGAAATTAATTGCCCTTGGAAAATTGTTTGTAACAAGAGTTATAGTACCCCGTTCTGTTGTCCTTCACAGTGAATGTTGTCTAAATATTATAGAATCGGAAATTGCGAATGTCTTGCTAGAAATATCCAATCTATCTTATTAGGTGGCGTTTTGAAACTAATAACTGAGTGCGCAAAAATCCAATTAACGTCGCATGCAGTTTTGTGACGTCAACTTTAGTTCACGTTTTGTGACGTCAACGTCGTACCTCCACAAGACCGAAAATCTCAGAGAACGTCACATATACTTAAGCTAGCGATTGATCACATAAGGATTTTTTCCCTTCAGATATGGTTGTGAAGATATGTCTTAATTAAAATAGTGTTTTCTGAGGAAAACTATGTCCCCCGAACCGTTTAGTAATTGAAGTGTAGTTACCTTGTGATATGAAGTTTTTCTATGGAAGACACCATGCCCATCTTGTTCTGTATGTTGTGGTAGTTTAAACTTGTTTTGGACCCTGTCTAAAATTAGGTCACAATCACCAAATTCTTATAAACTCTGAGTCTCTTCCCAACAATGCTTCTGTGCAAGTTTGGTCAAAATCCATCAATTAGTTTACAAGATATCGCATCAGAAAGACTAATTTCAACAGTTATGAACTAGTGACCTTGGAAATAAGGTCAAGGTCACCAACTCTGAGCCTCCTCCCAACAATGCTTCTGTGCAAGTTTGGTCAAAATCCATCAATCAGTTTACAAGATATCGTATCGGAAAAACTAATTGCAAGTTTTTATGGACTTGTGACCTTGAAAATTAGGTCAAGGTCATCAAAATCTAACCAACTCTGAGCCTCCTCCCAACAATGCTTCTGTGCAAGTTTGGTCAAAATCCATCAATTGGTTTACAAGATATTGCGTTGGAAATACTAATTTCAACATTTTTTTATGGACTTGTGACCTTGAAAATTAGGTCAAGGTCACCAAAATCTAATCAACTCTGAGCCTCTTCCCAACAATGCTTCTGTGCAAGTTTGGTCAAAATCCATCAATTGGTTTACATGATATTGCGTTGGAAAGACTAATTTCAACAGTTTTTATGGACTTGTGACCTTGAAAATTAGGTCAAGGTCACCAAAATCTCATCAACTCTGAGCCTCCTCCCAACAATGCTCTTGTGCAAGTTTGGTCAAAATCCATTCATTTGTTCAGAAGATATTGTGTCGGAAAACTTAATTTGATTAGTTTTCATGGGCTGGTGACCTTGAAAATGAGGTCAAGGTCACCAGCCATCCCAACCATGTATCTATGCAAGTTTGGTCAAAATCCATCCACTGGTTCAAAAGATATCACGTCGGAAAGAAGGTACGCGGATGCGGACGCCGACGGGATCCGCACCAAAAACAATATGTCCCCCACCTTCAGTTGGAGGGACATAAGTTGTCCCTCTTCTGCTTATTCATGAAGGAGCAATTGGCAGATGAAGACAAAGGTACAATCAATTTCTGTGCACCACGACGATTCATATTGCGTCAATCCAAAATATTTTGAACCAAGGTCAGTGAGCGTGTTTTCCGAAAATGATACACTTTTAAAAAGGAAAGGTCATTAGTACAGAGCTGTGTCATGCGAAAAGACGTTGATTTTCCAATAATCGTTTTTGACTGGACAGTTTATCTCATTCAGTCACAATGTTCTATAATAAATCTACCCTATAACTGATCTGTATCTAATTGATTGCCTTTAGGTTTATGATAATGATGTAAATCAAGAAAAAACATTGATAAATTCATTGATATAATTTCCTTTTCTCTGGACATGACCATTTACTGCACTTGTGTTCGGATGTTAAGAACAAACTTCAATCAGAAAGAATTTGTTTGATGTGTATTTTTGACTTCCGCATTAGTACAATTTGATCTCGTGACCTAAAATATTTCATTGACAGGTCTAGTTTTCTCATGTTTGCATCACCGCTTTCATCGTGCCTTTGTGAAATCGATTGTAATTCACACCACACACCTCTGAGAAGCTTGTGCATGAATAATGTGATCAAGATAAAAAACAAAAAACAAAGGACCAATGGTCACCTGAGATCTGGGATATGTGACTTAAGTTGACCTTGCCATAAAATGGGTCAAGGTCATCCCAGGGTCATGATTTATATAAACTTTATAAAGCTCTATTGCCTGATGCTTCATGCCAAGTTTCAAAATCATAGGCCTTCTGGTTCTGGAGAAAAAGATTTTTAAAGGTTTTTGCTATTTATAGCCATGGCAGCCATCTTGGTCATGTGACCTTGACCTTTTATATAAATTTTCATTCCCTCTTCCTAACAATGCTCCACTTAAAGTTTGGCTTTAATTGGTATAGCGGTTTCAGAGAAGTAGATGTTTGAATATTATGGTCATATACATGTATATAGCCCCAGGGTAGGGGCAGACAACCTCCTGGGGTCAAATTTTTTTCCATAAACATAAATTTTCTGTCCAATTGCATACTCCCAGCAAGTTTCCTCCATTTAATTCCATTTTACTATTTTTTCCCATTCGAATGCATTAGTGAACTAAGTTGACCTTGCCGTAAAATAGGTCAAGGTCATCCCAGGGTCATGATTTATACAAACTTTGTAGAGCTCCATTGCCTGCTGCTTCATGCCAAGTTTCAAAATCATAGGCCTTCTGGTTCTGGAGAAGAAGATTTTCAAAGGTTTTTGCTATTTATAGCCATGGCGGCCATCTTGGTCATGTGACCTTGACCATTTATACAAACTTTCATTCCCTCTTTCTAAGGCTGCTCCACATAAAGTTTGGCTTTGATTGGCCAAGCGGTTTCAGAGAAGAAGATGTTTGAATATTATGGTCATATACATGTATATAGCCCCAGGGCAGGGGCAGACAACCTCCTGGGGTCAAATTTTTTTCCATAAACATAAATTTTCTGTCCAATTGCATACTCCCAGCAAGTTTCCTCCATTTAATTCCATTTTACTATTTTTTCCCATTCGAATGCATTAGTGAACTAAGTTGACCTTGCCATAAAATAGGTCAAGGTCATCCCAGGGTCATGATTTATATAAATTTTGTAGAGCTCCATTGCCTGCTGCTTCATGCCAAGTTTCAAAATCATAGGCCTTCTGGTTCTGGAGAAGAAGATTTTCAAAGGTTTTTGCTATTTATAGCCATGGCGGCCATCTTGGTCATGTGACCTTGACCATTTATACAAACTTTCATTCCCTCTTTCTAAGAATGCTCCACATAAAGTTTGGCTTTGATTGGCCAACCGGTTTCAGAGAAGAAGATGTTTGAATATTATGGTCATATACATGTATATAGCCCCGGGGCAGGGGCAGACAACCCCCTGGGCCCAAAATATTTTCATAAACATAAATTTTCTGTCCATTTGCTCATTCTTAGCAAGTTTTCTGCCATTAAATGAATTTTTCCTACTTTTCCCATTCAAATGCATGGATGACCTAAGTTGACCTTGCCGTAAAAAAGGTCAAGGTCATCCCATGGTCATGATTTATATAAACTTTGTAGAGCTACATTGCCTGATGCTTCACACCAAGTTTCAAACTCATTGGCCTTCTGGTTCTGGAGAAGAAGATTTTTAAAGGTTTTTTTTTTCTATTTATAGCCATGGCGGCCATCTTGGTCATGTGACCTTGACCATTTATATAAACTTTCTTTCCCCCCTCCCAAGGATGCTCCATATGAAGTTTGGCTTTGATTGGCCAAGCGGTTTCAGGGGAGAAGATGTTTCATTATTATGGAAATATACATGTATATAGCCCCGGGGCAGGGGCAGAAGACCCCCAGGGGCTAAAATTTTTCATTAACATTAATCTCCTGTCCATTTGCCTATTCCCAGTAAGTTTTACCCATTAAATAGCATTTTACCATTTTTTCCCATTCAAATGCATTGGCGACCTAAGTTGACCTTGCCGTAAAATAGGTCAAGGTCATCCTATGGTCATGATTTATATAAACTTTGATGGGCCCGCGTTCCCGATGCTACATACCAAGTTTCGTGGAAATCAGCCCACTGGTTCTGGAGAAGATTTTTAAAGGTTTTTGCTATTTATAGCCATGGTGGCCATCTTGGTCATGTGACCTGGACCATTTATATAAACTTTAGTTCCCCCTTCCTAAGGGTGCTCCACATGAGGTTTGGCTTTGATTGGCCAAGCGGTTTCAGAGGAGAAGATCTTTGAAATTGTGGAGGACGGACGACGGACAGACGCCAGAGCATGGGTATACTATAAGCTCACCTGTGAGCCTTCGGCTCAGGTGAGCTAAAAAGATACTTCTGGTACCTTTCTGCTTGAACTGCCTTTTCTTCTAAATCTGTAAACAGTTTATTCCAATCATCTTCCTCTTTCTTTAATCTGAAAAAGTAATTTAGTAAATTTACAAACATTTTTTGTAAGATCATGACAATTAACTATGCTTTGTGGGGGATGGGGAATAACTGGTTCTTAATTCCATTATATATTACATGGCTGATTCTAAACTGCTTTTGTTTATTTGTTGCCTTATCTCCCAGTCAACAGATAATGAGATTTGGTTGCATCACTGCCTCCATATTATGGGACGTCTACCCAACATATGGATGTCATCCAAAATGTGGTACAAAACAGTGCAGTAATTGTTCAGCTGACAAGCACCTTACTTTTTTCTCTGGGATGTACAATGACTTTTTTTTTTCTTCTCAATCTTGAAAATTCAAGTATTAAACATCCACATCAGCTAATATTGTGTCAGAAATGAGCCACTGCATGAGAAAACCAACACCAGAGGACCAATGGTCCTGTAAACACTCATCTGAGATCTGCTTCATATACCAATAAACATAATTGAATATTATGGTATTTAACCCCAGTGCAGGGGCAGATGAAGCGATGAAGCCCTTGGGCCATTTTCTTTTTTCAGAATAATCAATATTCTGTCCATTTGCCAATTTCCTGCTGGTTTTTCCCTTCAAATAACATTTTCAAAGCAGATGAGCCCCTGGGGTCTTTTTTTTTTTTCAGAATCATTAAATTCCAGTCCTACTGCCCATTTCCTGCAAGACTTTCACTTAAAATGACATTTTGAAAGTTTTCCCCTTCAAATTTGACGACCTATGTTGACCTTGCCATAAAATAGGTCAAGGTCACCACAGGGTCATGTTTTATATATACATTGTAGTACTTCAGCAGGGTTCCCACGCTCCAGCCATATCAAAATTCCCTGACATTTCCCTGACTTTTCCCTGACGAATATCCGATTTTCCCTGACACTTCATCGACATTTCAACCAATGATTTCCTTCTCATTCAATTGTTTTACCGAACAATTACAATGCAAATGCATAATTATAATACCTATAAAAGTACTGATTTATAGTTTTGAATAAACATAACATTTATTATCAAGCATTTTTGGAAATCCAGAAATCCAAAAATGACTGTAAAAGAACTTATTCAATGTACAATGTCAATGTAACTTGTGATTCTGTTACATAGTTTTCAAATGCTCAGCATGACAGATAATGTGCAAACGAATACTATGCATAAACCAAAACTATTGCTTGTCATTTGTTTCTTTATAGACAAGTTTGGCTAAACATTCAAGTCGTCAGTTTTTCAATCATGTTAGTACGAAGAACTGATTCCTTTGTAAATAATCAGGAAAATGTAAAATATCTTAAGGTAATAACATGAAGGTCATAGGAATGACACATTTAAAATGCCACTTTAAACACCAATCAAACATACAACACTTGTCATCACATTAAATACAAGAGTGAATAGATGTATGACCAGCAAGATGATCAGCTTCTATGAAAGAAACAAATCTGTGACATATAAAAGAGAACTTGTCAATTTATTCAGTAAATATAAAGTCAAACCATACATATCCCAGACCTCTAGAGTTTGAGTCTGACTGTAAAAAGGTAGCAGGCATTGTCGTTCCCGGTCACAACAATGTAGCTTAATCAACTTCCTTGATTTTTCCAATGAAGCAGAACACATTTCAGAGGACAACAAAATATGGACCATCACATAAATAAGCATAAAGATATGACACAGTGACGAGCCAAGAACTGAGAATCTCTTAAATAACTATAACATTTTAAATAAGGCAGTGGCTATTTTGCCGGACCCGGCAAAATAGCCCCTAGGAGCTATTTTGCCGGACCCGGCAAAATAAGGCAAAATAGTCTGTAGGCTATTTTGCCGGACCCGGCAAAATAGCTATAATATACATATAGGCTATTTTGCCGGACCAAAAACTTAGTTAAATTTTTGTTTTATTTTTTTTTTTTTATCTACATTTTTTTTAAATTTTATTCACCTATTTATTTGAGATAATTATGTTTTTAAAATAAGAATACACATACTGAAAATGTTGATAAAAGACTATATTCAGATACAAATGGGAGTATGGCTGCCATTCAGGGAATCCCTTAAAAAAAGGAGAAAAATTGCTGAAGATTAAAGTCAGAATACACACAGATGATCCCCAAGAATATATGCTAAGTATAAATCAACACTCATTGGCATTGCAGATAGGGTAACTTTCAGTTGTCTCAAAATGTCATTATACCCCCGGTATTTATGCTGACTGGTATATAGCTTTTGCTTTTCCATTCGTCCGTTCCCATGTTAGTTAGTTTGTATGTTTATTTATAATTCCGGAACGTTCATAGAATTTATGTCAAATTTTTGGTTAAAATTCTCTAGTGGTGTATATCTTATGAACCAACCATCGGAAACAATTCAGATTTGGACCGTAGGTACCCTATATATAGGTTTGCTGTTTCCATGAGTTCGAATCCGAGGGTCCAATGCCCGGGGGTGGGGTTGGAGGTCAAATCTAGGTCACATTCACAATGCATGTTAATGTTTCTTCTCTAAGATCATATCTTATAAACGTTCATAGGAATATATTCCTATTTAGATCATATATACTCTGTAGGGTTTGCTTTTAATCCATGGCACCAAATCCTGTCTGCCATCCCCAAAGGTGCAGCTAGAGGTCAAAATCTAGGACACTTTTAGAATATGATAGATGCCATGATAAATTTTCTGTAAGTCTATATCTTGACATCCATAAAGTCTTGTCAGAAAGCATTCATACTTAAGACAGTAGGTACCCAGTAAGTGTCAGACTTTTGGGTCCATGTGTGGGGATGGGGCTAGAGGTCAAAAACTAGAACATCTGGTAATCCAGGGTAGCGGGATCGGTGCTCAAGTTTCCTGGATCTAGCCATGATCAGCTATAAGTCTATTTAAAATTTCAAAACTCTAGCATTCACCATTCAGAGTTTCAAAAAAGTGACCAACAGACCCACCCACCCAGCCAGCCACATCTCTGCACACAACCCCACTGGCATACACCCCAATCAGCAAACACCCATCCCAACACACAGAGCCACACACACAGACAGACAAGCCAAAGCCAACATGTATGCCCTTCCAACTTTACCGAAGTTGGGTCATAAAAAAGGCACAAAAAGCAACCTATTGATTGAGAAATATCTCGAATAAATAAATAGATAAATAAAACAAAAATGTAGATTAGAATACCCTACAAAATATGAAATAAAATTTTTAATAAGTATTTGGTCCGGCAAAATAGCCTATAAGTCCAATATAGCTATTTTACCGGGTCTGGCAAAATAGCTCCTAGGGACTTATAATTTTGCCGGGTCCGGCAAAATAGCTCCTGGGGGCTATTTTGCCGGGTCCGGCAAAATAGCCACTGCCTTTAAATAAATAGAAATAATTTGAATGAAAACAGAAACATTAGAAACTGCCTTAGCCTTTAAAGACCCAATGCAAATTTCCCTGACAATGTTTCAAAATTCCCTGACATTTCCCTGACTTTTGCCTCATTTTTTAAATTTCCCTGACACTCATCAAAATTCCCTGACATTTCCCTGACTTTTGTAAAATTCCATTTTTCCCTGACTTTTCCCTGACGCGTGAGAACCCTGACTTGAGTCATCCATTTTTTTCATGCAAAGTTTCGTTGAAATCGGTTCACCAGTTCTGGAGAAGAAGATATTTTAAGGTTTTTTACCATATATGGGCATGGCAGCCATCTTGGTCATGTGACCTGGATTATTTATATATACATTGGTTCCCACTTCCTATAGATGCTTCATATAAAATTTGGCTTTGATTGGCCAAGTGGTTTCAGAGAAAAAAATCTTTGAAAAGTGTGTATGGACGACAGACCGGCCAAGGTCAAGAGATGACCTTGACCTAAATTAATCGTATACCTTCATCTAATCCATTAGTTGTTTGCATCTACCACTTTTCAGATCTCAGGCTGCAATAGTTTTGCAAAAAATAGCTAATTTCCACTTTTCCCATTATAAGTCTATGGAAACTTAAAGTTACCATAGCAACCAGAGTTCTTATCCGACTGGAATAAAAAGCACAAATTATGTAGAGGCTACTGTCAGGAACATGTATACAAAGTACAGGATTCATCCACTTGACAGTTTCTGAGGAGAAGATTTTTGAATGTTTTTTTTTCTTCAAAATTTTGCCCTTTATGGGGCCCCAGCAACCAATCAAAATAAAGGAATAGGACAAAACTCGCAAGAAAAGTCAAACACTACTCAATAAACATTTCTGCAAAAACAAAATTCAAATGTCTGCAATTTTAGCGGAAAAATAGCTGATTTCCACTTTTCCCATTATAAGTCTATGGAAACTTTAAGTTGCCATAGCAACCAGAGTTCTTATCCGCTTGGAATAAAAAACACAAATTATGTAGAGGCCACTGTCAGGAACATGTATACAAAGTATAGGCTTCATCCCCTTGACAGTTTCTGAGAAGAAGATTTTTGAATGTTTTTCGAAATTTTGCCCTACATGGGGCCCCTGCAACCAATCAAAATGAAGGATTATGACAAAAGTCACATGAAACGTAGAGGACTACTCAATAAACATTTCTGCAAAAACAAAATTCAAATATCTCCATCAAGACAGCAAAAACTGGCAATTTTCACTTTTTTCCATTTTAAGTCTATGGGAAGCATAAGTTGCCATAGCAACCAGAGTCCTTATCCGATCAAAACAAAAAACACAATTATTCTTTCCCCCTACCTGTAGATGGTGTATGTGCAATATGAGAACAATCGGCCCAGCAGTTTCAGAGAAGAAGATCTTTGAAATTGTGGACGACGACGGACGGACGACAGACAGACGCCGGAGCATGGGTATACTATAAGCTCACCTATGAGCCTTTGGCTCAGGTGAGCTAAAAATGCTTGTGCGACAACAAAGGTGCAGATCAGCTTCACGGTAACCGCTAAGCTGATCAGCGTCTATGTTTTTGCTACGCAGATAGTACAATTCCTCTTCTACTTATATCCAAAGTTTCAAGCTTCTAGCTTTGTTCTGTGGCTGTACAGCCTGGCTTGTGTCAGACCGTGTTGGGAACCCAAATTGTTGGTTTTCTCATGCACAGGCTCAAATGATAATAAACCCCTTAGACAGGCTTTATCAAGAGAAATAATATGAAACTATGTTCAAGTTACCTGTTTATTCTAACTTCATACTCTTCAATCATGGCGTCCATTTCAAGGTTCTCAGGGTTAGGCAGACGGCTACAAAATACAATACAAAATTGGTCCTTTCTTTGTCAAATTGTGTTATAAAAGTAAGAACTCCATAGCAGTCAGACCTGGGGCATTACGACAATTCAATTTCAGTAATTGAGCCGACTCGTGGGAAAACCAACAATGTGGTTTCCAAACAGGTCTGAAACAAACCGGCCTGTACAGCTATAGAAGCAGGCTAGAAGCTTGAAATTTTGGAGTTAAGTAGATGAGAAATTGTACTATCCGAGTAGCGAAAACAAAGGCGCTGATCAGCTTCGCGGTTACCGCGAAGCTGATCTGCGCCTTTGTTTTCGCCTATGCAGATTGTTGGTTTTCCCATGAGGCGGCTCAATTTATTAGAAACCTTACTATAATCACACTATGGAATTGACTCTTTGCTTACCCAATATAAACATAAGGCTCTACTGTTCGCCAACACAAGCTGCAATGTCATTGAAAAATAAAACCAATTAAAAAAAGTAGCTTGTCGACCCTTAAAACTGGGCTCATCTATTTGACAATGGCGAGAAAGTCCATTCATCACACATGGCTTAAACTTTAATATGAATCACAGTTAATTTAAGACTGGGAAAGGAAAAATTTTACTCCTTATTAAATGCCCTTGTCATCAATTTTCCATCATTTCTAGATGGAGTCTTTCTTTCTGATATGAGCTGCATCGTGGGAAAACCATGCATATGCAAAAACAAAGGTGCAGATCAGATTCGCAGTAACTGCGAAGCTGATCAGCGCCTTTGTTTTCGCTACAAGGATAGTACAATTCCTCCTCTACTTAAAGCCAAAATTTCAAGCCTCTAGCTTGCTTCTGTGCTTGTACAGCTCGGTTTGTGTCAGACCTGTTCGGAAACCAAATTGTTGATTCTCTCATGATGCGGCTCATATGGAATCTCAGGTCATAAAATCAGCACATTATACATATACAACTTCCATTATATCCAATCAACTTACTCCCCGGTATTACAAACTGCAGCCATGGCTTCCTTCATCTCTGGCTTACTGAGGCAATCCTCCAGCAGCTGGGGAACTGAAGTATAGAAACAATAGGAGTAAAAGTCTCATCAGTGGTAACAAAATTATATTTATCAGCTGGCTTCCGTTCAATGAAAAAAAATATAATGTTTTTATTTGTGGCAAAGATTCCAAGGTAACCAAATGTCTAAATGCTACTGTGCTGTTTTACTTCAGCTTTGTAAGGCTCATTATTGCATAAATACCCATGTCACACGATATTAACAGCCATATATGTATGGCAATTCTCATGAGCGTATGCTACATGGCTTTTGTTATGCTTGTTACAGGGCCTCTTGCAAAAATTGACGTCATCACGTAACATGCATTTGATTTGTTTTATTGTGATGTCATGATGACTTTGAAGTTTGCCCAGTTATCAGCATTTTAAACGTCTTTAGCTAACATCATTTTTCCGCACCATTTTAGGTTCATGAATTTTTGGAAAATCTGGATAATTTCTTCAAATTTTTGCATGAAATAGTTGTATAATGCAATAATAATGATCAACTAGAAATGCGTGTTTGTAAAACACTATGCCCCCAACTGTAAGCTTGATTTTCAAATTTTGTTTTCAAAGGGACTTAACTCAAAAAGGGGCATAACTCTGATATGAAAAAAATATGGGTCAGCTATTTTTCATGAGGAATATTTGTATGAAATTTCAAAATCCTAGCATGCACCATTAAGCTTCAAATTTCACCGAAAAGTGGAATAATCAATCAAATTTTCAAAATTCTGTAATTTTGTCAAAATTTAAGGCAAAGTTCTCTACAGTTAATCAGGTGATCTACTCTTCAGCCCCATTCAGTATGCCAAATATGAAGGCTCTAGCTCAAATACAGGCCGACTTCGCTATCTCAAACTCGGTTGTCTCGAAAACCCCACTTATGTCGAAGTGATCTCCCACTCCCGAGCGTCTGTCCCTATATGTTATTGTATTTCAACCTTGCTTGTGTCGAACTCGTTATGGCGAAAACCCGGCTGTGTCGAAGTGATAATTCGATCCCCACAGAAAAAAATCTATTAGATTCACCCTGTCTGTGTCGAACTTTGAAATCGAAAATTATCGCTCAGACTTCATGATAAAAAGGAAGCTGTAGAAAACTAAAAGACGATGGTCATTTTAGTCAATTTTCGGAACTGCATTTTTCACATTAGCAAATTGATACAAAGTCCGAAAAAATATAAAAAAGACAAATTTACCTCTAATGAAATTTTTTAATCCACTGAAATTTGTCATTTAATCCATCAAAATTTTAGTTTCATTTTCACTTTTCCATGCCATATCCGATAATTACACACAACAATAGGGTTAATTGATTTGGTCAGCCACTTTGTGTAAACCAATTGACCTTGAACCGTAATACATCACACTACAGGAGCGCTTGATTAGACAATAAAGCAGTTATCGGCGCCTTTGAAATTTAATTGTTTGAACACTGTTAAGCGGCGGCGTTTGATGTTAGCTATCAGAGGCATTCTTTAACTGGCACAATATCGTCTCAAAATTAGTGTCATAATTGAGTAGCTCAGACTTTGATATTTAAAGGCCGCCATGTTATGCATTTGATATTCAAACCTTTATGATGTCTACACTGTCTAATGCCGAGAAATCTCTAGTGCAAAATGGACTTACAAATCGCTAGTGCTAAATGGACTAGGTAACATGCGCTACATGTATAGCGATGAATGCACGTTTGGTTTTACAAATCACGAGTGCTAAATTGGACGGTGTAACATGTGCTACACGTTGAACTACGAATGCATGTTTGTGTTTTGTGCTCTTGTTTGTGCATTTTATTTGTTATTCATGTGCGTTAAACTTTTATATAACATGTATTGAAAAAATAAAACAAAGTGTACTGTTTTTGTTGCCTTTATTTCATTACCAATTTAATAGAAACAGCGTTACTACAGTCATGCTCCAAAATGTGTTGTTGAAACGTTGATTCTATTAATAGCGTAGATCGTACTTGACAATTTTCATGTCTCGTCACAATTTGTTTATCTCGAACTTCGGAAAACTCAAAGTGGTTTCTCAATTCCCCTTGATTTCGAGATAGCGAAGTCGGCCTGTACTTCTTGAGATATCTTGCACACAAGATTTTCAAATTTTGTTTTCAAATGCAAATAACTCAGAAAAGGGGCATAACACTGATATGAAAAAAAAATATGAGTCAACTATTTTTTCATGAGGAATATTTCTATGAAATTTCAAAACCCTAGCATGCACCATTAAAGAATTTGAAATTTCACCGAAACGTGGAATAATCAATCAAATTTTCAAAATTCTTTAATTTTGTCAAAATTTAGAGTTAAGTTCTCAAAAGTTAATCAGGTGATCTACTCTTCAGCCCCAATCAGTATGCCAAATATGAAGGCTTTAGCTCAAATACTTCTTGAGATGTCTTGGACACAAGATTTTCAAATTTTGTTTCCAAAGGGAAACAACTCAAAAAAGGGGCATAACTCGGATATGAAAAAAAAAAATATGGGTCAACTATTTTTTCATGAGGAACATGTGTATGAAATTTCAAATCTCTAGCATGCACCATTCAAAAGTATCAAAAAAGTGTAACAGACGCACGTACGTACGTACACACACAGAGACAGATAAGCCAAAAGCAATACGCCCTTCCAACTTTTCCAAAGTTGGGGGCATAATCATGTTTTTTCTGTTGCATTAACATCTGCTGGGCCCCTCTGGAGGGTTGAAACCCTCGGCTTTCAAGCCCAGCAGATGTTAATGCACAGAAAACCATGTTCGATCCCTATATTGATAGTATTTGTCTGGCATTATTTCAAATGTCTAACATGGCGGCCCCCGTGGCCGAGCGGTTAAGAGCGCTGTTTCTTAATCACACCGCTGTGTCTGGTGTGGGTTCGAGCCCCGCTCTGACCACGTGAGACAAGCCAAGTTCTGCCTCTGGGTGTGTCAGGTGGTTTTTCTCAGTGTTCTCCCGTTTTCGCCCCACCTACTGATTGGCTCGTCTCATATGATAGTACAAGCCCTCTTCTTGATAAATTCAAAATTTCAAACTTCTAGCCTGCTTCTGCGACTGTACAGGCTGGTTTGTGTTGGATCTAGTTGGAAACAAATTTTTCATGCGAAGGCTCAACTGTTGCTCCAGAATCTGACACTTTACCAACAAGTTCAAAGACTAAGTGTAAACCTACCATTTTTAAGATACTGCTTCTCGTCCTCGGTGTCACAGTCTTGGGCTACATGATCAACAGCACACTGAAATATATAGAAGTTCATAAATATTTATGTACATGTACCAGTTAACTTTTAAGACTATAGTAAACATCCTTAAATATGAGATTGAGAACTACTAGTAACTGGTGGGATGTTAGGAATCCTTTTTAAAGGAATAAAGCATTAAATATGATAAACAGTCAGATATGTTGTGACACAAGAAAAAATTACCATTGTGATTTCAGACCTGGCCCAGCAGATAGATGGGGTTGTTCAGCCAAACTGCAAATCTTGACAAAAAAATTTTCAGAGTTCCCTAAAATGTTTGATTTTTTCAATATAAATATTTTTTTTTTTTTTTTTTCAAAAACATTTCCACTGCGAAATTAAAAAATTCACTTGGAACACAAAAAGACAAACCTGTACACATAATTTGCATAGTTCTTCTATTCTTTGTTCTGGTGACAGATTGTTATCTATAGACTTATGAAGATCTGAAATTGCAAATAAGCAGTAAAATTTGTATACCTCAAAAAGTGTTATAACCACACGTGTATTAACTTTTGCGGGAATACATAACGTCATTGATGACGTCCGTAACAACAATGTTTTAGGTCCACTTATAAAACCATGAAATCATATTTTAAAAGTCATATGATAAAACGAATCTTACACTCGAAGTCATTTCATATGAAATTTATAAAACTCACCAAAGGCTCGTTTAATAAATTTCATATGAAATGAACACTTTTGTAAGATCCTCTATATAACGCCCTTTGTTATAACACGGTTTTGGATATAACATGGACAGATGCTGGACCCCAAATGCTCATTTTTAGACTGATTTTGCTATATCTATACATTTTACCCTCCTTTTAATATGGATTGGATAGCTAACATGAAATGGGCTTGGATCTTCACAATAGTGTTATAAAGAGATTGTGATGTATTTAACAAATACAATTCAATCTCATTAAAACACGCCTCACTATAATGCATTTTTCAATATAACATGACCATGTCATCATTGTCATGGCTCCCAAACTGATTACATGTATTTTGCTATCTGACTTAGTGTGTAACCTCACTATAACAAGGTTTCACTTATAACATGGTCTGTTTCTTTGGGCATTATAATGAGGCTGACCTGTAGTAAAAGGCAAAAAAAAAACAAACAAAAAAGCTGTTGTTGTTGTTTCTGATTTAAAAGCTCAATAGAGATTATATTGTCAGATTGCTAGCCTATCTTCCTTGCTGAGACAAAATACACTTTTGTCAAGATTGTTTTTAAAGAATATTGAAATTGCAAAGACAGTTGTTCTTGGGCTGCTGCTCAAACAAGCAGTGCCTGTCGGTCAAAACCAGCAAAATTACATTCTGACAAACAAAATATTTTATTCTGTCAGACAATGTCTGGCAAAAATTACCAAAATTACAATGTATATAACATTAAGAACTAGAATTTGTTTTCTATGTGAAAACTGATGTCTCCCCCCTTTCTATGTGCATGTCCAAAATATGCAAGCAAGAGTTATAGTTCTTGTGCATCACATATCCTGTCATTCTGTTTTATAAGTGTACCAAGTTTCATTGAAATATCTCTTACGGTTTTCAAGTTATAGAGCAGCGCGAAATTGTATGGAAAATAATCAAAGGGAAATAACTCAAAAGATATGAAAGCAAGACTAATGATTCTTCTGCATGACACATCGTCTCGTCATGCTTTATAAGTGTACCATGTTTCATTGAAAAATCTCTAATGGTTTTTGAGCAGGAGCCTATAATATCTCACGGGGCTATCACCTGGTGTAAGCCTTATGCTTAGGAAGACAGAGGTCTATTGGCTGTTGTTCCCAGCAGGGATTTCAACGTATCTGTCAGTTTAAAAGGTTCATTTCAAAGAAAGTCGTGTCCTGGGAACTTTTCCAGCATTTAATTTAAAGTGTTTTCTGATAACTATGGTTGAATACTGTTGTATTCCGCAATTTCAATTGACTTCACATGAAAGGTGATGTAAAAAGTGCATTATGGTGCTTTTTCTGTCTTTGACTGGACTAACATAAAAGATTGTTTTGCTTGGCTGTGGCCAATAAGATGCTGCGGCTGTGGATTATCCATTAAAATATGTTTACACTAGTCATGTAATGAACTTCAAAATGGCTAATAAAACAAATGATGCTGATAGTGTGCTGATAAAACTCTTCTCTACAAATCCAATGATGGAGAGTTTGCCATCACACTAGGCTTTCACAATACTATAGAAAAAGCTACTTGCTCCGTGAGAAGATTATATGCTCCTGTTTTTGAGTTATAGAGCAGACACAAAATTGTATGAAAAATAATCAAAGGGAAATAACTCCAAAGATATGCAAGCAAGAGTTATGGTTCTTTAACATGACATATCATCTCATAGTGCTTTATAAGTGTACCAAGTTTCATTGAAATATTTCTTATGGTTTTCAAGTTATAGAGCAGACATGAAATTGTATGGAAAAATGATCAAAGGGAAATAACTCCAAAGATATGAAAGCAAGAGTTATAATTCTTGTGCATGACACATTGTCTCATCGTGCTTTATAAGTGTACCAAGTTTCACTGAAATTTCTCTTATGGTTTTCAAGTTATAGAGTGGACACGAAATTGTATGGAAAATAATCAAAGGGAAATTACTCCAAAGATATGCAAGCAAGAGTTATGGTTCTTTAACATGACACATCATCTCATAGTGCTTTATAAGTGTACCAAGTTTCATTGAAATATCTCTAACAGTTTTCGAGTTATATAGCGGACATGAAATTGTATGGAAAATAATCAAAGGTCAATAACTCATAAAATACTCAAACCAGAGTTATGGTTCTTGTGCATGACTGATCATGCTTAATAAGTGTACCAAGTTTTATTGAAAAATCTTAAACGGTTTTCAAGTTATAGACTGGACACAAAATTATATGGAAAATAATCAAAGGGAAATAACTCCAAAAATACTCAAGCTAGAGTTATGGTTCTTGTGCATGACATATCATCTGATCATGCTTAATAAGTGTACCAAGTTTTATTGAAAAATCTTAAACGGTTTTCAAGTTATAGACCGGACACGAAATTATATGGAAAATAATCAAAGGGAAATAACTCCAAAAATACTCAAGCTAGAGTTATGGTTCTTGTGCATGACACATCGTCTCGTCGTGGTTTACAAGTGTACCAAGTTTCATTGAAAAATCTTTAACGGTTTTCAAGTTATAGAGCGGACACGATTTGTGACGGACAGACGGACGGACGGACAGACGCACGGGGAAAAACAATATGTCTCCCGACCCTGTCGGGGGGAGACATAACTGTCCTACAAAATTGGGTTTTGTCCAGCAAAAACTTGCAGTCTGCCAAACAGCTGTTTTGCAGCTGAAAAAAGATTTCATGAAGACTGAACAAGTTGAAACAACCATAATGGCATTAGCCATTTATGTACAGTTCAAATTCGAAATGATTTACACAAAAAGTGCCACCGAATTTCTGATTTTTGGTTACATCCCAACCTTTAAGTTTACACAGCTTTTGTTTCCCGACAGCTGGATCGAATTCGAACATATCAGTATATGATATTGCTCTGTAAAGCACTGTAAGGGATTTTTTCTTCCACGGTTTATGATATGTACAGCCTTGCCTGATATTGTATATCCAAACTCTAATGCTTCCATTAGTTGTTAAAATCATTTTATTTAAAAGTTGAAGACCTAAAATGTAAGCGAGTTGTGTTTTAAAAGCTAGCGCTGAAAACGGCACGGAAACAATGTGTAAACGAAATAACAGTTACATGTAACAGCAGACCTTCACAAAGCGAAAATTCCATAACTAACGCAATACATATAGTATACATACAGTACTCTCTTCACTAAAGGCATAGTTGAATCAGGATGACTACTTGGGCTTAAATTTGGACTATTCAATACTAAGCACAAAACGAAACACGCATTTATCATTTGTATTCTGGGCTAAATATAATTTGGATTTCCAAAGTCAATGTCTTAAAATGAACATGGTGTTAATTTTCTGAGAAAAATATACCCTTATTTTATTGAGTAACTGCCGCTATAGAATAAGGCCGTATGACCAGGCAATCCCTATACAAAATGCTACACATACCGAGCTGAATCTTTAGCCTGTATTGGCTAGGGATACAGACGCATGTCTTTAGCCTGTATTGGCTAAAGATACGGGGCTGTATCTCTAGCCACTACCTTTTAAATTATCATCATCTTGAGACCCACTCAAATATATTATAAACTTTGCAGCCAAGAGAAAAATTAGAACAGAATGCAGGTAAAAATCACTGCAACGAACCTGTTCCTATGGATGGGGAAAGATCCAACTTATTTCTCCTGGGTGCTAAACTTGACCTTCGTCTTTTCTTGGTTGGAACTACCGGTACATCTAAATTTTCTGCCATCTTTGAACACTATAATGAGCCTGTACTTCTGAAATGATAACAAGAGGACTAAACTAAATGGTTCTGTAACCCGAGATCTGAGATATATACCACTAAATCTGTTACTTTTTATTTCATTTTTTTTCTAGTGTAACATCCCTTTCAAAATTATTTCAGCTCATTTGATACGGGCCAATCATCAGGTGGGGCAAAAACGGGATATATGTCATATGAGATTTGGTAGGATGGCCGACCATATGACTGATGTAATGTGATGGCATTGGATATGATATAGTGGATAGAGAGATAGTATGAGCTTGATATGTGTACAGCAGCCTTGGCCTGTGCATGTTGCGCAGTGTAAATGAGTATTGGGGGGGACAGTGGGGATATGGTAGTCTCTAGCTGTGGGGTGCAGATTTTATTCTGGCCGGTGGGAAGCACAGTTGCATCTAACCGAGGAATAAAATATGCAGTATGAAAGTGTATGAAAGGGAATTTGAGTATGAATGTTTACAGGGGGGTCAGTGGGGACATGGTAGTCTCTAACTGTGGGGTGCAGATTTTATTCTGGCCGGTGGGAAGCTGTTGCATCTAACCGAGGAATAAAATATGCAGTATGAAAGATGGTTGAAAGGCAGTCTAATCAATATGACACCACTGTATGATAGTTCAAGAATAGTATAGGAAGCATGTAGACTTGTATCAGTAAGCAGGGAAGGGTGACTGTTGTCATATGGACGTGGTTTCATAATCATGTTTAATGTAAATAGTTGTAAATAGTTGTAGATAAAGTCGTCTCATGTTTATAAATCATGTTGGAAATCAAATTAATTATATCATTTTGTCATTATCCATTAAAGGAACATGTAAAAAAAAAGTTGGGAGCTTACACTTTAACATTTAATTATTATATAAGAGAGCATGGCGAGACTCAAGACAGTGTACATATGTAAATACTTTAGCCTTATTTTCTGCAAATTTGTTTATTAAGTGTTACTGTTCTGGCTATTTTTTGATGAATGTTGGTATGCTTCAGTAAGAGCATGGATGTGGTAGTATGCTGAATCATATCATCATTTTGATTGAATAAATACAGGAAGATATGCACTTATGACTGTTATTTTGTTGATAATGTGTACGATGTATCAAAAAAAAAAAAAAAAATGTAATATATATATATATTATAGGCAATCATATCAATTTGCCTTTACAGGTATTTCGGGCATGCACATAGATCTGCAAATATGCATGTATGTGTGCATGCGCAAAATAAGCAACATGAGCTTAAGTACATGTATTAAGTACAGGTGTGAAAGAAAAGCACATTGAGTTGATAGGCAGCAATAAAATGCCATAATCGATATACAACAACAACAACAATATATGTATATTATATGGCTGAGGCTATCCGCACGACGGTCGTGCCGATAAGCGGCATTATCCGCACGACGGTCGTGCCGATAAGCGGCGTTATCGGCCCGACTGTCGTGCGGATAGCCAATGCTACAGGTATTGGCTATCGGCACGATGGGAATATAAGATTTTCTAACAAGCTTACGTATGCATTAAACTTTTAATTTGTCATTAAATGAATTAATTATGTGTTTAGCTATTGAAATGCATTCAAAATTGACATTTTTGTTAATTATGAATAAGAAAACTAGTTTGACTTGATTAATCCAGCTGATGTAAACTGAATCAAAGTAGATTTGTAACAGCGGATAAAAAAAAATCATTGCATTTTTTCAATTGTGTTACTGAAATGTTTCCATACTCCATTGTTAAAATCAAAGGCTGTTTATTCTTTTGGATTACCACATTATTTCATCATTTAGGTAACGATAATTACTGTCTCACGACTGATTTTTACAGGTAAATTTAAAGGTAAGCCAATTTCAGCAAAATAACAATTTTGTTAATTAAAAAGTAAAAAATCCTGCATGTGTAATATTCTGTTTCAGTTTTGAAGCCAGTATAATATATTTTTCAACTTAAAATGTATAAATTTCTAAACATATTTAACATTTGGATATCGATTTCCCTGTCGTGCGGATAACGCCGCTTATCCGCACGACGGTCGTGCCGATAAGCGGCGTTATCGGCACGACCGTCGTGCGGATAGCCAGTGTCATAATATATATTCATTTATGACCAATCGTAGGTAAGGTAGCCTTACAGCATAAATTTACAGCTGTAGATCTGCCCACACTCTGGACCAATCGCTTGCAACATTTTAATTAGAGGCCTATGCCCAGAAAATTGTAACACTTCAAATTTCAACACGACAGCGAAAAAAATGGTCGCGAAAACTAATTACATTTGCTTATTTACATATTCCAGAGCCGTTTCTGAATATTTGTCGCAGTGGCCGTAATCAAACAGTGGTCCTTACGTTATAAAAACTATAAAAACGCCGTTTACTCAATATTCAATCGGCAACAAAGGAAAACTTTCTTGTTTTTCTTTCGTATACTCCCGCTAAAAGGTTCTAAGGATCTATTGACATAATAATCGTGTTTTTAACCGGGACATTTCGAGTCCTACTTGTAATAAACCTGCACGCCTGTGAGAACCAGTAAAATCTTCTATATGTGTTAAGTTAAAAAAAAAAACCTGACTATTCCATGGTAAATAAAAAAAAGTCAAAACTTTTAAAGTCAAAACACATAGTTCACAGAAGATATTTACATACACTGTTCTTCCATGATATTCACGGATGACTGAGGCTATCCGCACGACGGTCGTGCCGATAAGCGGCGTTATCCGCACGACGGTCGTGCCGATAAGCGGCGTTATCGGCCCGACCGTCGTGCGGATAGCAAATGCTACAGGTATTGGCTATCGGCACGACGGGAGTATAAGATTTTCTTACAAGCTTACGAATGCATTAAACTATTAATGAATGCATTAAACTATTAATTTGTCATTAAATAAATAAATTATGGTTTTAGCTATATAGAAATACATTCGAAATTAACATTTTTGTTAATTATGACTAAGAAAACTAGTTTGATTTGATTTATCCAGCTGATGTAAACTGAATCACAGCAGCCGGAGAAAAATATAATCATTGCAATTATTTTAATTGTGTAACTGAAATGTTTCCATACTTCATTGTTAAAATCAAAGGCTGTTTATTCTTTTGGATTACCACAATTTTTTAAATATTTAGGTTACGATAATTGACATAATTTCTTTCTCATACGCATGACTGATTTTTACAGGTAAATTCACAGGTAAGCCAATTTCAGCAAAATTACAATTTTGTTAATTAAAAAGTAAAAATTTCCTGCATGTGTAATATTCTGTTTCAGTTTTGAAGCCAGTGTAATATATTTATCAACTTAAAATGTATCCATTTCTAGACATTTTTAACATTTGGATATCGATTTCCTTGTCGTGCGGATAACGCCGCTTATCCGCACGACGGTCGTGCCGATAAGCGGTGTTATCGGCACGACCGTCGTGCGGATAGCCAGTGTCTTCACGGATACAGTTCATATTGGCAGTTCATAAGGCCACTTTAATATACGTGCCTTTTTTTCTTCATTAATATGCGCCTGTTAAAATGTGGGGCACGGGTATTTATGCAGTAATAATGTGTAACTTAAATCCGTCCGGAACAAGCATAAGAATGAAAACTTCTACGCGTATGAAAATGTGACGAGGCTGTAAAATAAAATGCACCATTATTTCTTTCGTTTGTGCTGAATTTATGCAATAATAGCGATCAAAATGATTTTGTCATTCATTAACCGTGATGATTCGTTAGGTCCCTCGGAGAGTGTTGAAAACCCTCCCCTCGGGACCGAGCGAATGTTAATGAATGCCCGGGAAAATCATGTTTGATCCCTCTTTTCGAATCTCCTATAGACTGTCAAGGAAAATAGAAGTTGCGTCAAATTTTCAGTATAAATCAGACAGCATCTCGCGGACAGGATTCCACAAGAATATCATCAGGAAACCATGTCCGTGAAATAAATACCCCATTATAGCCCACTTTTTATATAAAACTGGGGTAGGCAGGGATATATCTATGTTTTCCAATTTTTACTCCAAAACATAGATTGTGGGTACGCGTTAGCACCGCCTCGCCGAGGCGGTTCTAACGTGTACCCACGATCTATGACTTGAGCAAACACAAGAAAAATATCAAATTTTTGCTACCAAAAATTTTCATTTTTTACAACTTTAAAAATCTCTGCATACTAGTATTGAATGGGCGTGTTTTTGTAATGACTATCATCATCTAGACTTTAGGTCGCACTGAAAATAAAATGAAAATGATACCGAAACAGTTACAGACTATGAAAGACTCGGATCAGCGAAACAGAAATTTTAATGTCTTCTGTTAGCCTGAAGACATCAGGAAAACATGTCCGTGTAATGTATACCCCGCTTAAACCCCACTTTTATATAGCAAAACTGGGGTATGTAGGGGTACACCTATTTTTCTTATTTTTGCTCCAAAACATAGATTGTGGGTACGCGTTAGCACCGCCTCGCCGAGGCGGTTCTAACGTGTACCCACAATCTATGTTTTGAGCAAAAATAAGAAAAATATTAAACATTTTCAGCTGAAAATTTCCAATTTTTAAAGCACAAAAAACGCTGTATATTGCATGGGCATGTTTTCGTAATGGTCTTCTGTTAGCCTGAAGACATGTCTGAACCGGTGTAGTTTTTCTCGCGAAAATTGTCAGCCGTCACTCTTTACTTCCTTGTTATGACGGGTGGTTAGGACGACTTATGTCACTGACTGACCAGAGTCTGGTCGGTGGTATATAAGCACAGGCTTACTCGAATACGATGTCAGTTTTGTTTTACAAGTCGACCAAGGTCACTAAAAGGTAAGAGTTTGTTTCTTTTTACGTATCTTCATGTCATGACCAGTGTAGTATTTTCTAACTGTATCAGCTAAAATTTATTGTAAGTTGCTATTTTAATATTTTATAGTATGAAAAAAACTACGATCATTTACTTTTTTTCTTCAAAATATAGTTCTAGTAAAGTCACACTACTTAAAATTATTACTATTGAAAAGCACTTTCTTTACATTACGAAAACTTGCCCATGCAGTATACAGAGATTTTTAAAATTGTAAAAAATGAAAATTGTCAGTAGAAAAAATGATATTTTTCTTATTTTTGCTCAAAACTTAGATTGTGGGCACACGTTAGAACCGCCCCACGGAGGTGGTTCTAACGAATATCCACAATATATGTTTTGGAGCAAAAATAAGAAACTATGTATACCCCTGAATACACCAGTTTTTCTGTATAAAAGTGGGGTTCAAGGGGGTATACTTTTCATGGACATTTTTTCCTGATGAGTGATTTTCCATACTGGGAATACCCATTACCGCGGCTACATGTTATTTGCTTTGAGAAATGAGAAAAAAAAATGTCACATTTTTCATTTGCGAGTACATATTGTCTTTAAATGAAGTAGTGTTTTCAAAAGGTTTCATACTGTTTTATTTATTTATTTATTCATTTATTTATTCATTTATTTATTTATTTATTTCCAGATCAAGATGAACATCTCTCAAGTCATCTTCCTTACCTTCGGCTGTCTGCTCGGTCTCATGGTGACTGGATGTAAGTTTTTACTGTATTTTCTTCGTCATGTCTCTTCAAATTTATTCACTGCATATTTGCAGTATGCATCAGTCGAAGGGGTTAGTGCAAGAACGTGTGACAGTCTAAGTCCATTTTGTAAGCTTCAAGAAAAACGCGAAAAACATAAAATTTTCACAAATGTTTGAAAACCATGTGGAACTTATCGGTCGTATCAAATAGAGTAAAAAGCTAAAATGTCATGAAATTTCGTTGAAAGATATGGGAGAAAATTAAGAAATTCAAATATTTATCAAATGTGTTTATGCTAGAACGTGTCTAAGTCCAAATCCCCATTTTCCCCATACGAGTTTTGACTATATCATTTTACAGTGATAAAATTGTTCATTTGCTTAATGTGGATGTTTTGAGCTCCTAAAACCATATCAGAAAAAATACTTTTACACCAGCAGATGGTAACATTTCTCTAGACTTAGGTATGTTCTTGCATTTAACACTGTGCATTGTATTAGGCATGTTCTTGCACTGAAAATGGACTTATTACCCTTTGAAAAATTTTGAAATACAAATTTCATACGAACAAAACGTAAAAGGTATCACAAACTATATATCAGTATGTATATTTTTGTATGTAGAACACAGTGACACCAAAATTCAATTTTTCACAAAAGCGGACTTAGACACGTTCCTGCACTAACGCCATCATTACTTGGGACTTATAGCCGGTCACTGTATATACATAATTGAAGATTTACCTGTATAAAAAGCATTGTTTATTTTGTCAACAATGCTACATTCTTTAGCATGCTTTATCATGGGACTATTGAATATGTTGCAAATACATGGATTTGTGTATACATGATTGTGGAATGAGTGGTCAGCTCAGAGCAAGTGAGTCATTTTTCAGTTACTTCCGGGTTGAAATCGTCGGACCCATTTTTCTTAGCTTTTTGAAAACAATAAGACAGATTTTTCGATGTAGTCATTGACTTCAATCATATAAGAACCTGAAACAAAAGGCATGCCATCTTTCAGCAAACAATAAGCGCACACGATCCGCCCCAAGTTACCCACTTTCAGAATTTTCCAGAAAAACATGTTTACACTAACTTTTCCCAGAGAATTACATTTCCATGACCCCAAAATAACTTTTAATTTGTCAGATTATGTATCCTAGACATTTAGGCTTTGCGTAGTTTTTATTCAAATGCATTCCATTTTCCAGGAGATGGGTCCCACGAAAACCAGTTACATTTCCAATTTTACACCATGCTATTTAAAATTTTAAAATAATAACTATATTGACTCATTCCTAGTATCAGTGACATCTATTAGCAATAAATACACATCATCATTTGATTAACAAATTCAAGAAAACAGTAGATTTCTGTTTTACGTACCCCACCCACTCATGTCAATATTGATAAATCCTTAAAGTCTGTTCCGTTCGTCAACATTCTCTCCTTTCAATATGTGCATAAATTATAAGAATACCAGTATATTTAAATTCATTTAATTACGGTATTTCAATAAGATGTTGTAGTTTGTACAATATTTGGGTAATTTTGAATAACTCAAATGCTTAAACTTTTTATATTCACACAGTCCATTAGGCATTGTTTTATTCTCTTCTGTTTCCTATTCCACATGATCACCAATTTTGTTTTCTTATGGTTTCTAGACAATGCCCAGTTCATCGTTGGAGGACCAGCAGTTGGATTCGGAGGAGCTGGTGCTGGGTTCGGAGGCTCATGTAAGTTAATTAACCAATTTATGACGAATGGACTTTCCCTTTCCTATCCATTGGATGAGTCCACTTTCATTTAAAGGGGCACCAGGAGTGATTTAAAATTTTTATTATCTTTTTTTCTATGCAATTCCTTAGCAAACAGAATAGCCTGAGATGGGACGTCGCTTTCTGTGGTGTCACATCTGGGCTATATATACTGTTTGCCATAGGCTGACAGGATCTATTAGTTAAAATACTCATATTCTTGCTTTGATAAATTTGAAACAAGAGACGCCAGATCTATACTGGTCAAAAGTGCCAACGGATGGGCAAGATGTCCCAACATGAATTGTTGTGCAATGTTTACGCCGCATACAAAGCGGTTCGAGAAAAATATAGAGGTTGATTACCTATATATATATATGTTATTTGAACTGTTAAAATACTGCTCGTTGTACACTGTAAAATAAGCACACATACGGCGATTATCACTGTTTGTTTATGTTGTCTTGTTTCTTTTTTCAGTCCTCTACTTCTTCCTCTTCTTCTTCATCATCATCTTCCTGCTCTTCGGCAGCAACTTCGGACAAACAACCACTGTCCAGACCATAAACCTTACCCAGGGTTAGGTGAGTTATAATTTTTGCACAAAACTCACCACTAGGGGATTTATATTAACGACACGTTAACGCCATGCTCATTACGCCGGTGCGAGAGATGATCCAAAATAATAAAGACTTTTTCCTAAAACACACAGTAACAACTTGGTAGTAGCACTTAACATCAGGAAAGCATGTCCGTAAAATTAATAACTTCTCATACCCCACTTTTATATAGCAAACACATGGGTATGCAGGGGTATACCTATTTTTTTCTCTTATTTTTGCTTCAAAACATAGTTTGTGGGTATTCGTTAGAACGGTTCTAACGTGTACCCACAATCGATGTATTGAGCAAAAAATATTGAAAATAGCATTTTTTTTCAATGAAATTTTCAAACTTTTAATCATGAAAAAAATCTCATGGCAAGTTTTTGTAAAGATCTTCTAAAGTATTATTTTTTACCCGTTGTATACCATTTGAGCCGCATCGTGAGAAAACCGGATTTTTGCCTAGGCGAAAACAAAGGCGCAGATCAGCTTCGCGGTAACCGCGAAGCTGATCAGCGCCTTTGTTTACGCTACTCGGATAGTACAATTCCTCTTCTTCTTAAATCCGAAATTTCAAGCTTCTAGCCCGCTTCTGAGCTTGTACAGGCCGGTTTGTGTCGGACCTGGTCGGAAACCCCGAAGACCGGTTTTCTCGCGTCGCGGCTCATTTTATAGTGGCAGCATTATGCAGGCGTCACACATAGCCATATCGACACACGATGGACAAGACAGTTCTGAAATTTCTAGCAATTTACAATCATTCACATAAATTCAAATAAATATTAATTGACTCTCGGGTACATTAACATACGAGTTTCTACAAAATGATCATGTTTAAGCGCCTTTGCAATATAGTCTATACAAATGAACACTTCTCAGTTTTGCTAAAAATTACACCATATATACTGAATTCCACAGCCAACGCAACTCCTCATTAAAATTTGTATAACTTTTTGTGGTTTCAGTCGATTCATCCGAAATTCCAAATATATGTAGCCCAGCCATTTTATAAAACCTGTAAATTCAGCCGTCAGTCTTTTTTCGTTCGCCCACAATTGCGTAAAAACTGGCGAAGGGGCATTTTGAAAAATGAAGGAAATCAGCGATTTTGACAAATTGCTTGCTAAACTGTGCAGCTGTCAACCATATGCTAAATTATTTTGTGTTGGCAACCTAGCCTTATTGAATTAAGTGCATTGCAGCGAAACACAGTGAAAACGAATTTCCCATAGCTGCAATGCACTTAATTCAATAAGGCTAGGTTGCCAACACAAAATAATTTAGCATATGGTTGACAGCTGCAGTGACGTCGATCACGTCACCAAGTTACGTTGAACGCCTAAAACAAGCAATTTTCGGGTACTGAAAATCAATGCCAATTTCTGGCGTAGAGCAGCAGGTTTAAACATTGCAATTGCCATATACTCATCGGACAACCTTCCGAGATTTGTTTTGTGTGAATTGTTTTGAAAAAGTTCGAGCCCTCGCGCGCGGGGCACCGAAAATGCATTTTTGTACCCTAGGGCGTGTTCCCGCGCATGCGCACTAAAATCTCAGATTTGATAACGCACAAAGATTTTCGAGTCATTTTAATGATGATTGGACACAAAAGTTTTCACATTATTGTCCAATAAAAAAGATGAGAGGAAAACATAGAGTTGCGTTGGCTGTGGAACTCAGTATACATGTTCATCACACTGTGACATAAACTGTTTGGTTGTTTAAACGCGTCTTCTGATTTTAAACTGGTTTGCAGGGAGTTATTTATACTTTCTAAAAATATCTATTTCAGGTTGAAATTGTTTGAAAGAACCACAGGAGAGCAATTTTGGCCACCTTTGGAACTCCCATGAAAATGGAGAACTTATTTATTGGAATCTATTTCTTGTTATCTTGTTAAATAAAACAAAGAAACGTAAAGTGACTTCTCCTTTTTCACTGCCTCTCTCTTCAAAATATTAGACTAAAAGTATACACGGGCTAAGCATCGCCTTAATACTTCCCAAGTAAAGAACTGTTGAAAGAAATATTCTTGTTTCATTTATAGAATGAGATATAACTGATAATTCCAAGACAGCCTTTGGAACATAAACAAACGTTCGTTGTTCTCAGAATTTTTTTCTGTATCAAATGTTCTGTGATATTTATTCGTTAAAGAAGAACACATTATAATGTGGCGAAAAAAACGTTGATTGTTATTGAGAAGAAAGGCTTTTGACGCCGTGCAAGCGAATTCGAATTCTGTTACGACATGCATTAACTAATATATGCCTGACGTCCCTTTTAGCTCACCTGAGCCGAAGGCTCACAGGTGAGCTTATAGTATAACCATGCTCCGTCGTCCGTCCGTCGTCCGTCCGTCCGTCCGTCGTTCACATTTTCAAAGATCTTCTCCTCTGAAACCGCTTGGCCAATCAAATCCAAACTTCATGTGGAGCATCCTTAGGAAGGGGGAACGAAAGTTTATATAAATGGTCCAGGTCACATGACCAAGATGGCCGCCATGGCTATAAATAGAAAAAAAACTTTAAAAATCTTCTACTCCAGAACCAGTGGGCCGATTTCCATGAAACTTGGTATGTAGCATCGGGCCCATCATAGTTTATATAAATCATGACCCTGGGATGACCTTGACCTATTTTACGGCAAGGTCAACTTAGGTCGCCAATACATGTGAATGGGAAAAAATGGTAAAATGCTATTTAATGGGTAAAACTTACTGGGAATAGGCAAATGGACAGAAGATTAATGTAAATGGAAAATTTTAGCCCCTGGGGGTTGTCTGCCCCTGCCCCGGGTCTTTATACATGTATATTTCCATAATAATGAAACATCTTCTCTCCTGAAACCGCTTGGCCAATCAAAGCCAAACTTCATATGGAGCATCCTTGGGAAGGGGGAAAGAAAGTTTATATAAATGGTCAAGGTCACATGACCAAGATGGTCGCCATGGCTATAAATAGAAAAAAAAAACCTTTAAAAATCTTCTTCTCCAGAACCAGAAGGCCAATGATTTTAAAACTTGGTGTGAGGCATCAGTGACTGGAGCTCTACAAAGTTTATATAAATCATGACCCTGTGATGACCTTGACCTATTTTACGGCAAGGTCAACGTAGGTGGCTCATGCATTTGAATGGGGAAAAGTGTTAAATGTCATTTGTAGGGAAAAACTTGCAGGCAAATGGGCAAATGGACTTAAGATTGATGATTCTGAAAAAATTGGACCACCGGGGTCTGTCTGCCCCCACCCTGGGGCAATATACATGTATATTACAGTGGTATTCAAAGATCTTCTTCTCTGAAACCGCTTGGCCAATCAAAGCCAAACTTTATGTGGAGCATTCTTAGGAAATTTTGTATAAATGGTCAAGGTCACATGACCAAGATGGCCGCCGTGGCTATAAATAGCAAAAACCCTTTAAAAACCTTCTTATCCAGAACCAGAAGGCCTATGATTTTGAAACTTGGCATGAAGCATCAGGCGATGGAGCTCTACAAAGTTTATATTAATCATGACCCTGGGATGACCTTGACCTATTTTACGGCAAGGCCAACTTGGGTTGCCCATGCATTTGAATGGGGAAAATTGTTAAATGCCATTTAAAGGGCTAAACTTTAGTAAATTGGCAAATGGACTATTTTTTATGATTTAAAAAGGCATCGACTCCAGGGTTATATACATGTATATTACCATTCTAGTCAAAACAGTTCAGGTGAGCGTTTACAGGACCATTGGTCCTCTGGTTCTATTTTTTGTGGGACATAGGCAAACAGTATCCACCCAGAAGTGACGCCATAGAACGCGGCGTCCCATCTGGGGCTATTCTGTTTGCTTAGAGGAATTTCGTCGAAAAATGGAATAAAATTTAAAAAACCTACCTGAAGCCCCTAAAATGAAAGTGGACTCACCCAAATGATAATGATGGGAAAATCCTTTCGTCAAATATGGGTTAAGTAGAGTAAACTCTATGGTAGTTGATCAGTAAGTATATATAATTTTGACGCGCATCGTATATCATATTGTGTATATGTTCAAATTAAGATGTCAGAGCGCTGGTCCAGTATTAAGAACACCAGAGACCATGTCCTGACAGTAGGAAGGCCAGGACATGTATCCAACATTAAGAAGACCCGAGCTCAGGCCAATATATTAAGAAATAAGTCAAAGCGTTGGCCCAACAATATATAAGAAGGTTAGAACGCTTATCCAAGATTGAGAAAAGTTAGAGCGCTGCCCCAACATTAAGATGGCAAAAGCGTTGATCCAACATTAGACCAACATTAAGATTGTCAAGCCCTGCCAAACGTGAAATAGGTTGTAGTAATGACCCAACACTAAAATGGCGCTCTGCCTTACGTAAAAAAGGCTATAATTATTGTCCAGCATTTATAATAAGATAGACAAGCTCTGCCCCAACGCAGAAAAGGCAAGCTCTTTTCAACGTTAAGAACGCTGTAGTAATGGCCCAATATAGATGGCCAAGCTCTGCCAAATGTAAAGAAGTCTATATAGTAATGGTCCAACATTAGTATCCAACGTAAAGAAGGCTATAGTAATGGCCCAACATTAAAATGGCAAAGCTCTGTCAAACGTAAAGAAGAATATAGTTATGGCCGAACATTAAAAAGGCAAGAGCGCTGGCCCAACATTAAGATGTCAAAAGCGTTGATCCAACATTAGACCAATATAAAGATTGTCAAAACTCTGCCCAAGGCTATGTAGTAATGTCCCAACACTGAAAATGAGCTCTGTGTAACGTAAAGAAGGCTAAAATTGTCCAGAATTAAGATGGTCAAGCTCTGCCCAACGTCGAAATAAAAAGGCTATAGCAATGACCTAAAATTAAGATTGCCAAGCTCTGTTCAACGTTAAGAAGACTATAGTAATGGCCCAATATAGATGGCCAAGCTCTGCCAAATGAAAATAAGTCTATATAGTAATGGTCCAACATTAGGATGGTCAGGATCTGTCCAACGTAAAGAAGGCTTTGTAGTAATGGCCCAACATTAAAATGGCCAAAACTCTGCCCAAGCTATAAAGTAATGTCCCAACACTGAAAATGAGCTCTGTCTAACGTAAAGAAGGATAAAATTGTCTAGAATTAAGATGGTCACTCTCTGCCCAACGTCGAAATAAAAATGCTATATAGTAATGACCCAAAAATTAAGATTGCCAAGCTCTATTCAACGTTAAGAAGACTAGTAATGGCACAATAAAGATGGCCAAGCTCTGTCCAATGTAAAGGAAGCTATAGTAATGCATAATGGCCCAACATTAAGATGGCCAAGCTCTGCTCAACGTAAAGAAGGCTATAGTAATGGCCCAACATTAAAATGGCCATGCTCTGTCCAACATAAAAAAAGATATAGTAATGGCCGAGCATTAAAAAGGCAAGATCGCTGGTCCAACATTAAGAAGGCAAGACCGCTGGAAGGCTAGACCGTTGATCCAACATAGCCATGATGAGTGGAATGACGTCACTTTAGACAGGCCAGACTGCATTGCGTCATCAGATCATGTGCTGCGTCACTATTGAAGATGTGAGCTAAGGGGCGATAATGGCCCGACTGTGCTCCAGCTGTGCTATCCAGTATCACACAGATAAACTGTAGAGGATCTTACACGAGTGGTCATTTGAAATTTAGTAAACAAGCACTCGTCTCAGTACTTCATATCGGATAACCACAATACAGCATGTTAAACTTGTTAACCATGTCGGTCTCGCCAACTCTGTCAACCTTGTCAGCTCAAACCTGTGTAAGTCCTTTGATTTTCGATAATATAATCCGTTACATGGGAAAACCAAAAATCTGCATGTGCGAAAACAAAGACGCAAATCAGCTGTGCAGTAACTGCACAGCTGATCAGCGTCTTTGTTTTCGCTACGCGGATAGTACTATCCGTCTGCTTCTTAAATCCGAATTTTGAAGCTCCTACCCTTTTTCTGTGACTGTACAGCCTGGTTTGTGTCGGACCTGGTCGGAAACCCAAATTGTTGGTTTTCTCATGCACAGGCTCAATTATATTAGTTGTAGTTGTTGGGTATACAACTGTCTTAGCCATTCTAATTAGATGTTGGATGTGTTTATCGACCTTGGCACGCTGGTGAGTGCTGACAGTGTTGATACGGTTGCTAAATCATCCTAAACGCAAAACACTGCCAGGATTCATAGGCTCGCCAATACGTTATTGCTTAGATCAGCTCATGATTTGATCTTCTTTTCAACTGACCTCCAAATCATGAGCGCGTATCGCGAGCAAATTTAAGAAACTTATAGGAAGGAATGAATGGCTTTTTTCAGTTTAGAAAAATTATCATACGTTACAAACGTATAGGATATAACTTAAATGCTATGCGATGTCTGTATGCTTAGTACCAATCATGGTTGATAACTATGCTGCCTCCTATGGATCGGGCGTCAGACTCTATGATGGCCCCGACATAAAGCTATCCATTTCAGTTGGTTGTAGCTGGAGCTTCTTGTTGTTGCTTGGGTCACTGGGGTTCAACTGGCGTTTTTCATTTGCTCCAGATTTTCAGTGATGTTGTTAGGCACTCAGGGCTCTCCATCACAGGGCAGCTTATTGTATCTGTGATTCATTGACGAGTTAGAGATTCGCCACGAGGACCATACAACTGACTAAATGTTATGAACCACTGCAGAAGCTGGGGGTGAGGTAATTAAGGTACCTTATACCTGTAAAACTAGTTTAAGCCCGCCAGTAATTTAATATTACTGATCGTTCTTAAATGACTTAAAAGGTTTCTGTGGTGGATCTTAGTGTTTTTTGTTTAGTTATGTTTTGTTTTGTTTGTTTTTGTCTTGGTGCTGGATTTTTGTTTTGGCCAATTTTATAGCCCTCCTTACGTTGAGCAGAGCTTGGCCATCTTAATGCTGGGTCATTGCTATAGCCAACGGCCACCTTAATGTTGGGTCATTGCTATTGCCATGCTTGTGTTGGGCAGAGCTTGGCCATATTGATGTTGGGTCATTACTAAAGCCTTCTTTACGTTGGGAAGAGCTTGGCAGTCGTAATGCTGGGCCATTGTTATCGCCCTTGTAACGTTGGGCAGAACTTGACTATCTTTATACTTGGCCATTAATATAGATTTTTTACGTTGAACAGAGCATGGTAAATCTCTATGCTGGACCATTCAACGCCTTCTCTACGTTGGACAGAGCTTGACCATCTTAATGCTGGGCCATTCAACGCCTTTTCTACGTTGGACAGAGCTTGGTAATTTATTGTTGGACCATTCAATGCCTTCTCTACGACGGACAGAGCTTGACCATCTTCGTTCTGGGCCATTCAACGCCTTCTCTACGTTGGGCAGAGCTTGGTAATTTATTGTTGGACCATTCAACGCCTTCTCTACGTTGGACAGAGCTTGACTATCTTAATGCTGGGCCATTATTGTAGCATTCTTTACGTTGGACAGAGCTTGGTAATTTATTGTTGGACCATTCAACGCCTTCTCTACGTTGGACAGAGCTTGACCATCTTAATGCTGGGCCATTATTGTAGCATTCTTTATGTTAGACAGGGCTTGACCATCTGAATGCTGTCTCTTTACTTTGGTCAGAACTTGGCCATTGCAGAGTTTGGTAATCATAGTATTGGGTAAATACTATAAGTCGTCTTTACGTTGGGCAAAGCTTTGTCATACTAATGCTGGGTTAAAACCACAGCTTTGTTTGTGTTAATGAACGTTGAGTCATTACTATTGCTTCTTCACGTTGGGCTGGGCAGAGTTTTGCCATCTTAATGATGAGCCAGCGTTTTGGTTTTCTTAATGTTGAGCCAGCGTTCTAACTTTCTCAATCTTGGACAAGCACTCTGACCTCATTATTGTTAGTAAATGACTTTTAATGTTTCTTAATATAAGGCCAGAGCTGTGATCTATTTAATGTTGAATATGTGTTCTGGCCTTCCTAATGTTAGGCATGTGCTCTGGTCATCTTAATGCTGGGCCAGTGCTCTGGCCCTCTGAATTTGAACATAAATGAGCCGCCACATGGGAAAACCAACAATCTGCATAGGCGAAAACAAAGGCGCAGATCAGCTTCGCGGTAACCGCGAAGCTGATCAGCGCCTTTCTTTTCGCTACATGGATAGTACACTTCATCTTCTACTTAAATCCGAAATTTCAAGCTTCTAGCTCTTTTCTGTGGTTGTACAGGTCGGTTTGTATCGAACCTGTTCGGAAACCACATTGTTGCTTTTCCCACGAGGCAGCTCAATTATATCACCAATATGATCAACGTTTGCACATCAAAATTAATGCATGTCCGACATGCGGTAATAAACGGAATTCGGGTTCGATAATATTGACGGCGTCAAACGTTTTAAGCATCGACAATAACAATTAACGTTTTCACTATAAGAGCCACCCATGGGAAAACCAACAATCTGCATATGCGAAAACAAAGGCGCAGATCAGCTTCGCGGTAACCGCGAAGTTGATCAGCGCCTTTGTTTTCGCTACACGGATAGTACACTTCCTCTTCTTCTTAAATCCGAAATTTCAAGCATCTAGCCTGCTTCTGTGACTATACAGCCTGATTTGTGTCGGACCTGTTCGGAAACCACATTGTTGGTTTTCTCACGAGGCGGCTCATTATTATTAGGATTTTTTAAATTCCATAATAAATGTTCTGTAAGGGATTTCAGACACTATTTTAGTAAACAAAACATTTCCGTGAACAACGTCTCTGGTTACGTACCTAATAAAGCTATGTTAGCCAAATCAATATAGAAATCCTTAGTTATCATGACACTAGAATAAATTTCTTTCAATATAGATTTTGGGTAAGTACCATTATCTAGGACGTTCAGTCTAAAATTTTGGAGAGACAGCAAAAGAAAAGGAGCAGTCATTTTTAATTTATAATTTTATTTAACAAGATAACAAGAAAGAGATTCCAATAAATTAGTTCTCCATTTTCATGGGAGTTCCAAAGGTGGCCAAAATAGCTCTCCTGTGGTTCTGTCAGACAACTTCAACCTGAAATAAATATTTATAGAAAAAATAACAATTCTTGTAATTTGCAATTTCAAATCAGTAAATGAATGAAATATTTACAATTAAACATTCTTCGTGTTTAAGATAAAATTATCCACCCATTAGGCAATATCCAGACATTTTTGTACATACATGTCTGAGCAATTAGCTAGTAGGTGTTATTGGTACATGTACTTCCGTTTTCTATCCACCTACTGACTGACCTGTCTCATATGAGTGAAATAATCTTGAAAGGACTTAAAATCCCCATCAAGATAACATGTCCGTGAAATGTATACGCCCTCATACCCCACTTTTATATAGTAAAACTGGGGTTTACAGAGGTATACCTATTTTTCTAATTTTTTATCCAAAACATAGATTGTGGGTACTTGTTAGAACTGCCTCGGCTAGGGGTTTCCAAAGTGTACCCACAATCAATGTTTTGAACACAAATATTTAAGATATATATAAAAATTCAATGAAAATTTCAATTTTTATTACTGAAAAAATTCTTTGTACATTGCATGGGCAAGTTTTCGTATTGTAAAAGGCGTTGTTTTATCCATTGGCTGCTTAGCTAGTCATGTGGTGTTTTATCCATTGGCTGCTTAGCTATCATGTGGTGTTTTATCCATTGGCTGCTTAGCTAGTCATGTGGTTATTGGAAATTTGAACTCTAGAAACATACATGCACTAGAAATACGGTTTGTACAAAAATTATAACTCACCTAACCCTGGGTAAGGTTGATAGCCTGGACAGTGGTTGTTTGTCCGAAGTTGCTGCCGAAGAGCAGGAAGATGATGATGAAGAAGAAGAGGAAGAAGTAGAGGACTGAAAAAGAGGAAGATAATATAAGCAATAGGTTATCTACATTTCTTGCCATCCTGCACGATGAGCATAAATGAGCCGCGTCACGAGAAAACCAACCATGTGGTTTCCGAACGGGTCCGACACAAGCTGAGCTGTACAAGCACAGAAGCAGGCTGGAGGCTGAAAATTTTGGGTTTAGAAAGTAGAGGAATTGTGCTATCTGTGTAGCGGAACTGAGACAGCTTTGTTACAGCCAGCATGAGCGTTTAAAGTTCTTTTTATTATTATTATTATTATTATTATTATTATTATTATTAGATCTATTATCATTATTATTAGAGCTATTTAATCTTTTTAAAAACAATTTTACGTCAAAGCTAGCCCGCCACTCACTTTTCATCGATATTCTACAAAACTTTCTGAAACATCTATCTATTCATCGAAATATATAGGCAAACGTTTCTTTCACAAACTTTATATCTTCTATTTTCAGTAACACTTACATGAGCCTCCGAACCCAGCTCCAGCTCCTCCGAATCCAACAGCTGGTACTCCAACGATGAACTGGGCATTGTCTGAAAATCAGGAATACAACATTATAGTGATCAAGTGGCGACAGGAAATAGAAGAAATAAAACGTATTTTAATGAATTGGCCGGTTATTCAAAATGTCCGACATTTTAGCTTGAAACTACAAAATTGTATTGAAAGCATTAAAAAATCAAAATCACTGCCAAATATAGAATGACAAAATTAACACAGGTGCTTTAGAATGATTAATAGAAGGTGTAGAATTTGACGAAAGACGTGACGAAGAAAATGCTATAAACTAACTTATTTTTGCGGATATTAAACTTTGCGTGTTTGTCTTTACAATTGTCCTGATCATGGGCATTTCTCTCGGTGGACATTAATCGCTCGCAAAAAATAGATTTGAGCCGCCTCATGGCGGAAAACCAACAATCTGCATGGGAGAAAACAAAGGCGCAGATCAGCTTCGAGGTAACCTGATCAGCGCCTTTGTTTTCGCTACTCAGATAGTGCAATTCTTCTTCTACTTAAATCCGAAATTTCAAGCTTCTAGCTCTTTTCTGTGCTTGTACAGGCCGGTTTGTGTCGGAACTGTTCAAAAACCACATTGTGGGTTTTCTCATGAGGCGGCTTATTTATTACAGTAGTGGAAAAACTTACATCCTGTCACCAGGAGACCGAGCAGACAGCCGAAAGTCAGGAAGATGATTTGTGAGATGTTCATCTTGATCTGGAAATAAATAAATAAATAAATAAATAAATAAATAAATAAATAAATAACTCTACAAAGATTGGTATTAGGAGCCTACTGTACCCAATGTTCAAAAATTGCATTGTTTTCACTGTACACATTCATTTTTTGCGGAAAAAATGACTGGTTTGCATATATGTCGAAAGTGTAGGCCTATTTATCATGTCAGGTCAGTTTAACTGCTACTGTAACATGTAATCAGTACTACCTGTTGTCATGCGGTGCAGATGGGGCTCGTTAGCCTTGGAAGGCAACTCATCTAGGAGTTAAGCTAGTTCTCTACACAAAATCTAGCTGGGCAGGGGGAACTCATTAGTCTTGGTTGACAGCCCTCCTAGGAGTTTACAGGTCTCTAAACAAAACCTAAGAAAGGGTAGATGGAGCTCTTCAGCTGTGGCCAGCAATTCATCTAGGAGAAGGAAACTCCAAAATCAAACCTGTGTGTCTGGATATGCCTAGTCCAGATATGCAAAGACTGTTTCGGTAGATGGAGCAGAAGAAATCATCTGATTCAACGGTTCAGAAAGCGATACAGCAACATGTTGTGGAACATGCAGAGCGTGACAAGGCACTAAAGATGTTACGGTCATCCACTGCATCCAAACCCAACTCCAGACGTCTTGACCTGTGTCTTGCCTCTGGGCGCAGCTGGGCGAGGACTAGAGAGTGAGGTTGACGTTGCGCACCTCTTCCTCACTATAATCCAATTTCATAGCGCATGTCATCTTATTTCTCAACACACAAGCACTTGCATACACAACAATTTCATCACACTTGCACCCACATACCTACAAAGTCCTGTGGCGATGGGCGAGTGGCGAAGCAGTAGGTGTAGGACACACTGGGAGCTGTAGTTGCAGACCTGCACACAGGCGGCTCAGTTCTAATGGTCGTTTTCTGTGAGGAGAAGCAGTAAGCAGAATTCGGCAGTCGGCTGAGTGACTGAGCAGACCTATTTAGGACCGCACTGCTCACCCCCGTAGCATGGGGAAGGGGCTAGAAAAGGTGCCCTAAACAATTGCCTGCTTCAAACCCCCTGGCTGGTTAACCGCGATCAGCGGGGATCCCCTTAAGCGGTCGAAATACAAAGAAAAAAGCTAGAGTAATCCCCTTACGGATTGGCGCATGGAATGTGCGCACTTTAATGGATAGTGCTGGGTCAGATAGACCACAGCGTAGAACGGCCCTTGTGGGCAGAGAACTTGGGAGGTATGATATACAGATAGCTGCATTGAGTGAGACTCGGTTCGCAGATGTTGGGGAGATCAAAGAAGTTGGTGCTGGATACACCTTCTTCTGGAGTGGACGCAAAAGTGAAGAGAGGCGTGAAGCAGGAGTTGGCTTTGCCATCAAAACAGAACTTGTTGGTAAGCTGTCAGGATTGCCAAAAGGCATTAATGACCGTCTAATGACATTGAGACTTCCTCTGTCAGGCAATAAACATGCAACTATTGTCAGTGCTTATGCACCCACAATGACCAATCCAGATGAGGTCAAGGACAAGTTCTATGATGACCTAGACAATGTTATTTCTGCAACACCCCGCACAGACAAGCTTATCCTTCTTGGCGACTTTAATGCCAGAGTGGGTACAGACCACCAGACCTGGGAAGGAGTTATAGGTCCAGAAGGGGTTGGAAAGTGCAACAGCAATGGTCTCTTGCTTCTCAGGAAGTGTGCTGAACATGATCTTCTAATCACCAACACAGTCTTCCGTCTACCTAATAGGAACAAAACATCCTGGATGCATCCCCGTTCCAAACACTGGCATCTCATAGACTATGTCATAGTGCGGAGAACAGACAGGCAGGATGTTAAAGTGACAAAGACTATGTGTGGTGCAGACTGCTGGACAGATCATAGACTGGTTGTCAGCAAACTCAACCTAAGAATACAGCCTGTGAGGCGACCTCAAGGCAAGAAAGCTCCTAAGAGACTGGATGTCTCAAAGCTGAATAAAGACAGCATGAGACAAGATTTCTTAACAGACATTTGCAACCAACTGGATGCAATGAATCTCAGTTCAGAGGACCCCGAAGAAAACTGGACAGTTTTCCATAAAACAGTTCTTTCTTCAGCTGCAAGCACCTTAGGCCATCCATCTCGCAAACATCAAGACTGGTTTGATGAGAATGATGATGAAATTCAGAGGCTTCTTGAAGAAAAGCACCGTTTGCTCAAGGCACATCAAGATGATACTAGCTCAGTATCAAAGAAAGCAGCATACAGCAACATTTGTAAGACAGTCCAGACCAAGCTTAGGGACATGCAAGATTCCTGGCTGAGGAAGAAAACAGAAGAAATTCAGTCTTTTGCGGATAGAAAGGACATGAAGAAATTTCATGATGCACTGAAAACCATTTATGGTCCAAAGAGTTCTGGAGCCACCACATTGCTCAGTGCAGATGGAAACACTCTTCTCACAGATAAAGAAGCTATCTTGGAAAGGTGGGCAGAACACTTCAATAGTGTGCTTAATCGACCATCAAGCATCAATCAGGATGCAATCGACAGACTTCCACAGATAGAGTGCAATGTTCTGTTAGATGAATTTCCTACCGTTACGGAAACAAGAAAAGCAGTTCAACAGCTATCATCTGGCAAAGCCCCAGGTGCAGATGCAATTCCTGCCGAAGTTTATAAGGCTGGAGGGCTACCCATGGCAGAGAAACTGACAGAGTTGTTTCACTGTATGTGGAGGAAGGAGGCTATCCCACAAGAATTTAAGGATGCATCCATAATCCACCTATACAAGCGGAAAGGAAATCCTCAAGTCTGTGACAATCACAGAGGCATCTCCCTCCTATCAATTGCTGGGAAGATACTTGCAAAAATTCTGTTGAATCGTCTGAATGCTCATCTTGATCAGACGGGACTTATCCCAGAAAGTCAATGTGGATTCAGAAAAGACAGAGGGACAATAGACATGATCTTCACAGCAAGACAGCTTCAGGAGAAATGCCAAGAACAGAATGTGGATCTATACATGACGTTTGTTGACCTCACCAAAGCTTTTGACACTGTTAGTCGTGATGGACTCTGGAAAATCATGGCCAAGTTTGGCTGTCCACCCAGATTCATAGCTATGGTGCGGCAGTTTCATGATGGCATGCAGGTACGTGTGCAGAATGATGGAGAGTTCTCTGAACCATTTGAAGTAACAAATGGGGTCAAACAAGGCTGTGTTCTGGCACCAACACTGTTCAGCATGATGTTTTCTGCCATGCTTATGGATGCTTTTCAGGACAGTGACACTGGTTTTCCAATCAGGTACCGTTTTGATGGCAACATATTCAACCTCAGAAGGTTGCAAGCCAAAACTAAGGTCCAGACTGATGTGCTAGATGAGCTCCTCTATGCAGATGATATGGATAAAAATGCCAACACAGAGGCAAAAATGCAAAGAGCCATGGATCAAGTCTCACAGTCATGTGATAACTATGATCTCACAATCAGCACAAAAAAGACAGAGGTTGTACACCAACCAGCCCCCGGAAAACCATATAATGAACCAACCATCACTGTGAATGGGCAAAAACTGAAAGTTGTTGACAAGTTCACCTACCTGGGAAGCACTCTCTCCAGAGCAGTGCATATTGATGATGAGATCACTGCCAGAATTGCAAAAGCTAGTGTGGCATTCGGAAGACTCCGTGCAAATGTCTGGGAGCGAACTGGAATCAAGCTTGACACCAAGCTGAAAGTCTACAAGGCTGTGGTACTGCCAACCCTCTTGTATGCATGTGAGACCTGGACAGTATACCAACGCCATGCAAAGAGACTTAACCATTTCCACTTAAGCTGTTTGAGAAAGTTGTTAAAAATCAAGTGGCAGGACAAGATTCCAGACACAGAGGTCCTGAGGAAAGCAGGGATGCAAAGCATGCATACAGCCTTAAAGCTAGCACAGCTAAGATGGACTGGCCATGTTATAAGAATGCCTGATGCGCGACTTCCAAAGAAAGTTTTCTATGGAGAACTACAGGAGGGAAAGCGCTCTCAAGGTGGCCAGAAGAAACGCTACAAAGACACCCTCAAAGCCTCTCTGAAGGATTTCGAAATACCAATGGGGTCCTGGGAACAGACTGCACTGGAGCGATCAAAGTGGCGAGGTCTCATCAACAAAGGAGCAGCTCTCTATGAAAAGAAGAGAATCTGTGAAGCTGAAAGAAAGCGAAGAGAGCGCAAAGCCAAAACAAATGTGCCACCAGCAGACTCTATGACATTGACTTGCTCTACTTGCAACCGACAGTTTAGAGCCAGAATTGGCCTAGTCAGCCATCAAAGAACTCACCAACACACATCAGCACTATTCAAGAAATAATGATGGTCTTTCTCATTAGTGAGAGACGAACTATCAGGCCTATTTATCATGTCTCATGTTGCCATGCATGTGAACTGAGAGAAATGAAGATTAATTTTGTATTTGTATTTTCAACGAATAAAAGACATATCCATGAAGTTTTCTCTGAATCAGCCTATGGAATGCTAATTGAAACACCCAGTTACATACAAAATAAAACAAAAACAAAAAGCGCAAAACAACCGATAATCTTAAGAAAATTAATTCTAGAACAAAATGATAAATAAATATGCTCTTACCTTTAACTGATCTCGTTCGATGTGTTAAACAGAACTGATTTCAAATTAAAAACTCCGAGCCTTTTATATCCTCTACAGGAAAAGGACAGTCCATAAACTAGACAAAAATGATACCCGTGACATAAGTAACGCTAACCCGTCAGAAAACACGGAAGTAAGAGCGATAGTTGACAAAAATTGCGCGAGGTCCGACGCTTGTCCAGACCTTACCCCGGGGAAAGTAGACGGTCAATTGATCTGTCCAGATTTATTTGGTCCATGTTTTCATTTTTGAGCATCGTTATCAAAAATACTAATATTAGCCTTACGAGAAGAGCACGCCGGGATTTCCTTTGCAACTGTTGGATATCAGAGGACCGCTTCAAAGTACGGAAATGTTGTTACGGTGCCTGTAATTCTTAGTATTTGTCTCGTAAATATACCACATTGCAATGACCCTACGCTTTTATGTGCGTTTTCGTGGGCTGTCGCCAGAACGTTGTGAAAGTGTGACTACCGCAGATATTCGCAATATTTTGGAGCGTTCCTCACCACTGGTATACGGCACCCCTCTATGTCTTGTAAAGGCATTTGAAACCCGACCTGTTCAATATCGGAATGAACGGCAACCTGGCCGAGGCTCAGTCAGGTCTCTCTGTCCATTTCCGGCATCTATTGACAATTAAGACCCGCTGTATCAGAATTTTATTTCCTATTTGGGAATTATCAACAAATGAGCCGTCTCATGGGAAAACCAACAATCTGCATAGGCGAAAACAAAGCCGCAGATCAGCTTCGCGGTAACCGCGAAGCTGATCAGCGCCTTTGTTTTCGCTATTCGGATAGTACAATTCCTCTTCTACTTAAATCCGAAATTTCTAGCTTCTAGCTCTTTTCTGTGCTTGTACAGGCCGGTTTTTGTCGGACCTGTTCAGAAACCACATTGTTGGTTTTCCCACGAGGCGGCTCAAATGTAAAGTATATAAAGCAGCTATTGTTACAAATATTCGATAAGTAGACCTCATCATTGTTCTACATTGTTTTGCGAGTCCAGGTTTGTTTAGTTGAAGAAAAGTCTTCATTGTTTTCACTTATTTTGTCCTGTTCCACTGCGTCAGTTATTTGCGTTCCATCTTTTTCAAGTTCAATGTCAACTTGTGAAGATGTGTTCCCAGTAATGTCAAACCCTTGCGATCTGATGGACTGAACCGTTTCTAATGGGACGTGTCGGAAACTTTTTCTTTCGAATGAGTATAGGCGCCTGGGCTTCTTATTGCATGTGCATGGTATCGCTGTGTTTGTTTTGTGGAATGCTGCAATGCCAACGTCGGTGTGAACTCGCCCTTGAAAAGCGTCCGCCAGCGCTTGTTTTATCTGAGGGAAAAAAAAGAGCCGCCTCGTGGGAAAACCAACAATGTGGTTTCCGAACAGGTCCGACACAAACAGGGCTGTACAAGCACAGAAGATAGCTAGAGACTAGAAATTTTGGATTTAGAAAGTAGAGGAATTGTACTATCCGTGTAGCGAAAACAAAGGCGCTGATCAGCTTCGCAGTTACTGCGAAGCTGATCTGCGCCTTTGTTTTCGCATATGCAGATTGTTGGTTTTCTCATGAGGCGGCTCATAAACAGAAAAATGCGGTTATATGACGGTAGTCACAGTCCTCGCCGAACAAAATTTCATAGACGCGGTCAAATCATAGTGGTTGAAATTAAAACTTGATGATGAAGTGGTTTTGATGTGATTTTTAGGTGTTTACCTTTCTAAGTTTGGAATGTTTCTTCTTTTTCCGCATTAACAAGAACACCCCAGTGGCTATAATGGTCAGTAGGAATACACTAAGGATCATTGCCAATAATACTTCACTGTCCACCTACAACAGATAATAATGATAAGGCAGTGGCTATTTTGCCGGACCCGGCAAAATAAGGCAAAATAGTCTGTAGGCTATTTTGCTGGACCCGGTAATTTCTTAATTTTATTTACCTATTTATTTGAGTTAATTATATTTTTAGATAAGAATACACATACTGAAAATGTTGATAAAAAGACTTTAGGCCGAAAAAAAAAAAAAAAAAAAAAAAAATAGCTGTGTTTCTGCTAACCCGACCGACCCTGATTTTTTGTGCTGACCCTGCAGTTTTTTTTTTTTTTTTTTTTTTTTTTTTTTTTTTTTTTTTTTTTGCCATTTTTAAAGAAAATACATGTAAAAAGATTTTCATTCCTACCGACCCTTGAAATTTTCAGGTAAATGAACATATGACTTAAAATAAGTCAAAACTGCAAAAAATAATATATTAAACCGCTTTATTTAACTATGTTTTAAACCTCAATGTCTGTCATTTTCTAGTATTTGAGATGAATTAAATAAGTTGCATATTATCAATTTTTACCTTTTTCAACAAATAAAAGTTAGAGAAAAAATAAAAAAGATTTGCCTAACTACCGACCCTGATTTTTTTCGGCATGTTAGCGGCAATACATCTAATCTTTTATGCCTTATTCAGATACAAATGGAAGAATGGCTGGCATTCTGGGACACTTTAAAAGAAAAAGGTCTGAAGATTAAAGCCAGAATACACACAGATGATCCCCAAGAATACATGCTAAAATGTCTGTTAACAGAGGACCCAAAATCAAATCTGCTTTTGTACCACTTTATGGGTCTCCAGTAGGGGAATGGCTGTACCAGGTATATGTAATCCAGGGTAGCGGGGTCGGCGCTCAAGTTTCCTGGAAGTAGCCATGATCAGCCATAAGTCTATTTAAAATTTCAAAACTCTAGCATTCACCATTCAAAGTTTCCCATTGATTGAGGAATATCTCAAATAAATAAATAAATAAATAAATAATTAAATAAATAAATAAATAAATGAATAAATAAATAAATAAAACAAAAATGTAGATTAGAATACCTTACAAAATATAAAATAATATTTTAATAATTATTTGTTCCGGCGAGATAGCCTATAAGTCCAATATAGCTATTTTACCGCGTCCGGCAAAATAGCCACTGCCTAATAATAATACGAATAAAGTTTAACTGAGAGAGAGAGAGAGAGAGAGAGAGAGAGAGAGAGAGAACAAACGATAATAAATTACCTTACCGTTGATTTTTAGCTCACCTGAGCCGAAGGCTCACAAGGTGAGCTTATAGTATAGTAGTCGAGCCAGCGCCCGTGCGTCGTCGTCGTCCGTCGTCAACATTTTCAAACGACTTCTCCTCTGAAGCTGCCAGGCCGAATCTTTTCATATTTTACATATAGCATCTACAGGGGGGGGGGGGGGGGGACGAATATTTGTGTTTTTATTTCGATCGGATAAGAACTCTGGTTGCTATGGCAACTTGAAGTTTCCATTGACTTGTATGGAGAAAACGTGGAAATTGGCATTTTCCGTTGTCAGGCTGGGGATATTTGAATTTTGTTTTTGCATAAATGTTTATTGAGTAGTCCTTCACGTTAAAGGCAACTTTTGTAAAAATCACTTCATTCGTTTTGTTGCTATAGCAACATAAAGGGTAAATTTTCGAAAAACAAATATTCAAAAATCTTCTCAGAAGCCGTATGGGGGATGAAGCAGAAATTTAGCATACATGCTTATGACATTAGTCTGTACAAAGTTTGTGTTTTTTATTGTCCTTGTCCCACTACTTTGGTTGCTTAAGACGAAAAGCGGAAAATTGCAATTTTTTGAAAACTATTGTAGCCTGTTTTTATTGTCTTTGTCCAACTACTTTGGTTGCTATGGTAACTTGAATTTTCCATTGACTTATCAGGCAAAAAGTGGAAATTTGCAATTTCTGCCGTTTCATTGAGGATATTGAAATTTTGTTTTTACATAAATGTTAATTGAGTAGTCCTCCCCGTTTTAGGCAACTTGTCAAAATCGCTTTATTCGTTTGGTTGCTATAGCAACGTAAAGGGTAAATTTTCGAAAAAAATATTCAAAAATCTTCTTCTCAAAAGCTGTAAGGCGGATGAAGCTGAAACTTTGCATACATGCTTATGATATTAGCCTCTACAAAGTTTGTGTTTTTTATTGTCCTTGTCCCACTTTGCATACTTTGCTTATGATATTAGCCTCTACAAAGTTTGTGTTTTTTATTGTCCTTGTCCCACTACTTTGCTTGCTTAAGACGAAAAACGGAAAATTGCAATCTTTTGAAAACTATTGTAGCCTGAGACCTGAAAAGTGGTAGATGCAAACAACTAATGGAGTAGATGATGGTATGTGATTAATTTAGGCCAAGGTCATCTCTTGACCTTGAAGGGTCTGCCATCCATACACACTTTTCAAAGATCTTCTCTGAAACCGCTTGGCCAATCAAAGTGAAATTTTATGTGGAGCATCCGGCCTGGGTAGTGGGGACAAAAATTTGATCGCAAAATCTGGGTCACATGACCAAGATGGCCGCCACGCCCATATATGGTAAAAATTTTCTTCTCCAGAACGGGCAGGCCGATTTTTACGAAACTTGGTATGTATCATTTGGGACTCCAGCCCATCGTAGTTTGATCAAATAATGACCCTAGGATGACCTTGACCTATTTTACGTTAGGTCAATTTTGGAAACATAGATTTGTACATGGGAAAAAGTGAAAAATATGGATTTTTTGAAAACTATTGCAGCCTGAGACCTGAAAAGTGGTAGATGCAAAACAACTAATGAAAGTATGTGATTAATTTAGGTCAAGGTCATCTCTTGACCTTGGCCGATCTGTCGTCTACACACATTTTTCAAAGATCTTCTTCTCTGAAACCGCATGGCCAATCAAATTGAAATTTTATGTGGAGCATCTCTGGGTAGGGGTAACGAAAGTTTGATCCCGAAATCTAGGTCACGTGACCAAGATGGCCGCCGCGCCCATATATGGAAAAAAACACACTCAAAAATCTTCTTCTCCAGACCCGGCAGGCCGATTTTCACGAAACTTGATATGTAGCATTTGGGACTCCAGCCCATCATAGTTTGATAAAATGATGACCCTAGGATGACCTTGACCTATTTTACGGCAAGGTCAATTTTGGAAACATAGGCTTTTACATGGGAAAAAGTGAAAACAATGGATATTTTGTAAACTAAATGCAGCCTGAGACCTGAAAAGTGGTAGATGCAAACAACTAATAGAGTAGATGAAGGTATGTGATTAATTTAGGTCAAGGTCAATTTTCGGGAAACAAAGGCAAACATGGAAACATGGGGAAAAGTGACAAGTAGGTCTCAGGTAAGCATTTACAGGACCAATGATCCTATGGTAACTATTGCAGCCATAGACCTGAAACATTACCAAGATGGCGGTCATACCCATTTAGGGGAAAAAAAAAGAAAAAAAATCACTTTGTCCAGTGACTGTACTTGTTGACTCTCAGTTGAGCGATCGTTGCCCTTGGGCTACTTGTTATTGCCTTGTAAAGGTACTGCAGTGCTTGGCTCACATACCAAACCAAATAATTGCGTTCCACTTCTGATGCAACACTTGCCGTTTTCGTCAGAACTCAACGATTAATGGATCATTTTTTCATGATTAAATCATTCATTGTTCGCTTACTATCTGTAAAGTTTCACAACGATTGGTGAACCGAAAGGGTTTAATTTTTAGCTCACCTGAGCCGAAGGCTCACAAGGTGAGCTTATAGTATGGTAGTCGAGCCGTCGTCCGTGCGTCGTCCGTCGTCGTCGTCAACATTTTCAAACGACTTCCCCTCTGAAGCTGCCAAGCCGAATCTTTTCATATTTAACATATAGCATCTACAGGTGGGGGGACGAATATTTGTGTTTTTTTATTTCGATCGGATAAGAACTCTGGTTGCTATGGCAACTTGAAGTTTCCATTGACTTGTATGGAGAAAAAACGTGGAAATTGGCATTTTCCGTTGTCAGGCTGGGGATATTTGAATTTTGTTTTTACATAAATGTTTATTGAGTAGTCCACATTTAAGGCAACTTTTGTAAAAATCACTTTATTCGTTTCGTTGCTATAGCAACATAAAGGGTAAATTTTCGAAAAAAAAAATATTTTAAAATCTTCTTCTCAGAAGCCGTATGGGGGATGAAGCTGAAATTTAGCATACATGCTTATAACATTAGCCTGTACAAAGTTTGTGTTTTTATTGTCTTTGTCCAACTACTTTGGTTGCTATGGTAACTTGAAGTTTCCATTGACTTATAAGGCAAAAGGTGGAAATTTGCAATTTCTGCCGTTTCATTGAGGATATTGAAATTTTGTTTTTACATAAATGTTTATTGAGTAGTACTCCCCGTTTTAGGCAACTTTTGTCAAAATTGCTTTATTCGTTTGGTTGCTATAGCAACGTAAAGGGTAAATTTTCTTCTCAGAAGCTGAAACTTTGCATACATGCTTATGATATTAGCCTCTACAAAGTTTGTGTTTTTTTATTGTCCATGTCCCACTACTTTCCCAGCAGGCACGCAAACATTGATGCAACGTTGTTTCAACATTGAGGCCTAAGGTTGATATAACTTTGAAATATATTTGAATTTGCAATTTGATTCAACGCATTATTGCCAAAGTTGAATCAAAGTTGAACTTTCAATGCCTATTCAATAGTGAGATCTAAATGTTGGGTCAACCTTGAGTTCTCAGTGTTGAATCAGCTGTGAGTCCTCTACATTTAATCAGTTAGCCTCAGCAGTAGGTACTCAATGTTGTATCAACATTGATTCAATGTTGTTTCTACATTTTCTCAATGCTGTGTGTCTGAAGGAGATTCCCATGCCAGCAGGCAAAACATTGAAACTGTATTTAATAAATGTTGATGTGACAAATCAACAAAGATTCAACATAGTTTCAACCCTTAAATCATAATTGATTCAACATAGTTTCAACAATGAATCAACATTGATTTAACATAGTTTCAATGTTGTGTGCCTGAAGGAAGCTATGTACAGCAGGCACATGACATTGAAACAAAGCTGAATCAAAGACAGTGTGCTTTCATCACTGTTGATTCAGCTGTGTTTAAAAACCATGCCGGAATGTGACCCCTGTAAAACGATTAAAGAAATGAACAGACAATAAGTTACTATAGGCATTTTACTTCACAACTAAGTGTTAAGAACTTTGCATGCATTTCAGCTATTGAATGGAAACCAGTCAATTAGGGAAACTTAGGCTTTCACTAGTTAACATGGCTAAAAGTGGAAACATAATGGTTTCTGAAAACTATTGCATCCAGAGACATATGTGAAGTATGTGATTAATTAAGGTCAAGGTCATCTATCGACCTTGGCCAAAGGACATTAAAGTATGTCCTTGTTTATGTCAAAGAGTTTAAGAGTTCCCTTTTCAAAAAAAGTTGAGGACACAAAAGTTTTTATAAACGCAAGATGAGTCACCCCATTAGAAAACCAACAATTTGCATATGCAAAACCAAAGGCGCATATCAGCTTCAGGTTAACTGCAAAGTTGATGATCTTGCCTTTGTTTTCGCAAAACAGATAGACTACAATTCCCCTACTTACTAACCACAAAACTTCATACCACTAAGCACCTTCTGTAACTGCGCAGTCCAATTTGTGTCGGACCTGGTCGGAATCCAAGGTTGTTGGTTTTGACACGAGAAGGCTCAGATGTTGTTTAATTTTTCACTTTGGTGCAGCATTTATTAGCACCTTTATCAATGGCCTGAACACCGCAATTTGCTGCCGGATATCTTTTTGTTTATGTCAGAGAGTTTTACGGTTCCCTTTTCAAAAAAGATGATGACAAGAAGGTTCTAAAAACACTAGATGAGCTGTCTCATGAGAAAACCAACAATTTGCATATTATGGAAAAAAAAAAAAAAAAAAAAAAAAAAAAAAAAATCACCTACTTACTAACTACGAAATTTCATAATTCTAATACTTTCTGTGGCTGCACAGTCCTGTTAGTGTCGGACCTGGTCGGAATCCAAGGTTGTTGGTTATGACACGAGAAGGTTCAGATGTTGCTTAATTTTTCTCCTTAGTGCGGAACTCTGTAGGCTGACCATCGTAGTTTGCTGGTTAATGTCAGAGTTTTACAGTAGTTGAGGACACTTTTCAAAAAAAGATGATGAAAAGAAGGTTCTTAAAAACGCAAGATGAGCTGCCTCATGAGAAAACCAACAATTTTGCATATTAAGAAACTACGGCGCAGATCATTTTGTGGTAACCGCAAAGCAGATCAGTCCCTTGGTATTCACTACAGGGACAGTAAAATTCCCCTACTTATTAACTTATAAAACGTCATACTTCTTAGTGTTTTCTGTGGCTGCGCGAGTCCAGTTTGTGTCGGACCTGGTCGGGATCCAAGGTTGTTGGTTTTGACACGAGAAGGCTCATATGTTGCTTATTTTTCTCCTTTGTACGGCATTTATCTCCACCTTTTCTGTAGGCTGACCATCGTAGTTTGCTGGATATTTCTTTGTTAATGTCACAGTTTTACCGTTCCCTTCTCAAAAGAATTGAGGACACTGTCTGAAAGTGAATAAATGTTAAAACATTTACACTTTTATATTACATAAATGCATATGTTTTGGTCGTTTTAAATTCCTTGCAACAAATTTTTGAGTCATATTTTGACAGTGTCTGGTGTCAAAATGGAGCAATATTGATGATTGACCACAATAATACAGCTTTACGAATACCTCATTTTGAACTGCAGTGATTACTTTTAAAGAGAGGTTATACTTGTCCCAACTTCTTCAGGTAGTGAATATAATATTTCTTTACGTAGCCTGTCTTATTTTTAGACATGTTAGATGAGTACTTTTATTAGTATTTAATACCTGTAATGACTGTATACAAGATAGTTTTCTTGAATCCAATCTTGTCCTCATTATTTGATCTCCCCTCCATGTTAAAATGCGACATCAGAGCATTGGTCATCAGTCTTTGAAAGACAGTGAAAATAACTATTAAACACCACATATTACATGCATTACATGTATTGTACAAAATATGAAAAAAGTTGCTCTTAGATTGTAAACAAGTAGCACTGTGCAATGATCGCTCATCTGAAAGCCACAAGAAGAATTAGGCAATGTTTTAAGAATACTCAAGGCAACTTTGTTATCTTCAACCTTTATCTTAACATAACTTGAACATGTTACTTGGTAAATTTTATCACATGGTAACATGCAGCTAACATTTATGAAATGAATTAGTCCGGATTACATGTTTGTCAAATTTGTCATTTTGGTTTATTTAAAGCTTTAATAAGTCGAGACTGGGAAAGAGCTTCTCACTCAGTTTGACGTGTCAACTTTGTTTGTTGGTCTTTTGGTGATATATACCATTTTCCCTGGTGATAATGATGTTGATTTTATTTATTGAATGGTTGGTGATTTAGAATATTTGTCTCACCTCCCCATGTTTATGGGTATGAGGATTGTTTGTCAACTCACCTCCCCACAATAAACAGGTATGAGGATTGACAAGAAATGTGTGTTTATGTTGCAATGATGGTACATGTTAGTTGAAATTTAATGACATCATTATTCTCATTAAAAGAAAAAAAATTGTCTCACCTCCCCATGTTTATGGGTATGAGGATTGTTTGCCAACTCACCTCCCCACAATAAACAGGTATGAGGATTGACAAGAAATGTGTGTTTATGTTGCAATGATGGTACATGTTAGTTAAAATTTAATGACATCATTATTCTCATTAAAAGAAAAAAAAATGTCTCACCTCCCCATGTTTATGGGTATGAGGATTGTTTGCCAACTCACCTCCCCTCAATAAACAGGTATGAAGATTAACAAAAATAGTGTTATGTTGCAACATTCGGCAAGTGTAATTTTGAATGAAACGTTGAGCTCTGTTACAGCAGTAATTTCTTAAGATTGAATCGTGGTTAGCTGGTTAGGGGTCCGAGCTTGCTAGATGCAGGGTTGTTCAGTTTAGCCCGTCTCAGTAGTAAGAATTTTAAAAACCAGCAATATATGAAAACACCACTGGATAAAATTAATGAATAATCCACATTTATTGCTGTTTAACTGCTCCTTAATAGCCAAGCGTGTTGCAACAACAAAACAGGCAATTTTGTGTTAACGCGTATTACGTGATATTTGAAAATACCGTACTCAGACCTGAGGGAATATTGAGACATCAATGTTGATTCAACTTTGAAATGAATGTTGATTCAACTTTGGGCTGTCAATTTTGATTCAGTGTTGAAAACTCAATGTTGATTCAACGCTATTTTGTTTTGCTCGTCGTTTTTGCTACACACGTAGAAGAAACGCCAATTTTATTACGTATAGGCTACGTTACATTCACATTTTAGAAATACAATATTTATCTCACATCACATGCCTTAAATAAACGTATGCTTATCTTGTAGGGCATATTTTTGAATTACATATATGTAGATCAGTAGATTTTATCATTCTATGGATGTTGGCGCCTTTTGCGATAGCTATAGGTCAAATAGCTTGACCGTTTAATAGACATGCATTTTGCGGTATCATATATTATTGTACATTCTGATTATTTATAAAAGATAAACGTCTTACCTTGAAATTCGAATTTATACAGATCTTTCCAGAATCTGATGTTGTCTTAGCACTGTGTGGTTGTCAAAAGACCGCGAATATCTGAGCAGAATACGCATGCGTTTCAATTATGAAAACAATGCCGTATAGTCCTCAAATAAACGCACTTGAATTTTTGAGGATGGTCAGATGACATTAACCTTCTTCGTTTTTTGTTTCAGTACAAAATATACATAGAAGGTACTCACAAGGACTGTCTGGTTCAGGTGGCTCTAACGAATACCCACCATGTATGTTTTCAATCAGAAATACAGAAAATAATAAATATATCAACTTTTGCAAAACATAAAGTACGGTAATATATATAGGAGTGTTATTCTGATGTGTATCAAAGATATCATGTTTCAGAGAAAAAACAGAACTCTTTAGAAATTAATGAGTAATCATGCCACGGTAAAACACTTTGTTGCAAACAGCGAAGAAAGCCTGCACAATAAACTTTTATCGTGTTTATTCAAGAGAAATGCTCGGCGAACGGTACATAAACTTTCTTGATCGACAGTCTACGCTAGCATATCATTTATATGTACGCTATAGAGTCAGAAAAAAGTCCGAGAAACATTATTTCGTGCGTTGACCTTATCGATTCCACTGCCAGCCTGAAAATAAGTTACAAGCATGGTGTTTGCGTCAATTGAATGCAATAAACTATAGAAATGAAGATATAAACTTTCGTTTTTTTTTTTAGTGAACGACATTTTCGAAATGTCACCTGTATAACCAGTAAAGAAGTACAAGTAGGCTAAGATCAGGAAAAGGCGCAATCAGAAAAAGACTCCCACTCCAAAAAATCCGGATGGATCTAAGATTAGTCTTCACGGACTTACTTAGTCTTCGCTGCGTGTTTTACTTGTATTCTCCGACAAATTATAATTTAATGACTTTCCCTCGAGCTCGTCCAATTCGGTAATTTTGTAAAGTGATGATAAAATGTAGATGTTTCATTGTTTACCCAACATCTCTTAGAAAGCCATCTAGAACGTTTCTTCAACCGTCAGATATATGTGATATATTTATCAACCTTGATTAAATATTATCAAGTTAATGTTGTTTCACCGTTGTCAATTCTAATGCTGAGTAAAGGTTGACATTCGGTTGAGCAAGGTTGATCAACATATCAACCATTTATTAACCGGATGTCAATGTTGAATCAACGTTGTGTGCCTGCTGGGTTGGTTGCTATGGCAACTTAAAGTTTCCATTGACTTATAAGACGAAAAGCGGAAAATTGCAATTTCTGCTATTTCGCTTGAAATATTTGAGTTTTGATTCTTGGAAGTAACTGTGACAAGGACATCCATAACATCTCGGATGAGATCGAATTTCGACCAGATCCGACCTCTGACTGCAGAGTTATCTGCCCTTGAGTGTTTGAAAAATCAATATTTTGTGTTGTGGCCACTCTAGCATCTTTGTTTTTCAGTGGATCTTCTTCATTCTTGCAGGTAACAAGGATAACTACAATATCTCGGATGAGATCAAATTTAGGCCAGATCCGACCTCTGACTGCGGAGTTAGCTGTCCTTGAGTGTTTGAAAAATCAATATTTTGTGTTGTGACCACTCTAGCATCTTTGTTTTTCAGTGGATCTTCTTCATTCTTGCAGGTAACAAGGATATTTACAATATCTCGGATGAGTTCGAATTTCGACCAGATCCGACCTCTGACTGCGGAGTTAGCTGCCCTTTAGTGTTTGAAAAATCAATATTTTGTGTTGTGGCCACTCTAGCATCTTTGTTTTTCAGTGGATCTTCTTCATTCTTGCAGGTAACAAGGATAACTACAATATCTCGGCTGAGTTTGAATTTAGGCCAGATCCGACCTCTGACTGCGGAGTTAGCTGCCCTTTAGTGTTTGAAAAATCAATATTTTGTATTGTGGCCACTCTAGAGCCTTCAATTTTGATCGGATCTTCTTCATTCTTGGAAGTAACAAGGATAACCATAACATCTTGGATGAGTTTGAATTTGAGCCAGATTCGACCCTGGACTGCGGAGTTAGCTGCCCTTGAATGTTTGAAAAATCAATTTTTAATGTTGTGGCCACTCAAGCGTCTTCAATTTTGATCAGATCTTAAAAAAAAAAAAATTGTCCAGTGACTGTACTTGTTGACTCTCAGGTGAGCGATCGTTGCCCTTGGGCTACTTGTTACTTTATCTTACATGATCCCAAAATGAAAAGTCACAAAATACCCACCCGGGCGGAAAATGCACATTGTAAATTGCGAAATGGTATCACAGCTGCTGTTATTATGGTAATGTATGAGCCGCCCCATGGGAAAACCAACTATCTGCATAGGCGAAAACAAAGCCGCAGATCAGCTTCGCGGTAACCGCGAAGCTGATCAGCGCCTTTGTTTTCGCTACTCAGATAGTACAATTCCTCCTCTACTTAACTCCAAAATTTCATGCTTCTAGCCTGCTTCTGTAGCTGTACAGGCCGGTTTGTGTCAAACCTGTTCGGAAACCACATTGCTGGTTTTCCCACGAGGTGGCTCGTATGACATGGCACCCACCAAATATGCGGTTAGACCTCCGTGAGTGCCATATTTAAGTGGAGGATGGACAAAACATTTCCATCAAACGGCAGCGTGCTCAATGAAAAATTTAATATGTGACCACTCATCTGTTCCTCGCAGGATATAAGCAAAGAACGTATTACAAACACTGTATGCATGAGATAAAATGTCCAGATGAGTAATTCTACCGCTTTCATCAGTAATGGAAACAATGGAAGGCTTTTATAATTTTATTTAGCTGAAAACGAGACTCCTACACAGTAACTGATGTGAAACCAACCCGCCGATAAGCCAGATCGCGTGGATATTTTGTGACTTTTTAGTTTTGAGTATTGTTAGGTTATCAACAAATTAAAGAATTCCTGGTATACCAATTGCTACGAAATTTACAGATAGTAAGCACAAATGATAAAACTAGACGTGTTGAAAGTTTCATAAAAAAAAAATCATCTATATTTGAGCTATTACAAAATGGTAAGTGTTGCGTTAGAAGTGAAACACCTGTACGCTTCATACCTTACATTCGTCCGAAGAGTCGCCACAATTGTTGAAGTCGTCACATTCCAGTGATGACGCAATACATCGACCGTTGGCACAACGGAATTCACCGAGATGGCAACTGGGGGCTACAAGACAAAAAACAATTTAAGGAAAGAACAGGGGCAATGAAAGCGCTCACTGGATTTTATCTGAATAGTTTCAAAGAGATCATCTGACTACTTGGAGCTAAAGAAACTTGCAGAAAATTACTTTGTAGATACCATTCCTTTGGGCCAAGATTACTTGCCATTGTGACATAGCAATTAAAATGATTCTTTTCATATTATGTTACTAAATCATATTCCACATTAACATCGATAGTAAAACTGTTACATGTTTTAAAGAAAATTTGTGAGCATGCAAAAACGAAATTAAAATGGAATGTGGTTCGGGATACATTAAACCTTCATGGAATGCAGTGAAGACAATTTCAAAGCCATCCTCCTGCCTGTACACGTCGCTTTGAAAATACACTGTCAATGTGTTACCACTAGTCACATAGCTGCCTACTGGTGGTTTGTGGCCACAAAGCCTGGTCTTCAGTCCTAAAACAGAATGCACGTTCGTCATTGAGCAAGCAAACACTGTATTCATCAAAGTCCTGTATGCGAGCATAAAGAATACCACGTGCATTTACACGCCCCTTACTGAGCCGCCTCATGAGAAAACCAACAATCTGCATATGCGAAAACAAAGACGCAGATTAGCTTCGGCAATCGCGGTAACCGCGAAACTGATCAGCGTCTTTGTTTTCGCTTCATGGATAGTACAATCCCTCTTCTACTTATATCCAAAATTTCAAGCATCTAGTATTTTTCTGTGCTTGTACAGGTCGGTTTGTGTCGGACCTGTTCGGAAACCACATTGTTGGTTTTCCCACCAGGTGGCTCAATTATCGACATTGAAGGATAGGGGTTTGTTTGCTAGATCCTCCGCCAGGCCGATCTTGCAAACAGATACTGTTGCATTGAAGACTCAACAAAATGACCACAGCAAGACTCAGTATGTAATGAAAGTGCGATAATCTTAACAAGGATAGCTTTTAAAAAATCTAGAAGCGGCTCGTTTAGCATTTTGTATTCCCAGATAGCAAATATCATTGGGCCAATATTGCATATTGATTGGGTAATTGGCGTTTGGTTGCGGTCGCATGTACATGATTGGGCCAATGTTGGTGTAGTAGTGCATTCACATGAAATATTTGCCGACGTTGGCCCAATTTTGGCAAACGATCTGTTACTGCAACGGATCATGAAAGTGATTTTCTTTCACAGAAACAAGAGTGGCCCAATATTTGTTAGCCATTGTAATAAACGATGCACTTATACCCAGCAGGCACACAACGTTCGTTGATGTTGTGTGCCAGCTGGGATAGAAAAAGTTTTTTTTTAATAATTAAGCAGTTTATATGACACTAATGCATAATAGTTTAAGTTCGACTTGACATATATTTAAGGAAAGTGTTAACTATAGTGACCCTGTATGACAAGGCTCCGATACAAACGAGCCTAAGAAAATAAATATAAACTTGATGTGTACACTTTCCGTTGGCCGATGGTTGGCATATCATTGGCCGATTCATATATGATTAAATACTGACCGGTGGTAATTAATTTGTAGTCGATTAATTGTCTTTAAATCTTATTCAATAAAGAGACTTAATAAACAGTCCAGTTTCCTCATACTTTCAATTTATATATCAATCATAAAAAATTATTATGATTTATATGCAAATCAACATCAATGATTTTAAAACCATTATCTTCATTAGCAGTTACTTCCTTGACCAGGCCATTTAAATTTACTCTATATCTATTCTGTAAATATTTAGTATTAAAGCAATGGGAGCAAAACTGAAGTTAACATCTTTTCACTGTAACATCATAATATTGTGGTTTATTATTTGCTTCGCTGCTCCAGCCAGAGTACAAGAGCAAATCAGTTGTCATAGCAACGAGAAAATTTCTCAGGCATGTGAGAATTATTAACAGGTGTTTCGCATGAAGTTCTAGAGAAGTCAGTTTTGCATGTTAAGAAACAGACACTCTGAGGTTTAGAAGGTAAGTTTTATTTATTATTTTGCATTACTTATTAAGCTCATTTCTCCATCTTATTTAAGGCAGATGCGAAAATATAATTGATTTCATATTATGTACTTCATTGTTTTATATACTTCGTTGCAACAAAGAGGTTTTAGTTTTAACATGTATTTCTTCAACAGCTATTCCTTTATGAGCTAAAATACGTGCGTTAAAATGTTGCATAAGTGAGGCTAGTTTATGTTTTTATACAAGGTACTGTATTTATTCGTTTGTTTTCTGAAGACCAGTCGTCAAAGTATACAGCACAGAGAAAACGAAAAATGAAGAGTTTACCTTCTCCAAAGAGAAGAGACCAAGATCGACTGTCACCATGGTGCTGCAGATCAAGAAACTGTACCGAGTGGACATATGCAATAGAAATACATCGTCGATAGCTTGTAATGAGCACATTCAAACAGTGATGGGCCAACAATAAATGCAAAACCTCAGCCATGATTGGCCCAATGTCGAGCCAATGTTATGGGCCAAAGATGGGCCGATGAGCAAACGCTACGTTGGCCCATTCAAGATTTACAACCATGGGCCAATCGTGCGGCGTCCGATGGGCCAATGGAGGGCCAATGTATACGTGCTATCTGGGTTATTACCACACCATTTTGGAAATCTATACATTTTTTAAACAAATAAACTTGTATGCTAGTGGTTTCTGAGAAAACAAATTTGTTATTTTGATGTGCATGAGTTCAAGATTACTCTCACACTGATCTCATGAGAATTAGTCGTAAAGTAAATGTGTGTGTGTGTGTGTGTGTGTGTGTGTGTGTGTGTGTGTGTGTGTGTGTGTGTGAGAGAGAGAGAGAGAGAGAGAGAGAGAGAGAGAGATATTCCGTTACACTTTTATAGGCTAGAAACGGCTATGTGTGCATAAACATAATGGAGAACTGGGATAAAAAAATATGTTGATTTCCGACCCACACTAATCAGTCATTAAGTAGGCATAAGCCACAGTACTGCTTGCAATGAAATAGCTATAGAAATTAGAGGTGTTTCGGAGGCGAACAGACACGGCCCAATGTATGGAAGTCGTGTACATGGTTTACTTGGTGTGAATTGTGTCAGTGAAAGTGGGGTCCCTTTGATCACGGTGCGAGACCTTCTGCTTGCGGTTTGCCAGATGGTTTTTCTTGTGGACCTCCCGTTTTCGTACCACCCACTTATATGAGCTGAAATTATCTTAAAAGGGACATAAAATTGAATTAAAAAAAGAAAAAAAAGGCCGAGTGGACTTGGTTAGACGGAAATGTAAAAAGGCAGAGATGACCTGCTTCCTGGATTTCCTGTTCGGTAATTAGTCGACCCTTACGGCCCCGATATTAGCATACGCAAAATGGTCTACATCCGAACTTTGCTTAAAAGAAAAATGATGATTGGCTGGATTTCATTAAACCAATCACTGCTAACGTTTAAAACATCACATGTTTTCGGCTTACCGGATGACTAATTAGTGTAGATCGGAAACCAACCTGTGTAGTCATGCGGAGTGTTCGGTATTTTTCGTAGGTTCCCAGCCAAAATCCTATCGTATATTCGGCTCGTCGAGACGAGCCGAAATAAAATCTAGCAAGCAGTCTCGATCGTGGTGACTGCTTATCATAGCGCATCTAGGTTTAGATCGTAGATACCCTGACGAGGGGTACAGAAACTATAGGAACTCTATATGGCTGACTTTTAGTCCATCACATCGGTCCTATGGGTCTGTTTCTGGTAGTGTGGCTGCAGGTCAAAATTCAGAACTCTGTCACTGCAAAATGGTTTTCTGCACATCGACATATTGATTGTAATCGTGTTCCCTTTAGTATTGGCATTGATTCCATAACATCAGAAATTTTGGTCAATGCCTTGAGTGACACATACACACACTGGTCAAGCGTTCATAACAAGAAACGGCATTCATGTAAAGGAAACGAAACTGAAACGTATGAGAATCGAAATTAATGACAAACCAGAGAGCTGAAATCTAGAGCATAACAAACGGCTGCTGACCTTTTCATTGGTTTCTTTTTAAAGAAGCCAACTTGTTTTATTCAGCAGCCACCCACTCTCAGATATCGTTCAATCCCGCAACCCACTTTTTGTATCATGTTAAAATTGGAGTTAACAATTTGCAGGATTTCCATCATGGTTCTATATTTTTACGAGAGAACATCTCACCAATGTAAAGTCTAGGCTTGCGCATAGCCCTTTCAAGACGAATGCGTTGACAATAAGCGAAGCTACAAAGTATAGCTCAAGAATACTATGAAAAATAAAATATTAGTTGGTCCGCAACTTAAATGGACAAGGAAATATCATCACAGCATTAAATGATTAAGTTGGCCTGTCCAAAAATGGACAGAACCATTATCATTACGAAAACATGCCCATGCAATATACAGAAAATGTTTGAGCTTTAAAAATTAAAAAAAAATAGCTGAATTTTTTTGATATTTTTTTATTTTTGCTCAAAACAAAGATTGTGGGTACACGTTAGAACCGCCTCACCGAGGCGGTTCTAACGAGTACCCACAATCTATATTTTGGAGCAAAAATAAGAAAAATGGGTATACCCCATGTTTTCGTGATGATTGCTTCTCGCTAGGTCCCATTTATGTCGATATTGTATGGTCTTGAAAACACCTTGAAAGCATTAACATGCAAAATACAGTATTCTCGTGTTCATGTGTTTTATTTTAGCAAACTAATACACACAATTCAACATTTATTATGAAATCATATGTTGGTGAACTAAGAAAATAAAAACCCTTCGCCACTTCAAGACTTGCCTTGTAAACTCGAGTTCATGAGTTCAACCCCGGGAGTACCCAGTCTTTTTAAAGAGATTTAAACCAGGATTCCATCTCTTTATGACCTTAGCTGTTGATTGAACCCAAACTCAACAATAAGTTAAAGCTCGTTCAGTTTTAGGCCTACCTGCTACAATAGGCGATGATTTTGTTGGCCCATCGAAAAACTGGGCAAAATCGTCATCACAGTGTACTTCTAACTCAATGTCCATCTCCCTGAACACGATAACCAATCGCTGCTCTTCTGGTGCTATAATAGTCACGTGACAGCTAAAAGTGCTCCTGTACTTAGATCTGCGCGTGACCGCGAGGCGCCCGGCGGGAATATTGCCATCGTCCATAACTATAGTACCACCGCACTCCTCCTCAAGATAAACTGAAATATTTAATTATCAAATCAATGTTGTAGGTAATGAACAAGAACTTCTTTCGATGCGTTGTAACTGGCCGTTCAAAAGGAATCCCCGTGGCCCAGTTGTTAAGCCCGGGACTGGAAATACGAACCATGTTAGCTTTAAGTACTTTTTACCACCGGCTGAGTCTTCGAAAACTTGAGCAAACTGGCACCTGCAATGACTAAATGACTCCTTTCAGCAACAAAACATAATCACACTGGTCATAGTAAACGTATAGGCAACATCTGAAACGCACAGGCACTCGTTTTTGGACGCACAGGGCTACCTCATAAAATGGCGGATATTTGACAGGTGAAAAAGTATGATACATACTTTCTAACTGTTTAACCCTTGTTCAACGATTGTAAAATCTGACACATGCCTTAAAGTACCCCCTATTCATTTCCCTTTACAGCGGTAGTAAATTTAAGTCAATTTGTTTCGAAATGAAAAAATAGACCCAAATTCACTTTTTCAGGTAACGGTATTTTGTAGGACAATTCCCTTTTATTACCGATTTATCCCTCAAATACATGGTCGAAGCGCTTGTTCTGCCAAGAACATCGAAAGCCAAGATAATGACGTCGAAAGACAAGCACCCAAATAATGTCACAACTTTTTAGGAAAAGATATTCAAGAATTTCATTTACAACGCACATCGTTGAACAATGGTAAAACAGTAAGTATGTATCATACCTTTTTCAACTTACCTGTCAAATATCCGCCATTTTATGAGGTAGCCTGTGCGTCCTAAAACGAGTGCGTGTGCGTTTTAGATGTTGCCTATGCGTTTACTATGACCAGTGTGATAATGGCGCATGTCAAACTATTTCGAAAGGGTTGTTCAAGGGAATTAAGCGACTATTCAGAAAACGAGTTTACCACATACTGGCAGGTCACAAGACGCCAATAGTACCGATCACATTACCTGCGAGCGTTAAGAGACATTGCAACTCAGGAGACATATAGTAAAATGGTTCAATTTGAGTGTCAACTGGTAATTTATTCATGCTAACATTTACAACTTTGAAGAGATCATTGATGTGATAATATTAACAATGACTTTAAAAGTTGCTCAGAAGAAGAAATATACTTACACCTTTGAAGAGCATATATTTGCGATGGTATTGAAATAGCTATAAAACACATTAACAAAGTGGCCATATTCCATAAAGAACTTTGAATCACTTTTTTTTTTTATTAATGAATATATAACAAATATTCTGTAAAACGCATGTCAAATACGACAAAAATGATGAGCGTGATAGCTAGCACATTCACGCAGCATCAACGGACCCACACGAATATCTTCATTTTTGACAAAATGTCAAAATTCCTATTAGATGAGACTCGCATTGAGAAAACCTGTGCGTAAGGTAAAATATTTTTTTTTTATATCTATTTATTTATTGCTACACAGAGAGTACAGTCCTTTCGAGGGTAATCCTCTGGTATTGTTTCAGACTTGCGACTTGAAATCCCAAAAGCTCAGCCTGAGATTTTATCTGAACATGACATACTGCGCATGCTAGTTTGATTGTCTAAATCTGTTTCTGTTTGTTATATTTTAAATTCAGATTTCTCTTAACGTTGCCCACTTATATTTTTTCGACTTCTCATTTTGGACAACTAACGACATTTTGTCTTTTCTTGGATTTACTAATTTATCATAATCATGTATGCTGGATAAAGATACACTTTATTTATTAGGCTGAGTTGGTTGTTATAGGTAGGAGAAGTGTTTGCGTTGACTTGATGACAATTCTTTTTTTTTTTTTTTTTTTTTTTTCTTGCATACCTCTCTCTAGTATATCGCTACTCGGATAGTACAGTTCCTCTTCTACTTTAATCCGAAATTTCAAGCTTAGAGCTAGTTCTTTTCTGTGACTGTACAGGTCGGTTTGTGTCGGACCTGGCCGGAAACCACATTGTTGGTTTTCATATTTATAATAAACCAGGGAACACCATAGTTATTACTTACTGACCGTTCCAGGTGAATTGAGCCTGTGCGTGAGAAAACCAACAATTTGGGTTCTGACCAGGTCCGACACAAACCAGCCTGTGCAGTCACAGAAGATGGTTAGAGGTTGGAAATGTTGGATTTAGATCCGTGTAGCGAAAACAAAGGCGCTGATCAGCTTCACAATTACTGCGAAGCTGATCTGCGCCTTTGTTTTCGCCTATGCACATTGCTGGTTTTCCCATGCAATGGCTCAAATATGAAGTGTCTCTAAATGTTTCCTGGTTTGATCCAGTTTCAGTATAGCTTGCATTTTCTTTAATAACTTTTCAGAATTGTGAGCATTACAAAAGTCAGTGTGTCATTCGGAAAACTCTGTGGTCTGGAAACGAAATGGAATCAAGCTTGACACCAAGCTGAAAGTGCACAATGCTGTAGCACTGCCAACCCTCTTGTCTGCATGTGATACCTGGACAGTATACCAGCGTCATGCAAAGAGACACATCATTCAGCTGTTTCAGAAAGCTGTTAAAAATCAAGTCGCCTGACAAGAAGTCCTGAAGAAGGCAGGGATGCAAAGCATGCATGCAGTCTTAAAGCTAGCACAGCTAGGATAGACTTGCCATGCTCTAAGAATGCCCAGGATGAGTAACTCCCAAAGAGTTTTCTATGGAGAATGTATACAGGAGGAAAAGCGTTCTGAAGAAACGCTACGTGTACAAAGACACACTCAAAGCCTCTCTAAGTATTTCGTACCATTATACATACCATTAGGGTCTTGGGACATAGCAGCGATCAAAGTGGCTTGGTCCTAGACTAGCCACTAGTCTCCATATCATTACTTTTTTATTTATTTTAATGCAATTTTAAAATAATTGAAATTCATTATTTGCTCTGCCTTTAAGATAGAAATTTTTCTGACTGGCTGAAGATATGGTTGTTGATGTTAAGACAAGGGATAGCACTAGCAGAATGGTATCAAAATGAAGAAACCAAGATATACAGTAATGCAAGGATTTACAAATACATGTACATCAAGGTCTATGAGCTAGACTAGCTAGGTCCCATCAACAAAGGAGCAGCTCGCTATGAAGAAAAGAGAATCTGTGATGGTAAAAGAAAGCACAGGGAACGCAAAGCCAAGACCAATGGACCACCAGCAGATTCTTTTACTACTTGCAACCGACAGTTTATAGCCATAATTGGCCTTCCAATATTCAAGAAATATTAACGATCGTTACTGAGAGACGAACGGCCAATACCATTTAGTTTGGGGGCCACCTTTTGTGAGAGAGCAGCTGACTCGGCTGATTTGTTGCTTTCTCTCTATCATTACTTACTCTGTTAGTTTACTTTTATCTCTAATTTTGGATTTTCTGACTTGGGTATGACTGCTCCAGTTCCTTTCTGACCATTGTTTATTTCTGATTCCTGCCAATCCGTCAATGGAAACACCAAATGAAGCGCGTCCATTCCCTTCGGTAACAGGCATGTATGTTTGTTTTCTGTAATTTTTAACTGTTAATTAAGATGAATGTAAAAGCCTCAGGCCAAAATGATGATATAAACTATTTTATTGTGTAAAAAGTATGGGGATTTACCTTGAGCAAGCATACTGAGTCAGACGTAATATTAGCTTAAAGTTTAAATGTCGTCTTGCGGGGATAATACCGTAACATGCAAGTTCCAAATTTGCAAAAACTTGTAATCACTTGTTGTCCTTAGATTTATTTCAGCACACTTTTCTCTTTTCTGCAGGTTTTTTTTTTTTTTTACATTTCTCGGTGGTAGATTCTCGTTCTGACATAAATTGTACTGACATGCTGTTTTGGTCTTCATTGTTGCGTTTTTGTTGAATTTTGCTTGGCACATTCGACATATAACGAACTACGAAAAATTCGGTCATACAAAATCACTACAATGTACGTATCGTTCGAATGTGAAAGACATAAAATAAAAAAAAAAAACAACAAATGTTTCAGTTTATGAAGGACATGGAAATATATCTAAATAATGACATATCACGCCCCAGTTGCTTTCATACATCCTTGTATAAAGACAGAATGAGCAGAGTTATGAATGAAAAGACATGTGTTGCGTTTATTTTGGGCGTAACCATGCAGGCTGATCCATGACAGTTATGCAATACAAAACATCTGATTTTTTTCTAGTTTCAAAATCGATTTTAAGAGTCTTTGATACAGCGAACTAAGAGGTTTATTTCTGCATCTAACTTTGTCTTGAAACCCTGCGACGCGACCGAAAAGGTGAAAACCACGTTTTCATCGATATTGAGTCACGAACGGAATTCACTATATTTCAGAACACTTGTGATAACTGATGGGAAAATGAACAAGAGGACAGGAACTGATATTCATAGTGACAAAGACCTCAGTCACATAGCCAGAAAGTTTTCCTCATACAGAACAGATGTTGCCGAAAAGAAACGACAACTTGACTGGGATTTTAAGCAAATTGCCAATAAAGTTACAAGAGCAAGAAAGGAAATGGTCGACGACATAAAGAGAATAGAAAGCGCTACTCTAAAGATATTGGAAAAAGAGAAAGATTTGGCTATGAAGAGAATCAACGACGTCTCAAAGATGATGGAGAAAATTTATAAAAGGTAACACACAGTTTATATTCTGTGGGAAAAAATATTCAGACGTTATAGGTAATAATTTGTTATGGTTGACGAAACAAGTGCATAATGTAACTTTATTTATCATTAAATTCATTCAGGAAGAGTGAATACATTCAAGATGCATTACAAGTAAAATATAATGACTAAAATCGTGGTTAAATTAAAACACATAATCTCTGTGCACTCGTCCTCTGTGGGGGTATTGACTTAAAAAGGTAGTTAGAACAATATAAACAATCGCTTCTCTAATTAGCGTCTGTATATAATGCTACTAAAATCAGTTACGAGTACCATTGGATTAAATTTATTAATTAAATGTTCATTTCTAATTTTTGACCGAGGGCTCCTAGCCAAGAGAATTTATTTTAAATTCTATATTATGCCTGCTTTTGCGATCATTCTGTCTACTTATTTTATCATTCACTTATTTCAGCATGCAAATTCGGTGCGCAGTTTGTGTACGCTATTTATCATTCACTTATTTCAGCATGCAAGTTCGGTGCGCAGAGCTGATGGAACAGTCAGGTGTTCGAGGTGCAGATAAAATGAAGCAGACCGACCTCAAAGGACTGCAAGAAATTATGTCATTCATGATAAACGAAATAAACACTTTTGGAGTTGTATTCAAACCATCTAGACACGTAGAAACTATCAAAGCATCTCTTGAAGGCGCAGATGCTATTGGATACATCAAAATAACTAACACACCATACATTAAGTCAGATCGTCCTCCTGTTGGACTAGATGACTTAGGGTCACTTATTGGCGAGGCTACTTGTTTGAGGCGCTCGATGTCTCAGCCGAATATATCACTTTCTGGGAAAAAGTCCATGCAATCATTTGGAATAACTGACACAGGTGTTGCAAAAAGGGTTGAATCAAGACCAATCAAAAAGGGAAACGTCTCTCTTAATCATCGCCTAACAAAAGATTCAAATGAATTCACGACGGTTAGATCTAGTAATAAAACAACAGAAAATGAAAATAAAAAAGCAACGCATGGTACATCGAGTGAGAAAAGGACGACAGCAAAAGTTCAACCAAACGTCGGGTATGTTAGCCCAATTCAACTCCCTGCATCTTCGTCAGGATATGGTAATGATATAAGCACAGAAACAAACCAGAGACAGCAAATTGCCACCCGGCTTAGAGAAATGGCGCATTCTCAGAGGGATGTCAATATTCCAAGGAGCAGTGTTACCCCTTCCTGTAGTGCAGGCATAAATCGGGGATCAACTGGGCCACACCGGACTTTGGCGGATGGAGATAACATTGATACTGAACAAAGATATCCTCCTAATGAAGCTGTTCGTAACCCACTTGATCAAACTGAATCAGACAACATTGACAATATACATGAACTTGATTTGGAGACGTTGCTGCGAACAAGAAGTCAAATAGGCAGTACTTTTCCAAGGAGAATAAATAACTCAAACGTCCAAGATATTGGCGAAAGTGCAACAGGCTACATTGAGGGCCGTGGTAATAACACAAATTTTGGACAAACTGATGAAAATGCAAGTTGCAGCGAGGCTTGTGGCAATGTAGAGACGCGCGCAGAGCCAGAAAGTGTAAATGAAGACGGCAGTCAGACACACTCATCGGATAACGAAACAACTGAACCTAGTAATGCTTCTGACGTAAGCATAACACAAGTTAAGCAAGTACACACAGAACAAGAAAGAGACGATGGTGATAACAGTGAGGAGACAACCGATCAGAACGTCACAGAACTACAGGGGACTGATATCATGACGCTTAAAAGCATAAACATACAAAGCGATGCAAGCATCACACAAGTGAAAGCGGCGGTTACAGGACGACCCAGAGAACAGACACATGTAGGAGTAGCGAATTATAAAAGGTTCACAAGCTCACAGATGCCTCAAGGCGATAATTGGTCATTTTTGTCAGACTCTATTCCAGTGGATAGTTTAGAGGGATCTACAAGTGAGCGTGATATTCTTATACGTCGTTCTTCCAGTGAGGACTCCGATTCTTCTGTTGCGTGAAATTATTCTTCAATTATTTGGGAACAATTTTATCAAGGAGCTTTCTAAATTGAGCATGTGCGTGAGAAAACCAACAATTTGGGTTTCGACCGGGTCCGACACAAAATGGGCTGTACAGTCACAGAAGATGGTCAGATGCTGGAAATTTTGGATTTAGAAAGTAGATGAGTAGTACTATCCGTGTAGCGAAAACAAAGGCACTGATCAGCTTCGCAGTACTGCGAAGTCGATCTGTGCCTTTGTTTCCGCCTATGCAGATTGTTGGTTTTCCCATGCAGCGGCTCAATTATATTTGAATCTTTGTTAATGTGGCACAAATATATGTCCAAAACACTTTGATGAAAATGGAAAAGAAGTACATGCACCGATTTTAATAAAGCTAACAAATGTAAAATATGACATTAACTAGTGTCATTTAAACTCTGATGTAAAAATAGCATTAACCAGTCTGTCTTGTGATGTCAAATATTTCATTTAAATCAAGTCCACTAATTTTGAAAAAATGTTCTTTTTTTCGATTAACCAAATCATAAGAAAACATGCAGTGTAGTTTGTTTTGTTGAAACGTACAGAACGAGTGTTACCCATAATTTCAAGTTTTCAACCATGCTATGCATTTTCGGTTGACATTCTTTTAAATGACATGTTTATTCAAAGCAAGATCCAAGTTCAACGTAAATAATACCCGAAGTAAGCATTGTTTTGTTCATATCAATTATGCTTATTGAAATGGTGTAAGGAGATATGCTAGATAGGTTATGTGACTGAATACCGTATCTTTGCTCAATCCTATATAAATAGAAAAAAATACAATGAGACAATGAGCTATTTAACTTGGGAGTTGTTGAAGGATTTTTGGTGTTCTTCAATGGTATTTATATTAACCAAACTATTCTCTCTTTTATTTTCATTTGCATTTGTGCTGTGCAAGTATAGTATAGTCGTTATAAAATCAAACTATTACTGGTAGCATTGCAGTTGTCTTGTTCAACCTTAGTGCATTTCGAATTGTGTTTTGTGCATTTTCTGTACAATACGAATGGTAGTAAAGTTAAGACTGTTAGCTTACAAGAAATTAAAAGCTTTGTATATATGTATGTACTGTGTTATTTCGTTAACCTTTCTTTAGCTATGCAAGTTTTGCCCTGTCCTTCCAGCATTTTAAAGAGAAATGGCATCCACTCCTAGATTTAGACGGACTGATACAAACTGGCTTCGTTCTGAAATTGTCTCAGAATTTAACAAACTGGCAGAGGCGTTGAACAGTAAGCTAAGGGAAGCTGAAAACAGTAGAGAGAAACTGCAAGAATCGTTCGAAAATGTGGTGTCAGAAGTGGGATCCATGAAAAAGGGGCTGATGGCTGATATTCAACGACTCCATGACGAAACGATAAGAATGGCAGACAGTCTAAGACGGAAAAGGGAAGAAAAGATTGCCTTGTATAGAGGTGATTTGGAGCTCAGAATTAAAAGGTATGGGCTAAAAGGAATCATTAGTACTGAATTTCATACCATACAATAAATTTCGTTTCCTTTATTTTGGGTTTTCTTTATATCGAAGCCAAACACCAATACATAGGTACTTCATGTTACTCACAATAAATGAAACATCGAGAGACTAGAAACACTAAACCAATAATTCAGCCCGGCAACAAAATTGTTTATAAGAAAGAAATGGTTCAGCCATAATACTTTCGATATGGTTGTTCTTTTCCAGCGTCAATGCGTCTGTGGACAGACTTACTCAAAACAAGTCTACCTTCCTGGCTCAAAGAGAAATGGAATATCTGCAGACAGCACAGAACGAAACTGCAATGGTTCAACCAATGGAAACATGTACGCTGACCTTCAAGAGGACAAACATGCTTGTGAGTTTAATGAGACAGTTGTATAACTTCGGAACAATATGCGTTGTGAAAGATGGAAACGAGATTCTCGATAAATCTGACGCGATTGATAAGTTTGTACCACCAGATCCACAAGCTTTGATTGATGATTATATTAAAACATCTGTTTCGAATGTAAATGGTGACGGAGTAGAATCTTCATTAGAAGCTAGCGTCAAACCAGACCTGAGGGAGTCCGTGGTTGCCAGTTTTCCCGTTCCAAAATCTGACAGCGGCTATCGCACTATCACATGGGAAGGCAAATTTCGCCTGGAACTGAGTGACAAGCATAAAGTTACTGAAGCTTGCTGTGTAAATGGTATAGCTGTTCTAGACAATAAGTTTATAGCCGTTTGTGATAGTCCACATGATTGTATACAATTATTCAATGGCAATCACGAGTTGCTTGAAGAAATTGACTGCAAGAAACCACGTGGTATCTGCACAGTTTCTAAAGAAGCGTTTGCTGTGAGCATATACGAGGAGCCAATTATAAGAATTCTATCCTGTGAACATTCGAAATTCTCATGGACAAATGATATAAAAGTTCCACGTAAAACCTGGATACGAGACATTAAACAAGTAGGCAAATGTCTGTTCCTTCTCTGTGATGATGGTGATATTCATCGCACAAATCTCAAAGGTAAAGGGGAAGCCGTGTTCCAAACAGGACTTGGTAAGCACCAGTGTCGCCATCTCTGTGTTAGCAAAGATGCAAATCGATTTTACGTTTCTAGCGAAGATGCTGTGGTTTGCTTTGACAAAGAAGGCAAACAGGTGTGGAAGTATTGCAACCCCTTGGCTAAAACCGAAGGCAGAGGACTTGCTTTGTTCGACAATCACATCTTCGTTTCGGATTGGAAAAACAGCAGCTTGATTGAATTGACGGAGGATGGTAACGTTGCCAACGTTACGAAAGACATAGGTTACCCATATGCACTGTTTATTGTAGAAGGAGAACGATTTGGAAAAGCATTTGTGACGCAATTCTCTCGCTTTGTCAGTCGCGATACTAGGCGTTGTGTGCATATATACCGTATCAGTAAAGTAAATGCCAAATAGATTCCGACACATGTATAGTAGTTTCTGTAAAGTGGAACAAACAAGTTTTTGTGCCGTATGTGTTAAAATAAAAATAAATACTGCCTTAATCAGTATTTTGCATTTATTTTGGTCAGGCTTGCTTCTGTTCTTGTTTTCAGCTTTTCGTAAGTACCTTCCACATCATTTCATTCTATTGGTTTAAGAAATGATAATCAATTCAATTAAGTGTTTTCCTGACTGTCAATCAATAATACATCTTTGAGGTCACATGATCTAAGTCACATGACTGACAGTGCAAATCACATGATCAGGTGTGATGTCATGCTGGTCCTCTGATGTCATCAATATACCATGTGACCTGACAACTTCCTGTTCTGTGGAGATCCAGTTCTCAGAAGCAAAAAATTGAGACTTGGTATAACCAAGCAGACTTCATTTCTGCTCTGCGGCCAATCAGTTCCATCCAGAAACAATTATCACTTATTTATGCCAGATATATATACTAAGAGCATTAAATAAAAGAATAGTTATATTTTATTTGGTGTTGCGTTGATACAGAACAAGCCCATCCTAAAATAAATGCGTTACACAGAGCTCTAATTACGCCTACACTTTTGTTATTCAGAATACCAAATAAACCAGATATCCCCATCATCTTCGACGAGATGTCCACATTTCGTTATGTCACTTGTACTTGTATTGCAGGGTTTACGTCCAGCTTCTTGTTTATTTTATCAACTGTTTCTAAAATGTCCTTTATGGAACTTTTTAGACATGCGATAAAGGTCATTTTAGAAATATTTAATATGGTGCACATGCAAAATTGATGTAGATCTAGCTAGGCTATTCAGATACAGTGAAGTCTATATTTATCTATATTGATGTGTTTTTTTTTCAATCTACAACGATTCCTTTTGTTTTATGTAAAGTATAGAATACAAAAACAAATGTAGAAAATTAGAAATACTTCAGTGAGAATGGTATTGCAATAAAAGGCTCAGTCCTTAATGCTCTCCTGTTGTGGTTGCTAAACCTGCGCCTGTTTTCAGAAATATGCTAGACTTGTAGAGAGGCAAATAGTGGCCATCCTTATTGGTCAGTACTGTAACGTTGTTCTTGTTTCATGTCCTATCAACAGTTAAGGTGATATAGAGATGAGGCCTGTCACTGGAAAATCAACAGAATTAACCCAGTTTCTGATTTGCAATGGGGTTTTGGAGATCCTTGACAATGTGGACAGACACAAGATCATGGGTATACTAAAGTTCAGGCGAAGTGCCATATGAAGGTTTTGATGTTGAGTTTGTGATTATGAAAGACACGATACAGACTGAGGTAAGATGTTGATATAAAAAAAACTAACATATCTAGGTATCACTCTCAGTATATTGAGATATCACTTCCTACTGTCTATTCACCATCTTCCAAAAACTGCAGTTTTCAAAATCTCACTTTTCTGACAGACTTCAAGAAAAATATTACCATGCCACCATTTTGCATTCCAAAAGTCTTAAAAAGTGCCACAAAAATTTTGAAAATCGGTTAACAAATAAAAATTTTATCCCAAAAAATAATTTTGAATAGGACTTTAATGTCAGCAAGGGAAGTAACTATTTTCCCGAAAAAAATCTAAATTGGTCATTTTCACTTAAAATGAACAAAACCAAAACAAAATTGTGCTGTATGCATAGCTGAGCATCAAACTCTTAAAATTATTCCACAGATTCGCTTGATTTTCAATTTTAAGGTGTTTGGGTTACCTCCCTTGCACATGCAAAATGCCTATTCATATAATTTTTGTGCATAAATATTTTATTAGTGAACCCGATTTTAAAAAATTTTTGCAGCATTTTACAACAATTAGGTTGCAAAAAGATGACAATGTCATATATTTTCTTGTTGTGTTTCAGAAAAGTGAGATTTTGAAAAAACCAGAGGACCAATGGTCCTGTAAACGCTCACCTGAGACCTGAGATATATACCAATAAACTTGTTTGACTAGAATGGTAATATACATGTATATAACCCCAGGGCAGGGTCAGAGCAATGTCTGGAGTCAATTTCTTTTTTAAATCATAAAGATTCATGATCAGTCCATTTGCCAATTTATTGCAAGTTTTGCCCTTCAAATGACATTGTAACAATTTTCCCCATTCAAATGCATGGGCAACCTAAGTTGACCTTGCCGTAAAAAAGGTCAAGGTCATCTCAGGGTCATGATTTAAACAAACTTTGTAGAGCTCCATTGCTTGATGCTTCATGCCAAGTTTCAAAATCATAGGCCTTCTGGTTCTGGAGAAGAAGATTTTTAAAGGTTTTTGCTATTTAGAGCCATGGCGGCCATCTTGGTCACGTGACCTTGACCAACTTGACAAATTTTCATTTACTCTTCCTAAGAATTCTCCTCATAAAGTTTGGCTTTGATTGGCCAAGCGGTTTCAGAGAAGAAGATGTTTGAACATTATGGTCATACACATGTATAAAGCCCCTGGGCAGGGGCAGACAACCCTCTGGGCCAAAAACATTTTCATAAACATGAATATTCTGTCCATTTTCTCATTCCTAGCAAGTTTTTGCCATTAATTGACATTTTCTTATTTTTTCCCATTCAATTGCATGGGCGGCCTAAGTTGACCTTGCTGTAAAAAAGGTCAAGGTCATCCCAGGGTCATGATTTATATAAACTTTGTAGAGCTCCATTGCCTGATGCTTCATGCCAAGTTTCAAAATCATAGGCCTCCTGGTTCTGGAGAAGAAGATTTTTAAAGGTTTTTGCTATTTATAGCCATGGCGGCCATCTTGATCATGTGACCTTGACCATTTATATAGACTTTCATTCACTCTTCCTAAGAATGCTCCACATAAAGTTTCGCTTTGATTGGCCAAGCGGTTTCAGAGAAAAAGATGTTTGAATAATTTGGTCATACACATGTATATTGCCCCGGGGTGGGGGCAGACAGACCCCTGGGGTCCAAATTTTTTCAGAATCATCAATCATAAGTCCATTTGCCCATTTCCTGCAAGTTTTTCCCTACAAATGACATTTTAACACTTTTCCCCATTCAAATGCATGAGCGACCTATGTTGACCTTGCCGTAAAATAGGTCAAGGTCATCCCAGGGTCATGATTTATATAAACTTTGTAGAGCTCTAGTCACTGATGCTTCACACCAAGTTTCAAAATCATTGGCCTTCTGGTTCTGGAGAAGAAGATTTTTAAAGGTTTTTTCTATTTATAGCCATGGCGGCCATCTTGATCATGTGACCTTGACCATTTATATAAACTTTCTTTCCCCTTTCCCAAGGATGCTCCACATGAAGTTTGGCTTTGATTGGCCTAGCGGTTTCACGGGAGAAGATGTTTGAAAATTATGGTCATATACATGTATATAGCCCCAGGGCAGGGGCAGACAACCCCCCAGGGGCTAAAATTTTCCATTAACATTAATCTTCTGTCCATTTGCCTATTCCCAGTAAGTTTTACCCATTAAATAGCATTTTACCATTTTTTCCCATTCAAATGCATTGGCGACCTAAGTTGACCTTGCCATAAAATAGGTCAAGGTCATCCTAGGGTCATGATTTATATAAACTATGATGGGCCCGCGTCCCCGATGCTACATACCAAGTTTCGTGGAAATCGGCCCACTGGTTCTGGAGAAGAAGATTTTTAAAGGTTTTTGCTATTTATAGCCATGGCGGCCATCTTGGTCATGTGACCTGGACCATTTATATAAACTTTCGTTCCCCCTTCCTAAGGATGCTCCACATGAAGTTTGGCTTTGATTGGCCAAGTGGTTTCAGAGGAGAAGATCTTTGAAAATGGTGGACGACGGACGACGGACGGACGCCGGAGCATGGGTATACTATAAGCTCACCTGTGAGCCTTCGGCTCAGGTGAGCTAAACCAGAGGACCAATGGTCCTGTAAACGCTCACCTGAGATCTGCTACATATACCAATAAACATGTTTGAATATTATGGTATTTAATTCCAATGCAGGGGCAGATGAAGCCCTTGGGCCATTTTCTTTTTTCAGAATCTTCAATATTCTGTCCATTTGCCAATTTCCTGCTGGCTTTTCCCTTCAAATGACATTTTAACAGTTTTCCCAATTCAAAAGCAAAGGCAACCCATGTTGACCTTGCCATAAACTTGGTCAAGGTCATCACAGGGTCATGATTTATATATACATTGGAGGACTTTAGCCATCGATGCTTCACACCAAGTTTCCTTGAAATCAGTCTATTGGTTTCAGAGAAGAAGATTTTTGATGTGTTTTTACCATATATGGGGATGGCGGCCATCTTTGACATGTGACCTAGATTATTTATATATACATTGATTCCCCCATTCTATAGATGCTTCACATAAAATTTGGCTTTGATTGGCCAAGCGGTTTCAGAGGAGAAGACGTTTTAATATTATGGAAATATACATGTATATTGCTGCGGGGTGGGGGCACATGAGCCCCTGGGGTCCAATTTTTTTCAGAATCATTAATATTCAGTCCTACTTCCCATTTCCTGCAAGACTTTCACTTTAAATGACATTTTAAAAGTTTTCCCCATTCAAATGCATTGATGACCTATGTTGACCTTGCCGTAAAATAGGTCAAGGTCATCACAGGGTCATGATTTATATACACATTGTAGTGCTTGAGCCATCAATGCTTCATGCCAAGTTTTGTTGAAATCGGTCCACCGGTTCTGGAGAAGAAGATTTTTGAAGGGTTTTTACCATATATGGGCATGACGGCCATCTTGGTCATGTGACCTGGATTATTTATATACACATTGGTTCCCCCTTCCCATAGATGCTTCATGTAAAATTTGGCTTTGATTGGCCAAGCGGTTTCAGAGAAGAAGATGTTTGAATATTATGATAATATACGTATATTGCCCCGGGGTGGGGGCGGATGAGCCCCTGGTGCCCAATTTTTTTCAGAATCATTAATATTCAGTCCTACTGCTCATTTTCTGCAAGATTTTCCCTTTAAATGACAATTTAACAATTTTTCCCATTCAAATGCAAAGGCGACCTATGTTGACCTTGCCGTAAAATAGGTCAAGGTCACTGCAAGGTCATGATTTATATACACATTGTAGTACTTGAGTCATCGATGCTTCATACCAAGTTTGGTTGAAATCGGTCCAGTGGTTCCGGAGAAGAAGATTTTTGAAGGGTTTTTACCATATATGGGCATGGCGGCCATCTTGGTCATGTGACCTGGATTATTTATATACACATTGGTTCCCCCTTCCCATAGATGCTTCATGTAAAATTTGGCTTTGATTGGCCAAGCTGTTTCAGAGAAGAAGATCTTTGAAAATGGTGGACGACGGACGGACGGACGGACGACGGACGACGGACGGACGACGGAGCATGGGTATACTATAAGCTCACCTTGTGAGCCTGACGGCTCAGGTGAGCTAAAAAGCAGTTTCTGAAAGATGATGTATAGACAATAGGTGTTAATCAGTACACAGGCAGCCCAAAGACACTAAATGGTGTAGGTATTCATTGAATGTGGAATCTCTACTACCAGGCCTCCATGCTTCCTAACTAGGTCTGTATTGTTGGAATATAAAACAAGACACACAAGCTGACAAGAAAAGCACATATATTTTCTCTTTCACATCAGCTAACAACATAAACAATATCAAGGATTAGCAAGTCGGGCAAAATAGTGAAGAGACTTTAATCAAATGACTATTCCTTGTTATCAAGATAAAGTTTGACTGTGACATATAAAACAGCAGTCACACAGTAGCGTATAACCCAAACGCGCGCTGGGCGTATGAAAAATCTCAACACGCTGAAGATTTTGGACGTATAAAATTAATTTTTTCCTTTAACTCGCTTTTGCAGTCACACATTAGCGCGTGACTGAGGCGTGTGCCGGGCATATAAGAAATCTCAAAGTTTAGGAGTACGTTTGTCGTACGTCCCAGACACGCTAGGCATGCGCTACAGACGCGCTGTATGTGTTTCATGCGCGCTCCAAGCACGCTTGGCACACGTTACAGACGCATTCCACACTCGCCCAAACCAGCATCCGGTTAAAATCGAAACGCGCACGTAGCGTATACGACGTGCTTGAATCGTGTGCTTGGCGTGTTCGAAACGTATTCGATGCGCCTGTAACGTGCATGGAACGTACTTGTAGCGTGTAGGTCACACGCCCAACTTCTAGAAAATTTTTAAGCATGTTTAGAATTTTATTTAGCCCAAAGGCGCACGAAACACGCGCCGACTTTTAGCGATGCGCTTCGGACGTACACCAATCGTACCCAGCGCGCGCTTAACGAGCCTTGGACGTGTCTCGGACGTGCGTCTGGCGTATGTGGAAATTTGTATTTTTTCAACACGCCCGGCGCGCGTTTCACTTATACGCTAATGTGTGACTGCTGTTTAAGGTTACAACTACAATATACTGTTTTTTTTTTTTGAGAACATGATCAATGTCTGTTTGAGAATTGACCAAACGCCGCCTGCCAATTAAATTATGCAATGACCAGACAATCTGGGACAAAAATCCTGAACAAACAAAGTCATGCGGCTAATTGTGAATACATGTTACTACAAGAAAGGTGTAAAATGAATGAATGTTTATCGATTTAAATGGGAAGGGGAACTGTAGTGCAAATGGCATTTGGTCAATAGATAAATGGTCTGCCATGTGAGCAGTTTACCAAATTACCCATTTTCAATTGTGACACATAAGAATGTAAATGAAATGTGAAATGAAAAGAAATGACAAAAGTTAATAAAAAAAATTAATAACTAGAATTTGTTTTCTATGTGAAAACTGATGTCTCCCCCCTTTCTATGTGCATGTCCAAAATATGCAAGCAAGAGTTATAGTTCTTGTGCATCACATATCCTGCCATTCTGTTTCATAAGTGTACCAAGTTTCATTGCAATATCTCTTACGGTTTTCAAGTTATAGAGGGGGCACAAAAGTGTTTGGAAAATAATCAAAGGGAAATAACTCCAAAGATATGAAAGCAAGAGTAATGATTCTTGTGCATCATGCTTTATAAGTGTACCATGTTTCAGTGAAAAAATCTCTAATGGTTTTTGAGTTATAGAGCAGACACGAAATTGAATGAAAAATAATCAAAGGGAAATAACTCCAAAGATATGCAAGCAAGAGTTATGGTTCTTTAGCATGACACATCATCTCATCGTGCTTTATAAGTGTACCAAGTTTCATTGAAATATTTCTTATGGTTTTCAAGTTATAGAGTGGACATGAAATTGTATGGAAAAATAATCAAAGGGAAATAACTCCAAAGATATGAAAGCAAGAGTTATAATTCTTGTGCATGACACATCGTCTCATCATGCTTTATAAGTATACCAAGTTTCACTGAAATTTCTCTTACGGTTTTCAAGTTATAGGGTGGACACGAAATTGTATGGAAAATAATCAAAGGGAAATTACTCCAAAGATATGCAAGCAAGAGTTATGGTTCTTTAGCATGACACGTAATCTCATCGTGCTTTATAAGTGTACCAAGTTTCATTGAAATAACTCTTACTATTTTCGAGTTATAAAGCGAACACAAAATTGTATGGAAAATAATCAAAGGGAAATAACTCATAAAACACTCAAGCCAGAGTTATGGTTCTTGTGTACGACACATCGTCTAATCATGCTCAATAAGTGTACCAAGTTTTACTGAAAAATCTTAAACGGTTTTCAAGTTATACAGCGGACACGAAATTGTATCGAAAATAATCAAAGGGAAATAACTCCAAAAATACTCAAGCCAGAGTTATGGTTCTTGTGCATGACACATCGTCTCGTCGTGGTTTACAAGTGTACCAAGTTTCATTGAAAAATCTTTAACGGTTTTCAAGTTATACAGCGGACACGAAATTGTATCGAAAATAATCAAAGGGAAATAACTCCAAAAATACTCAAGCTAGAGTTATGGTTCTTGTGCATGACACATTGTCTCGTCCTGGTTTACAAGTGTACCAAGTTTCATTGAAAAATCTTTAACGGTTTTCAAGTTATACAGCGGACACAAAATTGTACCAAAATAATCAAAGGGAAATAACTCCAAAAATACTCAAGCTAGAGTTATGGTTCTTGTGCATTACACATTGTCTCGTCGTGGTCTACAAGTGTACCAAGTTTCATTGAAAAATCTTTAACGGTTTTCAAGTTATACAGCGGACACGAAATTGTATAGAAAATAATCAAAGGGAAATAACTCCAAAAATACTCAAGCTAGAGTTATGGTTCTTGTGCATGACACATTGTCTCGTTGTGGTCTACAAGTGTACCAAGTTTCATTGAAAAATCTTTTAACGGTTTTCAAGTTATACAGCGGACACGAAATTGTATCGAAAATAATCAAAGGGAAATAACTCCAAAAATACTCAAGCTAGAGTTATAATTCTTGTGCATGACACATCGTCTCATCATGCTTTATAAGTATACCAAGTTTCACTGAAATTTCTCTTACGGTTTTCAAGTTATAGGGTGGACACGAAATTGTATGGAAAATAATCAAAGGGAAATTACTCCAAAGATATGCAAGCAAGAGTTATGGTTCTTTAGCATGACACGTAATCTCATCGTGCTTTATAAGTGTACCAAGTTTCATTGAAATAACTCTTACGATTTTCGAGTTATAAAGCGAACACAAAATTGTATGGAAAATAATCAAAGGGAAATAACTCATAAAATACTCAAGCCAGAGTTATGGTTCTTGTGTACGACACATCGTCTGATCATGCTCAATAAGTGTACCAAGTTTTATTGAAAAATCTTAAACTGTTTTCAAGTTATACAGCGGACACGAAATTGTATCGAAAATAATCAAAGGGAAATAACTCCAAAAATACTCAAGCCAGAGTTATGGTTCTTATGCATGACACATCGTCTCGTCCTGGTTTACAAGTGTACCAAGTTTCATTGAAAAATCTTTAACGGTTTTCAAGTTATACAGGGGACACGAAATTGTATCGAAAATAATCAAAGGGAAATAACTCCAAAAATACTCAAGCTAGAGTTATGGTTCTTGTGCATGACACATTCTCTCGTCGTGGTTTACAAGTGTATCAAGTTTCATTGAAAAATCTTTAACGGTTTTCAAGTTATACAGCGGACATGAAAAAATACTCAAGCTAGAGTTATGGTTCTTGTGCATGACACATCGTCTCGTCCTGGTTTACAAGTGTACCAAGTTTCATTGAAAAATCTTTAACGGTTTTCAAGTTATACAGCGGACATGAAATTGTATCAAAATAATCAAAGGGAAATAACTCCAAAAATACTCAAGCTAGAGTTATGGTTCTTGTGCATGACACATCGTCTCGTCGTGGTCTACAAGTGTACCAAGTTTCATTGAAAAATCTTTTAACGGTTTTCAAGTTATACAGCGGACACGAAATTGTATCGAAAATAATCAAAGGGAAATAACTCCAAAAATACTCAAGCTAGAGTTATGGTTCTTGTGCATGACACATCGTCTCGTCGTGGTCTACAAGTGTACCAAGTTTCATTGAAAAATCTTTAACGGTTTCCAAGTTATAGAGCGGACATGATTTGTGACGGACAGACAGACAGACAGACAGACAGACAGACGCACAGGGAAAAACAATATGTCTCCCGACCCTGTCGGGGGGAGACATAATAAGACAACAAAGTTCAAAAACAGATACAGAAATTTAGCAGACAGATTTTGTAACAAGAAAACCTTTTTTGTGTTCTGCATCCAAACTTATTTTCGCAGTTATTAATTATCGTGAATTTATCTCCATACAAACTGAAAGACAATAATTTGCTTTTTGTGGAATGAAGAACAGGCCTCTATACAAAATAGACACAATGGCAATGATTTGTTTTTCACAGCTGATCTGCATCTTTGTTTTTGCATATGCATATTGTTTGTTTTCTCATGCAGAGGCTCAAATGTGAAAACTAATAGCTGATCAGAGCCTCTCTTTATTTTCGCTTCATGAATAGTACAATATCTCTTCATGTTAACATCAAAAGTATCTAGCCTTCTTCTTTGACTGTACAGACTGCTTCTTGTCGGATATATCAGAAACCCTGAAGTCTGGTTTTCTTGTGGCAAAATCAATATGATATAAGCATGTTTTCATCATCGAATATTGGTCATGTGAAACAACAAATAAAACTATGATAGCAAAACATATTGTCCATAACAGTTAACGCAACTGAGTACAACCAATGCAGATGAAATCAGTATAAGGCTGTAGGTTGCAAATACCTCTCCGGGAACAACTTACAATGATCTGGTGATCTCAGTCGTCTCTAATAAGCAGTGAGTCAAGCAACACATCAAGCACATTTCAAAACTATCAGGCATAAATCATAAGAGAACCCTTATTTTTAGCTAAGAAAAGAGAACCCTTATTTTTAGCTAAGAAATTCACTTGGACGATACTGCTGGATTTGAAATTTGTGTGGGAACTTAACTAAATTTACACTTATATTCACAAATTTCAGTTATCACTAATATCGAAAATATCTATTTTTTATTATTTATTCTACATAACAGAAGGCTTGTTTGATGATTCAAGAACTTGCATATAATTCTTAACATAAAAAACAAAACAAAACAAATTTAACATTCATGATTAATATCCCGTGCTAGTGGGAGAGCCAATTTGTGTCAAAAATGCTCAGAAATCAAATATAGATAGTCACATGAACACAATCATTATTTTAACTGTCCTCCAGATTTGTTTTCATCCCTCTTGGAAATGTTGAAAGATGTCCCAAAACATATTTTCGAACATGTTATGTTTACTATCCACAGAAAAAGTATTTTTCACTTCAACTGTTTCACCCTCACATTATAACATGATATTAACTGTCCAGTCCTCCTCAAAATCATGTCTTATTCCTCCTTAAAATCCCCCTCGGCCGCCCCTGAAACCTCCTCTAAATCCCCCTCGGAACCCCCCACCTCCACCACCAAAGTTGCCTCCTCTGCCTCCGTAACCCCCACGAAATCCCCCTCTTGGACCCCCATATCCCCCTCTTGGGCCTCCAAAACCACCACCCCCATAGCCTCGACCCCCTCCACCGAATCCACCACGATCACCACCAAAGCCTCCCATCCTGGGGTTCTTCCTAGGTGGCCCACTGAAGCCTGGATGTTGTCTGGAACAAAATAGAAAATAAACCATTTTACAAGTTGTTCTGTTTCTGAAACATTATTTCAAACCCATCATAATTAGCACAAGTTTAATTTCTAAACCCTTATTTTAAACCGTCTATAACCAGAAGTTTTATGGGTTTTTTTATTTGCATTATTTTCTTCATTTCTATCAGCCTTTAAGGCCAAGATCTTTATATGACTTACCCCTCAGGGGCTGCCAGCCCATGTCCGCTAGCATTTGGTCTAGACATGGCCCGCACCACTTCCATGAGACATTCTTCCTGTGGTCCTGGGTTCTGTACACAGTCTGGGCTCTGAGTGGCCCTAACAATCAGGGCCTCCATGGCAGGTCGCAGGGCCAGGATCTTAAGACTTACCCTTCTGGGGCTGCTAGCCCATGTCTGCCAGCGTTAGGTCTAGACATGGCCCTCACCACTTCCATGAGACATTCTTCCTGTGGTCCTGGGTTCTGTACGCAGTCTGGGCTCTGAGTCGCCCTAACAATCAGGGCCTCCATGGCAGGTCGCAGGGCCAGGATCTTAGCGGCAGCCTCAGGGTTCATCTTTAATTTGATCCTGCAATTACAATATGAGACATATTGATCAGAAAAATTCTAAACCAAAGAAAGATACAAAGCCAGCTTGGAACAAGGCATTGCCAAGTTTCTGACTGAAATGATGGACACCCGAGTAGAAAATCAAGGAATTGGAGACATATGAAAATTTAAGAATTTGACTAAAAATCAAGCAATTGACCAAACACGATTCATACAATCTCTCCATCGCTCATCTTTATCCAGGATAAACAAATACTGGCCTGCATGCATTTAACATACATTTTATTGTAGCATGTGTTCTCAATAACTGGCTATGTGCTTTTGTTTGTCCTGGATTTTGTCAAACATTTACTGGTCTAAGTATATTTAAATGACAAGTGGCATTTGTTCAATTGGAGACCCTTAAAAAGGAAGAATTAAATTGTAAAACCCACCAGCCATCCAATTCTACATCCCCATCTACAAGGTTGACTGATCTAGCTGAGAACAGCAGTAGCTGTATGGGAGAGACCATAGTCATCTGTTTACAGGATACCGCCCTTGTACGGATCTAGAAAATATATACAATGATGTACAAATTGAGAACAGCAGCTGTCTAGGGAATACCAACATCATCTGACCACAGGATACTGCTCTTGTTCGAATCTATCAATATATACACGTCTGGTTGACCTGTGTATTTTGTCACTGCTGGATTGTAAATTTTTTATAGTGTTTGTAAACTAAGACGCTAACTTCAAGTTTTATTCAAACACTTGGAGAAGTCGGGTTTTAAACTCTAAACATCTGACATACCTGTATATGGCAAGCAGTTTTGCAACCATTGATGAATTGTGATATTTTGATTCCAAATGCTATGATGCTGTTTTACTGGATTATTTGGAATATCAAAATTTCTGGAGATATTTTGATTATTGTTTACACAAAGCACATTTTAGAAATACTGTATTGTTATATTGTACCTTTTCTCCAAAGATAAAGAATGGTGATGGGAACTTGATTTCCTTGTTACTACAGTTGACTGACGACTTGTGTACCAGGGCGGCTCGACTCTCCATTGTCAAGACCTTCCTCTTCTCCTTGTGGTAGCAAACATTGGGGTACAGGCCCATTGATAGTAGTGTGAGGGTCTGTTGATAAAAGGGAATTGGTTTTGATATGTTTCGTATAGTTTTTGAATTTGAAAGCATGTGCCCGTCTAGTCTATTAAGCTTATCATGACTCTATATTTGTGAGAACTTTGAATTTGAAAGGCGATCAATTAGCAAATATTAGCAAAAATTAAGTTGTTGCAAACATTTCCTAATATGCGGTATTAGATTTAGACTTTCAGTCTGTCTCCTTTGAAAGTACACGTAGTTTTGTCAGCATGTACACAATATTTTCAATAATACCATAATATGGAACGCCAAAGCTGTCTGATGGTAAGGAATAAAAACATTTAATTCATCATCGTCATTATATCCTGCTCACATTTGATTATATGTTGTATAGTGTGCATTATATTGTGAGAAAAGTCCATTATATGTTGGACCAGGTTCTTTATATTATGAAAATTTTCATTATATGATGAGTAAACATCTTTATATTATAGTAGACTTACATTATATGATGGGTAAACATCTTTATATTATGGTATACTAACATTATATGCTGACACAACCTCATTATATGATGTGACAACTACATTATATTATGGGCTATTGTCTTTATATGCATCAAGTTGATTATATGGTTCGATAACTTCATTATATGCGCAAACTTCATTATATGCGCAAACTTCATTATATGATGTGACAACTACATTATATGATGTGGACGATTTTGCGAGAAGAAGAATTACATTGACACCGTTTAGAGAGTTATTGTATACATGCCGGGACTACCGGACATACTGCTGAATCTATCTATCTATCTATCTATCTATCTATCTATCTATCTATCTATCTATCTATCTGTCTATCTATCTATCTATCTATCTATAATCATCATGATCACGATCGATCATCACCATCATCATCATCATCGTCATTCTGATCTATCATCATCAATATTGATCATCATCATCATCATCATCAACATCATCATCATCATGATCGATCATCATCATCATCATCATCAAACATCATCATCATTATGATCATCATCGATCATCATCATCGATCATCATCATCATACATCATCATCCTCGATCATCACCATGATGATCGATCATCATCAACATCGATCATCATCATGATCCATCATCATCAACATTGATCATCATGATCGATCATCATCGTCGATCATGATGATGATGATCCATCGTCATCATCATCGACCATCATTGATCATCAAAATCATCATCGATCATCACCATGATGATCGATCATAATCATCATGATCGATCATAATCGATCATCATCATCATCAATCATCATCATGCTCGATCATCATCATCATGATCGATCATCATCATCATGATCGATCATCATCATGATCGATCATCATGATCGATCATCATAATCGATCATCATCATCATGATCGATAATCATCATGATCATCATCATCATCATGATCGATCATCGTCATGATCGATCATTATCATCATCATGATCGATGAAAATGATCGATCATCAACATAATTGATCCTCGTGATCGATCATCATCATGATCGATCATTTTTATCGATCATCATCAAGATCGATCATGATGATTGGTCATCATCATCGACCATCATTGATCATCAAAATCATCATCGATCATCACCATGATGATCGATCATAATCATCATGATCGATCATAATCGATCATCATCATCATCAATCATCATCATGCTCGATCATCATCATCATGATCGATCATCATCATCATGATCGATCATCATCATGATCGATCATCATGATCGATCATCATAATCGATCATCATCATCATGATCGATAATCATCATGATCATCATCATCATCATGATCGATCATCGTCATGATCGATCATTATCATCATCATGATCGATGAAAATGATCGATCATCAACATAATTGATCCTCGTGATCGATCATCATCATGATCGATCATTTTTATCGATCATCATCAAGATCGATCATGATGATTGATCATCATCATCATGATCGATCATTATCATAATCGATCACCATCATGATCAATCAATCATCATGATCGATCATCATAATCGATTATCATTACCATCATGATCGATCATCATCATAATCTTGATTATCGATGATGATCGATCATGATTATCATTATGATGATCGATAATGATGATTTTAGATAGATAATGATGATGATCGATCATGAAGATCGATCATGATGATCGATCATGATGATCGATGATGATCGATCATGATGATGATAGATAGATAGATAGATAGATAGATAGATAGATAGATAGATAGATAGATAGATAGATAGATAGATAGATAGATAGATTCAGCAGTATGTCCGGTAGTCCCGGCATGTATACAATAACTCTCTAAACGGTGTCAATGTAATTCTTCATCTCGCAAAATCGTCCACATCATATAATGTTGTTGTCACATCATATAATAAAGTTTGCGCATATTATGAAGTTATCGAACCATATAATCAACTTGATGCATATAAAGACAATGGCCCATAATATAATGTAGTTGTCACATCATATAATGAGGTTGTATCAGCATATAATGTAAGTCTACCATAATATAAAGATGTTTACTCATCATATAATGTAAGTCTACCATAATATAAAGATGTTTACCCATCATATAATGAAAATTTTCATAATATAAAGAACCTGGTCCAACACATAATGGACTTTTCTCATAATATAATGCACACTATACAACATATGAGTCAATATATATTTTTGCAACCATTTAAAGGGGTTAGTTGTTAAAAATTCAAACATCTCAAATAGGAAAGTGACATTAATAAACAAGTTTATGGATCTCTCCCCCGTGTAGAACACTATTCGGTGACCCTTAAAAGATATCTAATTTGCATATTCATGAATTTTAATGAAAACAGTAAAAATGACAGAAAATCGTTAAAAATCAATAAATAAACTAAATTTGAGGTCGAAACTATCATTGTGACACTTTGTTATTGAACCAATAATACCATATGACAAATCTATTGATGTAATGGGCCAAAATGACAATTATCTTATTTGCATATTCATGAATATTAATAGAAAATGTCGAAAATCGAGGAAAAACGAGGGATAAACTCTAGCTATTTCAAGGTTTTGGATGGGTTACAAGATCTACCTTGCATCCCTGACACCAATGTTCATGGCTGCCAGTGTGTTCAGAACGACCATCTAAATGCCATAAAATATTGTCCTCAACGATGGACACATTTGCATGATGTAAAATTATATAGTTTCCGCATCCACCCCTACTGTGATTCTAAAGAAAAGGGTGTACTCACAAAAATATTCATATACGAACAAAAGCGTGCTATAAAATACTATAATGGGTTTGGTTGTGATGCATGGACTGATCAATTTAACCGTAATACCTATTTTTCAAATCATTGATATTGCTTTTTTCATGAAAATGAATGAACCACACAAGAAATCAGAGAAAAATGGGGGTATACATACAAAGTCACTTAAACCATAGCTGTTCACAAACCTAGGATGCTGAAAGAAGTATAAAATGAATGCTATGGCAGTGTTCTATGACCCTAAAGTCTCATATAAGAATGATCTTATTTTTTCAGTTTCATGAATTTTCATGAAAACTTCATAAATTTGAATGAAAAAAATGGGAAAAAAATTAACCAGCAAACCTAAAAAATGGTGTGTATCTCGGCAACCAAAAGCCCTTACACGTTGAAAATGGCATGAATTGATTGCCAGGACATTAGTATACCATCCTGTACTACAATATATAAGTCAATTGATTTTTTGCATTATGAATATTAACAAAACCTTTCGAATTTAGATGGAAATTACGGAAAAAATAAGGTGGTATACATAGAAAATCGCATGTATCTTGGCTACTGACTGACCTAGAGAGCTGTACTTGGTATCAAATAATTGCTAGGACAACGTTCTATAACTATATAATCCGATATTTAAATCACCAGCTTCTTCTATTAGAATGATATTAATGAGATTTATATAAATAAGGGACACATCAACGAAAAATGAAGGGGTACACCAACAAAATTGAATATATTTCGACTACCAATGGCTGTAGAGATCTCAAAATGACATCAATAATAGCTAGGACAATATTGTATTATCATGTATTCAGATAAACAAGGGTACACTTGCAGGCGACCAAGATTCAATTAAATTTATAGAACACAAGCTTCAATTTTCTTATAATATTACACTTTTCATACATTTTATTCAGTACTCTCAAAAATTAAAAAAAAGTGTGATCAGACAGCATGACATAATTGCATCATCCTAGCATTCTATTGGTAGCACATATGGCATATATGCAATTGTGTTGGTATATCACTTCATTTTTCGTTATTTTTTCTCTTATTCTTAGTGATCTCATTAATACCCATACAACAAAAGTCACTATTTATTTATATAACAGGTAATATGGTAATAGAATATTGTCCAATAGCACTCTAGGTCTATCAGTAGCCAAAATTCATGTGATTTTCTATGTAAACTGCCTTAATATTTCCGTAACTTTCCTCTAAATTCAAAAGGTTTTGTTAATATTCATGAAATAAAAAAATGAATGACTAACATATTGTAGTACAGGATGGTATAACATTGCCCTAGCAACCATTTAATGCCATTTTTAGTATGTTAGGGCTTTTGCTTGCTGAGAAAAGCATCATTTTTATGTTTGCCGGTTAAATTTTTCACTTTTTCATTCCTATTTATGAAGTTTCCATTAAAATTCATGAAATTGAAAATAAGATCATGCTTATATATGAGACATAAGAGTCAGAGTACATAGCTATAGCATTTATTTGATAGTTCTTTTAGCATCCTGGGTTTGTAACAGCTCTGCTTTTAGTGATTGATTTTGTACGTATACCCCTATTTCATCTAAGATTTTTCTCCGATTTCTTGTGTGTTTTATTTTTTTCATGAATAAGCGAAATTAATGATTTAAATAATAGGTATTAAGGTTAAATTGCTAAGTCCATGCATCATTATCAGACCAATTATAATATTCTAGAGCATGCTATTGTTTTTATAGAATACATTTACGAGTACACCCTGTTCTTTAGGATCACACAAGGGGTAGATGTGGAAACTATATATTTTTTTTTACATCATGCAAATGTGTTCATTGTTGAGGACATATTTTATGGCATTAAGATGGTCCCTCTGACCAAAACTTGCAATGGCTTTAGTTAATCTCCGTTTTTCTTTAATTTTCTATATTTTATTAATATTCATGAATATGCAAATGAGATAATTTTAATTTAGGCACATGTAATCAATACATTTGTCCTAGGCTATTACTCTTTAAATTACAAAGTGCCACAATTATAGTTTTATCCTCAAATTAGTTTATTTATTGACTTTTCATGATTTTTCTGTCATTTTTTTTATATTTTCATTAACATTCATGAATATGCAAATTAAATATCTTGTATTTCTTACCATATGATGAAATGGCAATGTCTAAGCTTTAAAATGTGACCAAGTTCAGTGGTAATGAATTTTGTATGCACACATCCATGCTCCATTTTTTTTAAATGAGCTAAATTAATTTTCAAATGTTCAAATGCGAAAAAATACCGCTGATTTTGAGAATCTTCCGAAACCCAAATAAAACTGTATCATTGCATATTTTGGACAAAGGCATAAATGTACAGGTTATTATGCTGAAAGTTTCTTTTTTACTAGCTTAACGTATACTTTGTTCTCTTGTTTTTACTAGAAAAATCAGCTTTTTGATGAATGTTCAATTATTTCCTTAATGTAATAACAGGGTAATTTGGGGTAATATGGACAATTGGGGAATATGGGCCACCCTGTGTTTTCTTCAAATGTTTTACTCAAGACTCATGTTTGACAAAAAGTAATAACATTTTGTTATTCCCTGGCTATCCATCCTAAATTATCGAAATCATTTTTACATTCATGCCCAAGCTGGTGTTACAGGTTAAACTAGAAATTGGCTGCAAGCAAGGCTTTCAGTATACCCCCCGCAAAATTATCTGAAGCTGGCCAATAACTTCCTAAGTCAAACATGCAGAAAATTTGTCAAAGATATCTTTTCAGCATTATAATCCTTCATGTACATACCCAGTATGCCAGTCACATCTATAAGATATTAAAAGAATATATTGAAAGCTTGAGGTTGATTTCACTGTATGCACTATGATCATTGTTTATCATGAGAAATGGTAAAAATTGGCTAAGTTAAATAAAAGCTGTAAGTTTGTCAAAAATTAAATTTTCAGCATGAAGATTATTCATGCACATCTAAAATATATCTGGAACAAATCTACAAAGAATCTAAAAGAAACATTGAAAGCCCTAGAAGGAGTTGATTTCACAAAGTATGCACTACCAACCATTATTGTATATAAGCAATGGTCAAGAAATGGCTATGTTGAAAAATGATGTAAATTTGTCAAATATCATTTTTTCAGTATTATAATTATTCATGCACATCTTCAATATGTGTGGAACATGTCTGCAAAGTATTGAAAAGAAATACTGAAAGCCCTAGGAGGAGTTGATTTCACAAACCATCATTGTATATAAGCAATGGTCAAAAAATGGCTATGTTAAAAAATGCTGTAAATTTGTCAAAAATTAATTTTTCAGTATTATAATTCTTCATGCACATCTTCAATATGTGAGAAAGATGTCTGCAAAGTATCAAAAAGAAATACTGAAAGCCCTTGGAGGAGTTGATTTCACAAAATGTGCACTACCAACCATTTTTGTATATAAGCAATGGTCAAAAAATGGCTATGTTGAAAAATGCTGTAAATTTGTCAAACATTATTTTTTCAGCATTATAATTCTTCATGCACATCTTCAATATGTGTGGAACATGTCTGCAAAGTATTGAAAAGAAATACTGAAAGCCCTAGGAGGAGTTGATTTCACAAAATATGCACTACCAACCATTATTGTTTAAGCGATGGTCAAAAAATGGCTATGTTAAAAAATGCTGTAAATTTGTCAAAAATTATTTTTTCAGCATTATAATTCTTCATGTACATCTTCAATATGTGTGGAACATGTCTGCAAAGTATTGAAAAGAAATACTGAAAGCCCTAGGAGAAGTTGATTTCACAAACTATGAACTACCAATCATTATTGTATATAAGCAATGGTCAAAAAATGACTATGTTGAAAAATGCTGTAAATTTGTCAAAAATTATTTTTTCAGCATTATAATTCTTCATGCACATCTTCAATATGTGTGGAACATGTCTGCAAAGTATTGAAAAGAAATACTGAAAGCCCTAGGAGGAGTTGATTTCACAAACTATGCACTACCAACCATTATTGAATATGGCAATTATCGAAAATTGGCTAAGTTCAAAATGCTGTAAATTTGTCAAAATTCATTTTTTTCAGCATAATACTTCTTCAGGCATATCTTCAATATCTCTGGCACATATCTGCTAAGTATCAAAAGAGAATATTGAAAGCTGTAGGAGGAGTTGATTTCACAAAGTATGCACTATTAGCACTATGGCAAACATTCTATGTATAGGCTTAAAAAGTCCCATAACTCTTGCAAAACTGACCCTTTGGCCCCTAAATTCATACCACACATGTGTTGTCTTATGGTGCAGGTGTGTTGAAAATTTAAAGAACATCGGGCAAAAACTACTTAAGTTATTCAGCAAAGATGTCAAAATGTTGACGGAATCACGGAATCACGGAATTACGGACAGACTGAAAACAGTATACCCCCCTAAAACTTCGTTTTGCGGGGGGTATAATTAATGAACCCCTATTAAACAGCCTGTGAAAATCGTGCCCTTAAAATGTTTTAGTTTACACTTAAGAACCAATAAAAAGATTAATGATATTTATATAGAACCAAGTTTCACGTAAAATTAACCTAATACACCATTTTTAGAAGATGATGCAAATGGTCATTTGCATGAGCTATTTTTCAGTTTTGGAAAATTTCTCCATTGACATAACCGTCGTGTCTGGGGTAATAATTGGACCATCAATTTCCCAATGTAAATTTTCCTTTTGGGGTAATATGGACCATCTGAGAATTTCGTCTCAAACTCTTTCTGAAAGTGATACACTGAACATTTGATACCACATGCCTTTAGAATTTTAACTTTTGCACTTGCGTGATATGTTTTAAGCTATTTTTGAAAATAGATTGTTTTACAAGTGAAGTTTATAAGCAAAGTGTACATATTTTGAAATCTGTGACATTTTTGCGAATGTCCGTTTTGTAAGTTTGTCAAGGTGTTTTGATTTTTGATGCGAAATATTTTTCCAGTGAATTTGTTTCGTGAACATCTATGTTTATTTTATGCTAAATAGACTTTTAAATAGAAGTTTACATTTTGTTTTCCGAATTTATATGTTGACGTCGTCAGCATTTTAATGTTGTGGTCCGTATTACCCCAGTAGAGTGGTCCATATTACCTCAAATGTTTGCGGTAATTTGGACCACCCAGTGGGTGTGTTTTTCGTAATACGCAACTAAAAACTAGCATACAAAATGATGTCAAATTTATATTAAAATGGTTTACAGATGCCTGCCTAAAAATAGATACGATATACAATAATAACGTTAATAGCCTGTGGTTGAACTGATCCGTTTTGTGCTTAAGCGGTCCATATTCCTCCAAATTACCCTATATATTACTTGATGTAACGTGTGTTTGATAAACAGACATATTTGACATCTATTTGTTGAAATTGTATAAACTATAAAAGTTTGATATTTGGAAGTAGCAAAAACGTTCAAATGCAGGTAGTATTGGCCGAAATGCGCAATTTTGGGTACTGAATCCTCATCAGTGACCCTTTATAAAGTCTGCAGACTCTCTGGCTGTATTGGAATTGCTGTGTTGCTCTGTGTTAAACAATGAAACTCATAAAATCAAAGCATATAAGAAATAAATATCCTTTCCTCGAAATATTGTCCCTGATGTAACGATTTCTGTCCCTGATGTAACACTTTTCACCGTTACATCACGGACCGTTACATCAGGGACATATTTTAGATAAATCACCTGTAAATTGCTTCCAATATACTTGTGTGTTCATTGTTATGGTGAAATGTTTACACAACCACTAAACACGTTTTATGAATAGTACCTACATAGTGTCGCTTGAAACAAATAACCAGTAGAGGCTGTTACATCAGGGAACTATTACAAATATACTCACTCACCTGAAAATTGTAATTATTATTTTTTCAGATCTACTCTATAGATGTGTCATCATGGCAGTCAGCCATATTTAATTTCAATGTAGCTCTTCAAAATGCAGATAGATGTTCCACCTTTACCAAGGGGAGTCACCTTGTACTTGGTATTTTTAGATAAATTGTTACATCAGGGACAAAATGCTAGGTACAAAGTTTGAACACGTAAATCTAGTATTAAAACCATGGATACTTGCTATCAAAATGTATTATGTCGTGCATGAATGATTGAATAAAGATGGAGTAGTATTTAGAACAACCACCTTAGCAAAAAAATCATTGAATTTGAGACAGATATAAAAAAAATCATTTTGCAGACAGCGAAAATATGCCATTTTAGACACTTTGAGTAACACTTTTTTTATATTTGTTAGCACTTTAACGATTTTGTTTTGGATGACCCATACTCACCTCGACTCACACCACATTCCAAGCATAAAACAATTACCAGAAGTAAACGGTTTTCAGAAAAAACGTACCCGGACAGGATTTGGTTACGAAAAAATATATTGACTCATATAATCAAATGTGAGCAGGATATAATGACGATGATGAATCAAATGTTTTTATTCCTTACCATCAGACAGCTTTGGCGTTCCATACCATAATATAGAACTAGTTTGGAAGAATACAGTTGATGTCTGTGTATACAAATTTCAAGATATAAAATTTTGATTAAATTTTTTTCTTACCACATCTAGTTTGTTGTCTGGTCCATTATAGTTGAACATCTGTGGTAAGAGACATTCTTCTGGGAAGTCGGCATTGATCAATATATCCCGGATCTGGTTCTAAGAAAACATGACAAAATAGGTAAATTATTAGTGTTAGGAAAAAGTTTGATTGGAGAAACGTACATTCATATAAAAATGTTCCTTTATTACATAAAAAGAATGAGGGTATTTAAAACATAGCGAGACATCGAGTCAAGTATCTTTTCAAAAATACAGTTGACATGAATCATGTTTCTCTATTTTTGTCCAAAAATTAAAGTCAAAAGCACGCTTGCCCAATATAACATGGTAATGTCCATTTAACACATGCATCAAAGATGGTCAAACTTTTGGATACATTGTCACATCACCAATGTACAGATGCAAAATGACTTGAATAATCACAATGTAAAGGACATTTGAGCCGCCGCATAGGAAAACCAACAATCTGCAAAGTCGAAAACGCAAAGTCGCTACATGGATTGTGCAATTCCTCTTCTACTTATATCCAAAATTTCAAGCTTCTAGCCTGCTTCTGTGACTGTACAGGCCGGTTTACGTCAGACCTGGTCGGAACCCAAATTGTTGGTTTTCACACGCACAGGCTCATTTTTAATTACCTTAGCCTCACAGGTCATTCTGAGTGTCGGCATAGATAGAGACTTATTCTCACAGAAATTCATCTCACTCTGCTCTCCTCCCATCCTATAGTAACAAACAAAGGAAACCTCCACAGACTTTTTTGTTTCATAACAGGGTTATTATTAAGACACTGTCTCATATTTCTTGAACAAAACATTGTTCAATAACGAAATTGTAGATTAACCAAGCTGAAGATGTTTGCGTAAACATGTCAGAGATAAGACCATATGCATACATGTGATACATTTGGCTCATATTTCTTGAACAAAACATTGTTCAATAACGAAATTGTAGATTAACCAAGCTGAAGATTTTTGCGTAAACATGTCAGAGATAAGACCATATGCATACATGTGATACATTTGGGAAGCCAAATAGGGAGATTTGCCTTTTCAAATAGGGAGAATGATTAAACAAAGACGGAAATTCTTGAGATTTGGTAGGGAGATCTGAAATTCCAAATAGGGAGATGTACAAGATATATAGAGAAATTCTATAATTCAAAATGGGGAGATTTGGTCAAAAATAGGGAGATCCCTCCGAAATATGGAGATATCACATGTATGCAAGTGTTTTTGTATATGCTGAGGCTTCATGTTCCAGTTAACAATTTTGAAGTCATTTAAAAATGGCTGTCTTTCCTATTACTTAACCAGTATTAAGATGCAAATTAAGAAGATAACCACACTTGAGGAGACAACCTGTAAAAAAATGTAATAAGTAAAACTTAATTTGGCTTTATACTATGATTTGAGCCACTGCATGAGAAAACCAACACCAGAGGACCAATGGTCCTGTAAACCTCACCTGAGTCTGCTGCATATACCAATAAACATGTTTGAATATTATGGTATTTAACCCCAGTGCAGGGGCAGATGAAGCCCTTGGGCCGTTTTCTTTTTTCAGAATAATCAATATTCTGTCCATTTGCCAATTTCTTGCTGGCTTTTCCCTTCAAATGACATTTTAACAGTTTTTTCCCATTCAAATGCATGGGCAACCCATGTTGACCTTGCCATAAACTTGGTCAAGGTCATCACAGGGTCCTGATTTATACATACATTGTAGTACTATAGCCATGGATGCTTCACGCCAAGTTTCACTGAAATCAATCTACTGGTTTCAGAGAAGAAGATATTTGAAGGGTTTTTACCATATATGGGCATGGCAGCCATCTTGGTCATGTGACCTAAATTATTAATATACACATTGGTTCCCCCATCCTATAGATGCTTCACATAAAATTTGGCTTCAATTGGCCAAGTGGTTTCAGAGGAGAAGATGTTTGAATATTATGGTAATATACATGTATATTGCCCCGGGGTGTGGGCATATGAGTCCTTAGGTCCAATTTTTTTTCAGAATCATTAATATTTAGTCCTACTACCCATTTCCTGCAAGATTTTCACCTCAAATGACTTTTTAAAAGTTTTCCCCATTCCAATGCATTGGCGACCTATGTTGACCTTGTCGTAAAATAGGTCAAGGTCACCAAGGGGTCATGATTTATATACACATTGTAGTACTTCAGCCATTGGTGCTTCATGCCAAATTTCATGAAATCGGTCCACCAGATTCGGAGAAGAAGATTTTTGAAGGGTTTTTACCATATATGGGCATGGCAGCCATCTTGGTCATGTGAACTAGATAATTTATATATACATTAATTCCCCCTCCATAGATGCTTCACATAAAATTTGGCTTTGATTCGCCAAGCGGTTTCAGCGGAGAAGATGTTTGAATATTATGGTAATATACATGTATATTGCCCCGGGGTGGGGGCAGATGAGCCCCTGGGGTCCAACTTTTTTCAGAGTCATTAATATTCAGTCCTACTGCCCATTCCCTGCAAGACTTTCACTTTAAATGACATTTTAAAAGTTTTCCCTATTCAAATGCATTGGCGACCTATGTTGACCTTGCCGTAAAAAAAGGTCAAGGTCATCACAGGGTCATGATTTACATATACATTGTAGTACTTGCGCCATCGATGCTTCATGCCAAGTTTCTTTGAAATCGATCCACTGGTTCTGGAGAAGAAGATTTTTGAAGGGTTTTTACCATATATAGGCATTGCGGCCATCTTGGTCATGTGACCTTGATTATTTATATATACATTGATAACCCCTTCCTATTGACGCTTCACATAAAATTTGGCTTTGATTGGCCAAGCGGTTTCAGAGGAGATGATGTTTGAATATTATGGTAATATACATGTATATTGCCCCGGGGTGGGGGCATATGAGCCCCTGGTGTCCAATTTCTTTTTCAGAATCATTAATATTCAGTCCTACTGCCCATTTCCTGCAAGACTTTCACTTTAAATGACTTTAAATGACATTTACAAGTTTTCCCCATTCAAATGCATTGGCGACCTATGTTGACATCATACTATAATTTGAGCAACGTTTGTCTGTTTGTTTGTTTGTTCCCCTACTCCTCCCAGGTCCTTGGGCCGATCTTCACCAAACTTGGAGGGAAGGTGGAGGGCGGCCCCGGATATTAGCTTGAGGGGTTCATTTTTTGAAAGGTCAAGGTCATCGAGGTCAAATGTCAAATTTATGTTTTTTTTCTGTTTGTTCCCCTACTTCTCCCAGGTCCTTGGGCCGATCTTCACCAAACTTGGTGGGAAGGTTGAGGGCGGCCCCGGATATTAGCTCGAGGGGTTCATTTTTTAAAGGTCAAGGTCATCGAGGTCAAAGGTCAAATTTCTGTATCTCGGCAGTCCTTGGTCCGATTTGCATGAAACTTGGTGAGTGTATACAGGTTGATTCCTGATTAAGATTTATGGGTCCAATTGGGTCAAAGGTCATCGAGGTAAAAGGTAAAATTTATGGTTTTTTTCTGTTTGTTCCTCCCAGGTCCTTGGGCCGATCTTCACCAAACTTGGAGGGAAGGTGGAGGGCGGCCCCGGATATTAGCTTGAGGGGTTCATTTTTTGAAAGGTCAAGGTCATCGAGGTCAAATGTCAAATTTATGGGTTTTTTTCTGTTTGTTCCCCTACTTCTCCCAGGTCCTTGGGCCGATCTTCACCAAACTTGGTGGGAAGGTTGAGGGCGGCCCCGGATATAAGCTCGAGGGGTTCATTTTTTAAAGGTCAAGGTCATCGAGGTCAAAGGTCAAATTTCTGTATCTCGGCAGTCCTTGGTCCGATTTGCATGAAACTTGGTGAGTGTATACAGGTTGATTCCTGATTAAGATTTATGGGTCCAATTGGGTCAAAGGTCATCGAGGTCAAAGGTAAAATTTATGTTTTTTTTCTGTTTGTTCCTCCCAGGTCCTTGGGCTGATCTTCACCAAACTTGGAGGGAAGGTGGAGGGCGGCCCCGGATATTAGCTTGAGGGGTTCATGTTTTGAAAGGTCAAGGTCATCGAGGTCAAAAGTCAAATTTATGTTTTATTTCTGTTTGTTACCCTACTTCTCCCAGGTCCTTGGGCCGATCTTCAACAAACTTGGTGGAAAGGTGGAGGGCGGCCCCGGATATCGAGGGGTTCATCTTTAAAGGTCAAGGTCATCGAGGTCAAAGGTCAAAGTTCTGTATCTCGGTCCCTTCACTTTAAAGATTCGGTCATTTTTTCTCTTTTCCTCTGTGTATGTCTTATTTGAGATTGTGTGTGTGTGTGTGTGTGTGTGTGTGTGTGTGTGTCTTATTTGTCTTCATCACCGCAATCATCTTACTGCTACGTCGAGACGGGTAAAATTTACTAGTTGCTGTAAAATAGGTAGGATCATGATTTATATACACATTGTAGTGCTTGAGTCACTAATGTTACATGCCAAGTTTTGTTGAAATCGGTCCACCAGTTCTGGAGAAGAAGATTTTAGAAGGGTTTTTACTATATATGGGCATGGCGGCCATCTTGGTCATGTGACCTGGATTTCTTATATACACATTGGTTTCCCCTTCTTATAGATGCTTTATATAAAATTTGGCCTTGGTTGGCTAAGAGGTTTCAGAGGAGAAGATCTTTGAAAATGGTGGACGACGATGGACGACGGACAGACGGACACCGGAGCATGGGTATACTATAACCTCACCTGTGAGCCTTCGGCTAAGGTGAGCTAAAAATGCTTAGGCGAAAACAAATGCGCAGACCTTGCACAGCTGATCAGCGCCTTTGTTTTCGCTACTCGGATAGTACAATTCCTCTTCTACTTCTAGCCAAAATTTCCAGCCTCTTACCATCTTCTGTGACTGTACAGTCCGGTTTGTGTCAAACCTGGTCGGAACCCAAATTGTTGTTTTTCTCATGCACAGGCTCATTTACTATAACAGTTTTGGATAAAACACACATCTTTGTTGGATCCTGAATGATCAATTGAGACAGACTTTGCTGTTTGTACAAATATCTATACATGGGAACTTGACTGGACCTGACATACGTGTTATGAAGAGGTTGTGCTGTAGTTGAAATTATAAAAGTATGCCTATTTATGGGTGACAAACAATACAAATGAGCCGCCTCATGGGAAAACCAACTATTTGCATAGGCGAAAACAAAGACGCAGATCAGCTTCGCGGTAACCGCGAAGCTGATCATCGCCTACTCGGAAAGTAAGATTCCTCTTCTTCATAAATCCGAAATTTCAAGCTTCTAGCTGTCGTCTGTGGCTGCACAGCACTGTTTATGTCGGACCTGTTCAAATACCACATTGTTGGTTTTTCCACGAGGCGGCTCAAATAATACGGTCGTTCTAGAACGGACCCGCGAAGCGGGTCCGTTCGTTCGGGACGAACGACTATAGGTTGAGTTTAGACTCGAGAAGTTTTGTCCCACTTTCATCCGGGCACTGTTTTCACTGGAGGAGCACGTGATGCACCATAGCCAATCATAGACCACGAAACGTCGGCATTGTTTACCATTGAGACGTTCCGCCATGATCATTTTTCATGAATGAGAATCTGAGAAGACCAGTTCTTGTGGGTGTTTCTGCGACCATCCTTGGTAAATGGTTAATGTTTGTTACTGGAAATCGGTCGGAGGCAAAGTGCAGTCAACCACAAGGTCAAGGATTTACACATAGCTGAGTTTAGCGTCTTATTTTTCCTTCGGTAAGCCTCAAGTTTGTACAGTCCGGTAAAATTGCGCTTTTAGATAATTCTTGTCAAGCCAGCACTGAAAATGAACACAGAATCAGAATCAGAATCAGAATAGTTTCCTGGTGAAACGTCAAACTGACAATACTACACCAGGGGGGATGGGGCTTGACCGGAGGGGATTAGTCCCGAGCTCTCACAAGAGAAGTAAATTTAGACACAATCATCTGACAATTCAGCAGAGGAGATCAGAGAATCAGGGAGTTCATTCCAATCTCTAATGGTCTGGGGGAAGAAACTGTGTAAATAGGCATTTGTACTTGCTGAAGGTATCTGAAATGCCAAGGAGTGTTGATTCCTACAACGCCTATTTTTGGGGATAAGGTCATCCGTGGGTATTTTTGCTCTCCCTTTTAGGGCTGAGGCTATCCGCACGACGGTCGTGCCGATAAGCGGTGTTATCCGCACGACGGTCGTGCCGATAAGCGGCGTTATCGGCCCGACCGTCGTGCGGATAGCCAATGCTACAGGTATTGGCTATCGGCACGACGGGAGTGTAAGATTTTCTTACAAGCTTACGAATGCATTAAACTATTAATTTGTCATTAAATAAATAAATTATGGTTTTAGATATATAGAAATACATTCAAAATTAACATTTTTGTTAATTATGACTAACATTTTTGTTAATTATGACTAAGAAAACTAGTTTGATTTGATTTATCCAGCTGATGCAAATTGAATCACAGCAGACGGAGAAAAAAATATAATCATTGCAATTATTTAATTGTGTAACTGAAATGTTTCCACACTTCATTGTTAAAATCAAAGGCTGTTTATTCTTTTGGATTACCTTACCACAATTTTTTTAATATTTAGGTTACGATAATTGACATAATTTCTTTCTCATTTACGCATACGCATGACTGATTTTTACAGGTAAATTCACAGGTAAGCCAATTTCAGCAAAATTACATTTTTGTTAATTAAAAAGTAAAAAATTCCTGCATGTGTATTATTCTGTTTCAGTTTTGAAGCCAGTGTAATATATTTATCAACTTAAAATGTATCCATTTCTAGACATTTTTAACATTTGGATATCGATTTCCCTGTCGTGCGGATAACGCCGCTTATCCGCACGACGGTCGTGCCGATAAGCGGTGTTATCGGCACGACCGTCGTGCGGATAGCCAGTGTCCCCTTTTAGACCTTTGTAAAGTAATATAATTCTATTATCCTTCCTTCTTTTCTGACAGAAGTACAGCAGTTATTGTCCTTCTTTCAGAAACTGCCAAATTCTAAATAACACGTCTGAAACAGCTGATATAAGCCACAGATACTTGGGGTTACTGTTTAGATTTTTTTTCAAAAGCTCATACTTGTACTTTTTTCAAAACTTTCAATCATATTTCTGGCTATGCAATGGAATCTGAAGCGTAATGACTCCTGGACATGCTGATATGTATGTAAGATTCTTGTAATTTTTTTTTTTTTTTTCTTGTTACTCCCATCAATCAATTTCTGATTATTCTTGGGAGGTGTACATTGTACACTCCAGTGTGTTTGCAGGATGAGCCTACATGCATGAGGATAGAACCTGTGTAGGGATCTTTAACCTGTACAGGGGATGACTGTCCCTGCACAGGGGGCCTCCAGTTAATGTCCCGATCCGAAGGACGGCGCACTGTATCATGTCATTCCTGCAAGTGACACTAAAGGAAGCGTGTTCGAACCAACAAATTTTCTTGCCGCCAGCAGGGATCGAACCTGGGACCTCGAGCACAAGAAGCCAGTGCGCTAACCACTCGGCTACGTCGCTTCCACCATTCAAGTAACGGATTAGTGAATCAATTTGTCTTTTCAAAGTGACGGGTGAGTATTTGGAAAAGCGAAGTTGTTTATCTTATAAATGTTTTTTCTTTACATTAGTGATTGCCTATCAGTTTTTCTAATGCTTTCTATGTATTGTAGACATGTTTTTCTAATTGTATAATGTCAGGACTAATGCAGAAAAGCTAAATGAAGAAAAAAATACAAGTATGTGTTGTTTTTTTTTTTTTAAAAAATAGAAGTATAAGCTTTTTGAAAAATCTAAACACTAACCCCAAGTATCTGTGATATAAGCCCCACCGCCAAGGGAACAAATTGGAGGTCAAAACTTTCCCTTTTGCCCTGCCCAGGTCTAGATAAACTCTGAAAATCGCGATCGAAATTATCGCGCAGATGCGCAACGGCGCCATGTATTTACCGGCAGTACAGAAGGTTCCATATTTCAATAGAAATGAGACATTTTTATCGTGGTTCTGCGCGATAGAAAGCTTATACGATTGCTATCCTTCTATATATCTATCTATAGATACTGCGACATCCTCATCAGGGTTCCCACGGGCACTGGAACACATGGAAAATTGCTAAAAAGATTTCATGCATGGAAATATCATGGAATTTGAAAAATGATTAAATTTCATGGATAAATCATGGAATTTTGTTATGAAATGCCAGTTTTGATGTCTTTGGGATTCATTTTTTCCTCGCTCGCTCAATGAATATTGATAAATAGTTATGCTTTTCAAAAGGGCATTCAAACTAATTTGTTTTCATCAGAAAAACAGATAGCTACTTTTGCAATATAATTATCCGTCCTTGCCTTTTAAAAGGTGTTATGTGACAAAAAAACAACAAATAAACAGACAAATAAGTCCTGGAAATTTAACTCCCATCATGAATTATCATGGAAAAGTCATGGAATTATATTTGATAATTTGTGTGGGAACCCTGCCTCATTACTGAGTATTATGCGCGGCAGGGCTGCCTGAGGTGGAGGAAAGCCAGGTCACATCTCTGCTTCCTGGAATGTGCCTGTGAAACCCCCGCGTTGAGAAGGCGACAGCCAGGCCACATATGTTTCGTCGGGTATTTGATTAATTTCTTTTGTATTTCTGTACAGAATATATTCGTCCAAGCCATGATGCGAACCCTCAACCTACGGAATAGGTATGTAGCTCAGAAATTCCTGTACAAAACCACTGAGCTATTCGGATGCCTGGTTTTCAACGAATCGGCTTGGCTTTTTTCGGATGTTATCAGACCATGTAGAGGGAAACTACAGAAGTACATACGAAAATTTTGCAACACAAACAAGGATTTTAATCATCTGCCGACAGAATCACAGAATTTTTCTACGAACCAATTATACACCATTTTGATTTCTGATCTTTGAAAGAGTTTCAGATAGTAAAATATCTGTTTGTAATCTTTTATTTCTGGGTTGTAATCTTTTTTGAAGAGGGGGACCTTACAGCTGGAGTCCACACCTCAAGTATCGAAGATTGCCCATATGCGTGATCAGCCATTTCCGATTCGTTTCATTATTTAGTCTCAATTCGTTTCATTATTTAGTCAGAATTATTGGTTTGGAGTGATTCTTCTTGATATGGAGAAATAAATGTCGCGTATATGCTCGATAATTTAGATCACGATTTTCCGAGATGAGCCAGACCTGCTGCCCTTTGCAATAGAAAATCTCTCTTGGGGAAGGATCAAAGCCCTGTCATTTCCTCTGAAGTGTGGGGATACTCCAAGTTCTAACAGTTATTGCCCCGCATTTTGCCCAGATAACCCCCACTTTTCCCCATGGGGATAGACTTAGGGCTGCATTGATAACAATTCGGGCTCGGATATTCACGGTACAGGCGTCAACGAACCTGTTTATTGTATGGCCTTCCGCATATTCACAAATTTCGCAAACCTTCAAAGAAAAGATATCACAAGGAAAGGCGCTTAGGCTGAGGCATACATGTGATACTCTTGAGAAGGCAAAGAGGGAGATTTCTCTTTCCAAATACAGAGAATGATTAAACAAAGAAGAAATTTATTGATTTGAAATATGGAGATGTATAAGATATATAGGGAAATTCTGAAATTCAAAATAGGAAAATTTTGTCAAAAATAGGGAGATCCCTCGGAAATAGGGAGGTATCCCATGTATGGGCTGTGAATTGAACCCAGGGCCTCTGGGACTGCAGTCAACCACTCTACCCTAGACGGAATATTTCCATCGGTATTCCGTTAAACCTCTCCATACCGACGGAAATGGGATATATTAAGCTCTTGGTCGAAAATGAAAATTCAGCAAAAAACTGCAAAACTGTGTTATTCTAACTTATGTTAGATCTTTTCTTGCATATATAACATAAATTATAAATATTCTATTTGATAAAGCACGCAGAATCATAAAATACTTTTTTCTATTGAAAACTTCAAAGATGTCTATAAATAGATCAGGGGAGACTACTGTAGAATTAGCGACTCAAAGTCGAAAATCGTTTGTTTTTCTACATTAATTTAAACGTTTTAGGTAATTTTATGTGTTTACTGGAAGATCTTTGGCACTGGTACAAATACATATCAAAAATGATACGATTAATAGCAAAATAACCTAACTGCAAGTCGCTTACGAAATCGGCAATCATTTCGACATTGGTTTAAATGCAACCTATGCTAAGCTGTCAGGGAAGTGGATCGAGGTACCGAAGTGGAGCGGGGTGACAGTTAGCCAGCTGATCTAACTCTACCCCTGTGCCAATCTGCTCCTGCTGTACATGTAGATTTTTCTTGCCTTTTCAATACAAAAACATTTTTTTAAATCCATACCCTGTATTTCTTCAACAATACATGTATTTATGACAGATTGTTAGCATTAAATTTGATACATTTGAATCAGAATTTCTTTATTTGGATTGTCATGGTATCCTTGGACAGACGTCCAATTTTGACATCAGTGTTCCCATTTACCCTCTATACAGGTGTTTTTTATTAACCCTAAAGTTTGCCATACATATACCCGAAAATTTGCATACAGGCCTATACACAGGGGTATAAAACTAAGAAAAGTAAGCCAGTCTACCCTCAAATTCAAAATTCAGTGGGAACCCTCGACATTTTACTCATTAGCTCGCCTGCACGAAGTGCATAGAGCTATTGTAGTCACCTCGGTCGTCTCCGTGTACGTTTACGTCCTCGTCCGCGTCACGCTTTTGGTTAAAGTTTTTAAAATTGTTATATCTTGATAGTCACTGACCAGAAATCATTCATATTTGGAACATTGCTACATATGAGGGTCCTCTGTGATTTAGTGTGAAGGGACTCGTGGGGTCATGCCTGGGGGCGGGGCTAGAGGTCAATATCTAGGACACCTTTGTACAATGCTGAGATGCTGTGTTAGTTTCTCATCAACTGTAAAGCCTAGAACTGTCAAACCTTACATAAGGCTTCTCCTCGATGTCCTGACTCTGCACCCACATTGACCTACTGACCTTGACCTATATTTCATGCTCTAGTGACTTTGTCATCTTTTAAGCCAACCCTAAATATCTCATCAACTATACAGCCTACAACCATCAAACCTTGCATATGGCTTCTCCTCGATGTCCCGACTTTGCACCCATGTTGATCTAGTGACCTTGACCTATATTTCATGCTCTAGTGACTTTGTCATTTTTGAAGCCAACTCTTAATATCTCATCAACTATAAAGCCTACAACCATCAAACCTTGCATATGAATTCTCCTTGATGTCCCGACTCAGCACCCACATTCACCTAGTGACCTTGACCTATATTTCGTGCTCTAGTGACTTTGACATTTTTGAAGCCAACCCTTAATATCTCATCAACTATTAATGCCTACAACCATCAAACCTTGCATATGGCTTCTCCTCGATGTCCCGACTCGGCACCCACATTGACCTACTGACCTTGACCTATATTTCATGCTCCAGTGACTTTGTCATTTTTTAAGTCAACCCTTAATATCTCATCAACTATAAAGCCTACAACCATCAAACCTTGCATATGGCTTCTCCTCAATGTCCCAACTTTGCACCCACATTGATCTAGTGACCTTGACCTATGTTTCGTGCTCTAGTGACTTTTTCATTAAAGTTTTTAGAAGTCTATCTCTCTTGAACATGTTGATGGATCAAGTCGATACTTTGCATGTTGGTAGATATTGGTCTGAAGTTTTATGCAGTACCATCATGACCCACCCTGAGTGACCTTGAGGTCAAGGTCACAGACTTAGAATTTTTTTGTTAAAGTTTTCGGTTAAAGTTTTTAGAAGTCTATATCTCTTCAACATGTAGATGTATCAAGTTGATACTTTGCGTGTTGGTAGATATTGGTCTGAAGTTTTATTCTGTACCATTATGACCCACCCTGGGTGAACCTGAGGTCAAGGTCATGGCCTTAGAAATTTTTGGTTAAAGTTTTGGGTTAAAGATTTTTGAAGTCTATATATCTCTATGTTGATGGATCAAGTTGAAACTTTGCATGGTTGTGGATATTGGTCTGAAATTTTATGCTGTACCATCACAACCCATCTGAGCGACCTTGAGGTCAAGGTCATGGGTCATAAATTTTGATGTTTAGTGACAAAGCACAAGTCACGCGAGCTACTCTGTCCTACGACAGCTCTTATTTGCATGAAGTAGTCCATAAATGTTTATCCCCAGCAGTTTGTGTCCTTGTGAATGTCTCTCTGCTGTCATACAAGTGGAAATGTGTGTGAACAACCTATTTCTCACTAGTTACTGTCATGACAATTGCAAAGTTAGGCAGAAATTTGCTAAGAAAAATGTTGTATACTTTAAACTTCCATTCAGTGAGGCTGAAACATGAAAATTGCAAATCTGTAATTCTAACGGCTATATTCTCTTCCGTCACTCGGACTCAACTCGCGAGAGTATGGCTGGAGTATGAGTCGAGTGGGATTAAATTGAGTGTGAGTGGAGTATAGATTTGGTATGCACAACAGTCACTCAACCATCACTCACTGGAGTGTCAGATTTTCTTTATAAATCAAAGAAATTTGAAATCTTATGGACATTTGATGTTATTATTCCAGCATCAAATTAGCAGCAAAGACTGACTAGACGCCGCATATTGCGGTGAGTTGTTATCTAATTTTGATGTTCACGCATGGTATCGTATTAGCTTATGTGAACTCATTCCTTCTTTATTGTTTGTTTGTCTGCTTGTTTGTTTATTTGTATATCTTTCTGTGTTTCTCTCTCTCTCTCTGTGCTTGCATGTTGGTTTATTTGTCTTTCTCTCTCTCTCTCTCTCTCTCTCTCTCTCTCTCTCTCTCTCTCTCTCTCTCTCTCTCTCTCTCTCTGGGGTGGGTGGGTGAGTAGATGTCTGTACGTGGGGGTAGAGGGGTGAGTCTGTGACAGCGATATCTAGCATAAAGGTGCAAATGTGTCTGCATCTGGAAGAACAATGTTGACCACGCACCTAAAAATATGGATAATTGCTTTTCATGTTCAAAATAGTAGTAAATGACTTGCCTTGAGAAAATCAAAATCTGTTCTAGAATTCGCGACCCCTCTGAAGAAAAGATTTGTCCCAATCATAACACTTGGTCCGGCTGATGTATGTAATCTGCTATTTAGGGATTTTTTGGAAGAAAAATGAAGAAATAAGGGTCCAAAAATTTTCGAGTAGCGCTCGAGTGAGGTGTCGCCTTCACTCAACGATTACTCGAAATTTGAGTTGAGTTCGAGTGTGAGTGGGACATGTGCATACCAAATCGAACAGTTATGCACTCACACGAGTGACTGATCAGATTATCTGGATGAGTTTGAGTGGAGTATGCCTCGAGTGTAGGATGAGAATACAGCCGTAAATTTTGTTGCCAATATGTTGCTAAGTAGTTGCTAACTAGTCACAAGTTGTTGAATACCACTGAGATAATAGCAATATCTTTTTCAGGCTCTCAGGTTGAGGAATGGGTTGAGGTGGCCCATACAGAACTAGGAGTCTACTCCATCATCATTTTGTTAACAAAGTGTGGAAACTGATGTGACCAGCTAACTGTATGCATAGAAAAAAATCCTGTAGAACTACGCGGTAATTAGGTTGGTAGCTAGATATACCATAATATTTGTTCTAATTAGCACACATGCTCCAATAAGTGCACACCCTGGTCATTTCCGAAACACCCTACACATGCATAAGCGCACCCTGCGTGACTAACATATTGATATTTTTATTCAAGCTTCAACATTTAAAGTGTATTTATGTTAACCTCACAAACATACATTCTTTTTACCTGGTGATGAAATATGTTCAAGTTGTATGCTTGTATCAGTTTGCTGTAAATTGTGAGCAGAATAAATTTCATACACAACTGAGTTGAGAGGAAACCATTTGTACAATATCTAGGTCTGTTATCAACTGATGTTCTATTTCAGATATGGATTGTGGTGGTGCTTGACCTTTCAACTTCATTTGTGCTGAATTTTGCTGATAGATCGGGTGGAGTCGGGAGAAGACAATGACAGACATGGTAGAGTGTGTCCTAGGGTGGCTTGAAGATCCTCCAGCTAGTTGAGGTTAATTTCTAGATGACAAGATCTTCGTTACTACATGTACTAGAAATTCTTCAAGCGTGAATGACATTTGATGTCATTTGACTTTTTGAGGTACAAATGCTTCAGCAATGTTCTCAAAAACAGAAATATAAAAAAAATGTTACTACTTGAATCAACAGATATATATACGTTGCAATTATTTCTAGACTATAGAGAGGTTTACTAGAGCATCATCCTTTACATTTTGAAATATTGTGTGCGCGGCCCCATGGCTGAGTGGTTAAGAGCGCTGATATTTCATTACCACACTTAATTATTCGATCATTTCACCGATGTCTGATATGGGTTCGAAGTTCGAACCCCACACAGGGCACATGTGAGACAAGCAAGTTCTGCTTGTGGGTGTACCAGGTGGTTTTTCTCGGGAGTTCTTCCCCAACTACCAATTGGCCCATCTCATAGTCATATGAGTTTAAATAATCTTGACAGGGACTTTGAACTAAATCAAAGAAAAAGAAAGAAGAACAATCATGTACACATACTTCAAACATCCATCATTAATTCTTAGTGGGAAGATTCAGTTGCATTTAAAATATCAACCCATGCAGTATGCTGAAAAAGAAGAACTCGCATGTATTATTATTATTATACAGTATACAACACAAAATTTTGAACAGCACACATGATGTGCAAGAATACCAGCTCCTCAGTGATCTAGCCTTAAGCCCATAGTAAGGGTAGCATTATTAGCTCACCCAAGCCAAAATTTTCACGGGTGAGCTTATAGGATAGGAAGCACCTGACGTCTGTCGTCGTACGCTATTTTCAAAGATCTTCACTGAAACTGCTTGGACAATTTCAGCCAAATTCTACATGAAGCATCCATAGGAAGGGGGAACCAATAAACAATCCAGGTCACATGACCATGATGGCTGCCATGCCCATATAAGGTAAATGTCCTTAAAAGTCTCAAAGGGCGGTCCCCAAGGCCTTGCGATTAAGAGCACAATTTATTTATCACTTGATTATCTCATGTGGGTTGGAGCCCAGCACTGGCCACATGTGAGATAAGCCAAGTTCTGCTTGCAGGTGTGCCAGGTGGTTTGTCTCAGGGTTCTCCCATTTTTGTCCCACCAGCATGAAAGGAACGTTAAACTGAATTAAAAAAAATCTCCAGAACTGCTGGCCCAACAAAACTTGGCATATAGCATCAGGCACTACTACAATGTCATTATTATGTGTTTATAAAAGATGGCCCTGTGATGACTTTACCTATTTTACTCAATGCTGCAAGGTCAACATAGGTGGTCATCTGAGGATGCATTTGAATGGGGAAAATTGTTAAAAAAATATTTAAGGGAAATTCTTGCAGGAAATGGGCGAATTGACTGAAAATTTATGAATCTAAAAAGCTTTTAAGCCCATGGGTTTGTGTGCCCCCATCCTGGGGCAATATACTTGAGTATATTATCATAATATTCAAAGGTCTTTTTCCCTGACACCATTTGACCAATTAAAGCCAACTTTTACATGTACAGAAAGGTACAAGTAGGCAGTGATCAGGAAATGGCACAATCAGAAAGATATTCCCACTCTATAAACCGAGGGATGGAAAAAAACAACAACTAAAATGACACTTAGGTACATGTACGTATACCAAGAAGACATATCATTAGCCAAGTGAGCAGCTATTCCCCAATAGGCGGCCAATCAGTTACCCCAACTGAACTAAAAATATGAAAACGTACATACATGTAAGGCTCAAACAGCACAAAAATTGACTCCAAAACACAAAAACAATTACAACCACAACAGAAGTATCGTCTTAAACTGTAAACTGTTGAAATGTCATTGAAGGGAAAAGCTTCCAAGATTCATGTATGATTCTGAAAAAAATGATCAAAGCAGTTCATTTGCCCCCACCCTGGGGCTATAATATTCATGTACTTGACCGTTATAATCAAACAAGCTTTATAACAAGTTTATCAGTATTTATCTCAGGTGAGCGTTTACAGCACCATTGGTCCTGTGGTTGGATTTTGAACAGAGTAAAGATTTACAATGTGGTAGGCTACATCTGGTAACACTAGTTTTCTCTTTATTCGATGTGGTATTTTTCGTTTCAGAATGGTGATCCCCCTTGAAGAAACGACGGTGACATTGAACATTCTGTATGTGACTCCTATGTGCTAAGCCAGTGATAAAAGTGGAAGCTAGTGCAGGAAATGAAACTTAAAGAACACAAGGAAATACTCACTGCAAACTGATTAAGCCATTTGAAATCAAAACATGGAAAGGGGAGTCGGTGGCCTGGTGGTTGAACATCAGACTTAAAATTGAGAGGTCCTGGGTTCGAACACCCCCAGGCACCATGTTGTGTCCTTGAGCAAGACACATGAACTCACTAGAGTACTGGTTCTGTCACAACATAAATGAAATATTGTAGACACTGAGAAACTTTAAACTTGATACCAAAAAAAAAAGTGGAAAAGTCAGAATTATTGGAGAAGTGAAAGTGTTAAATACAGTCAAAAAGAAACACAAACTTTTGAAACATTTTTTTTAGGGATCAAAAATAGCGAGCACCAAACCATTTTAAGCTCACCTGAGGCAAAGGCTCACAGGTGAGCTTATAGTATACCCATGCTCTGTCATCCGTCATTCACAATTTCAAAGATCTTCTCTGAAACAGCTAGGCCAGTCAAAGCCAAACATCATGTGGAGCATCCTTAGGAAGAGGGAACAAAAGTTTATAGAAATGGTCCAGGTCACATGACCAAGAAGGCACCCATGACTATAAATAGCATAAACCTTTATTTATCTTCTTCAGAAGCAGAAGGCCTTTGATTTTGAAACTTGGCATGAAGCATCAGGGAATGGAGCTCTACAAAGTTGTATAAATCATGACCCCGTGATGACCTTGACCTATTTTATGACAAGGTCAACTTAGGTTGCCCATGCATTTGAATGGGGAAAAATGTTGAAATGTCATTTGAAGGGCAAATCTTGCAGGAAATGTGCAAATATGCTTACGATTTAAGATTCTGAAAGAAAAACTGGATCCCAGAGGTATTTTCATGTATATAATCATAATATTCAAAAGTCTTCTTCTCCCAAACCCCTTGGCTGATCAAAGTCAAATTTAAAAAATATTCTTTGGAACTGATGAACCTATTGCAATGAAACTTGGTATATATATGTATTAATTGGAACTAGTGTAGAACATGTACAATGTGTTTTTAAATCATTACCCTTGGCGGCCCCCGTGGCCGAGTGGTTAAGAGCGCTGATATTTCATTACCGCACTTAACCATTCGATCATCTCACCACTGTGTCTGGTGTGGGTTCAAGCCCTGCTCTGGCCACGAGAGAAAAGCCAAGTTCTGCTTGTGGGTGTGTCATTTTTTTTTCTCGGGGTTCTCCGTTTTCACCCCAGCTACTGATTGGCCCGTCTCATATGAGCTGAAATAATCTTGTAAGGGACATTAGATTGAATAAAAAAAACAAGTAGCCCAGGGGCAACGATCGCTCACCTGAGAGCCAACAAGTAAAGTCACTGGACAAAGTAGTTGGGTTTTTTACCATATATGGGTATGATAGCCATCTTGGTCATGTGACCTTGAAACCCTACTTACATCAGCAGGAGAGCTCTTGTCTGGATTGTGTATCCTCTTTTCTGCCATTTTGGTTCACTTGAAAAAATCATCTAACAAGGTCAGGGTCCTATAATGACCCCGAAGGTTGGGCCATATTTGACCCCAGGGGCAAGATTGGCAGGATTTATGTAGAGCAACACATGACAATGTTGTATATCAAATATACAAGCTTTGTGTCATGCTGTTGCAGAGAAGATTTTTTCACATATTTCCATTATAAGTCTATGGTAGATAATGACATGCCTGGGGCGTGGCCTGTATGGACCCCAGGGGCACCGTTGGCAGAATTTATATAGAGGAACACTATACATTGCTACAAACAAAATATGAAAGCTCTGGGCCTTGTGGTTTCGGAGAAGAAGATTTTTTATGTTTTTCCCATGACGCCCCCGGGGCGGGGCCCGTGTGGACCACAGGGGCACGGTTGGCAGGATTCATAAAGAGGACCACTATACATTGCTACTGACAAAATATGAAAGCTCTGGGCTTTGTGGTTTTGGAGAAGAAGATTTTTTGTTTTTCCCATTGTAAGTCTATGGGAGCTAATGACCCCCGGGGCGGGGCCATTTTTGACCCCAGGGGCATGATTGGCAGGATTTATATAGAGGACCACTAAACATTGCTTCATACAAAATATGAAAGCTTTGGGCCTTGTGGTTTTGGAGAAGAAGATTTTTTTATGTTTTTCCCATGACATCCCCGGGGCAGGGCCCGTATGGACCCCAGGGGCACGGTAGGCAGGATTTATAAAGAGGACCATTATACATTGCTACACACAAAATATGAAAGCTCTGGGCCTTGTGGTTTAGGAGAAGAAGATTTTTTTATGTTTTTCCCATTGTAAGTCTATGGGAGCTAATGACCCCCGGGGCGGGGCCATTTTTGACCCCAGGGGCATGATTGGCAGGATTTATATAGAGGACCACTAAACATTGCTACACACAAAATATGAAAGCTCTGGGCCTTGTGGTTTCAGAGAAGAAGATTTTTTTATATTTTCATCATGACGCCCCCGGGGCGGGGCCCGTGTGGAACACAGGGGCACGGTTGGCAGGATTTATAAAGAGGAACACAATATATTGCTACAAACAATATATGAAAGCTCTGGGCCTTGTGGTTTCGGAGAAGAAGATTTTTTTATGTTTTACCCATGAACCCCCCGGGGCGGGGCCCGTATGGACCCCAGGGGCATGGTTGGCAGGATTTATAAAGAGGACCACTATACATTGCTACTGACAAAATATGAAAGCTCTGGGCCTTGTGGTTTCGGAGAAGATTTTTTTATGTTTTTCCCATTGTAAGTCTTTGGGAGCTAATGACCCCCGGGGCGGGGCCATTTCTGACCCCCGGGGCATGATTGGCAGGATTTATATAGAGGACCACTAAACATTGCTACACACAAAATATGAAAGCTCTGGGCCTTGTGGTTTCAGAGAAGAAGATTTTTTTATATTTTCATCATGACGCCCCCGGGGCGGGGCCCGTATGGACCCCAGGGGCACGTATGGCAGGATTTATGAAGAGGACCAATAGACGTTGCTACACACAAAATATGAACGCTCTTGGCCTTGTGGTTTCAGAGAAGAAGATTTTTATATGTTTTTCCCATTGTAAGTCTATGGGAGCTATCCGTTGCCATGGAAACCAGAGTTCTGATCCGACCTGGCCCAAAACCTAACACAACCTTTCCCCCTCCTCAATGATGCTTTAGATAAAATTTGATTACGATCGGCCATGTTGTCTTAGAGATATTTGAGTTTGAAAATGTGAACGGACGGACGGACGCACGCACGGACGCACGGACGGACGCCGGCTCGACTACTGTACTATAAGCTCACCTTGTGAGCCTTCGGCTCAGGTGAGCTAAAAATCATTACCCTGTGATGACCTTGACAAATTTAAAGTCAAGGTCAACTTCGGTCACATAAATATGCAGAAAGCTGTCAAAATGCCATTGAAGGGAAAAACTTCAGGAAATGGGCAAATGGCTAGAATTAGTAGAATATTTATGATTTTGTTCTTGAAAAGGAAATTGACACTGCCTTGTAGCTATACATGTATATGACCATTATAGTCAAATCGAAGTTGAGTGTTTACAAGACCATTGGTCCTCTGGTTTTATTAGCTCACCTGAGCCGTTAGGCTCACAAGATGAGCTAATAGGATGGCCATGATCCGCGTCCATCCGTCGTTCGTCGTCTTCCACCATTTTCAAAGATCTTCTTCTCTGAAACGGCTTGGCCGATCAAAGCCAAATTTTATATGAAGCATCTGTGGGAAGGGGGAACCAATGTGTTTATAAATAATCCAGGTCACATGACCAAGATGGCCACCATGCCCATATACATGTATGGTAAAAAACTTCAAAATTCTTCTTCTCCGGAACCACTGGACCGATTTCAAGGAAACTTTGCATGAAGCATTGGGACTAGAGTACTACAATGTGTTTATAAATTATTACCTTTGGATGACCTTGACCTATTTTATGGCAAGGTCAACATAGGTCACCCATGCATTTGAATGGGGAAAATTGTTAAAATGTCATTTGAAAGGATAAAGTTGCAGATAATGGGAAAATGGACTGAAGATATGTGATTCTGAAAAAAAAATTTGACACTAGGGGTTGGTCTGCCCTCACCCAGGGGGCAATATACATGTATATTACAATAATATTCAAAGGTCTTCTTTGAAACCACGAGGCCAATCAAAGCCAAATTTTATAGGAAGCATCTATGGGAAGGGTGAATCAATGTATTTATAAATAATCCAGGTCACATGATCAAGATGGCCGCCATGCCCATATATGGTAAAAACCCTTTAAAATTCTTCTTCTCCGGAACCACTGGACAGATTTCAACGAAACTTGGCATGAAGCATTGGGGACTAGAGTACTACAATGTGTTGATAAATTATTACCTTTGGATGACCTTTACCTTTTTTTACGGCAAGGTCAACAATGGTTTCCCATACATTTGAATTGGAAAAATTGTTAAAATGTCATTTGAGAGGAAAAACTTGCAGGAAATGGGCAAATAGACTGAAGATATGTGAATCTGAAAAAAAAGGATCCCAGGGGTTGTTCTGCCCCCACCCTGGGGTGGGTATACATGTTTATTACAATAATATTCAAAGATCGTCTTTGAAACCGCTTGGCCAATCAAAGCCAAATTTTATATGAAGCATCTATAGGAAAGGGGAACTAATGTATATTTAAATAATTCAGGTCAGATGACCAAGATGGCCGTCATGCCCATATATGGTAAAACGCTACAAAAATCTTTTTCTCTGGAACTGGTTTACCGATTTCAAAGAAACTTGGCATGAAGCACTGATGACTCAAGTACTACAATGTATATATAAATCATGACCCTGTGATGACCTTGACCTATTTTAAGGCAAGGTCAACAAGGGTTGCCTATGTATTTGAATGGGTTGATCTGTTAAAATGTCATTTGAAGGGAAAAACTTGTAGGATATTGGCAAATGGACAGGATATTGATTATCCTGAAAAAAAAATGGTCCCAGGGCTTCATCTGCCCCTATACTGGAACTGTTTTCTATAATATTCAAACATGTTCATTGGTATATACAGCAGATCTCAGGTGAGCGTTTACAGGACCATTGGTCCTCTGGTTTCTTTATTCGAACAATATGGACAAGCTTTATACTTAGTATTATTTTATGTGAAAATATATTTAAAAAGTTTGAATCTACAAATATGGATTTGACAAATTTACAAATTCTGACTTTTTACAACTTTTCAAGTTAGGGGAAGGGGTTGTTACATGGTTTGTAAAATTTTAACATCCAGGTCAAGTTGAAAATTTTTGAATCACTTAAGTTCAGAATATTCTGTTTTAGCAAAATAAAACAATAATCAAGGACATTCTTCATGAATTTGTGTGCAGGACAACCATATATGAAAGAAATAAAATTTAACTGATTTTTTTTTTCTTCTAAATTTTAAAAATTTGTTAAGAGGTCGCATTTAGAGGCATGTAGCTTGAAAAATGGACACTGCCCTATAGTAATTTTGTTTTCAAATGTCATGTTTTATAGTTTGGAAGCAAAAAAGAGCAATTAAAAAAAAAGTTTGAATACTTTTTCTTTGGCAGCAAACATCCTTACCATAAACAAAAATATGTGTGTGATAGATTTTATGTGGTTGTGTCATTTTTTTTTTACCTTCAACTCTTATGTTTTCAGGAATTTTCTAGGAGCTTTCCTGTTTTTCCATTTTGTTTTTGTATCTCTTCAATGTTAAAAATATAAAATAAAGTGAAGTAAAATCAATATATATTCTCCTATTTACCATGCTTTTTTAGCTCACCTTAGCTCGAGGCCTACAAATGAGCCTAAAGGATAGGCAGGGTCCATTTGTCTGTCCAAAATTTTTACATAATTATTTGGTGAAAGCTGGGGTAGATTTTTTTAACTGATTTGATTTAAGGCTTAGTGTGCCAGTCAACAATTTTCCAGTCATGTTGGACAGAACCACCGCTTTAGATAATTATTTAGTGAAAACTGGAGGAGAATTTTTGAATTTGATTTGATTCCAGTCAACAGTTCTTCTGGGCGGAGCCACCACTTCATGGGTATTTAATCTTTACTGTGGGAAGTCAAAAAGTCTTTGCTCATTGACACATCACGGCGGCAGTAGGTCTCGAATCTAAGACCCCTGAATCAGGAGTAAACTAGAATTGTCAGAGAATCTGACTATAGCCCCGCTTCTCAGCTTTTTTGCAGGGTGAAAAATCAATGACAGGTAACTATCACAAGCTAGATCTCGTCAATATTGATGCACATACAAAACTTGGTCTGATTTTGTCAATTCGTTCTCAAGATATTGAGCGGAAACAAAATTCTGACCTCAATAAAGGGCCATAACTCTGTCAAAATTTCGCGAAAAATGAAGGGTAACAATCCCAAGCTAGATCTTGTCAATGATGATGTGCATACAAAATTTGGACGGATTCTGTAAATTCGTTCTAAAGATATTGAGCGGAAACGAAGTTCTGAAGTCAATGAAGGGCTGTAACTCCGTCAAAAATTTGTGAGAAATGACGGGTAACAATCCCAAGCTAGATCTTGTCAATGATGACGTGCATACAAAATTTGGTCGGATTCTGTCAATTCGTTCTCAAGATATTAAGCGGAAACGAAATTCTGACGTCAATCAAGGGCCGTAACTACCTCAAAATTTTGCGAAAAATGACGGGTAACAATCCCAAGCTAGATCTTGTCAATGATGACGTGCATACAAAATTTGGTCGGATTCTATCAATTCGTTCTCAAGATATTGAGCGGAAACGAAATTCTGACGTCAATCAAGGGCCGTAACTCCGTCAAAATTTTGCGAAAAATGACGGGTAACAATCCCAAGCTAGATCTTGTCAATGATGACGTGCATACACAATTTGGTTGGATTCTGTGAATTCGTTCTCAAGATATTGAGCGGAAACGAAATTCTGACGTCAATCAAGGGCCGTAACTCCGTCAAAATTTTGCGAAAAATGACGGGTAACAATCCCAAGCTAGATCTTGTCAATGATGATGTGCATACAAAATTTGGTCGGATTCTGTCAATTCGTTCTCAAGATATTGAGCGGAAACGAAATTCTGACGTCAATCAAGGGCCGTAACTCCGTCAAAATTTTGCGAAAAATGACGGGTAACAATCCCAAGCTAGATCTTGTCAATGATGACGTGCATACACAATTTGGTTGGATTCTGTGAATTCGTTCTCAAGATATTGAGCGGAAACGAAATTCTGACGTCAATCAAGGGCCGTAACTCCGTCAAAATTTTGCGAAAAATGACGGGTAACAATCCCAAGCTAGATCTTGTCAATGATGACGTGCATACACAATTTGGTTGGATTCTGTGAATTCGTTCTCAAGATATTGAGCGGAAACGAAATTCTGACGTCAATCAAGGGCCGTAACTCCGTCAAAATTTTGCGAAAAATGACGGGTAACAATCCCAAGCTAGATCTTGTCAATGATGATGTGCATACAAAATTTGGTCGGATTCTGTCAATTCGTTCTCAAGATATTGAGCGGAAACAAAATTCTGACGTCAATCAAGGGCGGTAACTCCGTCAAAATTTTGCGAAAAATGACGGGTAACAATCCCAAGCTAGATCTTGTCAATGATGACGTGCATACAAAATTTGGTCGGATTCTGTCAATTCGTTCTCAAGATATTGAGCGGAAACAAAATTCTGACGTCAATCAAGGGCTGTAACTACGTCAAAATTTTGCGAAAAATGACGGGTAACAATCCCAAGCTAGATCTTGTCAATGATGACTTGCATACAAAATTTGGTTGGATTCTGTCAATTCGTTCTCAAGATATTGAGCGGAAACAAAATTCTGACGTCAATCAAGGGCCGTTACTCCGTCAAATTTTGCAAAAAATGACGGGTAACAATCCCAGGCTAGATCTTGTCAATGTTGATGTGCATACAAAATTTGGTCGGATTCTGTCAATTCGTTCTCAAGATATTGAGCGGAAACGAAATTCTGACGTCAATCAAGGGCCGTAACTCCGTCAAAATTTTGCGAAAAATGATGGGTAACAATCCCAAGCTAGATCTTGTCAATGATGACGTGCATACACAATTTGGTTGGATTCTGTGAATTCGTTCTCAAGATATTGAGCGGAAACGAAATTCTGACGTCAATCAAGGGCCGTAACTCCGTCAAAATTTTGCGAAAAATGACGGGTAACAATCCCAAGCTAGATCTTGTCAATGATGATGTGCATACAAAATTTGGTCGGATTCTGTCAATTCGTTCTCAAGATATTGAGCGGAAACGAAATTCTGACGTCAATCAAGGGCGGTAACTCCGTCAAAATTTTGCGAAAAATGACGGGTAACAATCCCAAGCTAGATCTTGTCAATGATGACTTGCATACAAAATTTGGTTGGATTCTGTCAATTCGTTCTCAAGATATTGAGCGGAAACAAAATTCTGACGTCAATCAAGGGCCGTAACTCCGTCAAAATTTTGCAAAAAATGACGGGTAACAATCCCAGGCTAGATCTTGTCAATGTTGATGTGCATACAAAATTTGGTCGGATTCTGTCAATTCGTTCTCAAGATATTGAGCGGAAACGAAATTCTGACGTCAATCAAGGGCCGTAACTCCGTCAAAATTTTGCGAAAAATGACGGGTAACAATCCCAAGCTAGATCTTGTCAATGATGACGTGCATACACAATTTGGTTGGATTCTGTGAATTCGTTCTCAAGATATTGAGCGGAAACGAAATTCTGACGTCAATCAAGGGCCGTAACTCCGTCAAAATTTTGCGAAAAATGACGGGTAACAATCCCAAGCTAGATCTTGTCAATGATGATGTGCATACAAAATTTGGTCGGATTCTGTCAATTCGTTCTCAAGATATTGAGCGGAAACAAAATTCTGACGTCAATCAAGGGCGGTAACTCCGTCAAAATTTTGCGAAAAATGACGGGTAACAATCCCAAGCTAGATCTTGTCAATGATGATGTGCATACAAAATTTGGTCGGATTCTGTCAATTCGTTCTCAAGATATTGAGCGGAAACGAAATTCTGATGTCAATATAGGGCCATCCAAGGGCAATAACTCTTATGCAAATTTGGGGAAACTGACATGCATTTATACATAAGTTGATATTGTCAATATTGATGCATATGCCAAATTTGGTTAAAGTCTAACGACTGGTTCACAATTTATGACTGGTTACAGATTTATGGACGGAATAACAGAATAACGGAATAACGGAATAACAGAATAACGGAATATCGGAAGGACAGAACGACGGAAGGACAGGGTGAATCCAGTATAGCCCCACTTTTTCAAAGCGGGGCTATAAATACTCTACCACTGAGGAGAAACAATCAAGCCCATAAATACTTGGATGCATGTATTAAGAAACACAATGGCCATTGTTCATTTTCAGTTTAAAATTGATCATGGATCAGCCAGTAAATACACAGTTTCATCAGACTTCTACCTACAGTGGAATCAAAATGCGAAAAGAAAAAAAATCAGACCAGATTAAAGATATTTATTAATTTTCTTTTCATTTTCTATATTTTCTTAATTTTCTTTTCATTTTCTATATTTTCTTTCTTTTTTAGTTTAAATTTCTTTTCTTTTTCATAGATTTTTCTCAGAAAGACCATACTTGAAAAAAGTTATGTTGAAGCCTAGGCTTCCAGGCTTCCACCTGCGTCCACACCTGACTCAGCTTAGGTTTACACTTGAGTTGTTTGACAAGTATTTATGTTTTCATAAGTGAATTTTTACACAAGTATATTCCCACAGCCTTGACCTTACCGATAAACTTATTACATACCATGCTCTGGCGTAAGTCAACCTTCAAAAATCAAACTTCAAAGTTTTTCTATGAGATTACTTGATCAGTCAAAGCCATGACATGCAACTTAATTTCTTTTAGAGGAGAACAAAAGCATTTAGTCTAACCACGGCCAATAGCATTATATATGGCAGTGGATGTTTACTCTAGAACGACCGAGTATAGGTACCACCTATTAAATTCATATTAGAATATATAAGATCAGAAGTTACCTGGCCTCTTCCCACTGCTGAAAGGCATTTAGTAATGCAACATGGTCACTACATCGGTTCCCGGCCAGACTTTTGTGTCCCCACCCCAGTCTTCGGCGGTCAGAGGGCGTGATGAAAGGCTCGGGGAATGTGGTACTGGCTGCGATAGTACAAGCTGCATCTCCAACACTGGAAATAAATCAACAAACATTTTAGCCCTGCCAGAAGAATAACTGTGTTTTGATTTTCCAACAAGGCATGGACACAAACAAGGCTTTACAACTAAAGGAGACGGTAAGAGGTTTGAAACTTTGGATGTAGGATGTAACTGATCTGTACCTTCTGGGGACAGGATTTCCCATAATCCTGATCTAAATGAGTATGTTTAAATTCAGGTCTAGTGTCCCAGTCAACAATTTTTCATTCATGTCAGGGTGGAGCCACCACTTCCCGTGTATTCACCTGGGGGGAGTTAATGTGTCCTGCTTAAGGACACAACCCAGGTCCTCTCGATTTAGAGTCTGATGCAACCACCAGGCCACCACACTCCCTCTAGTGATTTTGTGAGCTCAAAGCATAACTGAACTAAAATATCATTTGCCTTATCAAATACCATATACACTATTGTTTTTTAAGTTAAACTTCATCGTTAGATAGTTTATTGAACATATCCATGAACAAAGTAATAACTGACCCTGTGAATCTTTTTTGAGTACAAAACTTGAAAGAATGCAAGCATAGGAGGTTAATATTATCTGTGGAATTAATTCTGAAAGGACTGTCAAACCAAAATTCTGTCCAACTTACTAGAATATACAGCCATAGATGATCATCTTTCCCAGTCTAGGTTCAATAGGCAGCCGGGCCAGGATACGACCCAGAGGGGTCAGCTCATCATTACTGTCTAGGGCTCGCATCTCTAAAAACAGAAACACATTGATAGTTAAGTTTGCAATACATACAATACGGTCAGACCTTTATTTCAAGTGACACCATATTCATGCGCCACTTCCAAACTCTTATCCAGAGGATCAGTGGTCCTATAAACCATTGGTCCAACCACTGTGTTCTAGGTCCAGGATATATACACCTCAACCTCTTTACAACACAGTTTGTTACAGCACCTTTGTGGATATAACACGGACTAAACCTGGGCCCCAAATAGTCATTTTAGACTACTTTTGCTAATTCTCATTTTAAGCTCGTTGTAACACAGATTAGATGGCTAATACAGAAATTATTTTGGATCTCAACAATAGTGTTATAAAGAGGTTGTATTTAAAGCAAATCAGCACATAATATTGGTAAAATCAGATATGCAAGCTAAACTGGTCAAGTTCAATCAAGAGACTTTAAACCTTTCTAGTCTACAATGCATATTTCAAACAAGACAATCACAGGACTTTCGGCTTCTTGAATGCAATAATGCTTTTCCTGTATATGGGAGAAGCCGACATCATGATCATGATATCTACTCCACCGCACTCACCTCTGAGCAAAGCTTCAGCCTCGATGACAGCATCAATGGGCGGTGGTTCCACTGCTTTGGCCAGGAATGGAGCTATGGGGCCCAGTCTGAGTAATTTGATAGCAAGCGCCAACTCATGTAGAGGGGTCCTGTAGATTTCTGGGGTGGTGTGCTGCTCCAACCTGAAGAAAAAATAGTCACAAATTATAATCAATTTCTTTTATCCACGACGTTTCCTGTTGCGTCAATCCAAAATATTTTGAAACAAAACCAAGGTCAGTGAGCGTGTTTTCCGAAAATGGAAAGGTCACTAGTACAGAGCTGCGTCACATGAAAAGATGTTGATTTGCCAATAACTGTTTTTGACTAGGCAGTTTATCTCATTCAGTCACAATTTTCTATAATAAATCCACCCTATAATTGATCGTCATCTAATTGATTGCTTCTAAGCTTATGATAATGATGTAAATCAAGATAAAACATTGATAAATTCAATTGATATATTTTCCTTTTCTCTGGGCATGGCCATTTACTGCATCAGTGTGCGGAAGTTAAGAACCAACTTCAATCGATAGAATTTGTTTGATGTATATTTTGAGGCTCCGCATTTGTACAATTTGATCTCATGACCTAAAAATATTTCATTGACAGGTTGTGTTTTCTCACGTTTGCATAGCCGCTTTCGTCGCGCCTGTCTGAAATTGATTGTATTAATTTTCACAATCACTCACACAACTGTGGAAAATGATATGAAGAAATCATGAACCATATACACAGAAAAATCTTTTTCATTTTATGGTTTTCACAGTGTTATGTCATGATCATGATGATGGGTAAAATTCAAAACTGCAATTAAACTTGCAAATTTTTTTTGGTCTGTTGTGTACACAGGCCTATGTAGGCTGAGTGCTTGTGCAGTAGATGGGAGGCCCTGGGTTCAAGTCCTGGACTCTGCCTGCCCTTTCACACCCCCGTTCTAGCATTGTCTTGGAGGCCCAAAGCACACACATAATTTCTTCTGTCCTGAGAACCTACTTGTCAAATCTTGCCCTGCTACACAGATGGAAGGCAAATCCATCCCTGACTCTGCCTGCCCTACCCCGCCTCTGTTCCAGGTTTGTCTTGGAGGCCCAGACTGTTGCGTAGTTTGTCATGTTGTTGTGAGATGTGAACAGTTTCATCTTCGCTCTGAAATCAGTTTGAACAAGCAAATTCAGAGAATTTATGTCCCCCGCCTTGATAGTTTAGTTACACAAATATAATCTTAGAATAACATATATCCAATTCACATGCACTTTCTGAGTGTAAATTCCTGAAAAACAACTTAAGTTCAAATTTCGAAAAAGTGAGAAAAAAATTAAAGTGAGGATTATATCCAAACCACATGGGTATCTTAAAAGCATGGTCAAGATATCTGTAAAGTTTCAAAAGGTACCCACCATCCATTCACTTTCATTGTCAAAATGTCCAAAAAAAATGACTAAAAAAATGACTAAGTTCAAATTGCGAAAAAAGTATCAAAAATTAATCTGAGGATTATATCCAGATCACATGCACATCTTCAAAGCATGGTAAAGACATCTGTAAAGTTTCAAAAGAATCGAAAAAAAAACTGTAGGAGGAGTTGCTTGCACAAGGTACCCACCATCCATTCACTTTCATTGTCAAAATGTCCAAAAAAATGACTAAGTTCAAATTGCGAAAAAAGTATCAAAAATTAATCAGAGGATTATATCCAAATCACATGCACATCTTCAAAGCATGATTAAAACATCTATCAAGTAACAAAAGAATCAGAATAAAACTGTAGGAGAAGTTGCTTGCACAAGGTACCCACCATCCATTCACTTTCCATTCACTTTCATTGTCAAAATGTCCAAAAAATGCACATCTTCAAAGCATGGTCAAGACATCTGTAAAGTTTCAAAAGAATCGGAATAAAACTGTAGGAGGAGTTGCTTGCACAAGGTACCCACCATCCATTCACTTTCATTGTCAAAATGTCCAAAAATTGACTAAGTTCAAATTGCGAAAAAAAGTATCTTAATCTGAGGATTATATCCAAATCACATGCACATCTTCAAAGCATGGTCAAGACATCTGTAAAGTTTCAAAAGAATCGGAATAAAACTGTAGGAGGAGTTGCTTGCACAAGGTACCCACCGTCCATTCACTTTCATTGTCAAAATGTCCGAAAAATGACTAAATTAAAATTGCAAAAAAAGTGTCAAAAATTAATCAGAGGATTATATCCAAATCACATGCACATCTTCAAAGCATGATTAAAACATCTATCAAGTTACAAAAGAATCAGAATAAAACTGTAAGAGGAGTTGCTAGGTACCCACCATCCATTCACTTTCATTGTCAAAATGTCCGAAAAATGACTAAGTTCAAATTGCGAAAAAAGTGTCAAAAATTAATCTGAGGATTATATCCAAATCACATGCACATCTTCAAAGCATGGTCAAGACATCTGTAAAGTTTCAAAAGAATCGGAATAAAACTGTAGGAGGAGTTGCTTGCACAAGGTACCCACCGTCCATTCACTTTCATTGTCAAAATGTCCGAAAAATGACTAAATTAAAATTGCAAAAAAAGTGTCAAAAATTAATCAGAGGATTATATCCAAATCACATGCACATCTTCAAAGCATGATTAAAACATCTATCAAGTTACAAAAGAATCAGAATAAAACTGTAAGAGGAGTTGCTAGGTACCCACCATCCATTCACTTTCATTGTCAAAATGTCCGAAAAATGACTAAGTTCAAATTGCGAAAAAAGTGTCAAAAATTAATCTGAGGATTATATCCAAATCACATGCACATCTTCAAAGCATGGTCAAGACATCTGTAAAGTTTCAAAAGAATCGGAATAAAACTGTAGGAGGAGTTGCTTGCACAAGGTACATACTCCTATAGGGGGACGGAAGGACGGACGGACGGACAGAATGACGGAAAGCCAAAAACTATGTCCCTCCGCTTTTCTTTGAAAAGGCGGGGGACAACTAGTTTGAGCCTTCGCACTTCGCATGAGAAAAACAACAATTAGGGGTTCCGACCAGGTTCGACTCAAACCGGCCTGTACAGTCACAGAATGAGCTTGAAGCTTTTAAAAATTCAAAATTGGATTTTTGAAAGTAGAGGAATTGTACTATCCGTGTAGCGAAAACAAAGGTGCTGATCAGCTTCACAGTTAGTTCTGATCTCGGGACCTAGCGAATGTTAATGAATCACAAAATCATTTTTCACCGCTATTATTGTATAAATTCTGCACAAACAAAAGAAATAAGGTGCAGAAACGAAAGAAATATGGTGCACTATACTTTACAGCCTCGTCATGTGTAAAAGCTTTCGTTTTTATGCTCGTTCCGGGCGGACATCAGTTTCTCATTATTAGCATGTGCTTTGCGTGGCACCCAGTAACGAGCATAAGTAAAAGCCATGTATTAACAGCATGTGCGGGCGTGAATTGGAATATTAATGCATGGCTTTCTCTTAATTAATAAACGGCTGTTACTATTGTGTGACACGGGTATTTATACAATAATACAATGCAATGTTGGAAACCTCGACTTACTTGCAGGAATCAATGACAAAGACAACATCATTGATAGTGATACTGGTCTCCGCTATGTTTGTGGACAAAATGATCTGAAAATAGAGATAATCCAAAATCAATTAACGTGGTCGGACACTACTAATCAATCAAAAATGTTATGATGAAGAGGGACTTTGAATCAAATATAGCCAGTACATTTGCTTTTTATAAGCTTTTTATAGGCAGAAATCAATCTGCTTACAAACAACTGTAGGCTGTTACTGGGTAACTATCAGAAAGACAATTTGAATTTGAGCTATGTGGTATGAAACCTGTTCGTTCTATTTCAATCAGGTCTGACACTATTGTGCAAGAGGGCTATAGACTTGAAATTTCAGGTAAGAAGTGTAATTAATTGAGCCGCCGCATGGGAAAACCAACAATCTGCTTATGAGAAAACAAAGCCGCAGATCAGAAATCCGAAATTTCAAGCGTCTAGCCTTTTCATGAACTGTACAGGCTGGTTTGTGTGGGACCTGGTCGGAACCCAAATTGTTGGCTTTCTCACGCACAGGCTCATTTCAGGTAAGAAGTGTAATCAATTACCTTTGTAACCCCTGGTGGTACCGGATAAGAAGTGTAATTTATTACTTTTTAACCCCTGGTGGTACAGGATAAGAAGTGTAATCAATTACCTTTGTAACCCCTGGTGGTACCAGATAAGAAGTGTAATTTATTACTTTTTAACCCCTGGTGGTACAGGATAAGAAGTGTAATTAATTACCTTTGTAACCCCTGGTGGTACAGGATCAAACACCCTTCTCTGGTCTTCTCTCGGGATCTGGGAGTGTAGTGGGAGGAGACGATAATTTCTACCACCTGATCAAAACAAAAAACATAATTTTAATTTTGCAAAAGTTAAGGTAGATGTTGCTGTGTGCAATGCCCCATTCTCTTGGCAAACAGACACTCATTTGATATGAGACTGGCTTCTTTCTAACAGATCTCAGTTAAAACAGAAATATGTTTCAAATTTTACTCCTTTCAACCATTTTGTAGTCCTATCATGACTGCTTGGCACTCATGTTCATTATCACAGCCAAGATTAACAAGCCGCAACATGAGAAAACCGGATTTTTGCCTATAAGAAAACAAAGCCGCAGACCAGCTTCGCAGTAACTGCGAAGCTGATCAGCGCCTTTGTTTTCGCTACTCAGATAGTATAATTCCTCTTCTACTTATAGCCAAAATTTCAAGCTTCTAGCTTTTTTCTGTAGCTGCCCAGGCCGGTTTCTTGTGTCAAGGCTCATATCGTAAAACACCAGACTCAATCACAGAAAAGTTGTGCTATGATGACATGTAAATTTGACGGCTTAGCAAAATATAACTCCGCTAAAACTTCAGTACAATGTTAGAAATAGTCTTACCAAAGTCCGGGTGCATCTCTAGATGTTTGTGTAGAGCAAAGATGAGATTCCAGCCCGGCAGAAAAATCAGTATAGCGCCTTCAATCTTCAGGGTCTTGATGTACTTCACCAGATTCTGGAAATATAAACATTGTAAATTGAGCAGTGATGCGAGAAAACCAAGAACTTGAAATCCGACCAAGTCCAACTCAAACCAGCCTGTACAGTCACAGAAGTAGACTAGACGTATGAAATTTCGTATTTATGAAGAGGAGGGATTTCACTATCCATGTAGCAAAAACAAAGGTGCTGATCAGCTGCACAGCTGATCTGCACCTTTGGTTTCGCCTATGTTAATTGTATGTTTTCTCATGCGGTGGCTCAATAATGAATCTGGTGTAATAAAATTGCTTTTGTGGTAGTTTAAATTTTTTGCCATAACAATATCAGGCAAACAGTGGTCTAAACCAGAGAACCAATGGTCCTGTAAATGCTCACATGAGATGTGTGAAATATATACCAATAAACTTGTTTGACTATTATGGTCTAAACATGTATATATGGCCCCATGTCATTATGCGACCTAAGCTGACCTTGCCATAAAATAAATTAAGGTCATCACATGGTCATAATTTATGAACACATTGTAGTACACTAGTCCATGATGCTACATGCCGTTTTGTTGAAATTGGTCCACTGGTTCTGAAGATCTTTTTAAGGTTTTTTTACCATATGACATTATGTGGCCATGGCGGCTATCTTGGCCCTACAACCTGGATAATTTATGAAGATATTGGTTCCCCTTTCCTATAGATGATTCATAACAAATTTGGCTGTGATTGGCCAAGAAGATCTTTGAATATTCTGGTTACATACATGTATCTTGCTCCAGGGTCCAATTTATTTCAGGATCCTAAACTTCCAATCCGTTTGCGAACATGTGTGCCGTCATACAACATAATTTACCTCAACTATTTGTATTTTATTGGCGGCTTACATGAAAATGAGAGATGTAGTTAATTCGCACTATATCATAATTTTGAAAAAGGCCACAGCGTATGGTGTTTAATGATTTGAGCCACCGCATGGGAAAACCAACAATCTGCAAATGCAAAAACAAAGATGCAGATCAGCTGTGCAATAACTCATTATGAAAACACACCCATGCAATAAACAGAAGTTAGTTTAGCTTTGAATATTGAAAATTTTCAGCTAAAAAATTTTGATATTTTTCTTGTTTTTGCTCAAAACATAGATTGTGGGTACACGTTAGAACCGCCTCGCCGAGGCGGTTCTAACGAGTACCCACAATCTATGTTTTGGAGCAAAAATAAGAAAAATAGGTATACCCCTGCATACCCCAGTTTTGCTATATAAAAGTGGGGTTCAAGGGGGTATACATTACACGGACATGTTTTCGTGATGTGTGAAGCTGATCAGCACCTGTGTTTTTACTATACAGCTAGAACAATCTCTCTTCTTCTTAAATCCGATATTTCAAGCTACTAGCCTTTTTCTGTGACTGTACAGGCCGGTTTGTGTCTGACTGGTCGGAAACCTAGATTGTTGGTTTTCTCACACGGAGGCTCATTGCCAAAGAAAAAGTATTCAAACTTTATTCCAAACCTCACTTTTTTGATTCCAAATGATAAATTAAAGCCATATGAAAACAAAATAAATATGGGGTAGTGTGCATGTTTTTACAATCTACAGGCCACTAATTGGGACATCTAAACAAAATGTTTGTCAAAATTAATTTAATTTTCAACTCTTTCACATATACTTGAAGCCAGTAAAAACGCAACTTTCAGCATATAACCTATCCAACCATTCTTGGATATTTTCACAATGTTATTATATAAAATCATGAAATTGTCATCCCGATATGAAGGCCATATTCGTCTTGTGCTAAATTAGCAAGTGAAGTAAAGCGATCTGCGTTTGTTGATTAAGGGACACAACTCAAACATGGACAAAATAAAAGCAAATGCACCTTATCAATCCAGCTATACGTTAACCTTTATGACTAGCTCTTTTGTGTTCAAACTTTCGGTCAATGCCAATATTGCTCTAAAGTCTATGTAAACCATTCCGTAGATTGTTTTTTTCAAGTTTTGATCTTATAAAAGGCCATCAAAGTCAGTACATGAAAACCGGAAGTGAATTCAAGAATGCCATTTTTGAAAATTAAAACTGTCATAAAATCGACCCATATGCTAGAACGTAACATCTCCTGTGTCAAACTATGGAATGATTCTGTTTTATTGAAGTTTCGGTAGATTCTCAAAATCTGTGGTATTTTTTCGAAAATTTGAACCTTTGGAAATTAATCTTGGTCGTTCCATCAGGTGGAATTGTCGGTATTACACCGTTTTTTTGTTGCTGGTATTCGGCCGCATACTTCCGCATTGAAATTGGGTTGCTATGCAAGGTTGAATGAGTTTAAAATCAAATTTTAATGATTTTGTCATTTTTCACCCAAAAATCAACCAGAAGTGCTAAATTGAGTTCAGTTTTCGCTGAACAATTCTCGGGCGAGGGGCAAGCTGACTTCGCTATAAACAAAGCGCACACGGTGTCCCTGAAAGGTAGAAATAACCTGTATATCAGTTGCGTTTTTAATGGTTTTAAGTATATATACACCTTCCTGGACAAACGATACATCACAAATGCTTTCAAAAGTCAATTAACACCGACTATTTTGGGCCTAAACCATACATAAATTTTCATCTTGAAGTTGGTGACAATTGTTTCGACTCATTTAACAACCCTACCCACTAACTTGAAGAGTTGGAAAAATTCAATACTTATGTGTCAAATCAATATTTGTACGAGGTACAGTCGGAAAGTTCCCGGACTGGATCATTTCAAATGATATTTGACGTCAAATCACTTTGAAATTTTTCAAATAACAAATCCCATCCATTTCCTTTATTTTCTGTTGATAAAACCAGAGGACCATAGGTCCTGAGAACGCTCACCTGAAGCCTGATCCTGGAGTACATGTATTAAGTCATCATGAAATGACCTTGACCTTGAATACTCACACACCTTTATTGAATTCATAAGTTGTCTGCATCTGCAAAGTTTCACGTCTCATGCTGCAATAGTTTCCAAACCCAGTGATTTCTGAGAAAAACATAATTTTAATTTTGATATTTAAATGACCTTGGGTCAAGGTCAAGAAATGACCTTGGCCTTCATTAATTACTTACCTTCATTGACTCCATTGGTTGTCTGCATCTAGCAACTTTCAGGTCTCAGACTGCAACAGTGTCCAAAATATTCATTGTTTTCGCCTTTTCCCATGTAAAAGCCTATGTTTCCAAAATTGACCTTGCCGTAAAATAGGTCAAGGTCATCCTAGGGTCATCATTTCAACAAACTATGATGGGCTGGCGTCCCAAATGCTACATACCAAGTTTCGAGTAAATCGGCCTGCCGGTTCTGGAGAAGAAGATTTTTGAGTAGTTTTTACCATATATGGACGTGGTGGCCATCTTGGTCATGTGACCTGGATTGTGCAATCAAACTTTCGTCTCCCCTACCCATGGATGCTCCACATGGAATTTCAACTTGATTGGCCCAGCAGTTTCAGAGAAGAAAATCTTTGAAAAGTGTGTATGGACGACAGACTGGCCAAGGTCAAGAGATGACCTTGACCTAAATTAATCACATACCTTCATCTACTCCTTTATTTGTTTGCATCTACCACTTTTCAGGCCTCAGGCTGCTATAGTTTTCAAAAAATCCATAGTTTTCACTTTTTCCCATGTAAAAGCCTATGTTTCCAAAATTGACCTTGCCGTAAAATAGGTCAAGGTCATCCTATGGTCATCATTTTATCAAACTATGATGGGCTGAAGTCCCCGATGCTACATACCAAGTTTCGTGGAAATGGGCCCACCGGTTCTGGAGAAGAAGATTTTTGAGTGGTTTTTACCATATATGGGCATGGCAGCCATCTTGGTCATGTGACCAAGATATCACGAACAAAATTACAATGCCACTACCCAAGGAGGCTCCACATAAAATTTCAACTAGATCGGCCAAGCGGTTTCAGAGAAGAAGATCTTTGAAATTGTGGACGACGACGACGGACGAACGACGGACGACAGACGGACGCCGGATCATAGCCATACTATAAGCTCACCTTGTGAGCCTTCGGCTCAGGTGAGCTAAAAATGTGCAAGAATTGTTTTAAAATGCCGATTAACGTACGGCATATATGAGGGTACAGAGCACTTTGAAAAACCGCTAAATCGGATTTTTTGATGTTTTGAATCTCTGCCCATTCCTTTATAAAATGGCGCCACAACGGCGTGAATTTTTGCATAATGTCATATCAACAGTATTTTGATTCAACTACAAAGAATCAGAGTGATAACATAACAACTGCAATTTTGACAGTATTTTGAACAGGCATGGGTGAATTTTCGAGCGTTAAAAAAGCCGACGTCGTGGGAACGTACGGAGCAGCGAGCCGTAATCAAGTATGGTAAAACAGCAGAAAAGACCCTACAAGCACTCGGAAATTCATAAAACTCAAGGAAAGTGCATAGAAAATGCTGAGGAGTATGGTGGCCCATTGGGATATGCTAAGAACGCGCGGATATTAATGACGATCGCAAAAGCGGGAGACATAGGGGGGAAATGGTTGGGGTTTGACATAAAAAGTCGGATTTTTCATGAAGACAACACCATCCGCTCATCGATAGTAACATGCAATGACAACTATTGATTTCATAGGATACAAGAGACCACGGCATGCGCCATATAGCCGCAATGTAGCCCCTGTGAATCTTTCATCGTTTGATATCTGAATTTGATGACACGCTCAGGTATGAACATTGTTAACATCAAAATAACGTTGTTAACGTCAAACAGCTCTGTACGTTGTTAGTGTCCATACTTTGAGCCCTAAATTTTAGATGGTTCGATGAACCAGAGGACCATTGGTCCTGAGAGCGCTCACCTGAAGCCTGAATTTGGAGTATTAAGTCATAATGAGATGACCTTGACCTTGAATACTCACACACCTTTATTGACTTCATAAGTTGTCTGCATCTGCAAAGTTTCAGGTCTCAGGCTGCAATAGTTTCCAAACCCAGTGATTTCTGAGAAAACCATAATTTTAATTTTGATATTTAAATGACCTTGGGCCAAAGTCAAGACATGACCTTGGCCTTCATTAATTACTTACCTTCATTGACTCCATTAGTTGTCTGCATCTAGCAACTTTCAGGTCTCAGGCTGCAACAGTTTGGTTTCGCCTTTTCCCATGTGAAAGCCTATGATTCCAAAATTGACCTTGCCGTAAAATAGGTCAAGGTCATCATAGGGTCATCATTTCAACAAACTATGATGGGCTGGAGTCCCAAATGCTACATACCAAGTTTCATGAAAATTGGCCTGCCGGTTCTGGAGAAGAAGATTTTTGAAAGGTTTTTACCATATATGGGCGTGGCGGCCATCTTGGTCATGTGACCTGGATTTCGCGATCAAACTTTCGTCTCCCCTACCCATGGATGCTCCACATAAAATTTCACTTTGATTTGCCAAGCAGTTTCAGAGAAGAAGATCTTTGAAAAGTGTGTATGGGCAACAGACTGGCCAAGGTCAAGAGATGACCTTGACCTATATTAATCACATAACTTCATCTACTCCATTAGTTGTTTGCATCTACCACTTTTCAGGCCTCAGGCTGCAATAGTTTTAAAAAAATCCATAGTTTTCACTTCTTCCTATGTAAAAGCCTATGTTTCCAAATTTGACCTTGCCGTAAAATAATTCAAGGTCATCCAAGGGTCATCATTTTATCAAACTATGATGGGCTGAGGGCCCCGATGCTACATACAAAGTTTCGTGGAAATCGGCCCATCGGTTCTGGAGAAGAAGATTTTTGAGTGGTTTTAACCATATATGGGCGTGGCGGCCATCTTGGTCATGTGACCTAGATTTCGCGATCAAACTTTCGTCTCCCCTACCCATAGATGCTTCACATAAATATTCACTTTGATTGGCCAAGCAGTTTCAGAGAAGAAGATCTTTGAAAACTGTGTATGGACAACAGACTGGCCAAGGTCAAGAGATGACCTTGACCTATATTAATCACATACCTTCATCTACTCCATTAGTTGTTTGCATCTACCACTTTTCAGGCCTCAGGCTGCAATAGTTTTCAAAAAATCCATAGTTTTCACTTTTTCCTATGTAAAAGCCTATGTTTCCAAATTTGACCTTGCCGTAAAATAGGTCAAGTTCATCCAAGGGTCATCATTTTATCAAACTATGATGGTCTGAGGTCTTTGATGCTACATACCAAGTTTCGTGGAAATCGGCCCACCGGTTCTGGAGAAGAAGATTTTTGAGTGGTTTTTACCATATATGGGCGTGGCGGCCATCTTGGTCATGTGACCTGGATTTCGCGATCAAACTTTCGTCTACCCTACCCATGGATGCTCCACATAAAATTTCACATTGATTTGCCAAGCAGTTTCAGAGAAGAAGATCTTTGAAAAGTGTGTATGGACAACAGACTGGCCAAGGTCAAGAGATGACCTTGACCTATATTAATCACATACCTTCATCTACTCCATTAGTTGTTTGCATCTACCACTTTTCAGGCCTAAGGCTGCAATAGTTTTCAAAAAATCCATAGTTTTCACTTTTTCCTATGTAAAAGCCTATGTTTCCAAATTTGACCTTGCCGTAAAATAGGTCAAGGTCATCCAAGGGTCATCATTTTATCAAACTATGATGGGCTGAAGTCCCCGATGCTACATACCAAGTTTCGTGGAAATCCGCCCACCGGTTCTGGAGAAGATTTTTGAAGGGTTTTTACCATATATGGGCGTGGCGGCCATCTTGGTCATGTGACCTGGATTTCACAATCAAACTTGAAATGCCGCTACCCAAGGAGGCTCCACATAAAATTTCAACTAGATCGGCCAAGCGGTTTCAGAGAAGAAGATCTTTGAAATTGTGGACGACGGACGACGGACGGACGACGGACGACGGACGACGGACGGACGGACGCCGGATCATGGCCATCCTATAAGCTCACCTTGTGAGCCTTCGGCTCAGGTGAGCTAAAAAGCCCCTAAATGTATATGTAATGTGTAGAAAAATGTTTTCTCCACTAGTGTACAAAGTTTTGACTTTCTTCTTTGAAAACAAATGACACAACAAGCACAGTCCGGGAACTTTCCGACTGTACCTTGTAGATTCAAACTTTCTCTTGTATTTTCACACAACATAGAACTTGTTCATATTTTTTGAATAAAATAATGAAAAATATAGGGTAGTGTGCATATATGAGAGAACCAACAACTTGAAAATCACCATTTTGAGCCTTTTTTCGGCTGTTTTATTTCTAAAAATCGTGAATGTGTAAACAGGCCTTTACCCCAGTTTGCCACGGTAGCGCTACGGTTCTGTCACGGTTCATCCCGGCTTATCGAAAGTGAACCGAAGGTTCACAAGGTGAGCTTATAGGGGGTTCCCGTCCGTGCGCTAGGGAATCTGTGCGCCAGGGAATCCGTGCGGCTGTCAACAGTTTTACAAATGGGTATTCTTGAGACATGTTAGCCAAAGGCAATAAACTTTTATATGAGACATGATTAGGATGGTGGGTTGCCTGCATGAAAACGTAACATTGTCATTATTTGGTTACAAAATATAATTGATTTTTGATTTTGCATTTTCACCGTCTATCCGTGTTATAGGTATTGTACAGGCCATTACTGTTTCAAATATACAAAAGTACTTTTATTTCAGCAAATAGCAAAACTATGTCATCTTGTGTGTTGACAACCTCGATCGTTTTTTCAATTGTGCTGCGCAATCGTGAAAATTCTACTCGATGAAACATATTTAGTATTCACCTCAAACAAATAATCTTTATATATAATTGTAAGTGAGAATTGTATAGAAAGGATATTGTGCATGTATAATGCGGTGCTAACTGCAGATTATGAGAAACGTCGAATGATATTTACAGCACATTTAATTATATACTAAGATGCTTATCTCTGCACAAAACGAAATTTACGACACCATTTATATGGTATGAAGTAGGGATGTCAACGAATACCGAAATTGGTATTCGAATATTCGCATAGGATATTCGAATATATTCGAATATTCGAATGATAAACACATATATGCCAAATAGACCGAGTACGATGACTTACTTGGTGGTACATGTATTGAAAATATGAGGTACATGAAGATGCATGGTATCGTATCTGGGCTATACCAATGGCGCCATAAAAGAAAATCAACAAATTTTGCACAGAAAACTAGACAATCTGGAGGTGTTTAATAATGACAAATCTCTGGGGTTCTGTCTGAGAAAGCAACGGCACACCATTATTGTCAAGCCAAGATTAAGTTCTGCATGCATATGTACTTTGTAAAAGGTCTGTTGTGACTGTGTTGTTTCTAAAGAATTTAGTTGTCAACCTATCCAGCCATCTTAAGTTTTCACATGACACAGCTCAAATTGTAGGACTTTCACACCTTAAAAACATTTATTGAAACCAAGCGATGCTTTCTTCTCAACTTGAATCAACAAAGTGTCACTTGAATCAACAGAGTGTCAAACTGTTAATTGAGCAATCTCAATTTCAAGTGTGTCAAAATGTTGACCATCTTGAATTACTCAACAGACAAGCAGGATTACTGGTCATAATATTTTCGACCTTTGGCCTTAAATTTGAGTCCTCCTTTAAACTGAAACATGACAATATTGCAGGTTAGAAAATTATGCGAATATTCGAATCCAGAAATCGCATTCGAATATTCTTATGAAATGCGAATATTCGAACATTCGAATATTCGTTGACATCCCTAGTATGAAGTAATCATTGTAATTTATCCATGCCGTATGAAACTCGGTTTTCTATCATTCTGAGCAGGTCCAACATCAGTCTGTACAGCCACAGATGAAGGCTAGAAAAAGGTAAAAGTAGGCAATGATCAGGAAATGGCGCAATCAGAAAGGAATTCCCAATCCAAAAACCGATGTTGCAAAAGACTTGAATAATCAATCAGGTACTTATACTAAGAAAACATTATCATACGCAGAGTGAACAGCTATTTGCCCAGTAGGTGGCCACTCATTTACCAAACTTAACCAAAAACACAAAAACGCACAGAATGTGCAAACAGCACAAATATATTTGCTTTGCTTGAGAAACCCTGCAGGGGTTTTCCCTTCGAAGATCACACAGAGCAGACTACACATGATATGCTGACAAAAACACGTTGGTCAATGTTATTTTAATCGTAGTATTGTCCACTAATTTTAATCGCATATCATTGCCCCGGTTACGCATTCTCATAGTCAGTACAGACGACTTACTTACACATACAGTTCTTCGCTTAGAACTGCAATTTTAAAAGCGGCACCACGGCCATGACTGAACTACCTTTGACACTGCTACATTGTATAAGCCGAAAATAAACAGGTTATTTCAACAAGCGTGAAAAATGTGTTTATCCATGTTTGAAAATGTTGACACTTGGACGGACGAGCACACTCGGGGATGCCGAAAAGAGTCTGATTCTTTAACCTAGCGTTTTATCTTTCACCTCAAGTGAGCTAAAACAGCAATTTAGTGATTTTTTTTTCTGTATATTAATTCCGTGAATCAATAAACTGATATCTGTGGCCAGCATAAAGTTTTGAAAACTGCACGGTAGAGACCAAAGACAAGTTTATTTATTGTAAAATACTTTGATCTAAACGCATCTACTGCAGCTAAAAGAATTTTTCATCACTGAAAATGGTACATCGACTCATCATGTAATGGTACACTCTTTCCATTAGGAATAACGGAAAATGGGACACTCGAAAATACAGCAGGCCGTCTATTTGTCGGAAGTTTTCCCTATTATGTAAGATACCACAACCGTATCAATTAAACATTGATGAAATAGGGTATTTATGGATTACATTTAAACCATACATCTTTGGAAAAACACACTGTTCTCACAAAGCGGGTCTGTTTTAGCGCAAGATCTGTCTGTTAAACAATGTCTTTGGAACGAGTTTTACAATTTTATGCTGTTTTAAGATTCAAAAATGTGAAAGAGACGTCAACTTTACCTGGGCTGATTCTCCAGACGCCAATCAAGTATAATTTTTAATTTCCAGGTGCGAAATGCTTTGACAAACGTGTAACAAACGACAACTAGATATACACGAATATGTGTAATCATTGTTTACACACGATCAACATCCGACTGTTGTACATTGATTACGTAATAAGTTAACATACTGTGATGCTTGTGCTCTGCAGATGAGAGCTATAAAGATTTTGAATTTGCGAAAGAAATTACATCATACCAACTGACAGCACTGCCAGTGGTGTCTACCTTTTACAAGATTAACAGGATTAAAACGGTCTTTTCTTCCTATATGCATTAAAATTTTCTTAATAAAATGGTGTAGCAAGGATAATTACTTCATTTTGTCTAATGAGGAAAAGGAATGGTCTTTTTAGCAACTTTACTGGTGCATGATTTATTTATTTGTATATATTTATTTATTCTGATTCATTTCCATTTTTAAATTATATATAAATTCAAAAGAATAGTGTAAATCAAACCATTATTATTTTTTCAAAAGCAAGGGGAAATACTCTTATTTGAGTCTGTTAACCCTTTAAGTGCCAGACATGGGGAAATGCTGAATTCAAACAATAATTAACCACCAACTCAGATTATGAGAAAACTAATAATGTGGTTCCTGAACAGGTACGGCACAAACCGAGCTGTACAAGCACAGAAGGAAGCTTGAAATTTTAAATACATTAAAGTAGAAGAAGAATTTTTCTATCTGTGTGGTGAAAACAAAGGCACTGATCAGCTTCAAGCTGATATGTGTCATTGCTTTCACATGTGCAAAATGTTGGTTTTCTCATGAGGCAGCTCAAATATGTTTGTTTTATTTCTGTTGCTTAAAAAGTATGAGCAAAGCAAAAATATTGCTATTTTTGTGGTTTTCCATTTAATAGCTTTGGTCCATATAAGCAGCGGGGGAAGCAGACTGTGTTATAAGTGAACCATGTTATAATGAGGTATCTTACTATAGACATATAGCAAAATAATAAATTTGGGAGTCATGACATGGCCATGTTATATTGAAAACCGCATTATAATGAGGTTTAAGTGTATCTGAACCCAGTTGTTCAAAATTAACACTAACTACACCGTTAGTTAACGATTCATTAAAATTTCAAACATGAATATTAGAAATACACTGTTATTTTTGGATGATAAAAATTTCAAACATGAATATTAGAAATACACTGTTATTTTTTGTTGATAAAATGTGAGAAAACTTTGCAATGCAAAGGATCATCACATTTTGTCAACGAAAAATAATGTATTTGCTTATGTAGTCGGCATTTCCCTAACGAGTTGAAGTCTTAACGATGATGTTAAGCCAAAGAAGTTTTGATCAACTGGGCCCTGATTGCCCTGATGTTGCTAATTATCACTAGGCATGTGCATGATGTGAAGATAATACTTGACCTTTGTCTAAAATACATCTATCAGCATACAACACTTCAAAGTGTTTAGTGTTTTATGATATTTGAGCCGCGTCGTGAGAAAACCGGATTTTTGCCTATGCGAAAACAAAGCCGCAGATCAGCTTCACAGTAACTGCGAAGCTGATCAGTGCCTTTGTTTTCACTACTCAGATAGTGCAATTCCTCTTCTTCCTAAACCCGAAATTTCAAGCTTCTAGCCACTTTCTGTGATTGCACAGGCTGGTTTGTGTTAGACCTGGTCGGAAACCCCGAAGACCGGTTTTCTCGCGTCGCGGCTCATTTATAACCTACACCTGTAAGTTACCAACCCTTTCACAACTTAACCTAACAAATTATCACTTGGTAGAAAATACTGTTTGCACATTTGTACAATTTCTTTTCACAATTTTCAAAGTGTTTCCTTATATCTGCCTACAAATTACCAACCCTTTCACTCCTTAACTATCATTTTGTAGAATATGATATGAGCCATGTGAGGAGAAAACCAACAATTTGCATATGTGAAAACAAAGAAGCAGATCAGCTTCGGGGTAGCCGCGAAGCTGATCAGCACCTTTGTTTTCGCTACACAGATAGTAAAATTCCTCTATTTTCTAAATCCAAAATTTCTAGCCTCAAGACATCTTCTGTGCATGTACAGCTCACTTTGTGTCGGACCTGTTTGGAAACCACATTGTTGGTTTTCTCATGATGTGGCTCATATTTCATAACATTGCCCACACAACAGTTAAGCCTTCAGTAGATCACAGTCCTCATCCTGTGGGATTTAGGGAGTATTGGAATCTAGCCCACACAGCTTTAAAAGTCCAATATCATTAACTTAGTATTATACAACTAAAATATAGTTATGTAAAGCTTTAGTCAGAAAGATGTACTGTCACTGCTTTGCAATCAGTTGGCAACTGATTTCACTGCAAATGATAGATATTCATTTGACACTATAACCAAGCAAATGCAGCATCCACTCCCAAGTAAAGGTGCACCCTAAGTCACTGACAACAGACCTAATCAGGATTGTAGTTTAACTTAAGCTGTGTTGTCAAAAATAAAAAGGCTGCTTTTTTATTATTTTCTATTAAGTTTTACATGTCTTTCAAGATTCTCTCAGCTATTTGAGACAGGCCAATCAGTAGATGGGACAAAATGGGAGAAGCCCCAGAAAAACCACCTGGCACACCTGCAAGCAGAACTTCGTCTGTCTAACATGCCCGGCTTGGGGCTCAAACCCACACCAGTCACAGCAGTGAGATGATCAAATAATTAATCACAGTAATGAAATCAGAGTTCTTTACCACTAAGTCACAAGGGCCGCCTGCCTCTAAATATGGAAGTATGCTTGCCCAAATAATAGTGAAGGGCAAATCAATTCGTCATACATGACATCAAGAAAACATGTCCGTGCAATATATACCCCCTTAAACCCCACTTTTATATAGTAAAACTGGGGAATGCAGGGGTAGACCCATTTTTCTTATTTTTGCTCTAAAACATAGATTATGGGTACTCGTTAGAACCGCCTCGCCGAGGCGGTTCTAACGTGTACCCACAATCTATGTTTTGAGCAAAAATAAGAAAAGTATCAAAAATTTTCCTCCAAAAATTATCAATTTTTGACCTGCAAAAATTACTGTATATCATATGGGCATGTTTTCGTAATGAGTTAAGATTGTACCCACCTCAATAAGTTCAAAGGAAGTCTCTTTCTCGTTCAGCATGGCCATGGCTCTCTTGGTCTGTTCTGTATACTCATTGGATATCACCAGATTCATGTTCTCCTGTAAAGGCAAGGTAAAATTAAAAGTTACATTTCAAAAGCAGTCTAAAATTCTAAGCATCTAAGTAGTGTTCTTTCAGTCTTTGTAAACAGCCAAGTACATGGGACAATATATCCATTTTTCCTAGACTTATATCTAAATTTCAGAGGAGTGCCCTGCCATACATATCACCGCCCATGTATGCAAACAAGTATGGCTGAACCACTTTTCAGGGAACACTTAGACCTTCAAAGTGGTTTACCAGTGCTCAAATGGTTCATAACTTAGCAGGAAGACATCAAGCAACCAAACAATATCTGGCGCCTCCCATGGGTTGTTGAGTCTGTGTATGAATTAGTCCTTGTTGAGGCAGAGATAAACATCATATCAACAGCTAAGGTCATACAGAGACAAGTTGAATTAAAGCATATGAGCCGAGACGCAAGAAAACTGGTCGTCAGGGTTTCCGATCAGGTTTGACACAAACCGAGCTGTAAAAGCATACAAGATGGATACAAGATGGCTAGAGGCTGGAAATTTTGGTTTTAGAAAGTAGAGGAATTGTACTATCTGTGTAGCAAAAACAAAGGCGCTGATCAGCTTCGCAGTTACTGCAAAGCTGATCAGCACCTTTATTTTTGCCTATGCAAATTATTGGTTTTGATATGACGCTCATAATAAGATTTCTCAACTTTACATGAATTACCTCCTGATCTCCCCCAGTCTCATCGTCATCATCTTCTTTATCTCTTCTCTTCTTTCTATCATTGGGTGGAGGAATAAAGTTCAACATCTGGATACAGTCCTCCAAGTAATACTCTGCAAATAATTAAAAGATTTTTAAACGAAAAACTTACATTACCAAAATGTGAAAACGAAGGTCTTGATCAGTGCTTGGTGATCATTACAAAAACACGCCCATGTAATAAATAGATTTTTTTAAGTTGTAAAAATTAAAAATTTTCATTAGATTTTTTCACATTTTTGCTCCAAAACATAGATTGTGGGTACTCGTTAGAACCGCTTCACCGAGGCAAACCGCCTCGCCGAGACTGTTCTAACGAGTACCCACAATCTATGTTTTGGAGCCAAAATAAGAAAGATAGATATACCCCGGCATACCCCAGTTTTCTATATAAAAGTGGGGTTTAAGGGGGTATTCATTGCACGGACATGTTTTCTTTAATTTTTCTACATAGATAAAGCCAAACCTCCACTTTGTGAATACCAAATTTTAAGCCTCTATCTTCTGTGGCTGTTCAACCCCTCTGTTTCTTGCCTAGACAATCTGTCTCAAAACACAGCTCAAAACTAAATTGTTCTTTCATTTACCTCCTCTTTCTATCATTTTGCAGAAAAACAAAGCTTCTCCAGAAAACCCTTTACAACTAGAAACTTCTCCAGAAAACTCTTTGCATTTATTATTAATCCTAACTGAGAAAGCACTCTGCTACTGAATATATACTCCTCTCTGCATCTATTCTGTTTTTTGTTGTTGTTTTTTTTAGCATTGAGGAAATGAATAAAGTTCAATACCCAACAATACAATCCTCTTTAAAGTTTGATTTGTTTAAAAACAATGTGACCACAAAATGCCAATGACCCTGCATCCAGGAACAGCATGAGCTTACCATGTAACTGAATACATATGAACCACAACCGATAAAATGCACCTTCGGATATTCTGATGTTACTAGTAGAAAACTGCACAAAAGCGGAAAAATTATTAAATACATGTTTTACAAAATAAATGAGTTCTCATAAATATTCATTTTTAATATTTGGAGTTATCTGCCCTTGTTTTAGCAAATAATATACTTAATTTTCCCATATCTACTGTCAAACAGTAATAATAGCAACCACATAGTCACAAAAATAGACAAAACAATTTTGACAGATTGCTTGTAAGGATGATATGTTTCTATCTAAACAATAAGTTCTGACCAATACTTAAATGCATCAAGTTTTGTAGGCACTACTAAACATGCAGAAATGCATAACACAACTTTGACATCATTTTTGACGTCTGCAGGGTTCATATAGTAAATTTGTCATAACACACAAATTAACTTGAATATCCCGGTCAAATAAAGACTATTAGACAGAAACATAATACCTTCAAAATAAAGTTGTTTTTGTAATACTCAATAAGAGCTGTCGCAGGACAGCATGCTCTTCTGCTTCTGACCTTTGTCAAACATAGGGCCAAACTCGACCTGTAACCCAAAGCATTATGCTCATACGTCTTTTTGCCTTGATGTTATACAGAACAAAATCACTGAACCATGACAGTTAACTATAACTTATAACTACCGAAGGTTAAATGTCTCAATCATATTGTACATGAAGTATGTTAATACACCAACTGAGTGCTGAGATACAAGGCAAAATCACTGAACCGTGAAATAAGCTCACACTGACCTATAAGTACTTTAGGGTCAAAGGTCTTATCATACTTACTCATAATAATAAAGACGTATGAAAATATACCAACTGAGTGTGAAGATATAAGGCAAAGTCACTGAAGCATGAAATTAGGTCAAAGTGACCCAGGAATACTTTAGGGTCAAAGGTCTTGTCATACGCAAACATAATGTGAAAGAAATATGTTCCTATACCAAAGAAAACCGAGATAAAAGGCAAAATCACTGAACCATGTAATCAGGTCACAATGACCTAGAACTACTTTAGGGTCAAAGGTATTGTCATACACAAACATAGTGTGAAAGAATTATGTTCATAAACCAATTGAGTGCAAAGATATCAGGCAAAATCACTGAACCATGAAATTAGGTCACAGTGACCTATAAGTATATTGTGGTCAAAGGTCTGTTCATACTCACTCATACTCTGAAGGAAGCATGAAAATATAATAATTGAGTGTCAAGATGTAAGGCAAAATCACTGAAGCATGAAAATAGGTCACACTGACCTATAAGTATATTGTGGTCAAAGGTCTAGTCATACTAACTCATAATCTGAAAGAAGTAAAAAAATATACTAATTGAGTGTCAAGATATAAGGTAAACCATGAAATTAGGTCACAGTGACCTATAAGTATACTCAGAGGATAAAATTTAGTCAGTAACTTTGACCAGCCCGATTACTTTAATGCCCAGCCCTATGCCTTAGATGTTTCCCTTTATTGAATTTGCGAAAACATAATCTTTCCAAATCTGGAAAGAAACTCCACCATTTGGCAACTTTGACAAGAGTTATTGGCCTTTTTCGTAAAACATCATTTTTGTTATTACCTGATAAATGATTAAAGCGGCGCTTTGATTGATAGCGCTTTCTGATAGAGGTTGTTGCCAGTGACAAAAATCCGAAAAAATCTTTTCAAAATTCAGCCGCAGTCTCGAGAAATAACAAGTCAAATATTCATTATTTTCAGATTACCTCCCTTTCATTTAAAACAATAACGAAAATTGGTGTATGCATTGTGGCAAAACCACATGCGATATTTCAATTGTTTTTGTTGGAAATGTTAGGTCTTATTCACACTTGAATGACTGGAAAGGACCAGTCTCCATAAGGGGGTTTTGGTGGTACCTGAATATTTTAATAATATTTTGGTAACAAATAGCCACATAAAGGGGACATGCAATGGTGGAAAGTTTGAGTTGAACGGGCTTTTGGTTTTGTAGTTATGGGAAATTAAAGTGGGTGGGGTAATTCCATATACGTTTTAATTGAAGGAGAAAATCATCAATTTTCACTATTATATAAAGTGCAGGCAAACAGTTTTATCATACAATGAAAGGGCATTGATCACATAGTATATTGGTATGAAGATTAATTATGTGCCCCTAAAAAGAACAGAGAAATATTACATTGATTCCAGGTCGTGAATTTTGAGTATTTTAATCGACCAAATTTGCCAAAAACATGAACACGTCTCTACAAAGCTACATAATCAAACCATATTTTGAGGAAATATTGGCCAATGCTCGGTTATTGCAGAATTATGGGGATTTTTGTGTAGCTTTGTTAATTAATGAGTTATGTGCCCTTGAATGCCAGAAACTGACATGAAAATGTAAAGATGTGTAAGTTTTTGGTCAAAGTTTCACTAGTTGTGTATATCTCATGAATCAACCATCACAACCTATTCATATTTGGACCATATGCACCCCAAAGGGTTTGCTTTCTTTCCATGAGTTGAGACCCCCAGGGTCCATGCCCAGGGATTGGGGCTAAAGGTCAAAATCTAGGTCACCTTTTAAATGTGTTGTTTACTATGTTAATGCTTCTTCTCTAAGTCCATTTCTTAAAAACAAACATAGGAATGTTTTCTTATTTAGATCATATATGCCCTGTAGGGATTGCTTTTTACCTAACCTGAGTCGAAGGCTCACAGGTGAGCTTATAGTATACCCATGCTCCGTCGTCCGTCCGTTGTCCGTAGTCGTCAACAAGTTCAAAGATCTTCTTCTCTGAAACGGCCTGGCCGATCAAGTTGAAATTTTATGTGGAGCCTCCATGGGTAGGGGTAATGAAAGTTTGTTCAAAGGATCTTGGTCACATGACCAAGATGGCAGCCACGCCCATATGCGGTAGAAACCCTTCAAAATCTTCTTCTCCAGAATCGGTGAGCCGATTTGCACGAAACTTGGCATGTAGCATCCAGGACTCCATCCCATCTTAGTTTGTTCGAATGATGACCATAGGATGACCTTGACATATTTTATGGCAAGGTCAATTTTGGAAACATAGGCTATTACATGGGAAAAGGCGAAAAAACAATGTATATTTTGGAAACTATTTCAGCCTGAGACTTTTAAGTTGCTAGATGGAGACAACTTATAGAGTCAATGAAGGTATGTAATTAAGGTCAAGGTCATTTCTTGACCTTGACCCAAGGTCATTGAAATATCAAAATTAAGTCACAATTTCAAAGATCTTCTTCTCTTAAACGGCTTGACCGATCAAGTTGGAATATTATGAAGAGCCTCCTTGGGTAGTGGAATTAAAATTGTAGTCACGATATGTTGGTCACATGACCAAGGTGGCCGCCATGCTCATATATGGTAAAAACCCTTCAAAAATGTTCTTCTCCAGAACCAGTGGGCCGATTTCATCGGAACTTTGTATGTAGCATTGGAGACACCAGCCCATCATAATTTGCTAAAATAATGACCCTGGGATGACCTTGACCTATTTTACGGCAAGGTCACAATTTTAAAGATTGGAAACATTTGGAAAAGGCCAAAACAATGGATATTTTGGAAACTATTGCAGCCTGAGACTTGAAAGTTGCTAGATGCAGACAACTAAATGGAGTCAATGAAGATATGTAATAAGTTAAGGTCAAGGTCACAATTTCAGATATCTTTTTCTCTGAAACCGTTTGGCCGACCAAGTTGAAATTTTATGTGGATCCTCTTTGGGTAGCGGCATGGTTTTTTGAAATCCTTGATTTTTTTTAAGGATTTTTATCATATATGAGCGTAGCAGCCATCTTAATCATGTGAGCAAGATATCGCGACCAGTTTCCATGCCACTACCCAAAGAGGCCCCACATAAAATTTCGACTTGATCGGCCATGCGGTTTCAGAGAAAAAATCTTTAAAATTGTGACCTTGACCTTAACTTAATACATATCTTCATTGACTCCATTTAGTTGTCTGCATCTAGCAACTTTCAAGTCTCAGGCTGCAATAGTTCACAAAATATCCATTGTTTTGGCCTTTTCCCAATGTTTCCAAAAGTGACCTTACCGTAAAATAGGTCAAGGTCATCCCAGGGTCATTATTTTAGCAAATTATGATAGGCTGGTGTCTCCAATGCTACATACAAAGTTCCGATGAAATCGGCCCACTGGTTCTGGAGAAGAACATTTTTGAAGGGTTTTTACCATATATGAGCATGGCGACCATCTTGGTCATGTCACCAAGATATCGCGACTACAATTTTAATTCCACTACCCAAGGAGGCTCTTCATAATATTCCAACTTGATCGGTCAAGCCGTTTCAGAGAAGAAGATCTTTGAAATTGTGACTTAATCTTGATATTTCAATGACCCTGGGTCAAGGTCAAGAAATGACCTTGACCTTAATTACATACCTTCATTGACTCTATTAAGTTGTCTCCATCTAGCAACTTAAAAGTCTCAGGCTGAAATAGTTTCCAAAATAGCCATTGTTTTTTCGCCTTTTCCCATGTAATAGCCTATGTTTCCGAAATTGACCTTGCCATAAAATATGTCAAGGTCATCCTACGGTCATCATTCGAACAAACTAAGATGGGATGGAGTCCTGGATGCTACATACCAAGTTTCGTGCAAATCGGCTCACCGATTCTGGAGAGGAAGATTTTGAAGGGTTTCTACCATATATGGGCGTGGCTGCCATCTTGGTCTTGTGACCAAGCAAGATCCTGTGAACAAATTTTCATTACCCCTACCCATGGAGGCTCCACATAAAATTTCAACTTGATCGGCCAGGCCGTTTCAGAGAAGAAGATCTTTGAACTTGTTGACGACTACGGACGACGGACGGACGACGGAGCATGGGTATACTATAAGCTCACCTGTGAGCCTTCGACTCAGGTTAGGTAAAAAGCAATCCCTACAGGGCATATATGATCTAAATAAGAAAACATTCCTATGTTTGATTTTAAGAAATGGACTTAGAGAAGAAGCATTAACATAGTAAACAACACATTTAAAAGGTGACCTAGATTTTGACCTTTAGCCCCAATCCCCGGGCATGGACCCTGGGGGTCTCAACTCATGGAAAGAAAGCAAACCCTTTATGGTGCCTATGGTCCAAATATGAATAGGTTGTGATGGTTGATTCATGAGATATACACAACTAGTGAAACTTTGACCAAAAACTTACACATCTTTACATTTTCATGTCAATTTCTGGCATTCAAGGGCACATAACTCATTAATTAACAAAGCTACACAAAAATCCCCATAATTCTGCAATAACCGAGCATTGGCCAATATTTCCTCAAAATATGGTTTGATAATGTAGCTTTGTAGAGACGTGTTCATGTTTTCGGCAAAGTTGGTCGATTAAAATACTCAAAATTCACGACCTGGAATCAATGTAATATTTCTCTGTTCTTTTTAGGGGCACATAATTAATCTTCATACCAATATACTATGTGATTAATGCCCTTTCATTGTATGATAAAACTGTTTGCCTGCACTTTATATAATAGTGAAAATTGATGATTTTCTCCTTCAGTTAAAACAGATATGGAATTACCCCACCCACTTTAATTTTCCATAACTACAAAACCAAAAGCCCGTTCAACTCAAACTTTCCACCATTGCATGTCCCCTTTATGTGGCTATCTGTTACCAAAATATTATTAAAATATTCAGGTACCACCAAAACCCCCTTATGGAGACTGGTCCTTTGAATCCCAAACTATCGAGAGGTTTTGAAGCTATAGCGATTTAAACTGTCCCAATTGGATTTTACATGTATTTTTACTGACTAAACTTTTGCCGGTGAGCATATATTGGGGTCAAAGCTCTGGTCATACTCACTCATAATCTGAAAGATGTATGAAATTATACTAATTGAGTCTCAAGATATAAGGCAAAATCACTGAACCGTGAAATTAGGTCACAGTGACATATAAGTTTATTCTGGTCAAATGTCTGTTCATACTCACTCATAATCTGAAGGAAGAATGAAAATATAATAATTGAGTGTCAAGATGTAAGGCAAACTCACTGAACCATGAAATTAGGTCACACTGACCTATAAGTAAATTGGGGTCAAAGGTCTAGTCATACTAACTCATAATATGAAAGAAGTACGAAAATATACTAATTGAGTGTCAAGATATAAGGTAAAATCACTGAACCATGAAATTAGGTCACAGTGACCTACAAATATATTGGGGTCAAAGCTCTGGTCATACTCACTCATAATCTGAAAGAAGTATGAAAATATACTAATTGAGTCTCAAGATATAAGGCAAAATCACTGAACCGTGAAATTAGGTCACAGTGACCTATAAGTTTATTGGGGTCAAAGGTCTGGTCATACTCACTCATAATCTGAAAGAAGTATGAAAATATACTAACTGAGTGTCAAGATATAAGGCAAACTCACTGAACCGTGAAATTAGGTCACAGTGACCTATAAAATTATTGGGGTCAAAGGTCTGGTCATACTCACTCATAATCTGAAAGAAGTATGAAAATATACTAATTGAGTGTCAAGATATAAGGCAAAATCACTGGACCATGGAAAGTAGGTCAACCAACAGTAACCTCATGACATTAAGTTAGTGTCACTTAGTTAAAAGATGAATGACCAAGCATCTTCCTAAGATGTTTCTATTTAGAAATAAAAAGAAAAAATATTTTCAGAGAGTTCTAGATTTTGACCCCAAGCCCCATCCCCTTGACTCGAACCAAGAGGTCGGATGTCATGGAACCTAAAGTGTATGAAGTATGAATGCCTTATGATAAGTTGTTGTCAAGATATGGTTTCTTTGTAAAAGTTACACAGTAGTACATCCATTTTTGTACATGTTCTAGTTTTTAACCTCTAGCCCCACCCCCAGGCATGGACCCTGAAATGAAACTCAACCCTGGTCCAAGTACGAAAGCTCTCAGATAAAAGTAGACTTCTAGAATACTATATCACAGAAAAGCCATTATTAATAATGTTCTAGATTTTAACCTCTAGCCCCACCCCCTGGCATGAGCCCGGGGATCTGATGCAATGGAATGAAAGCCAACCCTCCAAAGTACCTATGGTCCAAATTTGAACTCTCTTTGATAAGTAGTTGCCAAGATCTGGACTGCTAGAAAAACTTTGATGCAGTACAGACAATTTTTTACAGTGTTCTAGATATTAACCCCCAGCCCCCGGGGCATGTACCCAGGGGTCCGATAACATGTAATGAAAGCCAACCCTCCAAGGTACCTATGGTCCAAGTTTGAACCCTCTATCATAAGTAGTTGCCAAGCTGTGAACTAGAAAACTTTGACGCAGTGTGACGGGAACGGGAACGGGAACACGGACGACTGAGGTGACTACAAAAGCTAAAAATTGTCCGAGGGTACATTTTCCCATATTGTTGATAATATACTCCTCTCTGCATCTAATTTGTCATTGAGGAAATGAATAAAATTCAATACCCAGCTATACTTTCCTCTTTAAAGTTTAATTTGTTTCAATGCAAGTAAACAATTTAACCACATAATGCCAATGTCCCTGGAACCAGGAACACATAAATAAATAAAGCATTATGTAACTGAATACATATTGTTGATAATATACTCCTCTCTGCATCTAATTTGTTTACCAATGACATAATGAATAAAGGTCAGCACCCCACTATACAGTCCTCTTTAAGGTACAATTTGTTTAGAAGCAAGTAAACAGTTTGACCACACAATGCCAATGTCCATTGTTAAGTGCACATAAATAAGTTAAGCACGAGCTAAACACGGAATATTGTTGAAACTACACAGTTTGAGCGAGCTATACGACAACACTATCCCTACACAAGCCTAAACCAGTTTACTGCCCCTTGGTGCATTTTTCCCAAACTGATATAAACCTGCCCTTTTTGAATCAACAACAAAGGAATGGCAGACCTGTAAGTCTAATGATGACTCTCATCCACATGACTGGAGAAGTGCAAATTTGGTCAGATTGCACTTAAAGGGAAATGCAAGGTTGAAACACAAACCATCTTAAATGAAAGCACTCGCATCCCTCAACAATATGGCACTTAAAATCAGATGAAAATTAAGAAAGTAATGTTTGTTTGAAAATTCATTAATTTCTGTTTAAGAAGGCTGACATCTTGGATATTCATGAGGCTTTATGACGTCATAATGCCCTAATTAAAAATGCATAATCAATGTTAAAGAAACATTACTTATCTTTTTCTGTTATTGTTTGTTTGAATGTTTACTACTGATTTACTATCAATTCTGATAATATTTCATCATATACCTTTTGAAGCATAAAATTTATTCAATGTTTCAGATTTAACTGTTTTCTAATTAAATATTCAAAATGGCGGCCAAGAGTCACTTCGTTCCAAAATTTCAAATGTTAATATCTCACTTATTCCTTGATCGATTCAAACAAAATTTGTGCCTTATATTTGCTTCGATCAGTTCTTTAGTTTAAAAGGTATTGTTGTTGAATTGCCTTCTTCTTTAATACAGACATACTCTCCTAACTGCTTAGATCAAGACAGTAACAAAATACTTTGACAAACTCAATGTTTTCCCCCAAAGAGACCCATTCCGCAAACAAATGGGTTTGACATTAAGGCAGTTCAAAGTTTGGTGAGATTTAAGAACCTGAGGACCAATGGTCCTATAAACGCTCACCTGAGATCTGGGATATGCGACTAAAGTTGACTTTGCCGTAAAATAGGTCAAGGTCATGCCAGGGTCATGATTTACATAAACTCTGTAGAGCTCCATTGCCTGATGCTTCATGCCAAGTTTCAAAATTTTTCTCATAAACATAAATCTTCTATCCATTTGCATACTCCAAGCAAGTTTCCCCCCATTTAATTACATTTTACTAATTTTCCCATTCAAATGCGTTAGGGACCTAAGCTGACCTTGCCGTAACAAAGGTCAAGGTCAAGGTCATCCCAGGGTCATGATTTATATAAACTTTGTAGAGATCCTTCTCTGATGCTTCATGCTAAGTTTCAAAATCACAGGCCTTCTGGTTCTGGAGAAGAATATTTTTAAACGATTTTGCTATTTATAGCCATCTTGGTCATTTATATAAACTTTCGTTCCCCAACCCTAAGGATGCTCCACATGAAGTTTGGCTTTGATTGGCCAAGCAGTTTCAGAGAAGAAGATGTTTGAATATTACAATGATATACATGTATTTAGCCCCGGGGTAGAGGCAAACAACCCGCTGGGGCCAATTTTTTTCATAAACATAAATATTCTGCCCATTTGCTCATTCTGCTAGTTTTCTGCTAGAAAATGACATTTTACCATTTTTCTCCATTCAAATGGATTGGTGACCTAAGTTGATCTTGCCGTAAAATAGGTCAAGGTCATCCAAGGGTCATGATTTATAGAAACTTTGTAGAGCTCCTTTCATTGATGCTTCATGCCGGAGCATGGCCATCCTATAAGCTCAAGTGAGCTAAAAATGTCAGATTTTTAATCTAAAATTTGTCAAATTTGCTGATTTAAAAACATTGTGTATTCCAAAGGTGTGTTAAACTGAGGGGGAAATACCTTGTACAGGATGTGTTCTTCCATAGACCTCCACAACCTTCGAGTTCCCAAAGTAGTCAGAGAACAGAGTTGTGTCCACAGTCGCTGACATAAGAACGACACGAACATCAGGGAAAGCCATGCTGACATCACGTAACATCACCAACAGAAAGTCAGTCTGAAAAAAAGTTAGAAATGAGCCGCATCATGAGAAAACCAACAATGTGGTTTCCGACCAGGTCTGACACAAATCGAGCTGTCAAGCACAGAAGATGGCTATAGGCTGGAAATTTTGGATTTAGAAAGTAGATGAATTGTATTATCTGTGTAGTGAAAACAAAGGTGCTGATCAGCTTCGCGGTTACCGCCAAGCTGAGCTGCGCCTTTTTCGCCTATGCATAATGTTGGTTTTCTCATGATGCAGCTCAAATGTACTTGTATTTTCCTCAACAATTTTGCTCTTAAATACATCTGTGTATGTATTAAGTTGGAGGCATGATAGAGCCACCTGATCAGGGTCTGCATCGTTTGCTTAACCCTTTCTGGCGGAGACCTTAAGATCACAAAGTCACTATTTCTTTACATTTCAGCTACTGACCTTATTATCTTTTTGTTAACAAATGACAGGTCAATCTCAGGCCCAAAGAAAGAGACCATGTTATCAGTAAAACTGTTTTATAACGAAGTAATAACAAACAGAAGCCTTTTGGTAGCCAAAGCATGGCTCATGATGGCTGTGTTATATTGAAAACAATGTAATAGTAAAGTGAATAATAATGTGATTGTTCTGTGCATTTAACGTGCACCACCATTAAAGTACAAGTACAATGATAAATGCATGAATGCTGGTTTAAATTTCCTTACATTCAGATCTCTCTCATGGATTTCATCCACAATGATGTGAGAAACTCCTCTCAGACCATTCTCCATACGCCTCAACAAAGTCCCTGAAACACGAGCGAAACAATGGCTTAAATATAGCATTTTAGGCCAATATAATTTAATTGATTTATGCAACCTTCCTTTATAACAACTGGCCAAGAGTTGATAATGAGCAATTTCCATGTTATAATATGTTTAGACATATCATAACAGCTTCATCGAAACTTGCCATTAAAAATTTTACGACTACTGAGTTTTAAAAAATATCCCTTAAAATTGTGCAGCATAAGACATTACAGACTTATTACAGTTTGTTTCATTTTTTGACACCATAAATCACATAGCAAATTAAGTCATTAAGGTCACATGCAATGTGCTAAATATCACCTGTTAAGACATTATTTGCAGTATCTGCGTGGGGATGAGACGCCTCGTGGGAAAACCAACAATGTGGTTTTCGACCAGGTCCGACATAAACCGGCCTGTACAGCTACTGAAGCAGGCTAGAAGCTTGAAATTTTGGAGTTAAGTAGAGGAGGAATTGTACTATCCGAGTAGCGAAAACAAAGGCGCTGATCAGCTTCGCGGTTACCGCGAAGTTGATCTGCGCCTTTGTTTTTGCCTATGCAGATTGTTGGTTTTCCCACGAGGCGGCTCGGATGTTGATAAACCAAGAGCGGGAAAAAAGTATCACATATACAAATGGTTATGTGCGAAGCAATGCTCCAATCATGTTATATAATTGAGCCGCCTCATGGGAAAACCAACAATCTGCATAGCTGATCAGCGCCTTTGTTTTCCCTACTCGGATAATACAATTCATCTTCTTCTTAAATCCTAAATTTAAAGCTTCTAGTTCTTTTCTGTGCTTGTACAGGCCGGTTTGTGTCTGACCTGTTCGGAAACCACATTCTTGGTTTTCCCAAGAGGTGGCTCAATTATAAAAGAAAAGCTTACCAACTGTGCAGTACATGATAGCACCGTAAGGTCTCGGCATGACCGTCTCAAATCTAACGCTGTAACCACAGCTGATTCCTAGTGCTTCTGCCCTTTCATTGGCTACTCTCTCGGCGATAGATACCGCACTGATTCTTCTTGGCTGTAAGAAAATCAACTGAGCCTTCACATGTAAAAAACAACTATTTGGGTTTCTGATCAGGTCCGACACAAACCGGCCTGTACAGTCACAGAAGGAGGCTAGAAACTTGAAATTTCGGATTCAAGAAGAAGAGGGATTGTACTATCTGTCTAGCAAAAACAAAGGCGTTGATCAGCTTCGCGGCTACTGCAAAGTTGGTCTGCGCCTTTGTTTTTGCATATGCAGATTGTTAGTTTTCTCATGCAAAGACTCAACTAATATGACTTAGCTATTTCATGCATTGTGTGTGTGTATGTTTATGTTATGATAATGCATAGTCAGCAGCAAGCGTACTAAAACTGAAACACGCACAAATTATAATATTACTGATTTTATACAATTTTCAGCAATGTATGTCACACTTGTTGAGAAATAAGTGTTGTCAAAAATTGTCCAAAATTGGTTATTTGTCTAAAATGGTACAAATTATATTAAGATACACTTTTTTATACACAAGTAACAATTTCACAAGAATTGAAACAACAAATGAAAATATTTCAAATTAAGTTTGTTGCCGACATCCCTTTAACGAAGTTTGCTGTATACGCATATATCAAAATATTAAAATCAATCATTAGAAAATTCCAGCGTAATTTGGAAATATCTTCTATATGGTTAATGTATCTACAATATCCGTATGTAAATATAAAAATTTTTAAACAAAAACATATGAGATTATTCCAGACACCAGAAAGTTCTCATCTTGAGCCATACATGTCTTTCAACGAATGTACTTTGATCAAATTAAGTCATCTTTCACCAAAAATAACTTTGATTTCATAACATCAGCCACATCATGCGAAAACATGATTATCACAGACCAGAAAACAAAATATGGTGCAGATCAGTTTTTCATCAACTGCACAGCGAGTAAAAAGCATTGGGTTTGCTACATAGATTGGTTCTATCCTATAATTATTGATTGATTGGGGTTTAACGTCTCACCAACAGCTAAGGTCATATGGAGACGGGACCTCGGTTTATAGTCTCAATCCGAAGGACTGGAGAAGCCCGGGATCGAACCTGCGACCCCTGGTTTACAAGGCAAGTGGCTTAACCACTGCGCCACGGAGGCTTCTCTATCCTATAATTATGTCTAAATTCTGACATCCTCTGCCTCCAGTCATTATTTGTGGCTTTACAGCAATACAAGGTAAACACTGAACCAGGTTGAAAATCCTTCTAACAAATTTTCTAATGAAATGGCTCCTTTAACCATTAATGACATTGTCATTAGCACAACTTCAGCCAGAGCCTGTGCGTGAGAAAACCAACAATTTGGTTTCCGACCAGGTCTGACACAACTTGGCCTGTGCAGGCACAGAAGATGGCTCGAAGCTTGAAATTTCGCATTCAGAAAGAAGAGGAATTGTACTATCCATATAGCGAAAACAAAGGTGCTGATCAGCTTCGCGGTTACCGCGAAGCTGATCTGCGTCTTTGTTTTCGCCTATGCAGAATGTTGGTTTTCCCAAGAGGTGGCTCAGCCACATTATGAAACAAGTAGCCCAAGGGCAATCATCGCTCACCTGAGAGTCAGGAATTACAGTCACTGGACAAAAGAAAAGTAGTTGGGGTTTTTACATAATATGGGCATGGTGGCCATCTTAATCATGTGACCTGGATTTTTTTTTATATACACATTGCTTCCCCTTTCCTACAGATGCTTTATATAAAATTTGGCTTTGTTTGGCCAAGTGGTTTCAGACAAGATCTTTGAAAATGTGAACAGACAGACAGACGGATGGACGCCAGCTCAAGTACCATACTATACGCTCCCTATAAGTTTGGCTCAGGTGAGCTAAAAAATGACAAACATCTTTGTTTTCACTCAATATACAAATACCTTAATGCCTCACTTTCATTATTTAAACACAAGCCTTCTTCTATGGCTATACAATCCATTTATAGGGACCTAGTTAGGAACCCTAATACCAGGCTCCGAGGTTATAAAACCTTTTTCAAGCTCAGCTCAGCTGAGCATGAAATTTCAACTGCTCATAAATACCGAAATAGCCCAAATATATTGACATTGATTGTTTAGAATGCCAAAGCCTGTAATTTATCCTGCTCATAAATGTTAAAATGCCAACAATTGTTGGCATTTTAACATTTATGAGATGTTAAAATGCCAGCAATTGTTGGCATTTTAACATTTATGAGCAGGATAAATTTTAGTCTCAGCTGAGCTGAGCATGAAAAAAGTTTTATAACCTCGGGGCCAGCTTTGTCATGATGCAGCCCATCCTTCTGATGCAGATTATTAGCCTCATGCATCATAATATGAGACATGACGTGAGAAAATCAGTCTTCGGGATTTCTGACCAGGTTTGACATAAACCGACCTGTACAGTCTTGTAATAATGCTACAAGCTTGAAATTCTGGATTTAAGAAGAAGAGGGACTGTAACATCCCAGTTTAGCCAAAACAAAGGCGCTGATCAGCTTTGCAGTTACTGCACAGCTGATCAGCACCTTTGTTTTCATATAAGCAAAAATCCAGTTTTTATCATGACGCGGCTCATAAAACAGTGATTATGAGCCACATCACAGCTAAATGCAAAATCTGTTTCAAGAAGTTTCTGACAGTCCCACACAAATTGTGCTTTAAAGTTTTCTAATTATTGAAATTTCGGGAAGTAGAACTAGAGTAAGTGAGCGACGTAACGAGAAAACAGCTTTTTGCCTATGTGAAAACAAAGATGTAGTTCAGCTGTGCAGTAACGATGCAGAATGCAGAGCTGATCTGTGCCTTTGTTTTCAATACACAGATAGTACAATCCCTCCTTTTCAAATCCGAAATTTCAAGCTTCTAGTCTTCTGAGTCTGTACAGGCTGGTTTGTATCTGACCTAGTCAGAAACCCCAACGACCAGTTTTCTAACAATGTGGCTTAAGTATAGAGCTATAATCAATCTATGGTTGCAATGAAAGAGACCTATGACTATGTATTTTGGTATGTCATAAGCAGGTTGCTCCATGACACACCACATATGAATCATTAACAAAACTGGGGAAACAAATTATCAAGCATTTTCTTCCAGAAATTGAGCATCAAAAGAAAACACACCTCTTGTGTGCAAACAAAGTGGTACATGCCATTCTTGCATAGACACAATATTTTATGCACAGTTTTATCTTCAATACTGGCTATATGTTTTGCCTTTATTTTCTTTTCTTCCATTTTTCAATTTTAGAAATAAAAGTTTTAGTTTCTTCAAAATTTCAAGACACTATTTTCTGTTGCTGAGCATAGTCTTGTCAGAAACCAGCACATAGGCTTTCTTGCCACATGTCTTTATTAATTATCAGGTACAACTTTTCCTTTAACCGAGTAAACAAATGAGCCGTCTCATGAGAAGACCAATAATTTGCATATCCGAAAACAAAGACACAGATCCGGTTCGCGGTAAACGCCTTTGTTTTCACTACACGGATGGTACACTTCCTCTTCTTCTTATATCCGAAATTTCATGCTTCTAGCCTGCTTCTTTGACTGTACAGCCTGATTTGTGTTAGACCTATTTGGAAACCACATTGTTAGTTTTCCCACCCGGCGGCTCAGATAAAGAGCCAACATTCTGCTGGTAATAGCATGTGACCAACCAGTCATTAAAGAGCATGTGACCAAAGCATCGGTCAAGTGCTACTTCTAGAAGTTTCGGTCTGCACAATTCTTCATTCATTATCAGGTACAATGTTTCCTTTAACCGAGTTAACAAATGATCACAAATGAGCCAGGTTATGAGAAAACCAACAATCTGCATATGCGAGAACAAAGACGCAGATCAGCTTCATAGTAAATGCAAAGCTGATCACGCCTTAGTGTTTCGCTACACAGACAGTACAATTCTTCTAGTTTCTAAATCCAAAATTTCAAGCGTGTAGTCATCTTCTGTAACTGTACAGCCTGATTTGTGTTAGACCTTTTCGGAACCTACATTGTTGGTTTTCTTGCGAGACAGCTCAAATAAAGAGCAAACATTCTGCATGTAATAGCATTTTCTTATTTTTGCTCCAAAACATAGATTGTGGGTACTCGTTAGAACCGCCTCAGCAAAAAAAAAAAAAATAAAAAAAAAAATTTATATAAAAAATACAAAAATGACTCATCAACACCTAAGGCCAAAATGAAAATCTTGACTTGGTTTAAAGTTGTATCCAAAAGACTGACATAGCCTGGGATCAAACACAAGACCCTATTTGAGCCACTTCGTGGGAAAACCAACAATGTGGTTTCCGAACAGGTCTGACACAAATCAGGCTGCACAGTCACAGAAGCAGGCTAGAAACTTGAAATTTTGGATTTAAGAAGAAGAGAAAGTCTACTATCCGTGTAGCGAAAATGAAAAAAGAGTCAATAAGCAATGCTTATTAAATACCCCCCGCAGGGTAATAGTTTACCACAAAAATTAATTTGGCAATAAAATTTCTTCATGCAAATGTCCAATGGGTGTACATCATGTAGGCATGATATCAAATTGTTCCACAGAAAACTGTGGTAGGAGTTGATCGGCCCGTGAAGGCCCTTACCTGTAAGAAAAAACTAAGAAAAATTGTCTAAGTTCTGATAGCTGTCATTTTATCAAAAATTATTTTTTCACAATAAAAATTCTTCATGCAAATGTCCAATGGGTGTACATCATGTTGGCATGATATCAAATTGTTCCATCAAAAACTGTGGTAGGAGTTGATCGGCCCGTGAAAGCCCATACCTGTAAAAAAACAAAGAAAAATTGTCTAAGTTCTCATAGCTGTAATTTTGTCAAAAATTATTTTTTCATGATAAAATTTCTTCATGCAAATGTCCAATGGGTGTACATCATGTAGGCATGATATCAAATTGTTCCATCAAAAACTGTGGTAGCAGTTGATCGGCCCGTGAAAGCCCTTACCTGTAAAAAATAGTAAGAAAATTGTCTAAGTTCTCATAGCTGTAATTTTGTCAAAAATTATTTTTTCACAATAAAATTTCTTCATGCAAATGTCCAATGGGTGTACATCATGTAGGCATGATATCAAATTGTTCCATCAAAAACTGTGGTAGGAGTTAATCGGCCCGTGAAAGCCCTTACCTGTAAAAAAAGTAAGAAAATTGACTAAGTTCTCATAGCTGTAATTTTGTCAAAAATTACTTTTTCACAACAAAATTTCTTCATGCAAATGTCCAATGGGTGTACATCATGTAGGCATGATATCAAATTGTTCCATCAAAAACTGTGGTAGTAGTTGATCGGCCCATGAAAGCCCTTACCTGTAAAAAATAGTAAGAAAATTGCCTAAGTTCTCATAGCCGTCATTTTGTCAAAAATTATTTTTTCGCAATAACATTTCTTCATGCAAATGCCCAATGGGTCTACATCATTTAGGCATAATATCAAAACGTTCCAACAAAAACTGTGGTAGGAGTTGATCGGCCCGTAAATGCACTATCTTCACTGTATACAAAAGGCATCAAGAACTATAAAGGGAAGTAACTCAAAAGGACCTGATCCCTAGCCCTTAATTTTTGCATGTACATATTTGCCCCATAGATATGCAGATGCCTGCAAAGTTTCATGAAATTCCATCAATGGGTCTTCAAGATATTAAAGAAACAAAACGTTACGGACGCACGCACGGATGCACGGACGGACGGACGGACGGACGGACAACGTGAAAACAGTATACCCCCCTTAAAACTTCGTTTTGGCGGGGGGTATAACAAAGGCGCTGATCAGCTTCGCGGTTACCGTGAAGCTGATCTGCGTCTTTGTTTTCGCTTATGCAGATTGTTGGTTTTCCCATGAGGCGGCTCATTTACAAGGTGAGTGGCTTACCAACTACCCCACAATGGCCTCTCAAAAATAGATTACACTCAAAGCATTTGTTCATGCTACGAAAGTATTGTGTAGGTCAACCTTGTTATAACACTATCTTTGGGGTCCATAGAAACAGACCATGTTGTAAGTAAACTGTGTTATAATAAGGTAATTTACAATAGACATATAGGCAAATAATCATTTTGGGAGCCATGTCATGCCCGTGTTATATTGAAAACCGCATTATAGTGTCAGAGGTGCGTTATAATGAGATTGAATTGTATATTACCTGTGTAACAATGATATTACACTCAGCTCCTCTCCCAACATCTATCATCTCCTCCAGTATAAACTGAGGAACCTGCAAAACAAAATCTTAAAAATTACCTATATTTGACAAATGGATTCTCCCTTCATTATAAATTGGACAAGTCCAATTTCAATTTTAGGGGCCACAGGTGTGATTTTTAAATTTTATTAAATTTTTTGATGAAAATTCTCTAAGCAAACAGAATAACAGGCTATTCTGTTTGCCTATGTTCCATAAAAGAGACATAGTGTGATTTTTTTATGTTCGAAAGTATAGCTTCTCATAACTTTTGCTTTGCTTGCAGGAGTTGATGCTTTATGTTCACGGTCAAGAGCTGGCCCCGAGGTGATGAAACTTTTCTCATGCTCAGATCAGCTGAGACTAAAATTTATCCTGCTCATATATGTTAAAATGCCAACCTTTGTTGGCATTTTAACATTTATTAGCAAGATAAATTACAGGCTTTGGTGGACTAAACCTGAAATTTCAATTTATTTGGGCTATTTTGTCATTTATGAACAGTTTAAATTTTGTGCTCAGTTGAGTTGAGCATGATTTTTTTTTATATAATCTCGGGCCTGGATTAATGTTCAGAAGGATCATTGCTACTGTTATACTGTTCCTAGGAATGCTCCCCAGAACATGTAACGTCAACGATGATGTCTCAAACAATAATGTAAATTTTCATTAAAAACATATTCACTGGGCGATAAAATCCTATTTTAAAAGTCGTATCATATAATGAATCTTACACTCGTGGTCATTTCATATGAAATTAATTAAACCCCAAAGGCTCATTCAACCAATTTCATATGAAATGACCACTCGTGTAAGATCCTCTATGTATCAGGCAGCTGTGTTACTAACAGTACCTGTCTGCGTCTACTACGTACCTGTGTGGTTTTACCACAGCCTGTTTCTCCCCTGACAATAACCACTCTGTTCTGGTGTATTGACTGCAGTATATGGTCACGGGAATTAAACACTGGCAAGTGACTTCTCTCTTCCATCATCTATAGAGAAACAATGGTCACAATGGAAAAATGAGCCACCTCATGGGAAAACCAACAATGTGGTTTTTGGACAGGTCCGACACAAACCAGCCTGTACAGTCTCAGAAGATGGTTAGAGGCTGAAGATTTTGGATTTAGAAAGTAGCAGAACTGTACTATCCGTGTAGCAAAAACAAAGGCGCTGATCAGCTTTGCAGTTACTGCGAAGCTGATCTGCGCCTTTGTTTTCGCTTTGTTTGAAATTCTGAAAAATCATTTAACGACATCTTTCATTTTGAAAAACTGGCCCCCGAGATGCATCTAATTTACAACAACATTGACACAGACTTCTCCATCCTAAAATATTGCAACTTTGGCACTACTTTGGGTTTTTCAAAAGATATGAATCAAAATTAGACTTATCATTCAGTAGGTCACAGCAAATTTTTTCTTTGTATTTCCAACTCAGGCAGTTATCTTGTGTAAATCTGAGTCATGTTCTTTCTGATTCTGTATAAAGGAGTTGTGCTTAAATTTGACAAACTGTCATCCTTATCACTTGACAATATTTAATAATTTTCCATTTAAATTTGGTGTAATTTTTTCCAATAGTTACCTTCTGTAGATCTGGATCATGTTCTCTCTGGTTCTGCAGTGAGTTGTACAGGTCTTCACTGATCTGTTCTAGGGTTGCCTGAAAATAATACACATTAGAAACAAGCCTTTCTCTATTAGGGAAAATGGACCATATCTTTACTTTGCAGATTAATTTATTTGAGTCACCGCATGAGAATACAAACAATCTGCATATGCGAAAACAAGGACGCAGATCAGCTGTGCAGTAACTTTGTTTTCGCTACAGGGATAGTACAATTCCTCTTCTTCTTAAATCCGAAATTTCAAGCTTCTAGCCTGCTTTTGTTACTGAATAGTCTGATTTGTGTCAGACCTGGTCATAAACCCACATTGTTGATTTTCTCAAGCAAAGGCTCATTTCATTTTAAGATACACCAGACGACTTTGTTTATCCATTTATTTATTTTCTATTCTTTTTTTTTTAAGTTTCCCTGTATTTTATTTTTGGATTCCTGTAAGCAAACTGAAAACCTCTTGATGAGACACGCCCTTCAACTGAGCCGCGTCATGAGAAAACCGGATTTTGCCTAGGCGAAAACAAAGGCGCAGATCAGCTTCGCGGTAACCGCGAAGCTGATCAGCGCCTTTGTTTTCGCTACTCGGATAGTACAATTCCTCTTCTACTTAAATCCGAAATTTCAAGCTTCTAGCTCTTTTCTGAGCTTGTACAGGCCGGTTTATGTCGGACCTGGTTGGAAACCCCGAAGACCGGTTTTCTCGCGTCGCGGCTCAACTTATATGAGCCACGTCATGACAAAACTAACAATCTGGGTTTCCGACCAGGTCTGACACAAACCGGCCAGTACAGTCACAGAAGCAGACTACAATCTAGAAATTTCGGTTAGAAGTAGAAGAGGGATAGTACTTATCTGTGTAGCAAGAACAAATGTGCTGATCAGCTTCGCAGTAAGCTGATCTGCGCCTTTGTTTACGCCTAATCATTTTGTTGGTTTCCTTATGCAGCAGCTCAACTGAACTGCATGCATAAAAGCTAAGTTTTGGGTCTGGGCCTATTAATTTAGCTTTTTCTTCATGTATACTGAGGCAGATAATAAATATTTCTGGCAAAAATTTAATACAATCAGTTCGGATCGAATATCAATATTATGTATTCATGTGAACTTAAAATCTTGGAGCTAAATACCATTCTTTTTAAACATCCAGTACTTACCATAGCTAATGGCCCTTCATCAATGTTACAGTTAGTCCAGGGGTTCCAGTTGGGCTGGGGTGGGGACCATGGTACCACACCCCCTGCAGTGTGCCTGGGCGCGGGCTCAAACTCGTCTAGTATAGCATGGTTCACCAGCGAGACTGCCTGACCAGCTTCTGTGGGTTCCTGTTTAAATGCTTTTTCCTGTTATAATTATATGGGCAATGTCATGTTCAGGCCCGTCTGCAGGGTTTCAGATCAGGGCCAAAACAATTTTCACTAAAATCAAGTTTTACAAGTGGCATATTAGTGGTCTTACATTCAGTATTGTACTTAAACTGAGAAAATTCCAAAGATAATAAACTTCAACCTCATTATAACGCACATCACTATAATGCAATTTTTAACATAAGAGCTGTCGCAGGACAGCATAGCTCGCCTGACTTGTGCTTTGTCACTAAATCTATTAAATCTACGACCAAAGACATTGACCTCATTGTCACTCAGGTGGGTTGTGATGGTACAGCATAAAACTTCAGACCAATATACACAGTATGTTAACTTATTACGTAATCAGTGTACTTCAATCGGATGTTGATCGTGTGTAAACAATGATTACACATATTCGTTTGTTACATGTTTATGGAAATCTTTATAATTTGAGGTTTATATCTCGGAAAAACTGTGTGACATAATATGGTTTAGCTATAGTCGCCTAAATAGGGTAAGTTAGAAGTATTTTCGTATGTTTTTGTATTTTGATTCTTTCATTCAATGATAATCTCACTGCAAAGGCAAGCGTCTCGTGGGCGACTGATTGCTTACATGGCGAGTTTTTAAACGAAAAAGGCCATATATCTATCTTTATAGAAGTGAATGAAATAGGCATTTTAGTTATCTAGATGTTGTTCAAAGGATTCTATCAGATTCCTCCGAGAAAATGTTCTAAATTGATTCTAAAAGACACCCACGACAAATCTAAAGATGTCCCATTTTTTGACTGCAATGTGTACGACTTAATGATTTTATATGATGCTGTAATGTACCATTTCATACAATTAATGCAGGCATTCTTGCAGTAAACGCATCCTTTTATTGCACTTTATGTACCCGTTATTTCGGTCACTATGTCTGATACAACATTACTGAATAAGTAATAATACATTTTGTAGCCACTACTACTATTTTTACGCACTCTGACGTTACTTTTCTTCATACATGCACGAGTTTCGTTGACCATTAAAATAAGATTCTCATTTTATGTTAAACCAAACCTGAGTAAAGGCATGATTTGGAAGGTATTATATAATTATATATGACCTATTTATGAACTCTTTCTAGGAAGACCATCTGATTACTATTAAACTGTTCCGGTTTGAGCCTGCCCAGGAAAAGTGGTTAAGGTCAAACCATCCAGACATATTATACGCCTTTGTGGCTTAGTTGGATGGTTATATTTTAAGCACGTGTTGGATGTCATCACATTCTCATTTTTGGTAAAACGTGGTTCACCGTGGCCAAATCCTATAATCGCTGTCACACTATTGCGTATCGACTCACGTATCTACGGCGTATCAAGATTCGAAAGGTACCCTACTTCACGCGTACGTCGTACATACGTGAGCATACGTAGCTAATACTCCTCGACATGTAGCTCATACTCCTCATATGCCGAGTTGTTACGTTTTTATGTGTGCACTTAAAAATTCGTAGCACGTACATGTAAGTAGCAGGTCCGATACGCCGTACATACGCCACACATACATCGTACATACGAAAGCAATGTGGCAGATACGTAGCTCATACTCTTGATACGCCACACGTACGTCGCGGTTAACATGCCACGTAACCGTGACGTATGTACAGCGTTGCTTTCGTATCTGCTACGTATGTGTGGCGTATCCTCGACTCTCTTTTCGTATCTACGGCGTATTAGCGACGCATGTGTGTCGTATCTCGCGTATAAATGGCGTATGTGCTACGTACGTATCGCTGCTGTAGAGTATGTGTGACGCATACGGAGCATTAGGAATATTTTGTGGCGTTCCAAGAGAATCTTAATGCTTCTATATAATTGTTTTCGTTCTTCCGAAGTCATGGATCAGATGTTTCTCACGGTTCTGGGTGCCATGCAGGGTTTGTTCAAATCTACGCTAGGTGTAGCGTCTGTCTTTGATCATGTCGTCTTACGACCAGGATAGGGAACTTGGAGAGCACCCCCCCGCACCCCCCCCCCCCCCACCTCGATTTTTTTCGGTGTTAATCTAGATTATGTAGATTTTGCCGGTGGCATCCTCGACCTCTGTAATGTGCGAATTGCCTGAACAAAGTGAACACAACCCTTTGTTTTCTCAAAGGTATTAAAAAGCAATTGGTACAGAACAGATACACCGCAGATAAGAAAGGAACGTTGTACATACGTCGTAGATACGTCACGTGTACATTCCATACGCCATACATACGACATATGTACGTAGAACATTCGCCTTGATACGCCGTACAAACGAATTTGAAATTTCATAGGAATACTGATACGTCACTGATATTTGCACTGTGGATGTTCGTAAGATTCTAACGTGACCCCGCAGTGTGTGTTCTGGGCGAAATGTGAAGAATATCAAACATTTTCCCAAAGAATTTTTCCTATTTCTTATACAGTTGAAAAAATCTCCGTATTTTGTAGGGGCAAGTAACCACGTGCAAGAAACAAATTAAAATGCAAGCTATTGTCTGGATCAGACATTACCAAATGCACGCTTCTTAGTCATCTCTATGCTCAACATATTGCTGTCGAAGCTGGTTCTACTCGGACAACAACTCGTTCTTTTTCGCTTTCGATACGAGCAGTTGTACCAGAGTACATGTAAGTAAGTTTTCCTTCTGACATTGGAAATTCCATTAACTGTACAAGAATTGACAAAATGGTTAGAACGATTTGTACTCGAAAAATACGTCTACACATCTGTGCAATGCTGGGGCGACCTAAATGACTTTATTTAGACAGATAATAATATTTTGGAATGTAATCTATCTATACTTTTTAGAAACGCTTATTTGCATTTGGTCTCGAAATGACTGAATAAATGTTGACTTAGATTTTAAGCACCACACAAACAAACAGACATTGGTCTAGACAGCATGGACGTGTTGTCGTGATAGGATGATTCTGTTTATATCTCTGAAATAAAAACGGTTTTGTTGCGTGTGCACTATTGTTTGTTTCAGTATATATCATTTGATTTCTTGCTTTTTACTGTGAGAGACTCAAACCTCCTACCAGCAATCTTTATAAGACACACTTACCATGTAACCGAATTCATACTGTGGATCAAACTTGAAAATTCCGAAACACTATGAAACTCTTTTTGTATTCCAACTACATTTATTTCACGAAAACACACTTTGAGGCAAAAAAACACGTGTTTCTAAATCTACCTAAGCGGACCCCCATAGCGATAAATGGGACTGATATAACAACCTTTTAGATATTCAATTATTTTATTGGATAATTGTATAAATGATTGACATGTGTCGATTTTGACAAGCATAACTGAAAACCTGGCTCACCTTTTTGATAAGATGTGATTTCATAGTCAATTTGATCCATATCGTGTTAAAGGATAACAAAAATATGTATATTTAATCATGTTAATTGGGGATGTTCTTTTTTTACCTTTATGACAGTTTCCCCTGCTTGAATTACCAAACAATTTCACCACACAATATTTATTTATTTATTTATTTATTTATTTATTTATTTATTTTTCGGAGTGGCTATTACCAGTCAACTGTCACTAGCCAAAAAACGTTAAAATGGCTATTACCAGTCAACTGTCACTAGCCAAAAAACGTTAAAATGGCTATTACCAGTCAACTGTCACTAGCCAAAAATAGTTAAAATGGCTATTTACAGTCAAGTTCAAAAATAATTATTTACTTAGTATGTGATAACATGTTTCTGACAAACTTGGGACTGAAACTATGTTTCATTAGATCCAAGCCTTATTTGTATTTTTAACATTTTATTTAATTATATGAACTTATTGGGAATGCATTGATTGACAATGCAATACATTTTTTATATATATTAGTTATGATATTAACGTTGCTATTGTTTCGTTGGTCGCGTGTTTAGGACCATGCAACATTGACTTTCATAATGAGACGTTGAATTGTTTTTCTTCATCTCATCCGAAACAAATGCAAACTGAATGCTGAAAAAATTACTAAATTACTTGCCAGCTACAATTAAATTGACTATTTTTTTTACTAAAAACTTGAAAAATTATAAAGATTAATGCATAGTTTAGTTTTGAAAGAAAGAGCAACATTGTATTTTTTTTTCATTTATAGTTCAAACTAATTGTACATGTTTATATATATGTCATTGTGCATAAGAATTTTGCAATTGTAGACTGAGACAAACATGCGAACTTGCTGGCAACGTTTATGAGTACCGCACCAAACTTTCTGTAAAAAAATCATAACATGCGCGCGCGTGTGCTTGCATGTGTCCGATTCGACATCGCCACATATTACGTAAACTTGTTTATGAACATATGTATACATTCATTTTTCCTCTTCCCTTGATCCAAGATCGGTGGTCTAATGTGCACTAAGTTGGCAATCTGCTAAGATAAAGGTTTTGTATGAATTGATGCTTAAAGTCCCAGTCAACAGTTAAGGTCATGTCGGGACGCTGCTGCCATTTTATGGAACTTTTACCCAACATGATGATCACATACAACAAGTGCTTAAAATATAACCCGATCTAACTAAGCCACAAAAGTTTCATACGTATGGATGGTTTGACATGAACCACTTTTCCTGGGCAGACCAGAGCGGTTAATTCGTAATCAGATGGTCAGCCAGTAGTGTACTAGCAGCCCATCTATTTCTTTAAGCCCTAATGGGCGGGCACCCTTTAGTTAAAAGGTGCGGCCAAGATAAAATGAGCGTGGCGGCATTACATTATACAGGTATTTAACATAAAATGAATACATAAAATGTTTCAACATTGCTGTTATTCAGCCAACTGCCTTCGCTGCTGGAGCTGGTAACTTGTGACTGACTGGCTCAAATCTGGAGGTTTTTGATGTTTTAGGTTTTGTAATCAAAGTAGACCATGCCAATAATGTTATCATTTGAAGTAACATGGTGTATCGAACGTCTTTTTGTGTGTCCTTTCCTGATTTAATGACACCTCTATATGCGATCACGTCATCAAACTGTAGAGCCGCGTCACAATAAAAGGCATTCGAGATTTCTGATTAGCTCTGAAGCCGGGCAGGACAGACACAGTAACGGTTTGAGAATCAGGATTAACAGACAATGCATTGTGCTTAATAAATAACAAAACAGGAGCGTGGGCTAAAAGCTGTATAAAAATGCACTTTTGTTTCGATTAAAAAAGTTAAATAGATTTTCTTGTGGTGCGGCTCAGGTGTCATAGAACACAAGAATACCCCTAAAATGTTTTAACAGTATGCGTGGTCGAGCTTCTCTTTACAAACCTTTAGGCATTTTTATGACAATTTACCTTTGAGGTGTATTCGTGTGCGCCAATCTTTGATAAACCGCAAAGAATTACAGAATTTGACTAAATATGTATTTAAAATCAGGTACGCATGCCGCGTATACACTGTAAAACAATAAATGTATTCGAGTTTTATTTGGATCATGAACAGCTGAGACTGACTGACTGACTGAACGCACCTCAGGTGTACTTAACCACTTGAAGTCGTTTTAAAACTCTTTCTGATCTTTTTCAGTTTACTCTTTCTTTCTTTCATTTTTGTTTTCGTTTTTCGTTTTTAACATTGCCTTTTGGGTTTTTTTGTGTGTGCGTGTTGAACTCAAATGCTTCTGTTATAGAGCCACGTGTATATGTATTTGAGGGCCCCAATATTGGTGAACACTTAATTGGTCAACCGCACATAATAAAGAAGTTAATTTCTTACTAAAAATCTTCACAAATTGTGATTTTTTTGGTAGGTACATTCTATACAGCCGTTACGCATAGCGATTAGAAATGCAAAAAATAATGAATAATTACATCCGTGGGCACAAGGCAGGCAATGTTTTGGGCAAGTAATTGCATTTTCTATTCTAGCCTGAATACCCGGACATGAGATCAGCTGTTAACCGTGGTTAGCAATGCATTTATTCAAGCGATAAACATTAAGTGGCCGTCATCTGACTTGAGTTTAGCCGAAAACCACGAGGACTGGGCTCCGGCATTGGAAGCTGAATTAATTTGTCACATTATCTTAATGGTGAAAAGAAGATAAGAGCCGAAAGACCAAACACTTTTCAAGCAAAAATGAAATTTCAAGTCTGACTGTAAATAGCCATTTTAACGTTTTTTGGCCAGTGACAGTTGACTGGTAATAGCCATTTTAATGTTTTTTGGCTAGTGACAGTTGACTGGTAATAGCCATTTCAACGTTTTTTGGCTAATGACAGTTGACTGGTAATAGCCATTTTAACGTTTTTTGGCTACTGCCAGTTGACTGTAAATAGACTCTTCCTTTATTTATTCTGTATTGCCACCATGAATATATTTTCTGCATTGCCATATTCGCTCATATGTAACTGATCTGAGTACTTATCTGAGCTTTCAATAAAGAGAATGTTTGCTGTTTGATTTTTTTATACGACGCAGGAACGTAGCAGGAACGTCACACGTACGTGCTAGATACTTCGCTCGAACAAAATATGGCTCAGACCTCGGCGTATCGAAATTCTCATAGATATGCGAGCGATACGCCGCTGATACCTGAATGTGTGACAGAGCTTTTAAAGACGGTTTGCACCAGTTCCGACCCGGTTCACCCTGATAGTGTTCCGGTGAGACCCCGGATTTTGCCGGAATAACCAGTAGTTGTTCCGATTACTCAAGGTTTATGCTAGACGGAATATTTCCATCGTTATTCCGTAAGACCTCTCCATCATGGGAGAGGAGCGAGGTCACGAAGTGTATCGGAGTGCAGGTTAGCCAGCTGATCTAGGTTTATGCCGGATTATGACGGTCGAGCTCCGGTGGTATCACTGTTGGTTCAGGTGTTTCCCCGCTGATACGTGAATGTGTGACAGAACTATTAAATACGGTTTGCACCAGTTCCGCCCCGGTTCACCCTGATAGTGTTCCAGTGAGACCCCGGATTTTGCCAGAATAACCAGTAGTTGTTCCGATTACTCAAGGTTTATGCCGGATTATGACGGTATAGCCCCGGTGGTATCATGGTTTGTTCCGGTGTATCCCCGCTGTTGTCTGCCCCCCCCCCCCCCCCCCCCCCCCCCCCCCCCCAGGTTAGCCCCGGTTGCATTAAACATTTAAAACGATCGTGAATGCTCCCCGGTTTATCCCGGTTTGCCAAGGTACACATGTAGCGCGACGGTTCTGTCACGGTGAAACCCGGTTTGTCAAAAGTGAATCGAAGGTTCACAAGGTGAGCTTATAGGATAGACTTGAAACGGTGCCCTTCCGTGTGCCAGAGAATCCGTGCGGCTGTCAACATTTTCACAAATGAGTGTTCTTGAGACATGATAACCAAAGGCAATAAACTTTTATATAAAACATGATTAGGATGGTGGGTTGCCTGCGTGGAAACGTTACATTGTCATTATTTGGTTACAAAATATAATGGATTTTTTATTTTGCATTTTCACCGTCTGTCCGTGTTACATGTATATGGCCATTATTGTTTCAAATAGAAATCATATTGTGCATGTATAATGCGGTGCTAACTGCTAGGTGCAGATTAAGAGAAACGTCGAATAATATTTACAGCACATTTAATTATATACTAAGATGCTTATCTCTGCACAAAACGAAATGTACGTAACCATTTATAGGGTATGAAATATTTGAAATTTATCCGTGCTGTTTGAAACTAGGTTTTCTTTAATTCGGACTAGGTCCAACATTAGTCTGTACAGTCACAGATGAAGGCTAGAAAAATGTAAAAGTAGGCAATGATCAGGAAATGGCACAATCAGAAAGAAATTCCCAATCCAAAAACTGATGTGGCAAAAAAAAAATAAATAATCAATCAGGTATACTTATACTAAGAAAACAAATCGTACGCAGAGTGAAAAGCTATTTTCCCAGCAGGTGGCCACTCATTTATCAAACTTAACCAAAAACACAAAAGCGCACATAATGTGCAAACAGCACACATATATCTGCTTTGCTTGGGAAACCCTGTAGGGGCTTACCATTCGAAGATCACACAGAGCAGACTACGCATGATATGCTGACAAAAACACGTTGGTCAGGATTCATTTAATAGTAGTATTTTCCACTAATTTTAATCGCATATCATTGCCCCGGCTACGCACTCTCGTAGTCAGTACAGACGACTTACTTATATGTACAGTTCTTCGCTTAGAATTGCAATATAAGCGGCACCACGGCCGTGACTGAACTACCTTTGACGCTGCTACATTGTATAATCCGAAAATAAACACGTAATTTCAGCAAGCGTGAAAAAATGTGTTTATCCATGTTTGAAAATGTTGACATCTGGACGAAAGAGCGCACTCTGATTCTTTAACCTAGCGTTTTATCTTTCACCTCAAATGAGCTAAATCAGCTATTTAGTGATTTTTTTTCCCTAATAATTCCGTGCATCAATAAACTGATATTTGTGGTCAGCATAAAGTTTTATGCCGTAACAAGTTTTGAAAACAGCACAGTAGAGACCAAAGAAAAGTTTATTTATCGTAATATACTTTGATTTAAACTCATCTACTGCCGCTAACAGAATTTTTCATCACTGAAAATGGTACACTGAATCATCAGGTAATGGTACATTCTTTCCATTAGGAATAACGGAAAATGGGACATTCGAAAATACAGCAGGCCGTCTATTTGTCGGAAGTTTTCCCCATTATGTAAGATACCACAACCATATCAATTAAACATTGATGAAATAGGGTATTTATGGATTACATTTAAACCTTACATCTTTGGATAAACACACTGATCTCACAAAGCGGGTCTGTTTTAGCGCAAGTTCTGTGTGTTAAACAATGTCTTTGGAACGAGTTTTACAATTTTATGCTGTTTTAAGATTCAAAAATGTGTAAGAGACGTCAAGCCTACCTAGGCTGGTTATCCAGACGCCAATCAAGTCCAAATTCTTCTTTCCAGCAACGAAACCCTTTGCCAAACGCGAAATATCCGACAACTAGATATACACGAATATGTGTAATCATTGTTTACACATGATCCACATCCGATTGAAGTACACTGATTACGTAATAAGTTAACATACTGTGATATAAGGTCTACCAACATGCTAAGTTCAACTTGATCCACCTACATATTTGATATAGACTTATAACCTAAAATCTAAGTCTGTGACCTTGACCACAGGTGAGTCAAGATGCTACAGCATAATAAAAGAATAATATCTAACAGCAAAGTATCAACTAGATCCATCCATCTGTTCCAGCAATATACAGTTCAAAACACTTTAAGCAAAAGCTTTAACATAAAATTTCAAAGTCTGTGACCTTGAACTCAAGGTCACCCAGGTGGGTCATGATGGTACAGCATAAAACTTCAGACCAATATCTACCAACATGCAAAGTATCAACTTGATCTCTCTACATATACCCAAAAACTCTAACACAAAATTTCTAAGTCCGTAACCTTGACCTCAAGGTCACCCAGGTGGGTCATGATGGTACAGCACAAAACTTCAGACCAATATCTACCAACATGCAAAGTATCAACTTGATCCCTCTACATATTCAAGAGATATAGACTTATAAAAACTTTAACCAAAAACTCTAACACAAAATTTCTAAGTCCGTAACCTTGACCTCAAGGTCACCCAGGTGGGTCATGATGGTACAGAATAAAACGTCAGACCAATATGTACCAACATGCAAAGTATCAACTTGATCCATCAACAACTTCAAGAGATATAGACTCATAAAAACTTTAACCAAAAACTTTAACAAAAAATTTCTAAGTCCGTGACCTTGACCTCAAGGTCACCCAGGTGGGTCATGATGGTACAGCATAAAACTTCAGACCAATATCTACCAACATGTAAAGTATCAACTTGATCCATCAACAACTTCAAGAGATATAGACTCATAAAAACTTAAACCAAAAACTTAAACATTTTGAGCAACGCCGACGCCGACGCTAATGCTAACGCCGACGCCGGGGTGACTACAATAGCTCTTCCTGTACTTTCGTACAGGCGAGCTAATAACACAGCCATGTCAGGGCTCCCAAATTTATACTTTTGCTAGACATCTATGGTAAGTAGCCTCATTATAACATGGTTTTTACTTGTAACACAGTCTGCTTCTATGGACCCAAAAGGTAGCGTTATAAAGAGGTTGACCTGTAAAACTGTAAAAGCAGTAGAAATTCTTATTCAATGTCTATTGGGAATTAATGGAAAATACTGCAGTTCCTTGAATATTTTTATCACTGGTACTACAGGGTACAGTATTTGTTGATTCAAGTTTGACTTTGTTCTGTTTTAGTCAAACAAAGAAGAAACTAATCTTACAGGCACATTAGGTTGTATTCCCCATTCTTTTAATGCTTCATCAACCTTGGCCTCTAACTCTGGAGAGATAGCCACCTCGTAGGGGTCAATCTGAAATTATATACATATTTTCAAATGAAAATTCCAGAGGGAATGGATTATAAGAATCTTAGGCATGGATAGACAAATCTGTTCCAAAGATCACTTTAGACGCGTAAGGCACATGATTGTTTTTTTTTTTTGTTTTTTTTTTTTTTTCACTTCATTAGAAAGTGGAGTTTTCTTCAACTTAAGCTTGAAAAAGGCTGCAATAATGTCCGTCACTTTGAAAGCTTTTGACATTAACAATAACCTAATGTGATGCCCTATACAACCAATGTTAACACTAAAACACATGGCCACTGGGTCAGACACCCAGAAGCAGATAGATATTTCTGACCCTGACCAAGACTTTGGATTTACAGATACATGTACTATCTCATGAGGTGTGAATATAATAACTGTCAAAAAACTTAAAAGACTATCATCATCAAATAAGCCGTAATGTGAGAAATCTTCAGGATTTCCAACCAGGTCTGACACAAACTAGCCAGTGTACCTACAGAATATGGCTAGAAGCTTGAAATTTCAGATTTAGGAAGAAGGGGAATTGTACTATTCGTGTAGAAAAAACAAATGTGCAGTTACTACACACTTGATCTGCGCCTTAGGCAAAAATCCAGTTTCCTCACGACACGGCTCATACCTTATCTCCTTCTTTCTTCTTGATCTGTCCTGTGTAGGCCTCTATAACCTTCATATGGTACAGTTGTCGAACCAGAGACAGGGCGCAGGACTTGGACGCTACTTGTTTGTTAGAGCCATGCTCACGGGCTGAGATATCTAGAGCAAAAGAATGGCATGGTCATATAATGTTTGTTTGCAAAATACACTTCAATTTGGATGCCAAAACCAAAGCTACAGACATTTTCTTACTCTCTAAGAAGTCAAGCTATTTCAGGGGAGATGTTTGAATATTATTGTAATACATTTTGTGTGTGTGGTGTGTGGGGTCGGGGGAAATTTAACCTGACTACTGATTATTTATGAAAACTACAAGTAACCAGAGGACCAATGGTCCTGTAAACGCTCACCTGAGATCTGCTGTATATACGAATGTTATAGAAAATAGTCCCAGTATAGGTGCAGATGAAGCCCTTGGGAAATTTTTTTTCTTCAGAATAATCAATATACTGTCCATACAAGTTTTTCCCTTCAAATGACATTTTAACAGTTTACCCATTCAAATACATAGGCAACCCATGTTGACCTTGGTTTAAAATAGGTCAAGGTCATCACAGGGTCATGATTTATACATACATTGTAGTACTTGAGTTATCGATGCTTCATGCCAAGTTTCTTCCAAATTGGTCCACCGGTTCCGGAGAAGAAGATTTTTGAAGGGTTTATACCATATATATGGGCATGGAGGCCATCTTGGTCATGTGACCTTATTTATATACACATTGATTCTCCCATTGTATAGATGCTTCACATGAAATTTGGCTTTGATTGGCCAAGCAGTTTCAGAGGAGAAGATGTTTGAATATTATGGTAATATACATGTATAATGCCCCGGGGCTGGGGCAAATGAGCCCCTGGGGTCCATTTTTTTCAGAATCATTAATATTCAGTCCTACTGCCCATTTCCTGCAAGACTTTCACTTTAAATGACATTTTAAAAGTTTTCCCCATTCAAATGCATTGGCGACCTATGTTGACCTTGCTGTAAAATAGGTCAAGGTCATCCAAAGGTCATAATTTATAATCACATTGTAGTACTTCAGTCCCCGATGCTTCATGCCAAGTTTTGTTGAAATCGGTCCATTGGTTCAGGAGAAGAATTTTAAAGGGTTTTTATCATATATGGGCATGGCGGCCATCTTGGTCATGTGACCTGGATTATTTATAAACACATTGATTCCCCCTTCCCATAGATGCTTCCTATAAAATTGGGCTTTGATTGGCCAAGTGGTTTCAGAGAAAAAGATCTTTGAATATTTTTGTAATATACATGTATATTGCCCCGGGGTGGGGGCAGACCAACCCCTGGGGTCCAAATTTTTTTCAGAATTACCTACCTTCAGTCCATTTGCCCATTTCCTGCAAGATTTGCCTTTCAAATGACATTTTAACAATCTTCTTCATTCAAATGCATGAGCGACCTATGTTGACTTTGCTGTAAAATAGGTCAAGGTCATCCAAAGGTCATAATTGTAGTACTCTAGTCCCCAATGCTTCATGCCAAGTTTCGTTGAAATCGGTCCAGTGGTTCCACAGAAGAAGAATTTTGAAGGGTTTTTACCATATATGGGCATGGCGGCCATCTTGGTCATGTGACCTGGATTATTTATAAACACATTGGTTCCCCCTTCCTATAAGTGCTTCATGTAAAATTTGGCTTTGATTGGCCAAGCGGTTTCAGAGAAGAAGATCTTTGAAAATGGTGGACGACGACGGATGACGGACGCCGGATCATGGCCATCCTATAAGCTCACCTTGTGAGCCTAACAGCTCAGGTGAGCTAAAAAGTTTTTGTGAAATGCTGCAGATGCCTATTTTTTAAGCCAAAACATGATCATGTTGTAACCATAAACATGGTAAAACAGGTAGCATTATTAAGGTATATGTGTGTACATCTTAGAAGTCAGAATCTTTCAACAGAGTAATTTATTTAGGATGCGCTAATAGATAGCCAACACTCCCAATAGTGCAGTCAACCATGAGTTCATTGCACCTGGTGCAATAAACCATAGGACATTGACATGAATCAACACAGGTTTCTGCACTCTTGGGAGTGTTGGTCATTTTAATACAGTACAGTCCAAGGGGATTTTCACCAGCCCGCCCACCCCCTCGGACGATTTCTCTGAGCCCCCCGCAATCCCGCTCCCCTGTCCGCTTATAATCCCACCACGGAATATTTTAATCCCGCCGCGGAATTGCGGCGGATCCGCGAGGATCCTCCCGTTACCTGTATAATTCCACAGCGGGTTTGCAGACGTCATAATGATTGACAGGTAAACAGATGGACCGGCTTTATTATAAATTTTAATTGCTCCTAAGGGTGAAACATTATACAAGCCAATCAGTAGAGTAAAGGGCCAACGCCAAATTACAATTTGCCGAAACTTCTTTTGTCTACCAAAGATGAAAAGGACTTATAATAAATGACAAAAAAGAGAGCTGAATTCTAGATAATGCAATCTCTCTCTCTCTGTTTGCCTTTAGGTGTGTGTGCGTCGTACCATATCTTATATCTTTCACTGAAGTGATTCTACAACCATGCAGAATCTGGGATTTTCGTGACAGAAATGCATTTACACTTTATGATCGTAAAACATGTATTTGTGATTAAGATACATGAAACAAAAATAATAATCGAATTAGATTTAAACTCGGGTCTAAGTACAAGTATGCATTACAATAAATTGGAAACAAGCCCCGCCCACTTTCCTTATTCATCCTCATTCCAACGCGGGTCCGCAAAAAATACAGGTAAGCGCGCACGATAAAATTTCTACTTCTTTACCCCGCCGCGGAAACTCCGCAATCCCGCCAACTAGGGCGTTTCCGCGGTGGATATTAAAATTTTAATCCTTTTTCTTGCAGCCCCCTCTCCGCGGGGGTGGGCGGGCTGGTGAAAATCCCCCTGGACTGTACTGTAGCACATTTTGAATGAATTGTTTTTGTTCATTTGTATTAAGGTTATACCCCTATCACACTACGACAAATTGTCTCACGAATCGTCACGAATTGACAATTTTTGACATTTTTTCCAATTTGTAGCTGCAACGTAATCGATTCGCGAAGTTCTTATCTAATTCTTACAGTTTGTAGTAAGTTCCTGCAAATCGTGGGTGGGTCAGTCAGAAATTTGTGGCCAAAATTTTGTGACACTCTACCACACAGTGGAAAGTTGTATTGTATTTGTTTAAATTTTGTGCAACAAATGATTTGGGCGCAAATTTTAACATTTATATCACAATAATCAAATATAGCACCTTTACAAGTTAACACCAGGATTCAACTTACATTGGCCCAGCTTGTTAACATAGAACTTCATCTCCGCTATAAAACTCCTGTAATAATCAGCAAAAAATAAGCCACCTCGTGGGAAAGCTAACAATGTGGTTTCCGACCAGGTTCGATACAAACCGACCTGTACAGCAACAGCAAAGAGCTAGAAGCTTGAAATTTCGGATTTAAGTAGAAGAGGAATTGTACTATTCGAGTAGTGAAAACAAAGGCACTGATCAGCTTCGCAGTTACTAGGAAACTGATCTGCACCTTTGTTTTCGCCTATGCAGATTGTTGGTTTTCCCATGAGGCGGCTCAAATGTTACATCTGTGTTCACGAAGCATGTGAACTTAAAGATGATTTGAGCCGCCGCATGAGAAAGCAATCTGTATATGGGAAAACAAAGATGCAGATCATCTGTGCAGTAACTGCACAGCTGATCAGCGCCTGTTTTCGCTATACGGAAGTAAAATTCCTCTTCTACTTATATCCAAAAATTCAAGCATCTAGCTTGCTTCTGTGATTGTAGAGGCTGGTTTTCTCATGCAAATGCCTATTTCTGAGGAAAAGAATGAAGTTGAACATTAAATGAAATTTGATATAGAAACATAAAACCTATGGGTAAAACACATGATAGATTTTTATGCAAGATGTTTTAAAACAAACAGTGACTTCTTTCTTTCAGAAAATTGTCCGCAAACCATACTTGCAACTCCCACAGAAATCAGTCCCATCATGTTTCACACAGCATGATTTATGGTAATATCTGACTCTTCTCGAAATCTGTTTTTGGTCTTCAGGAAAGCTGTCCCACAGACTGCAATTTCTTGCTTACTTTACAGGACAGTGTCTTTATTTTAACATTGTAATCTTGGTGATATTGTCTGATCAAATGAAAGATTCTGTCAGATACTAGAAACTTTGCAGGTCTTGTCTAGCAGACTGGCACTTTGTGAAGACCATAAATTGTATAGCTGAAAGAAACTCAATACAAATCCATCACTTCTCACTTACCCAAGTATGAAACTACACAGGTTGCCATGGCAACATCAAGCCAGAGTCACCAGGGGAAATAACTCATGACATCCCACCAGCTGCTGTCACAAACAACATTTTCAGTCACATGATTACCAAAAGATAAGATAGCCATAGTAAAACTTTGCTTGTTTGTTAATGCAAAGTTTGCATAAACTTCTGATGAGTACGAAAAAAATCTTTTGTTTTTAATAAAATCTTTCCAAATCATATTTTCCAAAATATGCCAAAATGTTCTGCATCCAATTTTTTCTTTTGAATTTTGTGAAAGAGTATTCATGCAGCATATAAAACTTATCATTAGTCTTTATTAGTGAGAACTTAGAATTGGCAAGGCAAGAAAGTAAATTACAGCTAAAATCTTGTATAACTTTAAAAATTCTTCAACTCATCAGAATAGCTGTTGGTAAGCATGTGGCATTAAACATGTGAAGCATATTAACTGAGAGAAATAATATGACAAAATTACAATAACTTATCCTCTCAGAAAGCATGCTCTCACATTGAATCACAGTATGAAGAATATGGCAGACTCTTGAGTTAACCAATACCATTGCTATCAAGGTGTATGCCACCCTTTATGCAATGTATTGTCCAAAGTTTAAATCTCTGGCAATGTTGAACATGTCCTAAACATTCAAATGTAAGTAAAGTCTGTCTTCTCCATACAGTGAAACTCAGCACAAACATTCCATTAATCTGGAAAATGTGTGTCACTATTAAATGTTGTTTGTAAAAGCAGCGGTGTTGTTTCTCAAACCACAACCTTTATATGCATGACTGTGGACATCCTTCGTGTCTTATTTAAGACTCAAAAGATGTCAAACAAAATACATTTACAATACATGTGTATAAAATCCCCAAACAAAATAGTTCCATGATTAAAGCACCATTAAACATGGTTACAACATGATGCTCCTGCATCCTGCTGATGGCTAATTATAATTTAAATTGTTTATGTTGTCTACCAGGATCAAATGTTCCAATAGTCTAATTTGACCTTTCATCCTTTTTGAACATAACACCACAAATTCACAATGTATAATTCATGGCATAATATAAAATCAGAAACTATAGGCAGAGTATATTTATCAGAGTTTGGTTTGTTTGTGTACACCCCCTGATGACTCTAACTTGCTTATTTGTATTAATATTTCTGATTCTGCATGAATAGTTATGAATTAACTTTATGGAAAAAAAAAAAATGAACCAAACATGAAACTCAATCCCAGGTCCACTTCTTCACTCGATCAATTGACCTATCATGTCTGGTATATGCCTCGCTTTTGGTTTCAAACCACCATCCTCTCACTCTGGAATCAGCTGCACTACCATAAAGTGCTACATTAAACAATGCAAAATACATGTATGTTTCAGTGAATGATAAAATGAACCTTTAACCAATGACTTGCAAATGTGAAAAAAACCAGAGGACCAATGGTCCTGTAAACACTCACCTGAGATCTGCTGCATATACCAATAAACATGTTTGAATATTATGGTATTTAACTCCAGTGCAGGGGCAGATGAAGCCCTTGGGCCATTTTCTTTTTTCAGAATCTTCAATATTCTGTCCATTTGCCAATTTCCTGCTGGCTTTCTCCTTCAAATGACATTTTAACAGTTTTCCCAATTCAAATGCATAGGCAACCCTTCTTGACCTTGCCATAAACTTGGTCAAGGTCATCACAGGGACATGATTTATATATACATTGGAGTGCTTTAGCCATCGATGCTTCACGCCAAGTTTCCTTGAAATCAGTCTATTGGTTTCAGAGAAGAAGATTTTTGATGGGTTTTTACCATATATGGGCATGGCGGCCATCTTTGTCATGTGACCTAGATTATTCATATACACATTGATTCCCCATTCTATAGATGCTTCACATAAAATTTGGCTTTGATTGGCCAAGCGGTTTCAGAGGAGAAGAGGTTTGAATATTATGGAAATATACATGTATATTGCCGCGGGGTGGGGGCACATGAGCCCCTGGGGTCCAATTTTTTTTCAGAATCATTAATATTCAGTCCTACTGCCCATTTCCTGCAAGACTTTCACTTTAAGTTACATTTTAAAAGTTTTCCCCATTCAAATGCATTGGCGACCTATGTTGACCTTGCCGTAAAATAGGTCAAGGTCATTACAAGGTCATGATTTATATACACATTGTAGTGCTTGAGCCATCGATGCTTCATGCCAAGTTTTGTTGGAATCAGTCCACTGGTTCTGGAGAAGAAGATTTTTGAAGGGTTTTTACCATATATGGGCATGGCGGCCATCTTGGTCATGTGACCTGGATTATTTATATATACATTGGTTCCCCCTTCCCATAGATGCTTCATATAAAATTTGGCTTTGATTGGCCAAGCGGTTTCAGAGAAGAAGATGTTTGAATATTATGATAATATACATGTACATATATTATGATAATATACATGTACATATATATGAACTGGTATTTTCGTTTTCAAAATCATCTGCAGAATATTAACTGTTCTTACTTCCTTGATAATGAATACCGTGTCAAGCATATGATTTCAACTTGCGAGAAGCAGTACTTGAACATTTTCATAGAACAAGAACTCCGCGGAGGTTGATATCGCACCTGCATCAGGCAAAGTCAATAGACCGTGAAATACAGTTCAAGGGCACCGGGTCAAGGTGCGTGCTTGAAGGGCATGTCAAGGACAATTACTATGCAAGGTTTCAGACTCGCAGCTATCTCTGATGTCGAGAAAACCAAACTTCGACGTAAAAATTTTCAAAGTCAGTGGACCGTGAAATTAGGTCAAGGGCACCGGGTTAAGGTGCGTGCTTGAAGGGTATGTCAAGGACAATTACTATGCAAGGTTTCAGACTCGCAGCTATCTCTGATGTCGAGAAAACCAAACTTTGACGTAAAAATTTTCAAAGTCAGTGGACCATGAAATATAGGTCAAGGGCACTGGGTTAAGGTGCGTGCTTGAAGGGTATGTCAAGGACAATTACTATGCAAGGTTTCAGACTCGCAGCTATCTCTGATGTCGAGAAAACCAAACTTCGACGTAAATGTTGACAAAACTTCGACGTAAAAATTTTCAAAGTCAGTAGACCGTGAAATATAGGTCAAGGGCACCGGGTTAAGGTGCGTGCTTGAAGGGTATGTCAGGGACAATTACTATGCAAGGTTTCAGACTCGCAGCTATCTCTGATGTCGAGAAAACTAAACTTCGACGTAAATGTTGACGGACGGACGGACGAACGAACGGACGTACGAACGTACGGACGGACGGAAATTTGAACTCCTATATCGCACCCTGCTATAAGCAGGTGCGATAAAAATGGAAAATCGAGATAAACAGAGAACATGCCAGGCGAGGGCAGGGTGGAAATAAACTACGCACTTATAGAACTTTTAAAATGAATTTTGAGACAGAGTCCTATGTTAAGGTACTGATGCCTTTATCATGGCGGAGTTCTTTCGCTAAGTTTAGAGCTGGTGTTGCGCCCCTAAGACTTGAAACAGGTAGATATGAAAACTTAGATGTTAGTCAGCGTACTTGTTTCAATTGTCATGACAAGGTTGAATCAGAACATCATGTTCTTCTTAATTGTCCACTTTATGAAGATCTGCAACTGGAAATGTATAGTCAGGCTTTTAATATTAACCCGGATTTCTACTCTTTGTCCGATAATGTAAAAATAAGTTATTTGTTCTCTTCCAATCAGTTGATAAATATTGTTGCCAAAACCTGTAAAGAAATTTTAGATCGACGAAGACGTTTTTTTATATAAATAATGTATATATGCTTTTAAGCAATTATCGTGTCTCATAACTCTGTCTAGAGTAGCTTGTGTAATTCTTTATATTTTATGTCTATGTATTTGTATTTCATGTATTACATGAGGTGACACGTTAATAAATCATTGAATTGAATTGAATTGAATTGTATATTGCCCCGGGGTGGGGGCGGATGAGCCCCTGGTGCCCAATTTTTTTCAGAATCATTAATATTCAGTCCTACTGCTCATTTTCTGCAAGATTTTTCCTTTAAATGACAATTTAACAATTTTTCCTATTCAAATGCAAAGGCGACCTATGTTGACCTTGCCGTAAAATAGGTCAAGGTCACCGCAAGGTCATGATTTATATACACATTGTAGTACTTGAGTCATCGATGCTTCATGCCAAGTTTGGTTGAAATCGGTCCAGTGGTTCCGGAGAAGAAGATTTTTGAAGGGTTTTTACCATATATGGGCATGGCGGCCATCTTTGTCATGTGACCTGGATTTTTTATATACACATTGGTTCCCCCTTCCCATAGATGCTTCATGTAAAATTTGGCTTTGATTGGCCAAGCGGTTTCAGAGAAGAAGATCTTTGAAAATGGTGGACGACGGACGACGGACGGACGACGGACGGACGACGGAGCATGGGTATACTATAAGCTCACCTTGTGAGCCTGACGGCTCAGGTGAGCTAAAAATCAAAATGTTTAAAGCAATAAAACATTTTAATGAAAGCAAAGAAATGTAACTGAAATAAAATAAAAATTTTCATCAAAATCAAATGAAACAAAGGAAAATCCTTTAGCAGTTGTGCATACCTGTTATGGTCTGGGCCTACCATCTTGTATGTATAGTCTGTCAATATCTTGTTCATCTGCAGGAACTGATGGAGTCGACTCTTAGCGTTCTCCAGGGTCCAGTTACCATGGATATCAGCATTGAAATCTACGTCCTCGGACTGAAATATGAGCCTGTGCATGAGAAAACCAACAATTTGGGTTCTCTGACACAAACCAGTCTGTACACAGAAGCGGGCTAGAAGCTTGAAATTTCAGAGTTAAGATGAAGAGGGACTGTACTATCCATGTAGCGAAAACAAAGGCGCAGATTAGCTTCGCAGTGAAAACAAAGGCGCTGATCAGCTTCACAGTTACAGCGAAGCTGATCTGCGCCTTTGTTTCCGCCTATGCAGATTGTTGGTTATCCCATGCAGTGGCTCATATGAAGGTGGTGACAGGTTCACAGTAGAATTTATAAATGAGCCATGTCATGAGAAAACCAACAATGTGGTTTCTGAACAGGCCCGACACAGACCAAGCTGTACAAGCACAGAGGATTTGTATTTAAAGTGAAAGTAGAGGAATTGTACTATCCGTGTAGAGAAAACAAAGGCGCTGATCACCTTCGCAGTTACTGCAAAGCTGATCTGCACCTTTGGTTTCGCATATTATGCAGATTGTTGGTTTTCTCATGAGGCGGCTCAAATAATTGCATATTTTGAGTATGTATGAGCATGATGATATGAGCCCTAATGTTTGACAAAGCCAGATGAAGCCTAGCTACACTGTCATGTGACAGCTCCTATTCTAGAAGTATGTTTGTTATGAGCTCAGATGTAACATCCCATTAAACCAGTCAACAATTTTTAAGTCATATTGGGAGCTTGGAACTGATGCTAGAACTTTGACAATACCTCTTCCAACTGTCTTTTCTCTGCTATTCTTTCCATATAGCTGAGTGGGGGTCCTCTCTCGTAGGGGGGCAGCTGTCTCTCAGGCATGTTGCTGAAATCTCCAGGCCCACCACTTGCACCACCCCCTGAAATGTCAAAGTCTTGATTAGAAATTTATTTCAAATTCTTTGAGATCTTATATACATTTTGTGCATATCACCCTACATGCAGGCCCCCTAGCAGATTCCAAGAAAAATAAAGGTTTTTTATAAAGGCTATTTTTGCCAAAATAAAGGCTCTTTAAGACAGATTTTTGAGAAAATAAAGAGCATAGTGTGGTCTGCTAACAACACAGTGAAATAGTTTTCAGAGATCAGCAACACCTATTTTCCACTCCAACTCTTTGTGAAATAACCCAGAAGAGTCCCCCTTTGTAAAAGTATGAGTGAAGCATAAAGCTTAATTAAGCCAGGGGTCTGGGGGCTGGCTTGGCCCCCAGAAGCCAAATACTAAGCTTCAAGTTCCCTTACAATTCCAGCATTTCCTGATAGCAATATGTAAAACTAGAATTTGTTTTCTATGTGAAAACTGATGTCTCCCCCCTTTCTAAGTGCATGTCCAAAATATGCAAGCAAGAGCTATAGTTCTTGTGCATCACATATCCTGTCATTCTGTTTTATAAGTGTACCAAGTTTCATTGAAATATCTCTTACGGTTTTCAAGTTATAGAGCGGGCACGAAATTGTATGGAAAATAATCAAAGGGAAATAACTCCAAAGATATAAAAGCAAGAGTAATGATTCTTGTGCATGACACATCGTCTCATCATGCTTTATAAGTGTACCATGTTTCATTGAAAAATCTCTAATGGTTTTTGAGTTATGGAGCAGACACAAAATTGTATGAAAAATAATCAAAGGGAAATAACTCCAAAGATATGCAAGCAAGAGTTATGGTTCTTTAGCACGACACATCATCTCATCGTGCTTTATAAGTGTACCAAGTTTCATTGAAATATTTCCTACGGTTTTCAAGTTATATAGAGCGGAGATGAAATTGTATGGAAAAATAATCAAAGGGAAATAACTCCAAAGATATGAAAGCAAGAGTTATAATTCTTGTGCATGACACTCATCGTGTTTTATAAGTGTACCAAGTTTCACTGAAATTTCTCTTACGGTTTTCAAGTTATAGAGTGGGCACGAAATTATATGGAAAATAATCAAAGGGAAATTACTCCAAAGATATGCAAGCAAGAGTTATGGTTCTGGTTCTTTAACACCACACATCATCTCATCGTGCTTTATAAGTGTACCAAGTTTCATTGGAATATCTCTTACAGTTTTCGAGTTATAGACCGGACACGAAATTGTATCGAAAATAATCAAAGGGAAATAACTCATAAAATACTCAAGCCAGAGTTATGGTTCTTGTGCATGACACATCGTCTGATCATGCTTAATAAGTGTTACAAGTTTTATTGAAAAATCTTAAATGGTATTCAAGTTATAGACCGGACACGAAATTGTATCGAAAATAATCAAAGGGAAATAACTCCAAAGATATGAAAGCTAGAATTATGATTATTGTGCATGACACATCGTCTGATCATGCTTAATAAGTGTACCAAGTTTTATTGAAAAATCTTAAATGGTTTTCAAGTTATAGACCGGACACGAAATTGTATCGAAAATAATCAAAGGGAATTAACTCCAAAAATACTCAAGCTAGAGTTATGGTTCTTGTGCATGACACATCGTCTCGTTGTGGTTTACAAGTGTACTAAGTTTCATTGAAAAATCTTTAACGGTTTTCAAGTTATAGAGCGGACATGATTTGTGACGGACGGACGGACAGACGGACGGACGGACAGACGCACGGGAAAAAACAATATGTCTCCCGACCCTGTCGGGGGAAGACATAATAAAGGCTATTTAGTTAAAATTATCACAGAATAAAGGTTTGAGAGAAAAATTATAGGCTTTTTGGTGGATTTTTGAACAAAATAAAGGTTTTAAAGGATTTCCATTAAAATAAGGTTCCCCTAGGGGCCCTTTACATGAGAAACTGCAACTAAAATCAAAAGACATCTATCAGTAATTGGGGATATATTGATGTAATACCAAAGTGATCTTCCATTTAGGAATGACAGGCTTTAGAAAACAAACACCAATCCAAAATTCGATAACTTCTGCAGGAATGGATCAGTTTGATCAGGACCTTTTCTACTTGTCTTTGAGTTCATTTTTGTTTTCTATGAAATTGCTTGACTCAGATCTAACAGAAAACACTCTAAAGAACATTCTACACCTTTTACACTAATAGAAAAGCTCTTACATCTGAGCCTGAGGTGTAAGGCATAATCTCCACCAAAGCCATGTTTTCTCTGATATCTCCAAAATCAGAGAGACAATACATGTAGTCATATCTTACAATCTATTTCAACATCACACCGACATGTATATGACATATGCTATGATGCTAATTGAGGTAAGTTTCTTACCACCGAGTCCGAGTCTCAGGTGAGGAGCAGCGGCTCCAGGCAAAGCTGCACCCCCTCCAAAGCCGTCATTTTCCCCAATGTCTCCAACTCCACTGGTCTCCATTGCACTAGGCTAGAAAACAAATAATACATGAGTAATCTTGCTCTTCGTGCATATTGTAAAAAAAGATGTTTTGTGAAGTCCTTTCTATCCCTCTTTTTGTTCCTTGATACGATTTTAAATTTGAATTGATCAAGTTCTTTTGTTTGTTTGACTGAATTGATGCTTAACGTTCCAGTCAACAGCAAAGGTCATGTCGGGACATTGCCTCCATTTTACGGGACTTTTACCCAAAATGAGGATGTCATGACAACCAACAAGTGCTTAAAATATAACCATCCAACAAAGCCACGAAGGCTTATCTGTATGGATGGTTTGACTTGAACCACTTTTCCTGGGCAGGCTCAGACCAGAGTGGTTTACCAGTAATCAGATGGTCAGTCAGTAGCGTATAAGCCTATCAAGTTCTGAATCTTCTATTCTTACTTTACTCCTTACTAACAAGCCTTTTAGCCATCCTCAAGCCTTGGGGTTTACCACATTTAGTCTCTAAAACATGTCAGGCACTCTCAAAGAAGAATATGCAGCATGAGAAAATATATGAGGCAATGCATCAGAAAACCAACAATCTGCAAATGTGGAACCAAAGGCTCAGATCGGTTGTGCATTAACTTCACAGGTGATCAGAACCTTAGTTTTCATTACACAGATAGTACAATCTCTCTTCTACTTAAATCTGAAACTTCAAGCTTCTAGCCCGATTCTGTGACTGTACAGGCCGGTTTGTGTCAGACCTGGTCGGAAACACAGATTGCTTATTTTCTAATGCAATGGCTCAAATGATATTTTAAGAATATCATTAGAAGCAACTCAATGTCAGACTCTCTGAGTGCAAAGCATAAAGCCATATTGGTTAAATCATGCATTAATTTAATGCAATTTCTTTGTCACCTAATTTTCTTCTTATTTCCAAGTTCACCTACCATGGCTGAGGGCACTTCTGACTGTTTGACATGGCCCAGTCTCACTAGATACTGTACAAAGTCTCGTGCACAGTTGGACTGGGCATCCTTCTTGTTGGTAGAGTTACCCACCCCTACATAGTCAAAACCTTGTACACGAACCTGAAAGATCATATGGACATCAAACGGGGCTTGTCATAGAATGAGCAGCGTCATGAGAAAACCAACAATTTGCATAGGCGAAAACAAAGATGCAGATCAGCTGCAGTAACTGCACAGTCGATCAGCGCCTTTATTTTCGCTACACGGAAAGTACAATTCCTCCTACACATATATCCAACATTTCAAGCTTCCAGCCTTTTTTGTGACTGAACAGACCGATTTGTGTCGGACCTGGTCAGAAACCTCGAAGACTGGTTTTCTCACGTTGCGGCTCAAATGGGGCTTGTCATAAAATAGTTTTGTGTTTCTGTTGAGGTCCGATACAATATAGAACACATTAAAAGCAGATTCTTGAATGCAAAAACAAAAGTGCAGATCAGGTGCCTTCACCACATATACAACACAACCCTCTACATTCTTAATCTAACATTTCAATGTTCAGTGCAGAAACAGATTTTTACTGTGAAGCAATATGACCAGTGTCTACAATTAAGCTAAACCAAGCTTTTAAATAATCTCAGAACATTGAAGCCGCATTACTCAAATTCATAGATCTATAGTAAAACCCTTTAGTTGGCAATGAATAAGACTAGGAAAAGTAGAAGACCCTTCAAGACTTATATTGAGCCACATTATGAGAAAACCAACAATCTGCATATGCAAAAACAAAGACGCACACAGCAGATCAGCTTCGCGGTAACCGCGAAGCTGTTCAGCACCTTTGTTTTCGCTACACGTATAGTACAATTACTCTTCCTTCTAAATCCAAAATTTCAAGCTTCTAGCTCTTTTTTGTGCGTGTACAGCTCGGTTTGTGTCGAACCTGTTCGGAAACCACATTGTTGGTTTTCCCACGAGGCGGCTCTATTCTTAGTGTCCGAACTTTACAGAATCATATTCTACTATACCACAGAGTTGCACAAACAACTTTTTCTTTATTACCTCACACTTGAATCTTGGCCGATGCTTGGCACCTGTCATTCCATATTCATAGTTTGGTGAGACTTTATTTTTAGCACACCAAGTGTTCAGGAATTGTTTTATATCACCCATCTCTGAAATGTAGAATTCAACATAAAATATAATGTTTGCATTTTGCACAAGTTATTGTTTCCTAATTTATCTACTGACACTGCAACATCATCTTGTGAACTTTTTGTGCAGGAAGTAATAATTTATAATGAATGATAAGGCCAAAAGAAAAAAATATCTTGTTTTCCAGTTACGTCTCAAATACTTTTTGAGGTCGGTAGGTAGGCAAACTTTTTTTTATAAAACTTTTCTTGTATGAAAAAAGTACAAACTAGAATTTGTTTTTTATGTGAAAACTGATGTCTCCCCCCTTTCTACATGCATGTCCAAAATATGCAAGCAAGAGTTATAGTTCTTGTGCATCACATATCCTGTCATTCTGTTTTATAAGTGTACCAAGTTTCATTGAAATATCTCTTACGGGGGCACGAAAGTGTTTGGAAAATAATCAAAGGGAAATAACTCCAAAGATATGAAAGAGTAATGATTCTTGTGCATCATGCTTTATAAGTGTACCATGTTTCATTGAAAAATCTCTAATGGTTTTTGAGTTATAGAGCAGACACGAAATTGAATGAAAAATAATCAAAGGGAAATAACTCCAAAGATATGCAAGCAAGGGTTATGGTTCTTTAGCATGACACATCATCTCATCGTGCTTTATAAGTGTACCAAGTTTCATTGAAATATTTCTTATGGTTTTCAAGTTATAGAGTGGACATGAAATTGTATGGAAAAATAATCAAAGGGAAATAACTCCAAAGATATGAAAGCAAGAGTTATAATTCTTGTGCATGACACATTGTCTCATCATGCTTTATAAGTGTACCAAGTTTCACTGAAATTTCTCTTACGGTTTTCAAGTTATAGGGTGGACACAAAATTGTATGGAAAATAATCAAAGGGAAATTACTCCAAAGATATGCAAGCAAGAGTTATGGTTCTTTAGCACTACACGTAATCTCATCGTGCTTTATAAGTGTACCAAGTTTCATTGAAATAACTCTTACGATTTTCGAGTTATAAAGCGGACACGAAATTGTATGGAAAATAATCAAAGGGAAATAACTCATAAAATACTCAAGCCAGAGTTATAGTTCTTGTGCATGACACATTGTCTGATCATGCTCAATAAGTGTACCAAGTTTTATTGAAAAATCTTAAACGGTTTTCAAGTTATACAGCGGACACGAAATTGTATCGAAAATAATCAAAGGGAAATAACTCCAAAAATACTCAAGCCAGAGTTATGGTTCTTGTGCATGACACATCGTCTCGTCGTGGTCTACAAGTGTACCAAGTTTCATTGAAAAATCTTTAACGGTTTTCAAGTTATACAGCGGACACGAAATTGTATCGAAAATAATCAAAGGGAAATAACTCCAAAAATACTCAAGCTAGAGTTATGGTTCTTGTGCATGACACATCGTCTCGTCGTGGTTTACAAGTGTACAAAGTTTCATAGATAAATCTTTAACGGTTTTCAAGTTATAGAGCGGACACGATTTGTGATGGACAGACAGACGGACGGACAGACGCACAGGGAAAAACAATATGTCTCCCGACCCTGTCAGGGGGAGACATAAATCCTTTCATAAAGGTCCTAAATAGACTTTAATATCCCAAAAGGCTTTAAAAAAAAGTTTGGGTAGGCCATAAAATATAAGGGTCTGTAGGGTAACCCGAAACAACAGATTTTTTTTATTTTTGGCCTAAGATCGGCAAGGTACTCTTCAGTTCAGATCTTTTCACTTTTGTGATTTATAAGTGATCAATGTTGGTCACCTTTTTGGTCATTCAGTTGAAGGTACTTCAACTTGATCATTATCACGGGGACCCAACAGTTACTGTTAATCATGATTACTGATGCGACATGGAATGTTAATGCATGCTATTATAAAGTTCCCTATGCGTACTTACCATCCAAGGACAGATGAATTGGAACGTCGCATCGTAACGATCTCGCCGACGCATACGAAACTTCATAATAGCATGCATTAACATTCCACGTCGCATCAATAATCTCAATTAACAGTTGGGTCCCCATGATTATCATCGCAATTTTTAAAAAAAAAAATTAGACGCTTAATTTGCTAATACAACCTTTAGTTGCCAAAAACATTACAGATTTCATACCTTCACAGCAGGGGCTATTCTAGCTCAAAAATATTGAGAGAAATTGCTAATTCTATCTTTCTATCTATAGATACCCTGATTACTGAGTATTAGGCCAAAAAAAAAAATATGCTTGTTTCCGGTAACGTCTCCAAATTTTTTTGGGTGGGTAGGTAGGAAAACTTTTTTTTTTATTCATTTTTTTTTTCAATTTTGATTGGTGAATCGCCACCAAGTGGCTGCAGGATATTCCCCCATTTGCCTTTGTTTACAAGAACCACATGGCCCTTTCTTACTAGCCACGAACTTGAAAAGGCATCTCTTCATACACATGCAGATGACATGGCATGCACAACAATGACTGAATTCTGAGGCCAACGGCAATCGTTTGCTGTTGTAAAGCTGATCTGGTTTTGCTATAGCTGGTAAAACGATTTCTCTTGATGCAGAGGGCACAATAGCCTCAAACATGATACTATTCAACATGTCTTGTGGGGACCGTACTCAGTATCATAATATAGAACAAGTGATAATTGTCATTTTGAGTAATAACAAGGCGACACAATTCATCGTCAGCGAGTGTGAATGACACCCACAGTTTTCTTACGATAGGCAAAAAAAGTTGTAACTAGAAATGCGTGTTTGTAAAACACTATGCCCCCAACTGTATGCTTGTCCCTATACTGGCAGCTTGTATGATTCATTTATTTCATTTGAATGAAGTGAAATTCAATTTCCTAAAGAAGCTGTTCGGTTGCCTCTGTTTTTGACCTCGATCCAGAAACAGAATGTAAGCTTTTTGCATACAAGTTAGAAATGGAGTAAAAATTTCAAAATGGAGTTATTTTGTCAAAATTTGACGGAAAGTCCTCAAAAATTAATCAGTTAATCTTCTTCTCAGCCCTAACCAGTATACCAAATATGAAGGCTCTAGCTTAAATACTTTTTCAGATATCTTGCACACAAGATTTTCAAATTTTGTTTTAAAAGGGGCATAACTCCAAAAAGGCACATAACTTGAACATGAAAAAAAATACGGGTCAACTATTTTTTCATGAAGAATTTGTATATGAAATTTCAAAACCCTAACATTCACCGTTCAAAAGTTTCAAATTTCACCCAAAAGTGGAAAAATCAATCAAAATTTCAAAATTCCGTATTTTTGTCAAAATTTGACGGAAAGTTGTCAAAAGTTGATCAGGTTATCTACTCATCAGCCCCAACCAGTATACCAAATATGAAGGCTCTAGCTTAAATACTTTTTCAGATATCTTGCACACAATATTTTCAAATTTTGTTTTCAAAGGGACATAACTCATAAAAGGGGCATAACCTGGACATGAAAAAAAATACGGGTCAACAATTTTTTCATGAGAAATTTGTATATGAAATTTCAAAACCCTAGCATTCACCGTTCAAAAGTTTCAAATTTCACCGAAAAGTGGAAAAATCAATCAAAATTTCAAAATTCCGTATTTTTGTCAAAATTTGATGGAAAGTTCTCAAAAGTTGATCAGGTCATCTACTCATCAGCCCCAACCAGTATACCAAATATGAAGGCTCTAGCTTAAATACTTTTCGAGATATCTTGCACACAAGATTTTCAAATTTCGTTTTCAAAGGGAAATAACTCAGAAAAGGGGCATAACTCAGACAAGAAAAAAAATACGGGTCAACTATTTTTTCATGAGGAATACACACATGAAATTTCAAATCCCTAACATTCACCATTCAAAAGTTAACAGACGTACACACGCACACACACACAGACAGACAAGCCGAAAGCAATATGCCCTTCCAACTTTTTCAAAGTTGGGGGCATAAAAAACAAGCGAAGCGATATCCATCCCAAACGGCGGATCGTAGCTAGTAGACTTTCTTCACAGATTTACCGTTATAAATATGAATGACAGCCTGTTCAAATAAATTCATAGGTATAACGGTAAACATGTGGCGTAAGTCTACTACGATCGTCAGGAATATACAGCACTCCCTCAAGAGATAATCGTCAGACCGCATTTAGGAGATCGTAACAACGTTGTCTTACCTTTACGTAAATGTCATTAAATTCCTCCTAATCAGATAATTCCGCTTATCGGAAAAGACGGCGATGACGTCATCGATAACATTACCTGTGAACTCACGGGTACAGAATCAATAAATACACAGACTTAATACACATATTTGTGCAGGTAAATGTATCTTAAATTGTGAATATACGTTGAAATCAAAGCTTAATTAACTAAAATAAATTTAACTTCATATTAGAACCACCGAAAAAGAATTATCAGCCATCTGTCTGAAAAATTATTTTGGCAAGGTTTGTTTAAAACTCGGAAAACTGAATGAGCTTCAGAGAAAGTTGCATGTAATTGAGTAACTTTATCCAATTGATTCACTTGTTATTTTCAGTTCACATTTTTCTAGATTTATTTTTCTCTAACGGCAGCTTTTATTTCACGATTTTATTTTATAATTATAATAATTAAATAGAATAATACATAGAAATGTACAATAACCTTGCCGTTGAAGTTGTTTCGCGAGGCGGTGTTGGACGTTTCGGAAGTGTCCGCTCCACGGAAGGAGTGGGACGAAAGAAAGGGGATGAGTAGCAGGAGAGTTAATTTTAATTTTTAATTTTATCAGTAGGCAGCCCTTTACTAAAAGAAATCAATTTTCGCTCAACTTGGCTGACCAGGTCTTTAATGTTAAATGCACCATAAAATGCAATTTATATACCAACTTCTATCGTAATCATTTTACATTACCTCATATTTTATATTTTATAAAGCATATTACTTTTAACCAAAGTTACAATTATAATCTTAATATAGATTTCATCATTTGTTGTGCGCTTTAAAAAGTATTTTTAAAAGAAAAGGTCTTAAAGACATATTTTACTGTTTAAACACAGCATTTACAATAATATAATATATTGATTGTTTATCACTTTTAGATGCTAGGATTCCTAGATAACAGTCTTAAGGATTTTTGTAAATTTGTATATATTTGTTAAATGTATATATGTAACTTTTACAGAGGACCATATGTAAGATTAGTTGTTTCAGCTAAATATGTAATCCTCTCGAAATAAAGACATTATTATTATTATTATTATTATTATTTAAAATCCAAGAATGTGTGGTATGTTATTTAAAATCTTAAATATGACTCCTCCAAAAACAGATACAACAATACAACAGCAAAAATACTAATGCGTAAAACTGTCATAAAATTTCAATTTAATTTGAGACTGAAATGCCTGAAATTATGTGCATATAAATAACGAGAGATCAAAGCCGACCGCGCTTGCCGAAAAATCAAAATATTTAGCTATAAATAAACACGGAAATATTGCGCTATTCAAGACATTTTCCTTCCAAATTCAAAATATATGCATTCTGGAAACATTCTTTCCTCATTACAAAGCAAAACTTTTAAAGATTTGGGCATTATAATCATTTGTGCAAATAAACCATAACGTATATTGGCTTTTAATAAAGCCGCCATTACAGATTTGTACCCGTGAGAGTGACCCGGATGCTCGCTGATGACGTCACGCCATCTTTTCCGATAATCGGAATCACCACTCATTATTCATGCACGCCAGACAATACGGACGTGTGTACACGACTCCTGTTTAATCCAATTATTTGTACAGTAAAGAAATCAATTATCACTTGACCACGTGTTGATGAAAACATAAACACAGAAAGAAGTTCACCTGTCAATCAAATCTGCAGCCTGCATTCAACACGAGCGCTCATTGGCCAATCGATTTTCCTCAACGTACAAGACTGAACGCACGTATTTAGTTTTTAACGCGGCACGATCAAACGTCACAACAGCGGTGTTAAATGTTACTGTAGAAACAGTGTACATCGCTCATTTCACCCAGTGAAATACATTGGACAAAAACGGTACCGACTTTACTATAAAAATTGCCAATTTCAGTCGCAGATCATGTGCAAATACTTTATTTGGGTCCGCTTTATTTGAGCAGCTTGATACGTTATAATGGTATCTCAATATTTTGGACTGTAATAATCGGCGACACTAAAACATAAAGTAACGTCACGTAACGTGCGTTTTTGCATTGACAAGTGACAGCCATACGCCGAAAATCTAGAATGCATGCGACCATCAACTTCTTCAAAAATCAGGTGCGCCCACTAATGGTTAGGAGAATTTGTGTGTCCGATCTTACGGCTTGGAAACTCATACGTGCGTGAAGTCATGGATCGACCTTGAAAAAATAGATGGTCCAATGAGCGCTTATGTTGAATGCAGGCCGCGCCTACTATCGGCTCTCTGCAGATTTAATTGACAGATTAATCATGCGTCTGTTTTCATCAGAATGTGACTATTGTAATTTAATTGAATTAAACAGACCGATATCCAATGTGTGTATTCTTTGGGAAATAGGAATAAAAGGATGATTAAGAAAATGCGGGCGTAAAGGTTTGACAACTTTGTTAAATGATCTCGTTTACGGTCAGCAGATAATCCAATGCGGAATTGGCTTTTTTCACTGACCTATCTTAAGAAAACAATGTGTGTCATTATTCACGCTCGCCGGCAATAAATTTCAGGTTACCCGGTGGGCATCCTACCATAAAACTTAGCTTGGCCGACATCGTTTCAACCCAGTCGCAATTGCAATTATTTCTAACACTGTTTTGGCTGGCAATTATGGAGGAGAACATTGTTACTTTTTGCGGAAATGAAGGCCCCAACTGTTAGCGGACAGCATAATCGATTGTCGCTGATCAAGACAACTTTTTTCAATTTTCGATTTCACTCGCTTCGTTACAACACTAATGGAAAGGGCGATAATTCGCGCTAAAAGCCGGTATTCGCCGGAATCGGTGGTGGGTACCGGAAATTGTACGTTACCGTATTTTTGTGATAGCAGACAGGGCTAAAAAAAAGTTACAGTCGGGTCAGTTTCGGGAGGGTCGGTCGGGTTACCGGAAACAAGAACTTTTTTTTTGGCCAGACTCGGATGCCATGGAATGAAACTTAACCCTACAGGGTACCTATGGTCCGAGTATGAAAGCCCTCTGATAAAAAGTTTTCAAGATATAGACTTCTACAATACTATATCACAGAAAAGCCATTATTATTAATGGTGTTCTAGATTTTAACCTCTAGCCCCACCCCCTGGCATGGACCCAGGGATCTGATGCCATGGAATGAAAGCCGACCCTACAGGGTGTCAATGGCCCAAGTATCAATGCTTTCTGATGAGTGGTTGTCAAGATATGGACTTCTAGAAAACTTTAACACAAGAATTGCCATTTTTGAAGGTGTTCTAGATTTTAACCTCCAGCCCCACCCCCTGGCCTGGACCCAGGGGCCCGATGCCATGGAATGAAAGCTAACCCTACAGGGTATCTATGGTCCAAGTATGAATGCTTTCTGATGAGTGGTTGTCAAGATATGGACTTCTAGAAAACTTTAACGCAAGTGTGACACGCACGCGCATGGGAACGGGAACGTGGACGACCGGGGTGACTGCAATAGCTCTATGCACTTCGTGCAGTCGAGCTAAAAAAAAGAGTCGGCGAGGTATCTGCACACACGGTTGGGTAATGGAAAACAAGACGTTTTTTTAGGCCCAAATAAGACCAATCCGATAGATCTACCAATCAAAAAGCGTTGTACATCAGTCAAGTTCCATGAGGCAATTTGTTTATTCCAGCGTCATTATATGTTTAAAAGGAACCAACCGTCTCCCGCGTTAAGAACAAGATGGCAGCAAGCAGCTAGATTACTACGCGTATGAAAAAAAAAAAAAAAAAAAAGAATTCAAGAATTTTATTCCAGGTACATTTGTAGCATTGTATGTTTTTTAATGTAACGGCCAAATAATTTTGAAGGGTGATGCCCAGAAACAGTGATAATTTCAACTGGGCATTGATGTCATGATAAGGGAAATTCTTACCTTAGGGCTGTCTATGACAAGGAACGAGCAGTGTAACGTTTGTGAAGTGTATTGGCTTTAAGACAGCTCTATGTTTTGGTCTTACTCTAGTTCTGTGCTGTCTCACACTTTCAAAAAGCTAAACTTGTATTCTCAGATTACCCCACCCACTCATGCCTTCCTTTTCAACTTGTAATCTACGTATAACTTTTGATATTTTCATCACAAAACTTTGGTCAACTGAAAAACGAATGCACAAATTAATGAATGTTTTAAAAGAGATACCAAATATTCAAAAGAATATGCTGAAAATGTATTTTTCTTCCCTACCGGTATCGACGTAAAGTGGAGGTCTGAACAAAATAGTGGCACGAACTTGGTTAGCCACGCGTTCACTGAAATGATATCACTAAAACGTGTCGGGATTATTGTTGTTGTTGCTGTTATTATTATTATTATTATTATTATTATTATTATCATTATTATTATTAAGTTTTGGTTGGTTAATTTTGGGTTTAACGTCCCATCAACAGCTAAGGTCATATGGAACCACCATCATGACCATGTCTGGACTCAGCCAGGACTTTCTGGGACCTTGACCATTACTGCAGGACCGGATCCAGACTTTGGTCTCCTGGGGGGGGCACAACCCAGCATGAGGGTACCGGGCACCAATTAATTAAATCAGAAAAGTTGCAATAAATTAAGAAACTAGGGTAATATCACAGCAGGTGATAAAGATAACAGCAGGAATCATGACCAAAAGGCTGATATTATTGACATCTGGCAGTGATAATTGTGTCAGTGATACACATTTTTTCTTAATTTTGTGCAAAATATGGCTTAATAAAATATTTTTTGGATGGTGTCTGGGGGGCACGAGCCCGAATGCCCCCCCTCTAGATCCGGGCCTGTACTGAGCTTAGTTTTTGCTGTTTTGACTGCACATAATACTCGTGAGAGGGTGCTGCAGTATAAAAAGGTGGATAGATAATTTTATTGCGTTACGTCCATGTCCAAGAGCTAAGGTCATATTGGGACAGTGCTTTGAGCTGCGTCATGAAAAAACTTACAATTCGGTTTTTGAACAGTTGTGACACAAACTAATCTGTACCATCCATCACAGGAGATGGCTAGAAGCTTGATTTGTTTGTTTGTTTTGAGGCTTAATGTCCCAGTCAACATTTTTTCAGTCATGTCGAGATGAAGCCAACTCTTCCTGGGTTTAACCAGTACTGTAGGCGGGAAGTTATTGTCTTGCAACACAAGGTGACCCCTGTGGGATCGAACCCAGGACTTCTCAGTCAATTCGGATTCCGATGTTCTACCACTACACCATCGCGCTCCCTCTAGAAGCTTGAAATTTTGGATTTAGAAAGAAGAGGAATTGTGCAATCGGTGTAGCGAAATAATAGGTGCTGATCAGCTTCACAGTTACTGCGAAGCTGATCTGCGTCTTTGAGCATAATTATGCAGATTGTTGTTTTTCCCATGACGTGGCTCAATTTTATTTTACCAGACTGGTCATGCCCGGTGATCAGTTATCCTTGCCAGCAAGCCTTCCAGAAGCAGGTTACAGTACTAAATGAACATTTCTTTCAGAACTGACAAATACTCTTCTTAAATCAGAAGTCATGGATGTTTTCCAAGACCAAATCTTCATGAAAGAATTGTCACACTGGTAAATGTAAAAGTACTGGAGCTGGTTGCAACGAACTGGTGCAGGTGGGGTATGAAAGCCCTTGCCGAGCCGAGCTGTATAAAAGTTCCTGCCGAGCCAGGTTTTTGACTTGTAATCGCCAATAAAACTCAAAATACCAAAAATGAATTTCATATGTTGAAACAGACGAAATCGTACAGATGTTTAAGATATTGTTCGTCATGATTAATTTGAAAACTAAATTTGATGGCAATTTTCTATTTGACTGGTACAAAAACTGAGATTTTCTATCAAATCCGATAAATTTGGCAAATTAGCATTACTGAGTTTATGTAATCGCTTTGCAAATATATAAAATCATTTCAAATGTTATAAAATATCATTCTGTATTTTATTTTCCATGAAGATGTCGAGCTTTAAGCAATAATTAGTCAAAAACCTGGCTCGGCATAGTAAGCTTGGCAGCTCGGCTCGGCATGGGATTTCATACCCCACCACTGGTGCAGTCTAAATTACGCACTGGAGTAAGATTAAAATTTTGAGTTGCATCATTCTCAAGGACACAGGAGCCGCCATTTTGAAATTTCATAAACTTTTAGAAAACTTTTAGCTTTTGTGAAGGCTTTTATTCCTGAAAGGTCTATAGAGGGTGAATACATCTAGCATAATCAAAATTCCAAGTGAATTCGGAATCAAACGCTAGAATTTGAGCAATTTTTCTACATTTTGAACTTAGAAAAATTTTGTCGTCCAACCCAAAATATAAGCAACCCCCGCGTTCCGGAAAGCACTGCTTTGCAGAATTACAGAACGTCTGTTTACGAAGGGGCTGATAGTGGTGATATAAGAGGGCGTCTGTTTCACCTTAGTTAGATAGAGAGACTGCTGTGTTATTAAGCAAAACAAGACTGTTTCCTGCTTTAGTCTACCAATGTTTGCTGTCCAGTCTAGGAACATTTATACCCAGAACTGAAGTGTGATAAGTGAATTTTTTATCAAAATAAACTTTTAAGTGCCCAATTTTTAATCTTAGAATCTTATGTAAACAATCTTATATTCTTAATTGTTTCTAATGATGATTGAATGAGCTAGCCGCAGTCTTATATTTCATTTTTAAAGTATAATTGTGATTCCATTTTTTTAAAAAACCTTTTAATCCTCTTAATTGAATCTAATTGAATTTTTAAATATTGTGAGTCATCATGGTCAAGGGGGAGCTCATTAGGCGTAGTGCCAGAAACTTGCAAAGGCTGGCTGTACAAAGCTCGGAAGAGCAAAATGAGCAGAATCAAGATCCATACAGAAGGGGCTATGATTTAAACCTACAGAAAGCCTTTAAAAAGAAATTGAATGCATGTGACCTAGATTACAAGGTCAAGTCTTCCTATAGGGGTGGAAATCAAATTTTTAACTTCTCTGCTGCAATGTATGAGCTCTATAGAGTTGCCCTGATAGAACATTTTGAAACCCTACAGAGTCATGACCCACTGAATTTGAAAATTGAGTCCAAAGATAGTGTAGATAAAAGTAATGCATGTGTGGAAAGCCTCATAAGGGTTTTGGATAAATCTGACAGTAGCTTGAAGTATACAATTAATTTATACCATACTAAGTCCAAGATTATGGTGAATGGGAGGGAAGTAAATTCCTTTAACAATGAACATCTAAAGATAACAGATTCAATTCTAGCAAATGTGAATGTCAGTTTGCTTGATCAAGAGCTTCGCTCTAGCATTATAGAAGGTCTCAAAACGATTGAGAAAGCCTGTTTAAAATCTAGACCCCAAAATCCTGAAACTGAGGTTAGGGTACCTGTAAATGACCCCCTTGGTAGTTCCGTAAATGCCCAGAGTGACTGCTCGAGGGCTATAGAGTCCGATCCTGTTGATCAGAATGAGATATGCCCCATGTGTGATGAGGGGGTTGAAGATGGTATTTGCTGTGACCGGTGCCTAAAATGGTATCATTTTCCGTGTGAGTCTCTGTCTGATAGTGACATTGATAGATTTCGGGATACAGATATGCAATACCTGTGCATCTCCTGTGGCTACGAAAATCAATGTCAGTTGCTTAATGACTCAATTTTGTTCACACGTCCAGATATATGTGAGTCTGATGAGATTACCCACCCAAAAACACTCGATTGCAGCATCGACCATTCTGAAACTCACACTTCCTCAGGACCTCAACCTGGCATCATGCCAAATTCTGTTGCATGCACTCCAGAGTCTTTTAATGTAACCCAGAAGCAATCTTCGGGTGAGTTTGCCAAACAGAGCTGCACCCCTAGTATAAAGCCCACCACAGAAGCGGTGAATGGGCTTACTGGTACTGATAGAAATAGACCAGACATCATGGGCCATAAAACAAGTTCGCATATGCCGCAATCCTACTCGGGTGCAGGTTTGGTTGGTAAGGATGCTACTGGTAAGGTTGTCGCTGGTAAAGCCAATGATAAGGTTATCAGTGGCCATCCTCTGAATGTAGAATCCCCAAGAGTGCAGGTAAAGGCTGTTCCAAATGTAAAAGATCCTCAGGAAAAACAACATAAACCATGTAGGGCACAGGCAGATCTGAATGGTCCAGGCGCTGACTCTGAGCCAACCCAAGACAGTAACGTAAGGGGGCAGTTTGATTCACAGGGTGGGGCATGTGGGAAGCCAGTTAAACAAAATTCAAAACAAACCAAAAAGATAGATAAGTCTAAATTTAAAGATGAACAAGATGAGCAATTAAAGCTTGCACGGTCTCTTATCAGTAACCTGGAGCGTAAAGTTGGTGAGCTTGAAAACACAAACCGGATCTTAAGGCAGGACCTAAATACAAACTTGTCCACAATCAAAACTCAGATTGACCAGCCCCTTCCTGGTTTTCCCCGTGATAATAACAATACAGGGAATCCAAGTAATATAGGGATACCCCAGATGAGGCCAGAGATAGACCTCCGGGACATTAAAGAGAACCTAAGGAGCATAGAACTGGAACAAATTAGGGCCAGAATACAAAATATTGAACAGACTATGAACTTACATAACCAGGTCAGGAATATGTATCCCATAGGATTTACTGGGAATATTCCCATTAACCCTTCTCACTTTGGTACATGTATGTATGGGCAATGGCCTGTGGGTGGTCAAATACCATATACTCCAAACCCCTACCCGCCATATGCTATCCCACAGGTTGGTCCGTATCTTCATGTACAGAGACCTATGTTTATGAATATGCACATCAATAGTCCACTCCTAGTCCCCCCGTATGGACCTGGTTTTCCAAATTACCCTCCCCCCCAATTTCCCCAAACACCCAATTTCAGTAACCTACCACAAATGGGACCTTCGGTTTTACGCAATCCCCAACAGTCAATGCCAAATATGCATAGGGCAGGGCAAAGGGTAACAGGGGTTCATAATGGGACTGGTGTAAGGGTAGTACATCAAAATTATGCGGGCGAGGAACCAAGTATGACTTCGCGCCAATCCGAAAGGTCGCGTGTTCATCAACAAAGCACTACAGCATATACAGATAGGAAAATGGAGCAGAACCAAATTCTGACGTCCCACAGGGATAACAATGCCCCCAGCATTATAGACCTTACAAACCAGACTGAAGTACAGGCATGTCCCTCCGAAGTACACCCAAGTGGTCCTGCACCACAAGTGCTGGTATGCAGTGATGCAGAAGACCATCTAACTGAAACTCGTAGACTTTCTAAAGATCCAGGCGCAGTTCAAGAAGGAATGGTCCTCCCCACAGAGGGGAGTGGAACAGTGACTGAGGCTCCCTATTCTCCTAGAGTGATGCATAAAGAAAGCAACAAGGAACCAGAAAATACAAGTATGGCAGAGACGAAAAGTGAGAAACCTTTTTTAGGAGCAGGTCGGGCCTCCGAGAACACTGCGAAAAGGAAAAGCCTATGATTATCGGGACACTTAATGTTAAAAACATAGAGACCAATGATGCTTTTATACATGAGCTACTCAACACATATGACATTTTAGCTCTACAAGAGCACTGGTTATTTAACTTTCAACTACCGGATATTGAGAAACGGTTTCCCACACATTCATCGCATAGTCGAGCTGTAGATGAGGACAACCCTCTTCCGCCTACGCAGAAACCAAGGGGCTTTGGTGGGGTAGCTATCCTCTACAGAAAAAGTATCAGCCTGAAAATTAAGAAGCTGTCGCATGGTGGGAACAGGATTGTCGCCATAGAAGTTTGCTGCACTCCTCCCTTGTGTATATGCAGTGTATACATGCCAAGCAGGAATTCAAAGAGTAATGTCAGTGACAAAGAGTCCTATATGCATTGTTTGGATCAACTTGAAGAAATCCTCAACATATATGGCAAGACCCATGCAGTACTTATTCTTGGTGATATGAATGCATCAATGATCTCTCGCAAAAGCAATCAACAGGACACCCTTTTACAGGATTTTGTAGCAAGACAGAATTTATCTTGGAGACAGACAGGAGAGGAGACTTTCTTCCACCCAAACAAAGCCGACAAGGCGGAGATAGATTATGTCTTCTTCAACAGACTGGGAAGCAAGGCTGTAGAACAAGTTACAGTAGACAGAAATAACCAGCTAAACACCTCTGATCATATCCCAGTGAAGGCACGGGTTAACGTGGAATTCTGTGAAAAATCCAGATCTGAGACAACTGTTATACAGGTTAAACCGAAATGGGACAAGTGTGATAAGGCGGCTTATAAGAGGTCAATTAAACAGAATCTGCTGCAGTTTGATGCCTTTCTTCCATCACTGTCAAAGGAAATGGACATTCTGCAACCACTTGCTCACCTGAACAGTATTTTGAAGAAGGCTACTTATGAGGGAATTCCTAACTACAAACCTAGTTTGAAAATCAAGAAACAGAGGAGATGCTGGACTCAGAAAATGCAAGAAGCCATGAAGCACAGTCGATTAATGTGGTGGGAGTGGCGCAAAGCTGGTGAGCCGGAAGATCCTACACACCCTTTAAGGAAGAGAATGATTGAGGCTAAACAGGGGCTTAGGAAGGTACAGCGGTTAGAGTCAGCCAACCAGAGGAATGCAAGAGTAGAAGAAATAATGAGTGCAGATGGCTCATCAAAAACTTTCTTCAAGCTCATCAATAGACAGCGCAAGTCCTCCAATGCTCAACTGCAGAGCTTAGTTGTAGATGGTAAAACTTGTGAGACAGACGAGGAAATCCGTGATGGATGGGCGACCCACTTCCAGAAATTAGCCACACCACTCGAGAGTGAAAAATTTGACAAGGAGTATAAGGAGATGATCGACCTCGACATTGATGCCATATCACTGCTTTGTCTGGCAGAAGACAGGCCAATCGCAACAATAAGAGAAAAGGAAGTTGCCAAGGCTATGAAGAGACTCAACAACAACAAGGCAGTAGATGTGATGGGTTTAACCAGCGAGCATTTCAAACTGGGAGGATGTGACCTAATAAGCTTCCTAACAGCATTCCTGAACTACATTATCAGTACAAAGAAGGTATCCGCCATTCTGAAGGAGGGAACCCTCACCCCTATATACAAGAAGGGAGATAATTCTGATCCAGGGAACTATAGAGGCATCACAGTGACCCCAGTACTCCTGAAGATCTTAGAGCACATCATGAATGCCAGGCATAATGAAATCTTCTCTACTACCCAATCTCGTCTACAACGTGGATTCACAGAAGGTTGTTCATCTTTAAATGCTGCAGTCATTCTCACTGAGTGTATCCTGGAATCGGCAAACAACAAACAGGACCTCTGGATAACCACACTCGATACCCAAAAGGCTTTCGATGTGGTTGACCACAGTTCACTCCTTAGACGACTGTACCTAGATGGTGTCCAGGGTGATGACTGGCTTTTATTGAAAGATCTGTATACAGACTGCTCATCAAGGATCAAGTGGGCCGGCGGTTTATCTCATCCAATCAATATCAGACAAGGTGTAAGACAGGGTGGTGTATTGTCCACAAGTCACTACAAGAGATATAACAACCCCCTCTTACTGCATCTGGAACAGAAGTATTCAGGAGCAAAAATTGGATCAATCAACATACCTCATGTTACTGTCGCAGATGACCTGTGTGTAATATCAACAGAACAGTCAGAAGCCCAGGCAATGGTATGGGATGTGGAGGAAAATGCAGGCAGAGAAAGATTCTTCGTCAATCCCCTGAAAAGCCACACCTTAAAGTATCCTGTGAGCAGGAAAAAAGAGGTTTCAGAACACATCATCATGTATAATGACAAAATAGAGAATAGTAATAGTGCTACCCATTTAGGTATTACCCGCAGTACTAATGGAAAACCCAATATAGATGAGAAAATCAGTCTTGGTAGAAAAACGGCTTACTCTCTCATGGGGGCAGGTTTCCATGGGGGTGGGGGTCTAAAACCATCACAAAACGGGTATATCTGGTCAACTTTCATTGTTCCAAGGTTACTTTATGGGTTAGAGGCATTACTACTAAATAAAAAAGATATTGACTGTCTTGAAAGGTTCCAGAGGCGGTGTTTAAAGCAGATTCAGGGTCTTCCTGATAAAACCTCAAACTCAATAAGCCTAGCACTCTTGGGGGTTCTGCCTCTGGAGGCAGTATTACACAAAAATGCTTTGACTACATTCATGAATATGATAAGGCAAAAAGGCTCAATTGAAAGTGATATAGCTTTAAGGCAATTAGTTATGAAAGATGAAAATGACAAAAGCTGGTTTATGTTTGTAAGAGAAATACTGAATCTTTACAATTTGCCATCAATTTTTTATCTTTTAAGTAATCCTCCATCTAAAACTGAATGGAAAAGACTTTTGAATGATGCTGTAAACAGTGCTACTGAGGCAACTTGGAAACAAGACATTGAGGAGAAATCCTCACTGAAGTATGTAAACACAGATTTACTGAAAGTTGGCAAAAGCCATCATGTATGGTCAACAACCCGAAATAGTATTCATGATAGTAGAAGGGCACAAATAAAAAGTAAACTTTTAACGGGAACTTATATTCTCCAGGGAAACAGGGCAGCCTTTAACCAATATCAAGTGAATTCAACCTGTAAGTTGTGTTCAGCAGCTCCTGAGACAAGGCAACATTTCATAAGTGAATGTGATTTTCTTGAGAAAGAAAGAACTGATTATATTGAAAAGCTTCAAAAACTTCCAGTCCTTATTAATATTCCCAGTGCGCAAGTGCAGAGCCCCGAGTTCCTAACCCAGTTAACATTGGATGCTTCAGCAGTGTTGGACATAGAGCAGTGTGAGAAAGACATTTGGGGGTTGCTTGAACTTCAAACTCGAGAATACATAAGTAAAATTCACCATAAGAGAATCTCAGAGCTTAAAAGACTGTCAGTATTTTGAGCGACTCAGTATAGTGAACAAGAATTGATGAAACTGTAAATAGTATATTCACCAGTGTATATAGAGCTCACAAAATAACATAATTGTATTCTTCAACTACGTCGTCAGACGGTTCTCCGAAAAGTCAGCGGAGGAGATTTACCTTGAACAGAACAGAATGGTGGAAAAGGTAAATAAATCTTATACCTCTTGGCATTACCATTCCCTTATAAACTTGTGTGTTCTTAATTTGTCATGTCATCTAGCGCAGAGAAGGGCGGAAGCCTTGCAGTTTATGATTTTATCACACAATATTCGATTTATTTCATGGGTTAGAAGCCAAATCCAATACAGTTCTACCAACATGACCGGTGGATTGTGTTTTCGTGCCAAAATTGAGGGGAAAATGCATGTTTGGGCATAGGTTTTGTTAAATTACCAAATGTTTATTACCAAATGTTTATGAATAAACATTCAAGAAACACAATTTTCGATAGCCAATGTTTTTCTTGGTATCGAAGCAAATGTTATATTGAGGAATTTCTATTACAACGCACAGGGAGCCTTTTTTTGAATCATTGGTACAACGCACCGGTGGTTGCACAAACCTGCTTCAGGGATGATGGTTTCTCATAGGCAAAGCATCTAACTCGCCCAATTATTATGCAATCATATATGCAAAGATTTACGAGACTGTAAAATGATAGTTGTTAGACAAAAATTTTATTTTTGTTCTATTTTTTGCTAAAAACATAGATGATGGTTATACGTTAGAGGCAATTCTTAGAGTACACACACTCTATGTGACGAGCAAAAAAATGTCTACCCATGTACCACCCGTTTTGCTATATAACGTGGGGCTAACGTTCATTAGTCTAATGTTCATGGACATAATGTTATGAGGCATTTTCTTGCATTACTTTCCATGTTGTCAGACCGAGATCCCGCTTATCTTCTCATCAACCTGTGCATCCGATCAACCAGAAAAGAAAGGTACGAGTACGTATTGTTTTATTAAGTCTTACAAGTTGCATTTAACACTTTATTTTGGGGATTTTGGTTGGACTGCGGATGCTCTGATTGCTTTACTTTTATTTATACAGATTCTTTACGATGAGAATAGTGCTATAATATCCAATTTAAAGTATTAAAGCCGGTCGAACAGATGAACATGCACATGTAGCTCCATAGTTATTTCGTTGCATCTCATGGAAGTGGTACGAAGTACCGAAGTGTAACAGAATAATACAATTGTAAAACTATATGTATGTTTCTGTTTTGCAAAAAGTATTTTAATGTTTTCGTGTGCCTTGTTTTTACAAAAATAATTTAGATGCAAAAAATAATTGTGTCATATTTTTCAGGCATGCAGATATCAAATTGAAGTCGCACATTTAATAAATATATTGACTAAACATTTTAACATTCATGAAGCGTTAAAGCTGTTACAGTTGTCGTATTATTCTGTTCTCTGATTGACCAAGTGCACAGGTTAACGGGGATCTAGTTTTGAAAACATGGAAATTAAAGCAAGAAAATGCCTAATAAAATTATGCCCGTGAACCTTAGACTCCACGTTATACAGTAAAACGTGTGATACATGGGTAGACAATTTTTTCTTATATTTGCTTGACACATAGATTGTGTGTACTCTAAGAATCGCCTCTAAAGTGTAACCACAATCTAATGGTTTTAGCAAAAATAGAACAACTCAGTTGTGGTCAATGCCATCACTCTTTGAAAGTTCAATGATACGGCTTTTTTATGACTGAACTCTGTAAAATAATGTCTCTGTTTTGTTTGGCGAGTTAGAGCCTTTGCCTATGTGAAATTGGCAACCCTGAAGCAAGTTTGTGCAACCACCAGTGCGTTGTACCAATGAGTCAAAAAATGCTCCCAGTGCGTTGTAATAGAAAATCCACTATAAAACGTTTGCTTTGATGCCAAGAAAAAAATTGGCAATCGGAAATCGTGTTTCTTGAATGTTTATTCATAAATATGTGATAATATAACAACAACTATGCTCAAACATGCACTTTCCCCTCAATTTTGGCTCGAAAACACATGCCACCGGTCATGCTGGTTGAACTGTATCGGATTTGGGTTCTAACCCATTAAATAAATCGCATATTGCGTGATAAAACCATGAACTGCAAGGCTTGCGCCCTTCTCTGCGCTAGGTGACATGACAATTAAATTACATACAAATTTATAAGGGAATGGTAATGACAAGAGGTATAAGATTTGTTTACCTTTTCCGCCATTTTAATCTTACTCCAGTGCGTAATTTAGACTGCACCAGCTCGTTGCAACCAGCTCCAGTACTTTTACATTTACCAGTGTGATTGTGCAAGACTAGATACAAATCACTCGTATTTCAGACAGGCTTTAAAGGTACTAGTGCAAGTTAATACAAGAGGACCAATGGCCCTGTAAACGCTCACCTGAGAACTGCTGTGTATACCAATAAACATGTGTAATATATTGGCAATATATTGTTATATTGTTGTTTATTTTAATACTTAATTTCTATCATTTACCTGTGGTTTAATCTTTAACATTTGTTCTCATTCTCCCCCACACTCCTTCACAGGAAACTCTTCGTTCATATATGTAAAGCAGGAAGATTGATATTTCAGAATTGTTCTAATTATAACTTCTGTGTGAATGTGATGCTAGGAAGTGTGTTTGCCTTATAGGATGATACATGTGGGTGAGTATGTTTGAAGAGGAAACGTAGTAACCATATTTGTATTAATGTATGAAGTGTGGGTGCAAGAAGGAAGTATAATAGCCTTATTTGTGGAATGAATGGGGTATGAAAGAGCTTGTAAAGAGTAAGAATATCACTGCAAATTATTATGCATATGTTATACTGTTCATTATTGGGATATTTTTCTAAGATGTTTGTTTTATTTTAATTTTAAATGTATGGTTGAGATAGTAAAGATACATGATTTCTGTCAATTATTTTATTTTTATTATCTATAGAAAATGGACTGTGTGAGAGTGTAGTATTTTTTTTTCCTCTGGTAAAATTAAAAAAAAATATATATATTTTCTTCTTTTTTAAATTCAATGGTAGTAAATATTTTGGTTGTTGTTTGTTTTTTTGTTGTTTTTTTTTCTGCGGGGGATGTAATATATTGGCAATATATTGTTATATTGTTGTTTATTTTAATACTTAATTTCTATCATTTACCTGTGGTTTAATCTTTAACATTTGTTCTCATTCTCCCCCACACTCCTTCACAGGAAACTCTTCGTCCATATATGTAAAGCAGGAAGATTGATATTTCAGAATTGTTCTAATTATAACTTCTGTGTGAATGTGATGCTAGGAAGTGTGTTTGCCTTATAGGATGATACATGTGGGTGAGTATGTTTGAAGAGGAAACGTAGTAACCATATTTGTATTAATGTATGAAGTGTGGGTGCAAGAAGGAAGTATAATAGCCTTATTTGTGGAATGAATGGGGTATGAAAGAGCTTGTAAAGAGTAAGAATATCACTTTGAATGCTTTAGTTCTATCAATTGCATTAGTTATTAACATCAAACTGAACTTTGGAAATATAACATCTAAAATTGTTGATATAATTATTTTGAGTTGAATTTGGTTTTAGTTTTGGATGAACAATAGAAAAGTATATTCTATAAAATAAAACAGTAAAGCTAAACAGTAGAACGACTTATTTATGAGTTAATTCCCGAGATATTACACATGTTTGAATCTTATTGAAAATAGCCTCTGTAAAAGGGGCAGATGAAGCCCTGGCCATTTTTTTTCAGAATAATCAATATCCTGTCCACTTGCCAATTTCCTGCAAGATTTCCCTTTAAACGACATTTTAACAGTTTTCCCCATTCAAAGGCATAGGCGACCTATGTTGACCTTGTCGTAAAATAGGTCAAGGTCAACACAGGATCATGATTTATATACACATTGTGGTACTTTAGCCATCAATGCTTCATGCCAAAAAGGTACAAGTAGGCAAAGATCAGGAAAAGGCGCAATCAGAAAGAGATTCCCACTCCAAAAACCGGTGGGAAAAAACCAAACTAACAATCAGGCACTTATACCATGAAACATATCGTAAGCCGAATGAGCAGCTATTTTCCCAATAGGTGGCCACTCAGTTACCATGAAACATATCGTAAGTTTCTTTGAAATCGTTCCACCAGTTCCAGACAAGAAGATTTTTGAAGGGTTTTTACCATATATGGGTATGGCGGCCATCTTGGTCATATGACCTGGATTATTTATACATATTGGTTACTACATCCTATAGATGCTTCACATAAAATTTGGCTTTGATTGGCCAAGCGATTTCAGAGATGTTTGAATATTATGGAGATATACATGTATATTGCCCCGGGTTGGGGAGCCCCTAGGGTCCCCTTTTTTCAAAATAACTAATATTCAGTCCTACTGCGCATTTCCTGCAAGACTTTCCCTTTATATGACATTTTAAAAGTTTTCCTTGTTCAAATGCATTGGTGACCTTTGTTGACCTTGCCATAAAATAGGTCAATGTCATCACAGGGTCATGATTTATTATCGCACCTGCTTACAGCATGGTGCGATATAGGAGTCCAAATTTCTGTCCGTCCGTTCGTTCGTCCATCCGTCCGTCAACATTTACGTTGAAGTTTGGTTTTCTCGACATCAGAGATAGCTGTGAGTCTGAAGCCTTGCATAGTAATTGTCCCGGACATACCCTTCAAGCATGCACGTTAACCCGGTGGCTTTGACCTATATTTCACGGCCCACTGACTTTGAAAATTTTTACGTCGAAGTTTTGTCAACATTTACGTCGAAGTTTGGTTTTCTCGATATCAGAGATAACTGCGAGTCTGAAACCTTGCATAGTAATTGTCCTTGACATACCCTTCAAGCACGCACCTTAACCCGGTGCCCTTGACCAATATTTCACGGTCCACTGACTGAAAATTTTTACGTCGAAGTTCGGTTTTCTCGACATCAGAGATAGCTGCGAGTCTGATACCTTGCATAGTAATTGTCCTTGACATACCCTTCAAGCACGCACCTTAACTCGGTGCCCTTGACCTATATTTCACAGTCCACTGACTTTGATAATTTTTATGTCGAAGTTTGGTTTTCTCGACATCAGAGATAGCTGCAAGTCTCAAACTTGCATAGTAATTGTCCTTGACATACCCTTCAAGCATGCACCTTAACCCGGTGCCCTTGACTTATATTTCACGGTCCACTGACTTTGAAAATTTTTACGTCGAAGTTAGGTTTTCTAGACATCAAAGATAGCTGCGAATCTGAAACCTTGCATAGTAATTGTCCTTGACATGCCCTTCAAGCACGCACCTTGACCCGGTGCCCTTGAACTATATTTCATGGTCTGTTGACTTTGCCCGATGCAGGTGTGATATCGACCTCTGCGGAGTTCTTGTATATACATTGTAGTACTTGAGTAATCCATACTTCATGCCAAGTTTCGTTGAAATCGGTTCACCAGTTCTGGAGATGATTTTTAAAGGTTTTTACCATATATGGGCATGGTGGCCATCTTGGTCATGTGACCTGGATTATTTATATACACATTGGTTCCCACTTCCTATAGATGCGTCATATGAAATTTGGCTTTGATTGGCCAAGCGGTTTCAGAGGAGATCTTTGAAATTGTGGACGGACGGACCGACGCCGGATCATGGCCATCCTATAAGCTCACCTTGTGAGCCTAACGGCTCAGGTGAGCAAAAAAGTGAACTATGGCATAAATTATTCTGTACTATCAACAGCTAACTAACACAAGTAATGTAATCATTTTTCCCAAAACTGTTTTACTGAGTATTCAATTTCTGACCATTACGCATTATCTCAAGAGCTGTGGAATAATTACTTCTCAAGGCCACAACCAATTGCTAAATGGCTGAGTCTTGAACCAGGGACCCTTCAACCCAATTTCCAAGGCTTTACCACTGCGCCACATGCTGCAATAAGAGCATGCCAAGATCTTTGATGAACAATTTTTGCATAAGAGCACACTGCATGACTAAAGGTACTTGACACTTGTATTATTATACTCCTTATCAACTGAAGACTATTTGAGCCACGTCATGAGAAAAAAGGATTTTTGCCTACACGAAAACAGACACAGATCAGCTGTGCAGTAGCTGATCAGTGCATTTGTTTACACTACACGTTTAGTACAATCACTCAACTTGTTAAATTCAAAATTTCATGCTTCTGGCCTTTTTCTGAAACTGTACAGGCAGGTTTGAAACCCAAAGACCGGTTTTCTTGCATCGCTGCTCAATTAAGATGATCATGGTTCATCTTATTCTGGATATAAAAGAAAGGAAGAAAATTGTAGACAATAATTTTATTTACATTTGTATCTACAATTCAGTCTAGTACAAAATACATAAGGTGTTATTGATATAAATTGATGACATCATAAATGAACATTGATAGAGGGCATGTATACCTTTTCAAAAAGTGTTCTTGTATTATTTTTTCTCCCTGACCTACCAAATATGACACCAGGGCCTGCGTACCATGAAATTTACGTAAATATTTGGGCAAATACACATTTATTCAAATTTGAGTGCGTACCATATACGTAAACAAAAATGCATTACACATTTAACTTTCTTGAAGAGCGCAAGTACACAGGACCAGTTTTGTTATATATAATGAAAAACTCTCAGGGGAATCCAAATGAAACCAGAGGACCAATGGTCCTGTAAGCGCTCACCTGAGTCTGCTGCATATACCAATAAACATGTTTGAATATTATGGTATTTAACCCCAGTGCAGGGGCAGATGAAGCCCTTGGGCCGTTTTCTTTTTTCAGAATAATCAATATTCTGTCCACTTGCCAATTTCTTGCTGGCTTTTCCCTTCATATGACATTTTAACAGTTTTTCCCAACCCATGTTGACCTTGCCATAAACTTGGTCAAGGTCATCACAGGGTCATGATTTATATATACATTGTAGTACTATAGCCATGGATGCTTCACGCCAAGTTTCATTGAAGTCAATCTATTGGTTTCAGAGAAGAAGATATTTGAAGGGTTTTTACCATATATGGGCATGGCGGCCATCTTGGTCATGTGACCTAGATTATTAATATACACATTGGTTCCCCTATCCTATAGATGCTTCACATAAAATTTGGCTTCAATTGGCCAAGTGGTTTTAGAGGAGAAGATGTTTGAATATTATGGTAATATACATGTATATTGCCCCGTGGTGTGGGCATATGAGTCCTTAGGTCCATTTTTTTTTCAGAATCATTAATATTTAGTCCTACTACCCATTTCCTGCAAGATTTTCACCTCAAATGACTTTTTAAAAGTTTTCCCCATTCCAATGCATTGGCTACCTATGTTGACCTTGTCCTAAAATAGGTCAAGGTCACCACAGGGTCATGATTTATATATACATTGTAGTACATCAGCCATTGGTGCTTCATGCCAAGTTTCTTTGAAATCGGTCCACCAGATTCTGAGAAGAAGATTTTTGAAGGGTTTTTACCTTATATGGGCATGGCAGCCATCTTGGTCATGTGAACTAGATAATTTATATATACATTAATTCCCCCATTCCATAGATGCTTCACATAAAATTTGGCTTTGATTCGCCAAGCGGTTTCAGAGGAGAAGATGTTTGAATATTATGGTAATATAGATGTATATTGCCCCGGGGTGGGGGCAGATGAGCCCCTGGGGTCCAATTTTTTTCAGAATCATTAATATTCAGTCCTACTGCCCATTTCCTGCAAACTTTCACTTTAAATTACATTTTAAAAGTTTTCCCTATTCAAATGCATTGGCGACCTATGTTGACCTTGCCATAAAAAAAGGTCAAGGTCATCACAGGGTCATGATTTATATACACATTGTAGTACTTGAGCCATCGATACTTCATGCCAAGTTTCTTTGAAATCGATCCACCAGTTCTGGAGAAGAAGATTTTTGAAGGGTTTTTACCATATATGGGCATGGCGGCCATCTTGGTCATGTGACCTGGATTATTTATATACACATTGATTACCCCTTCCTATTGATGCTTCACATAAAATTTGGCTTTGATTGGCAAACCGGTTTCAGAGGAGATGATGTTTGAATATTATGGTAATATACAAGTATATTGCCCCAGGGTGGGGGCATATGAGCCCCTGGGGCCCAATTTTTTTCAGAATCATTAATATTCAGTCCTACTGCTCATTTTCTGCAAGATTTTTCCTTTAAATGACAATTTAACAATTTTTCCCATTCAAATGCAAAGGCGACCTATGTTGACCTTGCCGTAAAATAGGTCAAGGTCACCGCAAGGTCATGATTTATATACACATTGTAGTACTTGAGTCATCGATGCTTCATGCCAAGTTTGGTTGAAATCGGTCCAGTGGTTCCGGAGAAGAAGATTTTTGAAGGGTTTTTACCATATATGGGCATGGCGGCCATCTTGGTCATGTGACCTGGATTATTTATATACACATTGGTTCCCCCTTCCCATAGATGCTTCATGTAAAATTTGGCTTTGATTGGCCACGCGGTTTCAGAGAAGAAGATCTTTGAAAATGGTGGACGACGGACGGACGACGGACGGACGACGGACGGACGGACGCCGGATCATGGCCATCCTATAAGCTCACCTTGTGAGCCTGACGGCTCAGGTGAGCTAAAAAAAAAAGTGCTTATTCATTAATTTCTATTTGTTTTATTGTTTGCAAATTAGTCCATTCACTCTAGAAAATCTGTCACTATACTCGTATAGAGCCTATTGGTCAAAACCGTAAACCCTTATATTTAAAATTGTCTTTGTTAACACTAAGTGTTCCACGCATCTAATTCAGCGGACCCATTTTTCAAATGTACATGTGTATACCCAGACAGAAACCCATTTTGGCAGCAAATGAAAGACTGATGGAATGTGCAAATCAAAAACAAATCCAAAATAAGCAATTTTCTTAACAATCTTAGGCTAAATGTTCTGTAAGAACAATCTACACCAGAAAATTTAAAACCCAAAGGCATCATTTTAAAGGTCAACATCATTATAACACTATCTTCGGGGTCCATGGAAACAGACTGTCTTATAAGTGAAACGGTGTTATGATGTTATTTACAATAGACATACAGCAAAATAATCATTTTGGGAGCCATGACATGACAATGTTATATTAAAATTTCAATATAGTGAGGCTTATTATGATGAGGTTCAACTGTATATGACTATCTCTCAATACTGAAAGCTTCCATTTTGTGAACAGGTTGAAGAGGCTTATCCCAGCAACTCTACATGCTGCAGGAAGTCCATAGGGAAGTCATTTTCTTGGTTCAGGTGTTGACAGGTGCTATAAACAAGTTTCAAAATAATGACAAAACAAAAAGAGGCTATATATAAAGCTTTTTTAAAGTATTACTACACAGTAGTCTAGTAGTCTATTATTATTATATAAAAAAAACTTGAAGAAAAAAGTATTGTACACTATAGATTTTGTATTTCTGTTTTGCTTTATGGATAACCATCCTAGATCTATGGCTGTTGAAATATGAGCCATGGCATCAGAAAACCATTAACATTTATAGGTGAAATCAAAGGCGTAGATCAGGTCGCAGACTGCTATAAAGCTGATCTGCGCCTTTGTTTTCGCTACACAGATAGTACAATCCCTCTTATTAAATCCAAAATTCAAAGCTTCTAGCCTGCTTCTGTGACTGTACAGTCCTGTTTGTGTCGGACCTGGTCGGAAACTCAAATTGTTTTTCTCATGTGAACTCTAATAAGCTTTCTTTGTTTTCTCAAGAAAATCATTAGAAACAAAACCTACAAATATTCCTACAACAAAACAATTAAGTAAATGTACATGTATAAACAGAAAACAATGGTGGGTATTTGGTGACAAATAAAAACGAATTAAACTCCACAGACGACCATCAAAATGCTTTAATATGAGCTCTGTCACAAGAAAACAGATTTTTGCCCATGTGAAAACAAAGTGGAAGATCAATTACTCTTCTACATAAATCAGAATCGGCAAGCTTCTAGTCTTATTCTGAGACTTTACATGCCGGATTGTGCCAGACCAGGTCCGGAGGTTATAAAACTTTTTTCATGCTCAGCTGAGACTAAAATTCATCCTGCTCATAAATGTTAAAATGCCAACAAATGTTGTCATTTTAACATTTATGAGCAGCATGAATTACTAGTTTTGGGGATTTGAACCTGAATTTTCCACCAATTATGACTATTTCAACATTTAAGAGCAGTTGAAATTTCATGCTCAGCTGCGCTGAGCTTGAAAAAAGTTTCATAACCTCGAAGCCTGGTCTGAAAACCCAGTCTGTTTTTCTCGCTTCGCAGCTCATATCTCCTATTCAAGGTAATGCTTGAATCAAGAAAGCTATATCACAAGGAACCCTGTTTTCTGAAGATCTGCGAAGCATTACCAAAATTATTTGAGCCAAGTCATGAGAAAACCGGGTTTTTGCCTAGGCGAAAACAAAGGCACAGATCAGCTTCTCAGTAACTGCGCTGATCATAAACAGTACAATCCTTCTTGTTACCTTATCTGAGATTTTATGTCTCAGACCATATCTTCTGAACAGCACACTATATGAGCCGCAAGGCGAGGAAACCTGTCTTCGGGATTTTCAACCAGGTCCAACACAAATCGGCCTATACACCCACAGAAGAAAGCTAGAATCTTGAAATTTTCGGTATAAGTAGAGGAGGAAATGTACTATCCTTGTAGCGAAACAAAGGCAGCTGCACATCTGATCTGCGCCTTTGTTTTCGTATAGGCAAAATTCTGATTTTCTCGTGATGCCTCATCTGAACCAATGATATGGATTTTTAGCTCACCTGAGCCGTCCGGCTCACAAGGTGAGCTTATAGTATACCCATGCTCCGTCGTCCGTCCGTCCGTCCGTCCGTCGTCCGTCCGTCCGTCGTCCGTCGTCCGTCGTCCACCATTTTCAAAGATCTTCTCCTCTGAAACCGCTTGGCCAATCAAAGCCAAATTTTACATGAAGCATCTATGGGAAGGGGGAACCAATGTGTATATAAATAATCCAGGTCACATGACCAAGATGGCCGCCATGCCCATATATGGTAAAAACCCTTCAAAAATCTTCTTCTCCGGAACCAATGGACCGATTTCAACCAAACTTGGCATGAAGCATTAATGGCTCAAGCACTACAATGTGTATATAAATCATGACCCTATGATGACCTTGACCTATTTTACGGCAAGGTCAACATAGGTCGCGAATGCATTTGAATGGGAAAAATTGTTAAATTGTCATTTAAAGGAAAAATCTTGCAGAAAATGAGCAGTAGGACTGAATATTAATGATTCTGAAAAAAATTGGGCACCAGGGGCTCATCCGCCCCCACCCCGGGGCAATATACATGTATATCTCCATAATATTCAAACATCTTCTCCTCTGAAACCGCTTGGCCAATCAAAGCGAAATTTTATGTGAAGCATCAATAGGAAGGGGTAACAAATATGTATATAAAAAATCCAGGTCACATGACCAAGATGGCCGCCATGCCCATATATGGTAAAAACCGTTCAAAAATCTTCTTCTCCAGAACCGGTTGACCGATTTCAACGAAACTTGGCACGAAGCATCGATGGCTCAAGCACTACAATGTGTATATAAATCATGACCCTGTGATGACCTTGACCTATTTTACGGGAAGGTCAACATAGGTCACCAATGCATTTGAATGGGGAAAACTTTTAAAATGTCATTTAAAGTGAAAGTCTTGCAGGAAATGGGCAGTAGGACTGGATATTAATGATTCTGAAAAAAATTGGACCCCAGGGGCTCATGTGCCCCCACCCCGGGGCAATATACATGTATATTTCCATAATATTCAAACGTCTTCTCCTCTGAAACCGCTTGGCCAAACAAAGCCAAATTTTAAGTGAAGCATCTATAGAATGGGGGAATCAATGTGTATATAAATAATCTAGGTCACATGACCAAGATGGCCGCCATGCCCATATATGGTAAAAACCCATCAAAAATCATCTTCTCTGAAACCAATAGACTGATTTCAAGGAAACTTGGCGTGAGGCATCGATGGCTAAAGTACTCCAATGTATATATAAATCATGACCCTGTGATGACCTTGACCAAGTTTATGGCAAGGTCAACATGGGTTGCCTGTGCATCTGAATTGGGAAAACTGTTAAAATGTCATTTGAAGGAAAAAGCCAACAGGAAATTGGCAAATGGACAGAATATTGAAGATTCTGAAAAAAGAAAATGGCCCAAGGGCTTATCTGCCCCTGCACTGGAGTTAAATACCATAATATTCAAACATGTTTATTGGTATATGCAGCTGATCTCAGGTGAGCGTTTACAGGACCATTGGTCCTCTGGTTTTTTTTAATTTTTGAACTTGTATGCATGTTACCTATAGCAATAACAAGATCAAATGTGTAAGTTTTTGTGCCAAGTGAAAGAAATATTCAACATATTTCAATAGAAACTTAAGTTATTGTGGTTATGCATTAGAACAAATTATAAATGCGCATCAACGCTGCTGCTTGTTTATTTATTTTTTTTTTCTACAAGAACTCCGCGGAGGTCGATATCGCATCTGCATCGGGCAAAGTCAATAGACCGTGAAATATAGTTCAAGGGCACCGGGTCAAGGTGCTTGCTTGAAGGGCATGTCAAGGACAATTACTATGCAAGGTTTCAGACGCGCAGCTATCTCTGATGTCCAGAAAACCAAACTTTGACGTAAAAATTTTCAAAGTCAGTGGACCATGAAATATAGGTCAAGGGCACCACGTTAAGGTGCGTGCTTGAACGGTATGTCAAGGACAATTACTATGCAAGGTTTCAGACTCGCAGCTATCTCTGATGTCGAGAAAACCAAACTTCTACGTAAAAATTTTCAAAGTCAGTGGACCGTGAAATATAGGTCAAGGGCACTGGGTTAAGGTGTGTGCTTGAAGGGTATGTCAAGGACAATTACTAAGCAAGGTTTCAGACTCGCAGCTATCTCTGATGGCGAGAAAACCAAACTTCGACGTAAATGTTGACAAAACTTCGATGGAAAAATTTTCAAAGTCAGTGAACCGTGAAATATAGGTCAAGGGCACCGGGTTAAGGTGCATGCTTGAACGGTATGTCAGGGACAATTACTATGCAAGGTTTCAGACTCGCAGCTATCTCTGATGTCGAGAAAACTAAACTTTGACGTAAATGTTGACGGACGAACGAACGAACGGACGAACGAACGAACGTACGGACGGACAGAAATTTGAACTCCTATATCGCACCCTGCTATAAGCAGGTGCGATAAAAATCAATTATTATCAATGACAATATATAAGCCCTTATTTGACAATGAAATAATACCTATAAATGAATGATTTTTTTCTTTCTTTTTTGCATGTACAAACATATGTTTATATGCACATCATTGTTTCTTCTTTATTTTTTTTTCTGTGTACAAACAAATGTATAAACAAACAATTACTTGTCTCTCACTAACAGATGAAATACAATTCATTATAAAAATATAACAATTCAAGACGGACAAAAATTTATATAAACCTCTCTTATCTTGGTGCCTAATATACAAAGCAGTGATGACTCTAATACTTGAGAACTATTTACATCAGTTCCATACAAGAGTAAAACAGAAAAGGTACACATTTAATGGTTAGTTTGCTTTTACATTTTACTATATAAATCAAGAGTTCCGGTAAATGAGTGGCCGCCTATTGACAAATAGCTGCTCACTTGGCTTACAACATGTTTTCTTAGTATAATTTAGTTTCTTCCCACCTCGGTGTTTCGAGTGGACATTTCTTTCTGATTGCACCATTTCCTGATCATTGCCTACTTTTACCTTTTTAAATAAATGTTTCCATGGTGAGGCCCATATACTAGCACTTCCATGTTCCAAAGCTTTATATAAAGTTCCAAAGTACAAAATTTCTCGTTCAAGCAATTTTTACAAAAATACTCTAACCATCATACCATCAAATGTGTACCTTTAATTTTCTGTTAAGCTGCGTGAACAAATGCATATAACAATTAAATGCGTAATGAGTGAGCAATTACAAGTTAACATCATAACACGTGCGCGAAACTTCTAATGAAAGAACTCTCATAAAGTATGAGTTGCAACCTAAAGCTCAGAGTTATTATCTAAACCCTCATCCACCGGTTTTGTTTTTGTGACCATTTTTATCTGCAGCAAGGATGACGGACCAATTCTTTTACAAAACCATCGTGTAAAAGCACAGAAAGTATCAAACAAATGAGCCACGTCATGAGAAAAACCAACAATTTCCATATGCGAAAACAAATACTCAGCTTCCTTTGTTTTCGCTACACGGATAGAACAATTCCTCTTTTTTCAAAATCCAAAATTTCTAGCCTCTAGACATATTCTATGCTTGTACAGCTCAGGTTGTGTCTGACCTGTTTGGAAACCAAGTTGTTGGTTTTCTCAAGATGCCACTCAAATGAGCCAGCTCCTTCGGACAGATCTGTGTAGTTTGATACTTATCTTAGTCAACATGCATGCAAAAGTGAAGGCCACATTGTTCTACATGACCAATGAGTCTCGCAAAAACATCTGCTGTTCACATACTTGACAAAAAAAAAGAAACCCATATGTAGCACCAACAACAGTTACTGTCCTTTCTTGTGTTCCAATAACTGACATCCCAACTACCTGAAAATTCTCTTCATGTGTTCTCTCCCATTTACTTTTCCAAACCAAACTCTCCCTCATTCCTGCGCAGCCTCTAAATCTTCCTCATGCCTCGCCCTATACTCTTCTATAGTTTTGTGTATCGTGTCTTTCGAGTAACGGCACTTTGGTGAGCCACAGGTGCAGGTGAAGTGCTTCCATTTAATGATCCAGAACTTCTCACCATAGTCAAAACTGAAATAACACATGGACAGGAAATCTGTAACAGTAATTATAGAAAGTGGGTCATAATTTTATAAACCAAACTTTAAATAGCTTTAAACTTTCATGATCTTAAAGGAGTGGTTGTTGGGGGATGTTGTTATACATGGTGGATTAAAATGGAATACTCCAGTCTGAAAAAAATTAGAAGAGCCAACCAGGGTCTGTTACGCATGTCTACATTCATCACTCCCCGACTCTCCAAGTCTTTTCCTTGAGTGATATTTACCCTAGTTCTTCTTGAGCCAGTATGTCCCGTGAAGCAAACAGACAGATTCTGGGGAAGCGTAGATCCTGACTGTCAACAAACACCTTCACTGGTACCAGGTTGGGCTCACACAGGTGGTTGATGAAGCGGGCAATGTTACCAAACTTCCTGGCATCTATACAGTATGTCTCACCATCCTGGAAAAGTAACATATGATGATTGAATAGAAATCTCTCGGCCAATAAATTCTGTACTAATATTAAAGCTTTAACTTCTAAGTCAACAATTTTTCAGTTATGTATGGATGGAGACGAGGCTTCTTTGGCATTAACTAGTACTCTGGGGAGTATCTGTCTTCCTGAAAGACACAACTCAACTCAGTGTCCCCAGTGGGGATCAAACCTAAGACCTCTTGATTTGGAGTTCCACACTACCACTAGCCCTCGTGCTGCCATTTGGCTCAAGCAAATAAACAGTTCATTGTACAGCCGCAGTAACCTAATGGATAGCATATTCGCTTAGCTATCAAGAGGTTGTGGGTTCGATACCCGGCTTGTACATATGCCTGTCTTGTTGGCGACAAATGTTCACCCTGACGTAACAAAGGCAAACCACCCATAAGGGGTGCAAAATTCTTTGTTCGTTTAGTTTGTTTTTCTTACTAAATATAGGAGTCAACAGCTATGGACATGTCAGGGCTTTCACCTGACAATTAGAATGGCATCAAAATGCAACACAACCACTGTTCATTGTAATGCAGGCTCAGGACTTCTAAGCCAAAAATCAATGAGCAGCTCTAAAAGGAGGCACTGAGCAGTAAATTTCTCTGGACAAGTGCCAGTAAGTTTCAGCTTTAAGGGCATGCAGATCTGGTAAATATTATGCAAAGTAGGGTGATTACCTTATTATCTAGATCAAACAAGTAGGAATCATCTTCTCTCCTGTCTGCTTCATGATCGGAGATATGTTCTCCAATATATCTGAAATTAAATACTGCCTTAGTTAAAATTTCATTCAGCACTTTAAATTTAAATAATGCAGGTATAGGCTGCAGTATCGTCTGTCCCCTTCCTAATGTATATTTGTAACAGGATAGTCTCCCTTGTAGAATACGTTGGTGCAACATATTAGCGGGTAGTAATATGCAAATTAGAAACTCGAAACTTTGTGATTTAGAGTAAGTGTTAGGTATATAGCGCAGTAAACCATCCTTGGTGGATGAGCATGCTTTTCCACCGACTGGGTTTGCTGTGGCTTGGTTCGGCCCTCGTTACATTTGGTGGCAGCGGTGGGATGATGACAACTGCCAGAACGGAGTTGCCTTACCCATGTAGTCCCCAGGCCAAGACTCGGGGCGAGTCTTCTCGGAGGGGGAAGTAATGTAACGGGATAGTCTCCCTTGTAGAATACGTTGGTGCAACGTATTAGCGGCATATTAGCGGGTAGTAATATGCAAATTAGAAACTCAAACTTTGTGATTAGAGTAAGTGTTAGGTATATAGCGCAGTAAACCACCCTTGGTGGATGAGCATGCTTTTCCACTGACGGGGTTTGCTGTGGCTGGTCTCGGCTTTCTTTACAATATTTTCACTGCTCTTAAAGGAATTCAGGTCTTATTTTTATTTGAATGTTACAAAGGAGCTCATAGCATGCTCAAGATGATCTAATTCCACTTTAAATCTCTAAAGTTATAAAGAAGCTTCTCTTCATGGTAATGCTCAAATGATCATATCATCCATTGCTTTTGTAAATTGAAATGGGACTCTAACAATCTACCAGTATGTTTGATCAAAACTATCACTAAAGCACACCATAGAAATTGTTGTTGAGCATACTTACTCGCATATAAAAGTCCCTCTGGGTATAGGCACCAATGTTTTACATCCCCAGCCCCTCCCCTCTGTCTTGAACACCTGCAGCCTCGACATCACTCCGTTCTGAACCACCCTGTTATTACACGTCGTCCAACACTCACACGCCCGGTTACACTCGAAGATCAGGGACGGCTCCAGCATGTTGAACTCTGGGACGAGTCGGCCATATTTGTCGTACCAACATCGGACACTGCTTTTACCACAGGCACAGTAGATTGAGGAACAGTCATCCTTACATTGGCAGCTCTGAAAGATTAGAAACAATTCATTTCAAATGAAATGACAAACAGAATTGCCTATTTTACAGCCACCAGGTAATGAGTTCAAAATTTTATTTCATTCTTTGGCAATCTCCTCTGAGCAATCAGAATGGCTCAATTGGGATGCTTCTTCAAACACCTCTCCAAAAGATAAGATTCAAGACAGGACTTCAGATGAATCACAATGGATAATCCCAGAACTGAACTCATAACCCCTGGTTTACATGGAGAATGATGGTATGCAACAGAAGCTTCTGTGTCTGATTAGTGACAGTGTTGTTCTCTTCATTGAAATATCATACAAAGCTTTCAAAATTTCAAGAGTATAATTTTGGAAGCTGAGCCATTCTGTCTCAGTATGGCTTAGAAACATCAAAGACTGTAACCGATAGGGCTGAAATCTAAGTATTGTCCCTCAAATAATGGTTCCAAGATATTTAATCCTAAAGGCAAACACCAAACTAACCTGTAAACTGCCAATAACTCTGTTAACATTAAGGCATGTTGTCTCAACATTATCAGTCACATATAGATAGTCTGTCGGTATACCATCGTCATCTATAGCATTTACACATGGGATTGGAATGTTCTCTCTGCCTTTTGATATGTCTCTGCAACAAATATTATTACTTGATCTTCTCATTTTAAATCAATACAAGGTTTAAGAATTACATGAACAGGTAAAGGTTCTCGAGACAGGACTTTTCCTTATAGGCTTGTGCTGTATTGAAATAGTGCAGGTTCTAGATTATAAATAAATGTTTTTCACATCAGGTGATCAGCACGTTTCCCCTATACAGAAAGAGCAATCCCTCTTCTTTCTAAACCCAAAAGTTCAGCCCTCTAGATATCTTCTGTGAGTGTACAGCCTAGTTTGTGCCAGACCTGTTCTGAAATTCAAAAGACAAATTTTCTCAAAACAGGTCCCACATTTACTTCACAACTCGACTGCATACCTGGTAAGAAGTTTCTCTGGACGGCCCATATGTTTGGCCCCGAAGCTTTTCAACTGTTTGTTCACTTTTAAAGCTAGATGGGTGGGACTGTTCTCGTCAATACAACACTGAAATAGAATGACCATTGGCATTATACTGAATAAGTGCACAGCAGATAAAAACACAGTCTGAATTGGCGCCGTCACTGTCAGAATCACATTTCAAACCTGAAATGCTTTTGTTGTTTTTTTTTTTTTTTTATTTATATTGTAGCCTTACATCAAGGGTCAATAAATAAGGTCATATTGGGATGGTCATTAATCCTAGCAACACTGTTCCAGAGGCAGGATAACAGTCACAGAAGATGATTAGAGGCTTGAAATTTCGGCTATATGTAGAAGAGATATTGTTCTAGCGAAAACAAAGGCGCTGATCAGCTGTGCAGTTACTGCACAGCTGATCTGCGCCTTTGTTTTCGTATAGGCAAGTATTCAGAGGCAGGATACCAGTGCTAAGTGCAGCATTCTTTCGCCACTGACTGACAACCAGAGGACCAATGGTCCTGTAAACGCTCACCTGAGACCTATTATCACTTTTTCGATGTAAAAGCCTATGTTTCCAAAATTAACCTTGCAGTAAAATAGATCAAGGTCATCCTAGGGTCATCATATGTACAAGCTATGATGGGCTGAAGTCCTAAATGCTACATACTGAGTTTCGTGAAAATTGCCCAGCTGGTTCTGGAGAAGAAGATTTTTGAGTGTTTTTTACCAGATATGGGCATGGCAGCCATCTTGGTCAGGTGACCCGGATTTCACAATCAAACTTTCATTCCCCCTACCCATGGATGTTCCACATAAAACTTCACTTTGATTGGCCAAGGGGTTTCAGAGATGAAAATGTTTGAAAAGTGTGTATGGACGACAGACCATGGCCATGGTTAAGATATGACCTTGATCTAAATTAATCACAAACATTAGTTGTTTGCATCTACCACTTTTCAGGTCTCAGGCTGCAATAGTTTTCAAAAAATCCATAGTTTTTACTTTTTCCCATGTAAAAGCCTATGTTTCCAAAATTGACCTTGCTGTAAAATAGGTCAAGGTCATCCCAGGGTCATCATTTTATCAAACTATGATGGGCTGGAGTCACCAATGCTACATACCAAGAAATCTGCCCACCGGTTCTGGACAAGAAAATTTTTGAGTGGTTTTTACCATATATGATTGGGCGGCCATCTTGGTCATGTGACCTGGATTTCGAGATCAAACTTGAAATGCCGCTACCCAAGGAGGCTCCACATAAAATTTCAACTTGATCGGCCAAGCGGTTTCAAAGAAGAAGATCTTTGAAATTGTTGACGATGACGGACATACGACAGACTCAAGGGCACCTAACTCTGCAGTCCATGGTCAAATCTCGTGGAATTCTGAACTCAACCGAGATCTCATGGCTGTCCTTGTTACATGGAAGAATGAAGAAGATCTGATTAAAAATAACAAAGTTAATGCGTGGACACCATTTTCCCATTATAAGACTATGGTTTTTTTTTCAAACGCTCAAGGGCAGATAACCAGGACCCGTGGTCGGATATGGCTGAATTTCGAACTCAACCGAGCTCTTATGAATGTTGTTGTTTCTTGCGAGTATGGAAAAGATCTAATTGAAAATAGCGGAGATAATGTGTGGACAACATTTTCTGCATACAAAGTCTATGGGGATTTTTTCAAACGCTCAAGGGCAGATAACTCCGCGGCCCATGGTCGGATCTGGCTGAATTTCTAACTCGTCCGAGCTCTTATGCATGTTGTTGTTCCTTGCAAGTATGGAAAAGATCCAATCCAATTGAAAATAGCGAAGATAATGCGTTGACAACATTTTCTCCATACAAAGGATTTTTTCAAACGCTCAAGAGCAGATAACTCCTCAGCCCGTGGTCGGATCTGGCTGAATTTCGAACTCAACCGAGATCTTATGTATGTTGTTGTTCCTTGCAAGTATGGAAAAGATCCAATTGAAAATAGCGGAGATAATGCGTGGACACCATTTTCCCATTATAAGTCTATAGGGATTTTTTCAAACGCTCAAGGGCAGATAACTCCACAGCCCGAGGTCGGATCTGGCTGAATTTCGAACTCATCCGAGCTCTTATGTAAGTTGTTGCTCCTTGCAAGTATAGAAAAGATCCAATTGAAAATAGCGGAGATAATGACTTGTGTGGACAACATTTTCTGCATACAAAGTCTATGGGAGTTGTCTGTTGCCATAGCAACCAGAGTTCTAATTCAATCTGCTTCAAAACCTAATGCAGGCAATGCCCCACCACAATGATGCTGCATATAAAGTTTGATTGTGATCGACCTACTGGTCTCAGAGATATTCATCTTTGAAATTGTGGACGACGGACGGACGGACGACGGATCATGGTCATCCTATTAGCTCACCTTGTGAGCCTTTGGCTTAGGTGAGCTATAAATCCTTTTCTTGAATCGGTGGAAGAGAAAGAATGTACATAGAAAAAATGTTATGAGGAAACTGTAGAATGAGGGTTCCTCACCTTTGCAGGAGTTTCCCCTTTGTTATTCTCTAAGCTTACATCAGCTCCTCGGGCCAAAAATAACCTGAAATAAACACAATATTTTCAAACATCTCATTATCAAAGTACAACATAATATGAATCATGTCATGAAAAAACTGTTTTCTGCAAACAAAAAAATGAATGCCAATGAGCTGCAGATTCATATAACAGGTTAATTGTCGTCAATGTTTTTGCTTCATAGTACAATTCCTTGTCAATCTCTGGTTTGGATGATACTTTCAAATGATCTGTCTAGGTATAATTCTTGCTGTTGGTGAGCAACTTCTGTAAGACACTGAAGAGATGGAGCTAAACTAAAATAATGGTCTGCAGGTAAATGCACCAAAAAAGCAAGCTTTAGAAAGTGATTGAACAGTTCAAATAGTTAATGCAGCACAGCAGAGGAAATTGAAAGAAGTTCATAATGACTAGCTGTGACATAAGAACTTTTAACTGGAACATCAGTACTCAGAAATGGCTTCAGTCACATTAGTCAACAGCTTACTAATTGTAGTGATCTAAATATTTTACTTACACAACACACTCATAATGGTCCTGTCTTGAAGCTATGTGCCTGTAAAATTTAAAAAAAAAAAAAGTCTTCTGTCTGATAATGATAAAATTCTTCAATCTAACTTGTAATTTTCTGACTTTCATAGTTACGGATCATTTACAAATTATTCTACACCAAAATCTTGTAAACTAAGAATTACTTGAATGAAATGACAATTCAGCAGGATTGAATGGGGAATATGATAACCGTGAGTTAGAATTAGGTTCAAACTCAACAATGTTGTAATGATGCTACACTGAATTTGGCAACATAAACATCTTCTATTTCATGTTTGTATCATGTCACAGGTCAATTTCTTGCCATTGGCACATAGAAATTTAACGATCATGAATGATGCAGTACTTACAAAGGTCTGTCCCCATGCATATTGAGACTATCTAGTTCACATCCTGCATTCAGCAACACCTCAGAAACATTGACACTACCAGAGAATGCCGCCCAATGTAACGCTGTATTCTCCTCCTGTAATTTATACAAAAACATTGTTAAATGTTTAGACCTTGAGCAACTAAGACACTTTCTTTTATTCATTCAATCTCAGCAAAACTGAAATGAAACTGTTCAGAATGGTTGAAACAGCCCCCACCTATAAAAAATCCAGAAATTTTCAGGATTACATGTAAATTACCAAAACCGACCCATTTATCATTGTTGATACATGTTAAAATGCCAAACAGTATGTTTTACCATGAAATTGTTTCATGCTAGTACTCAGACCACAAAACATTTTGTTTGTTTTGTATTTTAGAATCCCAATCAACAATTTTTCAGTCATGTCAGGACAGAGCCAATGCTTCCTGTGCCCAATTGTTCAAAACTTTGTCAGCCTAACGCTGTCGTTAAGCCCTCAATTTGATAACTTATATTCACTTCAAAAGCAAATACACTGTTATTTTTTGTGGCAAAAATGTGTATTTGTAATATTGCCATTTGAAATTGTTTAACGAATCGTTATTGTATTAACAAGTACCTTGGGAAATTACTGTGTCTTGCTTAATGGAACAACATGGCACAGGAAGGGTTCAAACATAGGACCTTTATTCAGAGACCTACACCCTAGGCCATCAAGCTCTAACCCCATCTCCCACAACCCCAACAACAAAGAAATGGACTTACACTATCTCTGAGGTTTGGATCAGCGTTTCTCTTGAGCAAATACTTGACAACTTCCAACTGTTCATGTTCAGCAGCCCAGATTAGAGGGGTGTACCCACCATCATCCTGTTATAAATTACAATGGAAAGATACAGTAACTATCATCCTGTTATAAATTACAATGAAAAGATACAGTAACTATCATCCTGTTATAAATTACAATGGAAAGATACAGTAACTATCATCCTGTTATAAATTACAATGAAAAGATACAGTAACTATCATCCTGTTATAAATTACAACGAAAAGATACAGTAACTATCATCCTGGACCTGTTATAAATTACAATGAAAAGATACAGTAACTATCATCCTGTTATAAATTACAACGAAAAGATACAGTAAATATCATCCTGTTATAAATTACAATGAAAAGATACAGTAACTATCATCCTGTTATAAATTACAATGAAAAGATACAGTAACTATCATCCTGTTATAAATTACAACGAAAAGATACAGTAACTATCATCCTGTTATAAATTACAATGAAAAGATACAGTAACTTGCAAAATTTAGTGACATAAAAACTTTGCTGCAATCAACCTTAGTGATTCGGTAATCTTGATATTTTCTGGCAATATACAACTTCGCCGGATCCAGTAATTTTTCAGAATTTTTGGACATAAAACTTTGCTAACAGTCAACCCTGTTTGCATTATTTGCAATTACAGTTCAACCTCATTATAACGCGCCTCACTATAGTGCGGTTTTCAATATAACACGGCCATGTCATGGCTCCCAAACTGATTATTTTGCTATATGTCTATAATAAGAAACCTCATTATAACACGGTTTCACTTATAACACGGTCTGTTTCTATGGACCCCAAAGATAGCGTTATAATGAGGTTGACCTGTACCTATTTATCTATAAATACATAGGCTAAGCAATATCTAAAACCATTTCAATCCTTCTTACCTTAACATCAATATTGAGTCCTTCAACATCTAGTAGAACTTTGATGATACCAACATGGCCCGCTTTCGCTGCATAGTGTAAACTGGTCATTCCATCATCAGCCTAAGAAAATAAAGAGAAAAACATTGAAAGCACGTTTCCCACATTTCTCTTAAACAAGAACTTTGATGCTTTACATCCACGGTCAACAGCAGGGCATGTCACAGAGGTCCTAGCCACATTGCTCCTGTGCACATATAGGAACTTACTAGAATTGCTTTGCCGAGGCGATTGTAATGAGCATTCACAACAAAGGTTTTCATGAAGAAGGAAGCAAAATTATCTCTCAATTATCATCAACTACTCCCTTTATCTAGTCTTCTGAATTATCAGTCTGGTTTATAGATTGTATGCCATTTTGCATCCTAGCCTTACCTTCGAGTCTATGACAGAGCCGACTTTGAGGAGATATTTTACTACATGCTGATGATTGTTCTCTGCTGCAAAACTGAGAGGTGTCCTGAGATTTTTATCCTGTAGATGGGGTGAGGCTCCAGCCTGAAAGACAGTAAATGCAACCTATAGGTACAACTCGTTGATTTGAGTCCAATGTCGAACTCTTGACAAAACTCTACTATGAACTTCTTCAAAGAGATGAAAAGCAAATAAAACTTTCATTTTCATTTATAATTTCATTTTTATCTAACCAAAAATGTTATTTTAAACTCACACGCATTATGTTTTTTGTTGTTTGTTTTTTTTGTACACTTGGTATAAAGTCAGCCATACTTTTGCACAGAAGATGTGATGTACATATAACATTACTACAGTCCTGTGTATGAACATGAACAATAGGTAGTCTCTACACATCTGCTGCAGACCTTCAAGGCATCAGGAGTGATTTTTTTTATCTTTTTACAAAAAAGCAGCAGAAAAGCCCAAGATAGGACGTGGCGTTCTGTAGCATCACATGTGGGGCTATACTGTTTGCCTATGTCCCAAAAAATAAATGCAAGAATTATATGAGTTAATACCCACCTGTATAAGAACATGAACAATGGGTAGACTGCCAACAGCAGCAGCAGCGTGTATTGCTCCCTGACCTTCAAGGTCTTCATACTTCTCGTTAGCATCGTGACCATCCTCTGTAATATACATGGCCAAGAATTTTGTCAAGTGTTCAATAATAAAGTAATCATTTATGATGCTTAACTGAATGTGTTAAGCAGATCACTATACTCCTTGCAACGTTTATTGCTGTGTCAAATGGGACTTTGGGTTTTGTGTTCTTTAACTCAACACATTAATGGGACAATGCAAGTCACATGGAGACCTCATGTAAATATTGCAGATGCTATCATAAAATCAACATAAACACGAGTTGTGCATTTTCAGGTATAAAATTTGACATTTTCTATTTTCTTTGCAATTGGTTGAAAAGTGGTATTGCCTTTCAGGATTAAGATTGTGTCAACTACAAGCTAATTTTTTCTCATTTATCACACCTACCTAGCATATAGACAACTCTATCTAGATCATTGTCATAGGCAGGTGTGTACAGACACTTGGGTAAATGACGGTACTTCTTTGGTCTGAAACGACATGGTATCTCATATAGTCAACTACGGAACATATTTTTCATAAACCCTACTGATACATCTTTTTTATTTGGTTTGTTTAAGATTCAATGTCACGCGACTTAAGTTGTTAAGGGTATGTGAAGGTAATAAATTTGAACATGATATTACAACAATTGTATACCTCAATACAACTTCTGTTGCTATACTTATAAATCTGTTCTTAGGCAGATTCTGAAACTGCATACAATCATGGGTCCAGTTGTTCAAATCTTTGTTAGCTTAACGTCATCGTTAAGACCTCAACTTGTTAAGTAAATGCCGACTACATCAGCAAATACACTGTTATATTTTGTTGATAAAATGTGAGAATCCTTTGCAATGCAAAGGATTCTCACATTTTATCACCAAAAAATAAGTGTATTTGTAATATTCATGTTTGAAATTTTAACAAATCTTTAACTAACGACATCGTTAATTTTGAACAACTGGATCCAGACTGTCGATTCTTTTTTTTTTTTCTTGTTTTGATTCAGTTTAACGTCCCTTTCAAGATTATTTCAGCTCATATGAGACGGGCCAATCAGTAGGTGGGGCGAAAACGGAAGAACCCCCGAGAAAAACCACCTGACACACCCGCAAGCAGAACCTGGCTTGTCTCACATGTGGACTGTCGATTCTAGAACATTGTAGTGCTAGTAGATCCAAAGAAAACATTATAAATACTCTTGCTCAAACATACAGTAGTTGAACAAAGATATAACTAAAGATTTATAAATTGCTCTAGAACAGTAACAACAAAATTGGGGCGGGAACATAAAGACCTACCTTTCCTGAGACAAACTTGAGAGCACACGTTCTAAGGAATGTTTGTCTGGTCCTATAGGTACATCAGCTGTTAAATGAAATTAACACACATGAAACTAATAGTGTATACAGTCTAAACTGCCGATCCGGTCACCTCTATTCAGCGTGACCCTGCAGTCAGCGGTCAGTTCCGGGTCCCCCCGAACGATTTCTAACGCAAATGCACCTTTATTCAGCACGCACCTCTCAAACGCGGTCAACGGTCAGCAAAAATTGTCCCAAATCGCTAAATTTTCACTTTAAGCGGCCATGTTTTTTTTTGTTGCGGTCAATTTTGTTTGTTTCTGAAAGTGTAAGCCGTTTACGCTGTGCGGCGACCAAAATAATGGTTTCGGGTAAAACGATCACCCGAAATTGGAGGAAATATTTTGATTTTTTACCTAGTCGATGAATGGAGCACGGCGTGCGGTTACCGGTTTCATTCAAAAAAATTGTTGTTAAAGTGGTAACCAGCAAAGGCCTATGACTGTATCCCGGCGTTAAACGCTGATTGCCTTTGAAATTAGAGGATAAAGAGAACCATACCAGCTGGGATTTTTTCGGCGACATAAAAAGAAGTTTTGGATCGTTTGAAGCATTATTGCTCTTCACTGACCGCATAATTAGCCAGGTGAGGTTAATTGCCAATCAGCACATGTTTGTTTTACTATCGTTAAAGGTGCGAAAATTCGATAGTGTCATCGTAAAGGTGAGAAAAGTCGATTGAATAAGGTGACAATGATCAAAGCATTGTCAACAAATTGGCCATGCTTACCGATAATCCTGATAATTGTGTCTCGTTAATTGCTGTCACGTGTTTCAGCATGTGTGCGCGTGTGTGTTTGTGTGTGTGATTAACCAAGTTGTCCAATGAGGCTCTGATCTGGTAGTTTATTGAAATGTGTTTGGGAAAAAGGTGTGGCTTCCTTTGTTTTCATTCAAATTGCTTTAAAAAATAAAACAAGAAAATAAAAAAAAAAAAAAAAAGAAAAAAAGAAAAAAGAAAATCTGTCATGGTAGCCATATAAGCCATCTGATGAGTACCCTTGGCCGGGACGAAACAGAATCTTGAAAACTTTGACTAAATCGACCCTCTATTCAGCAAGCACCTGTCTTAAGCAAGCGATTTTGCAATTTCCCTTGGCCGCTTGCTTAAGACAGGTTAGACTGTACATAGAATAAATCAGCATTAAAATGAGTGCCTATCCAAAATCCACATACACCCAAAATTTTACAATTTATGAATGAACCATATTATAATCCCATTATGTAAACGTCGTGGTAAAGGTCACATTGGTTCCTTGTTCCGTGAACAGGTAAACGGGATAAAGGCGGTCACTGGGGTGCGACAATAAACAATGCAAGGATTATAAAAGTAGATATAATTTATGACAAATGGACTCGGTGATTGGAATTGCCCATCATTATCATTTGAATGATACCACTTTCATTTTTGAGGTAGCATGATTTATTTTAAATATTTATTAGCTATGATGTTTGTCTATGCCCCACTAAAAGGACAACATACTTATGCCAGTTCAGTTTAAGTTTGATGTTTGAGTACAGTATTTTGATATTTAGCTTTGTATCAAGTTCACCTACCAGTTGAGAGAACTTTCTTAGTTTTCTCTAATACTACAGAGGTTTCCTCTGAACTTTCATCACCACTTCCCACCCCTCTTTTATCTGCAATGGCCATCTTAGCTTTGATCCTGGAAAATGACAAGAATGTGTTACATGTATTTAACTAAATTCCCTAATTGTTTGTTTTGTGGTATAACATCCCAGACAACAATCTTTCAGTCATGCCAAGACAGAGCCAATGCTTTCTGTGCATGAACCAGCACTCAGTGGGGTTTATTTGTCTTTCTGAAGGATACACACTGGCCCCAGTGGGGTTCGTACCTAAGGCCTGTTGATTCTGAGTCTGATGCTCTACCAATAGACCCTTTCCAACACCTTGAACATAACTGCAATCATGGCAATGTGGCTTTACCATAGGTAAATGTTTGGAAACAGAATATACTAAATTGTATAAGTGAATATCCTGATCAGACTGCTCTTATGGTTTAATCAGTTTCTCACCAGCATTTCCCATGACATACCATATCTTAGAGCATACTTTTGCAGAAACTCTTAAGCTAATTCTACTGGGTGTCCACAATTCGGGTGAAGCCAAATTCCCTGACAATTCCCTGAATCAAATCAAATTTCCCTGACTCAAGTTTGTGTATATTGCATGTAAATGTCTCACATCTGGGAGGAAGCAGTGCTCCATTCTATTGGATTTTTTTCGCGAAAAAAGATTTGAAATCAAACGAATAATGCTTTATCACAAATAAAAACAGAATTCTCTTGCTATTCAATCTATATCATAAAATCCAAACATGAAGAAAATGCTTTTAATAGCCATTATTATTGATATCTTTTGCAATTCATAAACCTGTCTTTCAAAATTCCCTGATTCTGGCTGAAAATGCAAAATTCCCTTACTGTCAAAATTCCCGAACAATTCCATGATCTTGAAAAAGTTTATTTTTCCCTGAATTTTTCCATGTAATCTAGATTTTTCTTACCACATTCTGGAGGATTTGCCGCCCTCAAGCAGCATAAGTTGTACTGTGACCTACGCTGAGGCCTCCTCTTGGTGGGGGCAGTAGTTTTTACACATAAAATGGTTCATATATTGTGCCCCCCCCCCCCCCACAATCAATAATGTTAAACTTACTGTATTCTGGATGACTTGCCACCATCCAACATCTGAGACCTCTTTTCCTGCAGCATGAGCTGGACCGTGACCTGTGCCGAGGCCTCCCCACAGTGGGGGCAGTAGTTTTTGCCGTCCTTGATAACCTGGCACTCTTCATGGAAGTTGTGAACGATCTGGTTACCTTCATTCCTGCATTGCAGGAATTTGCCCTGAAACACATGAATTATCAGGTTTTGTTCAGAATGACAGGTTAGAATTCCTATTTCTGGTATCAAACCAGAAGTACAAGCATAAGAGCCACGACGCCAGAAAACCGGTCTTCGGGGTTTCCGCCGAGGTCCGACACAAACCGGTCTATGCAGCCACATAGGATGACTAGAGACTGTAAATTTTGGATTTAGAAAGTAGGGGAATTGTACTATCCGTGTAGCGAAAACAAAGGCGCTGATCAGCTTCGCAGTTACTGCGAAGCTGATCTGCGCCTTTGTTTTCGCATAGGCAAAATTCCGGTTTTCTCATGACGCAGCTCATAATATGCAATGGTGAACATGGAAGGACAACCAGCGCTGTGATGTTTCTTTAAGTTAATGACTTCATTTTCATTTATACTTTGCCAGGACTGACATCCAAAAACTGCTTTAAGAAGGTGTGTATTTTCATTATTCGCAAATGACCTTCTCACATCGTTCACAGTTAAAGCATGTTTAAATTTTAAGCTACAGTACTAGGAAATAGCAGCAATGGCAGTGTTACAGAATGGACAATTCCACCAAAATACAAAGATTTTGATACATGAACTTACTTGAGTACAGAAATGTCCACAGCCCGGACAGCACTGATGCAGCTTCAACCTCTTCCTGTGGTGTTCACACACGGCCATGAATGGTATCTTCACCGCTGGACGTACCAACTGAGAGTTTGTCACCTTATTGCAACAACCCATTGCCTAGATATGAAAGGATAGCAATAAACAAGCACATTTAAGGTATATGATACTGAAATTCTGATTTCTAGGTTACCATAAGTTAGTTTTTCAAGTTAAATGCATACTTGCGGGATGTTTTCATGGTGTAAGTACCTGATTGTTGGTTTGGTTTTTTCCCACCTTGGTTTTTGGAGTGGGAATCTTTTTCTGATTGCGCATTTTCCTGATCTTTGCCTACTTGTACTTTTTTGCATGTAACCAGTATTCAATGGAGTACATCATCATTTTAACACTTTGATAACATTAATTTACTGAAAAAATAAAGCATTGTGTTTCAAAAACTGATTAAATTTTCTATTTATGCTATTGTAAATAAAATTTTCAGACATAGTTTTAGGCAAATAGTGCTGACAAATAGAGTCTGCTTCTGTGTGAGCAACCTAACTGGGGTTTTATAGATTGCATCTGCAAATTTTCTGGTATAACTGAGGTGAAACCAGTGCTCACTTTTTTAGTGATTTTACGAATTCTTTTAGTTTGGTTTGGAAATGGCACAATATCCCAGTCAACAGTTTTTCAGTCATAACATGACAGATCCACCACTTCCTGGGTATTAACTAGTACAGTGGGGAGCTTAAAGCCTTCGTAAAGGACACTAAAATGTGGAGGTAGGTATCAAGCCCATGACCTCTCGCTCTGGAGTCCTGGCCTCAAGGTTATAAAACATTTTTTAAGCTCAGCTCAGCCGAGACTAAAATTTATCCTGCTCATAAATGTTAAAATGCCAACAATTGTTAGCATTTTAACATTTATTAGCTGGATAAATTACAGGCTTTGGCAACCTGGACCTGAAATTTCAACCAATTTCGGTTATTTCAGTAACTATGAGCACTTTAGATTTCATGCTCAGCTGAGCTGAGCATGAAAAAAGTTTTATAACCTTGGGGCCTGTACTCTACCACTACACCATGCTGCTTACCATTCATGAATTCTCTGTATGTCTAAAGTTTGTAATATTAACAAATATGGAGCCTGATCCTAACCTTATTATCCACCGAGTCCAGAGCCTGACAGAATGTTACCGAGGCCACTAGTTTAGGGAAGCTAGCCCCACTCAGTTTACACGTACACAGAGGGATGATATCCTTCTCTGGGGATATCTGCTGTCCTGGACTGACCTGCAACAGAAATGAGCCTGTGCATGAGAAAACCAACGATTTGGGTTCCGACCAGGTACGACACAAACCAGCCTGTACAGTCACATAAGCAGGCTAGAAGCTTGAAATTTCGGATTTAAGAAGACCAGGGATTGTACTATCAGTGTAGCGAAAACAAAGGCGCTGATCAGCTTCGCGGTTACCGTGAAGCTGATCTGCGCCTTTGTTTTCGCCCAAGCATTTTGCTGGTTTTCTTATGCAGTGGCTCAAATTGATAAAACATGAGAGGTTTAGTTTCAAATTTAAAACAAGCATAAAGAGTCAACAAATATCAAAATATTCCTTCAAAAGCCAGCTATCTATCCTTCAATGAGCTGTTGGTATAATGAAATTTCCTTGGAACACTTAACTGGAATTTTCTCTTTTTCTATTGTTTGTTGGTTTTTGTACCAGTAAACGATTTATCATTCATGTCGGGACAGAGCAAATGCTTACTGGGTATTCCCCAGTAATATGAGGAATCAATGTGTCATGCTCAAGTACACAACCTGGGATTCGAACCCCTAAACCTCCCCAGCGAGACAAAGTAACCACTAGCCAATTACATGTACATCCTTTTTTTTCTATTACATTTGTATTTATATTCATATTTAAGCCCATTATGGTAAAATAATCATATTTATGCAATAACTTTACCTCTGCTGACTCTTGTGACCCTGTATCTGACCCTGCCTGATCATCTGGTGTCTTGGGTGGGGTAACTGGGTACAACCCGTTGGGAATGTGGCTCGGCTTCAGAAGGTTGTGTTCCAGAGGACTCTTTGATAACTGATTGAGCACCGGTAACTGACCACTGACTTGTACAGGGGTAGAGGCCACTATTGATTGGTTGAAAACTGATAACGGAATAGGTGCTGCGATTGGCTGAATGATTGACTTCATCTGTATTGGTCCCTGGTTTGCCGTGTTTACAGGAGAAACTATTGATCTATTTGGTATGTTCATTACGCCTCCAGGGCTTTGAGCTAATAATGACACTTGATTTTGTGTTTGCGTTAATACTCCACTTGCACCGGCACCTGCGTTGGGCATGGCGACGGGTGTCAATATCACAGGCACACCCGGCCCCGCCCCTGGGAGGCGGGGTGGGGATTGTAAAATGGCAGTCTTTGGGAGGGAACTAGGCAACAGTGATTGTCCTTGGTTTCCTATGGCAACGATTTGACCTGGGGTCAAGTTTCCGTTTGAAATTATTTGAAACACTGGCATACCATTCAAAGTTCCGTTCTGAATAATTGCTTTGGGTGGTTGCTTAGAATTTGGCGATGTTAATTGTGTAAAAGTCACAGGTGTTGGTGTTGCTATGGAAACAGGGGAGGGAACTGGTACTACCGGTCTCCCAACAGAAAACGGTGAAGTTTTTCCGGGAAGGATCATCACTGGAGGTGGGGGTGATTTTCCTACAGGAATTTCTGTTTTTCGTTTCTTTTCATCTTGGCACTCTACAGATTTGTCAGGTGTAATACTGGTCGGCACATTTGTGGCTTCTGCTGAAATGAGCGACGCCATGAGAAAACCAACAATGTGGTTTCCGAACACATCCCATACAAACCGGCCTGTACAGTCTCAGAAAAAGGCTAGAAGCTTAAAATATCAGATTTAGGAAGAAGACGAATGGTACTACCCGAGTGGCGAAAACTAAGGCGCTGTTACTGCAAATCTGATCAGTGCATTTGTTTTCGCATATGCATAATGTTGGTTTTCTCGAGACGCGGCTCAAATATTTTAGACACATTTTCCATCATATACTTAAAACACTACCCATCTGGCTTAGAAATCTACCTCTAGGAAAACATTTTAGTATATACATGTAAACACACGGTACCTCCTAAGTGTTGCCAGGTTGACTGATTTAGTGTTTTACATCCTAGTCAACAGCTATGGTCATATGGTCATAGGACCTTGGTTTAACTCCGAAAGAAAGGAGCAGCAGGGGATCAATCTCATGACCCCTGGTTTTAACGGCCAGTGGCTTAATCATTAAGCTACGGTAGCGTCTCCCTAGTCACCTGTAAACGCTTTTATAAAATAAATGTCCATGTATACAAGGGTTTTCACTTACCTGTAGCTTTTCTTTTCCTCAGCCCAGAAGTCAATGATTCTTGAGACTCTGAAAATTACAGCATACAAGTGCATATCATAACAGTCTAACCAAATCGACAGAATCACTCAATCATGGAATTAATATCTAAATGAAAGAATGTGGTTTGATTTTATTAAGGCCTTGGCTTGATCTCTATGGTGCGCTTGACCTAAATGAACCACTTAAGTCTGCTGCTGCAACTGAAATAACTTATGCTAAAAAGCTATTGACATGTCGGGACATCATCTTCACTTTTATTGAACACTTGTATTGTTTAAGAATCCAAATTTTTAAATATTCCTGTTAGACTATTCTATATTTACCTGAGCTCTGTGTTGCAATATGTGTCTCTGTTACAAGGCTTACATTCTGGAAAAAAAGCCTACACATCTATATTTACATTTTTATTGCAATCGCCCTAGATGAAAGTATCTTTCTTGATGTTCTTCATTTTCCAATGAAAAACATTAAGTCACGTGATCTAGAGGCCACGCCTATGGGCAGGGCGACGTCAAAACCCATCCAGTGACGTTGTTTGTTTACTCTTGTTGTCGTGACGTTGGTCACGTATCGCCATGACGTTAGGCGCGAAAATTTGACGTTTTGGCTGTTCCAAAATTATGTTAAGTCGGATTTAATGTCAAATAACATGAAACTGAACGGTGATATAATGCGCAATTAAAAATCTGATACTTGATTGATAATATTAAATGTAAATATAAGTATTGAAATTCAGATTTTAGCTTTCACTGGATGATGAAAAACATTAGCTGTTTTAATGTCTCCGAGAAGCCCTTCGGGCTTCACAGACATTAAAACAGCCTAATGTTTTTCATCATCCAGTGAAAGCTAAAATCTGAATTTCAATCCTTAAATAAAACAGTTTACCTTATTATTTAGAATTGATAAATATAAGTGAGAGACATTTTCTTGTTGGGGAGTTTTAACATTTTTGTGAAATTTTATGCGATAAATCTGGGACAACAAAGTGCCTCATAAATTTTAGTATGAAAACACGTACTTGGAATCTAGAAAATTTTCAAGATGTCTTACCAAATTCAAGCAATATATACTATTGATTTGTCTTGTGATCATTTTATTATTCTGCGGCCCCTGTTGCCAAGCAGTTTATAAGAGCGATGTCTCTTAATCACTTGATCATCTCACCACTGTGACTGGTGTAGGTTTGAGCCCCGTACTGGCCACATGTGAGACAAGCCAAGTTCTGCTTGCGGGTGTGCCAGGTGGTTTTTCTCAGGGTTCTCCCATTTTCGCCCACCTACTGATTGGCCCATCCCATATGAGCTGAAATAATCTTGGGACGTAAAACTGAATTAAAAAAAAAAAAAAAAAAAATATGATTTTATTACAAACCTTGCTGCTGGTGGCTGCCAACTGTGAAACTCTCTTTAAGAAGGCATCTAAGGACTTTGCATGACTTCCTGGTTGATCCATGCCCGGTTTTACAGTTTCTTTTGGCTTTTCTGTAACACTATTTGTAAACAATTTAGACTTTTTAATCATGTCGTCCAATGTCTGCTGTCTTGTTTCAGTTTTAATATCTACGTTTTTAGCACTCATTTGTGACAAGGAACCTGTCCTTTGTTGTCCTACACTAGCTGCGGTATGAGAAACTTTTGCTGAATTATTGACATTCTCAGCCTCCACTGTTACCTCCATTTTAGCAACAGAATTTCTACTTTTATCACTCTTTTCATCACCAGATAATTGTCTTTCTTCTGAGGCTTTCTTCCTATCTTTTGCTGTTTTTTGTTTCTTTTCACTTGGTAGTTTATAGCTTCCCATTTTCTTCTTTTTCCTTCTCCTTCCTTTTATTACTTTGTTTGTATTGAAAAATGGACTGTCTTTTTTCGGAGACTTCACAGGAGATTTAACAACAGCCACCTTCGCAGGTGACTTTTCGAGGCTATCTTTAACTTTCAGTTTAAAAGGTTCAAATGCTTTTCTTTTATTCTGTGGTTTCGGAATGTCTAACACACCCTGCTTTTCCAACATTTTCACATTAAATGTCAAGTTTGCTATTGATGCTGGTGTCTTTGACATGCTTGACACTACTGCCTTCTCAACAGAAGGGCTTGCTTGAGCACATGATTTTCTCGCTTTTGCTTTCTTTGGAATGTTTAGATCATTTGTTGCTTTAGTAGCAATCTTCGATAATAGTTCATCAAGTTTTTGACCCTTTGGTTTACTAGAAACAGTCTCTTGGGGCTTTTTAGCTTCCACTACTGATGTAGAGTTTATGCTACTTGTATCTTTAGAGACATTTTCAGATTCCTTAGCAATATTATTCAATTCTGACTTTTGTTCTTTATCACAGGTATGTTTGTTAGTTTCAGAGTTTCCTACAATTCTAAGTGTATCTTCATGATACACTATCACCTTTTCTGAGTTTGCCATCTTGTTATTGCTTAGTTCTACCTCCATGTTTTTATCTACTACTAAGTCACTTTCTGATTCTTCAGATCTAACTTTTTCCGAAATGTTTAAATTTCTATCTTTTGCTGTACTTTTGTCACTTGCTGTATCTAAACTTTCGATTTCTTTAACTTGGGTTGAAGCATCCACCTCCATGGGACATTCTGGTTCTAAATGAGGGCATTCTAAGTCATTATCTTTATCACTTTCAGAGACATTACTGATTGCATTGTCAGTAACAGTACTTGAGTTTGCTATTTCTGAATCAATTTTATCCAATTTTGCTGGCTCAGAAGATTCTGGCACAAGGTCCACAGCACTTAAAAATTCTGTGCTACCACCAGATTTATTGTCAGACGCAGTTTTTATTTCCTGTATCTGACTTTTTTCTGAAGGTTCAGATATATGGCCATGAATGCTTTCCTTAGGACTGGATTTGACATCACCTACTACCTCAGTTATTAATTCCTCAGTTTCTTTCAATCCATTTGATACAGTTTCTTTACAGGTTTCTGCTTCAGAGCTGGTCCTAGGCAAATCTGTATCTACCTTACTAGAATCTATAACACCTTTATTGCTTACATCAAATTCAATGTTATTATTTTCCATTCCATTTTCAATTGGATGAACATTTGACTTTTCTTCAGATTTCAACTTTTCTGACGAATTATCTGCTATACAGGGCTCAGTTTCCTTGAATGTACCATTAGTTTTGAGAACTTGACCATCATTTGCGATCAAAGAATCCTCATTTAGGCCGTTATTTTCTGTTGATTTCTGTTCTGATTGTTTTGTTACCAGGAGTTTTGTGTTCAAGACCTCTATCCCTTGTTCTGTTGTATTCTCCCCATTCAGCTCCGCCTGCAAATAACAGTTTTCAATGTAAATTAATATTGATGGACTGATTTTATGTTTTGAGTCCCACTGAACGGCTATGGTCATATGTAGACAGGATCTTGATTTTTATCCTATGGACCCGAAAAACCCAGGATCAAAGCCATGACCCCTTGTTTACAAGAGTGGCTTAACCACTATGTCTATCAGGCTTCCAATGCCAGTTAATATGATAAGAAATACATAATACTGTACAAGTACCATTTCTTCCAGAGTATAGAGAACATGTTACACTGGCTTAGCCCTGACCTTTGATCATGGAGTCTATGGTCTAAATTCACAGTGAAAACAAGTCAGCATTCACCATTTTTGCATTATCCACTGGTTCCCAGCTTGAAAATAATCAATATTGGAAATACAGGTAACCAGAACCACCCTGACATCAAAGGGGGGTTCTGGTTACCTGAATTTCCAATATTGATTTTTGGAAGCTGGAAACCAATGGATAATGCAAAAATGGTGAATAGAACCCATTGTTTCTATTATAAGAACAATTGAAAAAGAAAATCTGAAATGTTCAAGAATATACTTTAAGGCCCCATCTTGAAATATTTCACCCACCCAGACTTCTGAAGTTACAGAACAATTAACTACAAACTATGGATGGATCATATCAACTATTCAAATATTTGTTTGTATTGAGGTTGACATCCTAGTCAACAATTTGTCATTCATGTCGGGGCGGAGGTGTTCAAATAAGAATTTTTTGTTTAAATGATGGATATAGCTGAACATCTTAGTTCTGTGATGGACATTTGGCCAATATGGTGATGGCAAATAATAGACCAGGGTCAAAATCTTTATAAAATCATTAAACCATTTATAAATTGTCACTAACAGACTGCTATACAGACTTAAAGCAAAAAACATGATCAATACAAGAGCAAAGAGAAACAAAGTTTTGCCTGGTCATTAAATGAGTAAAGGTCGACTAATGATAGTAAGTAAGTAAGTAAAGTCTTTATTTAAAGAGGGTAACAACATTTAGTATTACAACTAATCTTCCATGAGGCCCTCATATATACAAATATATACAAATGTAATACAAGATATAAAACAAAACAAAAAATTCAAATTCAAACGTATCACAATTAATACTAGATGTAACTAATGATGAAACCACAAGCAGATACATGTACAATAATCATATCCAACTACTAGAATATGTACACTCAACCTCAGCATGACAGTTAATTTGAAAGGAGGCAAGATGTAATACTAAGTTACAGTAGTGATATGCATCACTGTATTTCTACTTGACATCATATCCATTTAGTTGCACCTTAACCGAAACGAAATGAGAAGGTACTCAAAAACGTAGATGAAAAAGGTACCAATAATTAACATATGTAATATCAATAATGATACATATGATTAAAATAAAGAATAAAATCAATATGTGCACATAATATGACCACAATGTGTTGAAATGACAAAGATGATATTAAGAAACAGTTAAATAACAAAACATGATATATAATACAAGCACAAAAGAAGAGATGTAGTGAGAGCATTTGGACTAAGTGATGATTTTCTATGAAACTTGATTTAACTCTTGTAGCCAATTTAGACATTTGTTACGGAAGGATCCTAAGGTATTGGCAGTCTTTACTCCTTCAGGAAGGCTGTTCCATACTATACACCCAGAATAACGCATACTCTGTTTAAAAGCTTCAGTGCTAGGCTTAGGAGGAACAAAACATTGCGCTGAAGCTGACCTTAAAACAAATGATGTATTTACATTACTGCGCAAGGTAAAATTATCAGTTATATACTTAGGAGCCTTTTCATGAAATACTTTAAACATAAATTTGGCTTTCCTTAAAATCAAATGGTCATAAATAGATTGAATATTAAGAGATTTCATAGCTTCTTCGGAGTCTTCAACCTCATAGTCAAGAATTACTCGACATGCACGTTTTTGTAATCGGAAAATTTTCAGTTTGTTTGCGTCTGAAGTACTACCCCAAACTACATTACAGAAGTCTATGTGAGGTTGAATGTAGGACTTGTAATATTGAACACGATGATCCTTTGATAGGAAAGCTTTGATTTTTGACAGAAGCCAAATGTTAGATGCAATTTTCTTTGATATATGCTTAACATGTTCAGACCATGTGAGATTGTTATCTACAAAAACACCTAGTATCTTGTCATTAGTAATTGTGTGTAGAGCATCATCATTGTAAAAAAGTTCGAGATTGTCATTTACCAGTCTCTGTCGTCTTTGATTTGTTGTTACAAACATCACCTTAGTCTTAGCTGAATTTAATACCATACCATTATTCTTACACCAAATTTGAAGTTCATTTAATGCAGTCTGTAAATTTTGCTCAATTACATCTTGAGAAGGATGAACAAAATACAAGGTTGTATCATCTGCATACAAGTCCGTAAATACATTGCATGTGTAAAGAGGCAGGTCATTTATGAAAAGGAGGAATAAAAGGGGTCCTAAAATGGAACCTTGTGGCACACCGCATGAAACAGGCTTAAAAGAAGATTTGCTGTTGTTAACTGTCACATGCTGCTGTCTTTCAGTTAGGTAAGAGGTAAACCATTGAAGCGTTTCATTATCAATGCCATACATTTTAAGTTTGCGAAGCAGTATATTGTGATCTACTAAATCAAATGCCTTCTTAAAATCTACTAAAACTACTCCTACCATCTGCCCATGGTCCAAAGCTTCCAACCATGAATCAATCATATGAGTAAGAGCAGTTTCACAAGAATGTTGAGCCCTAAATCCTGATTGTGTTACATGAAGCAGATCATTTTCATTTAAATAATGTAAAAGGCAGTCTGATACATGTCTTTCTAGAATCTTGGACAAGATAGGCAAAATTGATATAGGGCGATAGTTGTTTATATCGTCACTTGGTCCTTGCTTGTGCAGAGGCGAAACTTTTGCTTCCTTCCATTTTGTAGGAAAAGAACTAGAACTTATACTTCTATTACAAATATATGTAATTTCAGTAGCTATATATGGTGCTGCAAGTTTGAGTAACGTGGACCAATATTGTCAGTTCCAGTTGCTTTAGTCACATCAATATTTGATAGACACTTGCGAACATTTGTAACATCAAGACAAGGGATTTCAAATCTGGTACCTTCAGCCAATTTGTTCTGACAAAACTCTTTAAGCTTGTCATGAGTAGAGTTACTTATTGGCTCTTTAATCTTACTTGCAACATTAACAAAAAAGTCGTTAAATGTCTCAGCTATTTCTGCTGGATCTTCTGAAGTTGTGTCTTCATTGACTTTTATAGATGAAATACTTGATTGTTTTTTATTCCCTTTACCAGCCCCAACCTCTTGAAACAGTTTGAAGATACTACCTGGCTTACCCCTATTGTTGTCTATATATGTTTCATATTTTTCTTTTTTGGCTTTTCTGATTAGGCTTAACACCTTATTTCTCCATAGTTTATATTGGGCATCATTACCTAATGCTTTGTGTCGGTCCCTGCATTTTATAGCATCTAAAATGTCCGGAGTAAGCCATTGTGGCTGATTTTTGTGTTTTACTCTATGTTCCTTGAGAGGTATATTGTCATCAACAACTTGTAAGAATAGGTCATTCCATGCCTCTAAGACATCATCAGTATCATCAAATAAATGAATAAGGTCCCATGGAACAGCCTGCAAGTCAGCGTAAAATTTGTTTTCATCAAAGTTTTTAAATGACCTATAAGTTATAGTGTAATGAGTTCTTTTGGTAGGCTGACCATGCAGCTTGCGTGTAAAAAACACAGGAAAATGATCACTTAGTCCAATTTTAGGAACATTTATAGAAGTAACATTTTCTGGGCAGTTAGAGTATATATGATCAATTAACGTTGACGAACTGGGAGTTACTCTTGTAGCTTCTGAAACAAGCTGTGTTAAGCCAAATGGCTCCATATAATCAGACCATGCTTTCCTAGTTTGATTATTTAAAAGATCCCTGTTTATATCTCCAAGTATATACATTTCTTTCTCTTCTTGCAACACATTTTCGAGACACTCCTCGAATAATTCGTTCCAGGCAATGCCAGAATTTGGTGGCCTATAAACATGACCAACCAGAAAAGATTTGCTTTTGACTGGATTAACTTCAAGCCATATACATTCTAACTGCTCACTTTCAAGGTCTTCTCTTCTCTTACAATTAACCTCATTTTTTACATAAATTAGCAAACCACCTCCATTATTTTCTTGCCGGTCTCTGCGAAAGGGCTTTTGATAGCCATTTACTTCAAAAAATGTGCTAGGGTGAATATTATTTAGTTTTGTTTCACTCAGGCCAAGAATTTGGATTTGGGTATGATTAGAATTTAGTAAAAGCTTTATTTCATCAAATTTATTACCCAAACCTTGAACATTCAAGTGTCCTATTGTAAAGCCCTTGCTTTTTAGGCCTAAGTTGACATGACTGTTTTCTTCTGATAAATTGTTAGCAGCCAGATTACCAGTCTGCTGTGTATTCTGGCCTTGATCTGTGGATGACTGATCATTTGAAGAAATTCTTACCTCATCATGCACAGGCATAAGTTGAACTGAAGAATCATATGAATTATCCTGTAATTTAGTGTGCACACTATTAGAGGGCCTCATGGTATCATAACAAATAACATCAAAATTTGAATGGTTTGAAATATGAGAACTTGAATGTCCGCTCACTTCCATTTCAGAGTGAACATATTCATCAGAGTCACTAAAGATACATGTATCATAATTTCTTAAAGCACTTTGTTCATCAGACACACAATCACATACTGAAAAATTACAGTTTGTACATAAATGTAATTGGTCAAAATGGTCAAAAGACCAAATGCTTCTCATATATTTACATGTTTTCAGTACACACTTTGGTTCAAAAGAAAATTTTGGAATAGGGTTTACCAAATATTGGCCAGCCAGATTTTTGTTACATTGTTGGTGAATAAGCATTTGTGCCCTAGCAGGTATAAACCAGTGAGCCTTAACAAATTACATGTAGTCCAAAGGGCAACGATCGCTCACCTGGGAGTCATTTTTTTTTTTTTTTTTTTTTTTGTTCAATATTACGTCCCTTTCAAGATTATTTCAGCTCATATGAGACAGACCAATCAGTAGGTGGGAAGAAAATGGGAGAACCCCGAGAAAAACCACCTGACACACCCGCAAGCAGAACTTGGCTTGTCTCACATGTGGCCAAAGTGGGGCTCGAACCCACACCAGACACAGTGGTGAGATGATAGAGTGATTAAGGAACAGCGCTCTTGACCGCTCGGCCACGGGGGCCGCCACCTGGGAGTCAAGAAGTAGTCACTGGACAAGAGAATAGAAGTTGTGGTTTTTACATTAAATGGGCATGGCAGCCATCTTGGTCATGTGATCTCGAATCTATATCTACACATTTGGTTCCCCCTTCCTATAGATACTTCAAATAAAATTTGGGGCACAACATGAGAAAATGTACCTTCGGACACTATTTTGAGTATGAGAAAAACAATTTCATTTTGAAGGTATAATGGGGAGTTTTAATGGGGAGTTTTTAATAGTCTTTATTTGTCCGGAATATTCATGTTAATTTGCGAGTTATGACAAATTTACTATATGAACCCTAAAGACATCTCCTAAAAATGACGTCAAAACTCAACACATTTGCTTAACATTGTTTTAAGCTTTGACCAGAACTTATTGTCATCCTTACAAGCAATCTGTCGAAATTATTTTGTCTAATTTTTGACTCTGTGGTTGCTATGGTTATCGTTTGACAGTAGATATAGGAAAATAAGCATACAATGTGCTAAAACAAGGGCAGATACCTCCAAATATTGAAACTTTATGTGTTTTAAAACTAATTTATTCGGTAGCTCAATGTTCAAAGATTACAAATACAGCTCGATTTATAAACAATAAATTGCGTGATTTTTCCGCTTTTGTGCAGTTTTCTACAAGTAACGTCAGAATGTCCGAAGGTACATTTTGTCGCGTTGTGGTTCATTTGGCTTTGACTGGCCAAGCGGTTTCGGAGATGTTTGAATAAAATGGTAATAATATATATACATGTATATTGCCCTTGGGGCCGGGGTGGGACAAATGAGCCCCTGGGGTCATTTATTTTCACATACATAAATATTCAGGCCTATTGCCCATATCCTGCAAAATTTTCCCATTAAATTACATTTTAATTGTTTTCACTATTCAAATGCATATGTGACCTCTGTTGATCTTGCTGAAAAATAGGTCTTGGTGATCACAGGGTCATGATTTATTTACACATTGTAGTACTTTAGACACCCATGCTACATCCACAAGTTTCAATGAAATTGGTCAACTGGATCCTGGCAGCCATCTTGGTCATGTGACCTGTAATGTTTATTATACACATTGGTTCGCATAAAATTTGGCTTTGATTGCAGTGGTGGATTTAGAGGGGGTTCAAGGGACTCGCTCAAACCCCCTTCTTGACACAAATCATTTCATTTTCATGGGGAGTTTTTAATAAATTTTGTGTGAAATTAGGCAAACGAACCCCCCTTTTCTTCATTTGAACCCCCTCTTCTGAAATCCTGGATTCGCCCCTGGCTTGGCCAAGCAATTTCAGAGATGTTTGAATATTATGGTAATATATGTTGCCCCTCGGTGGGGGTAGATGAATTGCTGGGGTCCATTTTTTTTTCAAGAATCATTAATACCCGTATTCAGTCCTACTGCCCATTTAATGCAAGATTTTCTTTTTAAATTACTAGTACATTGTAACAGTTTTTCCAAACCATTGCATGGGTGACCTATGTTGACCTTGTCTTAAAATAGGTCAAGGTTATCACAGGGTCATGATTTATAGTAGTGTAGTCCTTAATGCTTCATGCCAAGTTTGGTTGAAATTGGTCCACTGGTTCTGGAGATTTTTGAAGGGTTTTTACCATATATGGGCAGGGCGTCCATCTTGGTCAAGTGACCTGGATTACTTATCAATACACATTGGTTCCTCCTTCCTGTAGATGCTTCATAGATAAAATTTGACCAAGCAGTTTCAAAGAAAATCTTTGAAAATGTGAACACACACATGGATGCACACAAGGACGCCGGCTCAAGTACCAGCCTATAAGCTCCCCATCAGCCTTCGGCTCAGGTGAGCTAAAAATACAGGGCCCAAGAATTGATGCAATTAAATTGAAGTCCAAGCATAGACACCAAGTGGGGAAAGAAAATACATCACAAATTATTTTTTCTGACATCACACTCGAAGATGAGCTATAAAGATCTATAAAACATTTATACAATCCAGATTGGGAATACCTGATACTGTTAAAACAAAACAAAAAATACTCTACATGTACAATTTAGTGAACTGAAGAATTTTAACTTCAAAATACTGTTAAATCTTTTTTTGCCATTTTTACATTACCACTCACTCTGCTTTAAAGTTCCTGTATGTGTACAATACAAAATGAAACACAATTTTCCATATCACTGTTTCAGAGAACTGTGAACAGATATATGCTTTTTACTTCCTCTTTTATGTTCAACAGTTTACAATAACTTAATCTCGATTGCACTGGTCATGTGACCAACACAAGGACATGGCAAATGATATTCACTAGATGAAAAAAAAACATTTGAGAGTAACCTGTTATCAGATTTGGTTAATGAATAAAAAGACATAGCTACAGGTAAGCTTTTGGTATAGGATGCTGATAGGATGAAAACCTAGTGTCAATTTTCCCCCTGGAAGAGATGCTTCAAGACAAACATTTTGGCCATGTGCCCTAATTGCCTTGTATGCTGACCCTGCTTCTGACACTGCATATTTTGCTGAAGGAAAAGGCTTTTTGGATGATTTCACAAGGGAAAAGTCAAACTAATACTGTCACAATACATTTAGAAAACATAGTTACGTTTCATGTGCAGAAGTTAAAAATTTGAAGTGTCTTTGCTTGAAAGTTATATAGATATGAAATGAATAATTAATCTAGAAGCAAGTCAATTTGATGAAGTGGCACAATCAGACCACACTGCAATTTGTGTAGAGGAATCCAACCATTGAACTCTTTTTCTAGAACATTAAATGTGTGAATTTTTAAATGGTAATAAAAATCCAACTGACAAAGAGTTTTGGTAATGTACAAAATATGAAACAAAACACTGATGCCCAGTAATTAAATACGTGGGGTGATCGGAAAGTACGTATAAAAATGTGGTCATTTCTTTATCTCTTGTTATTTCGAGATGAAATTTCATCAAATAATGCAGCAATATATATGCTATTAATCCATTGCAATAACGCATGCATAAAACGCGCACGTGCGTTGCAGCTGTCGTTATGGAAACACTGCCTAACGTCATGCGGCGCAACGTAACGTCGAAATTTTATTCTTATTTCAAAATACTTCTTAGTTCAAAGTATTGTAACACCCGTTTTGATTGTGTTTGCCCACATTTTATTTTATACTCATTAACTGCAACGTACACGGCTTATATTTGTAAAGTTACGAGGTTGTTTATCGAATGGATTTGTCTGTAGCGTCTTGCAAATACCGACTGTGTCAAATAGACAAAAATGTTAAGATTTTCGAAAAAGGTTGCATTTTCGGGAAGTCATTATCTTAAAAGTATATATTTACTGCAAGCTCGAAACATATCTATTCTTGACATTGTCTCTACTACTTATAGTTTATGCCAGTCTTTTATCATTTCGTTAAACATCGGCCAGAAAACAAGGTATTAAATTTAAGTTTACAAAATGAAATCGACGTTCTTGCATATTTTACGCCAACCTGTTGCATTCAATTTCACCATATTAGTAGATAAAGCACCAGAATGCCGTATATTTTCGAAAACTGGTCAATCAATGTTAGCAGTACCTTAATTAGGCTGTGTTTTGCGTAATTACCCAATTAAAATATGAAAAAACGCAATTAATAACGATCTGGTAGCGTAAGAAAACGCAAAAGAAATCGCCGATACGCAATACCGGAAAAATCAATTGCGTACCGTTTTTTATCGGTGTGCGCCGCACAACCGCTTACGCCATCTACATTAAACAAAAATGTCATTGGACATGCGCAAATCGATCGATTGGAAGCCATTTCTTTTCTGTTTTTTCGTTGGTTGACTGCGATTTTAGTTAATTCTCTCAACCAATCAATGTTTCCCTTTTATTTTATGCTATGCAAAAGCGAAAGTAGAAGAAAATAAGGAAAGTACACCTCGAACATCATTTTTACCAAATTGTTTTCCATTTTACCCAATTGATTGAAAATAGAGTGCCTAACAGAATTGAACTTACCCAATTAAAATTCCAGATACGCAATTGAATGAAAAAGGGGTGCGTAAATACCCTATAGGCTAAAAAATTAATTAAGGTACTGGTTAGAAAATTAGTTTCCATTAAAAAATGTCGACCAACTTTCCCAACCCCATCAAATACACTAACAAAGTCAACCCAGGGGTACAGGTGTGCCGGGTCACTTGAAGTGACGTCATTACGCTGCCTCGTGCATGAACGTCTGACGTCATTGTTTTAAAATGAGAATGGCATTTAATTACAAAAGGACCAATGTTTATTCGTACTAAATTTCATATCAATCGGTTGACGCAAACTTATTTTACAGCATTTTTATACGTACTTTCCGATCACCCCTCGTAAAAGCAGTAATTCCTTTATAAAATGGTACAACTCTTAGGCATATTTGTGTCGTATTTTTAAGGGACAATTACCAGACAAATTCTATTAAACCCCCACATTCTAATAAACGCCCATACCCCTATTTTGGATGCCAAAATTGGCCATTTTATCCATGAGTTTTTGAATTCCAGGATTCTCTAATAAACGCCCACTTTAAATGTGATAGGAAAAGTCCTATATTTAAGCCGTAAATATCTAATTTTGCTGCTTGATCACATAAAACACAAATCTATTTTCGCCTAGTAATCCACATAAATGAGCCGTCCCATGGGAAAACCAACAATCTGGCTAGGCGAAAACAAAGGCGCAGATCAGCTTCGCGGTAACCGCGAAGCTGATCAGCGCCTTTGTTTTCGCTACTCGGATAGTACAATTCCTCCTCTACTTAACTCCAAAATTTCAAGCTTCTAGCCTGCTTCTGTAGCTGTACAGGCTGGTTTGTGTCAGACCTGTTCGGATACCACATTGTTGGTTTTCCCACGAGTCGGCTCAAATGGTAATATATGGGATACCCAAACACCTACTTGGGACAAAAGTCCTGATCATGAACCATCAATAATTGAGCCACCTCGTGGGAAAACCAACAATGTGGTTTCCGAACAGGTCCGACACAAACCGAGCTGTACAAGCACAGTAAAGAGCTAGCTTGAAATTTTGGAGTTAAGTAGAAGAGGAATTGTATTGTCCGAGTAGCGAAAACAAAGGCGCTGATCAGCTTCGCAGTTACTGCGAAGCTGATCTGCGCCTTTGTTTTCGCCTATGCAGATTGTTGGTTTTCCCATGAGGCGGCTCAATTTCAGTTCCAAAACATGAGTTCTTGAATGTTGCCCTACAGTGTAGCCTCTAATATAATCTAATATAATTTTTATGGTAACTCGAAACTATAGACAGACTAAAAACTGCCAAGCTATTAAGCAGCTACCTGAATAAGGTAAGCAGGTCAGATGATTAAAGTAGAAAACCTCATGCTTTTCTATGAAAGCAGACAAAACAACACAGAGTTTTTGTTGTTGTTTTTTTTTTCGAGTGCACTTTTGTCATTCATGAACACTGTATATATCTACTAATTTTTATCTCAGTTGCTTCATTTTAATAGTACCGGCCTCGGTATCTCCGAGATCGGGAGGTACCGGGTTCCATCCCGGGCTGCGAAATACCAAAGTCGTTAACAATGGTACTAGTTGCTCCCCGCTTGGCTCTCGGATTTTCGGGGTAGGGCTAGGACCGGTCGCTACGGCGTTAGTATAATGTGACTGGGGGTGGTATCAAGTAAAAGTGTCTGGAATCTGATACCACAGTGAGGCAGCACTATAAAAGTGAGCATTGAGCTCCCTGTCACAACCAGACACCGTCGTGATATGACAGATAATGTTGAAAGCAATGTTAAACCCGAACAAACAAACAAATCATTTTAATAGCATTTCCAGTAGCTCAATACTATATGAGCCTCGCCATGAGAAAACCTGATTTTTGTCTATGCGAAAACAAAGGTGCAGATCAGCTATGCAGTAACTGCACAGCGCCTTTGTTTTTCACTACACGGAAAGTACAATTCCTCCTCTACTTATATCCAAAATTTCAAGATTCTAGAGCTTTCTTCTGTGACTGTATAGGCCGGTTTGAGTCCGACCTGGTCGGAAACCCTGAAGCCCAGTTTTCTCGCGTCGCGGCACATATATACTGTATCTGATGTATTCCTACACCAGTTATCCTTCACAATGCTTGCTTTCTCTCTACAGCTTTAAATCACTCAAGGACAACAAACCTTCTCAACCATGTCAGTCATATGAAGCAAAGTCAGAAAATGTATGCTAATCATTATCCAGTTTTCCAATAGCTGAAAATACACACAGCTTTACCATGTCTACTTGCTTTATATTTGGAGTTCAAATACTTCAGAAGGGCAGGTCTAGGCAAGGAGTAGATACATTGTACATATAATGTACAATGTGTTCAAATGTTTGCATTTCGGTGTATTTTCCAAGTTTAAAAGCTCCACAAAGTTTTATGACGATAACACACTGATCAGCTTCTGTGCGCTCTACTGTATGACATGTCTATCTTGCAAGTCTATTGCAAATTATACATTACATTAAACATGTAGACTGTATACTGTTACAGAGGAAAAGCCATGGTGTCCACAAATTACAGCACATCCAGTCTGATACAAGACTTTTCCTCTGTGCTTTGCAATAACACTTTGGGACACAGAAAAAACAGCAACATTAATGATCAAAATAATTATGCACAAAACCAACAAGTGGTGACTTAGCTGCTCCAAGAAAGTTGCCATGTTAGTTTGGCCATCTACTTTTGAAAATTTCGTGAGGCCCTCCTTGCCAATGTTATCAAATGTGCAGAAATGGTCTGCCTGTGGTAGTCCTTAACTAAATGAACATAAACTACTCATTGCTCAACTTGGTATCAGAGCTGTTGTTATGTTGCATAAATAAGAATCATGAATAGCACCAAAAAAAAAAAATGTTAAAAAGACAAAGGCTGAAAATAAAATTTTGTTTGTTTCAGTGTCCTTTACCTACCTACCTACCCACAATTTAACCCCCTACTCAAAAAATTATATTGCAGTTTCCTGCGGAAAAATATTTTTATTTTCCTGTGGCTGAAATTTATGTTAGTTTGCATAATTTTGGTTTATTAGACATTCAAATGATAGTATACATGGTTTAATTTGCCTTTCTTGGAAAATCAGTGCACTTATTTTTGTGAAATATATATTCATTTAAATTCATACTTGGCTTACATTACATGTAGTTTTTAAGCAAAATAAAAGGTGGCCCTTACTACTAAGACTAAACTGTCAAAAGTTAACTTTCTATTTTCTAGAGAAAGCAAAATATAATATAATAATTTTCCTACCTACCTACCCAAGACTAAAATGCTGGGTAGGTAAAGGACAAACAAATAATTTTTTAATTCAGGCCAAATGGTTAATTTGGAAGAGGTCATGCACAAAAATGGCCATTCCTTTGGTAAAGTGTGTCACTTAAAGTGTAAGGCCAACCTTAGAAATATTTTTGTTTTCACCTTACCCGACCTTGTTTCTCAGGTGTGGGTCGGTCGGTCGGAATATTATTTTATTTTTATTTTCTCAGGTTTTATATAGATTGAAATTTGTTTTTAGTTGTTCTAATATAGCTAACACTTGATTGCAGAAATAATACTTACCTAGAGGCTAGAAGGCTATCAATGAAAGCATTATCAGACAATGTATCCTTCTAAAACATGAAATTTTTGCCTCTCTGCAATTAACAATAATAATAAAAAAAAAAATCAAGTATGAAAAATTGCAATAAATCTTTTTGGGTAGGGGCAATTTTTTAGGGTTGGTCGGGTAAGGGGAAACAAATACATGTATAATTTTAATTTTGGCCCAAGGAGCAATTCTGAAAGGGGAAATTGTTTCTCTTATATATATGCAAGCTTTTCTCAGTGTTATAAATAAGACCCAGGAACCAACTTGTCTGGAGGACAATCTGAAATTAATCTGAACTTGCCCCTCAAGTTCTGAACTTACCCCCTTGAAAATGTATTATAATTTTTATCATATGAATATCATTACTGCTTAACTTAAAAGGTATGATTCAATTTTCGTTGTTGTGAATTTGTACTTTAGCTCCACAAAGAATTATCAGGTCAAAAACTTGTTGGAGAATTCCAAGTTGTCTTGGGGGCAACCTTCCAGTAAGGTGAGGTTGCCCCCAAGAAATTTAACTTGTATGTGTACTTCACAACTATGCACTCCACTTTCCATTACAGGCATAATTTCTGATCTTCTCTTAAAAAAGAGTCAGAGCAACCATAGGTCATTTCCACAAAAATATACATTTATATATACATGTACTAACCCAAACTCCCAATGCAACATAAAAACGGATGATTTTGATGGAAATAAGTTTTCCTGGCAAACAATACTGACAACACTTATAATGGCCAACAAACATTTTTAAAGCCATTAAACTTGTTCTACAGAAAAGGGATCATTTAGCTGTGTTCTGATTGGTCAAATTGTATTTTCCCCTTTTCTGGGTATTCTTCATGCTTGAATGACCGTGGCCTTGTATTTTACCATTCTGTGGCGAGTGTCCATTGAATCCATTCTGGTAAAAGTTGCTGCATGAGGAAATAATGCTCCAATTTCCCACAGGATAAATCTGAACTCAAACACATTGGCACTTTTGTGTTTCGCTCATGAGAGCCTATTCATTCATTTGCAAATTTAAAATGCAAGGAAATCCCTAGAATGGGTTCCATTCATTTTAAAGTCTGAAACTGTAAATTTGTACAAATTTCAACCTCAAAACTTTGTGAAGCAGTAAATGTAGAGTATATAGCGCAGTAAACCAACCTTACTGGATGAGCATGCTTTTTCACAGATGGGATTAAGACCATTTAACTGTGGCTTGGTTCCGCTATCTTTAGCACATTTCCTTAAATTGAAATGATTTACGTGTTAAAACTTATTCCACAAATGTTGTTGTGATCAAATTTTCACCTACCATCAATCAATTGCATATCATATGTTAACTGATAAACTGATCAGCGATCCTCAAAATTTAAATCAATTTAACATGCAAAAAATATCACATTTATGCTCAAATACATTTGGATGTTTCATAAACATCAAATGTTTGAAGTTCTCTTCAAAGTTGCTTTTTCAAGTGTACATATTAAAGTCACATGCAGAATAACAGAAAATGCATTTCATTTCTTGCACACTGACTCTGCTATATTGATTGATTCGTGATGCCTTATACAGTGCTCCAGATAGCGTCCGTACAGCCATAATTACGGACTTCATTTTTGCAAATACGGCAGAAATTGAAATTTTGTCAGTACCGAATACGGGAACGAAATGACCGATACTGTTCGGTTTCGTTTGTTGACCGTAACCTTAGAACGGATTTTGCACCAATAGTCCTTTTGACTGGTTTAACAAACTTTACTTTTATACACTGTTCTTGTGGACGCATAGGGAAAATATTTGTAGACCAGTCTGGAATCGAAAATGAAAGTAGAAACTGCGCAATATGTCTAAACAATTATTCATCCTGAAGTTTTGTAAGCCAGAAATTGAAAATGGGCCGAAACAGACAGCAGTAGCTTTCATCAACAGTATCATTGAGCTATTGGTCAAGAAACATAATAGCTGTCGCAGGACAGCGTAGCTCGCCTGACCTGTGCTTTGCCACTATTAAAATCTATAACCAAAGACACTGACCTCAATCTCACTCAGGTGACTTTCAGCTTTCAGTGCTCTGCTATAAGCCCCACCCCAGGGAGCAAACTGGAGGTCAAAACTGCTCTTTGTCCCACCCTTCGCAACAGAAAATCTTCCTGGGGTAAGGATACTCATGCCAAAACCCCGTCATTTCCCCTGCACTGAGGGAACACTCTAAAAGTAATTGCCATGCAGGCATGCACTTTAGCCCAGCTATCCCCCACCTGACCCTTCCCCGTAGTTAGAGGGGCAGTGGTTACAAATGACTGGTGCATAATTTGTAACCATGTGTTCCCAAACTCGTACATCTAATACCTCCGACTCCAGGAAATGAGCATTAAAATTGGTAAAATGTCTTCTAAAGGTACTTTTTTTTAACAAAAATTCAAAATCTCCCTGAAATGCATCAGGAACTTTCATACACATTCTATAATCCTTTTTTTTTTTAATATATCTAACTGAAATGGAAGAAAAATCTCCCTGATTCCTATTTCAAACTCATCAAATGCGTGCAAACTATGGGGCCAAGTCAAAATAATGATTTGGACAGAGAAAAAATTGTGGTTTTGATTGTATCAGTTCCTGGTCATATTAAATACTTTATTTCACCAAACTACATCATTTTTCTACACTGTTCAAAATAAAAAGTTGCAACTAAGAGACTTGTTCATTGATATAATGCATCTTCACACAAATATAGCTCAATCTGACAGTGACAGCATTGTTTATTTACCTATGACCAAACCTGTATACAATTGGTTCTAAAAATAGATCACCAATGTCCTCCAGTAATCGCTCCGCGAGAAAGCCAGATTATTTCTCTCCCTCTTACAAAGCAGAAGAATATACATTGTCAGTTTATCATTGTATTTCACTCTCAAAACATTGAAAATTTTAGTTCCATCGTTTAAGCTGACAATATGCAACAATTATGAACAGAATGAAAGAACTGAAATTCCGGAAGGCCAGAGCTTTGATCTGGAGCAACGGGGCCTCGCGACTGTCAATAGCGAAAACAACAGCCGATAAATCTCTTCCTAGTCCAGTCTATCAAATAAAATACATTCCAGATTGTTCTTCAGTTCATTCTCAATTCATGCAGGCAGAAATTTATGTTCAAAACCCCTGATCATCCTGTCAAAATAGCAGAATATAAGTTACCTTGCTTTCAGAGCTCGTTTGTGTCGCCATTGAGGTCTGTGTGACGCATGCGCAGTTGTGCGTGGTTCCGTGGACTGCTCTTCGCGCCAGCCAAGGCATGCTTCAAGTGTCAGCAATAATTACGATTGATGCATTTTTGCTGACTTTGCAATAAAATGCATTGGAGTTGACACGAGTAAAAATATAGGAGAAGAAAACAAAAGTCATTTGAGTATTTCAGATGAAGAAAGTACCCGCAATAAATTTTATAGGTGCCAGAAAAATAAATAGGAAGTTAGAAGTGTGTCACAGATAAGTGGTACTATCTTGGCTGTTACATGCATCTCATTTACCCATACGAATACCTTGCACATTTCTAATGCTCAGTTTTGATATTAACATGTATTCATTTTGTTTAAAAAAATCAGAAGATAGAATATGAAAGAAACAAAAAGTCATAATCAATGCGCGTCACGAAAAAGCCTCATTGTAAAATGATTAAAATGACTTTTAACACGTCAGCTGTGAAGTCGGACCTGCAAACGTTAAATAGTTTTTTGTTAGGATGTCTGTCTATCTCATTCTGTATAATATAACTATTCTGCACCATAAACTTCTGAGTATCCTGCAAGTTGAAAGACGGATTTTCTTGAGCACTATGAGCTAGACTTTTAAAAGCTACGCATGCACTTTAACACATATTTCGAACGTGGAATTCAGAGTGTTTTAAGATATGCTTCTGCGATCGACGGCTTAAGTTTGCACAGTCTAGTTATTAAATGCGTTATTGTGATCAGGCATAAAATTTCAAGTTACATACATGTATCAATTCATTATTTTACGATGCACCAACAATTAAGGATCAACAAGACAGACTCGCCTCATGTCAGAGAGAGAGAGAGAGAGAGAGAGAGAGAGAGAGAGAGAGAGAGAGTAATTCTTCCGAAACGCTCACTCTGACTATAGGTTGGTCATTATTGCTAGTTTCACCATGCTGTGGCTCAACAGACAAGGAAGATATGCGAAAACATACTACGTAGTAATTTCGTAGGTATACGAAACAGAACATTATCGGAAAACTGTGCAAGTCATTACATGGCAAATTGAACCTTAAATATTTTTGTAAAACTCAACAGTGGCTGGACATAGGACAGTGAATTAGGGCCTGATATTTGGGCGGCCGCCATATCTGATCTGACCATTTGATGATTGAATAAACTACAGTAAGTCGCCCGTGTTTGTCGCCTTGAATAAAAATAAAACTAAGATCCTGTAAGAGCAGTGAACATATTAATGAGAAAGGTGATGGGCCATACCCTGGTTTTGGCTACTTAAGCCTCTTCAGTGACCCTAGTATAAATTTGGCAACACGGAGCCAAAGAAAATTACTGTGTGACGGGATAACCTCCCTTGGAAATATGCAAATTTCAAACTCGAGACTTTGTGAATTGAGTAAGTGTTGGGTATATAGCGCAGTAAACCACCCTTGGTGGATGAGCATGCTTTTCCACCGACGGGGTTTGCTGTGGCTAGGCTCGGCTGCACGTTACATTTGGTGGCAGCGGTGGGATGATGACAACTGCCAGAACGGAGTTGCCTAACCCATGTAGTCCCCAGGCCAAGACTCGGGACGAGTCTTCTCGGAGGGGGAAGTAATGTGACGGGATAGCCTCCCTTGGAAATATGCAAATTTCAAACTCGAGACTTTGTGAATTGAGTAAGTGTTGGGTATATACCGCAGTAAACCACCCTTGGTGGATGAGCATGCTTTTCCACCGACGTGGTTTGCTGTGGCTCGGCTCGGCTGATCGTTACAACTGTAATTTTGCAACTTTCAACAGGGTAGTCAATACAAGGACTAGTAGAATCCTAATGGGGCAAAAATGGTTAGAACATGAATCTAAACCGATAATAGTTTCCCTCGCTGATCTCAAAGGACCAAAAGGAAAATATATTCTGCACTATGGATCACTATGGATGATTTACGAGGGAGACTTTTTAGGACCGCCACACGGCACAACACCGGCTGCAGTAATAGCAAATAAAAATAAAACTGAGATCCTTTAAGAGCAGTGAGCATATTGATGAGAAAGGGGATTTTTTTACTATAGACTTTATTCATTCTTTTAGGATGCCATATAGTTGCCATGCCACATTCCACTTGAAACCTTTCATAATACTTAACCCATGCAAATTTCGTCTTTAATTCAATGTGATTGGTTATTGGCAAAGGTTATTTTGAAGGGCCAGTGAGTGCCATAATCAAAATGATAATAATAACGCGACCGACCAATGGCACTGTTACCCGTCTACCTTTCTTATCTGCATTTGCATCTACCAAACCATGTCGCTCTGTTAATCGGTTGACTCGGAAAAAAGAGCTGCCTTTCCAATTTTGTACTCACAATCTATGTTTAGAGCAAAATATTAAAAATAACATTTTTTATACTGAAACTTCTTAATTTTTACAACTTAGGAAAAATCTGTATATTACATGGGCATGTTTTCGTAATGAGTATTAGCTTTTTGATCATGTTGACATCAACAATATCTCAGCAAAAGCAACACGACCTACCATTAGGATTGATTGCATTCATATCTGTTAGTAAACCTATCTTAAATTTTCAATTACATGTACCAAACTACGACGCTCTGTAAACTCTGTCCGAAAAGAGCTTCCATGCCGTCCTTATTCTGCGTGTATACAATTTGGTTTTATTTGCAGCTTTTTGATCTCGCTTTTATCAGCTCCTGATAACTTATTTATAAATAAAACTCAGCAAAGCCTTCTTTCTGTCCGTATTTGGCTCACGGTTGTCTTTATCTTGACACAGCCTGAATACTTATTATACACAAAGCCAAATGACCTTGGCGCATTGCTAGGCGTAAAGACATTTAGTGCGCTCTGCATTGATTGGATGAAAATTTACTTGGCTGTTCTGACAGTGCTGCTTACTCATACAGAGCGGGCGCGCTTTCACGTATTCTAAATACTTGTCCGGTATGAAAATATATATTTTGATCTAATGAAACATCAGCCAAATGAGGCAGCAAAATGAGGAAATATAGTTTAGTCTTCGTCAAATTGGTACGAGCTAACTGTGTATATTCTACATTTATTTCTTCTTCATCACTGAAGCTGGTGTTGTGGCTTTCGTGAAAAAAGTCTCCCTATACAGCATCCAAAGTACTGGTGATATACTTTGATATAGGTATAAATAGCCGAGGGATACCAAATCAGAATGTATGTTTAGTACCATTTTCAGCACAGTTTTTGGCTTATTGGATTATTATTATTATTATTATTATTATTATTATTATTATTATTATTATTATTATTGCTTCTGACTTGAAAGTCTTAGATTGAGACTCACCTGATTAATTACCGTCAAGTTGCGCCATTTGACACATACTGTTTCTTTTAAAAATAATAAATACTGTTTTCACTGCTTCCAAGGTATTTATATAAAATCTAAAATACTCTTACTCATTCATGTCAAATTTATATCTTATCCTAGTTGTTTTAAGTTGTTAGATTGTTTGCCTTGTTTCCTATTAGAATATATCCACTAGGGCCCAAAGTACGGGGGATGATCCAAAATAACGTAGACTTTTGCTGTAGCTTCTATACAGCTCAATAAAATGCTTATAAAATAACATGATCATAAATCGGAATATGTCTACAATATCATGGCAAAATATCAGGCAGAAATAACGACCCGTTAAAAATCAACAGTTTTTATTCATTTTGAAGTAAACACCCTCTCAGCGCTCGCGGTCGCTCATGGTTCAACATGTACCTTAGTTAAAGGGTTTTTACTTATTGTGTTTGGTACTTCGCAAATTTTCCGTCAAAACTCGAAACAAATTCTTACTTTAAATTGCTTCAAAATCACCTCATCATCAGCCGTTTGCATGCAGTTGGGCGCATTACGCATTTACGTCAACAGTGCACGACGATGACGCGCTTTATTTTTGTTTCTTTTTCCATCTTTGTTATGCTATTTTATCGTCCGAATCACGACGAGAATATTTTTAAACAACTGATTTATTCATTGAATGTTCCCGTTTTGTCTGTATATTTAGTTGTTTTCGGTCTTTGTGTTGGCGTTTTCAAAAATCGCGGCAAGTTTAGTAATCGCATAGATTTAAGCTGTGTCTGGGGACGACGTTTTTAACGTTAAAATCACTGAATGAGCGCAAAATTGATACTAGAATTTCTAAAACGCATGACTCAAATTTGTTGAAACTTATGCACAGCATTATCTAAACACCAAGCTTTTACTGGACTAAGTTTGGCGAGATTCGCTTTACTATTTTACATTTTATCGAGACATGTATGACACAGGGCACGACCAAAAACTATGCGTCACCATGGTGTTTTAAAATGGCGTGGCGTGTTTGCGATTCTTACGAAATGTGTAATACGTTTTGTAAATTGTGATTTTGAGATAATGAATTCACAGCACAAAATGTTCAAAAAATTAAACATCAAAGTGTCCGCCGTAAGAAAAATCATTTTTGGCCTAAACATCCGCCGTAGTTAGCATCATTTTTCAAAAACACATCTTGTACGTAGGTAGTATCCAGGCAATGAACTCGGGAGCTATACTTGCTGCATTATGGAGAATATGTATATAGGGGTTATACACGTTTCACCGTATAATTTGCATACACATGCAGATTAATTTAAAAAATCAAATATTTTTATCCAAATTGATACTAAAGCTGTCAATTCACAAAAAAATAAATAAATAAATAAATAAATAAATAAATAAATAAATAAACATCAAAGTGTCCGCCGTAAGAAAAATCATCTTTGGCCTAAACATCCGCCGTAGTTAGCATCATTTTTCAAAAACACATCTTGTACGTAGGTAGTATCCAGGCAATGAACTCATTGACGTACGTTGCTTTCCAAGCGATCCAACCTAGGAGTGTTAACACCATATTGTACAAAAGTCGGCTCGAATACATGAGTGTTGTTTGGTGGTATAAAACACGGAATGATTCCGGTTTATATTGAAACTTTGATAATGACAAACGGTGATGAAGGATATGAGCAATTAGCAAACATAACCAATTTCCGTGTATCCGATGGCATATTTCTTCAATGGAATTTATAATTTCTGTTTCAAGGTAAGGTTTTTTAACAAAATACTTATGGCAAAAACTGAAGGTATCCTCACTTTGTTTTCCCACAAAGGCACGGCCCAGACATCCTAACATTAATGCCTGTAAAATTGAATGAATGGTCAACTTACCGTTCTCCATTTCCCCCTACCTTCGTGAAATGTTGCATCAATCTGTGCCGTAACAAATTTCGTTGCAGCAACGGTATACAGGGTGAGGTGGGAAAAACTTAATTAATAATCAGGTACTTATACTAAGAAAACATATCGTAAGCTGAGTGAGCAGCTATTTTTCCAATAGGTGGCCACTCAGGTACCCAAACTTAACTAAAATATAAAACGTACATAGGTGGTAACAGCACAAAAATTCAACACCAAGACATAAAACAATAAGAACCACCTCAGAAGTATCGCCTTTGAACGATCAGTAATATAAAATTACTGGCGGGCTTAAACTAGTTTTACAGGTCTAACCTCACCCTCAGTTCTAAAAGAAAAATCAGTCCATCATATAAGTTTCTCTATAAATTCATAAACCAAGACACCATAAAATTCTGGTTCCGAAAGCCCATCGCGTAAAATCGCCTTTAACCCAACCTTAAATTTGGAAATAGATTCATAGTGTCTACGATAAAATTTAGAAAATGTTTTTCGAAGTTTATGATAGCGATAGCCCTGTTTGAGAACTTTTGGCGTTAAACATTTATTTCGAGCGTTGAAGTCCGTAACATGATTGCATGCTCTAGCAAACCTAATATGTGAAGAACGTCACCATCCAAAAACGGAAAACCTTTACGATATCAAAATCAATGTCATCTCGCTTATCATAAATTTTAGAAGAAACAAATCCATTTGCAATAGTATAAAGGGGGCTTCGGTATAGATCTGTGGTAATGGCTTTGCTCAACTGTACTTTGATTGACCAGTTGTCAATCGAGGTACCTGGAAATCGAATTAAAAGCCTCGATAACATCAGCTTGATTTTCATGGTTAAGAGAACCCATGAAAACTCTTTTGTCGCTATTATAACAAAATAAATACGTTTATTTTATGGTCTATAAGTAACACTGATCAGCAGATTGTGTCGCATGGACAATTTATTATGTCGTTTTCGCTTCTAAAATGTATGTTCAGCTTATAGTGCTATACTAGATGAGCATATTAATGAGAATACGAATGGGCCATACCGCGGTTTCAGCTACTTAAGTATTCTTGGTCAAGCTTGTGCGTGGACAATTCTTTTCTAACAGTCGTAGACTACCGTACAAACGTTTTGGTTATGCCATTTCTTTGCCACCAGTCTGCTGACACAGCACTGCATCTAGACGTAGATGACTTAAGGTTGCTTCGAAGCTGCATTACGAAAACTTGTCCATGTAAAAACAGAGATTTTTTTTTCGGTTGTTAAAAATGAAAATTTCGTCAGAATAATCTTGATATTTTTCTTATTTTTTGCTCATAACATAGATAGTGAATACACGTTAGAACCGCCTCGGCGAGGCGGTTCTAACGAGTACCCACAATCTATGTTTTGGAGCAAAAATAAGAAAAATAGGTATACCCCTGCATACCCCAGTTTTGCTATATATAAAAGTGGGGTTCAAGGGGGTATACATTTCACGGACATGTTTTCCTGATGGGTTTGCTCTCCGTGCCCCATTTAAAAGGAGTTTCTACAACAGCGTTCTTTTTTTTTTCTTTCCCATTTCGTCAACTAGAAGATCCGTAAAAGATCTCGCGAACGCAGCTTAATAGTCTATTCCGAAGTTTGTCTACGTGCTTTGAAGGACATGCCGCTTATTTTATCGTTAAAAACGATATGTTCAAGGTAAAGAACTCTTTCACAAACCAGTCGCGCTTTGCCATCTTTAGCTTCGGATCATGCTCTTCCAACATGTTTGAACACGGCCTCGAGTGTTTCAATGTGTTCTTCAAACGTCGAGGAGAAGGACATTGCATTATATAAAGGTATTAATAAGAAATGGGCATTAGAAACAAAGTCCCACCCTAAAACCGAGGTGGAAAAAACAAACTTACGATCAGGTACTATAAATATAACACATAGTAAGCAGAGTAAACAGCTATATCCCTGAAGGTGGTCACTCTTTTACCCGAACTTTAGTAAATGTATGAATACGAACTTATGGCATCAACATCGCAAACATTCGACGCCAAAACATAACTCAAATAATACTACAGGAGTACCGCATTGCAACTGTCGGTAATAAAAACAGAGGACCAATAGTCCTGTAAACGCCCACCTTATCTGGACAGTTTTACTTGTGGGATAGCTAATGACCCCTGCCCTGAGGTGCGGCCTGTATGGACCCCCACAGGTGGCAGGATTTATAAAGAGGATTAACGTACACACAAAATAAATATAAAATATCTGGGACGCATGGTTTCTGAGGAGATTTGTATGGGTTTCCCGTTGTAAGTATATCTGAGCTAAACCCCATGTGGCGTCAGTGGCAGGATTTATGTAAAGCACCACATAACATTGCTACATGCTAAATATACATTACGGGTCAGCTAAGATCAGATGACAATTTTAAATTTACCAAGTGTTATGCGGTTGGGTAATGAAAATGTCAACACTAATATACTTAAGTTGACTTGCAGGATGTCAAGATCAATTAATTCTAACTGGCCTAAAAAAATCATGTTGATTTTACAAGCCATTTTTTCACAGTATAATTTTATATAGCCAAAAATACCCCCAAAACAGGTGTTATACTGTCTCACTTGAAAATTGCTTCTTTTTATGGGTATGAGGGATTGAAACTGACACTTTATGCGCATATAAAATATTTTGTGGCTAGTAAACGATCATATCCCGTTTATTCTGCCGTTTATTTGAATGGGCTACGACTATTTGTTTTTGAGTTATGCCATGATTACTAAATCTGATGACGTGTGCCAAACTGAGACATTTTAAAGTGAGAACGGATAGACATGCCTGATAAGTCAGACTGTTACATCCAATTCTACTTTCAATGGGTTATAAACAATATTTGGACATACCTTATCAGTAAAAATAACCAGTAGTGTGGCTTACTTTTATCGCTGGATATAAATTTATATCCCAAAGTACTGAGGACAATGTAACGAAAAAGTGTCCTGTCCGTAACCCATACATTACATCTATGACGTCTTATACTTCTGGAAGTTGAAAACCACATTGGGGGATGCAGTCTTCAGAACTGATAATTGTCATGAGAAAAATATTATACCAACGCCAATGACAATGTAGAATTATGGAATTTTTATTTCGGTCAAAAATGTCCTGTCCGTAGAAAAAAAATCGACAACAAAAAGTGTAAAATTTCTTAAACCAATAAACCCAAAGCCATCAAATTTCACATGAAGCATACTTTTATCAGGACAAAACTTTTATTAGAATATAGGATGGAACGGATTAAAACTCTTGTTACCATGGCAACGGATAGGTCCCATAGGGTTATAATGGCGAAAACAAAGTTTTCTTATTTTCTAGCTAGCTATTAATCTTATTCTGTCCAAACTTATTTGTAACCAGGGTATACACATCAGCTTTAATTATATTATGTTTCGGCCAAATCCGATTCCTAAATAAAAAGTTAGCTCCCCTTTCTTAAATTTTCATGATTTTTGAAGATGAAATAATGTTTTGGATATAACGGAATTCTGTGGCATAGAAAGATAAAAAGGTATATATTTTCCGAAACTGTATGACCAACAGATTTTGGAAAGAGTGGAACAAAGTCGAGGGTACAACTTTGACAAAAAACCTCCGAAAACAGGTGAGACAAAAATTTGCCTCTGATCGTAGCTGAGACGTTTAGCTTTGGGTCTCGCAGTTTGAGAGAAGAAGTTTTTTCATATGCTTCCTCTTAGAAGCCTATGGCAGATAATGACACCCCTTGGGCGTAACCCGTATGGACACCAGGGGCACGATTAGCATTTTTTTTTATGGTGACTTAATTTACAAATTTAAGAAACTTATAGGAAGTAATGATTTTTCTTTTCAGTTCAGAAAAATCATAACACGTTACAGACGTATAGGTTATAATTTTAATGTTACGCGACAGTCTCCATGCTTAGTTTTTAACCCAATCATGGTTGATAATTTAATTGCACGCCGGTGGGTCGGGCGTCAGACTCTATGATGGCCCCGACTTAAAGCTATTCATTTTAGTTGGTTGGGACCGGAGCTTCTTGTCTGTTGCTTGGCCCACCGGGGTCCAACTGGTGTTTTTCTTTTTCTCCGGAGTTAGTAAGTTATTCGGCGCCCAGGTATCTCCATCGTCGGGCAGCTTACTCAATCTGTGAGTCCTGGATTTTGATTCGTCAGGATGTTCATCGTGATTTATTTGTTTGTTCTTGATGATTCATTGACTAGTTAGAGATTCACCACGAGAACCGAAGAACTAACTAAATGTTTATGAACCACTGCAGAAGCTGAGGGTGAGGTTATGGCCATGTAAAACCGGTTTAAGCACCCCAGTTATTTATAACTGACCGTTCCAAGGCGGGACTGCTGTTGTGGTTCATATTTATACAAGTTATTCCAATAATGAGTTTTGTTGTATGACTTTGTGGCCACCCGAATATCATTTGGCTGTCCACTCAGCCCTCTGCATTTTATTTGTTGAGTCCAAGCTAGCACTGTGACCACCTTGCCTTCAATAGCTGCTCACCCTGTTTTCCGTTATACATGTTATACGTTGGTATAGTGCGGTACATGAATCCTGTACGAGGCTTAAATCGAACGAAAAATGCACCTTTGTAGGGAAAGGTTGAAATTAGTCTCAAATTAAAGCTTATCATCTTTTCTTTCATTTGCCGGTTGTCGTAGTGTCCGAAAAGTGTAGCGTCATATTGTAAAATGGGGAGATAACTCTGTACTAAAATGTTATAAAATGCAATATTCTAAAGGGTGCATAATGCTAAATCGTCCATATCTCCACTGTTGGTTATCTTAGATGACTAAACTTGGTCTCATTCTAAAGCGTAGACACCCCCCTTTTATCTACAGATAAGTTATGCAAATTATCTAATTTGCATATTCATGATTATTGATAAAATCGTTGAAATGTCATAAAAAAGCATGTTTCAAAATCATTTAAAATAAATTTATAAATCAATTAAGATCAAAATCATCATTGTGGCGAATTTTTATTGCACTGGTAGATATAATATAATTTGACAGCTTCTATCATGTCATGTACCTGTAGGAAAATCGTCTCATTTGCATATGCATGATTGAATTTTATTGGTATCCGAGATAAATCATACAAAAATTGAAGGACTATACCTATAAAACACATGTACCTGGGTTGTTGTTAGACATAGGGTTTTGAGAGTAACTTTCCAAAGAATGCTCAGACAATGAACTTTTGCACAATAGTCCGGTATACAATCATGAGATTTTAGTTTCATGAATATTAATGAAAACATCAAAATGCAGAAAAAGGCGGAAAAAACTAAACAGTATACTTACAAAAATGACTTGCATCTCGGCTAGAAATAGCAACAGAGTGCTAAAAAAGTATGTCATATTAAAGATTATCGCCCCTCCTTTCTGTTATTCCTTATTGCCGTGTCCGGAATGTGTACCGTCATATCGTTAATTGGGGGAGATAACACTATACCATAACACTTAGAAATACGATATTTTGTATGTATTTTTTTGTTTTGAGTGTAAAATATTAAATTAATATTATTGCCACTGCTGGTAATCCCAGACCACTAACTTGGTCTCAGTTTAGAGCTTAAATATAGTTATAAACAGGGCTATCGGTATCATAAACTTCGAAAAACATTTTCTAAATTTTATTGTAGACACTATGAATTGATTTCCAAATATAATGTTGGGTTAAAGACGCTTTTAAGTGAGGGCCTTTCGGAACCTGAATTTTATGGTGACTTGGTTTACAAATTTAAGAAACTTAAAGGAATTAATGATTTTTCTTTTCAGTTCAGAAAAATCATAACACGTTACAGACGTATAGGTTATAACTTGAATGTTATGCGACAGTCTGCATGCTTAGTTTTTAACCCAATCATGGTTGATAGCTATGCTGCCTTCTTTAATTGCACGCCGGTGGGTCGGGCGTCAGACTCTATGATGGCCCCGACATAAAGCTATTCATTTTAGTTGGTTGGGGCCGGAGCTTCTTGTCTGTTGCTTGGCCCACCGGGGTCCAACTGGTGTTTTTCTTTTGCTCCGGAGTTAGTAGGTTATTCGGCGCCCAGGGATCTCCATCGTCGGGCAGCTTACTCAGTCTGTGAGTCCTGGTTTTTGATTCATCAGGATGTTTATCATGATTTATTTGTTTGTTCTTGATGATTCATTGACTAGTTAGAGATTCACCACGAAGACCGAATAACTAACTAAATGTTATGAACCACTGCAGAAGCTGAGGGTGAGGTTATGGCCATGTAAAACCGGTTTAAGCCCGCCAGTAACTTTGTGTTACTGATCGTTCCAAGTCGATACTTCTGTGGTGGTTCTTTTTGTTTTATGTTTTGGTGTATAAAACTTTTTTGTGCTGTTGGCGCCTTCTGTATGTTTTCATATTTTTAGTTAAGTTAAGGTAACTGAGTGGCCACCTATTGGGAAAATAGCTGCTCATTCGGCTTACGATATGTTTCATGGTATAAGTACCTGATTGTTAGTTTGGTTTTTTCCCACCTCGGTTTTTGGAGTGGGAATCTTTTTCTGATTGTGCCTTTTCCTGATCTTTGCCTACTTGTACCTTTTTCCATCTGGTTAAGTCAACTAATCTAATGCATATTCATGAAACATCAATAAAATATCAATAATGAAAGAAAAGCATTCAAACCCCAAATATATCAGACCCAAACCATTATTGTGGCACATTGCTGTTGTACTAGTGATACCATTCGACACATTTGCTAATAACATGGTCCTGTATAAAATAATCTTATTTACATATCCATTAATATTTATCAAAACATCACTGATCAGGGAAAGTAATGGAAAATCTGTCACTAAAGAGATTGGGGTGGTATATAGATTTACGATCTACCTTATAGCTGTAGATCGATTCCTCATATATATCAAATTGTTCAGAGGGACCACCAAAATGCAAAAAAAAAAATATTGCACTGGCAGCGAAACGTTGGTATGACATAAATTTACAAGTTTCCATAGTTTCTACCAATAATATGGTTCTACGGTGTGAACCTACTGAATTGCTATTGCTCCATTAACAATTGACACAATTACTTAGATTGGTATTATATTAATACTTGGACCTGACACTTTTACCTGGGCTGTACACAAATATACAACACTGAAGATAGTATCAAATACATGCTGTGATAATATATAAGCCTTACCTGATTTTCAATTTCATGAATATTAATGAAAAATAGAAATTGGTGAGAATAGACTTGAAAATTAAATGGGTATACCTAGAAGATGACTTGTATCTCAGCAACCAAAGGTTCTGATGTACTGAAATTGGTGTAAAAATATTACTTAGACAATATGATACACCCTGCACAATGTCATTTGACTGTATTCGTTTTATGACTATGAATAAACTCTTAAGAAAATGGACAAATATCGCAGAAAAAAAGGCGGTAAACCTATAAAACCACACGTATCTTACATGTAGCTAGTAATAACCCTGGAGAATAAGACTTTTATAAGATAATAGCTACGACTATGCACTATACACATTTAATCTTATTGTTGATCATATGAATGTTTGCTTCATGCATTTTCATGAAAACCACAAAGTATGTAAATAAATCGAGGAAAATTAAAGGGGTATACCAACAAAATCACCTGTTTATCAGTTGTAAACATCCACAAATTATTCAAAATTGCATCAAATAATTTCTACGACTACTAGTCTTTGTTATATGGCCAGATTTACAATATCAATTAGTTAAAGCAAATGAACAAATTATTTTGTTTGAGCACAACTCTATTTTTTCTGTTATGTTTACATTCTTTGAAGTTTTACGTAACACTCACTAAACGCTATCTAAAGTGGTTAATATATCATACTGCAAGGCAATAGTGCATCGCTTTAGAAAGTCTTTGGTACCATTTACAACACTCTAAGGGTTTTGCTAGTTGAGATATAAGGGATTTCGTTGGTATAGTCCCTTTATTTCTGGTGATGTTTACTTAAATTTCTAATGTTCCAATTAATATTCGAACAACAAAGAGTCAGATGATTTATATATCTTATAGCATGGATATAGAACATTGATCTAGCAATCAATTCGTACCATTTTCAAACGCTATGGCATTGGGTAGCTGAGATATTTGTGATTTTGTTGGTAAACGCCCTTCATTTTTCTGCGTTTTTTCTCTGATATCTATTTAGTTTTCGTTAATGTTCGAACATAAAGAAAGTCAAATTGCTTACATATCTTATTACATGATTATTGCACATTGTCCTAGCAAGTACTTGGTGCCATTTTCAACACACTATAGCGTTTGGTAGCTGACATATAAGCGATTTGGTTGGTACACCCCCTTCATTTTTCTGTGATTTTTCTCTAATATCTATATTTCTTATTCAAATAAGAGCTGTCACAGGACAGCGTAGCTCGCCTGACTTGTGCTTTGCCACTAAATTTATCAAAATCTATGACACATGACCTTGACCTCAAGGTCGCTCAGGTGGGTCGTAAAAGCATAAAATTTCAGACCAATATCTACAAACATGCAAAGTATCAACTTGATCCATCAACATGTTCAAGAGATAAAGACTTCTAACAACTTTAACGAAAAATTTGAACAAAATATTTCTAAATCTGTGACCTTGACCTCACGGTCACCCAGGGTGGGTCATGATGGTACTCCATAAAACTTCAGACCAATATCTTCAAACGTGCAAAGTATCAACTTGATCCATCAACATGTTCAAGAGATATAGACTTCTTAAATCTTTAATGCAAAACTCTAACATAAAATTTCTAAGTCCGTGACCTTGACCTCAAGGTCACCCAGGGTAGACCACGATGGTACTGCATAAAACTTCAGACCAATATCTACCAACATGCAAAGTATCAACTTGATCCGTCAACATGTTCAAGAGATATAGACTTCTAAAAACTTTAATGAAAAACTTTAACATAAAATTACATTTCTAAGTCTGTGACCTTGACCTCAAGGTCACCCAGGATGGGTCATGATGGTAGTGCATAAAACTTCAGACCAATATCTACCAATATGCAAAGTATCAACTTGATACATCTACATGTTCAAGAGATATAGACTTCTAAAATCTTTAACCGAAAGTGTGACGCGGACGTACACTAAAAGTAAACGTAAACGTACACGGGGACGACCGAGGTGACAACAATAGCTTTGTGCACTTCGTGCAGGCGTGCTAATAAAAACAACACGAATTTCAGCTGATCAACATATCTTATTACATGGTTATAGCAACATGTCATAGCAATCATTTGGTACCATTCACAAAAATCTAAAGTTTTTACTAGCTGAGATATAAGCGATTTTGTTGATATACACTTCATTTTTCAGTGAATTTTCAAAATACATTCATGAGTTACTGTTTTATTAACAATTGAACAATACTTTAGTCAGCCGATATATATTTCTTAGTATTTGGTTCAGTGTCCTAGCAAAAAATTTATTCCAATTTCAGCTCTCTGGGTATATCAGCAGCCCAGATGGGTGTGGTAATATAGGTATACCCCCTTCATTTTTCTGCATTTTTCTTCAATTTCTATAGATTTAATTAAAAACAAAAATTAAATGACTAAGATATTGTTGAATTGAGTGATATAATTTTGCTATAGCAATCGTTTGATACCAATTTCAGCACTTTAGGACGTTAGGTTGCTGAGAAACAAGTCATTTTATAGATATTCCCGTTTATTTTATTTTTTTTTTATTTTTATCTCCAATTTCAAGTTTTCATTAATATTCATGAAAAAGAAAATCAGATGAGTCTTATATCAGACATGAGGGTGATCTATCATTGTCATAGCATTCATTTGATACACTTTTAAGTGTTCTGTGTTTATAAACAGCTCAGATTCGAGTGATTTTGTAACTATTCCCCCCATATTGTGCCGATTTTCTTATGCTTTATTAATTTCATGAATATGCAAAATCAATTATTTGAATATTAATATGTATTTATGTAAAGGTTTTATGTCCGTGTATTACTATTGCAAAATCTATAATCTTCAAGAGAATGCTGTTGATGGTATATGAGTAAGTACACCACCATTATTTGTGATTACATTCTGGGTGGGTTGGCATTCGGGATGGCTTGGGAAAACTATAAAATTTTCATAATATAAATGTGTTCAGTGTTGAAGGCAACACATTTGGCCATTCTGGTATTCTTCTGACAAAACTGGCCGCCATGAAAATGTGTCTAAGAGTGCAAGGTAGATCAAATTACCCGCCCCAAAGTCGTCAATGGCAAAATATTTCCCTAGTTTTTCCTGATTGTTGAAATTTTCATTAATATTCATGGAAATGCTAACAATATAATTTTCTTTGCGGAAAATGACATCAACAATTTTGTCAAATGGTATTATTGGTGCAATAACAATGTGTCATAGCAATAGTTTATGTATACGAGGGATGTTCTTTAATTCTTGTCATTTGCTTGATTACTTTTCCGGTGGACTAACTGCGAGAAAGTTGTTTGTATGTGGTGAAAGCTCAATCTTTTCTGATAAGATTGGTATCAAAATTGTTGCTCTCTGACGCACGAGCCTATAGTAATCGCATTCTAAAACAGAGCATAGTAATGACACTGCGTTATTTTCCAATTAATTTACAATATGTAATTTCGATCACAAGTATAGAAAATGCTATAACATTCGCAACACTAAATATAGGCCCACTTCCATTTTACAAATAAATTTACTATTCATGTGAGCATCAGAAAACACTTTTGTAGAATGTTATTACTTTTACTGGATGGAATTATTGGCCCTGCTTTGTGACGTCATAATAATTTGAATGAACGCCATTTCAAATCACTGCACAGGCTACGCAATTCAATATTTTCATAATTTTCAAATCAGATTGTCTAGTGAATATATCAAATTTATTGTTATCTTATTTTTGTCTAAAATGGTCTATATGGATATTCGCTGTAAACTGCTAAACTTGCAATTTAACTTTTACGACAGGTTTAATGTAAAGCAGGCGCCTAGTTTCAAGGGGAGCTGTTCGTCTCTATCGTAATAGAATTCCAATCAAATTTGTTGACTGAAATTGTCTACCAAAACGCTTCTTAAAATATCAAGTAAAACGATTTTGGGACGTTGTAGTGGTATTAGCACATGATTTTTTGTTGTATGGACGCCTCTTTCAAATAAATTTTGTGTTATTTTTTCAAAATGTTACAACTCATAAATCAAGGTTTTAGAGGATGAACAATCCAAAACTTTTATAAATGGAATTAGCAAAGGTCTGGTACAAATCAGCATTAAAAGTTTTGGATTAGCCATAACTTGAAATGGAATTATGAGGCTCTGAAACCTCCATACCACGCTTCTTTCAACTTAATAATTCATAACAAACAGGTGTAGTGCTATGTTACAGTTCTCGTAAAAATTGCAATTTCTGTTTTAGGAAAATAACTTTTTGCCAATGTGTTAGCAAGGTAATGAAGACTCCGCAAGTATAAAATCGTTCTTCTAACCCTTCTTATTCAAACATTATTCTGCCTTTTGTGACTGGCTGAAGTACATGTATGTAGTGTCATAGAGGTGCCCCTCTTCAGAGACTCAGTTTGCCATGATTAATTGTATCATCTTAAAATAGTTGGGTGATTTCAATATTGCAAAAAAAAACACTCTTCAACTAGCAAGTAATTTTCTTCTGGTATAAATGATGGTTTAGGAGAAAATGAGTCAATGACAAGAATTAAAGAACATCCCTCGTAGAATAAGTTCATTTATTGTTTTTATGATTTGTACTGTCATTTTGATGAATAAATTAAATGTCATGAATATGCAAATTAGGTAATTTTACTAATTTATTTACATATTTTCTCATACGATATCAGAAATATGTCTCCGCTTTAAAATGAGACCAAGTTATGTGATCTAGGATACAAAACAGCTGAGATATGGTCCATTTTCTTTGTGTACCTCCATTATCTATTCACCAAAATATGCACGTTTTAAAAGGGGGATGCCATACTTCAAAGGGATGTAACTCAATTAATAAAAATTGCACAGAAACGTAGTTTGTATGGCTGAAAAGCTTATGAAATTCTCTATACAAAAAAAGAAAAGAAAATCCGTTTCAAAATTATGTAAATGAGTTGCGCAAATTAAATTGAAAATATTCATTTACATCGATTTTATGAGTATATTACGTAATATTACGTAATAACATCGCCTTGACGTTCAAGGAACCTAAACAGCAACCAATCGCCGCGAAATACATGTTTGTATTTTATAACTTGAAAATTAACGTTGTTCCATGAATAATTCAATGACTTTTCTAACGGAAACAACTGTCTGTCGAAACTTGCTTTGGTATAGTAGGGAGTTATCTCCCCTTTTTCTAATATGACGCTACACTTTTAGAAAGCTACGACAACCGGGAATCAATAGCAGGGGTAATAAGCTTTCATTTGAGACCAAGTTTGTCCATTCCCCTTACGGGTGCATTTTATGGCCATGTTTCAGTTTCATGTACCGTACTAGTACCTTTATTTTATATCTCTTAACATGATTTCCTTATTGCTTGTTTATATGTGTGTATATCAGAGCCACTGCAGAAGATGAGGGTGAGGTTATGGCCATGTAAAACCGGTTTAAGCCCGCCAGTATCTTTGTGTTACTGGTCGTTCCAAGGTGATACTTCTGTGGTGGTTCTTTTTGTTTTATGTCTTGGTGTTTAAAATTTTTGTGCTGTTGGTCATGTTGGTGCCTTATGTATGTTTTCATATTTTCGGTTAAGTTTAGGTAACTGAGTAAATAGCTCAGTAAATACCTATTGGGAAAATAGCTGCTCATTCGGCTTACGATATGTTTTCATGGTATAAGTACCTGATTGTTAGTTTGTTTTTTTCCCACCTCGGTTTTTGGAGTCGGAATCTTTTCCTGATTGCGCCTTTTCCTGATCTTTGCCTACTTGTACCTTTTTTACAAAGAGGATTACTTAACATTGCCGCAGCCAATAGTCTATTACCCGACCTACCAGCGTGCAATATAAGCACAACTATCAACTGTGACTGGGTCAAAACAAATCATGCAGACTGTCGTAAATTGCATTTTGGTTATATCCCATATAGATATATGTTTTCTAAGTATAAGTACCTAAATGTCAATTTATTTTCCCATCGCGGTTTTTGGTGTAGGAATTTCTTTCTGATTGCACCGTTTCCTGATCATTGCCTACTTGTACCTTTTTCCTGTTGAAAAGTTTCATTAAATAAGAACTGTTTTACTGCTTTACATGCACTCACTTTTTTGCTTACTATGAACACTCGAGGGCATTGATTAGCTAACCAGAGCAGAAGGCCTACGAGGTGAGCCTATAGAATGTGTATAGGGGTTTTATAGAACTTTGCAGTAAGAGCTTACATGACGGGACTGGGGCAGATGTACCTGCATCAGTCTGTTCCCACTTTAAACGTGAGCGTCCAGTGTGCATATTTCATTCAAATTTGACCCGGTACATCATTGCTGAGTTTGGAAACTGTTACTTTATGCCTAGGGCTAGGTCTGATCAGTACATATAGCTAATACTGGGGCCAATGTTGTGTCTCCTCTAGCACCTTCGTTTTAATTTGATCTTCTTTATTGCAGTTAATAAGGACAACCATAAAATATTGTATTACATTGAAATTAGAGCTGATTTATTTTTATATACTGCTACGAAAGAAATTTCTCGGATTCTCTTAACCATGACAATCAAGCTAATGTTATCGAGGCTTTTAATTCGACTTCTAGGTACCTCGATTACCTTTTGAACATTGACAATCCTTATTTTGAAGGCATGGCCAAACAAATTTATCCCCCTGAACTACACTGAAAAAAAGTTATAAGAGGCCGCTTTATATTTTTTCCTTCTATTTTAGAAAGTAAAAGCCGATCAATTACAATTCATGATCATATGAATAAACCAATGTCTAACAGTGGCTCTGTGAGTTTCTGCATTCCAAAATGTGTGATACTTTTCACACAGACGAATCATGAGTAAAGGTATCCTCATTTCACAAATCATTTCAAAAATCACACTTTATTAACATCAAATTAAATGTCATATTACGACGTACGTTGTGCTTTACATTTTAATTTATTTGAAAGTGTTATTGACTGCTATGGTGCATGATAAAATCATGTTAAATGTGTTGCTGCAATAAGAATTTTCGTTTCAGTTTTGTAAATGCAAGAAGACAGCAATTCAGCTTTTTGTATGCAATTTGCATACAAACTTTGTTCTTCTCCGGTTGCATTATTAGCAGCAGCACAGAATTTAAATTTTCAGCGATCATTAGTGTTTAATACTTGACTCTGATAGATTTTGAAAATTTTAAAAATCGTCCACAGATTTTGTTATTTTGGTCGTTAAAATTTGGCATTGAAACCGTGTGGCAGTCGTGACCTGTTTGTCCTCGAAAATCGTATAATACAGCTCTCTCATTTCCATGTCTCATAAAGTGAATTTAACAGGGATTAACATGTTTAAGAGGCACATTGTAGATTTTTCCAAAAATCTCGAAAATAGCGATTTTTTAAAAATGCTTAAAAATCTACAAGTTGAGAAAATTCGAATGTTTGATGTTTTTCCAAACCGGAATGGCCCCTTTGATGACACCCGTTCCTCATTTCAATAAAATTTACGCTTTACCCATTTTTTTTTTTTTTGGATTTGTTTCTTCTAAAATTTATGATAAACGCGATGACTTTGATTTTGATATAGTAAATTTTCCGTTTTTGAATGGTGACATTCCTCGCCGTGCTTCTCATGGTATATACATTTCGCAACTTATAAGGTTTGCTAGAGTCTGCAATCATGTTACGGACTTCAACGCTTGAAATAAATGTTTAACGCCCAAACTTCTCCAACATGGCTATCGGTATCATAAACTTCGAAAAACATTTTCTAAATTCTATCGCAGACACTATGATTTGATTTCCAAATTTAATGTTGGGCTAAATACACTTTTACGCGAGGGCCTTTCGGAACCAGAATTTTATGTTGACTTGGTTTACAAATTTAAGAAACTTATAGGAAGGAATGATTTTTCTTTTCAGTTCAGAAAAATCATTACACGTTACAGACGTATAGGATATAACTTAAATGTTATGCAACAGTCTGCATGCTTAGTTTTTAACCATGGTTGATAAGTATGCTGCCTCCTTTAATTGCACACCGGTGGGTCTGGCGTCAGACTCTATGATGACACCCCCCCCCCCACTTAAAGCTAGTCATTTTAGTTGGTTGGGGCCGGGGCTTCTTGTCTGTTGCTTGGCCCACCGGGGATCAACCATTTTTTTTTCCTCCGACGTTAGTAAGTTATTTGGTGCCCAGGGATCTCCATCGTCGGGCAGCTTACACAATTTGTGAGTCCTCGTTTTTTCGACTAGTTAACGATTCACCACAAGGACCGAACAACTAACTAAATGTTGTGAACCACTGCAGAAGCTGAGGGTGAGGTTAGGTACCTGTAAATCGATTTAAGCCCGCCAGTAATTTTATATTACTGTCTTCCCAAGGCGATACTTCTGTGGTGGTTCTTATTGTTTTATGTCTTGGTGTCAAAACTTTTTGTGCTGTTTGCGCCTTATGTATGTTTTCATATTTTTAGTTAAGTTTAGGTGAGTGACCACCTATTGGGAAAATAGCTGCTCATTTTGCTTACGATATGTTTTCATGGTATAAGTGCTTGATTGTTAATTTAGTTTTTTCCTACCTTGGTTTTTGAGAGGGATTTTCTTTCTGATTGCGCCTTTTTCTGATTATTGCTTTTTCATTTGATCGCGGAAACGTCTCAGCTGACTGAAAACATTACAGATGCATGTATTTTAAAGTTGTTTTAATATAGGTAGGTACAATTCTTAGGTCGAGTACATTCTTTCACTTATCAGTTACTGGTGAATGGGCAATTGTGATTAGTCCAGGAAAGTGTGGTTTGGAAAAGTGACTCTCGCAACGACCTCGACAGTGTTATGGATTTATAATAAGGAAATAACTCTCTAGATACCATATACAGATACTCAGAAATATTCAGTCTCTCCCACAACGTACCTCAACCTCGGCCGTGCTGTTGCTACTGGGCGCGTTACCACTAGAGGCGGAGCTTCATAGAAAGAAATTAAGCCTTGCCATCAGTGTAATAAATAGTGACAATCCTACTTTGAAATTGCTGGTTCAGAGACAGTTAGCATGTTCCCACGATATTTAATGAACTGACAACAATCATACAACAGTACAAACTTCCGTCCCTGTGTCAGCTCTTCAGTAGTAGTGTCACCAAGCTCCAGTGGAAACACATGTGCAGAAAGGCTATAAACTCATTCTGGACAAAGCAATTGGTTTCTGATATAAAGACTAAGAAAACTTTAAAATATCTCTCATGTTATAATCTGAGCGTCGATAATACACACCTGGTCTGGAGAACGGTGGATAACTCGGTAATGGATGTTAGAAAGGCAGTGGTCAAGGCCAGAATTCTCACGGGCACCTACATCCTCCAAAAGAACCGACAAACATTCAGTAACGGCACTGTTAGTTCAGAGTGTCGATATTGTCACCTTGAGGAAGAAGATCTACTGCATCTAGTGTCGCGATGTCCAGCCTTCTACAGAATACGTGTTGACACTATCAGTTCTCTCAGAGACATTATTATCAGTTACACAAACACCAATATATGGAAAGAATTCTTCTGTGATTGGACATTTGTCATGAAAACCTTAGTATGTGCTGAGTCAATGATTGTAGTGTTACCAGACCTGAAAAACGCTCGAGATGTAATAGAAAAAACTGTCAAGAGACTTTTTCTTCAAAATCCATATTCAAAAGCTTCAGTTTGAAAACCAGAGGGGATAATGGTCGCCTGTACATATCCGACAGAATGTATATAAGTTCTTTTAGAGGTTGGTTTTAGACTAGATACTGTTTTTATCACGTTCTATTGGCGTTTTATTCAACTACTTTTATCCAGGTCCCTGTGGGACGGTGTTCCTATCAGAGGAGGATCATACTCTCAACAAGAACAAGGAAAGTACAAGTTTTATCCAACATGCTATACCGTGTAGTTCTACAAGTTTAATGAAGCAAAGTTGGATGTATCAAGTTAGATAGAACTTGTTGCATCGTGTAACTTAGCTTTAATCGAACTATCATACGCGAATGTGTCTGAAGCTAGCTATTAAGCAACGTTAGCCAAATCTCAATAGAATGACCTGCTTTTAACTCCATCTTGCTAACACCTAGCACTTTCATCTCTTATCTTAACGCACTTATTTTTACTATATTAAAATAGTTCAGATTTAGGCCGGCAGGCAGACAGATAGGTAGGTGGGTTGGCTGGGTGGGTGTATAGGTAGGTAGGTAGGCATACAGGATATGGTAGGACAGGGCAAGATAATTTTTTAAGACAAAATTACGAGGATGATCCAATAATGATTGAGACTTTGCTCTTGTTTTATAAACCTTGTTGACTGGCTCAAGTTACCTACTTTTGTTCACTAGATACACATCTGATCTCTCTATGGGGCGTGTTTTATCAAATTTTCTCATCCACTTTGGTTGCTATGGTTATTTAAGAACCACTTGTGCAGTATCTATGGCCACCATTTGCCCATTAGAACAAACATAGTGTCAATAAATCTAGCTTTGTCACAAATTTTAAAAACGGTATCTTATAATTATTGAGTACTGCCTGTGTTAACATTCATCTCTGATATACTTTGCTTCGGTCAATTCGAGTTTTGCTCTAGTGCTCGAGACATGGTTGCCTAGCAACCATTTTCCTCTATGAATTTTGGCTTTTAGCATTTTCCAAATTCTATCGTTGCTAGGCAACATAAAACGAAAGGGCCAAGTGTCCCTTTTGAAATTCAATTACAATATTTATACCATAATTGATCAGTTCTAGGTTAAAATAAATTTATTGTCTCATGTATACTCAGGTTATAAGATATTTCTCACCCCTACCCCCCCAAATCATTGATTGTTTTCGCAGCTAAAACCCAACAATGCTCAGTCTACTTGAATTATCAGTTGTATGTAAATGATATTTGCAGAGAATAAAGGTACTTATAAGCCCTATAAATAGCAGTATGCCATGATGAGAATTTTTATCACCAGTTGCCATGGCAACCCATTTTATATGCATAGGTACCACGTGGCCAAGGACATCTGACTCGCATTCTCTCGTTGCTAAGCAACAGAAGGTAGTTGTCATCGTGTGAATTTTAACCAGTGTATCGCGTGCACAAGACATTGAGCAATGTTAACAAGATATTCACAATAAGCCAAGTTTATTTACATAGGAATAATTCAAAAAGTCTCAATCATTATTGGATCATCCCCGTAGATTGATTTCCTTGACTTAACCAAGCTTACAGTGGTAAAATCTCTCGAGTGAGCTACTTGACCATTTGGTCTTCTTGTTATAAGCTCTAATCATTTGCCATGGCATTGAGTTGACTTGTTCCATCACTTTTGGTGATAACCGGGTACCCGTAAAGGCGTCGGCTTTGGGTGTTACGACGGACCGGCTTTGTAAATTAAGCGGAAGTTATTTCCCTTGGTAGCTCTCCCCAACCTGTCAAAGTCTCTAGTCAATTTTTCAGCTACAAACCGTTTAAAAACTGCTGTTTTCGCAATGTTTGTATCAGATACAAGCTTATTTCCAACTTCCAAAATAAGGCTAAGGATATGTGGAATGAATGGAATCGATTTCATTTCGTCATATCACCAGGATTCCACTGTAGATAACCTCAAAGTTGCAGCCTTGTCACAATGTTTTGGGCCATCAGATAGCATGAAGGATGCAATCTATCATAAAATTGTTCTTGTAAGGACAGGGCGAACATTAGAAGATGACAAGACTCTTCAGCAGCAAGGTGTTGTTGAAAATGGTAATTGAAGTCAGCCCTATGATTCTTGTGTACTTCAAAATTGGGTTCCAGTTCGAATTTTCAAAAACTAAGACCAACATCAAAACTGCACTGACTTGTCAGGAGATGACATAGAGATCGGCTTCTGCTTACTGTCAGATCCTGTTTCATATCCGTGAAAATTGTATATTGAAATAAAAATTGTTTAAACCAAACATCTAAGGCAGGTTTATCAGTCAAAGGTGTATATGTTCTCTTCATGTCACTTTTACCAGTTTGAGTATATATCTGAAAATGATTATCACTTTTACATTTACTGTCATGCATTGAAAATTAATTTAAAAATTCTTAATTTCAGCCAGTGAAATAAAATAACTGATTCTATGAAAACAATGACATTGGCTATCCACACGATGGTTGTGTCAGTAACGCTGCTTATCGGTACGACCGTCGTGCAAATTTGCGGCGTTATCCGCACGACAAGAAAATTGATTTTCAAATGTTTAGAAAATGGGTACATTTTAAGTTGATAAATATTATGCATTTGTTTCAAAACTGAAACAGAATATTACCCATGCAAGAAATTTCTTTTTTTAATCATTAACACAATTATTATTTTGCTGAAATTGGCCTGCCTGTGAACTTACCTGTAAAAATCAGCCATGCCTATGTGATAGTAAAAGAATGTGGTAATCCAAAATAATAAACAACCTTTAATTTAATAACAGTGGATCTACTGTGATTCAATTGACAGCAGATGAAATAATCAAATCAATTTATTTTTCTTCTTTAAGCTTTTTTACAAAAGATGTTTTTTGAATCCTTAAATAGCTAAACACATAATTTATTCAGTTGCAAATTAATAGTTTAATGCATTTAAGTAAGCTTGTTAGAAAATCTCATACTCGCGTCGTGCCGATCGCCAATACGTTTAACACTGGCTTTTGGCATGACGGTCTTGTCGACTACTCTGCTTATTGGCACGACCATCATGCAGATAGCCTGAGCCATAAACAATACATCTGTGGCTTAGTCTTAAATTCTTTTTAGCATTTGAAATTTACTTCATTTCAGATGAGCTCTTACTGCTGAAAAGAAGATTGTGTCCATCTAATTTTGACATGTCCACTACTTCAAGGATAGTAAGTACTGGATGAGCTGTACTATTGGAAAACCTTGTCCTTTGGGTTACGGCCAAAGGATGTTCAAATAAAAAAGATTTTTTTTTTTTCAGTTATTTATGTTATATTTTGGTTACTGAATGCAGCAGTATGTATAGGAAGAAAAGGGAAGTTTCAAAGTTTGTACATTATGAAACCATTCACATCAAGGGTTGATATCATTTAACATCGCAGATATTTCAGCTTGTAACACAGTTAATGAAGAAAAAAAATGCATCAAACGATACATGTATTAGCTGAAAATTTTAGTTAAACCATCATTCTTTTTCTTCAAAAATATTAATGATGCAAAACCATCACAAAATCTTTTTCTCAAAAAAAAAAATATGAGTGATGCCTGCTAACTGTCATGGTTTAACATAGAACCAGCAGCACTGTAGACTGCCAAGGTCACACAGAATTTTGTTTATATTTTTAGAAATCTGAAGAAGCAAAGAGAGGGCCATCTTCTGAGGTGATTGATAGGGTCACAGGAAATCTTTCTAAACCAAACAACAAACCACTTACTGCTAATATCACTGGAGGCCTTGATGTAGGTTATTAGAAAGTTTCAAAACTTTTGACAGCCTAATATATTAATGCTGTGAATTAAAACATTAACAAATAATTTGCCAAAGGAAAATTGAATTGTGGGGATCCAGATTCACTTTATATCACGATCTTTAATGTCGACCTATCAATAGCTGTCAAAAAAATAAAAGATCATTTTTGTATTGTTTTAAAGTACTGATGATAATAACTGTTGCAACAACAATAATGTTAATGATTATGATGATAAAGAAAAGGAGGAAGCTTGTTGCATTTTTTTTTCTTTGCAACGGGTACATAGCTGTTAGATTTCAAGTTTTATTTCACAAACAGCTAAGCTTAATATTCTAACCCTTAGGATAACCAGTTAATCAGGATGACCAAAGCATGGTAATGTTAGTTATTATACAAACTGCTGTGGTCTATAGTTTCAGACAGAATTAAGAAGAATTCTGATCTCTCTGATAGAAGTGTCCCAGAAACTGTTGTGTTTGAACCCTGAGGCTTCCAAGATCTTCCATCAAGCTGAAGGTAAGTACACTTTAACCTCATATAACACATCTCACTATAATGCTGTTTTCAATATGACATGTCATTGCCATGTCAAGGCTCCTAAATTGATAACTTTGCTACATGTATATAGCAAGTGACCTCTTAATAACATGGTTTCACTTAGAACACGGTCTGCTCCTATGGACCCCAAAGTTAGTGTTATAATGAGGTTGGCCTGTGGTCACTTACTGCTCAGTCAGATGAAACAGAGGGTACTTTTAAGGGTACTTGAAACACCAATAAACTCGTTTCTTCATTTTTAAACCTGGTAAGAACCATCAGCCTGTTTAGCATAAAATTGGTCTTGAAATTTCAGTGAGTAAAAGCGAAAAACAAAGGCGGAAATTAGCATACTGAAAGCCTAACAATATTAAAAGCTATGTTTTTATCGTGGATTGAGAATCTATTACCATTAATATTCAAAAACTGGTCATGTGATTTGCTGTTTATACTTATGACACCGCTCGATTAAAGCTTAAGTTTTAAAACAAATACATTTACTTCGCTCATAACAAGTGTTGCTTATATAATTGCATATCTGAATTTTTCAGAGATTTTGACAGAGCCATCTACAAAGAACAACAATGAAGAGGTTGATGCAAATGACCTGAAACAACTCATGGATATGGGCTTTTCTGAGAACAGGGCAAGAAAGGCACTACTGATCAACAGGTTAGAATGCTGTTTAACTCATTTAAGCCTGGCATCCCTTTTTGGGACATGGGCAAACAGCATAGCCCCAGATGTGACGCCGCAGAATGCAGAATCTAGCTAGGGCTATTCTGTTTGCTTGGAATCGAAAAATGAGATAAAAATCACTCCTAAAACCCCTAAAAATGAAAGTGGACTCGCCCAATTCCGATTATCGGAAAAGATGGCGTGACGTCATCAGCCAGCATCCGGGTCACTCTCACGGGTACAAATGCGTAATGGCGGCTTTATCAAAAGCAAATAAACGTCATGTTTTATTTGCACAAATGACACAAAATGCCAAAATCTTTAAAAGTTTTGTTTTGTAATGAGGAAAGATTGTTTTCAGACTGCATATATTTTGAATTTGAAAGGAAAATATCGTGAATAGCGCAATATTTCCGTGTTTATTAAAAGTTAACTATTTTGATTTTTCGACACACGCGGGCGGCTTTGATCTCTCGTTAATTATTAATATGCACACAATTTTAGGCACTTCAGTCTATAATCATCAAATTGAAAGTTTATGACAATCTTACGCCGTAGTATTTCTGCTGTCAGTTTTTGTAGGATCTGTTTTTGGAGGAGACATACATGTATTTTTAAATTCTAAGTAACATACCACACATTGCTTGGATTTTAAAACCCCAACAACTTCAATACGAATATTGTACATTTCTATCTATTGTTATATTAAATTACCATAATTACAAAATAAACTCGTGAAATATAAGCTGCCGTTAGATAAAACAAATCTAGAAAAAATGTGAGCTGAAATTAATAAGTGAATACATTGGATAAAGTTATCCAATTACATGTTACTCTTTCTCTGTAGCTCCTTCAGTTTTCCGATTTTAAAACAAACCTTGCCGGAATAATTTTAAAACAGATGGCGGATTATTCTTTTTCAGTGGTTCTTACATTAAGTTAAATTTATTTTAGTGAATTCAGTTTTGATTTCAACGTATATTTACAATTTAAGACACATTTAACCGCACAAATATGTGTATTAAGTCTGTGTATTAATTGACTTTGTACCCGTGAGTTCACAGGTAATATTATCGATGACGTCATCGCCATCTTTTCTGATAAGCGGAATTGATAATGATGGGGAAATCCATTCGTCAAATATGGGTTAATTGGCAATACCGATATGTTTAGCCAGGAATGGTATGGTTAATTGACTATTTGTTTAGATGAACTTTAAGCACCTTAATAACCATCTACAAATTCTACTTAAGTGTAACATTGATAAAAGACACCAGAAAGAGTTTGGAAATGCAGAATAGACCTTGATCAGGCTACTACTGTAGGGGCGAACATTTCATCTGAATCTGCACAGTTGACAAGGCCTATTTGTCCTTCAGCTTGAGACAATAACAATAGATTTTTGTCTTCAGATCGACAGTATTATCCGCCATGGAGTGGCTACTGAATCACGAGAATGATGTAGATATTGATGAACCAATACAGCTTGTGGAAGATTTACATGTATCACCAGCAACAGAGGTTAGTTTATTACCATCATCTGAGCCGCCTCGTAGGAAAACCAACAATCTGCATATGCGAAAACAAAGGCGCAGATCAGCTTCCTTCGCAGTAACTGCGAAGCTGATCAGCGCCTTTGTTTTCGCTACTCGGATAGTACACTTCATCTTCTTCTTAAATCCAAAATTTCCCGTCTCCAGTCATCTTCTGTGCTTGTACAGCTCGGTTTGTGTCAGACCTGTTCGGAAACCACATTGTTGGTTTTTCCATGAGGCGGCTCATCTTGTTAGAACTAACATTGGAATAATACTTCACTTCTGTGATCCCTGGTTTCTCCAGTCTTTTTGATAAGACTTTATCCCAAGATTGTGTTTCCATATGATCATAGCTGTAAATTGTGATGTAAAACATGAATACACCTAAGCAAACAATCATTTTCTGTTTAAGCAGGTTCGAGATCCCCTTCCAATATGACTTAAGCTGTTGAATGGGACATAAAACATGAATATGACCAGCCAACCAATTAAGTTTCTGTGTTTGAGCATTTTAGATTTTGAAGATGAGCTGACCAGGCTTGGGTTGTAGCTGGTTTGGTTAATGAAGCTTTGGCCATTTTCATGGTGTTACTACATGTATCTGTTATAGCCTGGATAGCAAAGTGTTGCACCATTTGCTTGCCACCATCAAAATTAGTAGTTTTCCATTGCTGTCCTGATACCTAATGCAGGACAGATGTGCTACCTTGGGGGAAATTCTAGAATAAGTTCAAATGTTCCTTGAGCTTTCTCTGTAACTGTAGAAAAATAAAATGATGTTTAATCTTGTTTTCAAGGTCGAGGGGGCTACAGGTGGGTCATCAACTCAGGAAGAAACGTCTACCACAACGAATCATAAAGTCTCCAATATATTACACTCACTTAGGGCCTACAGAAAGAGAGAATTCAAACCAGATACCAAGGTATGTTACATAATGCTTTTGTTTACATAATTGAGCCGCTGTATAAGAAAACCAACAATCTGCATATGCAAAAACAAAGGCGCAGATCAGCCGTGCAGTAACTGCACGGCTGATCAGCGCCTTTGTTTTTGCAACACGGATAGTACAATTCCTCTTCTTCGTAAATCCAAAATTTCAAGCTCCTAGCCTTCTTCTGTGACTGTACAGCCCGGTTTGTGTCGGGCCTGGTTGGAACCCAAATTCTTGGTTTTCTCAGGCACAGGCTCAGTTAGGTTTTGCAATTTGAAAAGAAGAGAAAAATAACTTTTCACGGATTTGATTGCAAGATTTTGAAGATGTTCTAAGTGGCGAAATGAAAAATTGTAGGAGTAATTTCAATCACAAGCTGATCATATATAGAGATCAATAATAAATTGGACTAGTAGCGCATAGAAGTCATGGAGCAAACATGCATTGTTGGGATACATGTTGTAAGCCAGTTTTCATTTTTAGTAAAGTATGTAATAAAACACCTGGGCCGTTGTTCAAAACTTTATTAGCTTAACGGTGTTGTTAAGCCCTCAATTAGTTAACTACGAGGGGAAAGCAAAAAGTTCGTGGACTTTCTTAATAACTTTTATAATTGACGTCCGATTGTTTTCATATTTTCACAAGTGTAATAATGGTCTATTGTCGACAGTCATGTAAAATGTTATTTGTCGAATCTTATTTTTGATTGGTCAAATTACATCGACAAACACGTGGGGTTTGCTACCCCGGAGCACGCCGTAAAATCTATGTTTACGTGTTTATAAATATAAAAATATTTTAAAAAACGTCATTTCTAAATCTCCTTAAATTATGGAAATATTGATAATGATGTAATTCGGCTTGAAATGTGAAATTGCAGTTCTCTCATTTGAAAGACAACGATACAGCGACACTTTTTGAAGGACAAGTCTAAGCAAAAATTTAGTAAAAATGACGTTACTGGTAAATGGCCGAAACTTGCTCATCGATAAAATTTGTGCGAGACTTCCGAATAAAACCTACAGAAACGTCTGATTTGTTACAAACAGCTAGAGACACATCAGAACTGAAGCATACAACAGTGTTCAATGATGTGCAAAGTGTTAGTCACAACGAAATAGCTGTTAAAAACAACAAGTAGGCACAAAAATCTATACGAACAACTTAAACGTCATGGCATGCCCCGTATAATCCTAGCGTCTGTCGCAGAAATTGTCATAAAAGCTAAATTTTTCTAACGATTTGCCTTAAACTTTCTACTGTTATCCTTCACGGATGAGGAATAAATATATGAAAATTTGCTTGAAGTGGATTGAAAAATAATGTTTTTATAGGAACTTTTGTCTCGGCCAGCGTATACAGAAAACCCGTTGGCAAATGACGTTAACGTCTTGGCGTGCTCCGGGTAGCGCTAACACGCATCAAACAAATTGCCATAGAAACAACGTTTATCACGCGATTTGTCTGAAACTTTCTATGCTTGTTTGTATTAAATTGATCGCAAGCATACGGTAATTTCAGAGAAATCGCATATGTACTTTTGATTTTATTGACAAAGTACACGAACTTTTTGCTTTCCCCTCGTATATATCAACTTCAAAAGCAAATACACTTATTTTTTGTTGAAAAAATGCCAGAATTCTTTGCATTTACACTCTTATTTCTTGTTGAAAAAAATGTGAGAATCCTTTGCAATGCAAAGGGTTCTCACATTTTTTTAAAAAAAAATAATACAGTGTATTGTAATATTCATGTTTGAAATTTTTAATGAACTGTTAACAATGATAATTTTGAACAGCTAGTCCCTGAAATACATTTACCTTCACACTGGTACATGTATTGTGCAAAATGTCATGCAGACTGTCCTCCTCTGTTGTGTTCAAGTTGAACAAGTACAACAATGATTATTATACCCCCGGCATTTATGCCGACGGGTAATATAGTTTTCGCTTTTCCGTTTGTCCGTTCGTTAGTTCATTCGTTCGTTAGTTCAGTAGAATTTGCGTCTAAAGTTTTGGTTAAAGTTTCTCTAGTGGTGTATATCTCATGCAGTTATAGTCAGAAACCATTCATATTTGGACCATAGGTACCCTATAGGGTTTGCCTTGTTTCCATGAGTTCGGACCCCAGGGTCCATGCACGGGGGTGGGGCTAGAGATCAAAATCTAGGTCACCTCTAATTTGCTACAAAGTTTTGGTTAAAGTTTCTCTAGTGGTGTATATCTCAAGAACCATTTATCAGAAATCATTCATATTTGGACTTTAGGTACCCTATAGGGTTAGCTTTGAATCCAAGAGTTCGGACCCCAGGGTCCATGCCTGGGGGTGGGGCTAGAGGTCAAAATCTAGGTCACCTTTAATTTGCGTCAAAGTTTTGGTTAAAGTTTCTCTAATGGTGTATATCTCATGAGCCAATTTTCAGAAATCATTCATATTTGGACTTTAGGTACCCTATAAGGTTTGCTTTCTTTCCGTGAGTTCAGACCTGAGGGTCCATGCTCGGGGGGTGGGGCTAGAGTTCAAAATCTAGGTCACCTTGAAAATGTGCTATTTACATAGTGTTTTTTTCTTCTCTAAGTTCATATATTAACAAAGACTTATAGGAATGTATTCCTATTTGGATCATAGCTTTAGGGTTGAATTAAATTCCATGGCACCAAACTCTAGGGGTGGGGCTGGAGGTCAAAATCTAGGACACATTTATAAAATACAGCATATTTACCAAGATTAATATTCTGTAGGTCTATATCTTGACAACCATTTGTCAGAAAGCATTCATACTTACAACATAGGTACCACATAAGGGTTAGACCCAAGGGTCCATGCATGGGGGTGGGATGGACCCAAGGGTCCATGCATGGGGTGGGGGTGGGACTTGAGGTCAAGGTCTGTTTTTTTTTTTTTTTTTTTTTTTTTTTTTTTTTTTTTTTTTTTTAAGACTGACACTCTATTTTCATTCCAATCTAGGACTGAGGACCTGACCCATAATGTCCGTGGATTATGTCCTAGATTGAGTATACAAGTCAGCTCTGTATACTGCTCTAAAATAGATCTGTCATTCTAAAACACCACTCCCCCATGTTTGTATGCAATGTGCTTTACAGTGCTTATTTCTAAAGTGTATTTGATAAGGGTACTGTCTTTCATTGGGGGGTTGAGGTTCAATGTCAGGGGTGAGCATGTGCAGGGTTGTATAGGTAGGGGGTAGGGAGGGGGCTTTGTGGCTACCAGCCGGGGGTATACGTGCCTCTCAAGGCACTTTTTCTAGTATTAACAAAGTTCAGTATTGAGCCACAACACGAGAAAATCTGTCTTCAGGGTTTCCGACCAGGTCTGACACAAACCAACCTGTACAGTCACAGAAGCTGGCTAGAAGCTTGAATTTTCGGATTAAAGAAGAAGAGAAATTGTACTATCCGTTTAGCGAAAACAAAGGTGCTGATCAGCTTTGCAGTAACTGCGAAGCTGATCTGCGCCTTTGTTTTCGCAGGCAAATATCTGGTTTTCTCACGATGCAGCTCTATTTATTGTAGGCTATGAAACATCTACTAGAGATGGGTTTTGAAGAGAAAGATGTAATCGCTGCACTCAGGGTCACTAGAAATGATGGCATTGCTGCGGTAAGATCACTTCAGCCTTCAGGCTGCTACAAGTCCCTAAACTATTGGTCAACTTCATTATAACACTATTTTTAGGGACCATGAGAACAGACCATGTTACAAGTGAAACTGTGTTATAATGAGGTTATTTACAATAGACATATAGCAAAATAATTATTTTGGGAGCCATGACCTGGCCGTGTTATATTGAAAACTGCACTATATTGAGGAGCATTATGTCGAGGTTGAACTGTAATATCTTTTGAGACACACAGAAGGCATCAAAATGTTACTTTTATGGACTTGCTTTGGTGTATTGTGCATAAACATCTTGGCCTATCAACTTCCACTGCAACTATTATATTTACGATAGAGATTTGTATGCATTTGGTACGGATTGAGCCACGTCATGAGAAAACCAGATTTTCGCCTATGTGAAAACAAAGGCGCAGATCAGCTGTGCAGTAACTGCACAGCTGATCAGCGCCTTTGTTTTCACTACAGTGGATAGTACAATTTGTCTTCTTTTTAAATCCGAAATTTCAAGCTTCTAGTCTGCTTCTCTGACTGTACAGTTCGGTTTGTGTCAGACCTGGTCAGAAATCCAAAAGACCGGTTTTCTCGCGTTGCGGCTCAATTAATAGTTGTATCAAGTTAGTAAGAAGTTTTGCTTTCCTGCTAAAAATCAGTTTTATGATCAACAGTACAAAACGTTTTTAAGAAATACCCATTTGCTAAAACGTTTGGACAATTTAAACAAGGCTAAATGTAAAAAATTGATTTAAGTTTTTTCTCTTGCAGTGTGAATGGCTATTAAGTGATAAGAAAGTTCCTTCTGAAGAAACAGATGAGGGTTTTGAGACTGACAGTCCTTTACTGAAGGCTATTCTAGCTAATCCAACAGTTCAATTAGGTCTAAACAACCCTAGGTGCCTTATAGGTAGATATAGAATTTAATAGGTATATTATAGAATTTAAAGAATAGGTAGAGAATTTAAAGGTCTACTTAGTATAAGACTTTGCTTGGATAATGCTGCTTTGAGCAACTGGGTAGGATTTTCACTGTATTGTCTCTGCAACTGTGTATCGTCAGTCGCGTAGATCACCACAGATCTGTACATTTCTTACAAATCTGCATGTGCATGTGCGGAAAATCTCCAGTGGTATGGACTGATCACAGCAAATGAGCCGCCTCATGGGAAAACCAACAATCTACTTAGGCGAAAACAAAGACGCAGATCAGCTTCGAGGTAACCGCGAAGCTGATCAGCGCCTTTGTTTTCGCTACTCGGATAGTACAATGCCTCTTCTACTTAAATCCGAAATTTCAAGCTTCTAGCTTTTTTCTGTGACTGTACAGGCCGGTTTGTGTCGGACCTGGTCGGAAACCACATTGTTGGTTTTCCCACGAGGCGGCTCAAACATGAAGCTGCTGCTTATATAGACCACTGTAAATCTATGTAAGCATAAGACCACAGGAAATCTACATAAGCGTAACCCCCTATCTCACTTCCAGTCAACGGCCTTGCAACTGTTTTGTCTTTTGAGTCATGAAGAGATAATGATTGTACATAAGACTAATTGAGCCGCATCATGACAAAACCGGATTTTTGCCTAGGCGAAAACAAAGGCGCAGATCAGCTTCGCGGTAACCGCGAAGCTGATCAGCGCCTTTGTTTTCGCTACACGGATAGTACAATTTCTCTTCTTCTTAAATCCGAAATTTCAAGCTTCTAGCCTGCTTCTGAGACTGTACAGCCCGGTTTGTGTCGGACCTGGTCGGAAATCCCAAAGACCGGTTTTCTCGCGTCGCGGCTCAATTAGTCCTTTACATTTTCTTTTCAGCTTTTATACAGATGCTAGAACAACCCCTGTCAGCCAGCCATTGGTTAAGTGATGCTGAAACAGGACCAGTTCTTGTTCAAGTGTCCAGAATTTATCATGCCGAGAAAAACTCAGAACAACAACAAAACTATGAAGCAGAACAGTTAGTGAAATCAAATGGACAAAATGAGAAGTGTAAAAAGTCCTCTTCAAGTTGATGTTGCTTGAATTCTCCTATAAATGTTCTTAACACATATTAATTTTAAAAGATAAATAAAAGTTTATGCTGAAAAGTAAGTCAACATCATGTTATATTCTATTGTTGTTATATAGGGTACAGCAAGATTTCCGATTTCAGATGCTGTTTGCAGTGAACAAAGTAGCTGCGACACAAGAAAACCGGTCTTCTGGGTTTTCTACCAGGTCCGACACAAACTGGACTGTGCAGTCACAGAAGATGGCTGGAAATTTTAGATTTAGAAAGTAGAGGAATTGTACTACCCTTTTGGCGAAAACAAAGGCGCTGATCAGCTAGCTGATCTGTAGCTTTGTTTTCGCATAGGCAAAAATCCGGTGTTCTTATGACGTGGCTCAAATCCTTTTGCATGTTTGAAAACAAAGGCAAAAATCAGCTATGCCATAGCTGCGACTTGGCCTCAGCCTCACAGTTGCTATAATTTCGTTTTGAGATCTAAATGTTTAGGTTTATAACCATAATCTGGCTTCAAGATATACCGTAGTTAGTTTTATCATGGTGTGGCTCAAGGAATAGGCTTAATTGTTTACTTGGGTGGTGTTATACATTTCAGCACATCTTTGAAAAGTCACAAAAATGGAGAATGAGATCCCAACATGTCGTGAACATGACCATATGAGCAGTCCCATGGGAAAACCAATAATCTGCATAGGCGAACACAAAGGTGCAGATCAGCTTTGCAGTAACTGCGAAGCTGATCAGCGCCTTTGTGTTTGCTACACGGATAGTACAAGTCCTCTCCTTCTTAAAACCGAAATTTCAAGCTTCTAACCTTCTTCTGTGACTGTACAGCCCAGTTTGTGTCGGACCTGGTCGGAAAGCAAATTGTTGGTTTTCTCATGCACAGGCTCATATGATATTCGTCAACTTGAATGTTGTGCTGCAAATTAAACTAAACAAAGTACATGTATAATACGTCCTATCTCTGCTGATAGCCTGGTAAATTGTATTTTGGAATGTTATCCAGTTCTGTGATAAAATTTATACTTTCATTGTTTTCTTTGCTTTTCTTCCTTTCAAGTCTCAATCTATAAGACTGGTTTAGTTGTCTGTTACAGGGGAGAACTTTGACCTAGTGGTAGAGAACCGACTCTACATGAGAGGTCCTAGGTTCAGTACCAACTGCCGCTGTGTGGTGTCCTTGATCAAGACACTTTAAAAGTACTGGTCAACCAAGGAGGCAGTTCCTCCATCCTGACAAAGACTATAAAAATTGTTGACTGGGACTTAAGTCATAAAACCAACCCAAAGTTGTCAGTTACAATCAAAACAAAGAGCACCAGGCAGGAGTGAACTGCCCAGCAGTCATAGAGCCTTAGACCTGCCTCCAGCTTGGTATAACCATTTGTAACAATTTTCTTTTCAAAGAAAATGACTTAACAGAATTTGCATGTGTTACATACAAATCGTGGTATCCCTAAAACTGGCCTCAAGATTTTAAAACCTTTTTCTTCCTCAACTCAGATGAGCATGAAATTTAAACTGCTTATAAACTGCTCATAAATACAGAAATAATCAAAACTGGTAGAAAATTCCCATTTAGATTAGCAAAGGCTGTAATTTATCCTGCTTATAAATGTTAAAATGCTAACAATTGTTGGCATTTTAACTTATATGAGCAGGAAAAATTTTAGTCTCAGCTGAGCTGAGCATGAAAAACAACCTTGGGCCAGAGCGGAGATGTAGTTTCAGATGATGAGCAATGCAACTGGGGATGTCATTAAAAGCCAGCAAAAATAGACATGTACTTTTTCATTTTATCAAGTTTTATTATTAATCAAGCTTCATTTTATCAAGTTAACTGGGCCCTGGGCCCAGTTGTTCAAAACATTGTCGTTAAGCCCTCAATTTGTTAACTAAATATCGACATCAAAAGCAAATACACTGTTATTTTTTGTTGAAAAAATAACTATTTGTAATATTGCCATTTGAAATTTTAAGGAGTCATTAACTAACAATGGCGTTAATTTTGAACAACTGGGCCCAGCTCGGTTTTACAGAGCATTGATAGAAGTTGACCATTTTGCTTGTAATTACATCCATTCTGCCCACTAACCAAAAACATAATGAAAACCCTGCCAACTTTGAAGAGTCAGAAGAACTTTCTTCACAGATCCGCTTGAAGTCATTTGACTTTTTGAGCTTTAAAACACTTCCATGTCTCTGATCATTCCATTTCATCCATAACTACATCTTCATTATCGTCTATAGTGTCTGTTTCCATCTTTTTAGCTTTAGTCTTTCTTTTACTAGTCTCTGGTTTGTGTTGGCGCTCTGTGGTATCTGTATCAACTGAATGGAAAATGTAGCACAAAGTTGGCAAGGATGTTAGCATACATTTCACTGGGAACTAAGTATGAAGAGTACATCAGATTCAATATTGTGTCTTGTCATGGGAAATCAATGACAAACTTCTAGAAATAACCATGATTGTTTTGCAATTATAGACTATACTTTAGTCTTACATAATTATGCTGTAACAATTGCTTCTTACTTTTTCTAAATAAACCTTATTTTTTCTGAAGCATTTGAGCTCTCCATATGAGTTTATTTGTAAATTAATTTAAATTATGACTTACCTTGCATTGTAGATTTCTCTTTTTGGCTATGTCGTAATCTCTTCAGCACCTTTCTTTTTCTTTTACCAGAGGGTCTGATGGCATTTCTTGGATTTTTCCTGGAATTATAAGAAGCATGTTTGAACTCTTACTTGGAGTCCATTTAATAGAAATCCCAAATAATCAAAGCTTTATCCTTTTGTTCTTTGCAGTAAACAATTAAGACATACTCATGCCAAGTTCTGAAGCAAACAGCCAATACTTAATGTACATTCTCTCACCATTAAGTGACAAATGCTCTTCTTGAATCAACGGAAGGAAAATAGATATTTGGAAATTGGACAAGGTCAGTCCCTACATTGACAAGTGAGCCACTGCATAAGAAAACCAACAAAATGCTTGGATGAAAACAAAGGCACAGATCACCTTCGCAGTAACCGCGAAGCTGATCAGCGCCTTTGTTTTCGCTGCACGGATATTACCATCCCTCTACTACTTAAATACAAAATTTCAAGCCTCTAACCATCTTCTGTGACTGTACAGCCCAAACTGTGTCGTTGTCGGAACCCAAATTGTTGGTTTTCTCACACATAGTCTCAAGTACTACAATGTGAAGCTGACTGATGACTTACACAACTTTTTTCACTTGTTCCTTGCTGAGCATTTCAATATTCTCTATTGTGACATCCTTACTCGGCCTCACTTTCAACTTGGTTTTAGTTCCCTTCTTTGGGCCTCTTTTTGTCCTGATAGTTCTCTTGGGCTGAACAGAAAGTGACATAAATGTTTTTTTAAACAATGCTCAATATAAGATACAACACACAATTATTATCTCAAAATTAATTTTGTTTGGTTTTGTTATGCCTTAACATCTCGGTCAACAATTTGTCAGTCAGGGTGGGAGAAAGCCGCCAAGGTTGCTATCATATTACGATAACATATCCGTGTAATGTATACCCCCTTATACCCCACTTCTATACATGTATAACCAAACGGGTATGCAGGGGTATACCTATTTTTCTTATTTTTGCTCCGGCGAGGCGGTTCTAACGTGTACCTACAATCTATGTTTTGAGCAAAAATAAGAAAAATATCAACATTTTTCTACTGAAAATTTTCAATTTTTACAACTTTGGAAAAATCTGTATATCACATGGGCATGTTTTTGTAATGAAACCCAGGATCTCTTGATCCGTAGTACTGAACACTACCACCACACAACCATGCATCTCAATTTCAACATTGAAAAAGTTTTAATATTGAAATGCCTGCAATCATGTATGCACTCCAAACCCTTCATGTGGAGACCAAAGGTTATATACATCACAGACATTAATATAGGTATAGTTAGAATTATGTGAGTGAAAACAACAAATGCAGCTTTCAACAGTTTTATACCTAAAATACTTTGACTGTGCTGCTTAACCTCTGACATTGATATGAATTTGTTGAATAACTTAATGCTTAAATTACTATGTTCTCAATAATGCGACTCTATGAGGGTATCCAATACATGTATATGACCACATGCTTCACATGCCACTGGCAAAATGTATAAGACAAATGTGCCCCCTTTTACCGTTTAACTTCATCACATGAGTTCAAGCGGCACGGTCAAAGTATTTTACCTATGATTATTCAATAATTGTTTGAATCTGGACTCCATTAAAACATTTTGTCAACTTCATTTCATTCCTATCAATTATGGTTCCGGAGAAATCCAATTCAAGTGACCACAGCTATCACATATGCAGTAAATTGAAAACTGTGATACATAACAATTCTGAGAGGAAAATTTAAAGACAATAGCTGAATATGTGGACCTGCTCTATCTGGATAAGAGCTTGTGAGGGGGTGTTGGCGATTTCAGAATTGTCTAATTCAGCCCAAAACCATTCAATGCCAAATTAGCTGCAGGTGTTGGCCAATGCATAAGGCCAATATCTATGGTTGTGAGAAAATGGGTTTTAATAGAACTTCATATTTACTCTGATTATGATCAATTCTGTCAATAAAATTGATCACAGCTTAGACCATGACCAAACCATCTCTTTATTGATCCACTACAAAAGGGTCGATTTATTTAATAGCGTTCGGTTAACTGCAAAGTGCACGACCTTTGTCGCACCGGGCGACGAAGGTTCGTATGAAACATAACGACCTCCCTTATTTCGGAATGGTCTATCCTAAAAATACAGATCTAGAACTTTATGTTGTACAGAAATCATTGTAAATTGTGCAAAAAGAAAAACTGAAGAATTTTATGGCCCATGTCCTTGTGTGTCCCTGATCATCTGGGTAAGGTCCTTCCCGGTGGGTCTTTTTACTGTCTGCTCTCTGAAAGAATATTGTTTTTTAATTGCCCTTTCCTCTGCTCCCTAAATCTCCAAACGTTAATGCTTGCTCCCCAGATCCCTTAAAATAAATGACCTTCTCCCCAGATCCGCAAGGCACCTGGCAGGGCCCCAGGGTGAGGATGAGGAACTTATCAGCTATTAAAATCATTGGCGCAATAGGAACAGAGCGTCGCGCCAAAGGTGGTGCCTTATTTCATATTATTAGCTCACCTGAGCCAAAGGCTCATAAGTCACCTGAGCCAAAGACTCATAAGCTCTTGAGGTAAGCTTTAGGCCATCAGTTGGTTGCCTGTAAGATCAAGATCCCATAAATAAAGAGCTGCAATATCACTACAATTAATTTTATGCATTTGGCTCAGTATATCAGCTGTATATTATTTTACAATGTTATATTATAACATGTACTTCCCTCAGGCTCCAGAAATGTCAGCCGATTGTGTGTCCAAGTTCACTTCACTTATGCGTTTTATGGACTAATCTGAATCTGAATCTGAATAGTTTACTGGTGACACGCCAAATGACATTATTTCACCAGGGGGTTCGGATGGGGGGGAAATTAGTCCCTTGAACGCACGAGTGAAGCGAACTTGGACACACAGTCATCAGACATTTCAGCAGAGGAGACAAGTGAATCAGGGAGGTCATTCCAGTCCCTGATAGTCTGTGGAAAGAAACTACTTTTGTACGCCTCTTTGCTAGCTGAAGGTATCTGAAAAGCCAAAGAGTGTTGATTTCTACAACGCCTATTCTTTGGGATAAGGTCATCTGTGGGTATTCTGGCTTTACCCTTTAGACATTTGTATAGCAATATAAGTCTACTATCCTTCCTCCTTTTCTTAAGAGATTCCCATTTCAGTTGACCTAAAATGCCAGTCATGCTCCCAGTTTCAAAAACATAATTTCCCGTCACAAACCTTGCCGCACGATTTTGGACCTTTTCCAGTTCTTCCTGGAGGCCATGAGTGTGAGGGTCCCAAACTGAGCTTCCATATTCCAAGACCGGCCGCACCAGTCCTTTATAAGCTGCTTCTTTCACATCTGGGGGACAAGAATACAAATTTCTCCTCAAGAATCCGAGAGTTCTGTTAGCCTTTGTACAAACATTGGAAATATGAGTATTCCATTTCAAATCATTTGTGATAGTTACACCCAGGTATTTTATGCTTTCAACGTTTTCCAGTAAAGTGCCCTCAAGGGTGTAGTTAGCCTGTATCTTACTAGACCGTTTATTTGTCAGCTGCATCATGTTGCATTTGACGGGTTGAAATCTCATTCCCCATTTTCTAGCCCAACTGCCTAGGCGATCAATGTCTCTTTGAAGTTTCAATGTATCCTCTTCATTCTTGATTTCACGATAGCAAACACAATCATCAGCAAAGAGTCTTATTTCAGACTCGATGTCTGCTGAGATGTCATTTATATACAAGGAAAACAGCAAGGGGCCGAGAACGGTGCCCTGAGGGACACCTGACACGACTGGAGCCCAATCCGATTTAATACCATTAACCACTACCCTTTGTTGTCTGAAACAAAGGAAAGCATTTATCCAATTCAGTGTTGTTCCACCTATTCCATAGCTGAACAATTTGCTTTTAAGAAGTTCATGGGGAGGAGTATCGAAAGCCTTTTCAAAATCGAGTATAAAAGTGTCGACCTGGCCTTTTTTGTCTAAGATTTTGGCCCAGTCATTTATCACTGTAGTCAACTGAGTTTCACAGCTATGCCATTTCCTAAATGCGTGTTGCCTGTCCGACAGGAGTTCATGTTCATCAAGATGGGCCATAATATTTGAGCATACAATATGTTCAAGAAGCTTACAAGGAATGCATGTCAAAGAAACAGGGCGGTAATTGCGGGCAAGTGACCTGTCGCCCTTCTTAAACAGGGGGCAAATATTAGCAAGAGACCATTCTTTAGGAATTTCACCTGTATCAATTGACTGTTGGAAGAGATGGGCGAATACCGGCCCTAATTCCATAGCCAGTTCCTTTAGGACTCTGGGATGAAGCTCATCAGGCCCTAAGGCTTTAGACGGGTTTAGACTTTTGAGAAGTTTGGTCACCCCTTCCTTTGTGACCACAATATCATGCATGAATGGGGCAGATCTATCCATAAGAGGGACCTGTTTGTATTCACTTTTAGTGAAAACATCCGAGAACTGACCATTAAATTCTTCCGCCTTCTCAAATTCAGACTGAGCTATTCCACTTCCATTTCTCTTTTTCAACGGGGGAATACCTTGGGTATCTTTTTTCTGACTGTTTATGTACCTGTAAAAATCTCTAGGATTAGCCTTAACATCTCCTACCAAGTTGTTCACATAAAGATCATGCTGCTTCCTGATATCAGCTTTGATCTCTTTCCGTAAAGATTCAAATTTAGATCTAAATTTTGCACTACCAGTCTTTTTAGCTTTTGCATGAGTTGCATTTTTTCTGCGAATCTTCCTTCTTATTTCAGGTGTTATCCAAGGGACAGAGGAAACTGAGCGACTAGTTTTTGAGGGGATATGTTTATCTGCCGATTCCTGAATAAACGATGTAATGAGATTGAAATTTTCCTGGACCGACCGAGTATCTGAGTAACCGTTGAAGTATCTTTCCTTTGCAAATTTAAGTGTTTCTGCTCTCATAGATTCATAATCACCTTTCTGATAACGATACACTTTTCTCCTAGGTTTCTTTATAGGGGGGATAGCAATTTTCAATGTGCCAGAAACAATGTCATGATCACTGAGCTTATCCGGGGAATGAATGTCTACAAACTGACCAGGAAGAGAGGTCAAAATTAAGTCCAAAGTATTTCTTTCTCTGGTGGGGAAATTGACTAATTGTTCCAAACCATGGTCATTCATGATATCTATCAAAATCTGACCCTCCGTCTGACTCAATGATGACCCAGATTTGCTGAGTCTGTCCGGCCATACAATATCTCTAAAGTTAAAATCACCTAAAACATGAATTAAGGGGGGTTTGTTGCCTTTATTAATATTTTTGATTTTGTCAAGCTGTTCTCTAAATAAATTGTCAAACTTTTCCAGTGAATTCAATAAGTCATTTCCATTGTCCGATACTGGTAAATGACCATCGAAGGGTGGTCGATACCAGCTAGCCACAAAGTGAGTTTTCTTATTTACAAAAAGTTTGACCCAAACTGACTCTGAGTCATTGTCCAATTCTGTGAGGGGCATGTGTGGGATGTCCTTGTGTACAAGAAGCATAACACCACCACCATGTAAGGTTCTATCCTTTCTGTACACGCTGTATGGAAAAGATTCCGGAAATAATTCAGACGTTAATATGGAATTGTCAATTTTTGTTTCCTGAATCGCCAAAATCTGCGATTGATGAAAATCAATGAAGGCCAACAACTCAAGTTTTTTTCCTCTTATACTGTTTATGTTGATACTGGAAAATTTCAGACCACTAATAAAACTGTTTTTGCTATTCAAGGTTTCAGTGGACTTGTTTTCATGACCTCTTGCAAGTAAGTCAAACCTATTTTCACTTTCCAAGTTAAACTGTTCATTGAAAAAAGAGTCTGAGAAATTGAAAAAGTCACATTTTGGGCAAATCCATGTACAGTTTGAGTTTTGCATCATTTCATACTCTGAGTCTGACATAAAAGAACAGTTATTGTGCACCCACATTTCACATTTGTCACACTGGACAGCCTTATGGGAATTTAAAACAGCACCACTGCATAGGCTGCACTCAGCTTTGCAGTTTGAACAATACCAAGAATCATTACCCGACTCAATCTTTTGTAACTCAACGTGACCAAGATTTACGCAAGACGCATGGAAGCGTTTCTCGCAATCTTCACATTTAACTGCTTTCTCGGCCGCCTTACAATACTTCTTGCACGTGCGGCACTGGAACCTGGGGCCTGGGTTCATTTCTATATCTCCAGCCAAAATAATAAGAATCAACAAGTTTGTTCCCTTTGAAGGATTGAAACTGCGTAATCCTTCGGAGCCTCTTCGGTTACCAATTTTCCTTGTGAGAGCCAAGCTCTGAGCAATTCCACCAACTGATTTACCAAATCCTATACTACAGTCCTGGTTCGCATCTAAAATATCTCCTGATGTTGTCCACTTCCAAACACAGAGCCCGAAAACCAACAACAAAGCCAACCTGAGGAGCAGCGGACAAGACTTCGGTGTATGGAAACAACATACCAGCTCTTTTCCACCCCGACAAGTCAACCGCCCCACAGTTGGACCGACAAAACCTGAAGCCATGAGTTCCAATTCAAATGATTAAACAAAAAGACCTTCAATCACTATATGAAAAAAAGTGGGTGGGGGAAGGTCAAACCAGAAAAACTATTCAGATTCTTTAAATTTTATGACAGATCGTTGCAGCCCTGCTAGAGCCGTTCAATGTCACTGTCAATGAAGCTTGAACAAATTCTGGTCCAGAAGCTTGTCAGCTCTCAGGCCAAAAAGTTTCAAGAAAAGAAATTTTCAAGTAAAGTACGAATCGTTTTGGCGCGAATCGCACGACTAAGAAAATCGATGCTTAGACTCTTAATTTGGGGGAAAACAGCGACCAACAATGAGAAATTGCAGGTCCCAAACTTCTTGACCTAAAGTCTCCCACTCCGAAACCCTGGTGAAATAATGTCATTTGGCGTGTCACATGTAAGCTATTTAGATTCAGATTCAGTTCTTCAGAAAAAAAATGTACAGTTTCATCAGTTCATAAAAAATAAAAAAAAAAACAAAACACAAAAAACATCTGCCCAGCTTGTAAAATAAGGTCATCCATGATTGCCTGAAAGACAGTCATCAATTGAAGAAGTTATTCTAGTTTTTTATGATTAAATTAAGTATTAAATACCTTTTTGCTGTCATTAGAATACTGAAGAAAAGTTCTTCCCATTTTGACAGCTACAAAACACGTGCAATTGTTTACAGCGGAAGTTGTTGGTAAAATCCAATACCTCGGGTAAAATTCAATACCAATCAGGTCCGTCGAATCACCCCCAAGCTACATTTTATTAGCAGACCACCACATACGACATGGCCCAAATGTCAATTTTAAGGTACGTCTTAATTACCTGATTTATCATAAAGACATACTTCCAATCTGATAATGTACAGAATTCCACTGACGGCATTCAAACGTAAAGAGACTTATGTTTTTAAATCACAACAGACCATGCAGACGAGGTTTGGGGCCACATACAATCAATTTAAGCTCTCCTGTAAATTCTTTACTGACCGGTTCTGCAGTGATTTATCTTCTTTTGTTGCTTATTTGTTCTGTCTGCCTCTGTTGTAATCAACATCTTTGTATTTGGTTGTTGCAATATGTAGCTGCTAGCTACCTTACTGGGAAAGAGCTAGCTATCTTGCTCTTCATGTCTGATGTTAATGTTGTAATGTCTTGTGTTGACTCACACACAGGCACACTTTCTGAGATACTTTAAAATGGGAATGTTTGAGAGAACTTAATTTTCGCTAATATTCACGCATTTGCTGCTTCGCAAATTTTAAGTTCTCGCTAATAAAGAGTTACTATAAGCTTTATAGCCTGTATGAGTACTCAATAGCGAATTCAGGAACTCAGTAAGAAAATTTGTGACATAAAAGTCATGCAAAAATTTCTGAACGCAGTATTTCATTTCATCTAGTGTGTTGAAAACAGATTTTCATGAGTCCGCAGAAGATCTTTGCATACAACAATGGGAGTGTGTAAGCCATGTTTTGAAGACTATGTAATAAATGCTAAAATGAAAGGGTATAAATAATGTCATAGCAACAAAATTCTAATCCATTCTGTGTTTATTTCATTTTGTCAAGGAAAAGGGTACAAGCAGTAAATTTGTAACCACAGCCCTCAGGAATAGCAAAGACTTTGCCTTTTGTCAGACAAACTCCTGATAAAAAACCCACACTGTAGAAAGTCAATTTTGTAAAAAAATGCCATTTTCCCCCACATTCTACTATGTTTACTTTTCACTGCCAATTTATGCCTATATATAGTACAAACCCAGGTATTTGCTCTGGGGGACTATGAGGCTAGGTTGTCTTCCCTGGTCCAGGACTTAGAGGGCCATAATAACAAATGACTGGTGCATTATGACTGGTAAATTATATGAATTAACCTGTCAACAGGGTTTCTAAAACAGGTCCTACAAAGAAGGGGCTACACCCTTCTTTGTATGTATGTATTTGTATGTATTTCAAAAGATGGTAGAGGCTTGTATTTTCGAGGAATTGATTAGTGTGCATTGATCTCATACAGATCAAAGATCATATGAATCTACAAAACATTTTATGCTTAACTCAGCTGAGCATGTAATTACCAGAGGTTCAATGGTCTTGTAACAGCTCATCTGAGATCTGCTATACATGTATATCCAATAAACGTGTTTGAATATTATGGTATATAGACCCAGTGGCAGATGAAGCCCTGGGGCCATTTTATTTTCACAATATTCTGTCCATTTGCCAATCTGCAAGTTTTTCCATTCAAATGACATTTTAACAGTTTTCCCCATTCAAATGCATAGGCCACCCATGTTGACTTTGCCCTAAAATAGGTCAGGGTCATGATTTATAATCACATTGTCATACTCTACTCCCTGATGTTACAAGCCAAGTTTCATTGAAATCTGTTCCTTAAGATTTTTGAAGTGTTTTTTTTACCATATATGGGCATGGTGGCCATCTTTGTCATGTGACCTGGATTATTTATAAACACATTGGTCTTTTGTATCAATATTTCCTATAAAATTTGGCTGAATGATAGGCCAAGCGGTTTTAGATAAGATCTTTGAATATTATGGTAATATACATGTATATTGCCCCGAGTTCAGGCAGACCAACCCCTGGGTTCCATTTTTTTTCAGAATCATATATCTTCAGTCCATTTGCCCATTTCCTGCAAGTTTTTCCCTTCAAATGACATTTTAACAATTTTCCAGATTCAAATGCATGGGTGTCCTATGTTGACCTTGCCATAAAATAGGTCAAGGCTATCCAAAGATCATGATTTATAAGCGTATTGTAGTACTCTAGTTCCCAATGCTACATACCAAGTTTCGTTGAAATCAGTCCAAGGGTTCCAAAGAAGAAGATTTTTAAAGGGTTTTTACCATATATTGGCATGGCGGCCATCTTGGTCATGTGACCTGGATTATTATAATAAATACACTGGTTCCCCCTTGCAATAGATGCTTCATGTCAAATTTGGCTTTGACTGGCCAAGCAGTCTCAGGAGAAGAAGGCCTTTGAAAAGTGTGGACGCTGCTGGAAGCCTGTCTATCCTAAAAACTGAGAAAACCACTGAAATGATCAAAACTAATGAGATTTTCATGGTTTAGACCATTTTTTTCCTGCTCAAAAATGTCAAAATGCCCTTTTAACATTTATGAGCATGATAAGTTTTAGTCATGGGCATGAAATGTTTTATAACCTTGGGGACAGATGAGTGTACAAATGATATCTATGCCTTAGATTGGGATTCTCCCTAATCGACAAATATGTCACTTTCAAAGCCGAAAATGCCTATTTCTTTACTATTATTGTGTTCTTGCATATTTTTATTGCCTTATGTCAATTTTAACATTAGTTTGGGAATTCACATTTCTAAGCATTAATGGAATATGCATAGATTGAAAGCAAATTTACTTTTGAACCTGTACTTATCTCTATGCTCACCTTGACCCCAGTTTGACAAGAAATACGACCTTGAATGTTTACAATTCTATAGTTGATGTCTTTAAAATTGTCCATAACAACTGTGCTTATTTTAGTTCATGGAAAATTGCAGGAAATTATACATTTTCGCCTTGCTGACCCTGTTCCCCCCTAGACCCAGGATGCCACTTTGATGTGTGAATGTGAAAAACACATAAAATTACAAAACAATAAACAATCAATGTGTGGATATTGTTCAGCATTCATATGACAAACAAACCCATATTAGTTTGCTTGAAAAGTGCTGTTGACAAACAAATGCAAATCAGTTTAAAGTCTCATGGTTCATTTTTGCCAGAGATGGGTTGGGTTGTGAATATATTTTGTTGCATTGCCTGGATTCTATTAAATCAGCCAAACTGTTTTGTAAACGAAAGTTTATTATGTTTCTTCTCCTATAAATGCTAAATTCAGCCTCATAGTCATAACATGAAAATTTCGTCCTCCCAAATTTGAGATTTAGAGACTTTTTACATCTAAGGCATAGATGTCCATTCAGACTGCAACAGTTTTTTTTTTTTCTGAAACAATTAACTGATAACTGAAGTGTAATAAATTTTAGTATGGCATTTAATTAAGATTTATCTCAACCATGCTACTTTATTGTGTATATACCCAACTTTCACACCATCTATGGTCAAAATCGTGCATGTACTATGCTACATGTATATTAAGCAAAAACAAAGGCACTGATCATCTGTGTAGCTGACTTTTGCTTCAGATATTCCATTTTCCTGGACAACTGTTCTGGAATAATGGACACAGCTTAGGAGAGCCTGCTTCTTGCAAGACACAGATAAGCTGTTCAATAACTTTGCAACTGATTATCACCTTTGTTTTCAATTTATGGCAATAGATCCATAGATATAGGGTGTATCTGATGATTGATGATACAGGTAATTAAGGGACAATTTCACTAATTTCTTCATAAAACCTATGTTGTGAGTGCTCGTTAGAAATGCCTTGGCATAGGTTTTAACATATGACAAAAGCTGTTGAAGGCATGTTAAACCCAGACTCACTTCACAAACAAAAGTGTTGATGTTCTATATAATGCCCATTTATAAAACTATTTAACTCCCATATCTTGCATCTGGAATGTGGTCAGGAGCCAGTTGTTAAAAATTAACAATGTCGTTAGTTAACGATTCGTTAAAATTTTAAATGGCAATATTACTGTTATTTTATGTTGTAACAGTGTATTTGCTTTTTAAGTCAATATATAGTTAACAAATTGAGGGCTTAACAATAGCGTTAAGCTGACAAAGTTTTGAACAACTGGCCCCAGGTGTCTGGCAAGTCATTAACAACATATCCTTTTCTCTTTGGAACCCCTGCTGCAAGTGCTTTCATCCAGTCCTTTGTGTTAAACATATACCATACAATATTTCTACCCATTTTTATATATGAGCCGCCGCATGGGAAAACCAACAATCTGCATAGGCGAAAACAAAAGTGCAGATCAGCTTCGCAGTTACTGCGAAGCTGATCTTTGCCTTTGTTTTCGCTACACGGATAGTCTTCTGCACTTGCATATGTGAAAACACCTCAAGCTTGTGCCTCTGTAATGTTGGTTGGTTGTATGTCCCTCTAAAAAAAAAAGGTCATATGCCTCCATAATGTGTCAAGTGTCTGGCAAGTCTTTGACAACATATCCTTTTCTCCTAGGAACCCCTGCAGCAAGTGCTTTCTTCCAGTCTTTTGTGTTGATGTATGTCAGAAGAATATCAAACACTGAAATAGACATTTCTACCTGATTTATATTTAAATATCCTGAAAAAACAATTCCCATCATGCAAATCTAAATCAATTGTTGCATACATATCTGCTTTTTTGCAAATGCAAAGAACAAAGCACAGTAACTGTTTTTGATACAGTAAGTACTCCACAATCCCTCTGCTTCTTAAATCTGAAATGTTAAGCCTCTAACTTTTTCTTGTGGTTCTAGACACAAATTCCCAATGCATATTTGCTCAACAAAATGCAGAATCATCACCAAAATTAATGTCATTCTGATAGTTTTGATCAGTACTACCAGGAGTATCTTAACTTTGTTTTTTTTTCAGCCCATCAAAACACTTGAAATAAATAAGATCAATGCTTGGAATGTGAGAAATATTGGGAGAGAATGATACATGTAAGGCACAGATCAGCTACACTACATTAGACAATTACATTTTTTACCTGAGAGAACTGTGTGAGTCTTTCCATATTTCCATTACGAAAACATGTCCATGTATTATACAGAGATTTTTAAAGTTGTAAAAAATGAAAATTTTCAGTAGAAAAATTTCAATATTTTTCTTATTTTTGCTCAAAACATAGATTGTGGGTACACGTTAGAACCGCCTCGCCGAGGCGGTTCTAACGAGTACCCACAATGTATGTTTTGGAGCAAAAATAAGAAAAATAAGTTTACCCCTGCAAACCCCAGTTTTTCTTTATAAAGGTGGGGTTTAAGGGGGTATTCATTACACGGATATGTTTCCCTGATGAATCAAATAAACTAAATTTTTTTGTTGTCCAGATCCTTTCGTGTGGGACATGGTAAGGCTTCAAAGATGTCATACCTTGATTAACAGCCAGTACTTTAGAATGTGATTCTTGGGGAATTTTCTCCATGTATTCATCTACTGGCAGTCTCGCTGTCTCTATACCAGTATCACAGGCTTTCCCCTTGGTGATATTCTGAAAGATAGAAGAATGAAGAAGAGAGGATAACATACTTTGAAAAAAAAAAAAAAAAAAAAAAAAACAACTATAGTTTACATTGTCACCTGGTCCTCCAAGTTTTACAGAACATGGTGGTTGCTGTAAAATTATCATACATGAACCGCACCGTAACAAAATGTACCTTCGGACATTCTGACATTACTAGTAGAAAACTGCACAAAAGCGGAAAAATCATGAAATATATGTTATATAGATAACACTGTATTTGTTATCTTTGAACATTGGGCTACCGAATAAACGAGTTCTAAACATATTTAGTTTCATAATTTGGAGTTATCTGCCCTTGTTTTAGCAAACAACACGCTTGATTTTCCTATTTCTACCGTCAAACGGTTACCATAGCAACCACATAGACACAAAAATACAAAAAAGATTTTAATAGATTGCTTGTCAGGATGATATGTTTCTACCTAAATAAGTTCTGGCCAATGCCTAAACAATTTTGACCAAATGCATCGAATTTTGTAAGCACTACTAACATGCAGAAGTGTACAACGCAGGTTTGACGTCATATTTTCAGGACAATGACGTCTGTAGGGTTCATATAACAAATTTGTCATAACTCACAAATTAACTTGAATATCCCGGTAAAATAAAGACTATTATACTCCAGAAACATTATACCTTCAAAGTAAAATTGTTTTTCTAATACTTAATATTTGTCTGAAGGTACATTTTCTCATGCTGTGGCCCACATGTTAACTGATCTTAATTGTCACAATGGTCAAAAATTATTCTTCCTCTGTACTGGGTACACAATGTTTAATACATTCTGAGGTTTTTTTCTTTTTTACTTTTTATGTGTTATTTTTTAACACAGTTTGTTTTTGTTGTTCTTTTAATTTACCACAGCAATAAATACCAGAAGAGACCAACAGAACAGAATACCACAACAACCATTTATTTTTGACGCCTCACCTTACTAACACACTCATCTACCAAGCCTCCAATTATATATATCTTGTCTTTGTCAATATCAGTAAGAGGCTTGTCAGCATCTGGAGTGAGGTAAACTGTCTTGTCTTTGGGAAACAGCTGAGTGTGAGGAACAGCATTAACATCTATCTGAAGAAGAAAAGGCCAATGAGCAACATTATCAGAAAACAGGCATTTTGCATGCACAAACGAAGAGGAAGATTATCTGTGCACCGCGGATCAGCGCCTTTGTTCTATCTTGACGGATAGTACAATCCCTCTTCTTCTTAAATCAGAAATTTCAATCATCTTGGATTTGGGTAAGACCTGGAAGGAAACCACAAAGACGGGTTTTTTTTTGTTACTTGGCTCAAATACAGAAAGTTTTCCTTTACTATTCTGATCAAACATGATTATTATTATTCTATTGATTAACTTTTTTTTCAAGTCCCTGAGACGCAAGTTTCCATGAGTTGATAATGGCGAATGCTAAGCTCAACAACCAGTCATTTGATGATACTGTTTCAAGTTCCATGTAAAAGACTGAAGTCTAGGATCAAACTTATAACCCCTAGATTACTAAGGACATAATTACTGCACCATAGAGGCGTCCGATCCCACAGGCAACTTTGATCTCCATGAATTATTTGATATCATGAAAATTCTTAGGAGATGTATAAAGGAGCAGTGTTTTAAACATGCAAAGAATAGTCAATTATATTACCAGTATGTTGAACAGAAAGGATCCAAACATACCAAATAGTTTGCAAAGCCATCATTTTTCTTCACACATTGTTCATACAGTGTTCCTTCCTTATCTAGGCCAGTGAGGTAGAGGTGTGCAGGGTCTGTGGCATGTCTGTTAGAACCATAGGCACGACCTATCTGCAGAGCTAGCTTCCCCTTTTCCTACAACACAGTAAGAAATGAGCCGCCTCTTGAGAAAACCAACAATGTGGTTTCTGAACAGGTCCTACACAAATCAGGCTGTACAGTCACAGAAGATGGCTAGAGACTTGAAATTTCGGATTTAAGAAGAAGAGGTTTTGTGCTATCCGTGTAGCAAAAACAAAGGCGATGATCAGCTTCGCGGTTACCGCAAAGCTGATCTGCGTCTTTGTTTTCGCATATGCAGATTGTTGGTTTTCTCATGAATCGGCTCAAATATTCTTTGTACATGTACCACAGGGCACCAGGTTATAAAACTTTTTCATGCTCAACTCAGCTGAGACTGAAATTCAGTCTGCTAATACTGAAATAGCAAACTTTCAAGAAATCATCAATGCTAAACCATCAAAGGTAGTCTTTTATCATGCTAATGAATGTTAAACTGCCAATATTTTTGTTTAATAGCTTTTAACATTTATTAATGTGCAAGATTTTCAATTTCAGCTGAGTTGAGCATTAAAAAGATTTATAACCTTGAGGCAAGATTAAACAATTCTGATGCACTAACCATTAGGCCACAATGCTACTTTTAAAAATTGTTTCACTTTGAAATCGAACATTCCCCATAAAAATGCAAGAATTAGTTAATAGATTTCACAGCTGTCATATGTCAACACCCTTTTTACTATATAAGTGGGTTACCGTATGATGTGGTCACATTCACATGAAGATTTTTTCCATGATGTTTTAAATACAAAAACAGTCAATTTCCATGTATACCCACCTTTTCACTCATATGTTCTTCAAGGCTACAGTCAATACAGATCTTCTGACCAGTAACCAAAGCCTCTGTCAGACGCTGTTTGATCATGGCTTTTTCTTCTTTTTTACTAACACCCTCTGAGAAATAAAAACATCTATCATGTTTAAATCACTAAGTACATGTATCAAGTAATATTTTGACATGCAGTTGACTATTTGGTGACAATTCTGTCTTTAAGAGGCCTGCCCTGGAAGTTTGGTGAGGATAACTTAATGTTCCAACATGACCTTTACTTGTTAGTCTATTAATAACTTTGCATCAGAGGCACAATAGCTTGATCAATACTGTGTCTGCATATTTCTCTCACCACTTACTGACAAATGAGCCTGTGCATGAGAAAACCAACAATTTGGGTTTCCGACCAGCTCTGACACTAGCAGGCCTGTACAATCACAGAAGATGGTTAGAGGCTGGAAATTTTGGATTAAGAAAGTAGAGGAATTGTACTATCCGTGTAGCAAAAACAAAGGCACTGATCAGCTTCGCAGTTACTGCGAAGCTGTTCGCTGATCTGCGCCTTTGTTTTTGCCTATGCAGATTGTTGGTTTTCCCATGTGGCGGCTCAAATGTTCTTCTTGTTCCAGCAGAAGAGGAAGAATGGCTGTAGAAATATTTTCATGACTAAATCTTCATGAAAGAAATGTTACTAATCAGAAATGCTACTGACCCAGCTATTGTGCCCTGTGATACAAGGTTTTGTTGTTTGCAGCTTCTAGAAAACAGATGTCCGTCAAGCTTTATTGTTTACACTAAAATGGTTTCAGATCAAAAATCTGAACAGAACCAAAATAGTGTCAGATCTGAAAATCTGAACAGAACCAATCAATATAAACCTTCTTTTCTATTCTGAGAGTTATCACCATCCAGTTCTTCTTTCCTTGTCATTCTTTCTTTTCTTTCTATCTTCTTTTTCTTTCTATTTTCTCTCTTTTCTGCTAGAAGTTCCTCATACCGCCTTCTTTTTCTTTCAGAACGCTGCAAATTATAACAATTTGTATATGTAAGTAACATAAATTATGCAAAGGTATAACATTATTTCTTGTGGATAATGACAGGCCTTAAAAAGTTGTTTACATCCACCATAAACACTGATGTCATCCTGGGAAAGCCTCCCAAAGACACTTTACCAGAGTCTGGTGTCCATTCTTAATTTGAGCCATCTCTTGGGAAAACCAACAATGTGGTTTTCGAACAGGTCTGACACAAACCGGACTGCACAGTAACAGAAGACAGCTGGAAGCATGAAATTTCGTATTTAGGAAGTAGAGGGATTGTACTATCCGTGTAGCGAAAACAAAGGCGCTGATCAGCTTCGCGGTTACCGCGAAGCTGATCTGTGCCTTTGTTTTCGCATATGCAAATTGTTGGTTTTCCCATGGGGCAGCTCATTTCTTACCAATTATAAGTGACTCTTTCTTCTTCTTGAATCAGCAAAAGAGAAAAGATTTTTTTCCACATAAAATTATGAGCTCCCAAAATGCTTACTTTGCTATGTATATGACCATTGTAATTAACCTCATTAAAATTTTGTTTCACTTATAACCCCCAAAACACCTTTAAAATGGGGTTGAACTGTATACTACATGCATTGATTGCTCATGAGAAAACCGATTTTGGCCATTGCGAAAACAAAGGAGCAGATCAGCTGTGCAGTAACTGCACAGCTGATCAGCCCCTTTGTTTTCGCTACTCAGAGAGTACAATTCCTCTACTACATTGCCAAAATTTCAAGCTTCTAGCCAGATTCTGTGACAGTACAGGGCGGTTTATGTCAGATCAGGTCGAAACTTAGCTAGTTTAGAAAGAGTATCTTCTCAGTATTAAATTGCTGAATTATAAACCATTTGATGAGACTTTGAAGAATGATTTATGACCAGAACAATATGGTGTAGCAAAGAGTACTTACAGGTGGTCTCTTACTGCCAGTTGGAGGTGCTCCTGTTTCTTCAGGCTTCAATGACATGTCACTGACTGGTTCACTTGCCATCCTGCAATAATAAACCAATTTTCGATGAATGGACTTATTATTTGGGTGACTCCACTTTTATTTTTAGAGGCATCAGAAGTGACTTCTTCTTCTTCTTCTTCTGTGACTTCTTCTTCTTCTTCTTCTTCTTATTATTATTATTAATATTGAGCCACTGCATGAGAAAACCAACAATCTGCATACGCGAAAACAAAAGTGCAGATCAGCTTCGCAGTAACTGCGATGCTGATCAGCACCTTTGTTTTTGCTACACGGATAGTACAATTCCTCTACTTTCTAAATCCAAAATTTCCAGCCTCTAGCAATCTTCTGTGCTTGTACAGCCAGATTTGTGTCAGACCTGGTCCAAACTCAAGTTGTTGGTTTTCTCACACACACGCACCGAAATATATTATCGGTTAAGATTCATTTTCTAGCCAATGTTTAATATATTTGGCCCCATTTAGATAACACTAGTCTTTGTATCGACTACCCTGTTGAAAGTTGCAAAATTTCAGTAATTCTATTTGGCTCCATGTTGCCAAATCTAAAGGGTCACTGACGAGACTTCAATAGTCGAAACCGCGGTATCGCCCATCACCTTTCTCATTTATGTGTTCACTGCTCTTAAAGGATCTGTTTTAATTTTTATTTGCTATTACTGCAGCTGGTGTTGTGCCGTGCGGCGGCCCTAAAAAGTCTCCCCGTACATCATCCATAGTGCAGGTTATATTTTCTTTTTGGTCCTTTGAGATCAGTGAAGATATTCTGAGAACTCAGAAATATATTATCGGTTAAGATTCATTTTCTAGCCAATGTTTAATATATTTGGCCCCATTTAGATAACACTAGTCTTTGTATCGACTACCCTGTTGAAAGTTGCAAAATTTCAGTAATTTTCTTTGGCTCCATGTTGCCAAATCTAAAGGGTCACTGACGAGACTTCAATAGTCGAAACCGCGGTATGGCCCATCACCTTTCTCATTTATGTGTTCACTGCTCTTAAAGGATCTCAGTTTTAATTTTTATTTGCTATAACTGCAGCTGGTGTTGTGCCGTGTGGCGGCCCTAAAAAGTCTCCACGTACATCATCCATAGCGCAGGTTATATTTTCTTTTTGGTCCTTTGAGATCAGTGAAGATATTCTGAGAACTCAGAAATATATTATCTGTTAAGATTCATTTTCTAGCCAATGCTTAATATATTTGGCCCCATTTAGATAACACTAGTCTTTGTATCGACTACCCTGTTGAAAGTTGCAAAATTTCAGTAATTCTATTTGGCTCCATGTTGCCAAATCTAAAGGGTCACTGACGAGACTTCAATAGTCGAAACCGCGGTATCGCCCATCACCTTTCTCATTTATGTGTTCACTGCTTTTAAAGGATCTCAGTTTTAATTTTTATCTATTATTATTATTATTATTATTATTTTTTTTTTTTTTTATTTATTTATTTATTTTTTTTTTTTGCAATTTTTTTTTTTTTTTGCATTTTTTTTTATGAATTTTCTCTAAGCTAACAGAATGGCCCCAGATGGGATGCTGCCTTCTGCAGTGTCAGTTCAGGTGCTTAACTACTTGCTAGAGGAATTGCATCAAAAAATGAACTTAGAAATTTAAAATCCACAAACATACATGTGATTATTCTCCCTCATCAACAGGGAGACTCTATAAAATGAGCAGTATTTAAAATTCATCTAAAATTTTACTAAAATACTGTGGAATCAGTAATTTTCATGTGACTTTCATTTTGTGAATTTTCTATTTCTGTCTTGAATTTGCGAATAATCATTATAATAATTGTATTCTTTATGGTTAGGCCAAAAAATTATATACATGTAATTGTTTCCTATGCCAAAAAAAAAAAAAAAAAAAAAAAAAAAAAAAAAAAAAAAAACAGATGACATGGATGAGGGGGCAGGTATTATATTTTATTTTTTATTTCTTCCAAATCAAATGAGGCCACTTTTTTTTTTATTTTATTTTTGACAAAACGCCACGGTCAATACCAAGTATACACTACTACAAATTATCACATTTGGACCATATATGAAGGAATCTATGTACAAATTACATGTGTATGTTAATAGTTTATTTTGAAAAGCTTTTGTACACTTCTGGCCAAAAATCAGCTAAACACATGAAATAATATTTTAGTTTCAAAACTGACATCTGTATCAAACAAATGAGACTGCTTTTTTTATTTGAGCCAGAAAAAAAGACAGATGAGGGGCAGTTAAAACAGACGAGGGAAGGGCCTGAGAAACATTTTTTTTTTTATTTTATTTTTATTCATTTATTTATTTATTTTGCTTTATAGCATGTATTGTGATACTTTATTATTATAAGCAAGAACTTTGAATTGGCCAGGCAACAAGTTCACGAATATTTGTGAAAATTAATATAAGTTAATATACATGTAGTAAACATTTACAAACTTGCAGTATACTATTTTTTCAAGAAAATTTTAATAGATCTGTCTCCCTGAAATGAACCAAGAATATTCTAACATATTCTACACAATTTTTAAAACCTACCTGAAACGACAGAAAAAATCACCCTGATGCCACTTTTTAGACTCATCACATGTATGCCCTAAAGAGGACAACGAAATTCGAATTTGAAATAGCCATGTTATCTGTTATCTGTTATCTTCACCGCCTGTATAGGCGAACCTCGTTTTAACCCATGAGTACGGGTAACCCTTCACCTAACCATTACCACTCCGCAGTGACAGGATTAATGCCCGCCACCAGTACCATGATAACCCTAACACATATTTGAATCCTGTCAATGCAGATTTCCCTCCCTTGTGCCTTAACCTTAAACACGTCACTGTTATACCATACTACCCAAAGCCCATTTTCCCCAGATGCAACAGTGACGTGGGCTGCCTGAGGTGGAGGAAAGCCAGGACATATCTCGGCATACCCGGAATATGCCTGTGAAACCACCGCGTCCGCCTGGCGACAGCCAGACCACATACATTTCGACGGGTTAATTCAGTTTTATTCTGAAAAACATTGCCGATAGTGGGGAGCGAACCCGTACGAAAGTGGTATGTAGCAAAGTAGGAAACCTCCTCGCTCCCTATAGCGCTATAGCGGACGCCCCATGGAGCTATCTATCTGTCTATCTTGTGATACTGATTCGATCAATTTCTGATCATCAAATCAGGTGTGGGGGTTAGCCAATGGGAAAAAACAATTGGGGTGGACCATTAAAACTATTTACAAGATATAGATCAGAGGCATACTACACGCATGCCTCTGGGCCTATTATCTAAATAGCAGCCTTAATAGAGCTTCAATATGGCGTTCAAAAAAGGTTTAGTGTTGTCAATTATTCTCTGTGCTCTTAAGACACTTTCACTGCAATTTTCTTGTATTCACAGCACCTGCACTGCTCTTTCATGGCATCATACTGCCGCCATATTTCAGACACACTGACAACTCGCAGCAAGCTGTAAAATTTGCTTGCAAAGCCCACAGAGTACAAAGGTGTGACTGTCTGCACAGCTTTGTGCCCACTTCCAAAGCTTTGCTATTGCATTCTTTCAGAACACACACCAAGGTTTTGCCACAAAGTATTTTGAGCATGATCAAAATGTTCTTTGTCCCTCAGATGCCTCAGATGTCTTTCGATGCGCTGCTACTGCGTTTAACCTAACTGTGCACACGCACCTCGGCATAATGACACTGAATTTTCCTGAGAGATATGTTTTGATGTGAAAAAGGGGTTTTACAGATAGGGTAAAGGAATACATTTAATTTGGCAGTGGCATCGCATGTGACAAAACGCAACCCCAAAGCACGAAAACTAATGACCATTTCTAATAAGTCGCGGAAACTAATGACAATTAAACTTCCAGTGATTTAGCAATTGATTTTGCGCTGATGTCATATCCTTTAACACTTTTGATATAAATATTCCTTTTTCAACGTAAAAATAATTACCTGAAACTAACAATATGATATGAAAAATTGAATTTAATCGCCGAAACAACTTTTTCCACAACACCGATTGGTGAGAAATTAGAATTACTTCCCTTTAGAAGCTCTTCACTGCTTTTGGTGACAGCCAAACCAAAGTTGAAGGTTTGGCAGAAACTTTGACAGATTTCACCTAGATCTGGTGATAGAATGAACACAAGAACCTTACTGAATACTTACAGAATATGTTTGGCCCAGCTCAGAAAATTTTCATCACATGACAACCCTCTGGTATGCCAAAATCTTCACTATATTGTGTGTGGGTGGGGGATGGAGTTAATTTCTTTTGACTTTTACATGTACCTGCTAAGAGATAATCCAGTCCCAGGAAAGGAAGGATAGCATCTCATTGGTTAGGGCACTGATGTTTGTGCTTTAGATACTAGTGGACCGGCTTGACACAGTGGTAAAATCTAAGATTCTGGTCTAAGATGTCTGAGATTCAAGCCTCAGCCATGGCGCCACCTGTTGTGGTCTTGAGCAAGTAACATTTCCACAGCTCCAGAGACCAGAGGTAATGGTCAGAAATTGATAGACTCAGAACACAAAATAAAGTTCTATATGCCTATCTGGTTTAGGGCGCCTATCTTGATTTCCTTTCAGGTTTGAACCGTTTGATGCTCATACATGTGATATATATCGCCCTATTTCGGAGGAATCTCCCTATTTTTGAGCAAAGCTCCCTATTTGGAATTTCATTATATATCTTAAAAAAAAAAAAAAATCTGGGACTGGATTATATATCTTATACATTTCCCTATTTGGAAGTTCAGATCTCCCTATTTCAAATCAAGAAATTCCTTCTTTGTTTAATCTTTCTCCCTATTTTGAAAGGCAACTTCCCAAGTGGATCACATGTATGTCTAAAATATGTTCTAAAATATGACCTGAGGTTATAAAGGTTTTTCATGCTCAACTCAGTGGAGACTTTAAGTTTGTCCTGCTCTTATATGTTAAGATGCCAACCTGAATTTTCCACTAATGTAGACTATTTCAACATTTTATGAGCAGTTGAAATTCTAGCTCAGCTGAGCTTAGCTTGTAAAAGGTTTTATTATATCTCGAGGTCTGGACATGAGGATTCCCAGAATTAAAACAAAAGGTTAAAATAAAAGCACAGTTTTAAACAATTTTATACCACCTTCCTTGGCGCATGAGCTTGAATCACTTTCCACTGATAGGCTAAGCTTTGTTTGTGGTTTGGCTCCGTCAGTAGTACACCTGAAAGTCAGAAATACCTCTGACTGTAAAGGTACTACTGATTGTAAAGGCACTAATATTTGACTTCTGACGTCTTCTGTCATGAGCAAATTTGCATTTTTCATATTTTCTGTTATAAAAGTAAAAAAAAAACAAAAACAAAAACAGCCGCACAGGTTGTGCTTGACCTGGTCAAAACCCATGAAAACAAATTTTTCAAGCTCAGTCATATGAGCCACATCATGATAAAATCTGCTTTTAGGTTATGGAAAGAAGTATGACACAAACCACAGAACTGCCACAGAAGGTGGTTAGAGGATTGAAATTTGGGATTGAAAAAGATGTACTGTGTGAGTAGGGAAAACACAGTTACTGCAGTCTGCACAGCTGATCTGTGTTTGTGTTTTTGAAAATGTATTTATCATGGTTTCAGGGTATCCCAGGACAGAATGTAACAGAACATCAGAGGAAGATGATGGCTCGGGGCTTGCCCAAACAGACACCAATTACAGGGGTGAAGAAAGTGATAGTGGTAGCCTCAGGGAAAGGAGGGGTTGGCAAATCCACAACTGCTGGTAAGAATTGTTTTAACCCATTAGTGATTAATAGACTTTCTCATCAATATTATCTGGGTGATCCCAATTTCAATTGAACAGATTTTAAATTTTTATTCACTTTTTTGATGAATTTTCTCTAAGCAAGCAGATTAGCCCCAGATGGGATGCTGAACGCCTCATTCTGCGGTGTCACATCTGTGGCTATACTGTTTGCCTATGTCCTACCAAAAGGATGCTAGTCTTATATGTTTTGATCATTATGAAAACACACCTACACAATATATATAGTTAGTTAAGCTATAAAAATGAAAATTATCAGTTAACATGCTTGGGAAACATTTGAGGATAGGATTCACAGCCACATTTTTGCTGGATCATCATGAAAACATGTCGGTGTAATGTATACCCCCTTGAACCCCACTTGTATATAACAATAAGCAAAACTGGGGTATGCAGGGGTATACCTATTTTTCTTATTTTTGCTCCAAAACATAGATTGTGGGTACTCGTTAGTTCTAACGTGTACCCACAATCTATGTTTTGAGCAAAAATAAGAAAAATAACCAGATTTTCTGGTGAAATTTTAATTTTCTACAACTGAAAAAACTTCTCTGCATATTGCATGGGCATGTTTTCATAATGTAAAATTCATACTTGAAAACTTATGAAAACTATGGTATGCACTATGTTTTTTATTCATTTTCTTAAGTCTTCGTTCACAAGTACTGCTTTATACCAGCTTGAACTAGTGGAACTAGATTTTTCATTTGTCTGCTGTACTGTAGGAAATTAATGCACTAACATTTCATTATGAATTATAATAATTTTCTTTCAACTTGAAATGCATGAAAGTAACATATGTTTTATATGTCATATAGACCTAATGGAAATCTGTTTAATTTAAATATATTCAAACATTAAGATTGGGATCAGCCCTCACAGATACAGTGTAATCAGCACATTTGCTGTTCATTGCTTTGATAGTTAACATTTGAGCCGCCTCGTGGGAAAACCAACAATGTGGTTTCCGAATTGGTCTGACACAAACCGGCCTGTACAGCTACAGAAGCAGGCTAGAAGCTTGAAATTTTGGAGTTAAGTAGAGGAGGAATTGTACTATCCGAGTAGCGAAAACAAAGACGCTGATCAGCTTCGCGAAGCTGATCTGCGCCTTTGTTTTTGCCTATGCAGATTGTTGGTTTTCCCATGAGGCGGCTCATTTAACTGTTATAAGACTTTGTGAAAAGTTAGCATATGTGACAAGCACTAAAAATTGTCAATAAAAATCTGAAATTGAGACAAGTTTTCACATAATAACTGATGTCATTGTTATTTGCACTTTCAGTGAACCTGGCTCTAGCCATAGCAGCTGTTGATAAGGTATGTTGCATCATGTAACATCAAATGAGCCGCGACGTGGTAGAACCGGAATTTTGCCTATGCAAAAACAAAGGCGCAGATCAGCTTTGCAGTCACTGCGAAGCTGATCAGCACCTTTGTTTTCGCTACTCGGATAGTACAATTTCTCTTCTTCTTTAATCTGAATTTTTAAGCTTCTAACTGTCTTCTTTGCTTGTACAGCTTGGTTTATGTAGGACCTGTTCGAAAGCCACATTGTTGCTTTTCCCATGCGGCGGCTCAAATATTAAAGGTGAAGATGAACATTGAAAACTTGTGAATTTAATAATCTTGTATAAATTTATTACGGAATGAATAATACCATCACTAGCTATAAATGATAAAATCGAGAGCCCTCACAATCAGTACCAAATTATTACTCTTTAAAAGTGTTATTGCACAAATAAATAGCAACCCAGCTTCATACAGGCCAAATATCAGCCTTCATAGCACAAAATCAAATACTATGTCCTTAATGAACTAACAATCAAACTATCAATCATCCATGTAAGTAGGATGTATGTGTATAATGTCTTTGTTTCACATATATGCAAAAAGCATTTTTCCTCATGGCATATCCAGAACCACATTACAGTCTATTATGTACATGTAGTTTGACATGTACAATCATGTAGTTCCTATCTATTTCAGTCTAAGTCTGTTGGTATCTTAGATGCTGATGTTTACGGCCCTTCAATTCCTACAATGATGAATCTACAGGGTGAACCAGAATTAAACCAAAGTAAGCTGCCTTACAAAATATATGTACTGGTCTGTGATAGCTAAGGGTCATGGAAGTGGCCAGCAAAACTATTCCTGCAAAATTTTATAGAAAGTCGGTGAACATTTTAATGTTAAAAAACAAAATTATTAAAAATAGGTATCAGAGGGCTCCCTCATCTTGTTAGAAAACATCAGGAAAACATGTCCATGAAATGTATACCCCTTAAACCTCACTTTTATGTAGAAAAATTAGGGTCTGCAGGGGTATACCTATTTTTCTTATTTTTGCTCCAAAACATTGATTGTGGGCACTCGTTAGAACCGCCTCGGTGAGGCGGTTCTAACGTGTACCCACAATCAATGTTTTGCGGAACAAATATTAAAAGTATCATTTTTTTCTGGTGAAATTTTCAACTTTCACTGCTGAAAAAATCTCTGTATATTGCATGGGCAAATTTTCATAATGTTTTGTTTTTCAGACAACCAAATGGTACCTCTACAGAACTATGGGATAAAGTGGTAACTACTTGAATTCATGTTATAGACAGCTGAATTTTAAACTGAAATTTTGTTAGCTTTCCTTATGACATAGCTCAGTTTGATGGTCAGATATTATAAGATTTAGTCATTAAAATAAGATTTGGTCATTGGGTACAGGGGTTTTGGCTAATGATTTGTCATGCCTTACTGATTCTATAGTGTTTCAGTTCTAAAAATTCATTATTTGTTTTGTATAGAAATAACAATGACCAGCTACGGTAAATTCGGAAATGTTAGTGAGAACTTATTTTTCGCTAATATTTGTGAATTTGCCGCTTCACAAATTCCAAGTTTTTGCTGATGAAGAGTTACTATAAGCTTTACTGACTGTGCAAGTATTCGCTTGCGAATTCAAGAACTCTCTAATAATTAGGAAATAGAAAATTGGCTAAATAAAAGTCACGCAAAAATTTCCGAAATTACAGTATCAAACATTCAATTTAGACAACATATTACCTTCATTGCAGCATGTCCATGGGTTTTCTAGTGGATGATAATTCTCCCATTGTCTGGCGTGGTCCTATGGTGATGTCAGCTATACAACGACTTCTACGGCAGGTAAACAGATTTAGATGTTCTTTTCTGGTAACATGCAACCATTGTCATTGCTATCCTGAAGATTTTTAAAGTTTTGGCAACTACCATGTACTTTGTTGTAAACCTCTACATACCAAGGATTTCTTAAAAATATTTATGATGATCAGGATCTTTGTCTGTTTACACATATGTAAAAAGCTGTCTCATTTTTGTTGTGAGCATGTTAAGAATGTCTTGTTTGTTTGTTTGAATTGGTGTTTAATGTCCCAGTCAACAGCAATGGTCATGTGCTTCATAAATATAACTGCTCAAGCCAACCAATACGGCTTGTATGTATGGATGGTTTGACTAAATCACTTTCCATGGGCAGGCTCAGACTTGAGCTGTTAACCAGTAATCAGATGGTTGGTCAGTAGTTTAAGAAGCTTTGCCTAGAGGCACAAGCAGCCCATCTATTTATCCTAAGCCCCAGTGGGCGGGGACCCTATCTTCTGTCTTGATAGGATGTTCAATCCTAAATAATTATTTTCATTCCCGCAGGTTGCATGGGCCCCTCTAGATTACCTACTAGTGGACATGCCCCCAGGAACAGGAGATACACAACTCTCAATGTCTCAGAATATACCTATAAATGGTAATAAGTTAACTGTATTATCAAAACTAAAATAAAATGGACCTTGTCTACTTCAAATGGTAGCTGTCAAAAGTTTTTGGTTACTTGTTCTAAGATTATGTCCTGCAAGAAATATGAAAATACCCACACCTCAAGGGATATTTTTTTTTCCTGTGGTTTCTCATTGTCTGAAAAAGTAATACCAGGATCAGACTGTTTGTGGACCAGAATCAGGCCAGGTCCTAGTTCCAAAAGAGTAACAATTTTGAATGTCAAACATTTGGAACTTCAAACATCATTAGATATAGTCCACACCATAAGGGTTCTGCCCAGTTATGCCCAGTTATTGTTTCACTCTTAAAGTTGTGAAAATCTCATCTTTTTATTCCCTACTAGGAGCTGTGATAGTGTCTACACCACAAGACGTTGCCTTATTGGACGCCAGACGAGGGGTCGAGATGTTCAGGAAAGTGAATGTGCCAGTACTTGGCATGATTCAAAACATGAGTGTTTTTATATGTCCTAAATGCGGGAACCAGGAATACATATTTGGTGAAGGAGGGGTAGAACGAGTGGCGAAAGAGATAGGCATTGAAATCTTAGGTAATGTTTTCGTTGGCTCATCAACTGATTTAGATCAAGAAACCAAATTTGATCTTAACCTCATTATTACACACGGTGACACCTCACTTTTACATGGTTTTCAATATAACATGGTCAAGTCATGGCACTGAAAAATAATTTTTGCTCTATGTTTGTTGTAATTAACCTCATTTTAACACGCTTTTTATGATCAGTTCCTACGGACCTTTAAGCTAAAGTTTCAAATAATGCAGAATCTTTAGTACATGTATTTGTTTCAGTATAACCTCTGGTGCAAAAAGGAAACACATGTTTGTCTTTCATTACGAAAACTTGCCCATGCAATAAACAGTGATTTTTTGAGCTTTAAAAATTGAAAACTTTCAGCTGAAAATGTTTGCTATTTTTCTTATTTTTGCTCCAAACATAGATTGTGGGTACACTTTAGAACCGCCTCGCTGAGGCTGTTCTAACGAGTACCCACAATCTATGTTTTGGAGCAAAAATAAGACCAGAGGACCAATGGTCCTGTAAATGCTCACCTGAGACCTGAGATATATACCAATAAACTTGTTTGACTAGAATTGTAATATACATGTATATAACCCCAGGGCAGGGTCAGTGCAAACTCTGGAGTCAATAATGTCTTTTTTAAATCATAAAGATTCAGTCGATTTGCCAATTACTGCAAGTTTTGCCCTTCAAATGACATTGTAACAATTTTCCCCATTCAAATGTGTGGGCAAACCTAAGTTGACCTTGCCGTAAAACGGTCAAGGTCATCCCAGGGTCATGATTTATACAAACTTTGATGATGCTTCATGCCAAGTTTCAAAATCATAGGCCTTCTGGTTCTGGAGAAGATTTTTAAAGGTTTTTGCTATTTATAGCCATGGCTGCCATCTTGGTCATGTGACCTTGACCAGTTATACAAACTTTCATTCACTCTTCCTAAGAATGCTCAACATAAAGTTTGGCTTTGATTGGCCAAGCGGTTTCAGAGAAGAAGATCTTTGAATATCACTGTAATATACATGTATATTGCCCCGGGGTGGGGGCAGACAGACCCCTGGGGTCCAAACTTTTTCAGAATCATCAATCTTAAGTCCATTTGCCCATTTCCTGCAAGTTTTTCCCTACAAATGACATTTTAACACTTTTCCCCATTCAAATGCATGAGCGGCCTATGTTGACCTTGCCGTAAAATAGGTCAAGGTCATCCCAGGGTCATGATTTATATAAATTTTGTAGAGCTCCAGTCACTGATGCTTCACACCAAGTTTCAAAATCATTGGCCTTCTGGTTCTGGAGAAGAAGATTTTTATTTTTTTTTTCTATTTATAGCCATGGTGGCCATCTTGGTCATGTGACCTTGACCATTTATATAAACTTTCTTTCCCCCTTCCCAAGGATGCTCCATATGAAGGTTGGCTTTGATTGGCCAAACGGTTTCAGGGGAGATGTTTCATTATTATGGAAATATACATGTATATAGCCCCGGGAAGGGGCAGACAACCCCCCAGGGGCTAAAATTTTCCATTAACATTAATCTTCTGTCCATTTACTCTAAGTTTTACCCATTAAATAACATTTTACCATTTTTTCCCATTCAAATGCATTGGCGACCTAAGTTGACCTTGCCGTTAAATAGGTCAAGGTCATCCTAGTGTCATGATTTATATAAACTATGATGGGCCCACGTCCCCAATGCTACATACCAAATTTCGTGGAAATCGGCCCACTGGTTCTGGAGAAGAAGATTTTTATAGGTTTTTGCTATTTATAGCCATGGCGGCCATCTTGGTCATGTGACCTTGACCATTTATGTAAACTTCCTTTCCACCTTCCCAAGGATGCTCCATATGAAGTTTGGCTTCGATTGGCCAAGTGGTTTCAGGGGAGAAGATGTTTCATTATTATGGAAATATACATGTATATAGCCCCGGGGCAGGGGCAGACAACCCCCCAGGAGCTAAAATTTTCCATTAACATTAATCTTCTGTCAATTTGCTGTAAGTTTTACCCATCAAATAGCATTTTACCATTTTTTTCCCATTCAAATGCATTGGCGACCTAAGTTGACCTTGCCGTTAAATAGGTCAAGGTCATCCCAGGGTCATGATTTATATAAACTATGATAGGCCCACTTCCCCGATGCTACATACCAAGTTTCGTGGAAATCCGCCCACTGGTTCTGGAGAAGAAGATTTTTAAAGGTATTTGCTATTTATAGCCATGGCGGCCATCTTGGTCATGTGACCTTGACCATTTATATAAACTTTCTTTCCCCCTTCCCAAGGATGCTCCATATGAAGTTTGGCTTTGATTGGCCAAGCGGTTTCAGGGGAGAAGATGTTTCATTATTATGAAAATATACATGTATATAGCCCCGGGGCAGGGGCAGACAACCCCAAGGGGCTAAAATTTTCCATTAACATTAATCTTCTGTCCATTTGCCTATTCCCAGTAAGTTTTACACATTAAATAGCATTTTACCATTTTTTCCCTTTCAAATGCATTGGCAACCTAAGTTGACCTTGCCGTTTAATAGGTCAAGGTCATCCTAGGGTCATGATTTATATAAACTATAATGGGCCCACATCCCCGATGCTACATACCAACTTTCGTGGAAATTGGCCCACTGGTTCTGGAGAAGATTTTTAAAGGTTTTTGCTATTTATAGCCATGGCGGCCATCTTGGTCATGTGACCTGGACCATTTATATAAACTTTCGTTTCCCCTTCCTAAGGATGCTCCACATGAAGTTTGGCTTTGATTGGCCAAGCGGTTTCAGAGGAGAAGATCTTTGAAATTGTGAACGACGGACGACGGACGGACGCCGGAGCATGGGCATACTATAAGTTCACCTGTGAGCCTTCGGCTCAGGTGAGCTAAAAAATAGGTATACCCTGCATACCCCAGTTTTGCTATATAAATGTGTACCCCACATTTCACGGACAGGTTTTCCTGATGAAGGAAACAGATGTTTGCTCTTAAAGTTGTGAAATCTGTGCTAATTACACTTAGATGTACATGTATTTTGATTTTTCCTCTGGATTTTCATGACATGGTGGTATTAATAATTTTACTATTATTATTTTACTTTGATCAATATGTTTCGATATTTTACCATTAAAAAATTGATTCTATTTTCTCTATGAGCAGGTGATATTCCACTAACGAAGACAATCAGAGAGACCAGTGATACAGGGCAGCCTATAGTTATATCACAACCTACGAGTCCTCAGGTAGGTCATGAAATTATTTCGTGAAAGTATTTCTACAACCGATTTTTCCTCTTCGCCTGATTCAAGAAGAGCAATTGTAAGTTAGTGTTGAAAGAATTTTGCACTAAAAAGTGATACAGGACAGCCTAGTTATATCATGATCTAGTCCTCATTGCTGTTGGAGTGGAAGCAATTTTCCAGTTCATGCTATTACAAGAGGAAATTTTATAGCTATTTTGCTGTATCCACCTTAAGTTAGCATTGATCCCAAGCTAACTTTATTCTTAGTTGTCAGATATTTTGGACAGTTTGATCTAGTTAAAACAGCAGTCACACATTAGCGTAAAAGCCAAACGCGCTCTGGGCGTGTTGACAAAAATGTAAAATTCAACACACGCCAGGAGCACGTCAGAGACACGTTAGAAGCGCGTTTTGTACGCTTGGTGTACGTCCGTTGTGCGTCACTGAAAGTTGCAGTGCACTCCAGGCGCGTTTGGGCTCAAATTTTTTTTAAACATGCTTAAAAATTTTCTAGAAGCTTGGCGTGTCCAGGGCATGTGTTTTATACGTTTCGAATAAGTTCCACACGCGTTACAGGTGCGTTGAATACGCTTTGAATGCGTTCGCCGCACGTTTGAGGCACGCCAGTGTACGCTACATACGCTTTCCGTTTTTATGAGATATCGCTTCAGTAGCATGCCCCAGGAGCATGTGAGACGCGTGTTGAACGTTTGTTTCACCCGCTACTGTGTGACTGCTAAAGCGAGTTAAAGGAACAATTCAATTTTTACATGTCCAAAATCTTCAGCGTGTTGAGATTTTTCATACGCCCGGTGCGCATTTGGGTTAAACGCTAGTGTGACTGCTGTTTTAGGTTTCTTAATATTTTATGAAAAAATAATCACATTCTGTTGATTGTAATTGTTTTTACAATTATTCCTCTGAATTCATGCCTGATTATTTTCCACCTTCTAAGTCACAAATTCTGTTTTCATTCTAGGCAATGGAGTACAAGAACATAGCACAGAAGATCACCAACAAATTAGCTCCCCTTGATAACTCCTCAGACAAAACTTGAATCACACTGTATTCAGAAATAGGACTAAATTCATTTTATCTTACATCGTGGCACTCTTTATATGAACTTTTCTAGGCAATGTGCAGAAGAAAAGCCTCCATGGCATAGTGTTAATGTCACTCATCTAAAATATGAGCCACCCCATGGGAAAACCAACAATCTGCATAGGCGAAAACAAAGGCGCAGATCAGCTTCGCGGTAACCACGAAGCTGATCAGCGCCTTTGTTTTCGCTACTCGGATAGTACAATGCCTCTCCTACTTAAATCCGAAATTTCAAGCTTCTAGCCTGCTTCTGTGACTGTACAGCCTGATTTGTGTCGGACCTGTTCGGAAACCACATTGTTGGTTTTCCCACGAGGCGGCTCATATGTAACACAGTTCTCACAAGCTGATTTGGCATGTTTAATGATTTCCTGGGTATTAAACAGTATTATGGGAATGTATCGGAGTCAGTGGGGTTTGGAACCTAGAACCTCTTGATTCAATGTCTGACACTCTACCACTAGACCTCCAAGGTCCTCAATTTTCAAGTGAAAAACTAGGATGTTTTTGCTTCTATTTGCATTGTGGGGGAGCACTGGCCTAGTGGTAGAGGGCCAGACTCCAAATTTAGAAGACTTGGTTGAACCCATCTGGGGTGACTTGTGCCCTTGAGCGAGACACATCAACTCCCTATAGTACTGCTTGATACCCAGAAAGTGGTAGCTCCATCCTGACATGACTGAAAAAATGTTGATATGGATGTTAAACCACAAAACAAACTAACAAACAAAGCATCAAGCATGGATTGTTTTAAATATGAATCACGGTTCCAAAGTGAAACAAGATTCACATTGGGAGTGAAAATGGCATCTTGAGTTTGTTAAATCAGTAGGTAAACTAGCCTATGAAAATCTTTTTATTTCTCTTGGGCTCAAGTACCTCATTTAAATACTATGATATGAGCCGTCTCATGGGAAAACCAACAATCTGCATAGGCAAAAACAAAGACGCAGATCAGCTTCGCGGTAACCGGGAAGCTGATCAACGCTTTGTTTTCGCTACTCGGATAGCTTTTACAGGCCGGTTTGTGTCGGACCTGTTTGGAGACCACATTGTTGGTTTTCCCACGAGGCGGCTCATATCTCAATCCATACACACTGTTTTCCCTTGTATACTGATAGTGTTCTGTGGAAACTGTGCACTCCTGAATCTGGCTATTCATAATGCTGACAGATAAAGTATACTGGTCATTGTCCTTTCTGTTTGCGTTTTGATGTATTTTGCTATTTGATTTTCTTTTTATATGTACACAATTTATAAAATATATATTTTACCTCTATGAATATATCAGGATTTTGTTATCTTTCCATTATAGTAATGTAAATGGATAGCTGTAACATATACTGGTCAAAATAAGTTAGGGATCAAACATTTAAGAATGCATTTTTAGGCCAATCGATCATAAATCACTTTTACATTCATACTGTGGATTTAATAGCACTTTTTTTGCACTTTCATATGCCACCAATTTTGAAACTGTGCATCATCTGACTTAAGCACAGCTGTTCTTTAAACCACACTACCCTGAAAACCAAAGTGATAAAAAGTCCATAAAAACTGACTCCACAAAAAAAAAATCAATTTAGCCAATTCATGAACAATTCATTTAGCGATTTGGCACGATAGTCATCAAGATTCATCATTTCTATGGTCAGCCAGCTAAAAAAGATTGGAAATTTCTAGCCATTTTAAAAGTTTTGCACGAACAAACGTACACACCATCAATTCTCTATGGGAATTTCATACCACTTTCATTTTAAGGGTAGTCCGACTTAAAGCCTGGTCTTGTTGAAGGCAATGACTATAGTTTCGATCGTCAAGTGTACAAAGCTTACAAAATGAATTATCTTGATGTCAGATACAAATGTTTAATTTTACCAGCTGTTCGAAATCTTGTAGAAATCGTGTGTTGAAAATTTGATCCCTAACTTCATTTGTCCAGTATAGTATCTTATGGGCTGCTTTGTTCATTGATTCTTACCATGTATGTAAGCAGAGGCACTCAAATAACAGAAGCTGAAAACCAGTTCAGAATATATTTCAAGCCACTTGTTTGCTTACATTTCAAGTAACAGTAAACCTGTGCCGGCAGGTGAACACATTTAGTTTGTTACATAATATCCTTTGGCAAAACATCTGAACAACACCCCCAGAAAACTTGTCATGGGTTTCCAGCCAGATCGGACACAAATCAGGCTGTGCTGCCACAGAAGATGGATAGAGGCCTGAAATAAGGAACCTTACTTTTTCTTGAGCAACAACAAAGGCTATATCAGTTTCTTACTGCTGAAGCTGAGCGCTGCACATTTATTTTGGAATATACCAAAATCAGATTTGAGCCGCGTCATGAGAAAACCAACAATGTAATTTCCGAACAGGTTTGACACAAACCGAGCTTTACAATCACAGAAGACGGCTAGAGGCTGGAAATTTCGGATTTAGAAAGTAGATGAATGGTACTATCCATGTAGCGAAAACAAAGACATTGATCAGCTGGTTTTGCATATGCAGATTGTTGGTTTTCTCATGAGGCGGCTCATTTATTTCATGACATGGCTGATTCAAGTTTTATGCCAAATCGACACATAATTATAAGCACAATGAAAACACTTTGTAAGTTATGCTATCCCACATATACTGGATAAAACACTTTATGGAAAGACAGAATTATTATGCTGTATCACAATTGCATCAAAACAAGACAAAACTTCAACATGGTAGACATTTTGTTTGAGTCAAGGCTTAATGTCCCAGTCAACAATAAAATGTCATATCGCCAGAGTTACAACTTTTTGGTCACTTTAAACAACAATAAAGTGACTTGCTCAAGGACCCAGTATTGGAACTGGGTTTTGAACCCAACACTACCGAGTAATCATGCTTCCCTCTGTATGGCAACTAGTGAGACAAAAATACATGTATGGCAAATATGGAATGGTCAACAATCAATGAAGCATCCTTGATGGTAAAAGGGACTTTCATCCATAGAAAAATATGAAGATAATAGCTCCCTTTAACACAAAGGAACAAAATGGAGGACTTTACAGAGTAAACTTCCTGCTCTTAACAGAAATAACCATGACAATAAAATATCAAACAGAAAAATACTGTTTTTTCCAGTTGTGTAACCCAATCACTGATTCATGGGCTCACTTGTTTTACCTCCACTTTACTCAGCACAAAGTGATTCATTCCATAGTGATAAGCTATCCATACCACACCACTCCCTGGCAAGCTAAACCTACTCTGTTACTCATCTCCTATGGCATTTAAAGTATCTTGTCCACGAATATATCATGACAGCAGTAGGTTTCATACTCCATCCTGTTTCATTTTTCACCACTAAGCCATGAGCCGCATCATGAGAAAACTGGATTTTGCATATGCAAAAACAAAGGAGCAGATCAGCTGTGCAGTAACTGCACAGCTCAGCGCCTTTGTTGTCACTACACTGATAGTACTATCTCTATTATTCCTAAATCTAAAATTTCAAGCTTCTAGCCTTTTTCAGTGACTGTACAGACTGGTTTGTGTCAGACCTCGTCAGAAACCCCAAAGACCGGTTTTCTCATGTCGCAGCTCCCATCATGATCTTCTAAATTCGTTAGACAAAAATAAGGAAACCCCTGAAACACCTGTTTATCGTAGTTTTTAAATATGAAAATGGGCTGCAAGAGGCCCAAAGTACTTGGGTCACTTGTATTTGACTAGATTTATCAACATCCTCACAAATTAGCAAAATGTTACCTTTCTACTGTAAACCAACTAAATTTCCACGGAAAACCATGAGTACAAATGGACATTTTTCACTGTGATTTATGAATTATTAATGAATTCTTTTTTCTGGGGCAAATAAATTGCTGGCGAAAATAAATTGATTGACAGTATTTTGCTAGCACTTGTATATTTATAGACCCTAACCGTCCCCCACCTCCTGTTTAGTAACACTTGTGTCGGTAAAATCATTATCACTGTCGTCACAATTCACATCATTTTCATCACACTCATCATTACTGTCAAACATAGACACGCCCCCAAACTTAGCGAGATACTCTTCAACTCGGAAATTGTTGTCCGCCAAGTACTTCTCCTTTAAGGTTAACGTTGACTTGTCAGAGGGAATGTCCTTGGACTGATCGTCTGTTTTCTGTGAGTTTAATGATGAAATCCATGATGAGACAATATTTGGCGGTTTCACCATGTCTGGGACTAGACTGTCTTTTTGGGACTGAAATGAAATGAGCTGTGTTATGACAAAATATGTCTACAGGATTTCGAACTATTTCCAAAACAAACAGCTCGGCACAGTTGTTCAAAACTTAACGCTTAACTCAAAGCTTAACGTCATCATTAAGACCTCAACTCATTAAGTAAATGCCGACTACATAAGCAAATACACTATTATTTTTTATCGATAAAATGTGAGAATCCTTTGCATTTTATCAACAAATAAGAGCTGTCGCAGGACAGCGTAGCTCGCCTGACTTGTGCTTTGCCACTAAATCTATTAAAATCTATGACCCATGACCTTGACCTCAAGGTCACTAATGTGGGTCGTGATGGCACTGCATGAAACTTAAGACCAATAGGCAAGCTAAAAATACCAGTGTATTTGTAATACTGCCATTTGAAATTTTAACGAATCGTTAACAATTTGAACAACTGGGCCCAGGTGGGTACAACCACAGAGGATGGCTTCTGGCAATAATAAATCATTATCCTAAGGCTAACCCAGCGGGCACAAGGCGTCAGAATGACGTCATATCAATGTCGATGCGATGTCATGACATGATGTCGCATCGACGTCGATCTGACGTCATGCGCCTGCTGGGATGTGTTGTTATTGGAGCAGTGCATAAAACATACTGTTAAATAGTGTGACTTAAGTCATGTCTACGTAAGTGCACAGCTGCAAATAATGTAAAATAAAGAATTATATGAAGAGACAATGAGATCGAAACTTGAGATTACGAATGGGGATGAAGTAAAAATGTGTCACATCACGAGAAACCCATATTTTTGCATATACATAACGAAAGAGGCAGATCAGCTATGCAGTAACTGCTTAGGTGATCAATGCCTTTGTTTACGCTACACAATATAGTACAATCCCTCCTTTCTAGTACAATCCCTCCTTTAATTAAATCCAAATTTCAATATTCTAGCTTTTTTTCTGTGAGTGTATAGGCCGGTTTGTGTTGGACTTGGGCAGAAACCCTGTCAGAAGACCTGTTTTCTCATGTTTTGGCTCAAAATGTATCAGGTGATTACCCAGGGAGCCAAAAGTCATTATCTCGCAAAAAAAAAAGGTTGGAGGTGACATCTCCTGCTATAGTTGTTTTGAATGCTTTTTTGGATGGCTCTGACCTTCCAGAAGAAGGTCTAAGTGGACTGCTCTGGAAATTCATTTGGCGTGATGCTTTAATCAGACGGTATTTAGACGTACTATTTGTTATATACAGCTGAAATGCACTACACAAATATATTACGAACAGTCATATTTATGTAACGTGGGCCGAACCAAAGCCACAGAAACCCCGTCGGTGGAAAAGCATGCTCATCCACCAAGGGTGGTTTACTGCGCTATATACCTAACACTTACTCTAATCACAAAGTTTCGAGTTTCTAATTTGCATACTACTACCCGCTAATGTGCCGCTAATACGTTGCACCAACGTATTCTACAAGGGAGACTATCCATTTACATTACTTCCCCCTCCGAGAAGACTCGCCCCGAGTCTTGGCCTGGGGACTACATGGGTAAGGCAACCCCGGTCTGGCGGTTGTCATCATCCCACCGCTGCCACCAAATGTAACGAACAGCCGAGCCAAGCCACAGAAACCCCGTCGGTGGAAAAGCATGCTCATCCACCAAGGGTGGTTTACTGCGCTATATACCTAACACTTACTCTAATCACAAAGTTTCGAGTTTCTAATTTGCATACTACTACCCGCTAATGTGCCGCTAATACGTTGCACCAACGTATTCTACAAGGGAGACTATCCATTTACATTACTTCCCCCTCCGAGAAGACTCGCCCCGAGTCTTGGCCTGGGGACTACATGGGTAAGGCAACTCCGTTCTGGCAGTTGTCATCATCCCACCGCTGCCACCAAATGTAACGAACAGCCGAGCCAAGCCACAGAAACCCCGTCGGTGGAAAAGCATGCTCATCCACCAAGGGTGGTTTACTGCGCTATATACCTAACACTTACTCTAATCACAAAGTTTCGAGTTTCTAATTTGCATACTACTACCCGCTAATGTGCCGCTAATACGTTGCACCAACGTATTCTACAAGGGAGACTATCCATTTACATTTATATGTTTCTTCAATATCGTATACTATCCTGTTGTCATTTTATCTTGTCTGATTGCAGCTGAGTATGTCTTAGTCATGTATAAAGCTGAAAATGTGTCATTTGAGTAAACTGTGTCATCTTAAGGCATTGAATTACCCCACCCACTTAATGTATATGTAAAAATTATGTGCAATTATGAGAATCAATATATTTTTATCAGTATATTTTTATCAATAAATGTTGATGTAATCATTATTTTTATAACAATTTTTATTACTTATTTATTCTTTTTTTTTTTTTTTTTTTTTTTTTTGCATATTCATGAATTTTTATTAAAATGAATTAACAGCAAAAATAAAAAATCAATTATCCCATAAAAAACTAATTTCAGGCCTAAACTATCATTGTGGCTCATTGTTATTGTACCAAAAGTACTACATGTATTTGACAAATTTGTTGATGCCATGGGCCTAAAAACCAGAGGACCAATGGTCCTGTAAACGCTCACCTGAGACCTGAGATATATACATGTACCAATAAACTTGTTAGACTAGAATGGTACCATGCATGTATATAACCCTAGGGCAGGGTCAGAACTTTTTTCAAATCATAAAAATTCAGTCCATTTGCCAATTAACTGCAAGTTTTGTCCTTCAAATGACATTTTAACAATTTTCTCCATTCAAATGCATGGGCGATCTAAGTTGACCTTGCCGTGAAATAGGTCAAGGTCATCCCAGTGTCATGATTTATACAAATTTTGTAGACCTCCGTTCCTTAATGCTTCATGCCAAGTTTCAAAATCATAGGCCTTCTGGTTCTGAAGAAAAAGATTTTTAAAAAATTTTGCTAATTATAGCCATGGCGGCCATCTTGGTCATGTAACCTTGACCATTTATATAAATTTTCATTTCCTCTTCCTAAGGATGCTCCACATAAAGTTTGGCTTTGATTGGCTAAGCAGTTCCTGAGAAAAAGCTGTTTGAATATTATGGTCATCTACATGTATATATAGCTCCAGGGCAGGGGCAGACAGCCCCTGGGCCTAGAGTTTTTTTCATAAGCATAAATCTTCTGTTCATTTGCTCATTCCTAGCAAGTTTTCTGCCATTACATGTCATTTTCCTATTTTTTCCCATTCAAATGCATGGGCGACCTAAGTTGACCTTGCCGTAAAATAAGTCAAGGTCATCCCAGGGTCATGATTTATATAAACTTTGTAAAGCTCCATTCCCAGATGCTCCTTACCAAGTTTCAAAATCAAAGGCCTTCTGGTTCTGAAGAAGAAGATTTTTAAACGTTTTTGAAGAAGATGGCGGCCATCTTGGTCGTGTGACCTTGACCATTTATATAAACTTTCATTCCCTCTTCTTAAGAATGCTCCACAAAAAGTTTGGCTTTGATTGGCCTAGCAGTTTCAGAGAAGAAGATGTTTCAATATTATGGTCATATACATGTATATAGCCCCGGGGCAGGGGAAGACAACCCCCTGGGCCCAAAATATTTTCTTAAACATAAATCTTCTGTCCATTTGCTCATTTCTAGCAAGTTTTCTGCCATTTAATTACATTTTCCTAGTTTTCCCCATTCCAATGCATGGGAGACCTAAGTTGACCTTGCCGTAAAATAGGTCAAGGTCATCCCAGGGTCATGATTTATATAAACTTTGTAGAGCTCCATTCCCAAATGCTTCACACCAAGTTTCAAAATCATAGGCCTTCTAGGTCTGAAGAAGAAGATTTTTAAACGTTTTTGCTATTTATAGCCATGGCGGCCATCTTGGTCATGTGACCTTGACCATTTATACAAACTTTCTTTCCCCCTTCCCAAGGATGCTCCACATGAAGTTTGGCTTTGATTGGCCTAGCGGTTTCAGAGAAGAAGATGTTTGAATATTATGGTCATATACATGTATATAGCCCCAGGGCAGGGGCAGACAACCCCCCAGGGGTAAAATTTTCCATTAACATTAATCTTCTGTCCATTTGCCTATTCCCAGTAAGTTTTACCCATTAAATAGCATTTTAACCATTTTTTCCCATTCAAATGCATTGGCGACCTAAGTTGACCTTGCCGTAAAATAGGTCAAGGTCATCCTAGGGTCATGATTTATATAAACTATGATGGGCCTCCGTCCCCAATGCTACATACCAAGTTTCATGGAAATCGGCCCACTGGTTCTGGAGAAGAAGATTTTTAAAGGTTTTTGCTATTTATAGCCATGGCGGCCATCTTGGTCATGTGACCTGAACCATTTATATAAACTTTCGTTCCCCCTTCCTAAGGATGCTCCACATGAAGTTTGGCTTTGATTGGCCAAGCAGTTTCAGAGGAGAAGATCTTTGAAATTGTGGACGACGGACGGACGGACGTACGGACGACGGACGACGACGGACGGACGCCGGAGCATGGGTATACTATAAGCTCACCTGTGAGCCTTCGGCTCAGGTGAGCTAAAAATTTCTCATTTGCATTTTCATGAATATTAATGAAAATGATGAAAATCAAGATTAAAGAAAGGGAAAATCTATAACCATTAATTTTGAAGTGTTTGGGATGGGTTATCTTTAGGACGTACCTTTCACCCTTAGAACAAATGCTCATGGGTGCCAGTTTGGTCAGAGGATCACTTTAATGCCCATTTGTGTCATTTAAAATCACAGAGTGTTCACCCACACCCATAATAAACAGAGGAAGGAGTGTGGTACCCTTATATTACCACATGTGTCTTGGCTACTGATAGACATAGAGAGCAGAAATAGGTATCAAATGATTGTTTTGACAAGTTCTTTAACCATGTAATAAGATATAAAAATCGAACTGACTTCCTGGTGTTTGAATATCAATGAGAACTTTCTATATTAGGAAAAATCACATTAAAATGGAGTACGGTATACCAGCACAATTGATAATATCTCAGCAATCAAAAGATCTAGAGAGCTTTAAATGGTATCAAATGATTGCTATTACAATGTTCTATAACCATGTAATAAGATATATAAACCAGAGGACCAATGGTCCTGTAAACGCTCACCTGAGTCTGCTGCATATACCAATAAACATGTTTGAATATTATGGTATTTAACCCCAGTGCAGGGGCAGATGAAGCCCTTGGGCTGTTTTCTTTTTTCAGACTAATCAATATTCTGTCCATGGATGCTTCACGCCAAGTGAAATCATTAAAATCAATCGATTGGTTTCAGAGAAGAAGATATTTGAAGGGTTTTTACCATATATGGGCATGGTGGCCATCTTGGTCATGTGACAGATTATTAATATACACATTGGTTCCCCCCGTTTTCCCCATTCCAATGCATTGGCGACCTATGTTGACTTTCTTGTAAAATAGGTCAAGGTCACCACAGGGTCATGATTTATATATACATTGTAGTACTTCAGCCATTGGTGCTTCATACCAAGTTTCTTTGAAATCGGTCCTCAAAATTCGGAGAAGAAGATTTTTGAAGGGTTTTTACCATATATGGGCATGGCAGCCATCTTGGTTAAATGTGAACTAGATAATTTATATATACATTAATTCCCCCATTCCATAGATGCTTCACATACAATTTGGCTTTGATTCGCCAAGCGGTTTCAGAGGAGAAGATGTTTGAATATTATGGTAATATACATGTATATTGCCCCGGGGTGGGGGCAGATGAGCCCCTGGGGTCCAATTTTTTTCAGAATAATTAATATTCAGTCCTACTGCCCATTTCCTGCAAGACTTTCACTTTAAATAACATTTTAAAAGTTTTCCCCATTCAAATATGCATTGGCGACCTATGTTGACCTTGCCGTAAAAAAAGGTCAAGGTCATCACAGGGTCATGATTTATATGCAAATTGTAGTACTTCAGCCATCAATGCTTCATGCCAAGTTTCTTTGAAATCGATCCACCTGTTCTGGAGAAGAAGATTTTTGAAGGGTTTTTACCATATATGGGCATCGCGGCCATCTTGGTCATGTGACCTGGATTATTTATATACACATTGATTACCCCTTCCTATTGATGCTTCACATAAAATTTGGCTTTGATTGGCCAAGCGGTTTCAGAGGAGATGATGTTTGAATATTATGGTAATGTACATGTATATTGCCCAGGGGTGGGGGCATATGAGCCCCTGGGGTCCAAATTTTTTTTTCAGAATCATTAATATTCAGTCCTACTGCCCATTTCCTGCAAGACTTTCACTTTAAATGACTTTAAATGACATTTTAAAAATTTTCCCCATTCAAATGCATTGGCGACCTATGTTGACCTTGCTGTAAAATAAGTCAAGGTCATCACAGGGTCATGATTTATATATACATTGTAGTGCTTGAGCCATTGATGCTTCATGCCAAGTTTCTTTGAAATCGATCCACCTGTTCTGGAGAAGAAGATTTTTGAAGGGTTTTTACCATATATGGGCATCGCGGCCATCTTGGTCATGTGACCTGGATTATTTATATACACATTGATTACCCCTTCCTATTGATGCTTCTCATAAAATTTGGCTTTGATTGGCCATACGGTTTCAGAGGAGATGATGTTTGAATATTATGGTAATCTACATGTATATTGACCCGGGGTGGAGGCATATGAGCCCCTGGGGTCCAGTTTTTTTCAGAATCATTAATATTCAGTCCTACTGCCCATTTCCTGCAAGACTTTCACTTTAAATGACTTTAAATGACATTTTAAAAGTTTTCCCCATTCAAATGCATTGGCGACCTATGTTGACCTTGCCGTAAAATAAGTCAAGGTCATCACAGGGTCATGATTTATATACACATTGTAGTGCTTGAGCCATCAATGCTTCATGCCAAGTTTCGTTGAAATCAGTCCACCGGTTCTGGAGAAGAAGATTTTTGAAGGGTTTTTACCATATATGGGCATGGCGGCCATCTTGGTCATGTGACCTGGATTTCTTATATATACATTGGTTCCCCCTTCCTATAGATGCTTCATATAAAATTTGGCTTTGGTTGGTCAAGCGGTTTCAGAGAAGAAGATCTTTGAAATTGTGGACGGACGGACGGACGACGGACGGACGGACGCCGGATCATGGCCATCCTATAAGCTCACCTTGTGAGCCTAACGGCTCAGGTGAGCTAAAAAGCTGGATAACTTTATGCTCAAATATTAAAGAGATCTTCAGATATTGTAGAAAACAACAGATAAATGAAGGGTGTATACCAACAACATTGCTGATATCTCAGCAACCAAGAATTCTAGAGATCTGAAATTTATATCAAATTATTGTTATGCTAATGTTCTTTAATTATGTGATAAAATACAGACATAATTTGACTTTCTATGCATTCAAATGTTGATGAGAACTTTCAGTATAAGAGAAAAATCACAGAACAATGGAGGGGTATACCTGCAGAAACATTTATTGCTCAGCAACCAAAAGCCATAGAGAGCTGAAATTGGTAACGAATAATTGCTTTCACATCCATAAAATATGATACATAAATAATAAGACTTTCGTGCTGTTGGAGTAGTGATGAAAACTTAAAATATTAGAGAAACATCCCAGAAAATCGAGGGGGTATACCTACAGAAATGTTTATATCATAGCAACCAAAAGCCATACAGAGCACAAATTGGTATCAAAAGATTGCCATGACTATATTCTATAACCTTATATTAAGATATATAAATAAGCTGAATTCCTTGCGCTGCTTCAATATTTAAGAAACCTTAAGATACAAGAGAAAAATCATTGGAATTCTATACGGTATACCAATAAAATTGAAAATATCTTAGTGACCAAAAGCTCTAGTGAGCTGAAATTGTTTTCAAATGATTGCTATAATAATGTGCTATAATCATTGATAAGACACAAAAAATAATACTACTTTCTTGTTGTATGGAAAATAGAGGGGGTATACCAAAGGAAACATATTTATCTCAGCAACCAAAAGCCATAGAGAGCTGAAATATGTATCAAATAATTGCTATGACTATATTCTATAACAATGTTATAAGATATATAAATAAGCTGACTTTCTTGTTGCTCCAATATTTAAGAAAACTTAAGATATAAGAGAAAAATCATTGGTAAATGAAGGGGATATACATATAAATTTGAAAATATCTTAGTGAACAAAAGCTCTAGTGAGCTAACATGGGTTTCAAATGATTGCTATAACAATGTTCTATAATCATGTGATAAGACACATAAATAATATTACTTTCTTGTTGTTGTAATATTGATGAAAATTTTAAATATTGGATAAAAATCTCAGAAAATTAGAGGGGGTATACCAATGGAAACATATTTATCTCAGCAACCAAAAGCCATAGAGAGCTAAAATTGGTATCAAATAATTGCTATGACAATATTCTATAACAATGTAATAAGATACATAAACAAGCTGACTTTCTTGTTGCTCCAATATTTAAGAAAACTTAAGATATTAGAGAAAAATCAATGACAAACGAAGGGGGTATACCAATAAAACTGCTACTATCTCAGTGACCAAATGCTCAAGAGGGCTGAAATTGGTATCATTTGATTGCTAGGATAATGTTTAATAACCATGTGCTAAGACACACAAACAATCTGACTTACTTGTTTTTCCAATATTGATAACACTTTCAATATTAGAGAAATATCACAGAAACGTGGAGGGGGTATTCCAACAAAATCATTATAACTCGGCAACCAAATGTCATAGAGAGCTGAAATTGACATCAAATGATTTCCATAATGATGTTCCACAACCAATGATTAGATTAATGAATATGATAACTATCTTGTTGTTTAAATATTGTTGATAACATAAAATATAAGATACAAATCACGGAAATATAGAGGGGGGTATACCAACGGAAATGTTTATATCTCAGCAACCAAAATCCATAGAGAGCTGAAATTGGTATCAAATGATTGAAATGACAATAATGAATATTTAACTAGATACAATTGTAGTATTTCATAGCCACTCGCTTAAAGGTATGCATGATCCGGCCTATGGAACAATGAGAACTTGCATCTGTCATTTTATAGGAAACGGTAATCTGACCATGGACTTGATTTATAAAGAAACTGAATGACTGAAATAAGCATAAATACATGTATAATGTTTATGAGCACATCACATATTCATTTGTTCTTCAACTTCTCTCGAATCAATATACATTTATTTAACTTTCATGATCCATATTATTATGTAAGTGGGTGGGGTAATTCGACATCATAAATACTAAAACAAGAGCTGCAAAAGTATGAATTAAACAATATAATAAGATTACTTCTTAATCTTTCCTAGCATTGCTCTAGACTAGAAAATTAAGCAGTTTATGATCTGAAGCACAAAAGATATAGTCATATATCTTGAAAACGTTTGTAATAAGTAGGCAGCTTTAACAGCATGAAACAATGTGTAATTTAACCATCGCGCCAAAAAAAAATCGTGAGCAGTCCACCCAGACCTTCAATAGGATGGCAAAGCCTAACTAAAAATGTATTCAAACCAACTATAGCAGGTGATGTCACCTCCTCTTACCAAAACGGGGCTTGGCTCCCTGGGTAGATTGTCCACCTCATAATCAGAAGTTACATAACTCTTATAAAAAATTCACACCTACATTACAAAGTTTATAACTTTACCTTAGATACAGGTGAACTATTGCCGCTATTCAGCTCCATCACCTGAGACCTTCCAGCCAGTTTGGACTGTGCATGCTGAAATAGTAGATAGTAGGCTGCAGGCCATCAACACCCTTTAAACCCATGATGCAACCAAACTTCTTACAGCGCAGATTGACACTACATCACGTCATGTGACAAACTGGAGCGTGGTGATTGGAAGCAAGATTAATTGGGCAACAACTTACAGTGATGCAATGAACTCTTTGTTGCTGCTTATTAGATCTGGCTTCTAATCACACTCATCTGGGCAGTAACAAATTTGGTTGCATCATAAGTATTTGAGCCGCCTCGTGGGAAAACCAACAATGTGGTTTCCGACCAGGTCTGACACAAACCGAGCTGCACAAGCACAGAAGCGGGCTAGAAGCTTGAAATTTCGGATATAAGAAGAAGAGGAAATATACTATCAGTGTAGCGAAAAAACAAAGGCGCTGATCAGCTTCACAGTTACCGCGAAGCTGATCTGTCAGCTTCGCGGTTACCGCGAAGCTGATCTGCGTCTTTGTTTTCGCCTATGCAGATTGTTGGTTTTCCCATGAAGCGGCTCATATATGGTTGGTATATGACTCATTTCCTAGTGTTTTCATGCGATTGCTCAATTTAGAAAGAGATTTTACTTATTTCATTGTAGAACAGTTTTTTCCATGGATACTTCAATTCCCTTCAGAATTCTAGAAATTCTGTTATATTGCATTAAATTATGCTTCAAGGAAAGCTTATTTCCAAGTTTATTTAATCAGATTAAATCAAACCACAGCCTAAAGCTACTCTTATGAGACGACAATGAAATCCATCATTTTGCAAATGCTTTGTTTGCTCAGTGGTTTAACATCCCATTCAATTTTTTTTTGCACCTTGGGATGGAGTCACTGCTTCGTGTGTATTATATATCTAGTGTTTTGGGGGAGTTGATGCGTCTTACTCAATGACCCAACTTGGCCCTGAGGTTATAAAACATTTTTCATGCTCAACTCAGCTGAGCATGAAATTTAAACTGCTCAAAATTACTGGAATAACCAAAATTGGTTGAAATTTCAGGTTAAGATTGCCAAAGCCTGTCATTTATCCGGCTTATAAATGTTAAAATGCCAACCATTGTTGGCATTTTAGCATTTATGAGAAGGACAAATATGAGTCTCAGCTGAGCTGAGCATGAAAAAAGTTTTATAACCTCGGGACCCAGTGTCAGTGGGCTTCAAACCCCTGATCGCCCTATCCAGTCTGACATGTTAACAACTAGTCTTGCACACTCCCCATTTTGTAAACGTTAAAACAGAGGCAGATCAGCTGAGAAGTTACACCATCCTAAACCATTACATCAGGAAAATATGTCCATGAAAAGTATACCCCTTGAACCCCACTTTTATATAGTAAAACTGGGGTTTACAGAGAAATATCTATTTTTCTTGTTTTTAATCCAAAACATAGATTGTGGGTACTTGTTAGAGCCACCTCGGTGAAGTGGTTCTAACGTGTACCCAAATAGATCAATGTTTCAAACAAAAATAAGAAAACTATCAAAATTTTTCTGACTGCATGGTCAAAACAATGAAGACCAGGACCCTCACGATGCACATCATATACATACCTGTACACTAGAGTAGTTGAAGAAATCAACACCAAAATAAACAGAAGTAGCTGAGGTTAAGGAAAAATCAGTTTTCACTAGACATTTGATTTTTTTTTTTTTTTTTTTTTTTTTTTTTTTTTAGAAAATGGCCAGTTGTAAGAAACAGTGCGTCATGTTTTACGGTGAAAAGACAGACCAGATAGGCAAAAAATTTCTTATTGGCAGAAAAGTTTTTATTTATTTATTTTTTTTAACTTTTACAATATCGCTGAAATGCCTTGGCAGAAGATCCTCTTGGATGATACATGCTCAATTACATGTTAGCTGCTGCATAAAGAAAACAACAATATGCATATGCGAAAACAAAGCCGCAGATCAGCTGTGCAGTAACTGCACAGCTGACCAGCGCCTTTGTTTTCACTAAACAGATAGTACAATCCCTTTTCTTTTTGAATCCTAAATTTGGAGCTTCTAGCCTGCTTCTGTGACTGTAAAAGCCACTTTGTGTCTGATTGTTGGTTATCTCAAGCAAGGCTTGTGTAGGTGTCATATTTCTCTTCAAAATGAATGATAAAAGGATATGTTTTGTCTTTTCCTTTCCGTTTAATGTCTATGTTAGGAAAGACAACTCTGACTGCCTTATTGCACTGTTTGCCCCAGTTCTTTGTCTCAGGATTCTCGAGAGTATCGGCCAATACTGACAGGATATCATCTCTGTATACACCTTTGTCCATGTCCCCTGTCCACAGCAAGATGGCTGAAAACAATCAACAGAATGGCTGAAAACAATCAACAGAATGGCTGAAAACAATCAACAGAATGACTGAAAACAAACAAACAATCAACAGAATGGCTGAAAACAATCAAAATTGAGCCTATGCGTGAGAATACCAACAATCTGGGTTCCGACCAGGTCCGACACAAACCGGGCTGTACAGTCACAGACGCAGACTACAAGTTGAAATTTTGGATATAAGTAGAGGAGGAATTGTACTGTGTAGCGAAAACAAAGACGCTGATCAGCTTCGCAGTTACTGCGAAGCTGATCTGCGCCTTTGTTTTCACCTATGCAGATTGTTGGTTTTCCCATGAGGCAGCTCAATTGAAAATTGACACACCCCATTTTTATAAGGACACCCCAACTTTATAATGTAACACAAGTTAAATGCTGAACTTAAAACTGCAGCTACAATTAAGCCTAACCATCACTCAGGCTAAGTGACATACATCTCTTGCTCTCTTGGGTTGCAGCTCTGTGCAGAATCAAAACACTTAACACCAAAAACAAGTCCCAAGCTACATAAAAATGGAGCCAAATTTTTATAAACATGAAGCTATCACTGATAAAATTTATCTTATTTAAAATCTAAACAGAATTTAATGATTTGTGTTTATTTTTTACATTTAGGCTGGCCTCAAAGACAAAGGGTCAGAATCTTACTTGGTAGATGTTCCAGAAGTTTCTCAATGTCAGCATTCAGGTCTCTGATTGGATGAAACATCATTGTGTCCGGTTCCCCCATCACAGCTGGACCAATCAGATCTTCATCTTGACTAGGGTCATCCAGCAGGGAAACACCAAAGTAGTAGGTTGTATGGGGTGTTAAGGAAAGGAGTGTTAATTATACATGTATGCAAAAACTAATCTAGTCTCAAGTAAAATGTCTGAAGTTTCAAACTCATTCTGTTCTGCTAGCAATGGGTTGCAAGCCAAATCAACTTACATGTAATACTACATGTACATGTATTATATTAACGTGTATCACGCTAATAAGAGCTGTCGCAGGACAGCATACTCGCCTGAATCTATGACCTATGACCTTGACCTCAAGGTCTCTCAGGTGGGCCGTGATGGTACAGCATAAAACTTCAGACCAATACATGTATCTACCAACAAGCAAAATATGAACTTGATCCATCTACATATTCAAGAGGTTGACTTGTAAAAATTTAAACCAAAAATTTTAACACAAAATTTGTAAGTCCATGACCTTGACCTAAAGGTCACTCAGGTGGGTCATGATGGAACCAATAACTATCAACATGCAAGGTATCATCTTGATCCATCTACATATTCAAAAGATACATGCACCTAGACTTACAAAAACTTTAACCAAAAATTTTAACACAAAATTTCAAAGTCCGTGACCTTCACCTAAAGGTCACTCAGGTGGGTCGTGATGGTACAGCATAAAACTTCAGACCAATATCTATCAATATGCATAGTATCAACTTGATCCATCTACACATTCAAGAGATATAGACTTACGAAAACTTTAACCAAAAACTTTAACACAAAATTTCTAAGTCCGTGACCTTGATCTCAAGGTCACCCGCATGAGTCGTGATGGTACAGAATAAAACTTCAGACCAATATCTACCTACATGTAAAGTATCAACTTAATCCATAAACATGTTCAAGAGATATAGACTTATAAAAACTTTAACCAAAAACATTAACATTAGAGCAACGCCGACGCCGACGCTAACGCTAACGCTGACGCCGGGGTGACTGCAATAGCTCTTCCTGTACTTTCGTACAGGCGAGCTAAAAACTGAAAATTCTTAGGATAATTTAGTCACATGTGTACTTTAATTTTTTAAACCACACACGTCACAATAAAAATTGAACACCAAGCACAACAATGAGCCTGTAATTGTGCTTGATGCTCAAATTCTAATGTACATGTTGATTTACTTTTTTCCCACCTCAGTTTTTGGAGAGGGAATTTCTTTCTGATTGCGCCATAACCTGATCATTGCCTACTTTTAACCTTCTGTATGATACAGTCAAGGGGAGACTTCAATATCTAATAAGAGCTGTCGCAGGACAGCGTAGCTCGCCTGACTTGTGCTTTGCCACTAAATCTATTAAATCTATGACAAAAGACATTGACCTCAATGTCACTCAGGTGGTTGGTGATGGTACAGCATAAAACTTCAGACCATTATCTACCTACATGCTAAGTTCAACTTGATCCATCTACATATTTGATGTCTATATCTATATATAGACTTATAACCTAAACCCAAGTCTGTGACCTTGACCACAGGTGAGTCAAGATGCTACAGCATAATAAAAGAATAATATCTAACAGCAAAGTATCAACTAGACCCATCCATCTGTTCCAGCAATATACAGTTCAAAACACTTTAAGCAAAAGCTTTAACATAAAATTTCAAAGTCTGTGACCTTGAATTCAAGGTCACCCAGGTGGGTCATGATGGTACAGCATAAAACTTCAGACCAATATCTACCTACATGCAAAGTATCAACTTGATCCATCTACATATCCAAGAGATATAGACAAATAAAAACTTTAACCAAAAACTCTTAACACAAAATTTTTAAGTCTGTAACCTTGACCTCAAGGGGTCGCCCAGGTGGGTCATGATGGTACAGAATAAAACGTCAGACCAATATCTACCAACATGCAAAGTATCAACCTGATCCATCAACAACTTCAAGAGATATAGACTTATAAAAACTTTAACCAAAAACTTTAACAAAAAATTTCTAAGTCCGTGACCTTGACCTCAAGGTCACCCAGGTGGGTCATGATGGTACAGCATAAAACTTCAGACCAATATCTACCAACACGCAAAGTATCAACTTGATCCATCCACAACTTCAAGAGATATAGACTCATAAAAACTTTAACCAAAAACTATAACATTTTGAGCAACGCCGACGCCGACGCTAACGCCGACGCCGACGCCGGGGTGACTGCAATAGCTCTTTCTGTACTTTCGTACAGGCGAGCTAAAAAAGGATATTTCTTGAATTTGCCTTTCCTCTGTGCCAGACTGCTTGGAAACATCTCTCTCATGGCTTTGTTACAGGCTGATGACCAGCTGACTAGATCAGGGACCCCACACGTGGTGCTGATTCTCTGTAGTAAGACATCTCTCGAGGCATTACCCTTTGTGTTCACCTTCACAAAATCTGAAATACATCCAAGAAGGAATGATTTATTACTACACGTATTACAGAAATACTTAGTAACTTTGTTTGCTATTTAAGGATTGAAATTAAGATTTTAGCTTCTGGAACATCTACCAAGTAAGCCCGAAGGGCTTCTCGGAGACATTAAAACAGCTAATGTTTTTCATCATCAAGTGAAAGCTAAAATCTGAATTTGAATACTTATATTTACATTTTATATTATCAATCAAGTATCAGATTTTTAATTGCACATATCACCGTTCATTTTCATGTTATTTGACATTAAATCCGACATAACGTATTTTTGGAACAGCCAAAACGTCAAATTTTCGCGCCTAACGTCATGGCGATACGCGACCAAAGTCACGACCACAAGACACTGGTTTTTGACGTCGCCCCGCCCATAGGCATGGCCTCTAGATCACGCGACTTAATGTTTTTCATTGGGAAATGAAGAACACCAAGAAAGATACTTTCATCTAGGGCGATTGCAAAAAAAATGTAAATATATAAGTATGAATAGAAAGAAAATTTATGCTGCATATCATGATAATCTATTGATTGTATTTATTAATTTTAAAAGTTACGATAAATAGGATCTGCCAGTAAGCAAAATACTTATCTAAAAGCAAGTCTAATAAAAGTTTCTGTCTTTTCTTTATTTTGCATTTCTCTGCTGTTTTGTTTGTTGCTGTGCCTCTGCTGAAGGGTTTCATGTACATGTATATTAAAATCCATTTTCTCACGCAAAAGACTTAGCAGTAAAATGTAGAGCTGTGTCTAACATTAAAAGCAAATAGTCATACATGTGCATGTACCCAGACTTACCTGGTAAATTTTCTTTTAACTTCTCCACCCGAAGCTGTTCACTGCTTGTCCCCTCAGCATTGGGTGTTCCAGAGTCAGATCTATCAATAGGTTTTCTTGCTTGATTCTCCCTGTCAACATGATCTGGTGAGCTAAGAGACCTGTGTGTCTCTTCAAAATGAGTCCTATATTCTTGAAAATCTGAATACTCAAATGCACATAAATGGCACTTGTATAGTTTGAACACTGTTTCTTTACTATGTTTTATATTTTCAAGTACATGTTTATCAATTAGGTTTTGCACACTAGTTTCTGGGCATGGAGACAGTTTTGGCTTTTTATCACATGGTTCACCAACTTCATGGGGAATTGAGACAGATAGTCCTTTATCAGCAACAGACTCTATAATTTCCTCCTTAACTGTTACATTCTTTTCGCTTGATAGATGTTCACCATTTTCTCTTCTACTAAGATCACAACCAAAACTATTTTGACTGATTTTCATATCTTCCGCAAGTGGCCTTGAATGATTCATTTGACTATCATGATGATGTGACTGAATTTTCTTCAGCAAAGAAGATTTTTCCGTTTCATCATTATCATCTGAGTCAGTATCTGACCATTTTGCTTTCAATCGCATTTGATGCCTAGATGCATGTAATAATTTCTTTCTTTTATGACTTGAATGTGCCTTGTCAGCAAGACTTTTGTAAGGATAAAACTCATTTCTGTTTCTGATAAGTTTCGATTTTGGCCCTATGAAAAGTCCTTTATGTTCTGAAAGTAAAGATAGAGAGCTAGCACTTCCCCTTGGCTTCCACCCTATAGGTTCTCCATTCCCTGGAACACTTTTTGATACATTTGGTGACTGTGCACTTTTAGCAGAATCTGATTCAATTGTTCTCACTGGAGACAACTTTGACAGGTCAAGTTCACAAGAATTCCCCTTCTCACTTCTCTCTGCCATAATGACTTTTCGTTTGTGATCAGCTATTCCACAATGCACACTAAATGTTGCTTTTACAGGAGATTTCCAGTTACAAACTTGACAAAAATAAACAATATTACCACCTTCTCTGACTAGTTTAGTGTATTTTCCAAACTCTGGAGTATGACTTGGGGAAAAAAGAACTGGCATTTGGATTTCTGATTTATTATTTTTTATAACTTTATTCGACTGTGCTGTACTGGATTTGACAATCTGATCAGTAATTTGATGTAAAAGTGGAAGATTCTGATTTGAATTCCTGTCCTTATTAACCTTCTCTGGTTTTAAAGTTCTCTTGAAATTTTGACCATTTTTCAGTGAGAGATCAAGTGAGCCATCAGATGTTTTTACAACATCTTTACAGAAGTCAACATTTGAGACATTTTTATTATCATCTGACTGAGTGAACACAAAGTTGCTGTTCCTATGGCCTGAGGAGTGTGAATCACTATCATCGCCTCGGTCCTCAGCATCATATGGCACAACTTCACTATCAGGATACTCATGTATCTCACTGTTTTCTGTTGTATCACTGCCTAAATTATGAGTCAATTGCTTGTGCTCTTTTAAATCCTCATCAGTTTGAAATGTCAATGAGCACTGTGGACAGTCTATGAAACTTTGCTGATGTGTTAGATGTTGCTCTGTAATATGCTTAACAAAACTTTCTTTGGAAGTCAAAATAGAAGGAATTGATGTGCACAAAGTACATTTGTAAAGAACTTCAGCAAATCGCATAAGATTTTCTTTTGAGTTTATATTGTTAACATCTAACTCTGAGATAGAAGCACTCTTGTGACTTGAGTTGTCACTGTAGTAATTTACTTTATCAAAAAGTTTGAGATTTGAACTTTTAAGACTCTGGCTCTGTTTAACATGACTTTCCTCCCTAGCTGAGTTTCCATCTGTATATCTTGAAAAGTTCATGCCAAAATTGTTTTCTTTAAACCTGAATTTATCATTTTCACTGCTGTCATTTCCAGCTTGTTCATGAATATCATTGTTTGCAACTTTCTCTTCATAGCTATCAAATATTTCTGTTTTTGGGATCTGCAATCCATCATTTGATATGCTTTCAAATTCACACATATTGAGATTGTTTTCGCCAAATCCATCTTTATTTTCTTTGTTCTCACCACCATTAGGTGATTCATTGTCTTCCTTTTCAACTAATGCTTTACTATCTACATGTATCTTGTCTGTATCATTATTATTTGATAGAAGTCTGGCAACAGAGAAGTTTGTTTCACACAGTTTAATCTTTTGCCCATGATTTTCATCTACATGATCATTTTCATGATCAGAGTCATTATTCACTAGAACAATGTTGAGCTTCAGATCATCCTCAGCCATGAAGCCCTTATCAAGACTGAATGCCTGCATCATGTTGCCTTTCTAGTCAAGTTTCTGTCAATCAAAACTAGTCAAGTTTCTGTCCAATCAAACTTTGGAAAGTTCAATCATTACACTTCTTGTGATCATTTTCGATCACCATAACCTACAAGATGTACATAATTTCAATTTCCCTGCTGTTTGGGACCTTTGTGCTTGACTTCAGGCAGAATGGTTCCAATCTCTTGAAATATTGATAGTCCATGCACATGGCAAAGTCCTGAAAAGCAGAAGAAAATATTGTTTTGTTGCTTGATTGTTCATCTACAATGAAAACATTCTCTAAGTGTCATAATTCTAGAAAAATTTAATAAAATAAATTTGCTTTTCAAAAATGATATGTTATTTTATACTTAGCAGTGAAATTAATGTATATCAAAAATGGATAAAAGTGATATTTTCATTGCAGAATTGATATTGATATTTTCACTAGTGATTGATATCAGCCGATATTTTCACTGTAGAGTTTGGATTACTTCTGACGTTTCCATTCACTTGACGTCATTAAATGTGCCTCACTTCAGAAATTCAAATGCCTATAACTTATTTACGAACCAAAACATAAAGTGTGGGTATTCATTTTCTTAGTTAGAATGTTAGGAACAATGTGGTACCAAAATTATTTGTGTTTTCAAAAATTTTTGGTTTTTGCATTTTCACTGCCTGCTTTGTGAATAGGAAAATGTCCGTGTATTGTATAAAATAAAAAGAAAATTTACTTTTTATCGGTAAATGCCAAATATATTTCATCTCGTGACTTGAAAACATCTAAATTTTCACTCGTGCTACGCACACGTGAAAATGTTTACCCCTTTTTGATAGACTGTCTGGACGGTGGAGTCTAGAATTGCCCTTGTCATTTCCACCTGGTTTTAAATTCACTTGTATAATTTCCTAGACATTTTATTTTTAATGTAAATATGGGTTTACCACATTAGACAGACTGATTTAAAAAGGTCAGTAAGTCATTGCACTCGTCAGTAAGTTATTGCACTCGTCAGTAAGTCATTGCACTCGTCTAGTCATAATTTTAGCTGACTCTGTTTAAGCCACTTCCACAAACACATGTACGTGGCTTGTCCCAAAAGTCCCGTTACACATACATTTTATTCTGAACGCATAGCAGGAACCAACAACAGTTACTCATGCAGAATAATTGGCCATATTGGAACTTATTTTACTGTTCAAAATGATTCTCACTTCAATCACCTCACTGCTACAGTTACCTTGGTTACCAAAAGTAGGCATGACCGGAGCAAGTCAAATTATGCAAAATGTTTCCTTAATTTCTATTTTTCACAATCTGATAAATCAACATAGGTATAATGTGATCATTTAGAAAAATATACCAGCCTAACTACTATTCTATGAGCATCATTTAGTGATAATTTTATGAAATTTAAGAAAGATTTGATAGTTTGGGAGACAAATAAAGAAGCTTACCTATAAAACTTCAACGACAAAATTACGACGTCGGCAAAAACATGCGGAGCAAAAATACAGGGTCGTTATATTTAAACATCTAAAATATGGTCTTTAAGGGAAACCAAGCAAATGTTTAGCTTGATATTAGTTGGTGACTTCAATACTAGAACAAAACACCTACTTTTAAAACGATATATCAGCTAACAGTAATATTACTTGACCTAATGAAACATGGGAAGTAGTTAACAGTGGTTAGCATTTGGTTAATAATTATTATTTTGCATGGCTGATCTTTATAGCATTATTTTGACGATTTGCATATAAATATTTTACTCAGATTTGCAAATATATGCTATAGTATTGTTTAGCTAAATATAAATCTAATTTTGAAATAGATTTTTTTGTTTGTTTTGTATTTATCCAAATGGCAAAATATTAAGAAAAAAATCAAAATTAACGGCAACGTCATTACACTTGCTCCGCTGAAGTAGGAGAACAAGGGTTCAAACCTCCACTGCATTTTAACAAATGCACGTAGCAGTACGAAAATTTGTCCCCTCAGCCCTTAGATATAGTACTTGGTGAACATAAGTGATGTAAGCTCTGACATGTTGTTATCAAGGCAAAACAGTGAGTGTAATGGAACTTTTGGGACAACCCTCGTATTTAATTCTATGACAGACTGTATTCTCTCCCTAATACTGATTCAAGTAAGGCAATTTATTTGTAAGTTGTTGGCAAAATTGATGTGCACTTACAACTGGTAATCTGCTCAATGGAGTATGCCAAGGAACAATGAGCCGCATCGTGAGAAAACCGGATTTTTGCATATGCGAAAGGGAAGGCGCAGATCAGCTTTGCAGTATCGCAGTAACTGCGAAGCTGATCAGCGCCTTTGTTTTCGCTACACGGATAGTTCAATTTATCTTCTTCTTAAATCCGAAATTTCAAGCTTCTAGCCTACTTCTGTGACTGTACAGGTCGGTTTATGTCAGACCTGGTCAGAAACCCCAAAGACCAGTTTTCTTGCGACGCGGCTCCAATATGGTTAGATCAACTAATGGTAGCCCCTATGTGCCTTGGACGCCTAGCTACCTTTAAACCTATAGTCCCATATCACCATCGCAAGTGCAAAAGCTAGGAATCTCATAACATGGCTTGTATTATGCTGCATCATGTTGTCAGAGTTACATTAATGTCTGTAACTGTAATTTATTTCAGTGTACAGCTAATAAGCAATAATTAAAGTAATTCAGGCCGAGACACACTGTCTGCTCTCAGCTGGCAGCCACACAGACATAGTTTTTAAATGACACAAGGGTTATACAAGGACAGCCAACCTGACTTGAGATCAACCGAGATTGATGGAATTAATAAGTGACAATAAGTAGTAAACATCTGTTTTGGAACAACATTCTTATCTATTCCAAGTTGTTCCCAGACAGATGAGCCGCCTCGTGGGAAAACCAACAATGTGGTTTCCGAACAGGTCCGACACAAACCGGCCTGTACAAGCACGGAAAAGAGCTAGAAGCTTGAAATTTCGGATTTAAGTAGAAGAGGAATTGTACTATCCGAGTAGCGAAAACAAAGGCGCTGATCAGCTTCGCGGTTACCGCGAAGCTGATCTGCGTCTTTGTTTTCGCCTATGCAGATTGTTGGTTTTCCCATGAGGGGGCTGATATTTTGCACCCTACAGAATATGAACACTGTTTTTGTTGTATTGTTATTTGTGTTGGGTCTTAACAGCTTAGGTCATATGGAGACAGTGCCTCAGTGTGACGTCTCATCCGAAAGCCTACTACAGAAACCTGGGATATAACATAAAGCCCCTCGTGCCATGGAGCCTTCTGCCTTTATATAAGCCACAACACAAGAAAGATGGTCTTCAGAATTTCCGACCAGGTCCGACACAAACCAACCTGTGCAGCTACAGAGGATGGCTAGAAGCTTGTAATTTCGCATTTAGGAAGAAGAATTGCACTTATTGTCTACGCACCAGCGCGTAGACTACTCTAAAGTTTGAGATTGACCTACTTTAAAGACAACATACACCTCACTACAACTGCAACTGCACGTTTGGGTCTAGTGGCTTGACCATCGTGTTAGTAGGATTCCGTGTCGTTTCGCCAAGGACCGTGTAAACACCCAAAACACCCATGCAAACCTCCCTTTGGTTGGTAACATTTGTATCAATGGTGCAGTAGGTACCAACAAGGGGCAAAATGTTAGATTCGTGGAACTGGTGCATGACTGCATTCTATCTTAGCAACATTGGAATGAAATGAACCGACGGTATTGTGACGCTATATGGTAAGGTATGAAAGCTTTGACCGCGCCCCACCTGCCGTGTAGCCAATTACATTCTATCCAAGCCACAATGGAATGAAATGAACCGACAGTATTGTGACGGTCGATTGTCAGGTATGAATGCTTTGACTGCGCAGCGTTTTATTTCTGTTCAGTCACATGAACCACGATGAAATGGGAGCTTTGACATTCTAGTTTATATATGCGAAGCGTAGACCAAGCTTTTTGTTAAAGCTTATACTTGTATCGGTGTAGCGATAACAAAGGCCCTGATCAGCTGTGCAGTTACTTATGTGCACAGCTGACCTGTGCCTTTGATTTCGCATATGCAAAAATCTGGTTTTCTCATGATGCGGCTCATATCACAAATTACTTTTTTTTTTCAAATGCAAAATCCATAGCTTTTCATGCGTTTTCTCTGTGTTACCTAAAAACTTTGATATGACACGGATCTCATTTCAAACCTTGAACTAGCTAACACCTTGTCAGAATTTCATCAATGCAACATAATGTAAACCACATCATGAGAAAACCAGCTTTTCACATATGTGAAAACAAAGACGCAAATCAGCTGTGCAGTTTCTTTGTTTTCGCTACACAGGTAGTACAATCTCTCTTCTTCTTTAATACGAAATTTCAAGCTTCTAGCCTTTTTCTGTGACTGTATGGAGAGATTTGTGTCAGACCTGGTCGGAAACCCCGAAGACCGGTTTTCTCGCATCACGGCTCACATAATGAAGGCTCCTGCTGATTATCTTGTGAAATGTGCAAGATGTCACCATTCTTTAGAAAGATCCGCAGTCACCAAGTCTCCACGTCAATTTAATATCGAGACAAACAGCTTTGTCACAAGAAAGCAGATTACAAAATAATGTGGGCAAAATCTGAAACAAAATTAGATTTAGTGCAAGCAGTATGAAGTAAATCCTAGCTTAATATCTTTATCTTTCCTTACATATGTATCTTCAAATCCTCAGAGTGGCTGTGGTTTTCCTGGTATATATTCCTGTTCATTTGTTTTTAATCTATTGCCCATTTTTCTTGACCAAATGATATTATATACTGAACAAAAGAAGAAACCATCAAATGCAACAATAGGTAACCAAGGATTTTGGAGTTTAAAGGAAAAACAATGACGATTTCAGGTTTATTGCTGTATGATTCCTATTCATGGGATATTAGGATATAACACGCAAAAAAAAACTGATTTTCAATACAATTAAAATTGAATGAGAATTTTTGTCGTCTTAAATAATGCAAATCGGGAAAGATTTCCTCTGCGCATGCACACTGTTTAACCTCCAAATCATCAAGAAACAATGTCAGCTGCTCCCTCTCTAAAATTCATGAAAAAGAAATAAAGTTCCACAACAAACAAGTTCGTAATTAAAAGCATCAAAATCCCTATATGTTTAATTGAAAGGGGGATAATTTTATTCATTTATTTCTTTAACGTGTGAGTTATCTGCTGAGCTGTACATCATGATTTTGAATTGGGGTTTATTGCTAATTTAAATTGTGCCATTACATTACGAAAACATGTCCGTGCGATGTATACCCCCTTGAACCCCACTTTTATATAGAAAAACTGGGGTTTGCAGGGGTATACCTACTTTTCTTATTTTTGCTCCAAAACATAGATTGTGGGTACTCGTTAGAACCACCTCGGCGAGGCGGTTCTAACGTGTACCCACAATCTATGTTTTGAGCAAAAATAAGACAAGAACTCCGCGGAGGTCGATATCGCACCTGCATCGCGCAAAAAAACTAAAAACGTGAAATATAGGTCCAGGGCACCAGGTTAAGGTGTGTTCTGAAAGGGTATGTGAAGGACATTTACTATGCAAGCTTTCACACTCGCAGCTATCACTGATGCAGAAAAAAACAAACTTCGACATAAAAATATAACAAAGTCAATGGACCATGAAATATAGGTCAAGGTCAGCAGGTGAAGGTGTGTGCTTGAAGGGTATGTCAAGGACAGTTACTATGCAAGGTTTCACACTTGCAGCTATCACTGATGCAGAGAAAACCAAACTTTGACGTAAAAATTTACAAAGTCAATGGACCGTGAAATATAGGTCAAGGTCAGCGGGTCAAGGTGCGTGCTTGAAGGGTATGTCAAGGACAATTACTATGCAAGGTTTCACGCTCGCAGCTATTACTGATGCAGAGAAAACCAAACTTCGACATAAAAATTAACAAAGTCAATGGACCGTGAAATATAGGTCAAGGTCAGCGGGTCAAGGTGCGTGCTTGAAGGGTATGTCAAGGACAATTACTATGCAAGGTTTCAGACTCGCAGCTATCACTGATGTCGAGAAAACCAAACTTCGACGTAAAAATTAACAAAGTCAATGGACCGTGAAATATAGGTCAAGGTCAGCGGGTCAAGGTGCGTGCTTGAAGGGTATGTCAAGGACAATTATTATGCAAGGTTTCACGCTCGCAGCTATTACTGATGCAGAGAAAACAAAACTTCGACGTAAAAATTTTCAAAGTCAGTGGACCGTGAAATATAGGTCAAGAGTACTGGGTCAAGGTGCGTGCTTGAATGGTATGTCAAGGACAATTACTATGCAAGGTTTCAGACTCGCAGCTATCACTGATGTCGAGAAAACTAAACTTCGACGTAAATGTTGACGGACGAACGAACGGACGAACGTACGGACGGAAATTTGAACTCCTATATCGCACCCTGCTATAAGCAGGTGCGATAAAAAATATTAGAATTTTTCCTCTGAAAATTATCGATTTTTGACCTGAAAAAATTACTGTATATCATATGGGCATGTTTTCGTAATGTTTTAATGCTTTCGCATGCGCACAGTATGATTTACTATTATCAGCATGCCTGTGGTCTGCATCGAATAACTCCGGAAACACTCGACAAAATGAAAATCAGTTTCTTGCATTTGGATGTCTGATATCTAATGCAGAAGTAGAAAATGCAATGATTTCTGATCATATCATAGTTTGCTCAAAATTAAGTGGAATATAATTGTTGCATTTCTTTTTTGTTCAGTATATATGATGAGTAAAATTTAACGAAATATTCTTTTTTGAAACTTAAATATGTTACCCTAACTTACATCCTCTGCATCAGAAGTGCTAAGAAACTGCTTCAAGTCAATCAGTCTATTTTGAGCTACTGGTGTAGTGCAATGGGACTCAAGATTTCAATTCTTCGTCAATAAAATAGATTAAATTTCTTGGTAATTTTCAGACGCAATGTCTGTAGCAGCAAAATGTCTAGACCTGAAGCAAACTCTAAAATGAACAGATTTTGCCAATATAAAACGTTTTTCATGCTAAACTTTGGTGAGACCCACATTTGAGCCGCCTCATGGTAAAACCAACAATTTGCATATGCAAAAACAAAGGCGAAGCTGATCAGCGCCTTTTTTTTTTCGCTGCTCGGATAGTACAATTCCTCGTCTACTTGAATCCGAAATTTCAAGCTTCTAGCTCTTTTCTGTGCATGTACAGGTCGGTTTGTGTCGGACCTGTTCGGAAACCACATTGTTGGTTTTCCCACGAGGCGGCTCATTTCAGGAATTCCAGGTTAGCATTACCAAAGCAAGTTATGCACCAGTCATTTGTAACTACTGCAACACCCCCCCCCCCCCACCACCACTCCTACGGGGAAGGGCAGGGATCATGACTTTTCCGCTTTCAGTGCCATGCTACGAACTCCATCCCCAGGGGACAAACTGGAGGTCAAAACTTTGCTCTTTGCCCTGCCCTTTGCAATATCTCCCTAGGGTAAGAATCCTCATGTCAAAATTCTGTCATTTCCCCTGCACTGTAGGGAGACTCAAAAAGTAACTGCCCCACACTTTAGTCTGACTATCAACCAACCTTCCCTGTAGGTGGGATGGGGGTGGGGGGCAGTGGTTAAAAATGACTGGTGCATTATTCTGTCAATTAATATTAAATGCCAACAATATTGTGTGCAATATAACATTTATGAGCAGGATAAATTTTAGTCTCATATTACAGTTGAGCATGAAAAATGTTTTATAACATCAGGGTCTGATCTTTTTGTTTGTTTGTTTTGTGGTTTGAACAGCCTAGTCAAGAATTTTTCAGACATGCCCCCCACACATACCTTCTGTCTGACCATGAAAACTTAAGACTCATAAAATGGGCCGTCACATGAGAAAACCAACAAACTGCATATGCGAAAACCAAGGCGCAGATCATCCTCTATTTTCTATTAAGCCAAATTTTTTAGTTTCTAGCCTGTTTCTGTGACTGTGAAGGCTGGTTTGTGTCTGACCTGGTCGGAACCCAAATTGTTGGTTTTCTCACGCACCGGCTCAAATGCAAACCCTGATAAAATCTCTCTGAAAATCTCTCATAAATTGTTTACAACTTAAGAAGATTTTGTTTAGTAAACAACATTTTTCTAAGCAGGAAACAAGGATTTAAACTTGTGAGGTACAGCAAAGCAATATTATATGAGCCACGTCATGAGAAAACCGGATTTTTGCCTATGCGAAAACAAAGGCGCAGATCAGCTGTGCAGTAACAATTCCTCTTCTTCTTCAATCCAAAATCCCAAGCTTCTAGCCATCTTCTGTAGCTGCACAGGCCGGTTTGTGTTAGACCTGATCGGAAACCCCCGAAGACCATGTGTTTTTTTAGTGTCATGATAAGGACATTGCACTTATCTTTAAAGAAAATGTGCCATGTCCTGTGAAAGTCTGGTTTTTGCAGTTCTCTGTGAAAACAAAGCACAGATCAGCTGCACAGTAACTGTCCTGTTGATCAGCCACTTTTTTGGTGCTATAAAAATCTACAATCCCTGTAAATCAAAGTGTCAAACCTCTAGCCATTAATCACAGATCAAGCCTGTACATTTTTTCATGCTCAATTATGATAGTGTTTCCCCCAGTCCCAAAAAAGGGCATGGTAAGGTTACTAAAAAAGGGCACTTTATAACGCGCGGCAACATGTCAAAAGGGCACTTTTAGCGCGCGACGACAAGCAAAAGGGCACTTATTTAAGTGGCCCATAGCTTGCTATGAGGGCACATTTAAGCTCAGGTCATTAAAGTTAACACTTAATATAGTTTCTCTGTATTAATAAATTTGCTTTTCAGCTTAAATTGTTCTTTCCTCAATTTCAGGATTCACTTTTACCAGAGACATCTTAGAAAATTTCTTTTCCCTCTGTCTCACATTACTTTAATACTGAATTATTTAACCATGCTTGTCAAAATAAAAAGATAACCTCCCTCAAGATTTGTTTTTGAAAAGTAAACTATTGATAGTTGTAACTAATTTACTGGCACACTTATATATTACCAGGTAGGACATTCATTTTTCACACCTTTTCTGATTAACAGCTCATTTGGTGTCAAATTGGGTAATTGTCATTGAGTTATCATCAACATTTGCCAATGCAATAAAGTGACAATAAACAAGGGATTAAAGCAATCAACAACTGTGAAAGTCATGATCATAAATTTTGCAAAATTTGTTTCTGCAGACTTCAAGCAAAAAATCTTGTAACTTCCTTATTTTTTGTCCGATTTTGACAAACTTTTTACCAAAATGTAGGGCACAGAATGTAGATTCAGAAAAAGGGCATGGCGCTGGGAAAAAGGGCATGGCGCTGGAGAAAAAGGGCATGGCGCGGCGCCATAGTAAAAGTGGCTAGGGGAAACACTATATGAACATGGAATTCATTATGCTCAAACATACATAAGCAAGAAAAATTACTTTTCTGAAAACCTAAGAAGCCACAAGTTAATCAATTAATTGAATACTCAGTTGAGATGACCACGAAAAGTATCTTAAACTTTTGAGCCTTGCCTTATATGGCAGTAAAATTAAGTTCTCCAGCAATATATTTGAGACTGTCTAGTGAAAACTTGGATGAGCCTTCAGCATCTATGCAGTCTGATCAGGCCTGTCACAGTATTCTACAGGCATAAACCTGAGCTATAATTCAATGAATGCACAATCTTGTTCTGCATATAAAGCCAAATTGATAGGTTTTGTCATGACATATGCCATGTTACATGAAAATCTGCTTTTACATAATTATGCAAAGAAACTATAAGCACACAACAGTCACACATTGTAGCAAAATAAGCTCTGTTTTACTATATAAATGATACAACCCTTCTTCTTCCTAAAAATGAATTTAAAATCACAAATCTTCTATAGCTGTACAGCCCAGTATATGTCTAACCCAATCAGACACTTCAAAAACAAGTTTTTCTCATGCCGCCGCTGAAAGGATTTCCTTCTCACCTCTTCTTGACATGACAATAACTGCATCATTATCATAAACAGTTTCGTCTTCCCTGCTAAATTCCTTCACATCTGTCATCCCCTGTATACCACTGAAACAATTAACGATCAGTAACCAATTAGTACAAAGTAATTAAGATATTAATTAACACAATTTTAATATCTACTTTGTCATGTCATTTGAAATGTTTAAAATTGTACAATGAATGTAAAATCCAGTTTTATCAATTCAAGACAGTGTATGTTTAAATCAATAATGCAGACAAGAAAGTATCTGATAAAACAGACACCAGACGAATGTCTAGACCTGATGTCTATTCCGACATGAAATAAATGAAGTCTGACATCAGCAAAATCTACAAGCTGACAACCACCTAGAGAACAGATTATGATCTAACAGTTAATCTCCTTACTTTTATAGCGAGTCTTTTGTATTTAGATGCAGAAAATAAGGGGCTGAAGAAGATGAAGAAATCCCTAAAAGAATGGGAAACAAAAAAAAAAAAAAAAGAAAAATAAATATCTCCAATTTTTAGGTCCTTTTGCTCTAACTGAAACTTGTCATAAGAAAAACTGTCGAGCAGGTGACAATTTCAGCCTGCTCAATACTGCGGACATGCTAAAAAAAATGAAATTGCATTTCGGAAAAGTAGAGAAATCAAACTATCTTAGCTGCAAACAACAAAGGCACTGACCAGCCTGCACGATTGTGCAGGCTGGTCTGTGCCTTTGTTGTTTGCATAAGACACAAACTAGTTTTTATCCAAAGACTTGGCTCAGACATTTTGTCTTTGTTCTCTGCTTGAAAGTCTATTTCTGGTGGGAGTTATGTGTTAGTTTTTTCTTAATTCATTTTACTTTGGTTTCAAGACCTAAATGTTGATTTATACTCAAGAAATGCATAACTCCCAATAATATTTGTCTTGTGTTTTGAACTTTGTGACAAGATTTGAGAAGAATTAAGGGATAGGCTGTAACCAAATGAGCCGCCTCGTGAGAAAACCAACAATCTGCATAGGCGAAAACAAAGATGCAGATCAGCTTCGCTGTAACCGCGAAGCTGATCAGCGCCTTTGTTTTCGCCACTCGGATAGTATAATTCCTCTTCTACTAAAATCCGAAATTTCAAGCTTCTAGCTCTTTTCTGTGCTTGTACAGGCCGGTTTGTGTCGGACCTGTTCGGAAACCACATTGTTGGTTTTCCCACGAGGCGGCTCAAATATTACACAATTAGAACTAATAGCTTAAGCCTAGGTTACATTTGCCCTACGATTAACTTGCGATGATCGTACGACGCCATTTTTTGCATTTTCGTGCGGTCTCCGCAGGGTGACCCTACGATGCCCCTACGATGCCCCTACGATTCTACGGCTTCCTGCGGCTTCCTACGGCCTCACGGCCATCGCACGGGCTCCGTACGATTTCAACTTAAAGTGTGCGGAGACCCTTTGATTTCCCTACGATCTCCAAACTGTTCCGACTCAGGACATCGAAGAAAGCTAGAACAAGAAATCGAACGATGCCCGTATGAATTGTAAACACCTACGTCGTAGTCCATGATCACATTCGATTTTTAAACTAGAGGACCATTGGTCCTTTAGCTCACCTGAGAGATTATCACATTGTATTAAGCTCATGAGATTTAAATAAATTGAGAATCGACCAATGAAAGTCTATGCATGGACACTATTGACCCCCGGGGCATGGCCAAATTTGACCCAGGGGCATGACTGGCACAATTTATAATGGGGACTACCAAACATTGCTACATACAAACTATAGAAGCTCTGGGCCTTTTGGTTTCAGAGAAGAAGTTTTTTTTTATTTTTTCCTATTGTAAGTCTATGGAGACTATCTACCCCCGGGGCGTGGCCAAATTTGACCCCAGGGGCAAGGCTGGCACAATTTATGTAGAGGACCATTAGCCATTGCCACATACAAAATATCAAAGCTGTGTGCCCTGTGGTTTCAGAGAAGAAGATTTTTGATTTTTTTTCCCATAGCAAGTTTATTGAGACTATCAACCTCCGGGACCTGGCCAAATTTGACCCCAGGGGCATGAATGGCACAATATATGTAGAGGACCATTAGCCATTGCTACATACCAAATATCAAAGCTGTGGGCGTAGTGGTTTCAGAGACGAAGATATTTTTTAGTTTTTCCTATTGTAGGTCTATGGAGACTATCGACCCCCGGGGCGTGGCCAAATTTGACCCCGGGGACATGATTGGCATAATTTATGTAGAGGACCATTAGCCATTGCCACATACCAAATATCAAAGCTGTGGGCCCTGTGGTTTCAGAGAAGAAGATTTTTTAATTTTTTTCCCATATAGTAAGTCTATGGAGACTATCGACCCCCCGGGGCGTGGCCAAATTTGACCCCAGGGGCATGAATGGCACAATTTTTGTAGAGGACCATTAGCCATTGCTACATACCAAATATCAAAGCTGTGGGCCTAGTGGTTTCAGAGAAGAAGATTTTTTTAGTTTTTCTATTGTAAGTCTATGGGACCTATCTGTTGCCATGGAAACCACAATTTTGATACAATCTGCTCCAAAACCTAAAACCATCAATCCCTCAACCCAATTATGGTTCACATTAAATTTGATCAAGATCGGCCTACTAGCTTCAGAAATATTCTTCTTTGAAATTGTGGACGGACGACGACGGACGACGGATGCCTGCCTATCCTATAAGCTCACCTGTGAGCCTTCGGCTCAGGTGAGCTAACAATGTGTGCATTTTTTGATATGAGGGTGGGTCAGAAAGTTCTGTCATAGGTGTTATAACTTTGTTAATAAACATGATAGATTGCTGTATTATACCTTCATTGAAAGGGCTACATCTCACCTTTATATTGATGCCAAAATAATGCACAAAAGAAATAAATACTTCGAAATAGACGCCTTGAAAGGCACCTGGGGTAAAAACGCTGGCACGTTTTCTTGAATTTGTGAATATTATTTAAAGAAAAACAATTTCGAAAAAATATAATCCATGCAATATATTTTTCAGACATAGATGAATATATCCTGCAAAAATCAAAATCATTCAACTGAATTTAAAGGGAAACATTACTATTTAATTCCCACATATGATTTTCATGAAACTTCTTATGCTTCAAGATAATTGTATCCTTGGACTGAAATCGAAATAAAAGTGGGGAGTCACCGGCCTCGTTTCCATGGTATCAGTACTTTTTGGATGTTTCTCGTGCATTTCAGAAAACCGAACTCTTAGGCGGTGGTGTGTTTTAATATATATGTTATTACTGCAAAAAACAACTTAAACACACGATGAGTGTTATTTTCTTACATTTTGATACTATTTGCTCTTAACTTAACTTGAACTGAGGAGATTACATGCAAAATTAACTTTCCCCTCCATCTTTTTAAACCTGGAAAAAATACGTATTTTTGCGATATCTCCTAAACTAAGCATATGATTTTGATTAAATTACACCAACAGATAGGAAACGTGGTAACCATTTAAAAGTTCAAATAAAAAGTGGGGGTCACCGGATTGCGTTGGAAGATATAGAGAAAAAACGTTCAACATTCCCGCCTTTTTCGTTTTAACGCCAAACGTTGTACTGACGTCACGTATATTTATGCGACGTCATCAACAGTGAAATAAACGTTTTCACATATAATTAACCTTATACACGAATTTGGGTATATCAATTGCCACAAAACATCTTTTGAAATAAAAATAAACAATATGTATACACGTTTTAGGACTTAATCATGCAGAAACAAACAGAATAATAGTCTACAGCTTACAACGTCATTGAGAAATCAAAACAAAATGACGTTAAAAACTACGCGTAACATGCACATACTAAACGCCGACTTTGCGCAAACAATGTGCTCATAAATAATAGTAATGTTTACCCTTAAATGAGTTATTGCAAAATGAAATATTGAAATTGGCTTGTTGTACATGCATTAAATTGCAGTTTAATTTCATTTTTTTTTTTTTAATTCAGTTTTACGTCCCTTTCAAGATTATTTCAGCTCATATGAAAAACCACCTGGCACACCCGCAAGCAGAACTTGGCTTGTCTCACATGTGGCCAGAGCGGGGCTTGAACCCCCACCAGACACAGCGGTGAGATGATCGAGTGATAAAGAAACAGCGCTCTTAACCGCTCGGCCACGAGCATCTGGCATCTGGAAGGTGTGAAGACAATTTTGACACCTGACAGAGTTGAAATATTGATGTCAAAATATTTCTTTTATATGCTCAAAGCTGCTTAAAGCCAAAATGTGGCCTCTGGCCAGATAAGACAGGTGCTTGTTTAATAGAGGTTCATTCACATGTAAAATCAATTGGGGGGAAATGAAAGTGCTTGCTTAAGACAGGTGCTTGCTTAAGACAGGTTGGACTGTAATTATTTTTACATTGCGTTCTGTACGCACCAAATTAAATGCACAGTGCGTACCGACAATACAACTGTGTACACGTTTTCTGAGGATTCTTATTCTAATCTCTCATTCAGAATCAAACTTATAGATATGTGAACACATATGGATAAGACCATTTATTTAAGTATGAAAATTAAAGTAAACTGGTTGATAATCCTGTAATTACATTTTAGGCATGTTAAACCATACTTTTGTCTCCTGCATAGATAATAAGAGAGTAAAATTTAGGAAAACATGATAAACTGGAATGGCTGTAGTTTTAAATTGAAACCAATGACCAGAAATCTATGCAAAAAATGCCTATACAATAAACCAAAGTGACACAATACCATTAAACTTCATGAATAAATCTTTGTAAACAATTTGTCTGGTCGAGGCACTGAACGGAGAGCACGTATATGGTATAACTAATGAAGATATATTGCATGATATATACTATGGAACGATCAAAAGCTGCATTAATATTGCAACTACTTTTCGATTGTTGACAGAGCAGCCAACCAAAACTAGTTGAATAAGAGCTGTCGCAGCACAGCGTAGCTGGCCTGACTTGTGATTTGCCACTAAATTTATCAAAATCTATGACCCATGACCTTGACCTCAAGGTCGCTCAGGTGGGTCGTAAAAGCATAAAATTTCAAACCAATATCTACAAACATGCAAAGTATCAACTTGATCCATCAACATGTTCAAGAGATATAGACTTCTAACAACTTTAATTAAAAACTTCAACAAAAAATTTCTAAATTTGTGACCTTGACCTCACGGTCACCCAGGGTGGGCCATGATGGTACTCCATAAAACTTCAGACCAATATCTTCAAACATGCAAAGTATCAACTTGATCCATCAACATGTTCAAGAGATATAGACTTCTTAAATCTTTAATGAAAAACTTTAACATAAAATTTCTAAGTCCGTGACCTTGACCTCACGGTCACCCAGAGTGGACCACGATGGTACTGCATAAAACTTCAGACCAATATCTACCAACATGCAAAGTATCAACTTGATCCATCAACATGTTCAAGAGATATAGACTTCTAAAAACTTTAATGAAAAACTTTAACATAAAATTTCTTAGTCTGTGACCTTGACCTCAAGGTCACCCAGGATGGGTCATGATAGTACTGCATGAAACTTCAGACCAATATCTACCAATATGCAAAGTATCAACTTGATACATCTACATGTTTAAGAGATATAGACTTCTAAAAACTTTAACCGAAAGTGTGACGCGGACGTACATGTAAACGTAAACGCGGATGACCGAGGTGACAACAATAGCTCTGTGCACTTCATGCAGGTGAGCTAATGACCTTTGCCACATGTTTACAACATGGCAATATTGAGGAATTACCCCAAGGTAATGTTTACAGCTAAGATAAAACAGTAACATACTAGAAAGCATCTAAATATTTTAACATTTCATGTCATTTTTTTTTCTTTTCATTCCATAAACGATCTCTAAACATCTAAAATGCGCAGTCATGACAATACCTTCAAAATTAGATATCATGGGCAAAATGTTAGCTGTATAAATGGCAACTCATGCTAAAGCTAAGGAAACCTGTAGTGCAAATATTAGATTTAAATTTGAACACTTACAAATGGAAATCAGTAAATCAAAGCTGATATATGGAAGTAGCATAACCTGTATAACTTGGTAGGGGATGTTAAAGGCTAATCCCAGGGATTTTTAAAGTTATATTAATAATCATAGGAAAGATACAAAAGGCATCCCCTTTTTGAAAAAAGAAAAATGGAAGTGGTATTGCTCAATCAGATTTAAAAAAAACCCAGAAGAATTTAATGGTCAATTCACAGATGTATTACCGTAAAAAGCAGAAGAATTTAATGGTCAATTCACAGATGTATTACCGTAACTAAAACGGTACACAACCAAGTCCCACTTCTGGATAGGTTGGCTCCATTCATGGATGAAATTGTTTATACAAAGGAAGGTGTATGGACCCCAGGGGCACCGTTGGCAGCATTTATAAAGGAGAATATTATACATTGGTCCACACAACATATGAAAGCTCTGGGCCATATGGTTTCGGAGAAGAAGATTTTTTTATGTTTTTCCCATGACGCCCCATGGGCGGGGCCCATATGGACCCCAGGGGCACGGTTGGCAGAAATTATAGCAGGAATTATAAAGAGGACCACTATACATTGCTACACACAATATATGAAAGCTCTGGGCTTTGTGGTTTCGGAGAAGAATTTTTTTTAAGTTTTTCCCATGACGCACCCGGAGCGGGGCACGTATGGACCCCAGGGGCATGGTTGGCAGGATTTATAAAGAGGACCACTATACATTTCCACCAACAAAATATGAAAGCTCTGGGCCTTGTGGTTTCGGAGAAGATTTTTTTATGTGTTACCCATGACACCCCCGGGGCGGGGCCCATATGGACCCCAGGGGCATGGTTGGCAGGATTTATAAAGAGGACCACTATACATTGCTACTGTCAAAATATGAAAGCTCTAGGCCTTGTGGTTTCGGAGAAGAAGATTTTTTATGTTTTTCCCATGACACCCCCGGGGCGGGGCCCGTATGGACCCCAGGGGCACGGTAGGCATGATTTATAAAGAGGACCACTATACATTGCTACACACAAAATATGAAAGCTCTGAGCCTTGTGGTTTCGGAGAAGAAGATTTTTTTATGCTTTTCCCATTGTAAGTCTATGGGAGCTAATGACCCCCGGGGCGGGGCCATTTTTGACCCCAGGGGCATGATTGGCAGGATTTATATAGAGGACCACTATACATTGCTACATATAAAAAATGAAAGCTTTGGGCCTTGTGGTTTTGGAGAAAAAGATTTTTTTATGTTTTTCCCATGATACCCCCGGGGCGGGGCCTGTCTAGACCCCAGGGGCACGGTAGGCAGGATTTATAAAGAGGACCACTATACATTGCTACACACAAAATATGAAAACTCTGGGCCTTGTGGTTTCTGAGAAGAAGATTTTTTTTTTATGTTTTTCCCATTGTAAGTCTATGAGAGCTATCTGTTGCCATGGAAACCAGAGTTCTGATCCGACCTGGCCCAACCTTTCCCCTTCCTCAATGATGCTTTAGATCAAATTTGATCACGATTGGCCTTGTTGTCTTAGAGATATTCAAGTTTGAAAATGTGAACGGACGGATGGACGCACGCACACACGGACGGACGCCGGCTCAACCACTATACTATAAGCTCCCCATGAGCCTTGGGCTTAGGTAAGCTAAAAATGATTGGGCAAAAATCTTGGACAAAAAGGGTCAGGTTGACACTTTTATTTTGGACTTTGAAAAAGCTTTTGACACCCCTCCACACGAAAGCATATTGTTCAGTTATGGTATAGGTGGAAAGACATTGGAATTATAAGCTAAATGTTTTATTGTGCTTCAGGCAGCAAAGGGTAGTAGTTAATGGTGTTAAATCTGACTGGGCCCCTGTTGTGTCTGGTGCCCCACAGGGCACATTTCTCGGTCCATTGTTGTTCTACTTGTACATAAATGACATATCCATTGGCATTGACTTTCAAATCAGGCTTTTTGCTGATGATTGTGTTTGTTACCAGGAAATTAAAACAGTAGAACATACTTTGAAACTTCAGCAAGACATCAACCTTTATAGTTTTAGGGAGTAAAAAATGGGGTATGAGATTTCAACCTGTCAATGCAACATGATGCAGCTGACAAATAAATGGATAAATAAATTGAGGCCTCCTACACCCTCGAGCCTCGAGGGTACAGTACTGGAAAACGTTGATAGATTTAAATATCTAGGTGTAACAATTACAAATGACCTAAAGTGAAATACTGTACCATTGGATTCTTGAGGAGAAACTTATTTGCTTGCCCCAAAGATGTTAAAGATATTTTTGGAACCGCCATTTGCGCACACACTCCATGTAATACTTTTTTAGAGGTGTTTGGAGTATCTGGCACTGGCAGATTCAGAAGCAGCTCCATGTCCTCGAATATGGAAGTTCTGTTTGGGATCCTCATACTAAAGGCCTTCAGGAGGAATTAGAGAAGGTACAGAATCATGCCGCTAGATTTGTAACTAGGAATTATACTTTCGAGGAATGAAGTATTACTGGCATTCTTGAACAACTCAAGTGGGAATCTCTCAAGAAAAAGAGAACGGATAATCGACTTATATTGCTATACAAAGGTCTGAATGTTAAAGCCAGAATACCTACAGATGACCTTATCCCCAAGAATAGGCATTGTAGAATTAATCACTGCATGGCATTTCAGCTACCATCTGCTAGTATAGTGGCCTATAAATGTAGTTTCTCCCAAGAATATCAGGGACTGGATTGACCTCGATCCATGACTTTGTTTTCCACCGCTGAAATGTCAGATGATTGTGCCCATGTGCGCTTCGCTTGTGCATTCTAAGGACTAATTTCTCTCCCATCTGAACTCCCCTTTTGAAATAATGTCATTTTGGCGTTAAGCAGTAAACTATTCAGATTCAGACCAGCTTTTTATAAAGCTAATACTTGTGTAAAAACCAATTAACCAAAGCAATCAACAGAATCAGAATCAGAATAGTTTACTGTGACACGCCAAATGACATTATTTCACCAGGGGGTTCGGATGGGGGGAAAAATTAGTCCCTTGAACGCACGAGTGAAGCGAACTTGGACACACAATCATCTGACATTTCAGCAGTAGAAAACAGAGAGTCAGGGAGGTCATTCCAGTCCCTGATAGTCTGGGGAAAGAAACTACATTTCATACATGTGATGAGTTTGAAAGTGAAATGAGGGAGATTTTTCTTCTATTTCAGGGAGATTTTTCAAAAATGTATAGAATATATAAGAAAATTCCTAATTCATTTCAGGGAGATTTTGAATTTTGTTCAAAAAGTGGTGCATTTGAGAGGAATTTTTACAAATTTCACAGCTCATTTCCTGGAGTCTCCCTGATGATGAGGGAGGTATCACATGTATGACATTTATAGGCCTCTATACTAGCAGATGGAAGCTGAAATGCCTTGGAGTGGCTATTTCTACAACGCCTAGTCTTTGGGATAAGGTCATCTGTAGGTATTCTGGCTTTACCCTTCAGACCTTTGTATAGTAATATAAGTCGATTATCCGTCCTCCTTTTCTTGAGAGATTCCCATCTGAGTTGTTCAAGAATGCCAGTCATACTACCTTCCTCGAAAGTATAATTCCTAGTTACAAATCTAGCGGCACGATTCTGAACCTTCTCCAATTCCTCCTGGAGGCATTTAGTATGAGGATCCCAAACAGAACTTCCATATTCCAGGACTGGGCGCACCAGTCCTTTATAAGCTGCTTCTTTAACATCTTGGGGGCAAGAAAATAAGTTTCTCCTCAAGAATCCAAGTGTTCTGTTGGCTTTAGTACAGATATTATTGATATGGGTATTCCACTTGAGGTCATTTGTAATTGTTACACCTAGATATTTAATGCTATCAACATTTTCCAAAACCGTTCCCTCGAGGGTGTACGAGGCCTCAATTTTATTTATCCGCTTATTTGTCAGCTGCATCATGTTGCATTTGACAGGTTGAAATCTCATGCCCCATTTTCGGGCCCAGCTCCCTAAAAGGTCAATGTCTTTCTGAAGTTTCAATGTATCTTCTACTGTTTTAATTTCACGGTAACAAACACAGTCATCAGCAAAAAGCCTGATTTGAGAGTCAATGCCAACGGGTATGTCATTTATGTACAAGGAGAACAACAATGGACCGAGAACGGTGCCCTGGGGGACACCAGACACAACAGGGGCCCAGTCAGATTTAACACCATTAACTACTACCCTTTGCTGCCTGAAGCACAAAAAAGCATTTATCCATTCCAATGTCTTTCCACCTATACCATAACTAAATAATTTGCTTTTAAGAAGTTCATGTGGAGGGGTGTCAAAAGCTTTTTCAAAGTCCAAAATAAAAGTGTCAACCTGACCCTTTTTGTCCAATATTTTTGCCCAATCATTTATCACTGTAATTAACTGAGTTTCACAACTATGCCATTTCCTGAATGCATGCTGTTTGTCCGACAAAAGATTATACTGGTCAAGATGACCCATGATATTTGAGCAGACAATATGTTCTAGAAGTTTGCAAGGAATACAAGTCAAAGAAACTGGGCGGTAATTACAAGCAAGGGACCTGTCACCTTTCTTGAAAAGTGGACAAATATTAGCAAGTGACCATTCCTTGGGGATTTCACCCGTATTGATTGACTGCTGGAAGAGATGTGCAAATACAGGTCCTAATTCTTTTGCCAATTCTTTAAGGACTCTAGGATGGAGTTCATCAGGTCCTAAGGCTTTAGATGGGTTCAGACCTTTAAGGAGTTTTGTTACTCCTTCCTTTGTTACAACAATTTCATCCATGAATGGGGCCGACCTATCCAGAAGTGGGACTTGGTTGTGTACCGTTTTGGTGAATACATCTGTGAACTGTCCATTAAATTCTTCTGCTTTTTCGAAATCTGATTGAGCAATACCACTTCCATTTTTCTTTTTCAAAGGGGGAATGCCTTGGGTATCTTTCCTCTGACTATTGATATACCTATAAAAATCCCTGGGATTAGCCTTAACGTCCCCTACCAAGTTATTGACATAAAGGTCATGCTGCTTCCTTATATCAGCTTTGATTTCCCTTCTTAAGTTTTCAAATTTAGATCTAATTTTTGCACTTCCAGTTTTCTTAGCTTTTGCATGAGTTATATTTTTCCTGCGAATCTTCCTCCTTATCTCAGGAGTTATCCATGGGACAGAGGAGACAGAGCGACTTGTTTTTGATGGGATATGCTTATCTGCCGAGTCCTGAATGAAAGATGTAATAAGATTGAAATTTTCCTGAACCGAACGGGTATCCGAGTAGCCATTGAAATACTTTTCCTTTGCAAATTTTAATGTTTCTGCCCTCATAGATTCATAATCACCTTTCTGGTACCGATACACCTTCCTCCGAGGTTTCTTAATGGGGGGAATAACAATCTTCAGCGTTCCAGAAACAATATCATGATCACTGAGACAATCTGGGGAGTGGATGTCTACAAACTGATTGGGAAGAGAAGTGATAATCAAGTCCAAAGTATTTCTTTCTCTGGTAGGGAAGTGGACTAATTGATCAAATCCATGATCATTAATAATCCTGTGCAAGATATGGGACAGAATCAGAATCAGAATCAGAATAGTTTACTGGTGAAACGTCAAACTGACAATACTACACCAGGGGGGATGGGGCTTGACCGGAGGGGATTAGTCCCGAGCTCTCACAAGAGAAGTAAATTTAGACACACAATCATCTGACAATTCAGCAGAGGAGATCAGAGAATCAGGGAGTTCATTCCAATCTCTAATGGTCTGGGGGAAGAAACTGTGTAAATAGGCATTTGTACTTGCTGAAGGTATCTGAAATGCCAAGGAGTGTTGATTCCTACAACGCCTATTTTTGGGGATAAGGTCATCCGTGGGTATTTTTGCTCTCCCTTTTAGACCTTTGTAAAGTAATATAATTCTATTATCCTTCCTTCTTTTCTGCAGGGATTCCCATTTTAGTTTTTTAAGGATGCCAGTCATACTACCTTTTTCATATGTATAGTTCCTAGTTACAAACCTAGCCGCACGCTTTTGCACCTTCTCCAAATCATCTATCAAACCTTCATAATGAGGGTCCCAAACTGAGCTACCATATTCAAGAATAGGTCTCACCAGACCTTTATAGGCAGCTTCTCTCACATCTTGGGGGCAAGAAAACAGATTTCGTCTCAAAAAACCAAGGGTCCTATTGGCTTTGGTACACACATTGCTGATGTGAGTATTCCATTTTAAATCCTTAGTTATTGTTACACCAAGATATTTGATACTCTCAACATTTTCCAACACAGTACCCTCAAGCTTGTAAGAAGCCTGAATTTTACTAGTACGTTTATTTGTCAGCTGCATCATGTTGCACTTGACAGGTTGAAATCTCATACCCCATTTCCTGGCCCAACTACCTAATCGATCAATATCCTTCTGAAGTTTCACTGTATCCTCCACATTCTTAATTTCACGATAACAAACACAATCATCAGCAAAGAGTCTGATTTCCGATTCAATATCTGAGGTGATATCATTTATATGCAACGAAAACAACAAGGGGCCAAGAACGGTGCCCTGTGGGACACCAGATACAACAGGAGCCCAGTCTGATTTAACGCCATTAACCACAACTCTTTGTTGTCTATAGCAAAGGAAGGCATCAATCCATTTAATTGTCTTCCCACCAATTCCATAACTGAACAATTTGCTTTTAAGGAGTTCATGCGGAGGAGTGTCAAAAGCTTTTTCGAAATCCAAGATAAATGTGTCAACCTGACCTTGATTGTCTAAGATTTTTGCCCAGTCATCAATCACTGTAGCTAACTGGGTTTCACAACTGTGGGATTTCCTGAATGCATGTTGCCTGTCTGACAAAAGTTTATGATGATCCAAATGGGACATGATATTAGAACACACTATATGTTCCAGAAGTTTGCAGGGTACGCAGGTCAAGGAAACTGGACGATAGTTGCAAGCAAGAGACCTGTCAGCCTTTTTGAACAGGGGACAAATGTTTGCTAAAGACCATTCTTTGGGGATTTCACCCGAACATATTGACTGTTGAAAAAGATGTGCAAAAACAGGACCTAGCTCAGATGCCAATTCCTTAAGGACTCTGGGATGAAGCTCATCAGGACCTAAAGCTTTCGACGGGTTCAAACCTTTCAGAAGTTTTGTGACACCTTCTTTGGATACCACTATGTCTTCCATAAACGGGGCTTTTCTATTCAGAAGAGGGACCTGGCTATGTTCAGTTTTGGTGAACACATCCGTAAACTGACCATTGAATTCACCAGCCTTTTCAAAATCTGATTCAGCAAGACCACTTCCATTTCGCTTTTTCAAAGGGGGGATACCTTGAACATCTTTTTTCTGACTATTTATGTACCGATAAAAATCTCTTGGATTAGCCTTAACATCACCAACCAAGTTATTTACATACAACTCATGCTGTTTTCTGATATCTGCTTTGATTTCTCTTCTCAAAGTTTCAAATTTCGTTCTAAATTTTGCATTCCCAGTTTTCTTCGCTTTAGCGTGAGTTGCATTTTTTCTACGAATCTTTCTTCTTATTTCAGGAGTTAACCATGGGACTGAGGAAACTGAGCGACTAGTCTTTGATGGGATATGTTTATCCACTGCTTCCTGGATAAAAGATGTGATCAAATTAAAGTTTTCTTGAACCGACCGTGTGCCAGAGTAACCGTTGAAATATTTCTCCTTTGCAAATTTAAGGGCATCACCTTTCATAGATTCATAATCACCTTTCTGATATTTATACACCTTTCTCTTAGGTTTCTTGATGGGGGGAATAACTATTTTCAAAGTTCCAGAGACAATGTCATGATCACTAAGCCTGTCCGGGGAATGAATATCAACAATATATTTACACCTGACACAAAATGCATGCATTAAAACGTCTCAGTATCGTCTCAGTATCGTCAGTTAAAATACATTATCTCTATCTACTAACAATTTACCGTTTTATGAAAAGTTCTTGTTTTTGACAGTTGTGTTTCACGCTTCAATAATTACGCTAGTACACATAGGGAGGCGTCATTATTTGACACGGCAGGGGCGCTGGGTCCATTGAAACACCCTCATAATTCCAGGGATTCCGGGACATCTCGGCCCATAACAAACTCGGCCCATGACAAACTCGGCCCTTGACAAACTCGGCCCATGACAAACTCGGCCACCAAATCTAGGACCATACCAACTCGGCCTATACCAACTCGGCCCCTATCTACTAGATACTATGACAATCTCATTACTGAGTATTATTATATAAGAAGTTATAAACATTGATTTGATAGAAAATATCATTTTTAGTATTAGTATGTTTGAAGATGACGCATATTAGCAACTCAAGGCTGTTTTCCAATCCATATTCTCAATGAATGATGATTAATATTAAGATTTGTAGCCTTAACAAACAATTTCAAGTACATGTAATGCAGAGTTTGCCATTACGCGGAGTTTATTATCGATGACGGGCATAGTTGAAAGAAAGAAAAAAGAAAGAAGGAAAGAAAGAAAGAAATGAACACAAAAGAATGGTCATTGTCAATGTTTTGTCACATCTGACCAGTAATTGGGCAATGGCAATATTTGTTTGGATGAAGAACTCAGTCAAATATAATAAACAAACAATTAGTGTACAAATCAATATAATTATCACAGTTCAGTCTACATGTAGCATATTAATTAAAAGATAATTGGTATACTTGCATGACTTAAATTGTTAAAATTATTAAATGATAAAACTATTATTTATACCTTATCGTGTGTTCTTTTTTATTTTTACCTTCTTACTTTTGTTCAATACGTCTGGTCTTATAGAATCATGGTGAAAACTTTATTTTCTGTCATATTAAAGAGATAAGTTCACCGAAGTCTATAACTTTTTTGTCGGCTAGGTGTTTTGGGAAACGCGATTTTCAAACATATATGTATCTGGTCGTAATAGAAAAAAATCCAATTACACTGTTAATAAAAATTTTCTCACGTTTTTAAATAAACACATGTCTCTTTTTTAATGTCCTCGAATGCTTCTCAAATAAAAATACCACATTTTTACAATAAGAGTCTCTTTATTTCCTCTTTGCTATGCACAGCTATTTACCAACTACAACACACTCGTATATACCTTTAATCATACTATAAAATTCATATTGTATCAGCATTATAAATAGAGGCCGAGTTGGCTATGGGCCGAGTTTGTCATGGGCCGAGTTTGTATGGGCCGAGTTTGTTATGGGTCGAGTTTGTCATGGGCCGAGTTTGTTATGGGCCGAGTTGTCCAGTTACCATTCCAGGTCATTTCGGCCCATTAATTTTGACTTTTATAGCATTTTCAAGGATGTTCGACGGAAACATTTAACATTTTGAGGCCTTCTTTCGATCATTTTTTTTTTCTCCTTCTTCTCATTTCATTATATCTCCATGGTAGCTTTAAAACTACAGCAGATATTTTCCTGATATACCCTGGCTATGGAATTAGGGCCGGTATTCGCCCATCTCTTCCAGCAGTCAATTGATACAGGTGAAATTCCTAAAGAATGGTCTCTTGCTAATATTTGCCCCCTGTTTAAGAAGGGCGACAGGTCACTTGCCCGCAATTACCGCCCTGTTTCTTTGACATGCATTCCTTGTAAGCTTCTTGAACATATTGTATGCTCTAATATTATGGCCCATCTTGATGAACATGAACTCCTGTCGGACAGGCAACACGCATTTAGGAAATGGCATAGCTGTGAAACTCAGTTGACTACAGTGATAAATGACTGGGCCAAAACCTTAGACAAAAAAGGCCAGGTCGACACTTTTATACTCGATTTTGAAAAGGCATTCGATACTCCTCCCCATAAACTCCTTAAAAGCAAATTGTTCAGCTATGGAATAGGTGGAACAACACTGAATTGGATAAATGCTTTCCTTTGTTTCAGACAACAAAGGGTAGTGGTTAATGGTATTAAATCGGATTGGGCTCCAGTTGTGTCGGGTGTCCCTCAGGGCACCGTTCTCGGCCCCTTGCTGTTTTCCTTGTATATAAATGACATCTCAGCAGACATCGAGTCTGAAATAAGACTCTTTGCTGATGATTGTGTTTGCTATCGTGAAATCAAGAATGAAGAGGATACATTGAAACTTCAAAGAGACATTGATCGCTTAGGCAGTTGGGCTAGAAAATGGGGAATGAGATTTCAACCCGTCAAATGCAACATGATGCAGCTGACAACAAATAAACGGTCTAGTAAGATACAGGCTAACTACACCCTTGAGGGCACTTTACTGGAAAACGTTGAAAGCATAAAATACCTGGGTGTAACTATCACAAATGATTTGAAATGGAATACTCATATTTCCAATGTTTGTACAAAGGCTAACAGAACTGTCGGATTCTTGAGGAGAAATTTGTATTCTTGTCCCCCAGATGTGAAAGAAGCAGCTTATAAAGGACTGGTGCGGCCGGTCTTGGAATATGGAAGCTCAGTTTGGGACCCTCACACTCGTGGTCTCCAGAAAGAACTGGAAAAGGTCCAAAATCGTGCGGCAAGGTTTGTGACGGGAAATTATGTTTTTGAAACTGGGAGCATGACTGGCATTTTAGGTCAATTGAAATGGGAATCTCTTAAGAAAAGGAGGAAGGATAGTAGACTTACATTGCTATACAAAGGTCTAAATGGTAAAGCCAGAATACCCACAGATGACCTTATCCCAAAGAATAGGCGTTGTAGAAATCAACACTCTTTTGCTTTTCAGATACCTTCAGCTAGCAAAGAAGCGTACAAAAGTAGTTTCTTTCCACAGACTATCCATGCGCGGATCCAGAGGGGGGGGGGGGGACCGGGGGTCCGGACCCCCCCCCCCCCCCCCTGGAATTTGAAAATTTTACCTAAAAAAAGGTAATTTCGGGATTTTTGGGGAGTTGGACCCCCCCTGGTTGTGACCAAAAATTACCATTTTCGTTGGACCCCCTCTCATGAAAATTTCTGGATCCGCGCATGCTATCAGGGACTGGAATGACCTCCCTGATTCACTTGTCTCCTCTGCTGAAATGTCTGATGACTGTGTGTCCAAGTTCGCTTCACTCGTGCGTTCAAGGGACTAATTTCTCCCCCATCCGAACCCCCTGGTGAAATAATGTCATTTGGCGTGTCACCAGTAAACTATTCAGATTCAGAGGAAAAAGTTTAGTCAGTAACTTTGACAAAACCCCACATCTTTTTAATGCAGTAATGGGTGCATATCCGACTGGTGTTGTTCTCTTAACCGACCTCTTAATTATAACCTCGGAAATTAACACTTACTGTAGTGCCTTACCTACCTACCTACCTACCTACCTACCTCTACCTACCTCTACCTACCTACCTACCTACCTACCTACCTAGTGGGGAGCATGACAATGCTGGTGGGTAGAGCGTTCCAATGTACTACAGTTCTAGGGGAAAAGCAGTAGTCATTGGTATAGGTGTGAATTTGTCTGTAAGCCAGGGGGTGGATGAATCTGGACTCCCTGCGGTTTGATATGAGGTAGTCAGTCAGAGGGATTGCCACAAGATCATATGTGATCTTGTATAGCATGACCAGTCGAGTGTCTATGCGTCTTTGCTCTAATGGACGTCAGCAGAGCTGCTGGGGCATTTGGGTTATGTTACGCTATTAATAAACATGTAGTCACGAGTTGCCCACCTAGCCGCTCTGCGCTGAGCAGATTCAATCTTGTACAGTCGGAGTGGGAGGGGGGCTAGACAGAGGAGGCGTATTCCAACTGAGGTCTTACCAGTGTTTTGTATGCTTTGTATTTTAGGTATTGATTGTGTACTTTAATGTTGCGTTTGAGAAATCCAAGTGTTTGGTTTGCTTTTTTGGTAATGTTATTTATGAGGTTTTCCCAGCTGAGGTCTTCGGATATTGTGACCCCTAGGTATTTGGCAGCAGATACACTTTCGAGTTCAATGCTATGCAGGAAATATCTAGATGGAATGGGAGTCTTGAGCCTGGTCACATGAAGGACCTGACATTTTGATGGGTTAAAATTCATGTCCCAATCTTCTTCCCATTTCTCAAGTTTTAGGAGATCTTCTTGTTGCTTGTGACAGTGAGGTGATGGATAAGTACATGGCCGTGTCGTCCGCAAAAAGTCTGACTCTTGACCTTACCTGGTCTGGAAGGTCATTAATGTAGGCTAGAAATAAGATCGGTTCGAGAACAGAGCCCTATGGAACACAGAGGAAACAGGGGTGGGGCTGGAACTAATACCGTTAGTCACTACTGATTGTTTTCTGTTATCTAAAAAGTCCTCAGTCCATTTGAGAGTGTCGCCTCTAATGCCATAGGCATCATAAGTTTTGGAGCAGTTTTTTCATTAGGCGACTTTATCAAAAGCTTTGCTAAAGTCTAAGAGAATTAAATATGTCTGTTTCATGCGCGGATCCAGAAATTTTCATGAGAGGGGGTCCAACGAAAATGGTAATTTTTGGTCACAACCAGGGGGGTCCAACTCCCCAAAAATCCCGAAATTACCTTTTTTTAGGTAAAATTTTCAAATTCCAGGGGGGGTCCGGACCCCCGGTCCCCCCCCCCTCTGGATCCGCGCATGTGTTTTCTTGACTGCATGCTTTTGGAATCAACACCTGAGATGATGATCAGAGTTTTGAGATACTGGATGCCACAATGAATTCTAGTACGAGGGATTTTCATAAATAGCGTAAACTAACTTGATAACTTTAAAATGTGATAAAACATTGCAATAAAAACAATATCAGCATAAATCCGTATTGATTCACCGTCATGTGGCCAAGTTTGGTGTAAATCCGATGAGTTTTAGGAAAGTTACAGGCTCCCAAAGACAGCTAGCACCATGACCGCGGGGAACGTCAACTGGGTAACGCGACGTCAACTACGTCATTAGCGTTGAGTGATGAGGAGATGTTATTGATGTGTTCATTTCTTCTCAAAGTTGTCACCATTATGCACCTTTGGCATGTTAAACTGCTTTGTCAACACTTTGTAGACCGCTGCTTTACTCATATAAAACCTTTCGGACAGGACACGAAGAGTCAATTGTTTCTCTTCATCCAAGGCGTCACAAATCGACGTCAACATTTTCTCCGTGACACTTGATTTCCGCTTTCGACCGACCGTTCTTGAATCGAATCTCCATGCTCCTGAAACATTTTATACCACTGAAAGACCAATGTTCGACTGATAGAAGTCTAACTTCATACTACTGTAAATATTTTGTACGCTTCCGTTGGTGTTTCCCCAGGATCTCGACAAAATTTAATTACTACATGGTTTTCAAGGCAATCCATTGTCGCAAAAACTGGACGTTTTGACGTTGGCTCCGAGGAACTTAAAAAGTTGTTTACTTCTGAATGCAGTTGCCAAATGATGTCATGTTTTCTGCTTACGTTGCAATGACCCTTGGTGTGATTCTGACATAATTTCAAACAAATGCGTTGATTATTAACTGTTTTACAAGCAACTAAATGCATACAAAGGAAGTAAAAAATCGGAGTGCCCCGGGTGACCGTTACCATGGTAAAATAACACCTCGTGTGCCTATAGTTAATATTAATGGGGTACGCACATGCAAATTAGATAATCCTCAATTTTCAAGTAAGCTTTGCTCAGATATTATAATTTTAAATGAGACTCACGCTAGCTCCAATGACATTTTAAATCTAGATGGTTATTTTTGTGTCTCTAATTGCAGGTCAACCAACCCTAGTAGACTGAGAGGTGGGGTTGCTGTTCTAATTAAAAATAACCTTAGAAAAGGTGTTAAGATAATTGATAAATCACATACTGACATTGTATGGCTTAAGCTTCATAAAAGTTTTTTTTAACTTTGAACAGGATTTGTATATATGTGGAATATATATCTCCCCAAGCTCTTCAAGTTACATGAAACGCACTGATGTAGACAAAAATATTTTTCATAAATTAGATTCTGATGTAATACGGTTTAGTAGGGTAGGTAAAGTGATGATTATGGGTGACTTAAATGCCCATATAAATAAAAAGGAGCATGATTATATTGCAAATGAATCTGCAGACAATTTAGATGATTTTGTGCCCAATAATTATTCTATAGACAACATACATCGAAGACGGAATACTTTTATGCCACAAACTACAAATGAGTATGGCAAGATTATATTAGATTTATGCATCTCCTCACAATTGAGAATATTAAATGGTAGGACTTTAGGAGACACCAGAGGAAAGGCAACTTTTCATGGCTTTAATGGCTCATCAATTGATGATTATTGCATTTGCAGTGCTACCTTACTTGATGATGTATATAATTTTTGTGTTCGTGATTTTGATGTTACTCAATCTGATCATGCCTTGATATTGGTCAACATTCAATCATATGTTTGTCACCATGATACAGATAATCTTAGGGAAGCACCCAAATCTATTATTTGGGATAAGGTCAAAATGGAAAGTTTTAGGCATAATTTGTCCTATGTTTGTAAAAATGCATTGTCTCAGGAACTAGTCGGTATTCTCAATAACTCCATACTATCTGAACAGGAAAGGGTTGACTTGACAGTTGATAAGCTCACATCATTAATGAACAGTGCTGCTCTTACAGTACACAAACAAAACTCAAAAAATAAACGGATAAAACGTAAAAGAAAACAAGTTTGGTATGATAATGATTGTTCTATTAAATATAAGCATATAAAGTTCTTAAGTCGACAGTTAGAAAACAATAGCTGGGACAATCACCTGAGATCTAAACTCTTTTATGAACATAAATTATATAAAAGACTAGTTAGAAAAAAACATAGGGCTTTCAAAAATAAATTACTTAGCAACTTAATGGAAAATGAAAAAAAGAATCCTAAAGACTTTTGGAACACTGTTAACACACTTTTGAAAACTAATAAGGGTGATGCATCACAAGATATATCCTCAGACATATGGATAGAGCATTTTAAGTCTTTGTTGAATATAGATTATTCAGGCAATTTTCCAAGAAATGATAGCATAAACTGTTCTGGCCTTAATAATTCAATTTTAAATGCCAGTATAACAGCAAATGAGATACAGAAATCAATCAATAGTCTTAAAAATGGTAAGTCATGTGGACTTGATGGAATTTCTAATGAAATGTTGAAAATTTCAACTCAGTTCTTTATGCAAGAATATGTAGATTTATTTAATTTTATTCTCAAATCAGGATTTTACCCAGATGTTTGGCGAGATAATATAATAAAACCAATATATAAAGGTGGGGGAACTTTAGACCCCTCAAATTATAGGGGAATAGCCGTCTCAAGTTGTTTTGGTAAGCTTTTCAGCAGGTTACTTTTCAATAGACTAGATAAATATATAGAAGAAAATGAATTGATATATCCTGAGCAAATTGGTTTTAGAAAAAAGTTTAGAACTAGTGATCACATACTAACATTGAAGACATTAATCGATAAAGCTTTTAAGTCAAAAAATTACTTATTTTCATGCTTTGTAGATTTTAGTAAGGCATTTGATATGGTTAACAGAGCAGCATTACTACATAAACTTGAACTATATAACATTTCGGGTCCATTTTTGAATATAATTAAAGACATGTACCAGTCAGTTAGATGTTCTGTGAAAATTGGAAATTCATTAAGTCCGAGCTTCTCTACCAAATCAGGTGTTAAACAAGGATGTATTTTAAGTCCAACTTTGTTTTCTTTATTTATCAATGACTTGAATAGAAATTTTGATGAAAAATGTGACCAAGTCTTGATTGGTGAACGTCTACTTTCATGTCTCTTGTATGCTGATGATATTGTTTTATTGTCTAAAAGTGCTGAAGGTTTACAAAATGCATTGAATTGTCTTTCAGAATTTTGTCTAAGATGGAACCTGAAGGTTAATATTAATAAAACAAAAGTTATCATATTTAATAAATCAGGAAAAATACTGAAGGGTTTCTCTTTCACCTTTGACGACGAAATTGTCGAAGTAGTTAATGAATATAAATATCTGGGTATCATTTTTAAACCGTCTGGAAAAATACTGAAGGGTGCGTGCCTCGGAGAAAATGTTGACGTCGATTTGTGACGCCTTGGATGAAGAGAAACAATTGACTCTTCGTGTCCTGTCCGAAAGGTTTTATATGAGTAAAGCAGCGGTCTACAAACGTTATCACTATAGTATAAACGTTATCACTCTTAAATTTGGTTCACTGATTACACGTGAATTCCAAAACAACATGATACATGTTTCAGTACCATGCTTTGCTCAGTGAGCGTTTTACAGCAAAAGTATACGTTATTTATGAACAAACCACGTACTTTACAAAGAACACATGCGAATTGGCTGGGCCAGTCTTTGTCCCCCTTTTTGTATATAAGTACCTAATTGTCAGTTTTTTTCCCCGCCTGGGTTTTTGGAGCGGGAATTTCTTTCTAATTGCACCTTTCCTTATCATTGCCTACTACTGTCTGAACACCATCTTCCAGAAACTGCATTTTTTTCAAAATCTCACTTTTCTGAAAAATCTGAAGAAAAATATGACCATATCACCATTTTGCATTCCATAAGTCTTAAAAAAAAGCCACAAAAATTTTGAAAATCGGTTAACAAATAAAAAAAATATGCCAGAAAATAATTTTGGATGGGCCTTTTTCAATTGTAAAAATGTCAGTAAGTATTTTCACAGAAAAGAATCTAAAATGATTTTTTTTTTCATTTAAAATGCACCAAACCAAAACAAAATTGTACTGTATGCATAGCTGGGCACCAAACTCTTAAAATTATTCCACAGATTCGCTTGATTTTCAATTTTCAGGTGTATGGATTACCTCCCTTGCACATGCAAAAGGCCTATTCAAAATAATTTTGGGCATAATTATATTACTAATGAACCAATTTTCAACTTTTTGGTGGCACTTTTTACGACTTTTTGGTTGCAAAAAGATGACAAATTTTTCTTGTAGTGTTTCATAAAAGTGAGATGTTGAAAAATGCAGTTTCTGAAAGATGGTGTTCTTAATTTTATTAGTACCTTTCTAAATGATGATATTTCAAAACAGTGCAATTACTTGTAAGTTTGTATTAAACCGAACGTACCATTGTGTACTTAGATAGTTATTTTTGTGCTGGATTGGGTGTTTTTATGGACCGAAATTTCCTTCCATTGAAAAATAACTGCTCCCTGCTGGTTTCCGGGCACTCACAGAAGTTGACATATACGCGGGAAACAAAGGTCAAGGTCTTTTCCCCCAGAGCAAAGTCCAAGCAAAAAGTAAACATTGAAAACTGCTGTTATCTGTACTAAAATATTCACGATACAGCAAAGTGGAATCATCAGGGACTAACATGAAGAAAGTGTGCATAATTGGAGCAGGTGCTAGTGGACTGACAGCAATTAAATGTTGCAAAGATGAGGGTCTGGAGCCTGTGTGTTTTGAAAGAACTGAGGAACTGGGAGGGCTGTGGAACTATCATGAGGAACAACGTGAGGATGGTCAGGCCAGTGTCTACAAGTCAACTGTCATCAATACTAGTAAAGAGATGATGTGCTACAGTGACTTCCCAATACCAGCGGACATGCCCATCTACATGCATAATAAACATGTTGCGAAGTATTTTCATTTGTATGCTGACAAATTTGGTCTAAAGAAGTACATACAATTTCAGACATCGGTAAATGTTTTATAAATTCCTGTACACACCAGCAGCCATTATGATTTTGCTCCCATTTATTACATTTTAGTGGAACACAATGGCCTAGTGGAAATGAGCAGAGGGGGGGGGGTGGGGGGTGGGGGGGTGGAGGTGTTTGAACCATAGGCCATTGCACATTGGGGTGATGTGTCGTATTTTGGCCCTACTGATTTTTACCCAGGTAGCAATGGATCTGCACAGACATGACTGAAAAATTGTTGACTTGGACATACCACAAAATGAGAAAGCAATTTACTTAATTTTGAAATACATGCCTACAGCTTGATTGAAGCTTCCAAGCAGGACATTGCTGGATAATTTTATGGTCATTGCCTTGCTATTTAAGGCTTATTTTTATAACCCTGTTATTAAGGGCATGTCTAAAGTAGGATGCTGATACTTAATCATCATACATGTAGTTTCTGTTATAAACTGTTTGTTTGTACATGTGTAACGGGATAGTCTCCCTTGTAGAATACGTTGGTGCAACGTATTAGCGGCATATTAGCGGGTAGTAATATGCAAATTAGAAACTCGAAACTTTGTGATTAGAGTAAGTGTTAGGTATATAGCGCAGTAAACCACCCTTGGTGGATGAGCATGCTTTTCCACCGACGGGGTTTCTGTGGCTCAGCTCGGCTGTTCGTTACATTTGGTGGCAGCGGTGGGATGATGACAACTGCCAGAACGGAGTTGCCTTACCCATGTAGTCCCCAGGCCAAGACTCGGGGCGAGTCTTCTCGGAGGGGGAAGTAATGTAACGGGATAGTCTCCCTTGTAGAATACGTTGGTGCAACGTATTAGCGGCATATTAGCGTGTAGTAATATGCAAATTAGAAACTCGAAACTTTGTGATTAGAGTAAGTGTTAGGTATATAGCGCAGTAAACCACCCTTGGTGGATGAGCATGCTTTTCCACCGACGGGGTTTCTGTGGCTCAGCTCGGCTGTTCGTTACACATGTATCTTAATATTAACAGTACAGTAATTGTATTACAGAATCTGTCTCTTTTTTGTTTGTATATATGTATCTTAATATTAGCAGTACACTACAGTAATTGTATAACAGAATCTGTAAAGACACAGTCAACTTATTTGCTGCTTCAGGTTGTCCACGTGAAGAAGAGAGCAGACTTTGCCAAGACTGGACAGTGGGATGTTAGAATTAAGGATAGTAAAGGTATCCATTTTTGTATAAGATGTTGCTTGACATTTTCAACAATTAGTAGCCATGGGGAGTTGGACAAAAATTATTAACATCCTATCCATGCATGGTGTTTAAATTCCTTTGAAAGGGTGTTCAAATTAAAATATGAATCTTTGATGCACTTAAAGTACAATTCTAAAGATTTCTCATGCATCAGCACTGAAATGAAAGAGTAATAGAGAAATAATTAGGTTGAATTTGTAACACACCATTGGTATCTAAAATAAGAAAGCCTCATCATTTTTTGCGCTGTCAGAACTTTCATGATTTTATAGCACCGGTTTTTTTGAAACCAAAAGCTCTAAATGGTTGTCAGATTGAGGTTTATTGTTACTGGAGTCTTTTGTGGTGTGGCCCAACATTTTCACTAGGGTTTTCACTGGTCTTAAAGATACTCAGATTTTATTTTTGTTCATAGATCAATATATACTGTAATGAGATTTGCAATTTATAGATTCTTTTCCTTACCATTGATAAGAAAAGGACAAAATTTTTAATAATAATATGATGATAGCTTTAATAACATGTACTTTAAAATGGATAAAATGGTGTTATAATTATTTTTTCAGGTGAGGAGAAAGATTTGGTGTTTGATGCTGTTCTGGTGTGTACAGGACATCATGCCAGTGTCAATAAACCAACATTCCCGGGGCTGGACAAGTAAGCTCAGTAGATCATTAGGCCAGTCATATTGAGTTAATATGAATTTGTTTATTGTTGAAGGGCTTGAAATATAAGACAGCAGCAATGTACAATAAAATATCTATATATTGAATTTGATCAGAAATCAGCTTTTCCTGGACTGTAAAGGTCAGGCCATGCATGTTATTGAACAGTTTGTTTGGTCTGCCTCATGAGAAAACCAACAATCTGCATATGCGAAAACAAAGGCGCAGATCAGCTTCGCGGTAACCATGAAGCTGATCAGCGCCTTTGTTTTTGCTACATGGTTTGTACAATTCCTCTTACTTTCTGAATCCAAAATTTCCTTTCTCTAGCCATCTTCTGTGCTTGGTCAACCCGTTTTTTGTCGGACCTGTTCGGAAACCACATTGTTGGTTTTCTCAAGAGACGGCTCAAATAACACCTACTCCACACACACACACACACACACATACACATACACACCATAAAATCACCATGGAATGCTCATGGTGATTCTCTTTGAATTTCCTTGGTTTTGCAATTTGTCTGGTTTGAGGGATAAACTGCCTCTTTTACATGCTAGAAATATTTGGAAAATGATTTCCTTTTATACTAAAATACATGTACTGGCAAGTTTCTCAGTTGTCTTTATTTTCAGGTTCAAAGGGAAAGTGCTTCATTCTCATGACTACAAGCATATGTCAGGGTTTGAGGATAAGAGGATATTGATTATTGGTATTGGGAATTCCGGGGGTGATGCAGCAGTGGAGCTAAGCAGAGTAGCTTCTCAGGTACTAATTGTATTTTATAGTAATTTTCTTTAGTTACCATCACTTAAATCTAATTCTTTTCTGTTAGTTCTTTTTTATACCTGGTTCTGCTTCAGCTTGAGAAAAAAAATGTATAAAGTGATGGGCTTGATCATTTTGCCTAAAACTTATTAGAAACCTTGGTGGCATAGTACATGTATTTAAGCCACTTGCTTCGTAGACCAGGGTGTCAAAGGGGAGATCCTGAACTTCTAAACTCGCTTGGACAAGACTTTAAACCAGCATTGTGTATCCATATGACCTTAACTGCTAGTGAGGAGTTAAACCACAAGCCTTATAATAGCTGTATTTCATACAGCCTTCGTTCATGATGAAAATCTTTTCTAGGTATTTTTAAGTACAAGAAGGGGCACATGGATTTTACACAGATTAGCAGACTATGGCATGCCCTTTGACATGATGATGACTCGACGCTGGCGTGCTAAGATGATGAAAATGTTACCACCTTGGATGATGGACAAAATAGCTCGAGGCCAAGTTAACAAGACTTTAGACCATGAGGCATACCATCTGAAACCAGACTATGGGGTATTGCAACAGCATCCTATGGTGAACGATGACATTGCCAACAGAATAATTGTCGGGTCTGTCATAATAAAACCAGATATTGAAGAGTTTACTGAAAACGGTGTCAAATTCAATGACGGAACATTTGAAGATAACATAGATGTGGTATTTCTGGCGACAGGTTATGTTTTTGGATTCCCATTCCTGGACAAGAACATAACAGAGGTTAAAAATAACCAAGTGACGCTGTATAAGTATGTGTTTCCACCAGATCTAGAGCATAATACGTTAGGAGTCATCGGTTGTATACAGCCTCTGGGTGCTATTATGCCAATTGCAGAGCTGCAGTGTCGACTGGCGGCCAGGGTTTTTAAGGTAAGCTTTCTTTTCAATCGATCCAGCATATTTGCATAAAAATAGCTTGTCTTCAAGATGGGTAGGTAAAACCCAATCTTGTGTCTGACTAATGCACCAGTTATTTGTAAACACTGCCCCCCCCCCACACACACACCTATGGGGAAGAGCAGGGATTATGACTTTTAAGCCTTCAGTGCCCTGCTATAAGCCCCCACACCCAGGGGACAAACTGGAAGTCAAAACTTTGCTCTTTGCCCTGCCCTTCGCAATAGAAAATCTCTGCTGGGTATGGATCCTAATGTCAAAATCCCATCATCAAAAAGCAATTGCCTCACACTTTAGCCCGGCTATCCCCACCCTTCCCCATAGGTGGCGGAGGCATGGTTACAAATGACTAGTGCATAAAAGCTTCATCAGGCTTTAATCTAAATATTTTATGCTTAATAACAAAAAAGGTCAGTTTATTGGGTAGTTATGTGCAAAAAAAGTCATGTGGTCATTCTCAAGTAGTTGTGTAAATTAAAATAAATTTGTCTGAAAATGATAATCCTACAGTGCCATGTTTACATGTATCAGTTATAATGACTTTGATCTAGATGTATGACTGGTGTACCTTGACCATAAATTTTAATGTATCTTAATTTTTGGATGTCTTCAAACTTTGTTGTAGTCTACATGAAAATGTTTGTTAAGCAGATTTCGTCACAGAGTCATGGCTGAGTAAAATGCACACTATGAAAAACCCTGATCAGAATGCTTCTCTAGAAGTCTGATCTAGGTTTGCTCCATTTGCTGAGGCATACTTGTCCAAATGAAAAGAGAAATATTGGTATCAAAATCTGTCCTACAAAATAAACTTTTTGAAAGGAGACTTGCTGTTTTACATGATTTCATGAAATTTTGTGATAACAGTGAATAGATGTACTTTCAGATTAGTTGAAGGTTATTGACTGATAATCTATTGCACTGATGACCTCATCACTTAAATCTTTGACTGTTACCATTAAAATTTAATACTTTAAGTTCACTTTCACAGTAGCTACAAACAGGGCTCTCATAAAATACACAACTGAACCTTTGGTGTTCAGTCTGAGCCTGTATAGAATTAGACTCAAAATTGAAAACCCAATTTCTATTTTATCTATGTATTGCATTTGCATCACACTGGATAAAGAAGTTTGGATAGCAAGCATTGAAACTGCTGAGAACCTAGACCTAAGTGGTACAAAGAGTTTAAGATGAGCAATGGTTGTAATGGGGTCTGATTGTGATTTTGCTATGTTTTCTACCCCTAGGGTGATGCCAAGTTACCTTACACAGAGCTTGGATGATGGAGGACATAAAGTTGATGCGACCAGCAATGGCAGCCAGATATGTCCAGTCTCAGTGCCACACATTATGGGGGAAGGGGTCAGAGAGATATTTAATTGTAACTAACTATTTTGTACTCCTAGGGTGATGCTAAGCTACCTGACAGGGCGGGAATGATGGAGGATATACAGGCTAAGAGACAAGCGATGGTGGCCAGATATGTCAAGTCTCAGCGCCACACAATACAGGTTGACTGGATACCATTTATGGATGAACTGGCTGAGCTAAATGGCTGTAAACCAGACATGAGTGAGTCAGGAGTTCAATTTCAGCAATATGCCCCAGCAAATTTCATTGGATGTTTACAGATTTAGATACATTTTTTTTTAGAGTTATCACTTTATTTTAATGGGGTGGGGGGGGGGGATAGGCTCATATCAGCTATTGCTAAATTTAGCTTAAGCAAAAGCCTGGTCTTAGTTTTGCTTCGTGCCAAGTTATCTTCATGCATCGCCATGCAGACCATGAAGATGAGATTAAGCTAGGCTGATTAGTCTTGAAAATAGTGACCCTCACATACTAACAGGACATATGTGAAACAAGCCAAGTTATGGCCATGCAGACCATGAAGATGAGATTAAGCTAGGCTGACCACAGTCTTGAAAATAGTGGCCCTCACAGGACATATGTAAAACAAGCCAAGTTCTGCTTGTGTCCCCATCCCCACATACACACACACCTACTGATTGGTTCATCTCACAAGCTCACAAGGAGGTGAAAAAATCTTCAAAGGGAACTGGATAAAAAAAACCCAGAGGACCATTGGTCCTGAGAACGCTCACCTGAAGCCTGATCTTGGAGTATTAAGTCATCATGAAATGACCCTGACCTTGAATACTCACACACCTTTATTGACTTCATAATTTGTCTGCATCTGCAAAGTTTCAGGTCTCAGGCTGCAATAGTTTCCAAACCCAGTGATTTATGAGAAAACCATAATTTTAATTTTGATATTTAAATGACTTTGGGTCAAGGTCAAGAAATGACCTTGGCCTTCATTAATTACTTACCTTAATTGACTCCATTGGTTGTCCGCATCTAGCAACTTCCAGGTCTCAGACTGCAACAGTTTCCAAAATATCCATTGTTTTCGCCTTTTCCCATGTAAAAGCCTGTTTCCAAAATTGACCTTGCCGTAAAACAGGTCAAGGTCATCCTATGGTCATCATTTGATCAAACTATGATGGGCTGTAGTCCCAAATGCTACATACCAAGTTTCGCGAAAATTGGCCTGCCGGTTCTTGTGAAGAAAATTTTTGAGTGGTTTTTACCATATATGGGCGTGGCGGCCATCTTGGTAACGTGACCTGGATTTCGCGATCAAACTTTCGTCTCCCCTACCCATGGATGCTCCACATTAAATTTCCCTTTGATTGGCCCAGCAGTTTCAGAGAAGATCTTTGAACAGTGTGTATGGACGACAGACTGGCCAAGGTCAAGAGATGACCTTGACCTAAATTAATCACATACCTTCATCTACTCCATTAGTTGTTTGCATCTACCACTTTTAAAGCATCAGGCTGCAATAGTTTTCAAAAAATCCATAGTTTTCACTTTTTCCCATGTAAAAGCCTATGTTCCCAAAATTGACCTTGCCGTAAAATATGTCAAGGTCATCCTAGGGTCATCATTTTATCAAACTATGATGGGCTGGAGTCCCAAATGCTACATACCAAGTTTCATGAAAATCGGCCTGCCGGTTCTGGAGAAGAAGATTTTTGAGTGGTTTTTACCATATATGGGCGTGGCAGCCATCTTGGTCATGTGACCTGGATTTCGCGATCAAACTTTCGTCTCCCCTACCCATGGATGCTCCACATAAAATTTCACTTTGATTGGCCCAGCAGTTTCAGAGAAGAAGACCTTTGAAAAGTGTGTATGGACGACAGACTGGCGAAGGTCAAGAGATGACCTTGACCTACATTAATCACATACCTTCATCTACTCCGTTAGTTGTTTGCATCTACCACTTTTCAGGCATCAGGCTGCAATAGTTTTCAAAAAATCCATAGTTTTCACTTTTTCCCATGTAAAAGCCTATGTTTCCAAAATTGACCTTGCCGTAAATTAGGTCAAGGTCATCCTAGGGTCATCATTTTATCAAACTATGATGGGCTAAAGTCCCAAATGCTACATACCAAGTTTCATGAAAATCGGCCTGCCGGTTCTGGAGAAGAAGATTTTTGAGTGGTTTTTACCATATATGGGCGTGGCAGCCATCTTGGTCATGTGACCTGGATTTCGCGATCAAACTTTCATCTCCCCTACTCATGGATGCTCCACATAAAATTTCACTTTGATTGGCCCAACAGTTTCAGAGAAGAAGATCTTTGAAAAGTGTGAATGGACGACAGACTGGCCAAGGTCAAGAGATGACCTTGACCTAAATTAATCACATACCTTCATCTACTCCATTAGTTGTTTGCATCTACCACTTTTCAGGCCTCAGGCTGCAATCGTTTTCAAAAAATCCATAGTTTTCACTTTTTCCCATGTAAAAGCCTATGTTTCCAAATTTGACCTTGCCGTAAAATAGGTCAAGGTCATCCAAGGGTCATCATTTTATCAAACTATGATGGGCTGAAGTCCCCAATGCTACATACCAAGTTTCGTGGAAATCGGCCCACCGGTTCTGGAGAAGAAGATTTTTGAAGGGTTTTTACCATATATGGGCGTGGCGGCCATCTTGGTCATGTGACCTGGATTTCGCGATCAAACTTGAAATGCCACTACCCAAGGAGGCTCCACATAAAATTTCAACTAGATTGGCCAAGCGGTTTCAGAGAAGAAGATCTTTGAACAGTGTGGACGACGACGACGACGACGGACAGACGGACGACGGACGGACGCCGGATCATGGCCATCCTATAAGCTCACCTTGTGAGCCTTCGGCTCAGGTGAGCTAAAAATTGCAAGTTTCCGCTTTTCGTCTTATAAGTCAATGGAAACTTTAAGTTGCCATAGCAACCAAAGTAGTGGGACAAGGACAATAAAAATACTTTCGTCACCCCTACCCATGGATGCTCCACATAAAATTTCACTTTGATTGGCCAAGCAGTTTCAGAGGTCAAGGTCGAGAGATGACCTTGACCTAAATTAATCACATAACTTCATCTACTCCATTAGTTGTTTGCATCTACCACTTTTCAGGCCTCAGGCTGCAATCGTTTTCAAAAAATCCATAGTTTTCACTTTTTCCCATGTAAAAGCCTATGTTTCCAAATTTGACCTTGCCGTAAAATAGGTCAAGGTCAACCCAGGGTCATCATTTAGCAAATTATGATGGGGTGGAGTCTCAGATGCTACATACCAAGTTTCGTGGAAATCGGCTCACCGGTTCTGGAGAAGATTTTTGAAGGGTTTTTACCATATATGGACGCGGCGGCCATCTTGGTCATGTGATCAAGTTCCCGTGAACAAATTTTCATTCCTCCTACCCATGGAGGCTCCACATAAAATTTCAACTTGATCGGCCAAGCGGTTTCAGAGAAGATCTTTGAAATTGTGAACGCCGACGGATGCGGACGACGGACGGACGGACGCTGGAGCATGGGTATACTATAAGCTCACCTGTGAGCCTTCGGCTCAGGTGAGCTAAAAAGAGATACAACATTTTGGGTTTATTTTTCTGCTGATCATTCTATGTTTTTTCTCTATTTTTAGAATCCTTATTCTTGAGTGACCCCAAGCTAGCCGCCACCTGTTTCTTTGGCCCATGTACCCCCTACCAGTATCGACTACAGGGTCCGGGGAAATGGACTGGGGCCAGAGAGGCCATCATGACTCAGTGGGACAGGACTCTGGCCCCACTCAACACTCGACCAATCAAACCAGAGGACAAGAAATCCCTTTTTGGGTTTTTCCTGTTTTACTTAGTATTTACGGCAATCTGTGTTTTTATATTAAGCTTATTTATGTAAACCAAGTTTTGAGAAAACAGTCATCAAACAAGAGACTGCTGTGTTTTTAGAAACCTCGTCTTAGCATTTGCTTAATGGTGCTGGCAGTTCTTAGCATAGTTTAGTCACCCATATTTTTTATTGGCTGAATGTAATTTCATGTAAGCCACATCATGGGTAAACTGGTCTGCATTTCCAACCAGGTCAAATAAAAGTACGGACTTAGGTCCTCATGTCTGGCATATTCCATCAAGGAAAATATTTCCCTTTTTGTCCGATTCAAAAATGGAAAGTGAATGGCTAGAACAAACACTATATACCGGTATACTTTCCTTGGAAAAGTAGCTCATGAACAGTGTGGTTATGTTATTAATCTTTTCTGCATGAGAATCCTCTGTGGTGTAGTGGTAAAACCAGAGGACCAATGGTCCTGTAAACGCTCACCTGAGACCTGAGATATATACCAATATACTTGTTTGACTAGAATGGTAATATACATGTATGTAACCCCAGGGCAGGGTCAGAGCAACCTCTGGAGTCAATTCATTTTTAAATCATAAAGATTCAGTCCATTTGCCAATTTACTGCAAGTTTTGCCCTTCAAATGACACTATTGTAACAATTTTCCCCATTCATTTGAATATTATGGTAATCTACATGTATATAGCTCCGGGACCCTGGGCCTAAAATATTTTCATAAGCATACATCTTCTGTCCATTTGCTCATTCCTAGCAAGTTTTCTGCCATTACATGACATTTTCCTATTTTTCCCCATTCAAATGCATGGGCGACCTAAGTTGACCTTGCCGTAAAATAGGTCAAGGTCATCCCAGGGTCATGATTTATATATACTTTGTAGAGCTCCATTCCTAGATGCTTCATGCCAAGTTTCAAAATCATGTGGTTCTGAAGAAGAAGATTTTTGAAGGTTTTTGCTATTTATAGCCATGGTGGCCATCTTGGTCATGTGACCATGACCATTTATACAAACTTTTGTTCCCCCTTCCTAAGGATGCTCCAAATAAAGTTTGGCTTTGATTTGCCTAGCGGTTTCAGAGAAGATGTTTGAATATTATGATCAAAAACATGTATATAGCGACGGGGCAGGGGCCTACAACCCCCTGGGCCCAAAATATTTTCATGAACATAAATCTGTCCATTTGCTCATTCCTAGCAAGCTTTCTGCCATTAAATGACATTTTCCTATTTTTCCCCATTCAAATGCATGGGCAACCTAAGTTGACCTTGCCGTAAAAAAGGTCAAGGTCATCCAAGGGTCATGATTTATACAAACTTTGTAGAACTTCTTTGCCTGATGCTTCATGCCAAGTTTCAGAATCATGGGCCTTCTGGTTCTGGAGAAGAAGATTTTTAAAGGTTTTTGCTATTTATAGCCATGGCGGCCATCTTGGTCATGTGACCTGGACCATTTATACAAACTTTTGTTCCCCCTTCCTAAGGATGCTCCACATGAAGTTTGGCTTTGATTGGCCAAGTGGATCTTTGAAAATGTGAACGACGGACGACGCCGGAGCATGGGTATACTATAAGCTCACCTGTGAGCCTTGGGCTCAGGTGAGCTAAAAATTTCCCTTGTAAATCAGTGGTTATGGGTTTGATCCTGGGCTTCTCCAGTCTTTAAGATGAGAATTTTAAACAAAGTCCCATCTTTCTAAGTGGGTGTGGGTCCACAACTACATGTATGTACAGGATTTAGTTTTCTTGTGTACTATTTCAAAGAAATGATTTTCATAATCATTGCATAAATTGATTCTTGATAATTTTTTAATTTGAATTATATGTATATATTAGTATAATTACCATTACAGTGTTATTGCTGATTTTTAATGAAAATTTATGAATTATACGGGTAGAGTTGCATAATATATTATAATTGATGATAAATTTAGAACAAAACATACTTTTTGCATTATTCTTTAACTTGTTCCATCATTTGAAGTAGTACAAAAGTTTGAATTGATATTTACAAAAGAAAACAGCCATTTTAACAAGGAGAATATTGTTTTTGATTCATTCTTGTATTTGCATTAAAATATAAATGGTCCAGGTCATGACCACAATGTCCCATATAAGGAATCAAATGGGCCAAGACCTAATAAAAGGGGTCTTATGACTGAAAATTCAAAATGAAGATATTTATAGCATGTGAAAGTCCAAGTTTTTCTGAATATTTCCTGAAAACTTGAAAAGATTATCTTCACAAATGAAAAAGATATGGGCGCTGAAAGTTGTGTAGTTGCCGCAATCTAATCATGAAGTCATGTAAACTGTTGATGACGTTTCGACATTAATGACGTTAACGCCTTTATATCACTGTGGTTAAAAGGCGCAAGGACAAAAATTCTCGGAATGCTATGTGATTCTTGAAGTTAATCATCTATACCACAGGATAGAGTATGCAATAGGCACAAATTCACACACCGTTTGATAAAACATGCATTGCAGGTGGCGAACACGGTTTATAAAGTGAGGGTATTTCTTCTGGTGCAATGGTTACCATAGCGACATACATGATACAACTGAACTTGAATTGTGTTACAATATTAAAACATTTTGGCAAAAATAAGAGCATGCCAAATATTTCAAATTTTGATGGTTTTTAAATTCTAATAGCATAAAATGTACATGAATGCCCGAAGACCCCTTTTACCAGATCCGCACTCAAATGTTTTCTAAATAACAAAACATTTCTCATCAGAGCCTCAACTGTTTTTTCTGATGAAGACAAATTTGTATGAATATTATACATAATTAACCATTTATAATAGCTTTTGGTCTGAGTTTGGATGGAATCTTCGATGCTCTAGCAACATTCTTATCTTGACATAATTATTTACAGAATGCAGAAGTGTGTGGCAAAACACCTGGACAGGGAAGATAGCCAAAGCTACTGAGATTGACAGGTCCTTTGAATAACAGGAAAGGTAGTCTTTGAGCTTGCCTATACTGTTACCGTAAATACTTTCAAAGAAACAACTGACAGTTTACAAGAAACTAGTATATGGAACTGAACTAGACCATTATTATCACCATTATCATTGCAACCACATTCACAATCATCATTATCATCAATAACATAATTTTCACAATACAATGCAGTATTTTTTACCTATTTTATGAAGATTCCTCCTTAAAAAATCAATACTTCCTTTGACAGTGTTTATGGTAAGATCAAATAATACCATACATGTGATATTTTCCTTCTCCGCGGTCGGGAGATTTTCAGTTTGATATCGTAAATTTGCCTGTCATATCGGGAGGTTTCTTTTCTCGTGGTCATCACCAATAACATTCAAGAGCTCAGTGGTTTCGGGGGATGTTTTTGAAGTAGAAAAAAAAAGATATCATTAGATAGGTAGTAAATTCTTACCATTTTATTTTAACAAAGCAACAATTACATCCAAACTATTTTGAATATGAAGTGCTTAAATCCAATGTCAGCATTACAATGGGATTTTCTTTGGACTCACTGCGATGCACTCCATAGATTTTGGTCATTCCATAATTGATTGAAATCTTTCTAATTGTATCTATTTTTACAGCGCTTGTCACTTGAAGGCACATTGTTTATTTTGGTGATCAATTAAATAGCTGACACCAGGCTTGATTAATCAGTTAATTTTAAATAATCCTTGTTGTAAAAACATCATTTATTTGACACTCCAACACAGGCTGATTAACAACTCTATAAATAGCCTCCAGGTATCAGTGACACAAATTATCGACACACTGCTGTATTGGGTACCGTATTTATACTACACTTTACATAAAGAAATGGACACTTGGATAAACCAGAGGACCAATGGTCCTGTAAACGCTCACCTGAGTCTGCTGCATATACCAATAAACATGTTTGAATATTATGGTATTTAACCCCAGTGCAGGGGCAGATGAAGCCCTTGGGCCATTTTCTTTTTTCAGACTAATCAATATTCTATCCATGGATGCTTCACGCCAAGTTTCATTAAAATCAATCTATTGGTTTCAGAGAAGAAGATATTTGAAGGGTTTTTACCATATATGGGCATGGTGGCCATCTTGGTCATGTGACTTAGATTATTAATATACACATTGGTTCCCCCATCCTATAGATGCTTCACATAAAATTTGGCTTCAATTGGCCAAGTGGTTTTAGAGAAGATGTTTGAATATTATGGTAATATACATGTATATTGCCCCAGGGTGTGGACATATGAGCCCTTAGGTCCATTTTTTTTTCAGAATCATTAATATTTAGTCCTACTACCCATTTTCTGCAAGATTTTCACCTCAAATGACTTTTTAAAAGTTTTCCCCATTCCAATGCATTGGCGACCTATGTTGACCTTGTCGTAAAATAGGTCAAGGTCACAACAGGGTATATACATTGTAGTACTTCAGCCATTGGTGCTTCATACCAAGTTTCTTTGAAATCGGTCCTCTAAATTCGGAGAAGAAGATTTTTGAAGGGTTTCTACCATATATGGGCATGGCAGCCATCTTGGTTATGTGAACTAGATAATTTATATATACATTAATTTCCCCATTCCCTAGATGCTTCACATACAATTTGGCTTTGATTCGCCAAGCGGTTTCAGAGGAGATGTTTGAATATTATGGTAATATACATGTATATTGCCCCGGGGTGGGGGCAGATGAGCCCCTGGGGTCCATTTTTTTTTCAGAATCATTAATATTCAGTCCTACTGCCCATTTCCTGCAAGACTTTCACTTTAAATGACATTTTAAAAGTTTTCCCTATTCAAATGCATTGGCGACCTATGTTGACCTTGCCGTAAAAAAAGGTCAAGGTCATCACAGGGTCATGATCTATATGCACATTGTAGTACTTCAGCCATCGATGCTTCATGCCAAGTTTCTTTGAAATCGATCCACCTGTTCTGGAGAAGAAGATTTTTGAAGGGTTTTTACCATATATGGGCATCGCGGCCATCTTGGTCATGTGACCTGGATTATTTATATATACATTAATTACCCCTTCCTATTGATGCTTCACATAAAATTTGGCTTTGATTGGCCAAGCGGTTTCAGTGGAGATGATGTTTGAATATTATGGTAATATACATGTATATTGCCCCGGGGTGGGGGCATATGAGCCCCTGGGGTCCAATTTTTTTCAGAATCATTAATATTCAGTCCTACTGCCCATTTCCTGCAAGACTTTCACTTTAAATGACTTTAAATGACCTTTTAAAAGTTTTCCGCATTCAAATGCATTGGCGACCTATGTTGACCTTGCCGTAAAAGAAGTCAAGGTCATCACAGGGTCATGATTTATATATACATTGTAGTGCTTGAGCCATCGATGCTTCATGCCAAGTTTCTTTGAAATCGATCCACCGGTTCTGGAGAAGAAGATTTTTGAAGGGTTTTTACCATATATGGGCATCGCGGCCATCTTGGTCATGTGACCTGGATTATTTATATACACATTGGTTCCCCCTTCCCATAGATGCTTCATGTAAAATTTGGCTTTGATTGGCCAAGCGGTTTCAGAGAAGAAGATGTTTGAATATTATGATAATATACATGTATATTGCCCCGGGGTGGGGGCGGATGAGCCCCTGGTGCCCAATTTTTTTCAGAATCATTAATATTCAGTCCTACTGCTCATTTTCTGCAAGATTTTTCCTTTAAATGACAATTTAACAATTTTTTTCCCATTCAAATGCAAAGGCGACCTATGTTGACCTTGCAGTAAAATAGGTCAAGGTCACCGCAAGGTCATGATTTATATACACATTGTAGTACTTGAGTCATCGATGCTTCATGCCAAGTTTGGTTGAAATCGGTCCAGTGGTTCCGGAGAAGAAGATTTTTGAAGGGTTTTTACCATATATGGGCATGGCGGCCATCTTGGTCATGTGACCTGGATTATTTATATACACATTGGTTCCCCCTTCCCATAGATGCTTCATGTAAAATTTGGCTTTGATTGGCCAAGCTGTTTCAGAGTAGAAGATCTTTGAAAATTGTGGACGACGGACGGACGGACGACGGACGGACGACGGAGCATGGGTATACTATAAGCTCACCTTGTGAGCCTGACGGCTCAGGTGAGCTAAAAAAGTGTAAAATAAAGTACATAAATGGACTTTTTTGTCATGTCGGGAGACAGGGCATATCGGGGGACCGTCGGGTAAGGGGCATATAAGGACCCTTGATATCGGGGGAATACGCCGATATCGGGAAATATCACATGTATGAAATACTACATTTACTGTTATGTTTTAAGGACATGTCAATCATCTAACTTGGTATCTTTGATGTTAGAATTTTTAACTGGTTATGCCACTTCCCAGTAGGACTACTTTTGTTTTCTGACCACCTGGTTTGCCACACACTTCTGCATTTTGTAATATGTCACCAAGATATTCACGCAAAACATGTATTTCTCACATTCCATCAGAGCTTACCAATAAAGGACAACAAATGAAAACAAGATGGATTTTCATTGAATTCAGATGCTTTTTGCAATCTATTAAAATTTCAAACATATCAAATAACAGATCATAATTATTCATTGCATTCAATTATTTGAGCCGCTGCACCAGAAAACCAACAATCCGCATATGCGAAAACAAAAAGGCAGATCAGCTGTGCAGTAGCTGAAAAGTACAATTGCTCAACTACTTAAATCCAAAAACTTATAGCTTCTAGCTTGCTTCCGAGTCTGACAGCTGTCTGTACAGGCCAGTTTGTGTCAGACCTGGTTGGAAACCAGGTTATCTGATGACGCGGCTCATTTTAAAGAAAAGAAAATTTGATCAACTGTCCATTCTTGACTTTATCTTTTCTTTTGCCTATGGCATTGGACACAGAATTTCTTTCTGTTGTAACATTACATGTATTTACAAAAATATAAAAAGATACAAACCAAACAAACCCCAACGCTATAAGAGAATTTGGAGCCAGCCATAAAAAGTTGCCCTCTTTGGTTAAGCATGAAAAAAAGGTGCAGATAGTTGTGAGTTAATTCCACTCGATTAGCACTAAAGCTTTTGCTACAGGCAAGATCCCTGAATATCCTAAATCTGATCAACAATCAATCGTTAACACACCAGACCTTTTCTGGGCAGTTCAACAGTTCTTAGTGCACATTTCTTTCAAAACTTACTCACAAATGCTCATCTTGAATCAGCTGAAGAGAAAAATATTTCTATATGACTAGATCTACGTGAAAGATATATGCTGCATGTTGGGATCTTCCGCTACAAAACCAATCTGGCATGCTATCGACTGAGCTACCACACTAACCATAAACATGTACATGTACGATCAGAACACTTCTTGCACATGTTGAAAATCCTTTTTTATACCTTTATATTTCAGAAGTTCTTTCTCCTTTGCTAAATGACCCAATGAATCCCCATTAATAAAATATTTGACCAGGTCCAACACAAACCAGCCTGTACAGTCATAGAAGAATGCTAGAAGCTTGAAATTATGGATTTTTAAGTAAAAGAGGACTTGTACTATCCGAGTAGCGAAAACAAAGGTGCTGATCAGCCGTGCAGTTACTGCACGGCTGATCTGCGGCTTGTTTTCGCATATGCAGATTTTTGCTTTTTTGATGCAGCGGCTCATTTCATTTCCAATGTACATGAATCACAAGAAAACCTTTTTTTGCACATTCAAAAGGAGATCAGCAGCACATTTATTATACAGCTGTTTTGTGCATTTTTATCTACATTGATAATACAACTGATTTTATTCCATGCTGTGTTGCTGTATAGACTGGTCTGTGTAAGACACCTGGAAGACAGATTCTCCCATGACCCTCAAACTAAACTTTAAACAATCTGATCTGATCTTGATCACTGTGTGGGTAGCTGTTCTATAGGTGTGAAGAACTGGAAGTCTGTAGGAAACAGGTCGAAGGCTTTTGGATACATCAGTTTATAGGCCTGTCGTATTGTTACCTCGGCCACTCCGGCAATGTCACCGATCTCTGGGAATGAAAAAATGAAACGTGTTTTGACCAACAATAAAATGTAAGATGAAACATATTCAGACAAGCTGTAGGATGTAAAATGAAACATATTTTGACAAACTGTAAGATAAAACATATTTAGACATATTGTAAGATTTAAGATGCAACATATTTTGACAAACTATAAGATGTTAAGATGAAATTTGATCAACTGTAAGATGTAAGATGAAACATATTTTGATAAACTGTAAGATGAAACATATTTTGATAAGATGTAAGATGATAGTGATATTTGACAAAGTGTTAGATGGAATACCTGGGGATATGTCAAATCATGCCCTAAATTTAAAGTTTAACAATTTTTTTTTCATGATATTTATCAGCAATCCATTTTGAATTAAGCCTTACATGAGTAACTAGAAAAAGTGCCTTGAGAGGCACATATACCCCCGGCTGGTAGCCACCAAGCCCCCTTCCCTACCCCCTACCTAAACAACCCGGCACATGCTCACCTCTGACATTGAACATCACATAACCAACGAAAAACAGTACCCTTATCAAGTACATTTTAGAAACCACCAAGCCCCAATCCCCACCCCTTACCTAAACAACCCGGCACATGCTCACCCCTGACATTGAACCTCACATCACCAATGAAAGACAGTACCCTTATACCCTTATCAAGTACATTTTAGAAATAAGCTGTGTAAAGTACTGTTCATACAAACATGGGGAAGTGTAGTTTTAGAATGACATATCTATTTTAGAGTGGTATACAGAGCTGACGTGTATACCCAATCTAGGACATAAGCGCGGACATTTTGGGTCAGGTCCTCAGTCCTAGATTGAAATGAAAGAAGAATGTCATTCTTGAAAAAAAAAGTCCTAGATCTTGACCTCAGGTCCCACCCCCACCCCATGCATGGACCAGTGGGCCTAGCCCTTATGTGGTACCTATGTTGTGTTGTAAGCATGAACGCTTTCTAATGCATGGTTGTCAAGATATAGACACACAGAATATTAATCTTGTTAACTACTGTATTTTATGTGTCCTAGATTTTGACCTTGAGCCCCACCCCTAAAGTTTCTTGCCATGGAATTTAATTCAACCCTAAAGGGTATCTATGATCCAAACAGGAATACATTCCTATAAGTATTTGTTAAGATATGAACTTAGAGATGAAAAAATACTATGTATATAGCACATTTTCAAGGTGACCTAGATTTTGACCTCTAGCCCCACCCCCGGGCATGGACCCAAGGTCCGAACTGACCAAACAAAGCAAACGCTATAGGGTACCTATGGTTAAAATATGATTGGTTTCTGATCATTGGTTCATGAGATATACACCATCAGTGAAACTTAAACCAAAACTTTGACCCAAAGTAAAGGTGACCTAGATTTTGACTTCTAGCCCCACCCCCGGGCATGGACCCAGGGTCCAAACTCACAGAAACAAAGCAAACCCTATAGGGTACCTATGGTTAAAATGTGAATGGTTTCTGATCATTAGTTCATGAGATATACACCACCAGAGAAACTTTAACAAAACTTTGACATAAATTCCACGAACGTTCCGGAATAACGAACGAACTAACGAACGAACGAACCAACGAACATACGAACGGAAAAGCGAAAACTATATACCCGTCGGCATAAATGCCGGGGGTATAAATAATATCTTTGTGTTTGTAGGAAATGATATAATTTACCTAGTAATACTAATTTGCTGAGAGACAATAAAATAATTATTTTCATGAACCAAACTTACACAGCACCTCTATGTATTTTCTGCTATGCAGAATACTACATGTATAGCATGGATTTTTCCATGTCAAACATTTAACTTCAATTTTTTCCACCACCAAAAACATGAATGCATTCAATGGAGAAAATAAACAAAATCGAAAATCCAATTCTCAACATTTAAGTCAACATTTAACCCTAACACAAACTATTACTGAATATCCTGTATGTCTAGGCATATATTTTATATATCTGTGACATTCCTCGGGCAACAATTCTGCTGCTTTGGGAAGCATCAACTTGTATATTAGTTTAATAGTGGAAAATGACACTTTAGTTTTCTCTACTATTTTCTCTGAAAATGGAAATGGTGATGATAATGATGTTTTTATGATAGAGATTATAATGTTTATGGTAAGGCCTCGTTCCCACAGAATTTTTCTTTGACAAAGTAGGTTTGTCGCAGAAAAATATGCTCGTGTAAACTCAATTCTGTGGTGAAGTTTCATCGTCAAATATCTGTGACAAAGGTGAGCAAGCTAAGTAATATAAGTAATCTTTGCTGTGTGTGAACACAAACTCACTGCCAAAGTTTCTGTGACAAATAATCTTTGTCAAAGAAAAATTGTCTGTGGAAACCAGGCTTAATGATTAAGACAATGAGAACGGTGACGATGATGATGATGATGATGATAGTCACAATAAAGATGTTTAAGAAGATGATAATGGTGGTGTTGTTTTTATGAGTGATTCTGAAGTTAATGATGAAGTGATAGTGATGACAATGATAATGGCTATGTTGGTAATAATGATAGGGATTATCATATGATGATAATGATGGTCTTGTTGTTTTATTAAAGTTATACATTATGATGTTTGTAATGTGATGATAATGATGACAATGATGATGGCTGGTTTGGCAAAATCCGCAAAAATGATAATGATTTTGATCTTGATTATGCTGGAAGTGGTGATGTTGATTATAACAATGATACTATTTTTTTTTTATTCAGTTTTACGTCCCTTTCAAGATTATTTCAGCTCATGCGAGATGGGCCAAGCAGTAGGTGGGACGAAAATGGGAGAACCCCGAGAAAAACCACCTGGCACACCCGCAAGCAGAACCAGAGCTGGACATAGCGGTGAGATGATCAAGTGATTAAGAAACAGCGCTCTTAACCGCTCGGCCACGGGGGCCGCCAATGATAATATTGGTGGTGGCAGTGATGATGATGATATGATGTTGACAATAGTGGAAATGATGATGATGGTAGTTCAGATGATGAAGATGACAGATGAGATGATATAATAATGATTGCCAGTAAGCAGTTTCGTATTTTAGGTAAATATAAATCACTATTCACATTCAAACCCAGTCATGATGAATAATTAACTCATTTACGCCTGGCGTCCCTTTTATGGGACATAGGCAAACAAACTCTGCGGCGTCCCATCTGGGGCTATTCTATTTGCTTAAAGAATTTTCATTGAAAAATGAGATAAAAAATAAAAGTCACTCCTAAGTACCTTACACCCCTAAAAATGAAAGTGGACTCACCCATTGATAATGACGGGAAAATCCATTTGTCAGATATGGGTTAATGCCATAAATACTGCAGTATACTGAATGTGTTATAGAAAAGATTACCTTTCTGAGTTTTCTTGTCTTCTGAGGCCTGTGATGCCATATATATTGCTGCTGCTGCTACCGAGACTGGGCTTCTCCTGAGAAATAAAACCACCAACTTTTGTAAATAACAAATCTTATAACCAAGGCATGAAGACACAGATTCTCTCTCTTTTTATAGCCCCACTGTCCACACTGAGACATGGCTTTGCCGCTAAACATCCGAGCCAAAATTTGTACGCCATAAATAGGCAGTTCCATGACTTCCCAATGACATTACCACTTCACCAGTGCTTAAATGCAAATGTTTTGGCCAATGAAAACTGTTCTACTTCAATCAACTGAATAGAAAGAATGGCCTAGAAATATTTTATGACAAAATCTTGAACTAGAAATGCGTGTTTGTAAAACACTATGCCCCCAACTGTATGCTTGTCCCTAAACTGGCAATTTGTATGATTCATTTATTTCATTCGAATGCAGTCAAATTTAATTTCCTGAAGAAGCTGTTCGGTTGCGTCTGTTTTGACCTCAATCCAGAAACAGAATGTAAGCTTTTTTGCAGGTGAGTTAGAAATGAAGTAAAAATTTAAAAATGGAGTAATTTTGTCAAAATTTGACAGAGTCCTCAAACGTTAATCAGGTGATCTTCTTCTCAGCCCCAACCAGCATACCAAATATGAAGGCTCTAGCTAGCTAGCTCAAATAAGTTTTGAGATATCTTGCACACAAGATTTTCAAAATTTGTTTTCAAAGGGACATTATTCCAACAAGGGGCATATCACGTACATGAAAAAAAATACAGGCCAACTATTTTTTCATGAGGAATCTGTATATGAAATTTCAAAACCCTATAATTCACCATTCAAAGGTTTCAAATTTCACCGAAAAGTGGAAAAATCAATCAAAATTTCAAAATTATTTTTGTAAAAATTTGACGGAAAGTTCTCAAAAGTTAATCAGGTCATCTACTTCTCAGCCCCAACAAGTGTACCAAATATGAAGACTCTAGCTTCAATGCTTTTTGAGATATCTTGCACACAAGATTTTCAAATTTTGTTTCAAAGGGACATAACTCAAAAAAGGGGCATAACTTGGCCATACAAAAAATACGGGTCAACTATTTTATAATGAGGAATGTGTTTATGAAATTTCAAAACCCTAGCATTCACCATTCAAAAGTTTCAAATTTCACCGAAAAGTGGAAAAATCAATCAAACTTTCAAAATTCCGTATTTTTGTAAAAAACTGATGGAAAGTTCTCAAAAGTTAATCAGATCATCTACTCCTCAGCCCCAACAAGTGTACCAAATATGAAGGCTCTAGTTTAAATACTTTTTGAGATATCTTGCACACAAGATTTTCAAATTATGTTTTCAATGGGACATAACTCAAACCAAAGGACTAATGGTCCTGTAAACGCTCACCTGAGATCTGCTTCATATACCAATAAACATATTTGAATATTATGGTATTTAACCCCAGTGCAGGGGCAGATGAAGCCCTTGGGCCATTTTCTTTTTTCAGAATAATCAATATTCTGTCCATTTGCCAATTTCCTGCTGATTTTCCCTGTCAAATAACATTTTAAAAGCAGCTGAGCCCCTGGGGTCCATTTTTTTCAGAATCATTAAATTTCAGTCCTACTGCCCATTTTTCTGCAAGACTTTCACTTAAAATGTCATTTTAAAAGTTTTCCCCATTCAAATGCATTGGCGACCCATGTTGACCTTGCCATAAAATAGGTCAAGGTCACCACAGGGTCATGTTTTATATGCATTGTAGTACTTGAGTCATCCATACTTCATGCAAAGTTTCGTTGAAATCGGTTCACCGGTTCTGGAGAAGAAGATTTTTAAGGGTTTTTACCATAGATGGGCATGGTGGCCATCTTGGTCATGTGACCTGGACTATTTATATACACATTGGTTCCCACTTCCTATAGATGCTTCATATAAAATTTGGCTTTGATTGGCCAAGTGGTTTCAGAGAAAAAAATCTTTGAAAAGTGTGTATGGACGACAGACAAGAGATGACCTTGACCTAAATTAATCATATACCTTCATCTAATCCATTAGTTGTTTGCATCTACCACTTTTCAGATCTCAGGCTGCAATAGTTTTCAAATAATAGCTTATTTCCACTTTTCCCATTATAAGTCTATGGAAACTTAAAGTTACCATAGCAACCAGAGTTCTTATCCGACTGGAATAAAAAACACAAATTATGTAGAGGCTACTGTCAGGAACATGTATACAAAGTACAGGATTCATCCACTTGACAGTTTCTGAGGAGAAGATTTTTGAATGTTTTTTTTTTTTCAAAATTTTGCCCTTTATGGTGCCCCAGCAACCAATCAAAATAAAGGATTAGGACAAAACTCGCAAAAAACGTCAAACACTACTCAATAAACATTTCTGCAAAAACAAAATTCAAATGTCTGCAATTTTAGAGGAAAAATAGCCGATTTCCACTTTTCCCATTATAAGTCTATGGAAACTTTAAGTTGCCATAGCAACCAGAGTTCTTATCCGCCTGGAATAAAAAACACAAATTATGTAGAGGCCACTGTCAGGAACATGTATACAAAGTATAGGCTTCATCCCCTTGACAGTTTCTGAGAAGAAGATTTTTGAATGTTTTTCGAAATTTTGCCCTATATGGGGCCCCTGCAACCAATCAAAACGAAGGATTAGGACAAAAGTCACATGAAACGTAGAGGACTACTCAATAAACATTTCTGCAAAAACAAAATTCAAATATCTCCAACAAGACAGCAAAAACTGGCAATTTTCACTTTTTTCCATTATAAGTCTATGGGAAGCATAAGTTGCCATAGCAACCAGAGTCCTTATCCGATCAAAACAAAAAACACAATTATTCTTTCCCCCTACCTGTAGATGGTGTATGTGTAATATGAGAACAATCGGCCCAGCGGTTTCAGAGAAGAAGATCTTTGAAATTGTGAACGACGACGGACGACGGACGGACGCCGGAGCATGGGTATACTATAAGCTCACCTATGAGCCTTCGGCTCAGGTGAGCTAAAAAGGGGCATAACTTGGCCATACAAAAAAATACGGGTCAACTTTTTTATCATGAGGAATGTGTATATGAAATTTCAAAACCCTAGCATTCACCGTTCAAAAGTTTCAAATTTCACCGAAAAGTGGAAAAATCAATCAAAATTTCAAAATTCTGTATTTTTGTAAAAAATTGACGGAAAGTTCTCAAAAGTTAATCAGGTCATCTACTCCTCAGCCCCAACAAGTGTACCAAATATGAAGGCTCTAGCTTAAATACTTTTTGAGATATCTTGCACACAAGATTTTCAAATTTTGTTTTCAAAGGGACATAACTCAAAAAAGGGGCATAACTTGGCCATACAAAAAAATACGGGTCAACTATTTTATCATGAGGAATGTGTATATGAAATTTCAAAACCCTAGCATTCACCGTTCAAAAGTTTCAAATTTCACCGAAAAGTGGAAAAATCAATCAAAATTTCAAAATTCCGTATTTTTGTAAAAAATTGACGGAAAGTTCTCAAAAGTTAATCAGGTCATCTACTCCTCAGCCCCAACAAGTGTACCAAATATGAAGGCTCTAGCTTAAATACTTTTTGAGATATCTTGCACACAAGATTTTCAAATTTTGTTTTCAAAGGGATATAACTCAGAAAAGGGACGTAGCTCGGACATGAAAAAAAAATACGGGTCAACTATTTTTTCATGAGGAATGTGCATATGAAATTTCAAAACCCTAGCATTCACCATTCAAACGTTAACACACACACAGACACAAAGACAAGCCGAAAGCAATATGCCCTTCCAACTTTTTCAAAGTTGGGGGCATAAAAATGTGCTGGACATTGGGTATTACCTCAATTTCAGCCATACATGCTACATACTGAACTGCTAACCCCCGTATGTCTGATGACAGTGATCAAAATTTAGACTTTCCCCCATTTTTCCATAAGCCAACATATATGAGCCACTGCATAAGACAAGAACTCCGCGGAGGTCGATATCGCACCTGCATCGGGCAAAATAACTAAAAACATGAAATATAGGTCCAGAGCACCAGGTTAAGGTGTGTTCTGAAAGGGTATGTGAAGGACATTTACTATGCAAGCTTTCACACTCGCAGCTATCACTGATGCAGAAAAAAACAAACTTCGACATAAATATATAACAAAGTCAATGGACCGTAAAATATAGGTCAAGGTCAGCAGGTCAAGGTGCATGATTGAAGGGTATGTCAAGGACAGTTACTATGCAAGGTTTCACACTCGCAGCTATCTCTGATGCAGAGAAAACCAAACTTTGACGTAAAAATTTACAAAGTCAATGGACCGTGAAATATAGGTCAAGGTCAGCGGGTCAAGGTGCGTGCTTGAAGTGTATGTCAAGGACAATTACTATGCAAGGTTTCACACTCACAGCTATTACTGATGCAGAGAAAACCAAACTTCGACGTAAAAATTAACAAAGTCAGTGGACCGTGAAATATAGGTCAAGGTCAGCGGGTCAAGGTGCGTGCTTGAAGGGTATGTCAAGGACAATTACTATGCAAGGTTTCATGCTCTCAGCTATTACTGATGCAGAGAAAACCAAACTTCGACGTAAAAATTAACAAAGTCAATGGACCGTGAAATATAGGTCAAGGTCAGCGGGTCAAGGTGCGTGCTTGCAGGGTATGTCAAGGACAATTACTATGCAAGGTTTCAGACTCGCAGCTATCACTGATGTCGAGAAAACCAAACTTCGACGTAAAAATTTTCAAAGTCAGTGGACCATGAAATATAGGTCAAGGGTACTGGGTCAAGGTGCGTGCTTGAACGGTATGTACAGGCTGGTTTGTGTTGCACCTGTTCGGAAACCCAAACTGTTAGTTTTCTCATGCCAAGGCTCATCTATGAAGAAACTGAGAAAAAGTACAAGGCCAACATTAAGCTAATATTTTGCTATCAGGCTAGTGCCAACTTCTTTCACCATGACATTGTAACTTACCCTGGAACAAGGTACGAGTCGACAGCTTTTCTGGCAATATGAGTGGCTGCTTTCTGTACTTTAGGAGGTAACCCAAGATTGGAACAGAATCTCGACTGAAATATATAGAATAGTACAATTTAAGCTGATCAAAGAAGGTAGTTTTACTGTTACAATCAAGAACATTCTACCGTAAAACAGATCAATTTCATCACAGGGAGTCAAATTCTAAACAAACTTAAATGATTTCACTTATGTTACTGTTCAAAATTTGAAATTGTGCTCAGTTGTCAATGGAACTCTTCAGATAAAATCCATATTGATACAAACAACTAGTCCCAAGGTTATAAAATTTTTTCATGCTCAACTCAGCTGAGACTAAAATTTATCCTGCTCATAAATGCAAAAATGCCAACAATTGTTGGCATTTTAACATTTATGAGTAGGATAAATTACCAGTTTTTTAGTTTTGAAGCTGATTTGTCCACTAATTTTGAATTTTTGACTATTTCAGCATTTATGGGCAGTTGAAATTTCATGCTCAGCTGAGTTGAGCTTGAAAAAAGTTTTATAACCTGGGGACCTGGTAAGCAAGCTCATCTCAAGTAAAATAATGTTGATTCACGCAAGAACAGTTATATAAAATTGGAGCCTATTGTTCAGAATGTTACACTCCCGCTTGCGTAATTGTACTCCATTTACGTGTATTACGTATTACGTGCGTAAGGCCAATTATGCGCATTTACTTGTAACATGCGCGCATTTACGCGTAACATATCTCATTAATATTCATAAGCAGAGATAAATGCGTCAATGCGTGTAAGGTTCAGTCATTACGCGTATGAAGTATCGGCCAATCATACAGGCATTTACGTTTACGCGTATCATACGCGTAATGACAAGGAGTATAAAAGCTAAAGTACCTAACGGTTGATTTTATTATTCCATCGAAAATAGAGAATGTGCAAGTTTAATGGATTTTACTGATATATCGTGATTGTGAAAATGGGGTGACCTTATTCAAGTTATTGTCAAATTGTTGTTTGTGTATGTGACCCTAAGATAACGTGTCAACAAGTGAGTTAGATTTCATTCAAAATAAATCGGAAATTCATTGTACCCAAGTTGGGGGAAAAATTAACATGAATATCAATGTGAGGAACATTATTTTAGACTTGAAGCGTCTCGGGAAGACAAGTGGACAGAAAAATAAGATACTAAGTGATGTGTACGGGTATTCTGTCACCCAATACGGTGTGTACGTATTCATCCAAAGAACTTACAGTTGGTGCAAAAAGAGGAAACAGAGACCATGGAAATTTACAGAAGGCCACAGAAAAGTGTTAAATTTGTGGATGTCACAGAACAGTGACTTAGCGGCAAGGGTCATTTTAAAACACTTTCAAAAAGAAATGAATATATCTTTCTCCCTTTCAACCATCAAGAAGCATAGAAGCGATCTGTGACATGTTATTTTGTATTATGTTCTAGGCAGTTAGTTAATACTGCAAAAGATTAGATATTGTTTTGGTCTAAAGCAAAATCCGGAATTTTGGTTTAATCATACAATCTCAAGATTATTGCTCTGACATTCATTACGCATATATTACGCGTAATTTTTACTCAAGGCTGTTTTACTCTCAATTGGTTACAACAATATGTATATATACGCGTAACAAATCGCTTTACGATTTGACCGCTTATTGGTTAAAGTCATTACGCGTATCATACGCATTAGAAGAATTGAATTTTGGTTGGCTATTGACACATAATTATGCGTATGAAATAGGTGCATATTATGCCAGTATTACGCGCGTATGTTACGCGCAGTAAATGAGTACAATTATGCAAGTGTGAGTGTAGTATACTACCATAAAATCTCCAGTAGTGATGAGTTCCACGTTAGTTTCCAATGTTTTCAATATCAACTTGAACACCCGACCAATCTCCTTCTTTGACACTTTTGAAACAGCACAAATTTCTGAAAATCATAACACATGTATGAGTATGATCTGGAACATTGGAAAAGAAGCAATCTTGTTAGAATTCAGAGTTTGAAAAATCCACCCGTCCGCTCGTATTTACGAGTAAAAGTTGGGTAAGGGCGAGTGGAAATTTCCATATGCTCGCCCGACGGGACGCGTAGCGTTTGTGGGCTGACCAGTGGTCTTTTTGACTGAATTTGTGAAGTGCTTGGCGGAAAAGAACAAAGAGTAAGTGTGATAGATATTGTGAAAATATAAATCAGATATTTACATTGTAACCCCGGTAACACCCGGTCTAGCTTTATTCTATAGACCTGAACGTATTTATCGATTTTCATAATAATAATGCGGTATTACTGTCATTCCGGCTTTTATATATGTTCCATGAAATGGCGTATATCGAAAGTCAAGTAATAAAGCAAGCCTTTGATATCAAAAGTAGACGACTAAATCATGTCGAAGCAGGGTGATGTAAGAAACTTTTGCAAGCTTAAATTAAGGACGAGTCCAGCTGGAGTAAGGAGAAGTGAAAAATCAAGGCCACTTGTCCCACAGGACTAGAGGTAATCTGGAAATTTTCTAACCCTGAAGATATCATGTAAATGCGGCAAAGTTATAATTCGAATTAAACTTTATTTTGATTGATTCAAATAAACTTGTATGAATGTTTTTAGATAATCAACAAGTAGTATTTTGCAGTTTATGATTTCATCTTTTCATCTCAGAAATACATGTAATATGTGTTTAATACGACAGCTGAAAAAAATGGTCAATTACCTTTGAGTGTTCTAGGAACACCCTCTTGTCTGCAGGCTATGTACATACAGGCTGAACATATAGCATCATTACTTCTCCCCTTCAGAGACTTTGTGTCTGTTACTTGTTTAAATTGTGTGTTAGCTCTGTCCTGTAAATTGATGATTTATCACTAAATGAGTTGTTTTAAAAATTGTGTAATACCAATGTTTGGTTTCGATTTTGTTTGTTTTCTGTTTTCACACATGTATGAACTAAATTATATTATTGATTTTTATGACCGTGCCACTTTACCTCATGTGACAACTGTTTGTAAATATCAGTGGAGTGGTTGCTACTCTCTTAGATTTTGACCTCTACCCCAACCCCAGAGGAAAGCACACAGACTTTGGTGTCATGGAATAAAAGACAACCCCACAGGGTATCTTTGATCCAAAAGGGGAATAATGTTTGTTAAGATACGGATTTAGAGAAAAAAAAACAAAAAACATTAAAATAGCACATTTCATAGATGACCCATATTTTGGGTGACACGATTCCCCGGAATCACCGGAATCACCGCGGAATCACCACGGAAATCACCGGAATCACCATCTAAATCAACCATGATTCGGTTTAGGAATATATTTAAATAAGGAATGTTGCATTCGAAAGAATAAAATTTAATTTTAATCAATTATCAATGGACTTTTTGGTGATTTCGATGAAGAATTTCAACAGTATTTGTACTTCCATAGCGTTATTGTTGACAAACATGTAGGTAGCGTATGTCCGTATGTTGCATGGGCAAGCTTTCTTAATGTTATCATGTAGCATTCGTGAGCAGGTTATATTACAGTCTCAGATAAAGTTGTAAAAAAAAAAAAAGTTTATCCTGATGAATATTAAAAAATATCATATTTTTTCTTTAGAATTTTTTTTAATGTTACAGATGAAAAGGTCCGTATATTGTATGGGCAACTCAGGTGTGACTAATACATAACGCAAATAATTGTTGACATACGTGTTATATTATACATGTAGCATTCGTGAGCAGGTTAAATTTCTGTCTCAGCTAAGTTGAGCATTTAAAGTTTTATAACTTCAACCAAACCATACGATATAGCTGGTGTTACAAAGTAGAGAGCAAGGTTATAATGCACAGAATGAATTAAATGAATGCAACAAGCGCTTTCCATATAAACATGCATGCTCGTAAATATATCTAGAACGGACTAGACATGACACACAAATTGTTGAGTGGGTCGTTCAACACAGAATGATCTAATTGATGCAATGTGCGCTTTCCAAATAAACATGTACACTTGTATATATAGCTAGGACGGACTAGACCGAAATGGCTGACACATTGTTGAGTGTGTCGTTAAACATAGAATGAACTAAATGAATGCAATGTGCGCTTACAAAATAAACGTGGTTGGTTGTAATTATATGGTATTATATTGTATTGCATTCCTGACAACATTCTAAACAAGGAAATTCAGCCATGGTGCCAAATTTTACAAGTGGTACAGGCATTGGAGACTTTCCACATTTTATATTCAAGTTGATGATCTGCACGACTTATAGTGGAGCAAATATCAGGGGCTATCTTTCAAGGGGGTGGTCTACGGAGTACCACATTTGTTTCTATATACCAAAATGTTCGTATTGGTCTGTAGTTTAAAAATCCAGCGTTTGCCACCTTGGCAAACCTTGCATAACTCCAGTATTCAAGATGGCGTCCAAGATGGCTGCCATTTTTTAAAATCAACCCCTATACAAAAATGCATCATAATTTTCATGTGTTTGCATTGTAATGGTATTTTAATGCCCCATTTCATGTAAGAATGATGTATTTGTCTATTTCAAGTAAAAGACCTGACAGTTTAGGTAAAACAGTTGTAAAAATCATATTTAAATTCACAAATGCACGTGCCCAAGGTTTTTCACTTCGGAATGTTTGTTTAATGGCGCATTATTTAAGATCAGATAGTTATGGCTGCTATTTTACTTCTTTTCTATCAAATATAATATCTGTAAAGATTTTATAGAAAAAGATTATTGTTTCTATATACAATATTCATGCTTAAAAACAGGTTTTAGACATCCAACCCAACACGGAAAAAACAACAAAAAGTACATATTTTCCTATACAAAGTACGCTCTAAAATCTAATTAGTTATTGATTCTATATACCATAGTGTTTGTGTTGATCTTGGTTTGTAGCATAAAATACAGTGTCTGCCACCTCTGTAAAACACAAGATAGCTCCAGTATTCAAGATGGCATCCAAGAAGGCCGTCAAAATTTACAATTCTGAAAAAATGAGACACATATGTCCCTTGACTTTTGTTAAGAAACAAATATGCTTAAATTGAGCTATAAACACTTATTGTTATCTTATTATTGTTTTTTCATGTGTTTTCCATTTTTAAAACTACATTATGCATATATATTCTAGATATGAATGGAGTAAGGTCTCACTGAAATGGCAAAAAGAACAAAAAATACATATTTTCCTATACATTATAGGCTCTTGAATCGTGATAGTTATTGATTCTATATATCAAATATTTTGTCTTGCAAGCTTATGAAGGTAATCCAGCGTTGGCCGCCTCTGCAAACCCAGCATAACTCCGGTTTTCAAAAGGGCATCCAAGAAGGCCGTCAAAATAAAACATTTCGAAAAATAAGCCGCATGTGTCCTTTAACCTTTGTTTACTAACAAAACCGTTAAAAAATCAAGCTAAAACACTTAGATCTATCTTTTTTAAAATATTTTCATGAATATATTTCTTTTTCAATATTACATTATGCATACAAATCTAGAAATGAATGGGGTAAGGGCTGGAGTATGTTTGAAAAGATGCTACTTAAATTCCTTTTAATAATCTGAATCACTGCAATTTTCCTCTGTCAACATGCCTGAAAAGATAGTATGCACATTTGTGTATATAACTACATGCGCATTAATTTCCACAGTGTATGGTTGTCGACACATAGAGCTTGTGCAGTATTCATCACTCATTTTTTTACGTTAGCAAACACTGTCATTCAATAGCTCTGGAGCTGCAACTGATAGTGTTACCAATAATATTAAGCATTTTATTTAATCATTCATTGTCCTATTCAAATCTAACGTCTGATGGTGATTTCAGTTCTTGAACATAGTGCAACCCATTCCGCCAAATATGCAGTTGATAGGCACACCTCAGGCAATGAAACCCGAAACGTTTATCTGTCGAGGTAGCTTTTTAGCCATCAACAATATTGCCTTCTCTGTGCACAGTGAGTTTAAAGACAAACTGTTTTTGTTACGAACAGACCACCTATGATCCTCCGAGTGTTCTAAATCTTCACCTAGATGGTGCCGATCTATATTCGTTCCAGGACCCTGCATAATGTGATAACAAAGCTAAATGAAAATAACAATCAGGAAATGGCGCAATCAGAACGATAGAGGTCATTGCATGTTTGGTAAGTTTACATCTACTGCCTTTTCGTTATTGTCAAAGTTATCGGTAACTCCCAGTATAAGCATACCCCCCGATTTCTGACAAAATTTCTGAGGGGACGGTTCCACTGAGGGCGTGTTAGCTTGTGTGCTGATGATAAAATTCGCCTCATTTCAGGGTATGTAATGGTATTTCGAAGATAAGCTATTTGTTAAATCAAAGAGTCTACTCCAGATTTGATCATGAACAACAAGACCTACATGTTTTGGGTATGCAATAGAAATTGCTGCTTTGTAATATTACAAGCAACTTAAAGACAGTGCAAGTCTACTGAAGCCCAGCCTATATGTCTGAAGCATTAGCAAATCTTTCATTTCTTGCACTTGAAGCCGACCATTTGTCTAGTACAGTAAAATATCTTGAAAGGCTTGCAATGGTGGCATATTGATCCATTACAATTTCAAAGTTTCTAAGAATACCATTTATAAACATACCGATAGTTTTATGATTTATCGTATCTTCTGCTATTATTTACAAGAAGCCTGTGTGTATAATCAGCTGAAATGGTTTGGTTTAATTTTCATAGTTGATCAAACATATTCAGTGCTTCAGCCACACTGATTCGTACCAAATCAATCTCAATACGTAAATGATAATTTGGACCATAACTAAATAAAAAGGCTCTTTTTATAAGTACCTAATAGTCAATTTAGTTTTCCCACCTCGGCTTTCGGAGTGGAAATTTCTTTCTGATTGCTCCTTTTCCTGATCATTGGCTACTTGTACCTTCTCTATATTGTTTGTTTTATAACATTCTATGTCACATAACCCAGCTTTCTATTAAATGAATAATTATGTAAATGATAATTCTGACCATAATTAAATAAAAAGGCTCTTTATATGGATTGTTTTTATAACATTCTATGTTATATAACCCAGCTTTCTAACTCCAGGTGTTTAAATTTGTCTATTAATTGGATAACTCTACAACTTGATCTTCGTTCATTATTGAACTTTCATATTCAGTGCCATTGAGCAAACAGCTCTTTTTACTGCACAATATATTGCTCCAGCTGCAACTAAATCACCATTTGGAACGTCCATTAGTACATGTATGTATAGCACTTTGAAGTAATTGCCTTCCCTGTTGCTTCAACAACTCTTGTAAATACATCAATGTTACAATCACCAATTGCGCATGCTAACATCGACCAGCTTCCACTTACTTTACTTTCATTTCTAACAGGTCACAAATCTCGCCACAAATAAGCAATTATTCTTCCAATAAAAATACTTTGTAAATGATATGGTACTTCTAGGGTTAGTCTAATCATTTCTTATGTTTGACTTTACCTCTCTACTGTTTTTGCTTTAATTCTCTGATAAGTGGATTTACAGTTCTTATGGCACCACAGTTTGCATAAACCTTGTACATAAAAACTCAAAGCATAATCAGTAAATGAGGAATTAGAACCTACATATGATTATAGTGTCGAAACAAAACATGGTTTGGTATTATTTTGTTTTATATAGTGCCATATCGTACATCCATGTCTGCACCAAGGTTTTATTAATTGTAAGATTAATACTGCACCAAAGTTATATTAAGAATTGCAGAACCAGAATTTGTGAATAACATTTGTAATAAGATTGCGGAGCTAATGATGTACAAGAAAATAAGTTTTCGTTGTTGATCTTTTCATAGTGTGTACATTCTCTTAACTCCAAAAATCCATTTTGGTCATTAGACACCCATGGTGCAAAAGGCAGTAAAACCAATTAGCAGGGATAATTTCAGTTGAGCAGCCTCTGATAAGAAATTCCAGGTAAGGAACATCTGCTCTGATCAGCATGTACAAATGACTATACAAAAACCTTAATACTTAACCGATTTAGACCATTTAAAATGATATGTCGCTCAACTTTTTATGATTATTTCAATTATTTTGATTAAATTGGATTTTGATGAAAAATGAACAAAAATATTTTTGGGTTTGGCTTGCACTGATAAATACCTGGAATTGTAGGTATCAGATTACAGTAAATCTGACCATTTCTTGCATAATTACACAGGAGAGGCAGCTCAACACTGATAAACTCTATATGTTCACAGCAGGTATTACAGCATAAGTGGACACCGCACTTTACCCCCAAAACATAGGAAAATGGGGGTGAAGTGCGGTAAGTGAGATAAGAGGATGTACACAGTATGTTCTTGCCGGTCAAGAAAATTCCACTCATTTCTAGAATAAATACATCTGGACCTTCATATAACTCGATTCAAGAAACATAGTTTTGGATATAGCACTGATCATAGCTGGACTCCAAATGGTCATTTCATACTACCTTTGGTATATGTCTATATACTTTACTCTCGTTATAACAAAAATTGATTATAGCTAACACAAAGATTGGTTTGAACCCCAACAATAGATAGTGTTATAAAAAGGTTATGGTGTCCGAATAACTTTGTTTTAACAAGGAAAAACACACACGAAGATAACATTAGGAAAAAGTTCTAAGTGTTTTGCAACTTGATTTTAGCTTTTTATTACTTAATGAAAGTCAAGGAACATATCTAGCTCATTTTTCAAAATTCTATATTTTGACGGCCTTCCTGGATGCCATCTTCAATACTGGAGCTATCCTGTGCTTTGCTAAGGTGGCAAACACTGGATTTTATGCTACAAACTAGGACTGAGACAAACACTATGGTATATAGAATCAAAGACAAATACGATTGAAGAGCATATTTTATATAAGAAAATATGTACTTTTTGTTGTTTTTGTCGTGTTGGATTGGATGTCTAAAACCTGTTTTTAAGCATGAAGCTTGTATATAGAAACAATTTCTTTTCTCTAAAATCTTTACAGATATTATATTTGATAGAAAAGAAGTAAAAAAGCAGCCATAACTATCTGATCATAAATTATGAGCCATTAAACAAACATTCCTAGGTGAAAAACCTTGGGCACGTGCATTTGTGAATTTAAACATGATTTTACAACTGTTTTACCTAAATTGTCAGTTTTTTTACTTGAAATATACAAATATATCATTCTTACATGAAATGGGAGTGTAAAATACCATTACAATGCAAACACATGAAAAATATGATGCATTTTTGGAGTAGGGTTGATTTTAAGAAATGGCAGCCATCTTGGACGCCATCTTGAAGACTGGAGTTATGCAAGGTTTGCCAAGGTGGCAAACGCTGGATTTCAAAACTACAGACCAAGACGAACATTTTGGTATATAGAAACAAATGTGGTACTTCGTAGACCACCTACTCCTATTTCTAAGCTACTTTTTGAACCATATTTGCTCCACTATTATCAAAGGCGGTGTAATTAAACTATTATTTGCTATAAAGTGTGAAACAAATCTCATGATTGCCATTAAGTGACCATTAATTAAAAAAAAAAAAAGCTTCTTTAACAACTTCGTTTACAATCAATTAAGTTCTGCAAACAATTGAGAATCAAAGACTTACGCCGCCCATCATCAAGAAAGGGGGAGAAATAACAAAAAATGACCATATTTTTCAGATTTTTCAGATTTTTTTTTTTTTTTTTTTTTTTTTTTTTTTTTTTTTTTTTTTTTTTTACTGTATACTGTATACTTGAAAGACTGCAATTATCGATAATTAATACACACGTGCGAGGTACACGTGCTTGGCCACAACGTAATCCAATTAACATTAAAGCGGTACTGTCACAATAGGATAATCACCAATCAACAACCAGGTATCACTGGACGGAACTTGAACAAAAATATGTAAATTCAATAAAACAAATAAAAATCGGCATTATACATTTTAGGCACTCAAAACTACCCTTTTGCAATCCAATATCATTTCGAAGTTGGCATACTTTTATGGTGATTTTGGGAATCGTTTGGATGACAGATTGAAGGCCGACTGTCGTAATTGAAGATGCGAAATAAATTTATACGTAAAATTGAGAAAACGTTATGTCCTTAACATTTTAACTAGCGTATTTAGATACTCATTCAACAATTAAAGCCCATGGTCTATAACATGGCTATATTATGAGTGATTTTGTTAATTTCAGCGGTGATTCCGGTAGGGAATGGTTAATTGGTCTGCCGGTCTTGAAGAATTTTTTTTATCGGGAAAATATATTTCCTTTATGTTTGACATATTCAAATAAAATATCAATTTAACAAGTGAAGCAAAAAAATGAATATCATTAGTGATTTGGATAATTTCAGTGGTGATTCCGGTGGTGATTTCGGTGAATGGTCTGTCGGTCGTAAAGATATAATAAAAAATCTATATAAAACAGGGAAATATATATATACGTTAGGTATAAAATAGTCAAATAAGGTACCTAATCAACAATTCAAGCACTAAATTGCATTATTAATGGTGATTTTGGTAATTTCAGAGGTGATTCCGGTGATTTTGGTGGTGATTCCGGGGAATCGTGATACCGCCATATTTTGATCTCTAGCCCCACCCCATGAGCATGGACCCAGGGGTCTGCAATCATGGAAACAAATCAAACCCTAAAGGGTACCCATGATCAAAATATGAATGATTTCTGACAATTGATTAATGAGAAATACATCACTAGAGAAACTTTAACCAAAACTTTGACGCAATTTGAAGGTGACCTAGACTTTGATCTCTAGCTCCACACCTGGGTATGGACCCTGGGGCCCGAAGTCATGAAAACAAAGTAAACCCTATAGCAGGGATCTCACTAGGATTTTGAAAACAGGAGTCCGGGACTCCTTCAAAAGAAAAAGTAGGAGTCCCAGACAAAATTTATGAGTCCCACTATAGAAACTCAATTACAATCCATTTTTTTTTCCACCGAAAAATCATAATTATTTTAATACTTATAAACAGGGTTTGGGAATTCTATTTCCAAATACAATAATATTGACCATGGCACTTATCCAAACCTTACTCTAACCGACATGCTATCAATTGTAGTATTGGTTGAATTAAACATACTTAGTGAGGTTGAGTGCACTGTAGTGTGTGTGTGTGTGGGGGGGGGGGGGGGGGGGTCTGCTCTACAAGACCAGACCAAGAAATGTGTGTAATGCACTTCAAAATAAGTTCCATTTGTAGTCATAGCCTTTCTGTGACACCTGTCTAGCATATAATGTGAGGTATATATCATTTACTTTCGCCTGTTCAGTTGTGAGTTTGGGGTCAATGAGGGGTGACCCATCAAAGGCTGGATATCCTACTATCAGTGGCATAAAATTGGCTTGCATTCTTCATTACTAAAACATGGACACTAAACCTTTTTTGAACATTTTAAACAAAGTTTTACCAGCAATTAATGATTTAGAGGCAACAGAAACAAACACGTAATCACGATTTTTTCATAAATTCAAAAGTCGCGAAAACTAATGACATTTCAAAAATCGGTCCAAAAGTATAAAAGTTTTGCTTTTTTTAATTGTTTATATATGTCAATTGATCTTTAAATGAAAATCGCTAGGTTTTCATAAGATTTTATGACTGTTTAAGAAGTAAATTGTTTCATTGTAGCTGACCGATCAACCGTGACATGTTTACACATCGACACGTGTTATGAATGCAACTGTCACATAGATCAGGCGCCAGAGGCGTGAAACTTTATGGCATGTCTAATTTACATTGGGACAACACCTTTAATTTGAGTAATCCATATCTTGATTGGAGATAATTGATTCATGAAGCTAATAAACAATAAAGCCAAGGTAAAGATAGGCATTTTGGGACGTCTCACGGCTAAAAAATCTTGCGTCCCGGGAATCATCTATTGGCAGAATTATGCGTCCGAGCCCAAGTTTTCTCGTCCCGGGACGCCGAATCTGGCGTCCTCGAGATCCCTGCTATAGGGTACCTAGGGTCTAAACATGAATGGTTTCCATAAACCACCAGAAAAACTTTAACCAAAACTTTGATGCAATTTAAAGGTGACCCAGATTTTGATCTTAAGTCCCACCCTGGGGCCAGATGTCATGGAAACAAAGCAAACCCTAAAGGGTACCTTTGGTCCATATATGAATGGTTTCTGACCATCCGTGTATGATATACACCACAAACATTTTCAAAGTGGGCGTTAATTAGAGGTTCCTGGAATTCCAAAACTCACAGATAAAATGGCCATTTGGGGCATCCAAATAGGCGGGTGGGCGTTTATTAGAGTATGGGCGTTTAATAGAATTTTTACGTTACCCTGTTGGCATAAATGCCAGGGCTATAATGAACTCCAATAAGCCATTCTTTTCATTTTAATTTGTTGATTTGATGTTTAACGTTCCACCAACAACTAATGTTATATAGAGACAGGACCTCAGTTTATAGTCTCGTACGTCAGACTAGAGAAGCTCTTCTTTTTAATGTCACTGTCTTATCTTATGATGTGTGTCAAATTGATCAACACATACTTACAGCCACCATTTTTGGTAAGTTTAGTCTGTCAGCCATTTGGTTGATCTCTCTGAAGGCATTCAATAATGTTCTGTCTGCACTCGCCATCTAAAACAATAGATTAATTATCATATTGAACAGGGAAACAGCTTTATTATCAAGAAAACTAGATATAGCCACTTTATCCATAAGACTATGTTGTGGGTGCTCATTAGAATTGTCTCGCCCAGGTGATTCTCTCCAGCATGGACAACTTTTTATGAAATGTCATATTTATTATAAGCAAATTTCTCCCTTCATTATTATCGAATTATTTTATCTGGACTTCTGAGTTTTAGATAAACATGTATCAAGTAGCCATTAAATTCAGCTGAGGGATTAACCCCCCCCCCCCCCACAACACACACACAAGTCCATTGGTATAATTTGGTTTTGCTGTTTTTTTGTATTCCAGCAAATTTGCAATACATGCTTTGGCTGTTACAATTCTAACAACTACTGACATCTTTTACGTCTATTACACAAAGATACACCTACCGTTCTTCTGTTTCTGTACATAGGTTTGCCGAACTCATCTGTAGGTTGTTCTGATCCCGGACTCATAGCTATCATTGTGGACAGGTCGCCTCCCTCTAACAGTGGATTCTAAAACATAAAAGTGTGCAGATTTTGTCAATTTCTAGTACACTATTACCCATGACAGTCTGTAGCTTATCATTAACCAGTGCACATTCAATTCTTTAGACATTATTAATGAGTAGAGGAAGAATCTTTTCTGTTTGAACATAAAAGTGTGCAGATTTAGTCAATTTCTAGTGCACTATTACCCATGACAGTATGTAGCTAATGTCTAAAGAATTTGAATGTGCACTGGTCAATGATAAGATATAAATAGAAAGAATCTTGTTTGTTTGAGATGATCTACAATGAGTGATCCATATATGAGCCACCTCGTGGGAAAACCAACAATGTGGTTTCCGAACAGGTCCGACACAAACAGACCTGTACAAGCACAGAAAAGAGCTAGAAGCTTCAAATTTCGGATTTAAGTAGAAGAGGAATTGTACTATCCGAGTAGCGAAAACAAAGGCGCTGATCAGCTTCGCGGTTACCGCGAAGCTGATCTGCGCCTTTGGTTTCGCCTATGCAGATTGTTGGTTTTCCCATGGGGTGGCTCATATGTATGGAAAAGAGAGTTCATTTCATTTCTCTATCTGCTGATCAATAATTATAAAATTCTGGAACACAACAAAGTCATTTGGAAACACATATGCAGATCATCAGTGGCAACAAAATTCATGTTATTTATTTGCGACCAACAGATGTCATCATGGAAACACTGCATCGTTTACGTACTATTTCTACAGTAAAAAACATAGTATAAATGAGCCGCCTCGTTGGAAAACCAACAATGTGGTTTCCGAACAGGTCCGACACAAACTGGGCTGTACAGTCACAGAAGACAGCTTGAAGCTTGAAATTTCGGATTTAAGTAGAAGAGGAATTGTACTATCCCAGTAGCGAAAACAAAGGCGCTGATCAGCTTCGCGGTTACCGCGAAGCTGATCTGCACCTTTGGTTTCGCCTATGCAGATTGTTGGTTTTCCCATGGGGTGGCTCATATGTATGGAAAAGAGTAATCATTTCATTTCTCTATCTGCTGATCAATAATTATAAAATTCTGGAACACAACAAAGTCATTTGGAAACACATTTGCAGATCATCAGTGGCACCCAAATTCATGTATTTTATTTGCGACCAACGGATATCATCATGGAAACACGTACTATTTCTACAGTAAAAACATAGTATAAATGAGCCGCCTCGTGGGAAAACCAACAATGTGGTTTCCGAACAGGTCCGACACAAACTGACCTGTACAAGCACAGAAAAGAGCTAGAAGCTTCAAATTTCGAATTTAAGTAGAAGAGGAATTGTACTATCCGAGTAGCGAAAACAAAGGCGCTGATCAGCTTCGCTGTTACCGCGAAGCTGATCTGCGCCTTTGGTTTCGCCTATGCAGATTGTTGGTTTTCCCATGGGGCGGCTCATATGTATGGAAAAGAGTAATCATTTCATTTCTCTATCTGCTGATCAATAATTATAAAATTCTGGAACACAACAAAGTCATTTGGAAACACATATGCAGATCATCAGTGGCAACAAAATTCATGTATTTTATTTGCGACCAAGAGATGTTATCATAGAAACACTGCATCGTTTTACTATTTTTTATCGTATTTCTGCAATAAAGAATAGTTTAAACATAGTATCCGGTAACATTAACACGATCTATGTCATCTTAAATTAATAACAGCAACAGTTCTGTCATTGACCCAAAATTACAAGATAGTACATGTACACTGTATTTCTTTTCTTACCTCTGCTGCTCCAACTCGAGATGGATCTTTGTCACTCTTTTCATTGCTGAATGTTCTCCACTCTGTGCCCACATCAACTACTCTGAAACACAACAAAGGCCCACGGTCTAAGGTTTATATAAATGTTACAGTTTTATGCACAAATCAGCTAGGCATAAAAATAAACTTTATTTCATTTAAGAATGAACAGAAGTTTGACGACAGAGCTTATTTTTAAAAATTGATCATGGTATTAAAGTGAAATCTTCATTACAAAGTAACATGTCCCTAGTCTAGTAGATTTTTGTATAATTTCCACAGCCCTTAGTAGCTACAACTCATACTTTTAAACTTTCTCATAAAAAAACACATGCAAAACAGTAATTGGCCGCCCCTGACTGAATGTTAAATGTTAAGAGCGCTGACTTCATTACCAGTCAAAATAAGTTCAGCCCTGTTAGTGTTAGGGAAGACCCTTCGCATCTTTAAAATTCTAGCAAAACATACATTGTCTGGAAATTTCATGTTATTGTGGAAGATTTCACAGCAAGTGACAACTGGACAGAAACAGAAAGCAAGTTTTTACCTGTCCCCCACCACTAGTCCACATTCTGGACAGATCATGTCTCCAGCATGGTAGTCCTCCACCAGGGGAGCATCGGGATGCTCCGGACATGATATCTGTTGTCTGTGTCTGAAATTATACACAAGCTACATCATGAGATTTTTTACAAAACAAGGGCACAGATCAACTGTGCAGTAACTGCATAGCTGATCAGAAACTTTGTTTTTGCTTCTTGCATCAGAATAACATGTCCGTGACATGTATACCCCCTTGGACCCCACTTTTGTTTAGCTAAACACTGGGGTATGCAGGGGTATATCTACTTATCTTAAACCAACAGTAAATAATTAGATTGGTTAAACCATTACAAATAATGATAAATGGGGCAATGATAATATACTGAAAATCAAAAATCTTGCACCACCCTATTTTTGTTATTTTTTATGACCAAGTAGAACTATTTTTATTTCTAACATTATTTTTGGTTAATTCCAATATCAAAACTTTGACTTTGCAGCAATTTCAATAATGTTGATGATAATGCAACATTTTTGGGGCAAAAATTGTAAAATTACCTTTTTTTGGGAAAAAATGATTATCAATGAAAATTTTCAATGAGTTTTCATTGTACATGTGATTGGCATCATGGCAGAAGCAGAAAAGCAATAAAACATTTTGAATTTTAGGGAATTTGGAGTTTTTACAAAATTTTAAAAATTTGCATTTTTGGAAAATTAATCGGTGGTTTTGAAAATTTCCTTTAACAGCAAAGAAAACAAACAAAAATGCATTCTTAGGCTATGGCAAGTAAGCACATACCCCATTTGACTGTTTTGAAAAGTTTCATAAACAGAAGTCATATCCGTTTGCTGTACTTCCCGTCTGAATGCAAGAATTTTTAATTTTGATTTTACAGTTACCATTTTCATATTCTTTTAATTTTTATGTGCCATTGTAATGAGTGAGGATAAAACAACTTGTCCAAAACAATAAATTGATAGGAACAAAGCAAATTGTCGCAGGAAAGCAGCTTAAAGTTCGTGCTTTATTTGGCGCGTTTTGCCTTTGTTTTAAAACTGTATCAAAGTAAAGCACCACCTTTATGCTGATTTGCTGGGACTGTTTGTTTGATCCCCGAAAATGATTGTGTGGGGCAAGTTGTTCAATCTCAAAACAGTACAATGGCACATAAAAACACCAAAAATTACTAAATGATAGTTGTAAAATCAAAATTAAAAATTCCTGCATGCAAACCGGAAGTACAGCAAACGGACACGACTTCTGTTTATGAAATTTGTCAAAAGCGTCAAGTGGGGTATTAGCTTACCTGACATAGCCTATGACATAGCCTAAGAATGCACTTTTGATTGTTTTCTTTGCTGTTTAAAGGAAATTTTCAAAGCCACCGGATAATTTTCCGAAAATGTGTGAATTTTCAAAATTTTGTAAAAACTCCAAATTCCCTAAAATTCAAAATGTTTTCTTGCTTTTCTGTTATTGACATGATGCAGATCACATGTACAATGAAAACTCATTGAAAATTTTCATAGATAATCAATTTTTCCCAAAAAATGCCATTTTACACTTTTTGCCCCAAAAATTTTGCATTATCATCCACATTATTGAAGTTGCTGCAAAGTCAAAGTTTTGATATTGGAATTAACCAAACATAATGTTAGAAATAAAAATAGTTCTACTTGGTCATAAAAAATAACAAAAATAGGGTGGTGTTTTCAGTATATAAGACATACAAGATAAAAAAAAAAAAGACAGAAGGAAGAAAGTTCTTTGACTGTGCAGCCTGTTTTGCATCTGAATCTGAATAGTTTACTGGTGACACGCCAAATGACATTATTTTACCAGGGGGTTGGAAAGGGGGAGAAATTAGTCCCTTGAACGTACGAGTGAAGCGAACTTGGACACACAATCATCTGACATTTCAGCAGTAGAAAACAGAGTCAGGGATTTGACCTGATCAGAAACCACTTTCTCACTAAAACAAAGCTTTAAGAACTGACAGTGCACTCACTCTACATACTAACTTGATAGGATATTCTAATGTTAGCGATTGTAATTCTTCAGTAGGCCGATCAAAAAATCTTAGGTGCGCAATTTTACATGACTGCCGTACACGGGTGCAGGACATTTCGTCTAAAACCATTTCGTCTAAATGCCATTACGTCTAAAGGACATTTCGTCTAATGCCATTTCGTCTAAAGGACATTTCGTCTAAAGGACATTTAGTCTAAACAGTGATCTATAATACAAGTGATTGGAGTCTAGCCCTATTTAATAGAATATGACTGTCTTGCCACCTGGACTGGGCTGGACAGGTATTCCAATAATTGACTATGCAATTAAATAAGGCAAAATATTCCAAACACTGCCTGTGTTTTACAAAATACTCCTACAAGCATACTGAACATAACTTAAAAAGAAATATACCATTCTAAAGATGAACTGCCCCAGTGTTGTTTTATGTAAAATTCAAATATATTGAGTGAATACTTTTATATAAAAAGGCTGTTACATAAGAAGTAAAAAACTTCTTCTGGAAGAAAACATTTTTTTCTTCATTTTTTATACAGATGGCTTAGGGGTATTTTTTGGTGTATATATTCAAACTTGACATAAAACAACAGCCCAATGTGTGTTCAAACAGATGACATGTTTTGCTTGAATGAAAATGCAATGTAGAAGAAGGAGTAGTTCGTAGAAACTGACCACTATAAACACATATTTTCTCACTTATTCTCCATGTAAATACCTATTGGGCATATTCTAAAACCTGGCCTGACTCCAAGTCACTCATAAATTGGAACATGATAATAGCAGTACTGAAGTTTCATATCCCTGTAAATCTACTGTCCCTGATTGGACGAAATGTCCATTAGACGAAATGTCATTTAGACGAAATGTCTTTTAGACGAAATGTCCTTTAAACGAAACGTCTTTTAGACGAAATGTCATTTAGACGAAATGTCATTTAGACGAAATGTCCTTTAGACGAAATGGCTTTTAGACGAAATGGCTTTTAGACGAAACGTCATGGATCCGCCGTACACACCGGTTTACGATTTGTCAACAAATGGAAGATTTAACAATATTCAATCGGCGATTATAAATGTTTTTCATCTTTAAAAAGTATGAGTATACGCAGGAAATCGGAAAGGCATCTGTATATGTCTTAAAGCGCCCTGTTTTCACATAATTTCCTCGTGAAACTTACGCTTTACTTGTCGACGCCATCGAAGGTAAATTTAACTGTTGCACCGGTTGCGCAACTGCCTTGATAAAAACCGGGGCGTACTTGATTTAGAAATTTTAAGAGTGATCGGATTGCTCCGAGCAGCACGCTAAATCAAGGGAAAGTGGGCAAACGGAGTGCATTCCCATTACTAAATCAAGTGAGGAAAAGCAATGTTCTGAATTCGGTCGTAGCGAGTCTAATTATGAGCGATTCCACAGCTCATCTCAAGATGATTCAGATGAAGAGTACTTCCACAAGTCACCAGCACTCGCACTCTCGCTGTATGATTGTGTTTTGTATAAATATTTTGACGCCATGTTTTTTTAGAGCAGGTCACGTGACTTGCTCCGGCCACACCACCTTGGACGGCGGAGCGCTTCGTCACGCTCCATTGCGACTACTTGATTTAGAATCCGTATGCTCCGGTCGATCGGATCAATCGGATTGGCTATATCAAGTACGGCCCCGGTATCAAGATATTGGTCCATCGAAACACCCCATGTTTTCCCTCATATCATCTAGAAAAAAAAAAAAAAGTCGAAAACCATATAAGAACCAAGGCGGTCGGATTTCAGCAAAGCTTTTGACAAGGTGGCCCATGAAAGACGTATTCATAAACTTCATGCATATCCATAGGTCAGGAATCTTTACTGTACTTTACATGATCCTGTTATTTGAAGCTTTCAGTTTTTTCTATATCAGAACACGCTAAATTACCCAGTTTACCATACTTATAGCATCATAGCATGGAATATATATTTGATTTGACTTCAGGCAAAGTGTCAATTTTTACAACTTTCACTCGCATAAAATCTTTTGGATCAATTTTCTGGAACATCGCACAATTTATTTCGTTGAAAAATATATATGAATATATATATATTGTCCACGGAGGGGGTACTCCCATATTAAAGCAGCACGGGTATGTGCCGCGGTATTTAAGCACCCCCCCCCCCTTTTTTTTTTTTATTAGCTCTGAATGCACCTACTTTTCCAGTTCGATTAGCTCTAAAAGCACCCACTTTTCTGAATGCACCCATTATTCCCAGTTCGATCAGCTCTAAAGGTACAACTTTTACCGTTTTCAGCTCTGAAAGCACCCACTTTTTCAGTTTTATCAGCTCCGTAAGCCCCCTTCTTTTTAACATAGGGCGGCACATACATACCCATTTAATATGTGAGTACAACCCCCTCCCACCCCCCGGGATATTGTCCTAAATGACAATTAGTAACCGAGACAAATAGATTTAAATAAATAAATGAATACGCACATACAAAGGCACAGACCAAAACACGAAACAAAGAGAATTATGTAACAGAAGAACCACATTAGAACGCTCAATATACACAAGTTTTTGTATCTACGGTCCCTATGGGGCATGGGAATAGCGGTGCTTTTGACTTTCAATTTTAAAGCCCTGTTAGAAGCCCCACCCACACGGAGGCTGACAATAATGAGGGACAGCAATTGAGACTCAAGCAGAGACCGCGGTGACCTTACGGTAGAATGTCGGACTCCAAATTGAGAGGTCCTGGGTTCGAACCCCGCTGGTGTGCTATGTTGTGTCAATGAGCAAGACACATCTACTCCTTTGTTCATGCCCAGGAAGCGGTAGCTCCGTCTCGATCTGATGATGTTAAGCTTCAATTCAAACAAATCCAAGCAAATCTTATCAGCGAAAGAACGTCACGTTTGTCAGTCATCGAGGGTAGGACCTCATTGACCCCGTGGTAGAGTTCATCAATCACTTCGGAGGGAGGGGTCCTGGGTTCAGTACCTACCTCAGCCATGAAGTGTCACTCTGAGCAAGACGCTTTCAGCTCAGCGAAGTATTAGTTACGTATTACTCAGAAAACGATTGTTCCATGTCGACATGAGTAGAAAATTATTACTGGGACGTTAAGCTTTTACTCAAACAAAAGAGCACCAGTTTGTTCGAGTAACCAAAACGATCGGCCAACTCCTTGAATTACAACAGTGTTCATCTCAACCAAGTCATCGCTGCTGCTATTGCGCAGGTGAGCATTTGTGCATACGACGTGCATCGCGAACAAAACACGCTGTCTAGTTGACATAAACCTGGTAGATAACCTGTTTGTGCAACCTAAATGTTGTGTTTGAAATTCAAGGTTACTCAAACAGATGAAAGTGAAACTCATAAAAACAACAATAAGAACAACAACAAAACAAACAAACAAAAATGTTCATTACCAAAACACAGCCAATGACTCCCATCACTTGGAACCAGTTACATGTACAGACGCATTTATCGACTTGGAACATTTAAATAAAATTCTCGATTGTCGCCAATTTCCAGAACGTAAGTTATATGTAGTACACATGTCATACAGGTACAACGTTTTTGGACACTTTTACTATCTGAAATGGTAGACTGTGCGTAATTCTTGTCTTATAAAAGAGCGACGAAGTTACAAAATCAAACACATAATGCGATTGCGCCAATGAGGTTCTTGTTAAAAATTATCGCAAGTGGTTCGGAACTGGGAAAATGATTCGGAACTGGGAAAAATTGGTGGTCTGTTTCAAAGTCGTCGCGTGTTGCACAACATATTCACAATGAATCAAACTGAAGTTCATTATTTAGAAAAATGATTATGCTTTTTAATGGTAAGTTCAAGACCTAATTTGCTCTGAGCAATTATTTGGAAACCGCTTCGAAAAAAGGTGATTCGGAACTGGAAAAATTCTCTAATTACTGTCTTTCTTCTTTCTTTCTTTCCTTCTTTCTTTCTTTCTTTATTTCTTTCTATACCGTCGCACGTCCTCGCGGACATTCAAGGCAGGTGCGCTAGCCCGAGTTACATGGGTCGCAGTCCGGTATCAACAACCATCACATACCGGATGTTAGAATAACTTGTCGGTGAAGCAGTTGTTTAAATACCGAGTGAATATATCCTTAAGAAGTTGAGGTTGTGACCATGTTTAGACAAAACGTTATTCCGATTGTTTCAGCAGTTTCAGTGGGGATAGGTGTTTATCTTGGTGCTAAGTTTGAACGATACAAGAGTGATAACTCATTCTGGGATTTCCTCAAATGGCCGATCGTGTCAGCCTCGACTAAGCCTCTTGGTAGTTCGGTACCCATGCCTAATTTAGGATATAGCACCAGTGCAGACAAAATTATGAAGTTCGGTTATCCATCGCTGGAAAACTTAAGAGTATACGATGATTTTGTGCTTTCTTATGACAGACGAAACAAAAATGCCCACTGGGTATTCGAACATTTGACTCCAGATAAGTTGAATTTGAAAAACGTGGACAGATCGAAGTCTCAATTTTGTCCGGATGATGTTATTCATGAAAAATTCAGGAGTCTACTTACTGACTTTAAGAATAGTGGTTTTGATAGAGGGCATCTTGCTGCCGCTGGCAACCATCGGCACGATCAAAGGGCCATGGATCAAACTTTCACCCTGTCTAATATTTCTCCACAGGTAAAATCTTCAATGCAGGCTAGAACCGAGGCCCTACCATATGAGGCGCCGTTTTACTATAAAATCAGTATTTTTGATATCACAAAATAGAATTTTTGATATCAAAAAATCGAATTTCTGATATCAAGAAATCGAATTTCTGATATCAAAAAATCAAAGCGATTTCTTGATATCAAAAATTCGATTTTCTGATATCAAAAATTCGATTTTCTGATATCAAAAAATCGAATTTCTGATATCAAAAAATCAAAGCCATTTCTTGATATCAAAAATTCGATTTTCTGATATCAAAAATTCGATTTTCTGATATCAAAAAATCGAATTTCTGATATCAAAAAATCAAAGCCATTTCTTGATATCAAAAATTCGATTTTCTGATATCAAAAATTCGATTTTCTGATATCAAAAAATCAGAGCGATTATTTGATATCAAAAATTCGATTTTTTGATATCAAAAAATCTGGAAAATTTTCCATCTAAGAAATGATGGCTCCCTAACAAGAAACAATTAGAGTAGTTTCCCATGTAAAATAAACAGTTTATGGGTTAGTTCGGGTGGTAGCTATTGTCACGCTAGTCAAGTAGATAGCTTTTTCGCTTTGCAGCCGAGAGGTTGGCTGTTCGATTCCCGATCGGCCGTAAAGGCATTTTATGTCGGTGATAAATGTTCATCCTCACTAATGAAAGGCAACTCGCTCAACTATCTGTCCCATAGTTTGACTGTTTGACTTTTCGCGAAACGCTCTGTACCAGTCGCACCTCGTGGCATCCACGTGGTTCCTTTACCGGATGGACCTAATTATCGGAATGGCCTTACTGCTGTGTAATTGTGTTGTATTTCATATGCATAAAAATACAAGTATCAGATGTGTTTCATTTAAACATAATAAAATTAACCTCCTGCAGTTGCGCATTGGGTTACGGATGACAGAAGAAGGTGGAGGGGGAATAATTGTTAGAATGTTAACGCTGATTCAACGTTTCTTCGACCAAAACTACATGACCAGACCTCATATCAGGGGTTGTCAACGTGACGGTAGTCTTCAGGGGCCCAAGCATAGGCAATTGATGTCAGCTAGACCCCCATCGTACGCCGCAGCACACACTTGTATGGTATTTATATCAGGCTAATAATAACAATAATTATCTTTATCTATATAATATTAAACATATGAGTCTGTGCGTGAGAAAAACAACAATTTCAGTTCCGACCAAGTCCTGTACAGCCAAAGAAGCATGCTAGAAACTTGGAATGTCAGATCTAGAAAGTATTGAAACTGATGATGCACTATCCGTGTTGCGAAAACAAAGGCGCTGATCAGATACGCGGTTACTGCGAAGCTGACCCTGCGCCTTTGCCGTTTTCTGTTAGTTTCCTCATGCGGTGGCTCTTATTCTGTTCTGCCTTCACGAAAGAAAAGAAAAGTACCCCACGATACATACGAGTGTCCAATAATTATAGGCACATTCCGGCCCATTTCAATAAAGAAACGCATGGGAAACCGTGTATATTCTGCTGCGCATGTTTCAAGTCTGACCAAGCCGCGCAATTTATCGGTAATTTTACTGAACATACACAGCGGATTTCAAGTAGATTTTCGCGAAAACTATAGTGACCATAGTTAAACACCTGAACTCAGCCCATGCAAGCCTATAAATAATTTGAGGGATATATCATTTTTTCTCAGCAAAGGAAGGCCTAAAGGATTTTTTGATATCACAAAATCGAATTTTTGATATCAGAAAATACTCTCCATTTTTTGATATCAGAAATTCGATTTTTTGATATCAGAAATTCGATTTTCTGATATCATAAAATAAGCCTGATTTTTTGATATCACAAATTCGATTTTGTGATATCACAAATTCGAATTTTTGATATCAAATAATCGAATTTGTGATATCAAAAAATCAGGCTTATTTTTTGATATCAGAAAATCGAATTTCTGATATCAAAAAATCGAATTTCTGATATCAAAAATTCGATTTTCTGATATCAAAAAATAAGCCTGATTTTTTGATATCACAAATTCGATTTTTTGATATCAGAAATTCGATTTTCTGATATCAAAAAATCGATTTTTTGATATCAAAAAATATTTTCTGATATCAAATAATATTTTCTGATATCAAAAAATCGAATTTCTGATATCAAAAAATAATTTTTGATATCAAAAAATCAAATTTCTGATATCAAAAAATTGGGATTTTATAGTAAAACGGCACCCCATACTACCAGGGGTTTTGGGGATTCAGGGAGAAGGGACATTTATTTTCAGGGAGCTTGGGAGCACTAGCAAATATTTTAAGGGATCTGGGGAGCAAGCGGGGATTTAGGGAGCAAAAGAAGAAAACTTTCAGGGAGCTGAGGAAAAACAAATCAGGGAGCTGGGGAGAAGGGTCAATTTTTTTCAGGGAGCAGGGAGCAAAGACCCCCCCCTGGTAGGGCATCAGAACCGTGCCTGTAAGGCTAAGGTAGTGATATCATTTCAACTATTTACGGTGCCAAAGACCTCTTTACTCTTAAGCTTCATGGATGGACCAAAAGGATTTTGCTTTTACTAATGTGCGTGTGCCTTGAGCAAATACATCTCATGCAATGCAAAATCAATTTAAACCCTCCAGTAATGTCTTAACTTATGGGGTGCCGTTTTACTATTTATTCCTTATTTATGGATATCCATAATTCATTTATGGATATCCATAATTTATTTATGGATATCCTTAATTCATTTTAGGATATCCTTAAATAATTATGGATATCCTTAATTATTTTAGGATATCCTATATTGATTTAAGGATATCCATAAATGAATTATGGATATCCATAAATGAATATAGGATATCCATAATTGAATTTAGGATATCCATAAATGCATTTAAGGATATCCTTAAATCATGCTGAATTCTGGATATCCAAAATTCGATTAAAGGATATCCTTAAATCGAATTATGGATATCCTTTAATCAGCCTATTTAAGGATATCCTTAAATGTATTTAAGGATATCCAGAAATAATCTGGAATTAAGGATATCCATAATTCGATTTATGGATATCCATAATTCAATAATGGATATCCTTAAATAGGCCGATTTAAGGATATCCATTATTCGATTTAAGGATATCCATAATTTAATTTTATCATTGTGCCCTATATTATTTTTTTGATTTTAGGATATCCTAAAATGAATAATGGATATCCATAAATACAATCTTATTTAAGGATATTCATAATTCATTTATGGATATCCTTAAATCGAATTATGGATATCCAATATTCATACGATTTAAGGATATCCTTAAATAGAATTATGGATATCCTTAAATAGTGTCGTATTTTAGGATATCCATAATTCATTTAAGGATATCCTAAAATCAAATTATGGATATCCATAATTCAGCAGAATTAAGGATATCCATAAATTGATTTAAGGATATCCATAAATGAATTATGGATATCCTTAATTCATTTGTGGATATCCATAAATTAATTATGGATATCCTAAAATGAATTTAGGATATCCATAAATAGGGAATAAATAGTAAAACGGCACCCCATATTAACTGACCGTTCAAAGATAGTTCTACGTAGTTTAGCTAGCTAATCCGCACTCCGTTGCATTTCGTGACCTCGTTCCACCACGGAACACAGACGGAAACATCCTAGGTTCTACGTGCTTCGATTACACGTTTATGATGTCTGCTTCTCCGTTGTTTCGGTATAAATTCCTACATACTCCCTGAGTGTAATTCAGATTTGGTAAAGTGAAAAGAACAGTCCGAGAACTGATCAGAACTTTCCGACTGTGTCTCTTCATAGATCTATTCAAATAGCACTCACACATTAGCGTATAAGCCAAACGCGCGCCGGGCGCGGTGACAGTCTAAAATTCAACATACGTCAATAGAGATAGAGATGAACATAACGTTCAATAGAGATGACCCATGATTATTCTATTCCATTCTATTCTATTCTACGCCAGGAGCTCGTCGGAAACACGTTAGAAACGCGTTGCATGCGCGTTTATGTGCTTGATATACGTCGCTATAGGTCGGTGCGCGCCCCAACACGCGCGTTTGGACAGATTTTTTCTCGAAGCAATAAGTTCCATGCGCGTTACGGGCGCATTGAGTATGCTTTGAACGCGTTTGGCGCACGTTTTAGACACGCCAGTGTCACTACATGCACGTTCCGATTTTATGAGATGTTGCTTCAGTAACGTGCCCCAAGCATATCATGACGAGATGCGCGTTAACGTTTGCTTAGCGTGTCTGGGACATAAGCTCCTAATTTTTCAGCGTTTTGAGATTTTTTTTTCATACGTCCGGCACACGCTTCAGTCACGCACTAATGTGTTACTCCTAAAACGAGTTTAAGTAAAAAATGATAACTTTTTTACGTCCAAACTCCTCAGCGTGTTGAGAGTTTTCATACGCCCGGCGCGTGTTTGAGTTATACGTTAATGTGTGACTGCTCTTTTAGATTTGATAAAGTGTCAAGCCATTCGCATTCGTTCTCTCTCTCTCTCTCTCTCTCTCTCTCTGTGTGTGTGTGTGTGTGTGTGTGTGTGTGTGTGTGTGTGAGGCCGGTCTTTCTCTCTGCCAGTCTGTCTAGTTTGTACTACCATTCTTTTTTTCGGCGCCAACTGCTTCTAAAAAGCTTAATCTGTCTGATTAACTCCATACTGTTTATATTATATACTTTACATCGTTGGTTTTGTGTCTCAATAGAATGAATTTCATGGTATTTCAGGTCGGTAAAGGGTTTAACCGTGGTATATGGAACAACCTAGAGAAATATGTTCGTAGCATAGCCAGGAAGAATAGAAACACCTATGTATGTACCGGGCCTTTATATCTCCCAAGGTAGGTACACGTCTATGAAAAGAGCCGCGGCGTGAGAAAACCAGTCTTCGCTTTTTCCGACCTGGTCTGACACAAACTGGCCTGACAAGCATGGACTGTCACAGAAGAAGGCTAGAAGCTTGAAAGGCCTAGTGAGTTTAACGCCTGATTTCGGCCTTAAAGAGCAGTCACACATCAGCGTATAAGTGAAACGCGCGCCGGGCGTATTGAAAAAATAGCAAAATTCCTCACACGCCAGACGCACGTGGGAAACACGTTCAAAACTCGCTACAAGCGCGTTGGGTACGCTTGGTGTACGTCCGGCGCGCGTCGCTGTACGTCGCTAAAAGTCTCTGCGCGTTTCGCGCGCGTTTGTGCTAAAAAAATTTTTAAACATGCTTAAAAATTTTCTGAAAGCTCGGCGTGTCCCGGGCGTGTGACTAATACGTCCCGAATAAGTTCCACGCGCGCTACGGGCGCGTTGAATACGCTCTGAACGCGTTTGGCGCGCGTTTGAAGCACGCCAGTGTACGTTCCATGCGCGTTCCGATTTTATTAGATGTTGCTTCAGTAGCGTGCCCCAAGCGTGTGTAAAACGCGCATTGAACGTTCGATGCGCGCATGTAGCGCGTGCTTAGCGTGTCTGGGACGTATCACAACCGTTCTCCAAAACTTTGAGATTTTTTATACGTCCGGCACACGCCCCAGTTGCGCGCTAATGTGTGACTGCTAAAGCGTGTTAAAGGAACAAATTAATTTTTATACGCCCAAAGTCTTCAGCGTGTTGAGATTTTTCATACGCCCGGCGCGCGTTTGGGTTATACGCTACAGTGTGACTGCTGTTTTAGGTTTTGGTAAAAAAATCAATTCTGGAAGTATTGCAAATACCAGGCATATGTCACTGCTTTTAAAATCTAGTACAACTATTGCATTCAAATAATAAACGCTGCCATGGCAACGTTTAGAAAACATAGAAATAACTCTTTTTGCATATTTTAGGTCTATTTTACACAATTAAACGACATTTTCATGTAAAGTATAATTTTGTTTGTCGCGTCGGCCGGTGCTTAAAAATTAAAAGTTGTGTTCAGAAATGGCCAAAATGAGCCAAAAAGTGCAAAATGTGCTCTACCTTTGGCTCTTCTGCATGTAACCATGGCAACACTTGTAGGATAAATGAAGAATTTTGTCTGGATTTCAAAAGGTGCTTTTATGAATACTTTTCTCATCTATGTTCCAAAATTTATGTTAAATACCAAAATCCGAGGCCAAAAACGCCTTAAACTCCCCAGGCCTTTAGGAAATAGGTACAGAGGAGGAATTATACTATCAGTGTAGCGAAAACAAAGGCGCTGATCAGCTGTGCAGTTACGGCACAGCTGATCTGCGTCTTTGTTTTCGCATATGCAAAAGTCCGGTTTTGTCATGATGCCGTTCAATGTATGTGCCATATGCCCTGTGCTTTATCGTCGCAAGAAGACATTTCAGACGGTAGAGGTCTTACCGGCTATATATGATGTTTCTGCCGTTTGGAAGCCTTGATAAGCTAACTTATGCAGACCTGAGCGCACATATACATGTGTGTAGGTGATCATAGGTTAGAAAGATTTCATTAAGCCTAACAAGCTATGTACATTGTGGTGCTATAAAACTCGTTATCATTTGTGCAGTGTAAAATCATAAAATGCAGATTTAATATAATAGTTAACAACAACACATGTCAACATGTGTTACAAATGTAACTAACTCTATCTGGAAGTGAAAGTTATAAATTGATCAATGAAAAAACATACTTGTCACAATGTAAATATCAGTTTCTTGAACATGTGTTGAATATTTTCATTAAACCACCGATTTTCAACCGAATCTTACATGTATCAATATAACCAGCCCAACCATCCATCCTGCATGAATCAATGTGTGGTGATCAAGAGCGATTCTTTTTTTTTTTGTATTATGGAAAAATGCATGAATATAGAGCTCAAGTAAAACCTAAACATTGTCATAACCAGTCGCGATTCATTGGTATGCCCGGAATTTGCGTTCCATTTTGTCTAGCCTAAACAGGTCCATAAAATTTATTTTGAATTTGTCTCTCTTTTTTTTTTCAAATCGACCCCTTGCTATATAGGCATATATACATGTATAGCTTGCCAAATAGGTTACTGTGTAGGCGACAACTTTAATATTCATATCTGGGTATGGTCGACTATTTAAGAGGAGTGGGAGTGGTCATAGAAAGGTCGAAGTCAGTAAGTTTAAGTCATCGTCACGTGTTTACCGTTTTTTTTTCCAATGAATTAGGTACTCTTGTATTTCATCCATATTTGTTAATACGCTTGTATTCTTATTATAGCTTATACCGATGTCAAAAGAAAACCATTCATGAGGTAACGCCCACACAGTAACCCATATGTGAAGAACGAACCAACCGAAGGCAATGCTCAAAATGTTCGATTGGTTTCTCGATTTTTGTCTCCAACAATGTGAATGGTGCTCTGTTTATCTATGAAACTGCATGACCGATTAACATAAAAATGATAGCGTACTATTTAACGCTTGTTTTATTTATTTACAGAAAAGAACAAGACGGCAAACTATATGTAAAATACCAGGTGATTGGTCAAAATCATGTTGCTGTGCCAACACATTTCTTCAAGGTCGTTGCTATAGAAACGATGAATGGCGATTTTGAGTTGTTGTCTTTCCTGCTGCCAAACCAAGTCATGGATGACAATGTTCCACTCAAGAATTTTCTAGTGCCTATTGATTCTATAGAAAGAGCTGCTGGATTTTTATTGTTTGATAGATTGTCGACAAAAATGATCAAATCAGTGAATGGACAACGAAACAGATGATGAAGACTTATCTTTAGACACAAAACCTTGATGTTACATCAGGAAAACATGCCCATGAAAAGTATACCCCCTCGAACCCCAATTTTATGTAGTAAAACTGGGGCAGGGGTATACCTGTTTTCCTTATTTTTGATCCAAAACATAGATTGTGGGTACTCGTTAGAACCGCCTCGCCGAGGCGGTTCTAACGTGTACCCACAATCTATGTTTTGGAGCAAAAATAAGAAAAAAATAGGTATACCCCTGCATACCCCAGTTTTTCTATAAAAAGTGGGGTTGGAGGGGGTATATATTGCACGGACATGTTTTCCTGATGATACCTTGATGTTATAAAACATTGATATCCTGCTCAGCGAGTTACCTCAGTTACCGCTGCTAAGTGAAATTTAAATTTCTCATTAAATTAAACGGAAATTGCCAAAAGTAATATTACTATTATAGCATTTTCGTGTCTAAATTGTTGAAGACATTCGTTTGGTATTCACTAATGATATACATGATTTCACTAATGATATACATGTTTAAGAATGCCATCCGTAGTTGTCAAACCTTAGGCCATTGACGTTTAATGTCTACAAACAAAATAAATGATATTAAATGTCCAAGAACCCCTTTGTCCGAGTTTTGTGGAACACTACTGACCACCTCTGTTCATCCAGTTTCTCTTGCCAATGGGAATCTGGCTATTTATTTTGCTTCTGCATACTAAACATTAAATGTCCTGTGGTCAAACATTTCAGTCTGGTTGAGTTGAGGTTAAATCTTTATTTGCAATTCGAAACATTGTATTCACTTTGGGTAGCTATAATTGTAAATGTAATGTTTTTGGCTTGTGTACACTGTTTACTTGTTCTTTTTACTATAATAATCATTGTCTTTTCAATGTGGACATTGAATCTCTATGCACTGTCTGACATTTTTTGGTCTTCAGATCTCATCACGAAAACATGTCCGTGTAATGTATAACCCGTTGAACCCCACTTTTATATGACAAAACTGGGGTATGCAGGGGTATACCTATTTTTCTTATTTTTGCTCCAAAACATAGATTGTGGGTACTCGTTAGAACCGCCTCGCCGAGGCGGTTCTAACGTGTACCCACAATCTATGTTTTGAGCAAAAATAAGAAAAATATCAAACTTTTTCAGCTGAAAATTTTCAATTTCTAAAGCTGAAAAAATCTCTATATATTGCATGGGCAAGTTTTCATAATGTGTACGAATAACCGTCCAGCATGTCAAGTGCAAACTGGATGGAAAGCAATTGTTGATTGGGTAAATTGAAATGTGATATGATTGATCATTCTGTCGGTAACATGTGTGAATAAAATTATATCTGTTTTGGTAGTTATTCGTTTTCTGGTATATTGTGCATCTCGTGACCTTTATGCTTCGACACTGTTTAAGTGTATGAAAAATACAAATAACATATTTTTAGCAAAATGCTTTTATTGCAAAAGAAGCCAGCTATCCACATTAAACACAGCTACTAGTACATGTACAATACAACACAACAATATTCATGATTATTATGCATCACATACAGGGCTATATTTGGTTTCCGTTTGATCATGTCGATTCCGTTTCCTGGTTTTTGGTACTTTTAGTACTTTGATTTCTCTCTCATACATCACACACAGACAGACAAGCCAACACCATCACGACGAGTAATTTCAGCGCGGTAGTTGAGATGTGTAGTTTTGGTTTAAAATTGGTAAGTTTTTTCTTCCTATGGCTTAACCTGCAAGAAAACGTAGAAATAGTCCGTGAACAATACATCTTGATAACATGTCCGTGTACCCCACTTTTATAAAGCAAAACTGGGGTATGCAGGGATATACCTATTTTTCTTATTGTTGCTCCAAAATATAGATTGTGGACACTCGTTAGAACCGCCTCACCGAGGCGGTTCTAACGTGTACCCAGCACAATCTATGTTTTGAGCAAAAATAAGAAAAAATATAAAATAATTTTCTGCTGAATTTTTTCAATTTTTACAACGTACGAAAAATCTTTATCTCGTAATAATATGTGTACACATGTTTGTGTAGCTACACTGTATCAAAAATGCTGTGGTACTTCCCTATTACTGATCAAACACCTAGAAATAAGGTTTTCGTCTTTTCGATTTAATTTGCAATTAGATCTACTTTATATATTTATAAACGACCGACAATTATTTTTAATAATCCATTTCAGGCTTTTAAAAGTAAATACATGAACTTTATACTATTTTAATCCTACTCCTGCTTTGGTGACTCCTGCTTTGGTGGTATATAGCCTTAAGTTTTCTGTCGTTTTTCCGCACTAAGTTTATATCCATAGTAAAGGTACAAACAATTATATAGATGATATTGAATAAACAACATTTGAAATTTAAGACAGCTCACCTTTTTTGCCAAATCCACCGAATCCTCCCACTCCGCCTCCGCCAATTCCACCTACTCCGCCAATTCCACCTACGCCACCAATTCCACCTACGCCACCAATTCCACCTAGGCCACCAATTCCACCTACGCCACTAATTCCACCTAGGCCACCAATTCCACCTAGGCCACCAATTCCGCTTACTCCACTGAAGCCTCCACCAAATCTTCCTGTAAAATTAAAAAGAACATTTTGGATAACTGACTTCCACTTTAAGATTACAGTTTAATAATATGTTCCTTATGGAAACTTGACAATTACAAATAAGATAATGAAATGTTTCAGCATCAAAAAAGTAAAGTGTGTATTGATGATTGAGATTGTTCTGGGACTCTCAAATCCTTTTGTTCTGCAAGGACCACTTAGGACAATACCTGCAAAGCCACTAGCAAATCCACCATGTAAACCACTAGCAAAGCCTCCTCGAGACCCACCGGTAAAGATGTAGATTTTACCACCACCTCCTGCATATCCACCGCCAATTCCTCCACCAATTCCACCGATCGCTCCGCCTCCTCCGATCGCTCCGCCTCCAATAGCACCGCCTCCTCCGATTGCTCCACCTCCGATCGCTCCGCCTCCTATAGCACCGCCTCCGATCGCCCCGCCTCCAATAGCTCCACCGCCGATCGCTCCGCCACCGATTCCACCAATAGCTCCGCCTCCTCCAATCGCTCCGCCTCCTCCAATCGCTCCGCCCCCACTGATAGCTCCACCTCCAATAGCTCCACCACTAAATCCACCTCCTGGAATAAGAAATGCTTCTTGCATGTGATTTTAATTGCCTAAAATCATGATAGCCCAACTATTATGTTCATTTAACCTGTTTGATTCAAGAAAATGCTTTTAGAGGAAGAACAACTCAAATATGACATGTTCAAGTACTCAAAGTCGCCTTTTTAGCTCACCTGAGCCGAAGGCTCACAGGTGAGCTTATAGTATACCCATGCTCCGTCGTCCGTCGTTGTCGTCGTTGTTGTCCACACTTTTCAAACATCTCCTCTGAAACCGCTTGGCCAATCAAAGCCAAAATTCATGTGGAACATCCTTAGGAAGGGGGAACGAAAGTTTGTATAAATGGTCCAGGTCACATGACCAAGATGGCCGCCATGGCTATAAATAGCAAAAGCCAAAAACCTTTAAAAAATCTTCTTCTCCAGAAGCAGAAGGCCTATGATTTTGAAACTTGACATGAAGCATCAGGCAATCGAGCTCTATAAAGTTTGTATAAATCATGACCCTTGGATGACCTTGACCTTTTTTACGGCAAGGTCAACATAGGTCGCCCATGCATTTGAATGGGGAAAATTGTTAAAATATGATTTGAAGGGCAAAACTTGCAGGAAATGGGCAAATGGACAGAATATTTATGTTTATGAGAAAATTTTGTCCCCAGGGGGTTGCCTGTCCCTGCGTCGGGGCTATATACATGTATATGACCATATGCCCCTGCGTCGGGGCTATATACATGTATATGACCATAATATTCCAACATCTTCTCCTCTGAAACCGCTTTGCCAATCAAAACCAGGAGGCCTGTGATTTAAAACTTGGCATGAAGCATCAGGCCGTCGAGCTCTACAAAGTTTGTATAAATCATGACCCTTCGATGACCTTGACCTATTTTACGACAAGGCCAACATAGGTCGCCCATGCATTTGATTGGAGAAAATTGTTAAAATATGATTTGAAGGGCAAAACTTGCAGGAAATTGGCAAATAGACAGAATATTTATGTTTATGCCCCTGTCCTGGGGCTATATATATGTACAAGACCATAATGTTCAAACATTATCTGCTCTGAAACCGCTTGGCCAATCAAAGCCAAACTTAATGTGGAGGATCGTTAGGAAGGGGCAATGAGAGTTTGTATAAATGGTCAAGGTCACATGACCAAGATGGCCGCCATGGCTATCAATAGCAAAAACCTTTAAAAATCTTTTCCAGAACCAGAAGGCCTATGCTTTTGAAACTTGGCATGAAGCATCAGGCAATGGAGCTCTACAAAGTTTATATAAATCATGACCCTTGGATGACCTTGACCTATTTTTCGGCAAAATCAACTTAGGTTGCCCATGCATTTGAATGGGGAAAATTGTTAAAATGTCATTTGAAGGGCAGAACTTGCAATAAATTGGCAAATGGACTGAATTTTTATGATTTGAAAAAGAAATTGACCCCAGGGTTTGCCCTAACCCTGCCCTGGGGTTATATACGGGTACATGTATATTACCATTCTGGTCAACTAAGTTTATTGGTATATATCTCAGGTCTCAGGTGAGCGTTTACAGGACCAATATATGGTACTCTGGTTGAGTTTTCAAGCGCTAAAGTTCTGATATTTTTGAAGTTAGCGTTTTTGTGAAAAAAAAAAAAACAACAACAACAAACAAACATCTAAAGTCTTATACTTGTTTCTTTGATTTTTTTTGAATACCATAATGTGAACACGAGCTTTAGAAAAAGTCGGAAATGTTGATGAGAAAATATTCTTTAAAGCAGTCATGTAAAAGTAGAGTTAAATAATTAAATGCATGACCACGAAATTCTTTAAAACAGAACTAATACGCAGAATTTTAAAGTTCTGGCACACAAGTTTTAATGTTCCTATGTACAATTAACCTAGATTACTCAGATGAAAAAATGAATAAAAATATATAATATATATATAAAAAAGCAAACCTATACCACTTATTCCACCACTGAGACCGCCTCCCATGCCACTAAAACCTCCTGCTCCACCGTATTTAAATCCACCGGCAGCTCCACCGCCGATTCCGCCTATTCCACCGATAGCCCCGCCCCCAATCCCGCCGATGGCTCCTCCTCCAATAGCCCCGCCTCCAACTGCTCCTCCGCCTCCTCCAATGGCTCCACCTCCCACACCACCGCCATTATAGCCTCCATTTCCGCCTATGTGAAAAAAATGATACATATGAACAGTTGAATGCTCGTGAATCAAATCCGGTCACCGTGTTGATCATTTAAAACCCACACATTCATATAGCGTTAAACACGTTTAAGGCCACGCCTCTCAAAATCAATATCTCACTGCCAAGCATTTATTTTTATTAATTTATCATTTATTTATCATTAATTAATTTATTTATTAAATATAATTTTATATATATGACAGTGGCAGTGAACGGTAAAAATGACTACAGTTGTCGATGGCTGTAAGAGTTAAATTATCTTTTCTTATGTTTATGTTTCATGCCGTTTCAAGACCAATATGTTGATGAAGATGCAGAGACTGTTATCAATCAAATTCTAGTTTTGCTTGCACTTTATTTACCTCCGTTTGCGCCACCAATGCCACCGGCGCCATTTCCTCCCGCAGCGCCACCACCAATAAAACCGCCACCATTGCCACCGGCGCCATTTCCTCCCGCAGCGCCACCACTGATAAAACCGCCACCATTACCACCGGCCAAACCACCTCCAAATCCACCTGGTTGTTAAAAGCAGAATAAAGCAAAATTATGAATTGTTGTAAAAGTGGTCATTGCAGTAATGCTCTCATCAATTTTAATCAATACATGGGTGTATATTGTTGAAATGCTTGGTATTGTTGAACTTCTTAATTGAAATAGAATCTAAAATTACAAATTTAGACAGCAATCCTCAACAAGTAAGTTTCATAGACGAGTACAAATCGTAATTGCGTAATTGAGAAACCACTGTAATGCAGTGTCTATCAGTACCTCCTCCTCCGCCTAACTGTTTGATGATGATGTTGCCACCGCCTCCACCAATTCCCCCGCCGAGTCCTCCGATTCCACCACCAGGACCGCCCCCTATTGCTCCACCTATAGCTCCGCCTCCAATTGCTCCGCCTCCTATTGCTCCGCCCCCTATTGCTCCACCCCCTATTGCTCCGCCCCCTATTGCTCCACCCCCTATTGCTCCGCCCCCTATTACTCCGCCTCCTCCGCCACCATTACCTCCGCCGTTGCCTGCGCCAATTCCACCAGCCATTCCCCCGCCGCTAATTCCACCGCCAGCGGCACCAGCTAGGCCGCCAAAGCCACGGCCGCCGAGACCGCCCAGGAAACCATAGCCTCCTCCGCCTGTAGTATAGTTCCAAGCCATTTCATTAAATACCGGTACTGTGGAAAAGGCACAGACATGATCTTACCGTTCTTGGAAAACCAAAAGAAGTTTCTTTGTATTAGAACAAATAATAATAATGATTACCTTACGGATAACTAATTTAATGGTACCGCCGTTGTTTACAGTAAAACAAACAAAATGAATGTTCTATTAATTAAGAGATCCTTGTCCATAACGAGCACACACAGAAAAAGGTCTATATAAAAGGACAAAACACTAAAACAAAAAGGCTGATCGTCTATTTACTTTGTGCATGAATGTTTCTTGATTTTAACATTAGTCCAATGAATCGCGCAAATTCTTCGAAGTAGCATCTAAGATGTTGAAAGCAATAAATATTCAGTTTTATTTGAACTTATTAGTGTATCCACAAAATACCCCAAACAGGCTCCCATAAAAAAAGCACAGAACGATAGTCATGATAAAAATCATGTGTACCACTGTCAGTTCAAATTTACAATATTTTTATACTACATTGACAAGTATGACAGATTGACTCATATAAGCCTGGCGTCCTTTTTATGGGACATAGGCAAACAATATAGCCCGAGATGTGACGCCCCCATCTGGGGCTATTCTGTTTGCATAGAGAAATTTCATCAAATTGGACTGACCCAACTGATAACGATGGGAGAATCCATTCACCAAATCTGGGTTAAAGTCTTACCATACTTTCCAGTGCCGAAGACGGCCCCTACCAGGAGAGAGAACACCAGCACGGAATAATTCATTGTCTAGTGAAAAAAGAAACGAGAAAATAGTTGGTCTTGTAAAAACTGCATGTACAGAATAGTCGTCACATCATTATCGTTTGATTAAACCTTACCACATCAGGAAAACATGTCCGTGAAATATATAACCCCTTAAATCCCACTTTTATATAAAACTGGGGTTTGCAGGGGTATACCTATTTTTCTTATTTTTGATCCTAAACATACTTTGTGGTTACTCGTTAGAACCGCCTCGGAATAATTCATTGTCTGGTGAAAAAGAAATGAGCCTAGGCCACATTTAAAATTATTTCTGTTTGCCATCTCCCTACCCTGTCTAGAAAAGCTGGGTAGGTAGGTAGGCTTCTTTTTTTATGAACTACTGTATTATGCGTTATTTTTTTGTCAAATGAATTAGCTGCAATTTTGTCAAATTCACAATTACAAATGCATTTTATGTTTTGTAGTGCTTGAACATAAGAACAAAATACCCACTTTTATTTTTTGTCCTATGTGTGAGAAAACCAACAATTTGGGTTCCGACCAGGTCCGACACAAACCGGCCTGTACAGTCACAGAAGATGGTTAGAGGCTGGAAAATTTGGATTTAGAAAGTAAAGGAAATGTACCATCCCTGTAGCGAAAACAAAGGCGCTGATCAGCACCGCAGTTACTGCGAAGCTGATCTGCGCCTTTGTTTTCGCCTATGCAGATTGTTGGTTTTCCCATGCGGCGGCTCAAATGAGAAAATAGTTGTTCTTGTAACGACTCTGTTAAAAACTACATGTGCAGAATAATCTCCACATCATTACCGTTAAAAGGAAAATTGGTATTGAAACATTTTATGAAACGCATTTTAGAAATTATCATACAGCCATATTGGAACTAAATTAGTAAAAGATTACTATATTGAAATATTATTTTCATCTATCAAGTCTTTCGCTTTTTTTTTTTCTTTTTTTTTTTATAAACAGTGTTTCATTTCTGACTTAAATTCATTTGATTTAGGCTTGTTTTCTTTTTTTTTTCGACCTAAGACATCTTATGGGTTGGAGACTTATTAAAAATACTTCTTTTCAGTGATTGAATTATACGTACATGTATAATGAAAATACCTTTTAAAATATACAAGCCCCATTAATATACTATACTGAATGTACCTTCCAAACGATGATAATTTAAATCCAATGCAAATAATTCACTTACCACGTCCAGTGTATGGATAGGACCTGGCTATATTGCGCTGCTGAAGACGTTCCTTTTCCTTATATACCAAGACCACAACATGTAACGTACGTTGTAAATCAACCATCGCGTAACCACTTACAAGACCATGTCTCGAATCAAATCGGTAAAATCAGCCATAAATAAAACGTTTATTACGTCGATTTCCCGTCTTCAATGTAAAGTTGTTGTTTTCGCACGGCGTTAGGCGACCCCATCTAACCTTAATGGCGTTATCACGTTCTAACAATGAGCTGAAATAGCTTTGTTACAAAAAGAAGATGATTCAATGTTCTGTAACCACAAGGACCGTTACATGTCAGAATAAATGGAATCCCCTATTAGTGTACACGTGAAAACCCATTATTGATACAATATGGACCTAGGCTCAGTGCACATTACTTCTAAACTAATTGCCTTGATCTTCGTTCCAGAAATAACAATTGCTCACCTGAGCCGAAGACTCATGGGGAGCTTATAGGGTGGAACTGGAGCCGGCGTCCGTCCGTTCAAATTTTCAAATACCTTCTCTGAAACCGTTTGGCTAAACAAAGCCAAATTTGATATGAAGCATTTATAGGAAGGGGGAACCCAGTCTGATCATTTTTTCTTATTTTTATTTTTTCGTTCTTGGTCAAAAATGACACTACTGAAATCAATAACGGCTACCGATACCGAGACCGATACCTTTGATGTGTAATTTTATAGTACTCATTGTCGAAATACAACAACATACAAACAATATTTGAAAAATAATTATATTGACGACTGGACCCAGGCTAGGGGAACCAATGTGTACGTAAAAAATCTAGGTCACAAGACCAAGATGGCTGCCATGCCCATATATGGTAAAACCCCTTCAAAAATCTTCTAAACCAGTGAACCGATTTCATCGAAACTTGGTACGTAGCATTGCTAAGTACTACAATCTATATATAAATCATGACCATGTGATGTCCTTGACCTATTTAATGGCAAAGTCAACATAGGTCATCTATGCAGTGGAATGGAGAAAACTGTAAAAAAAAGTCATTTAAATGGAAAATTTTGCAGGAAATTGACAATTAGACTAAATAGTTATGATTCTGAAAAATGTGGACCTCAGGGGTTCGCCTGCCCACACCCCGGGGCAATATACATGTATATTACCACAATAATCAAACTGCCTTGGTCATTGGTGAATCAAAGCTTAATTTTATACTAAGCATCAATAGGAAAGGGGAGCCAATGCATATATAAAATCATGACCAAGATGGCCACCATGCCCATACATGGTAAAAGCCAAAACTATTTTTTTTTTCTTGTCCAGTGACAGTATTTGTTGATTCTCATTTAATCGAACGTTGCCCTTTGGGCCAATTGTAACCACCCTTAAAAAGTGCGACTACTTATGTTATAGATCAAATGTCCGTTCAAAAATTCGTGCTGAGGGTCCGTCAGTGCTGTTGCCAATTTCTCTTAAAGGTCATATCCAAAGGTTTTGATTTTATAATACTGAAGTAGACATTGATAAAAGAAACTGATTGCCGAAAACCACACCAAATTATCATGACAGGTTCCGGAGATAGCTTAATTTGCAATTTGGTATTTTATCTCATAAATATTCATTAGTGCCACTATGACATCATAGAAGCACATAGGAAATTTTGAATATCATGTAAACAAACAATTAATTTTTTCGCCAAGGGAGACTACTCTCACGTGAATATAATGTTGACATTCAAGTACGGTCCCATATCTTTTGAGCCAATGGGTATATTTGGGTTTAGTTTTCGATAAACAAGTCCCTAGAACAAATGTATTCAGCAGACAAAGAATAAGAATGTCCTGAAATAATTTTTGTATATCCCCTTTAAAGAAAAAAATGAAGGAGTGTGGAAATGCAGGTCGATGAATTCCGTCAAATAATTACAAAACCGCACCGGACCATTGTCGGTCTCAAACAGTTTCCATACCCACTGACGCACATCATAAAATGCGGAAAACCGATGTCAATGCAATTAACACTATTTTTACAACCCTGAAACATAATATTGGGCATGTAAGTTTGAGCTACATTGACTAAAACTGGTAAAATGCATTGATGACTTATAAAATAGTTATGTTAACTTACATCATGTCATGTCGGTTAAAATTTCACAAAATAATATAACGCATCTTCGATAAGATTGTGCGCTTTGAAATGGTTCGCTCGACCCCTCACACATATGTGACCAAATAGGAAAACATTTGACAAAAAAAAAAAAAAAAAAAAAAAAAAAAAAAAAAAAAAAAAAAAAAAAAAAAAACAAACAGACATTCAGAAAAAGACCCCGACGCACATTATCCCCATGCAATTACTTGAGACAGGAAGTACAAGCTCACCATGCTCCTGCGTGAGTATACGTCTGGCTGCGTCCAATACTAAATGAATAAAACAAAATGAATAATACAAAATAAATAAAAGAAAACCCTTTAAAAATCTTCTCTTGTAACGATAACGATTTCAAACTTGGTAGATACGGAGGGAAGAAAGAGGTAGGAAATGTTTTAACCAATTTTCAAGGGCGGATAAACGGACTTGGAAAATAATACCTTAGGCCTAGATCACACTAGAACTTACGTACGCTGCGGATAGGGCTTCCGTACCTGTCCGTCCTATCTGTAACGATTCGTATCCTTATCTGTAGTTTGTTTCCATATACTACCAGGGACTGGATTTTCTCTGCTGCAATGTCCGATGACTGTGTGTCCAAGTTCTCATCGCTTGTGACAGCCAGGGACTAAATCAAGTTGTCCCCAGAGGCACCCCCGTTGAAGTATTGTCAATGCGGTGTGTCAACCAGTAAAATTACATGATTCAGTCGTCCAAATCAGCTCATTCTGAAGATTTATAACATTCTTTTTTAAACTCAACACCAAAATATAAACCGATTAGAACCACTACAGAAGTATCGCATTGGAACGATCAGTAACAAAAATTACTAGGGATGGGGGTGGGTTAAACTAGTTTTACAGGCGCCTAACCTCACCCTCAGTTTCTGCAGTGGTTCACATCATTTAGTTGTTCGGTCCTGGTGATGAATCTCTAACTAGTCAGTGAATCATCATGGAAACACAAACAAATTTTGGTAACCACTAAGATGGATAAAAACGAGGACTAACAGATACAATAGGTTGCCTGGCGATAGAGATCCTTGGGAGCCAAACAACTTTTTGAAATCTGTAGCAAAAGAAAAACATCAGTTGAAAGCTTCTTTAATCCAATTGTTTTAGACAGCCCTCCCATATACAGCAGCAATTTACAGTGTGTACATGTTTAGACCTTGTCTAAGGTTAACTACCATTCTTGTCAAGGTCTTTATGCTCAACAGGCACCATTATCATATTGTGTTTTGTATTGATAAATTGGATTCTCAACACCTGTATCACTACCATACCTACATCAGCTGGATAGCCTCATAGGAGGATATGCAATTCCGATTCTCTCTTATGAAATTATCGGTGTCTCTTACCTGCTTACGAAATTATCTGTATATCTATAATTGCCAAGCATTTTAAAGAGATGTGTATATATAGGAATGGTACTATCTATGGACTAATCAGATTATCTATTACGCACAGAGGTTCCTAATAACAGTTCTTGGTTTGAACCTGTTTAATAAACTTGTATGTTAGAACCGGAACAGATTAAACATCAAAGCCAAAAATATAAACTGAGTTACATTTGTTGACTGTATGCTGTATAAAATAATTACAAAATATTATTTCTGGCAGTAATTTGGGAAATAAACATATTCACCTGAAAACATTTAAAATCTAAAATAAGGGGGTGGGTAAATATATGCAAAATAACTCTGTAAATAATACAAAAGCAGGACTTAAACTATCATTTTCTAGTATAAGACAATCTTATAACTTTATTCATGCAAAGATAAGCCAAACAACCCACTTAATTTTTTGCCAAGACTTTTTTCTTCTTTGGGTACCCTCAGAAACGACCCCCAAAACCATTCAGTAAAATTGAAATTTCAACACTATTTTTGCCGCAAAATAATATTCAAACTGCATATTTTGGTGCCTAACACACTGAACATATTAGAAAATCTCAAAATAGTGTGTATATTTTTAGACCTGAAACTCGTGAAATGCATATAAAATGTTTTTTTGTTTTTGTTTTGTTTTTTACTTTGGTGGCCATGTTGGACGCCATATTGAATTTCTTAACTCGCCATCATTTATGCCAATTTATGCCGGCAGTTTCAGATACTGCAGACTTTGCCGAACATTTTCGTATATGATATGTTTTGTTATACCGGATGACTAGGTATCTCATCTTTTTAGCCTGGATTGTCACCCTAATTATGTGAATATTCAAGGTCATGTTTACTTTTTACCTTGGCCAACATGACCTTTGCAAAAGGTCATTTATCAAAGACTAAATCTCAAGTGAGCGATATCAGGACCATTGGTCCTCTGGTTAGCTCACCTGAGCTGTTGGTGAGCTTACAGTATACCCATGCTCCGTCGTTGTAGTTGTCCACAATGTTCAAACGTCTTCTCCTCTGAAACCGCTGGGCCAATCATAGCCAAACTTCATGTGGAACATCCTTAGGTCATGGTCACATGACCAAGATGACCGTGGATCATCCTTAGGTCATGGGCACATGACCAAGATAACCACCATGGCTATAAATAGCAAAAACCTTTAAAATCTTCTGCTTCAGAACCAGAAGACCTATGATTTTGAAACTTGGTATGAAGCATCAGGGACGAGTTCTACAAAATTTATATAAATCATGACCCTTGGATGACCTTGACCTGTTTTACGGCAAGGTCAAACATAAGTCGACAATGCATTTGAATGGGGAAAACTAGTAAAATGTAATTAAATGGGGGGGGGGGGGACTCGCTGGGAGTATGCAAATGGGCAGAATATTTTTGTTTATGAAAAAAAATGTCCCCAGGGGTTTGTCTGCTCTGCCCCGGGGCTACATACATATATATGACTATAATATTCAAACATCTACCTCTCTGAAATCACTTGGCCAATCAAAGCCAAACTTAATGTGGAGCATTGTTAGGAAGGGGGAATGAAAATGTGTATAAATGGTCAAGGTCACATGACCAAGATGGCCACCATGGCTATAAAAACCTTTAAAAATCTTCTTCGTCAGAACCAGAAGGCCTATGATTTTGAAACTTGACATGAAGCATCATGGAATGGTGCTCTACAAAATGTGTATAAAGTTTGACTGTGGGATGACCTTGACATATTTTACGACAAGGTCAACATATGTTGCCCATGCATTTGAATTGGGGACAATTATTAAAATGTCATTTGAAGGGAAAAACTTGCAGGAAATGAGCAAATGAACTGAAATAAATGATCTGAAAAAAAGGACCCCAGGGGTTGGTCTGTCCCCACCCTGGTGCAATATACGACATGTGCGGTATAACCATAATATTCAAAGATCTTCTCTAAAACCGCTTGGCCAATCAAAGCCAAGTTTTTATAAGAAGCATCTATTAAAAGCGGGAACCAATGTATTCATAAATAATCCATAACACATGACCAATATGGCCGCTATGCCCATATATGTCCGGAACAGATGAACATATTTCAAGGAAAATTGGCATGTATCATTAGGGAGTAGAGTATGACAATGTGATTATAAATCATGAACGTTTGATGACCTTGCCCTGTTTTAGGGTAAGGTCAACATGAGTCGCCTATTTATTTGAATGGGGGGGGGGGGGACTGTTAAAATGTCATTTGAAGAGAAAAAAAAAACTTGCAGGAAATTATTGGAAAAATGGACAGAATATTGATTATTCTGAAAAAGAAAAAAATATGGCACCAGGGCTCCATCTGCCCCTTCATTGGAGCTATATACCATATTATTATATAAGCTACTGAAAATCTCGCTTTTCAGTCAATGGCCCAAAGCGCCCACGTGGCAAGTCTTCAAATTGTCATATTAACTGGCTAGCGCGTGCTGGTAGGTCTATATTAGTTACTAAATTTAGAGCTGACGTTCTGGTTCCGCTTTCGCACAACGCTGCGCATAATAGCGTCAGTGTCCAGCGAAAGAGGTACAAAATTTGGGAATAAGAAAAATTCAACTTTTTTTTACCTTTGCAAAATAACTGCACATGCTGGTCTTATCTACATCAGAATTACACCACTCTGGTTTAAAATGAAGCCTTGGGAACATTTTTGCCATTCTTTATCTGTCTCAGTTGATTTCTTTTCATTGCTTGACATTTTGTCAAATAATTATATAATAAAACAGTTAATGACTTTTGAGGCATTGGATATGATGTGATATCGACCCGAAAATACCAATATTGACCTCGGCTTCGCCTCGGTCAATATTGGTATTCTCGGGTCGATATCACATCATATCCAATGCCTCAAAAGTCATTAATTGTATAATATTCAAACCTGTCCATTGGTAAATATAGCAGATCTCCGGTGAGCGTTTGCAGGACCATTGGTCCACTGGTTTATTCTGAAATGACATAACACACCTGGTCCTGGTTGGTATAGACAATGGGATATGAAGAACAAACAGCTTTAAAATCGGTTCAATGTGCCTTCTTTGGAGCCACGTCAATGCCAATCATCCTTGTTGAGAAGTCTGGTCGTCTAGGTATGGCCGGGTATACAAGTGCCTCATGTGCGGTTACTTACAGTAAAAGAGACACGTGGAGTAATAAGCAATTGGTACAAGACCCATGTACTATGGTAACATTCGTCTTTCCGAATAATGAGGAGTGTGAGCTCCTCGATCACATCAATCCCGGGATACATTCTCCATATCAGTGGACCTTTAACTACAGAGGAACATAGATTACGACTACAACAATATGCTGATGAAGGGAGTAGACTTTCTCTGCATGACGCAAGAGGAGTCCGCGGAGAAGGCTATTCAGAGTAAGCCGGAGCTTTGGCAACTAAAATCCAGCCGGAGCAGCTCGAGTGCGATCCTTAAGATAAGATTACTGAAGCTCCGGCAAACTATGTCAGTGAAAAACTACTCAGCTGCCAAATGTACACATAATCAAACCCGAACATGTTTACCACCCTGGCACCCTCCCTGTTTCAAACCGTATTCCGGCAGCCTGATATGCTGCACACAGCGTAACAAGTTAACCAAATACCAACTACAGTAAGAGATGATGGCATTGCCATAGATTCTAGGATGTCTTATAACATCATCGGTAGCTAAAGTACCCATTGATGAAGCTGCGCCCGTCCCCCAAAACCAAACACCATATTTAGCCGGAGGAGCGTGGTGGCGTAGTGGAATAGCATCGTACTACGAATCGAATCACCTTTCCTGGGCAGACTCAGACCTTAACGGTTAACCAGTTAGTAATCAGATGGTTAGTCAGTAGCGGGAGGGAGGTACATGCAGTCCGCTCCAGTCGGCGGGGACCCAATTTCGCATCAGTGAACTAGGAAAACCTTGCACATGTACCAAGCCAGGACTCGTGTATAACCAGGGCTATTAGAGACATACTGTTTCAAATAACCATGTTGAGGCGATTGCAAATTACACATTCCAATAGAACTGGTTAACGTGGATTGATATATTTACAAAGTCACTAAACCCCCCTAAACTTTGAACATGTTTTTCTCAGTCTTGGGGTACAGATCATACATGATATTACATCTCCTGAAAGGGCTATGAATGACAAACGTTATCCTAATAATATAACCAGAATTTGTATTTGCATTTTCGTGCATGTTGGTAGTGAAATGCACTGTTAGTTTGAAAACTGCTTTTATTTTTCTTGCATTGTTTTACGCTTAAATAAGAAATATTGTGGGATGAGTGTTGGCACGGTAGTTAGTAAGTAGAAAAATCTATCAACTGCTATCATTTTTGTTCTGTTTGAAACAATTCTTACCGAAATATCTGCAGACAAAAAGCCCGTTTTTTTGAGACTAATCAATGTCAAATTAATGGGCTTATTTGTTATGTAAAAAGGCTATGGAAATATACTGTATATGTATGTTCTACCTGAATGAACAGACTACCTGTCCTATTTTAACAGGTATACACAGCGTGTACATACTATAATGCATATAAATATACTGTACAAAATAATTTTATCTATGTTTTATTTGAGACATGTCTCAGAGGACTTTAAATCCAACGTTACTTCAACACCACACAACAATTGTTTTTACCCTTATTGGATACATAAAAGATATTGTCAGAAGAACTTCCCTAATGTCTAAAACGTATGAAGACACTGTTCAAAGTAAAAGTTGCTTAATTTATTTGGCATGGTATATTTAAGGTACAGGTATTTGCATAAGTGACGGACAATATTATTTAAAGTAATAAATCTGATAAAGATGATGCACCTGCTATTCATGCAAATCGTTTCTAAGCTAATTTTTCAGCTTGCAAATTAGTTGGAGAACATTATTTAGACCTTCACAAAGGTTTCTATCAATTAAAATCAAAAATTTATTTTAAAGGATTATTTATGGAAATTTATTAGAAAAATAGGTAGTTTCACTAAAAACTTCTATTACAATGGCTTCCCTTTGGAAAACATTATCATTCATAAGAAAGTTTAAGGTTTAGGGATTATTCTGGTATGTAACATGCCACATTTTTTTAAAAAAATCTATGAAATATTTATGAGCAGAAAACACTATTATTATAGTAATAAGGAACCTTAAGAACACATTAGTTTTCGGAGTTTCTTACAAGGCTGACATAGTTTCTTAGAAGGTTGGTATTTGCAGATACTTCAAAGTTTACTATTCAAAGACAAGGTTTTTGCAGAGTGTGTAATCTCTATATATACGTAGGTTGTTCGGAAAGTTCGTGTAATTGTGTTACATCTCTCATAATTTTCATCCATTGTACTTGAAAGATGGTGTGCGTGAACTTCAACTTATTCTGAATTGTTGATAGAAAAAAAAAAGATAGAAAAGTGGACATGTGAATGCTCAGACAATTATTCGAACTTTCCGAACGCCCCTCGTATACTTTGATTATTAGTGTTCAGTAGCAACTGTACACAAGTGGTTATTAGACGAACTATAATGAAACTCTCCTATGAAAGAGAATTTATGAGAAGAAAAGCGATGAAAAAAGGCACAGTCAATTGTATACAATGGTGGTCGAAAGTAATATTATTTTAAACTACGCACGTACGTAACTAATCTAGATAATTAAGGAAAACTGAATGCCTGAACACCATTTATAAAGTTTAAACTGACATGACATGATGTAATTCTACATGACTGTTTTATAAGATCTGTCAATGCATTTACCAGTTTTGGTCAGTTAAAGCCTAGTTACATGTCTGAATAATGTAAAAATGTGTGTTTATTTCTTTTGACATCTGTATTCCGCATATTATGATACGAGTCAATTTGTATTATAGGTTTATGAGGCTGGTCTGAACAGGAAGTGATTTACGACATTGTCCCTTATTTGTGCCTAAGGCGGTAGGAAGAGGGGGCGACACACTTTTATTTATTTTTTCGTCTCTTGGTACAATTATTCTACCCATTCCGGATCAATATCATGAAAATTGCTGCGCATGCGCATATGAATGACTTGAGTAACTTAGTATTATCTTGAAGCCAATTTTGTTCCTCATCATCTGTAATGCTTTTCATTTTTGATCATGCACTCGACTGTGACCACTGGAGCGTGAAAGTATATGCATAATTGAAGTCAATGCGGATCAGTTGGAGGTAATCCGAATCATGGACTATATATCACCACCGACGGGTTTATTCTTCAAATTCTTTGCAGGTAGTCATACAGTGAACCTTATGAAATATTCCGAGGACCAAAACATGTGCCTTTTTCGGCGTCATTTTCCCATAGCCATGTTTGCTCAACCCCACCCCCACCGAACACACGATTTTCCATGGGTGATCTGTATAACGTCGGAATAGTATATGATGCTTGTTAAAAACGCAGATTATTTCATAGTTTACACTTAATTTTATAATATAAATACCTAGAATGTAAAAATATACCTTTAGCTACAAACATCAAACAATACAAGTCCTTTGAGATCATAAAATGACAGTATGCGGTTAAACGTGATTCGGAGTAACTACAATGATACCATTTCAACGTTTCTAATTAAATATGTCGTAATATTCGATTTTAGGACGGAAACTTCGTCAAAATGACAGAAAATAATTGGAGAAAATATTAGCAACCAATATCGAAAGATAACTTACATGGTACCTTTCATTTTCGAGAAATTCGGCTAACCGCGTGTGTAAAAGAAACCTTTTTTCCATCGTGTTTCTGTATATGAGCCGGGAACCATTGACGTGAACAAGATGTTGACGTCATTATCCACGATCATTGACCGATGGAATGAAACATAGTTGAATCAAGAGTCAAGTGGCCAAGTTCGTTTTAAAAAAATCTTGTTTTATGTTTTTGTAAAATTCTTTTGAAAATTATTTTGATCCGGATCATCTTCAGATCCGCTATGGCTACAACAAGTGTAAGAAAACCACAGTATCAATGCTCCTGTAAACGCTCACCTGAGATATGTTGTATGTTATACTCAAATACAACCAGTCGATTGTCATGGGACAGGGACAACTTGGGAATACAATATCCTTTTTTTGTCTCATCAACATACTTGCGACAAGTAAGCAACTGTTTTCAGGTGTTTCATTTTCAGTTGTTTCATATCAATGTGGCTGCAGAATTAATGTTCAATCAGGATATCAGTGCTGGTAAAGAGGGAAACAACGCCTGCAGAACTTTTGTAACACCTAATAGTGTGATGGCAACATGATCAGTTTCGGTACATCACAGAAAATCTGTACATGATTTTAGTGAAAATTTCATGTGCATTGAGCAACAATAGGGTCCACCTTTTTTCAGGCCAAACCACCTAAATGCCAAGAAAACATATCGTAAGCCGAGTTAGCAGCTATTTTCCCAATAGGAGCCCACTTAGCCAAACTTAACTACGTAAAATTATGAAAACGTACATTAAGGCGCGAACAGCACAAAAAATCAACACCAAAACATAAAACAACAAGAACCACCACAGAAGTACCAGTAATGATAAAATTACTCGTGGGCTTAAACCGGTTTTACAGGATCCTAACCTCACCCTCAGCTTCTGCAGTGGTTCACCACATTTAGTAAGTTGTTCGGTCCTCGTGGAGAATCTCGAACTCGTCAATGAATCATCAAGGACAAACAAATAAATACATGTTTGATAACGTCAATAACAATCAAAAAAGAGGACTCACAGAAACAATAAGCTGCCCGACGATGGAGAATCCCAGGCGCCTAACAGCGTCACTGAAAATCAGGAGCAAAAGAAAAACACTAGTTGAACCCCGTGGAATAGACCGTCTATTTGTAAGAAACTTAGAGGAAGCGAGGTAGCGCACTGGCTTCTTGTGCTAGAGGTCCCGGGTTCGATCCCCGCCGGCGGCGAGGAAAATTTGTTGGTCCGAACACGCTTTCTTCGTGTCATTTGCAGGAATGACATGATACAGTGCGCCGTCCTTAGGATCGGGACGTTAACTGGAGGCCCCTGTGCAGGGACAGTCATCCCCTGTGCAGGTTAAAGATCCCTACACAGGTTCTATCCTCATGTAGGCTCATCCTGCAAACACACCAGAGTGTACAATGTACACCTCCCAAGAATAATCAGAAATTGATTGATGGGAGTACAAGAAAACAAACAACCAAAAAAACGAACAGCATGAACATATCTGCTTGTGCACAAACGTCTTGGGACATTTACATTGGTACTGGGTTGGTAAAGTTTAAAGGTTGAATGTATATGCGCACATGTTTCATTTGAATCTTTATTCAGATTTTGTTTTTAATTAAGGATTGAAATTCAGATTTTAGCTTTCACTGGATGATGAAAAACATTAGGCTGTTTTAATGTCTGTGAAGCCCGAAGGGCTTCTCGGAGACATTAAAACAGCCTAATGTTTTTCATCATCAAGTGAAAGCTAAAATCTGAATTTCAATACTTATATTTACATTTTATATTATCAATCAAGTATCAGATTTTCAGTTGAGCATATCATCGCTCATTTTCATGTTATATGACATTACATCCGACTTAACGTAATTTTGGAACAGCCAAAACGTCAAATTTTCGCGCCCAGCGTCATGGCGATACGCGACCAACGACTCACGACAAAAAGAGTAAACAAACAACGTCACTGGCTGGTTTTGACGTCGCTCCGGCCATAGGCGTGGCCTATAGATCACGTGACTTAATGTTTTTCATTGGGAAATGAAGAACACCAAGAAAGATATTTTCATCTAGGGCGATTGCAATAAAAATGTAAATATTCAAATATATTTCAGACGAACTGGGGTATAAGACTGAGAAATGGATCTGGTACGCTTTAATTAAATTTTAACAAAATCTACGATGCATACAAGAGATGCTTATCTTACTGTTTTTCACGCTCAGTAAATAAGTGTGCATTTACAAAGCCATTTGGATACATATTTCAATAAAGACACCACAAGACTGTGTTATGCGTCTTACTTTACGGTCAAGAATTAGAAAAACAAAAGGACTTTAAGAATGTAATGAGTTTTCGTGGCAATCTTGTATCTACCTGTCAACTTTATAAACCATTAGCTGAAAAGCTCAAGTGCCGTAAGTATTCCAATTGACTTCAAGTGGGAACATAGAAGATTTTTGAAGATCATAGTGGACGCCGATTTTGTAACCTCGGCTTTGTTTATTTTCACGAGAGCAAAACATGTGGTACTTACCGTCCAAGGACAGAGGATGTGAAACGTCGCATTCGTAACGAACTCGCCGACGCATACGAAACTTCATAATAGCATGCATTAACATTCCACGTCGCATCAATAATCACGATTAACAGTTGGGTCCCCGTGTTATAGACATTTCGTTAATAGGCTGTAAAACTTTTGATGTGGATATATGAGCGGTATATTTTGATTTCAATAGAATTTAAATGGTTTATGTTCGAATCTAGAACATAATGTACCAACCCTATGTTGTCATTAAATACGCCGAGATAATTTTGGTGGTCGATGGACTCGGTCCCGGTTATTAGTAAGTAAGTAAGTAAGTAAGTAAGTAAGTAAGTAAGTAAGTAAGTAAGTAAGTAAGTAATAGTTTATTAAAGTGTCACATATCAACATCACATATATATACAACATTTTAAAGACTAAGAGTTGATATCCAGCCATAATTGGCTTACGAGACACTATTATCACAATTTAAACATTCATTATACAGAATCATACATTCATAGAATACATATATACATATTCAATCCATTACAAAACAAATATTTACAAATGGATCAGTAAAATCTAAACCTAGGAATCATTTGAGTGAGTCTAAAAAATTTAAAGCACCTTGAATTAAATAGTTAAACAGTTGTTTTCAAAATTGGCGTGTTTGTTAAGACACATGGTTAAGTTAAAATGAGATAATATGTTCAGTCCTTATTAAAACAAGGAGTTGGTAAGAGTGTAGCTTGAGATTAAGATTCAATGAAATAAAATTCAAGATTAAAGTGAATTTTGGCACTGAATATAGACATGTACGGCGATACAGACCAGATTTTATATAGTCACTATGTCAGCAATCGCAAGCTGAAGTTGCTTGTCAGAAAACTGTCTGATTGGGCATTCCCTACCTACATGTAGGTCGCTTCTGACATGCATCCCCAGTGTGCGAGTGTCGTGCAAACAAACTAGAACCTAATCAAGTCCGTGTATTTTATGAGACAACAAATATTTACTGTAACTAGTTTGCCGAAGGCTCAAAAGGCGAGCTTATAGGATGTCCGTCGTCGTCGTCATCGTTGTTCACACTTTTCAAAGATCTTCTCCTCTGAAACCCCTGGTCCAATCAATGCCAAACTTCATGTGGAGCATCCTTAGGAAGGGGGAACTAAAGTTTGTATAAATGGTCCAGGTCACATGACAAAGATAGCCGCCATGCCCATATATGGTAAAAACCTTCTCTGCAACCGGTAGACCGATTTCGATGAAACTTGGTATGCAGCATTAAGGACTCTGGCCCATCATAGTTTGTATAAAGCATGACCTTGGGTTGACCTTGGCCTATTTTACGGCAAGGTCTACTTTGGTCACATAGGCTTTTCAACAGGAAATAAAATATAAAGGTTTGATCCCTTGGAAGCAGTAAAACATTCAAAGGGAGATAGTATGGACTATATTGCGCAATTTCGGGTAATGAACCCTCATCAGTAGCCCTTTTAAATCCGGCAACGAAAGCCAGACAATTAAACTGTAATTTCGAAAATTTTAACGTCTAAAATCAAAGACACATTCCTAAACGGGGTCAAATAATTTAAACATTGCTTAGAAGTATGTTTCTAAACGTGAGCGTTTTGAACACTCTGAATACCTTTACTGATCTCAAAGGACCTAAATAAAATATAATCTGCACTATGGATGATGTACGGGGAGACTTTTTAGGCCGCCACACGGCACAACACCAGCTGCAGCAATAGCAAATAAAATATAAAGAAGGAAACAATGCCTGCAGAACTATTGGAATACCTTAAACAACTACTAGTACTCGAAACGTTTTCACTTCACACACAGCACAAGGCGCTATGACATGATGAGTTTCGATACATTACAGAAAATCTTCTCCAAGATGCGTGTATATTTGTGTACATGTTTTTTTTTTTGGAAATTACAAGTGCAATGAGAAACAAAAGGGTACATCTGTTGCCAAATCCAAAACTCCAGAATCGTCGTGACGGACAGAATGATATAATGATTTAATAGCATCTATGATGATGAGATAAGCATTTCAAGCAACACAAAAAGGGAATGTCAGTTTACCGAGAAGCCTGTCAGTTTGAAGTTCCAGAGATCGGACAATGGGTTTTATTGCCTGGAGCATCAACTGTGCTGTCTGAATGCGATAAATAGTTTCGTTGAGCACAAAAATACATGGCATGTATTGGTTATGGGTACACCAAGCCTGAAGTCATACACATTGCACGTACCCATGCAATTTTCAGAATTAGTTCCAACGTTCAGTGAATGTTATTGTGATGGAAGTACTATATGTTCATGGGGCGGAAACGAAATAACCTGGATTCCTTACGTTACTTTCATTCAATAAATGTTCAATTTCTGCATTGTCTGCACCTATCAATCAGTCAATAGAGTAAACGCTATAGGAGGAAACTCGAATTTCTCATCTCAACTTCGGACAGAATTTCATTGTGCGTCACCCATTCCGTACCACGTGTTTCTCAGCTGTGCATAATTAAGATAAATGAAAAATTAAGTAAATCAAATGCTATTGTTTCGTGTATAAATACAATTTGTTCATTCTGTCTTCCTTTGATTTTTTGCATATGGTTTGTGACATGCCGTTTTAGGTGGGGTCATGCATTATTCACTACTACCAGGAATCTTAAAAGACATAATTAGATACGATACTTTGCTCGGTCTTAATTGAGATAGTACCAAATTTTGAAATTACAAACAACCATCCCTGGTGATATATTGAACAATATCACTTCAATTTCAAGTCAACACCCCGAGACAGGGGGTGTGCTGCTTATTTTAGAATTAGTGCATGGTGTACGTTTGAAATAAGAACAGGTAGTGTCAGTATTAAAGGAAAAAAGATGTTGGGCCAGGCCGCAGATAAACCTCATCAGTGACCCTATAAAATTCAGGTGTCTACGAAACACGCTTTTCTTGCTTGTTTGTCACGCATGTCAAGATACAAAAGCATAACATGGTTCTTAGTGATTAAACATGTTCCGCTTGATAAAAATAAAATATCCCGGACTTCGTGCGGTTACTAGCATATTGTTCAGGAAAAGTACTTTAAACTGCACTTGTAGCAGTGAAACATATAAACAAGTTGTATGTACACTATCTTATGTACACTATCTTTTGGCATCACGTATTAGTATTAGTTGTATCTAGCAGGTTTATTGTTTAAGTCTCTTTCATGTATTGTAACAGTTGTAAAATGAGTTAAGTCTAGTTTATTTGACGGTGCTGGTTGACCTTTGCTAACAAATATGTAGTTTTTAACCAGACTGCTTCAAAAAGACATTGTAATTGAATCGGTACACCAGGGTGGTCTAAACTAACAGAATTAAAACATGTACATGTAACGTGCTTTGTTTTTAGCTTTTCCTTTTGGCGATCGATAGTAAACTTTCGCTATTGACAACCAGCTACATATTTTCATATGTATTAATGACGGCAATCTAAAGTTGACTATTTGAACAAAAGAATTACAGATCTTAATGAAAGTTTGAAACATTTCTGCATAGGCCATAGGCATCATTGTATTGATAACAGTTCATTAACAGCTGATTGTTTGCATAGAGATGGCCTTCATCTTAGCCCAGTTGGAGATGAAAAATTGTCATCAGCTTTATTTAGTTGCTTTCTTGGTGTTTCTTGCAAAAACTGTCAAGAGCCAAACTTTTCACTGTCTGAAGATTTCCCCCCTTTACCAAAGAAAGTTTTTTTCATTTTCTCCACCTGTGTTAATGGAAACATTCATTCATTTCCTAGACATATGTCTGTTGGAGAGTCCAATAAAATGCAGAACTCTTTATGCAGTTGACAAGGAAGTATGTAGTAAGTGTAGTAAAAAAACAAACAGTAAAAGTCATGAAATGTCTAAATGGTCATGACATTTGCATACTTGAGATAAGCCTTATAAAGAACACTGAAAAGATTTATGCACTAATGTTACTTTTTTTCGATTCCGAAGCTAATCACATTAGAAGTTTTATAAAAATTCCTTTCATTAATAAAGGACACAAGTAGGCAAAGATCAGGACACAAGTAGGCAAAGATCAGGAAAAGGCGCAATCAGAAAGAAATTCCCACTCCAAAAACCGAGGTGGGAAAAAACCAAACTAACAATCAGGCACTTATACCATGAAACATATCGTAAGCTGAATGAGCAGCTATTTTCCCAATAGGTGGCCACTCAGTTACCTTAACTTAATTAAAAATATGAAAGCATACATAAGGCGCCAACAGCACATTTTTTTTTTTTTAAACACTAAGATATAAAACAAAAAGAATTGACTTTATTGATTTACCAAGCATATTCCAAGATAAATCAGTGATACAGTCTATACCTACCTACTTCCAAAATTCAGAACCTCCTATTATTTGTTACAAATATAACAAACCAATCAGAAATACTATTTCTAATTTCAATAAACTTGTTTCTGGTCTTGATATCCATGCTAATACTCCCAAGTCTTGAGATTGTAAAGATTCAAAATATGTTTATCAACCAGCCGGACATATAGTTACTGGAAATGTAAAAATAATTTCGGATTCTTGAATTCGCAAAATTGTTTCTAAAGGTCCGAAATATAGATTCCCTTCCTACATTAATTTCGACAAATGTAGAGAGGAGATTGCATCTGCATTAAATGATTTCGGTAATCGATGGTGTAAACGAGAGGGTGTTGAGGATAATGCTCTTAAAGAATGGAAAAGAAGTATCTTCACAATCGTGGATAAACGTATTAAGTTTTATTCACAAAATACTAATCTTTTACCTCCTAAACCCAAATCGTCATTTAGGCATTTGAAGCAGGGTATCCAAGAATTTCATAGAAAGTATGTCTTGGTTCCGGCAGACAAAGCCGCAAACAATGTTGTTGTCGTTTGTAGGCTTCACTACGTTAACACCTTAAAACAGGAGCTTGATGGTACCAGGGCTTATCTGGAGACAGATACTGATGAAGTGTCTGTATTTAATGCCCACTTAAACGATTTACCTGTTAAGTTTTCTGTTTGTGTCAACGAAGGCCAAGACAAACTTCCTACGATGTATTGGTTACCTAAGCTTCACAAAAGACCATACAAAGCTAGATTTATTGCAAATTCTAGCTCTTGTACTACCACTGAACTTTCTAAATTATTAACTTCCTGTCTTACTGCTATCAAATCTCATGTTATAAGATACTGTGAGACAGTGTATGAAACTTCAAATAAAAATTGGTTTTGGTCAATAAAAAATTCTGGTGAGGTGCTCAGTAAATTGAAGTGTAGAGGGTTCCGTGCGACAAGCTTGTCCACGTATGATTTTTCTACTCTGTATACAACATTACCACATAATCTAATAAAAGAAAAACTTCTGGATTTGATAGAGTGGACCTTCAAAAGGGCATTAAAAAACTATGGTTCACTTTATTTGGCATGTAATGACAGAAAGGCTTTTTTCACTTCCTCTGACCAAAGTCGGTATGAACTTTGGTCATGTCAGAATGTGTGCGACGCCTTGTCCTATCTCCTTGATAATATTTATATTAGATTTGGGACCAAGTTATACAGACAAATTGTTGGAATTCCGATGGGTACAAATTGCGCACCTCTCGTAGATGACTTATTTTTATACTGCTACGAAAGAGATTTCATGGATTCTCTTCAAGCTGATGTTATCGAGGCTTTTAATTCCATATCTAGGTACCTCGATGACCTTTTGAACATTGACAACCCTTATTTTGAAGGTATGGTCAATCAAATTTATCCACCTGAACTTCAGTTGAACAAAGCCAATATCTCAGATACCGAAGCCCCCTTTTTAGATCTACATCTTTCTGTTGCAAATGGATTTGTTTCTTCTAAAATTTATGATAAGCGCGATGACTTTGATTTTGATATAGTAAATTTTCCTTTTTTGGATGGTGACGTTCCTCGTCGTGCTTCTTATGGTGTTTACATTTCACAGCTTATTAGGTTTGCTAGAGTCTGCAATCATGTTTCAGACTTCAACGCTCGAAATAAATGTTTAACGGCAAAACTTCTCCAACAGGGCTATCGGTATCATAAACTTCGAAACACCTTTTCTAAATTTTACGTAGACACTATGAATTGATTTCCAAATATAATGTTGGGTTAAAGACGCTTTTAAGTGAGGGCCTTTCGGAACCTGAATTTTATGGTGACTTAGTTTACAAATTTAAGAAACTTATAGGAATTAATGATTTTTCTTTCCAGTTCAGAAAAATCATAACACGTTACAGACGTATAGGTTATAACTTGAATGTTATGCGACAGTCTGCATACTTAGTTTTTAACCCAATCATGGTTGATAACTATGCTGCCTTCTTTAATTGCACGCCGGTGGGTCGGGCGTCAGACTCTATGATGGCCCCGACTTAAAGCTATTCATTTTAGTTGGTTGGGGCCGGAGCTTCTTGTCTGTTGCTTGGCCCACCGGGGTCCAACTGGTGTTTTTCTTTTGCTCCGGAGTTAGTAGGTTATTCGGCGCCCAGGGATCTCCATCGTCGGGCAGCTTACTCAATCTGTGAGTCCTTGTTTTTGATTCATCAGGATGTTTATCATGGTTTATTTGTTTGTTCTTGATGATTCATTGACTAGTTAGAGATTCACCACGAGGACCGAAGAACTTACTAAATGTTATGAACCACTGCAGAAGCTGAGGGTGAGGTTAGGATCCTGTAAAACCGGTTTAAGCCCGCCAGTAACTTTGTGTTACTGATCGTTCCAAGGCGATACTTCTGTGGTGGTTCTTTTTGTTTTATGTCTTGGTGTTTAATTTTTTTGTGCTGTTGGCGCCTTATGTATATTTTCATATTTTTAACTAAGTTAAGGTAACTGAGTGGCCACCTATTGGGAAAATAGCTGCTCATTCGGCTTACGATATGTTTCATGGTATAAGTGCCTGATTGTTAGTTTGGATTTTTCCCACCTCGGTTTTTGGAGTGGGGTCTCTTTCTGATTGCGCCTTTTCCTGATCTTTGCCTACTTGTACCTTTTTATCTTTTTCAATAACTCTGACCAAATGAAGTGGGAGTTTAAAAGATGAAAATCATGATTTGACTACTATAATAACATGAAGAGCATTGTTAAGCAGTTTGCAACTGAAACACACATGCTAGAAATTTATGTTGACAGTAAGTACATTCAATTCATGTTTCCGACTACAATAGTGTCTTTTTGCCATGGAGTTGGTCATTTGTAATGACTGATAGTAATTTATGCCATACTTGATTTTCAAAATCTGATCTGCCATGGAAATTTATGACATTCTGCACCCAATATATGAAGAACTTCACTGGAATTAAGAATGCATTCACTGGAATTAAGGATGCACTATCTGTAATTTTAATGATTTTTTTCTTCTGATTTTTTTCATTGCAGAATTTTTACTTTAATAAGCATGTTTCTGTTATAACACAAAATAGAAAAGTTAGAAATCTGCTATAATTCAACATTTTGAAGCTGGTGGTAGAGCATCGGACTACGAATTGAGAGGTCCTGGGTTTGATTACAACAAAAGGCGCCGTGTTGTGTCCTTAAATAAAACACAGCAACTCCCTAAAGTACTGGTTAATACCCTGGTAGCAATGGGCTCAGTCCCAACATGACAGAAAAAAATGTTGCCCGGGATGTTAAACCTCAATACAAACAAATATTTTGGTGTTTTTTTTTTCTCCAAGATCTAACATTTATATACATGTACTTCCCAATAAGTGTTATCCCCGGTCTGAGTTAATGCCCAATAAGGCATAAAATGTGTGTGAACTAAGCCATAATCCTGGTTTATGCTTGTCTGAATGATTCTTCTCACATCAGTGTCTATTTTCAGAGCCAGAAACTTTAGTTCCAACTTCTGTTGTGGTTCTATTTGTTTTGTGTTTTTGAGTCGAATTTTTGTGCTGTTTGAGCCTTATGTACGTTTTCATAATTTTTAGTTCAGTTAGGGTAACTGACTGACCGCCTATTTGTGAATAGCTGCTCACTCGGCTTCCGATATGTTTTCTTGGTATAAGTACCTACGTGTCATTTTAGTTTTTTCCCATCCCTCGGTTTATGGAGTGGGAGTTTCTTTCTGATTGGGCCATTTCCTGACCATTGCCTGCTTGTACCTTTTTAATCTTTTAGACTAAGAAAACTGTTATATGTCAAAATGAAGAATAGCCTATTGATTGCTAGTTTGATCTTTTTTTTTTTTTTTTTCTAAATCTTGAACTATAATAAAAATATTTATTATTTGTTATCGTTTCTAATGGAAGCTCCAAATAACGTTGGTTTTTTTTTTTGTTTTTTTTTCAGCATTGATAAGTAAGCTTAATACTTTATTCAGTTTAGAATTCTGTAATATTTATGATTTCAAGGGTTCAAAATAAAATATTACACAAACTGCACCTTTAAAATCTTACAACTGTGTTATTTTGTTCAGTATACCTTTAAACAAAAACTTGGGTGTTCCGAATTTTGACCTTTAGACTAAGGTTGTCATGACATCGAAAAAGTGCTTCAAATATAACCACCCAACAAAGTCAATCAGGTTTATACAATGTATGTATGGATGATTGGAATTGAACCACTTTTCCCAGCGGACTAAAACCTCGGCTGGTAACCAGTAATCAGGTGGAGGCACAAGCAGTCCATGTATTTCTTTAGGCCCCAATGGGCGGGGCAAGTATTAATAATTGTAATCAACGACATTTATTACCGGAAAACTGAATGACTGGGCACAGTTTGTAAAATTTAAACATGACATGATGTAATTTTACATGACTGTATTATAACTCTGTCAATGCTTTTACCAGTTTTGGTCAATTAAAATCTACATGTAGTTACAAGTCTGAAGAATGTAAAAATGTATGTTTATTTCTTGTAACATCTGTATTCCGCATATGACGATATGAGTCAATTGGTATGAAATGTTTATGAGGCTGTTATTAAGCATGAAGCGATTTACATGTACGACACGGTCCCTTATTTTTCCTTAAAGTGCAAATTAGAGGAAGCCGATACCATACCGTCCACGTTTTAAAATCTCTCCCTATCTCTTACTTATTTGTAAGAACTGGTAAGAAAAAAAAAACGGAGAATGACATTCAAACGATGTTTGCACATTTTTGTCTTGTACCCTACACCAAGATGCCACGACACAAAATGCGCTTGAGAATTATTATCATTATAACCACCTAAGTTAACAAATTAGGCTTATATGTATGCACGGTTAGTAGTAATGGGTGGCGGTACATAAAAATGACGCTATAAGTTTTCAGAAAATGACGCTATACCGCCACCCATTACTACTACGGTTTGATCTGATTCACTTTTCCTAGACAGGCTCAGCCCTTCTAAGCGATTAACCAGGTCCCAAAGATACTTTTTGAGATCAATCTCAGATTCAGACTGAGTACGTTCCTGAGTATGAGATTAAAACCGAGGTTATAAAACGTCTGAGTTCGTTTTCGTGCTCAACGTTTGAGTCTAATAGTCAGTTTAAAACGTCAAAATCTCAAGCAAGCACATACGCTTGCTCAGCGTCGGGCTCAAGGTTCAAAACGACCGCCCACGTCAGGCACGGATGTCAGCGTCGGCGTATTTTGACACGAAGACCATGTTATTTTCGGGATAGGCCCAATCATAAAATTATAGATGATGAAGTGTTTAGACGTTATCGCTGCTCACCCACCATTACATCTTCCAGCTCATCTCACCTGTAGAAATGCACACCAGAAGAAACTGTACCCTCCCTCCACTTATTCAGCTACATGTTGTTTGCCTCGGGTTCCTAGCGACGGGATCAATACATCGAAGACAGTGTTAATATATCTAGACAGTCGGCAGGGTGCTGCATAAGGAATGTTGCAGAGATAACCCACAATGGAGATTTAATGACATCAGAAATGTGTTTTGAACATAAGAATCCAAGTAAAAACAAAGGCTTATATGATTGGGTGGTTTGACAAAACCGCTTTTCTTAGGCAGGCTCAGACACCAATTATTAATTATCACCCGGCTATCCTTATGAAAAATTGTTGCAAATTCTACTAGGCTGGTATCATATAGAATATTGGGATTTTAAATTTGAAGTACTCTAATTTGTTTGTTTGTTGCTTTACGTCCCAGTCAACAGCAATGGTCATGTCGGGAGGTTACCTCCATTTATGGGACTTTTACCCAGTATTAGGATGTCATGGCACTCAAAATGTACTGCATATATAAATATAAACACCCAACTAAGCGAGTAAGGTTTATATGTATGGATGGTTTGACTGAGCGAATACATGAGCGGTTAACCAGTAATCAGATGGTCGGTCAGTAGATTACATGCTTTGCCTGGAGGCACAAGCAGCCCATCTGTTTCTCCTAAGTCCCAACGGGAGGGGGCCCATAATCCCACCCGACCACCCTTGAAAAAACTACTAAGCCGTTCGTATATAAACCGACTCCAAAACGTAAAATGACATTCTTGGCAGCTCTTCTGCAACAGAAAACCGATCTGCTGTTGGTAACTGGATCTACAGAAAAAAGTACTCATTAAATCTTAATGAGGCTATTCTAACGAGTACCCACAATCTATGATTTGGAGCAAAAATAAGAACTAGAAATGCGTGTTTGTAAAATACTATGCTTGTCCCTAAACTGGCATTTTGTATGATTCACTTATTTCATTCGAATGAAGTGAAATTTAATTTCCTGAAGAAGCTGTTCTGTTGCCTCTGTTTTGGCCTCGATCCCGATACAGAATGTAAGCTTTATGCAGACAAGTTAGAAATGGAGTAAAATTTTAACGGGTAAACTATTTTTCATGAGGAATCTGTAAATGAAATTTCAAAACCCTAGCATTCGCCGTTCAAAAGTTTCAAATTTCAATGAAAAGTGGCAAATGAATCAAAATTTCAAAATTCCGTATTTTCGTCATAATTTGACGTAAAGTTCTCAAAAGTTAATCAGGTCATCTACTTTTCAGTCCCAACAACTATACCAAATATGAAGGCTCTAGCTTAAATACTTTTTGCGATATCTTGCACACAAGCTTTTCAAATTTTGCTTTCAAAGGGACATAACTCAGAAAAGGGGCATGACTCGGACATGAAAAAAATAACGGTCGACTATTTTTTCATGAGGAATACACACATGGAATTTCAAATCCCTCACATGCACCATTCTAATGATTCAAAAGTGAATAGACGCACACACACAGACAGACAGACAGACAAGCCGAAAGCAATATGCCCTTCCAACTTTTTCAAAGTTGGAGTCATAAAAATAGGTATACCCCAGTAAACCCCCATTTTACAATTTAAAAGTGGGATTTACTGGGGTATACATTTCACGGAGATGTTATTCTGATGTCATGCGCTTCTGTACGTTTCCGTGTTTTGATGAGGAATGTAGATGATATGGCGAGTTATAGATCAGCTGGCTAACCTGCACTCCGTTACACTTCGGCATTTGGTGTGGAGGGAGGTATCGCAGAACATCGAACCCCAATCTATGCGATTTGATCGGTCTTAAGCGGTCGCCATTTTGTTTACTTGATCACTTGGGCCAAATCTAGTTGTGTCTTTCTTTTCGACAGTGTCAAATCTGCGATTAAGAATTTGGCCACACCGGACATCTTAAAGATCACCTGGCAGTCCATCTGGACGCCAAGATACATGTATACTCCTGTCCTGACTGCAAGAGGAAGTTCAAACACAAGCGGGCGTGGTAGCTGCATATGCAACGTTTCTGCAAAGGTAAAACATTAAATTTTACTACAATTTAATACTTATATTCTAGGGAATCTCTCTTAATTAGCATTCTCCCTAAGAATCATGCAGGTCCTATAGAAATGGTGATAAGTGACTAGTCACAGAAATCGTTTAATTCACCATCATTTAATCAGACTTGTTGAAAAACTTTCACAAAACAAAGCATTTCTTTTTTCTGACAGCGGTTGCCATGGAAACCAAAATCAAAATTTCACGGAGATTGGCAGAAAATCGTTAAAGGAAAAAGTGCAAATTGACACTTTTTGAGGTGGTATTTGAGATATGTTCATTGTTTAGAATGTCTATATTAGTACTTATATCAATAGCACGTCATGACTTTTATATGAAATTGTATTAAAAATTGAAAAATGAAATTTGCAATTCGTTGCCTAGCAACGAAAGTACCACCACATAAATCAAATTTTCAAACTTCCAATTTTAGACATTTTCAAACCAAATTATCTCCTAACAGCATGAGTGTATACCAGTTATACATATTGCGCCTTAACAACCAACACTTGTTGTTGAAATGCAAAGAATAAAATAACTCAAAATGTTTCTATTTTTTGTAACCATGGCAACCAAACAATGGAACCATTAGCAATTTTGCAAAAATGACATTTTCAAACCAAATTATCTCCTACCAGCACATGTGTATATAAATTATGCATATAGTACCTTAATGACCAACACTTGTTTTTCAAATGCAAAGAATAAAATAACTCAGAATGTGTCTATTTTTTGTAGCCATGGCAACCAAACAATGGAACCGTCAACAATTTTACAAAAAATGACATTTTCAGACCAAATTATCTCTAAACAGCACAAGTATATACGAATTATGCATATAGTGCCTTAATCATCAACACTTGTTTTTGAAATGCAAAGAATAAAATAACTCAGAATGTGTCTAATGTTTGTTACCATGGCAACCAGACAATGGTACCTTCAACAATTTGTCAAAAATGACATTTTCAAACCAAAGTATTTCCTACCAATAAACAAATATATGAACAGTGTATATGTTGTCTTAATTCAGAATTTTTGTTTTTGTTTTTTTTTTAAAACAAACAAATATTCCATAACTGAAAGTATTTCTGAGTTTTGTAACCTTAGCAACCAAATCAAGCATGGCAACCGAACAATGGAACTGTCTGCAATTTTGCAAAAAAAAAAAAAAAAAAAAAAAAAAAAAAAAAATGACATTTTCAAACCACATTATCTCCTAACAGCACAAGTGTGTATGAATTATGCATATTGTGCCTTAATAATCAACACTTGGTTTTGAAATGCAAGTAAGATAACTCAAAATGTTTTTTTTTTTTTTGTATCCATGGCAACCAAACAATGGAACAGTCTGCAATTTTACAAAAACTGACATTTTCCAACCAAATTATCTCTTAACAGCACAAGTTTGTATGAATTGTGCATATAGTGCCTTAATAACCAACACTTCTTATTGAAATGCAAATAATAAAATAACTTTGAATGGTTATAATTTTGTTACCATGACAACCAAACAATGGAACCCTCAACAATTTTACAAAAATGTGACATTTTCAAACCAAAATATTTCCTAACAACAAACAAATATATGAACAGTGTATATGTTCACAGTTGTCTTAATTAAGAACTTTTTTTTTTTTTTTTTTAAACAAACATAAAATAACGCAAAATAGATCTGACTTTTGTAACCATGACAACCAAATCAAGCAGCCATCTGCGATTTTGCAAAAATGAAACGAAAATATCTTTTTACAAACAAAAGAGTATATGAACAATGTATATATTGCCTAAATAGCTGTCATTTGGTAATTTAATGCCAAAAGCAAAATAAGCGAAAATTGTTTCTTTCTAATTTTTGTAACCATGGCAACCAAACCACGGAACCCTTAGCGATTTTGCTAAAAAAAGACATTTTAAACCAAAAATATATCCTTACAACAAAGGTTTATAAGAACAATGCCTGTGTTGCAACGATGACAAACCTTTTGATTTTCAAAAGCACAAAATGAAATAACTCAAAATGTTTCTACCTTTGTAACCATGGTAACTAAACTATGAAAATTTCAGTGATTTTAGAAACAAATGACATTTTCGAGCAAAATTATTTCATTGCAGCATAGATGTATATGAGGCATGCATATAGTGCCTTAATAACCAACACTTGTTTTTGAAATGCAAAGAATAAAATAACTCACAATATTTTTAATTTTTGTAACCATGGCAACCAAACAATGGAACCGTCAGCAATTTTACAAAAATGACATTTTCAAACCAAATTATCTCCTAACAGCACAAGTGTATATGAATTATGCATGTATTGCCTTAATAACACTTGTTTTTGTTTTTAAATGCCAATAACAAAATAACTCAGAATTGTTATATTTTTGTTACCATGGCACCCAAAAATGGAACCCTCAACAATTTGACAAAAATGACATTTACAAACCAAAATATGTCCTAACAACAAACAAATATATGATCCGTGTATATGTGTTTTTGTTTTGTTTTGTTTTTGTTGTTTTGTTGTTTGTTGTTTTTTTTTGCAAAATCGCTAAGGGTTTCTTGGTTTGGTTGCCATGGTTACAAAAGTTAGAAAGAAACAATTTCAGTTATATTGTTTTTGGCATTAAATTACCAAATTGCAGCAATTTAGGCAGTATATACATTGTTCATATACATTGTACACTTGTGTTTGTAAAAAAAATACATTTTCGTTTTAACATGTCCCTTTTTGCAAAATCGCAGATGGCTGCTTGATTTGGTTGTCATGGTTACAAAAGTCAGAAATCGCAGATGGCTGCTTGATTTGGTTGTCATGGTTACACAAGTCAGAAATTTTTCGAGTTATTTTATGTTTGTTTAAAAAAAAAAAAAAAAAAAGTTCTTAGTTAAGACAACATATATACACTGTTCATATATTTGTTTGTTGTTAGGAAATATTTTGGTTTGAAAATTGCACATTTTTGTCAAATTGTTGAGGGTTCAATTGTTTGGTTGCCATGGTTACAAAATTTAGAATCATTCTGAGTGATTTTATTCTTTGCATTTCAAAAACAAAGTGTTGATAATCAAGGCACTCTATGCATAATTCATATACACTTGTGCTGTTAAGAGATAATTTGGTTTGAAAATGTCATTTTTTGTAAAATTGCTAACGAATCCATTGTTTGGTTGCCATGGTTACAAAAAATAGAAACATTTTGAGTTATTTTATTCCTTGCATTTCAAAAAAGAAGTGATGGTTATTAAGGCACTTTATGCATAATTCATATCCACTTGTTCTGTTAGGAGATTATTTGGTTTGAAAATGTCATTTCTTGCAAAATTGCATTGTTTGGTTGCCATGGATGCAAAAATTAGAAACATTTTGAGTTGTTTTATTCTTTGCATTTAAAAATGTGTTGGTTATGAAGGCACTATATGCATAATTCATACACACTTGTGGTTTAAAAATGTCATTCTTTTTTTCAAAATTGCTGACGGTTCCATTGTTTGGTTGCTATGCTTGATTTGGTTGGCATGGTTACACAAGTCAGAAATATTTTAAGTTATATAATGTTTGTTTGTTTAAAAAAACAACAACAAAAGTTCTAAATTAAGACAACATATACACTGTTCATATGTTTGTTTGTTGGTAATACATAGTTAGGTTTGAAAATGTCATTTTTGTCAAATTGTTAAAGGTTTTATTAGTAGGTTGCCATGGTAACAAAAATTATAACCATTCAAAGTTATTTTATTCTTTGCATTTCAATAACAAGTGCTGGTTATTAAGGCACTACATGCATAATTCATACAAACTTGTGCTGTTAGGAGATAATTTGGTTTGAAAATGTCATTTTTGTAAAATTGCAGACGGTTCCATTGTTTGGTTGTCATGGATACAAAAATAGAAACATTTTAATTTATTTTATTCTTTGCATTTCAAAACAAAGTCGTGGTTATCAAGGCACAGTGTGCATAATTCATATACACGTGTGCTGTAAGGAGATAATTTGGTTTGAAAGTGTCTTTTTTTTTCAAAATTGCTGACGGTTCCATTGTTTGGTTGCCATGCTTGATTTGGTTGCCATGGTTACACAAGTCAGAAATATTTTGAGTTATTTAATGTTTGTTTGTTTTAAGAAAAAACATAAGTTCTGAATTAAGACAACATATACACTGTTCATGTATTTGCATGTTGGTAGGACATATTTTGGTTTGAAAATGTCATTTTTTTGTCAAATTGTTGAAGGTTCCATTGGTTAATTGCCATGGTAACAAAAATAAGAAATGTTCTGAGTTATTTTATTCTTTGCATTTCAAAAATCAAGTGTTGATTATTAAGGCACTCTTTACATAATTCATATATACTTGTGCTGTTCAGAGATAATTTGGTTTAAAAATGTCTTTTTTTTTTTTTTTGTAAAATTGCAGACGGTTCCATTGTTTGGTTGCCATGGTTACAAAAATTAGAAACATTCTGAGTTATTTTATTCTTTGCATTTGACAAACAAGTGTTGGTTATTAAGGAACTATATGTATAATTCATAAACACTTGTTCTGTTAGGAGATAATTTGATTTTAAAATGTCATTTCTTGAAAAATTACTGATGGTCCCATTGTTTGGTTGCCATGGTTACAAAAAATAGAAACATTTTGAGTTATTTTATTCTTTGCATTTCAACAACAAGAGTTGGTTGTTAATGCGCTATATATATAGCTGGTATACACTCATGCTGTTAGGAGATAATTTGGTTTGAAAATGTCCAAAATTGGAAATTTGAAAATTTGATTTATGTGGTAGTACTTACGTTGCTAGGCAACAAAATGCAAATTTTATTTTTCAATTTTTAATACAATTCCGAATAAAAGTCATGGCATGCTATTGATATAAGTACTAATATAGACATTCTAACCGATAATCATATCTCAAATACCACCTCAAAAAGTGTCAATTTGCACTTTTTCATTGAACGATTTTGTGCCAATCTCCATGAAATTTTGATTTTTGGTTTCCATGGCAACCGTTGTCAGAAAAAAGGAATGCTTTATTTTGTCGAAGTTTTTCAACAAGTCTGATTAAATGAAGGTGAAATGAACGATTTCTGTGACAAGTCACTTATCACCATCTGCATGATTCTTAGGGAGAATGCTAATTAATCGTTCGATCATCTCACCGCTGTTGGTTCGCGCCTCGCACGGGCACGGGTCACATGTGTGACAAGCCAAGTTCTGCTTGCGGGTGTGTCAGGTGGTTTTTCCACGGGTACTCCGGTTTTCACCACGAGGACCGAACAACTAGCTAAATGTTGTGAACCTCTGCAGAAGCTGAGGGTGGGGTTAGGTAATCAGATGGTTGGTCAGTAGATTACATGCTTTACCTGGAGGCACAAGCAGCCCATCTATTTCTCCTAGGCCCCAATGGGCAGGGCCCATATTCCCACCCGACCACCCTTATGACAATGAAAAAGAGTAAAAGTTCTACAGAGACATAGCCATACAAACACCTGTACAATATCCGAAGAATGGTAAGGTACTAAGCTGTGCTAAGATTTGGATTTCCACAACCTATCTCATCTGTTACGCATATGAAGTCTTAGACTGAGTTCTCTAGATCTGCTATGTTTTACACAGGCTTTCCGGATCAGAGTACATTAATCTTCATAAAAAAAGATATTATTCGTGTTTGGAATGCAAATGTGGACATACATTTTTTTTTTTTTTTTTTTTTTTTTTTTTTTTTTTTTTAATTATTATTTTCTTAAATGAAATCACTGGGGTAGTGTTGTGTGTATCGGCGTTATAATCAGATAATGTTTAACGGTATAGGTATTAGGAGATTCATAGCCACGTGTGTACATCTTTCTCAATTGGCCCAGTTTCGCAAACAATTAATTAATTACTAAAGTTTAAATATTGATGCCTTGACTTTAGTATATGTATTGGGTCGGGAGGAAAATCCTATGAAGCCATTTTGTATGGAGGGACATAATAAGTCCCTAACTAAAACTAAGGAGGGAACAACCAAAGTGACACTTTATTACTGATACAATATGATAATCAGTTCCCCAAAAGGTGACCATTAAGGTTCACTAAACTATTGGTTTTACCGTGTGTTTGAATCAATGCTTAACATCCCAGTCAACCGCTATGGTCATGTCGGGACATTGCCTCCATTTTATAGGACTTTTACCCAAAATGTGGTATCGTGACATCCAACAAGTGCTTCATATATTTATAACCATCTAAATGAACCACAAAAGCCGCTTACACGTATGAACCAGCTTGCTGTGCAGGCTTAACCAGTAATCAGATGATCAGTCAGTAGTGTTTTCTGTAGAAAATGGCATGGAATAGGACAAATTTTGAACCGCGACATTGTCATCAACATTGATGAATCTAAATAACAGTATTAAGATGGTGAACGAATTCTTCTTGAAAATGGCAAAACGGGAAAAATATCTGTGTTTTTTGAACAATGATGACTATCTCTTGAAAGGTGGCGTACCCGTCCCATCAATGTATGACAGTAGCGACGCTAGAGGTGTCCATGTGAGCACTAAAGGCGCCACCTTCCTTGAAGACAATATGCAATGTTTCTTTGACAGTGGGGAATCATCGGAGCTGGATATTGACGTTGAAACGCCTTCCAACAGGAAGCGGAATCGTAGCGTCATGTCGAACACGCCCCCTTCCGAAAAGCAGTCGGATAAAACAAAAAAACTAACATCCCAGTAGCCGTTTATAATATGGTTCGTATTGCATCAGTAAACGTAAACGGTTTGAATAATAAATCAAAAAGACAAAACATTTTCAGATGGTTTGAAAAGCAACGTTTTGACATCATATTGATACAAGAAACCCATTGTAGTAATGCCGATATAGAAAATAGCTGGATTAAAGATTGGAGTGGTGAAAGTTTTTGGAACCACGGTACTAACTTATCGAAAGGGGTTAGTGTTCTGTTTAAAAAATCGCACATATTTGTTATAAATGATGTCATTAGTTTCATAGATGGGCGAGTCACGTCTGTCAAATTAACTATTAATGATCAGAAAATTCAAATTATAAATGTATATGCTCCTAATAATTCCGTTGACAGAAAACGTTTCAACGTCAATATATCCACGATATTAGATGATAATTATGTTCATATACTTGCGGGCGATTTTAATTGTGCTCAGAATAATCAAAAGGACAGAGACCCAAAACAAAAAAATGATGATCAAGGCTTGAAAGAATTGTTGGACATGATAAAACAATATAGTCTCGAAGACATATATCGAAAGCGATATCCAAATAAAAGCAGTTTTACTTTCTCTAGAGGTAATTCGAGATCGCGAATTGATTATTTTCTGACATCAGCAATGCTAGACGGATACATAAATGATACGGCCGTCATAAATTTTCCTTTCAGCGACCATGATGCCATTACGTTGCAATTAGATTTATCTAAATCTTTAAAAGGTACAGGTGTCTGGAAAATGAATGTGAATACAATTCAATCGGATACCTTTCGAGAGTCTTTAGAAAAATTATGGCCAAACTGGGTCAGTCGTATAAATGACTATGAAAACATATTAATATGGTGGGAAATGATAAAAATATTAGTAAAACAGTTAATTGAAATAAGTAAAAGCTTAAGTATCAATAAACATCAGCTTGAACAATTAGAAAATCGTTTGAATGAAATAAAAGATTCTAATAATCATATGCATAAACAAGAAAGTAAAATTCTACAAAATAAGATAAAACTGTATTACGAAAAGCAGACTGAAGCAGCTAAAATAAGATCAAGGGTAAAACATTTTGAAGAAGGCGAAAAGTCTTCTAAATATTTCTTTAATTTAGAAAAACATAATGTAAGTAATAAAATATGGACAAAAATAAAATGTAAAGATGGGTCATATAAATGCGATATAACTTCTATTCTTGAAGAACAGAAAAACTTTTTCGAGCAATTATTTAGGTCAGAGGGAATAAACACAACTGAAGCAGAATCCTTATTACAGTCAGTTGACGTACAATTATCAGAAGACGAGAAATCATTTTGTGAAAAAGAGGTCACACAGGAAGAAATTCATAAAGTAATTAAGTTGTTAAAGTCTAATAAGTCTCCGGGCGATGATGGGATAAATGCTGAATTTTATCAAACATACTGGTATCTTATACACGATGAATTAACACTTGTTATTAAATATGCACTTGAAAATGGCTCCTTAAGCAACAGTCAATATAACGCAATTATAACCCTTTTATATAAAAAGGGAAATAGGGAAGAAATAACAAACTGGAGGCCCATTTCTTTATTAAATAATGACTATAAGATAATCACAAAAATACTTGCTGAGAGACTGAAACTGTTTTTGCCCAAACTTATCCACACCGATCAAAAAGGATTTGTTAAAAGTAGAAATATTTCCGAAGCAAACCGTTTTATACAAGATGTTATTGAATATGCTGATCAAAGAAACATGCCCGGTTCTATTATTTTTATCGATTATATGAAAGCCTTTGACCGGGTAGAATGGGAGTGGACGCTGAAATGCTTAGAAACTTTTAACTTTGGGCATAAATTTAGATCTTGGATAAAAATGATATTTAAAAATGCCAAAACATGCATACTGACGAACGGTTTCAGATCTTCTTACTTCAAAATATCTCGTTCAATGCGGCAAGGCTGTCCGATCAGTCCGCTTTTATATATTCTACAAGCTGAACCGTTGGCATGTGCGATTCGAAAAAGTGACAGCATAATCGGAATACCTCTACCATATATTAACCCTAATACTGGTAAACAAGCAGAGGCTAAAATTGTTTCGTATGTGGATGATTCCCAATTTTTCAACAGTTCTGAAGAATCTATTGTCGAGACATTTAAAATAACAGAAACGTTTGAAAAGGCGTCTGGGGCAAAAATACATAAACATAAAACTGTCGGTTTATATATAGGAGCATGGAAAAATAAAAACCCTAGCTTTACAGATATATCATGGACAAAAACAAATGTCAAAACATTAGGGATCCATCATGGGTATGACATAAACGAAACCGCTATATGGATGGAAAAAATCAACAAAATTAAAAGTTGTATACATATTTGGAAAACTCGTGAATTATCATATGTAGGAAAAGTTTTAATAATAAAATCCTTATTAGTGTCTCAGATTGGATACTTAGCAGATATAAAACCTGTGCCAAATAACGTGATAAAAGAAATCGAGGGTCTATTTTGGAATTTTCTATGGAATAATAAACAGCCACTTGTAAATAGGAAAACTATGTATCTTAACCGCAATGAAGGTGGGGTAAAAATGCTGAACTTAAAGGACTTTATCGACTCAAAGCATATACACTTTATGTATAAGATAATTTCATCTAAGTATGATAACTGGAATATTATTGGTAAACACTGGCTCAAATACCTAGATTCAGAATACAACATTGATTATTTCATTTGTAAATGTACCAGTATCAAAGGTCTTAACATAAGCAGACTTCCAATATTCTATAGAGACAGTATTATAGCATGGGTTAAATTTAAGAGTGTTTTATCTTTTAAAGACAAAAAAAGCATCTTAGATTCTCTCTTGTTTGGAAACAAATACTTAACGCATCGAAATACACCTATCTTTATAAGTTCCTTTAGTAAATGTAACATTAAAAAGGTCAGGGATATATGGGACATAGAAACGAATACTTTTGTAGCACAAAATTCTATTCAGAACAGACTTAACGATTATACAGGTTGGATCGCTAAATATAACAAAATAAAGGCAAGTTTTTCAGCCGCCATGTTAGAAATTTTGACAGGACCAAGCCAAAATGAAACGAAAACAGTCACTTTTAATAATGACCTTACTCTTTTAGTAAATAACAAGCATTTGGAGTCGCGAAACTTAAAACTTAAATTTATACAAAACATTATTCAAGACAGCAATTTCGAACGGAAATATCAGGTTAAATGGGGTACCGTCTTCAATCAAAATTTTAACTGGAAAGAAATTTGGCATGTAAATCTCGAAATACCTCTTAGTAATAAAGAAAAGGAATTCCAGTGGAAAATAATACATAACGCTATTTATACGGAACACAAACTACTTCTTATGAATATGTCGGAAGATGGATTTTGTCATTTTTGCAAATCAAATTTGGAAACAGTAGCACATCTGTTCTTTTACTGTAGAAGAATTAATTGGATATGTTTTAAAATAGAACAAAAATTGAATCGTGTGCTAGCAGAAGACTCAAAGTCTGCAATTAAAATCGCTCCACACCAATTCATTCTTGGGTATTTGCACGAAAACAAGAATGTCAGGGTTTTCGTTAATCTGATCATCGTACTGGTTAAATGGGAAATCTGGAAAATTAGAAATGGCATAAAATTTGATAATAAACAAGTTAGCAACAACTTTATTTTGGAACATATAATGCAGAAAATAAAATCAGTTATAAGATTTCTAGAAGGCACTAAAATTGCATGCAAATACCAAAACGAGATAAAATTATGGAAAATGTTAGATTGAAAAGTCATAAGAAATATTTATAGATTATTTATTTTGAACATCACAGATTATACAACACAGATCATCATCATCATCATCATCATCATCATCATGTTTGTTAGTCTTTCATAAGTTCATCTTCATCTATCTGTTTGACTTACTATCATCTCACTTAATCATGTATGTATATACCCAAACATAATTGACCTTGATCCATTCTTCAAACCTTCTCGTGGATCTACGGTTTATGCACGGGTACTACATCACTTTTCTAACTTCCTTCGTTCCTTTTGTTTTTTAAATGATTCTTTTGTATTTAAAATGATATCAAATGATATAACTAGTAGTAAAAATGAAAGAATAATAAAACCGAATAGAAACAACAGAAAAGTGTGCAAAACTAGCTATGTTAAAATGTTAAATAAATTTAGTTATATACTATTTATATATTAAAAATAAACCTATATAATTTGTTACCATCATCCTACCATTCAATCATCATGTTAAAATGTTAAATAAATTTAGTGTTACATGTATATACTATTTATATATTGAAAATAAAACTTAATAATTTGTTATCATCATCCTACCATTCAATCATCATCTGTCTGTCATATCATTCACCCATCGGAGAAGCCTGCGGCAAAAAAAAAAAAAAAAAAAAAAAAAAAAAAAAAAAAAAAAAAAAAAAAAAAAACATTGATGAAGTAGATGCAACGGCTGGAAGTCCTTGCGGTCGGGAAGTTCATGAAATTGTTAGAAAATCGGAATGCCAACAGAGTATTTTATATTCAAAATTTTAATCTTTTGGTTCTTCGAACAATGTCAACTACACCAATTCCCTACCCTGATTGGAATCTTCGAAATTTCGATAAAAAAAAACAAGTATCTGAGGTTTCTAATTTTTAAAATGGCGCGATAACATGTTACAATGAGAGGTTTCTTCGAAGATACATCGATGTCACCTCATCGAAATGTCGTCAAACAATGACTGAGTGAACGTGTTTTGATGGCGTCGAAATGTATGGGACTTATATCCAACATCAGGATGTCATGAGGCCACCGCTTTCCCTCAAAATTTCCCATCCAATTGAAAGCATTAAAGATAATTTGGAAGGCAAATTTGAGATGGAGGCTGTCATTCAAGCAATGAAAATTGCTTTGCTAACTTGGAAGAAACTTTCCTAGGAGACAGCTGCAATTGACTCCTCCGCCAGCATGGTATAACCACGCCCACCCCTATTTCCTTAGACAAACATTGTGTTTTTGCACCTATATTTACCTGTAAAAAGCACGTGTCTGTGTTGTCTAACCCCTTGTTGTCTAACAGCTAATGCGCTGGTTTGAATGGTCAATATAAAAATGAATGCTAATGATGGGTGGTTTGACGGAGGACTCAATTGAAACAAAACGGATGTCATATGTGTAGGAGTTTTGCATCCGGAGCCTGAAAATCCAGCAGATGAACAGCCTTTAATCAGCGGTTTGGGTCCCTCAAGTCTCGCGATTAGAGACTTACGTCACTTAAATGGACGTGCATGAAAGACAGAATCGATGATTCAAACAGTGTAAGGTTGGTAATTTGATTTCGTAGAAAAGACTTGAAAACAAAAACAATACACGAATGCTAAATGATATATCCTTATGGACTATAAGATATGCCAACATAAGCAGTTAACGTAATTTTACAGCCATCATATACATATGCTTTGAAACAATGTGCATTCGTCGTCATCAACAAATGGTGTATCCACGAAGAAGTAAAATATGGTACAAGAATATGCTTTTGTTTGTTTGTTTGAACTGACGTCCAAGTCAACAGCTATGGTTGTATCGGGGCGCTGCCTCCATTTAAGGGACCCAAATTAAGATTTCCAAAAAGTGCTTTAAATTAACCACCTAAGTAAGCCACAAAGGCATACAAGAATTGATGGTTTGATTTTAACCACTTTTAGGCACAAGCAGCCTATCAATTTCTTTAGGCCCCAATGGAAGGAGGTCCATATGCATCCACATATATGTTCCTTCTAGAAGAAACTTAGTCTATCATTTTGTCAAAATGCCTCATGATTGGCTTTTCAAAATCGGTGAAGACCTTTCTAAAGTTTAGCATACTTAGAAATGAGGCTGCTGAGCTTCCTGATACTCGCTACTGCATGTTTATCGAGACGTGTATGGTACAAGTAGGCAAATATCAGGAAAATGCGCAATCAGAAAGAAAACCCCACTCCATTGAAAAACCGAGGCGGGAAAAGACTAAAATGACAATTAGGTACTTATACTTAGAAGAAAACATATCGTAAGCCGAGTGAGCGGCTATTTCCCAATAGGCGGCCATTCAGTTACCCGAACTTAACTAAAACTAAAAACTAAAATAATGTTCAAACAAAACAAAAAATCAAATAAATAGAGCCACAACCGAAGTACCGCATTGGAACGATCAGTAATATAAAATTACTGGGGGCTTAAATCGATTTAATAGGGCCCTAACCTCACCCTCCTCTTCTGCAGTGGTTCACATCATCTAGTTGTTCGGTCCTCGTGGTGAATCTCTAACTAGTATATGAATTATCAAGGACAAACAAATAAATCATTATAATTACCATGATGAATCAGAAACGAGGACTCACAGATTCAGTAAACTGACCGACGATGGAGATCTCTGGGTGCCAATTAACTTACTGAAATCCGGAGCAAAGGAAAAACACCAGTTGAACCCCGGTGGACCAAGCAACAGACAAGAAGCTCTGGCCCCAACCAACTAAAATTAATAGCTTAATGTCGGGGCCATCATAGACGGTTTTATTCTGTTATTCTCGACAGCAATGCAGAACTCGTTTTCGTCAAGGCAGTGTTGGTGTGTTGGTGTGTGTGTGTGTGTGTGGGGGGGGGGGGGTAATCCCCGCATTATTTTTCTTTTAAAATTTCAAAAAAAAAAAAAGAACAACAGAAAGCTCTGAGAGAAAGATAAGTCTTACAAGAATTCCAAAAATGAAAGAGAATGCAGGAAAAAAAAGAAAATAGATTTATGCATTTAACGCTTCCGCAATACATCTATACGGAAATTGAAGAATTATCTCATCGAAATGCGCAGGCCCATTTGCGGAAAAAATATTAGAACAATGGCGGGTTAGCATCCAGGGAAATGAAGAAATTTCTCACAAAATATGGTCAAATAATGGACAATGACTGAAACCATACGAGAATGATTGTTGAAGCCATGTGTATGAGGACATGGACGTAACGTCAAAAGTTGCGGTACACTGAAAAATAAGCAACACCACCGCTAAATAATTATGCATAAAATACTAATGGAAAACGACAGAGAAGTAAAAATAATACTAGCGTGAAGCTCAGAAAAATGCATTCATTTTACCGAAAATATTAAGTATTTCTACCGACACCAACTCATACTAGCCTGCATTTAAAAATGCAATATAAGATGTAACACAAAAGCTCAAACGCAAAGAATAAAAACGGGCTTAAGAAGACATTTTTAATCCAAATTGCGGGAATTTTCACCTGTACGTTTGGGGAACGTCGCGCGTTTACTGACGTCATTTTTAGAATGCTGTGACGAAACAGAAATCAAGATGGGTGTCGGAAGAAAAAAATGTAAGTTTTATGAAAGTGTTTAAAAATTCATTGATTTATAATCATTTTTTATTTCGAAGTCCAATAAGATGTGAATGAACACATAGAAATTAATGAAACGTATATCAGCAAAACACATAAAGTGAGCACATATTCTCAACATCGTGGCGCACCTGGATGACATTTATTTCCTTGTTAAATTTTGCTTTAAGCATGATCTTAAAAAATGTCCCAAAACGCCATTTTGCGCAAAATATTTTGTGGTTTGTTACTTCAAACAAATATACATAGCCACGGTCTTAATTAAAGTGATATTCAAAACCACAGAAAAAAAAAATACATCTGAAATAATATAAGGATTATTTGACTGAAATTTGCTGGGCCTAAGTCTATTTAACACGAAACTATCGTTGAAAAAGCATGATCTTAAAAAATGTCCCACGTGACGTAAATTTAGCATTTTTCGACGTTAACGTTTCGTCATATTGAGAGGTCAGAACAGCATAATATCTGAATTGAGAATTATTATTTATTTGAGAAAATCCAAAATTTCTGTGAACAGTTTTACAAACATATATTGCGACTGGTTGAACTCGCACCGGGTCGTTTGATATATTTTAAACTTAGTGAATATATTGACATTTTTAAAAAAAGTATGATACGGTAGTGTCGAGAAAATACAGGTATGCTAATAGTTTCATTTGCCGACCAGAATGTTATCTGTCATGTAGAAGCAATTTCAAATGCTCAAATACACTGTTTTCCTCTTAAGACTTGAGTATCAGCAATGTTGTAAATGCGAACCAAAATGAACATGTGTGAATAAGTAAGTGCCATCTGGGATGTTAAGACAGTCTGAGATGCTTTTGCCTACTTTATTCAATTCGGCAAAACCATAATCGTGGGTTAATATTAGTATGCAATTGTGTTGATATTGATTGTAACACAGCGAGTTTTTATATTTATACATTGTACTCACCAACATAGATTACTGGATATGTCTTTATCTCCCTTTGTGTATAATGCAATCTGGACATGTTTCACCACACTAGGTATTCCTGGCATACACACTTTTCAAAGATTTTCTTACTGAAACCGCTTGGCCAACCAAAGTTAAATTTTTATGCCGCATCCATGGGTAGGGGAACGAAAGTTTGATCACGTAATCCGGGTCAGTGACTGTACTTGTTGACTCTCGGGTGAGCGAGCTACTTGATATTAAATGACGTTATCCACTGAAAAACAGCAACGTCATATGATACAATAAATAGAGGATCTTACACGAGTGGTAATTTCATATGAAATTTATTAAACGAGCCTTCGGCGAGTTTAATAAATTTCATATGAAATTACCACGAGTGTAAGATTCGTTTTATCATATGACTTTTAAAATAGGATTTTATCGCCTTCGAAGTGGACATATTTTCAATGAAAATTTACATTGTTGTTACGGACGTCGTCAATGACGTTACGTATTCCCGCAGAAGTGTTATTACACGTGTGGTCATACGATTTTTATGACATGACGTTATCCACTGGAAAACAGCGACGTCATATGATAAATTTGTATATGATTCAAATGTCCAAAGCGTACATGTAAAACCAACCGTTAATGCACTGTTTCAATTGCCCATCTAAAATATATTAATGCTAATGCAATAATTATTAAATAATGCTAATGCAAATGCATTGTTTTTATTATACGCTGGCTTATTATATGTCCATGCTATTTCTTTATTTTCTTTTTGTTTTCACTATTATTCAGATTTTAAAGAGCTCCCAAAAAATTGCTTAACCATATCCAATCGGCAAAGGCCGATTTGCCTTTAATGAAGGAACCAGATATCGAACTTAAAGTACTTTGCGGAGGCATTGTGATGAATACTCGAGATTTCCCAGAGATAGAAAAGATCCTCAACACCACAAAAACCAAAATAGCGCGGGCTCTCAGTAAATCTAAACAAACCTCAGAAGACTAAACGAATAACTATGTGTATAGTACAGTGGCCTCATTGTTTATTGTCAACAGTGTCCCGTTATAACTGTTAAGTTAACATACAGTCAGTGGACATACTTATTCGCCACACACTTACATGTATTTTCTCCTGCTTTTTTCATGTTTGCAAGAAAACATATCCTGTTTCTCCTGAACAACATAATTTTATGTTTGTAATTTGAAAGATAAATGAATAAACCAGTAAACAAGATATATATATATATATATATATATATATATTTTTTTTTTATTTAAATTCTATGCATGCATCAGAAGAGTCGGAATATTTTTCTTGCAAATATGACAATACATGTAAGTCTATGGAGATTTCCCAAGGTGGCAAATAATTATGTCCGCCGACTGTATTAATCCAAGAGTTAACTAAACACAGAACCGGTATGACCTTTGCCACGACATGTTTACAAAATGACACTATAGCTCAAACTTGACCTCAGGTGCGCCAAAAGATCGACGAGTCCATGAAGGAGCACGTGAAAGGTAAAACACTACGAAATGGCTCAATGGCTCAAGTTTTCCGTTACACTTCGGTTGCCCGCACAGTAAATATTTTTACTGTTACAATCTGAATATCCTTTCACGTGCTACTTGGTTTAAACATATTTTATTTGAATTATTTACATACATTTCTTTTCATAGACATATACATTTACAAACATACAAACTGGAATTTGAACGAAAGCATAGCTTATTAAGTTCATCTCCCCAAACATTAACTCTGCAAACATACCGGAATTAAATTTGATACGAATAATAAATCAGATTTTTATAAATGAATTCAATGTAATGCTAAGGCGAAAGACAAATGTAACCTAATAACCCTACGATCACTGTACGATTTTTGTTCCCAAATTATCATAAAACAAATCGTGCGGTGACCTCTCGATTATCGCAGGGTATCCGTACGGTGCCCGTATGATGCCCTACGACGTATCTACGGTCTAACGATTTTAAAATTTGTAATAGTGCAGACTATTACAAGATCGTAGAGGCTACGGAGATCGTAGGAAGTCGTAGAATCGTAGGGACATCGTAAGGTCACCCTGCGGAGGCCGCACGAAAATGCCGCGAAAGAATGGCATCGTACGATCATCGCAAGCTAATCGTAGGACAAATGTAACCAATGCATCAGTCAGAAGTCCAAGGGGCTCCGTACGATATCCACTAACAGTCTGCGGAGACCCTACGACTACCGTGCGGCCTCCTTGCGTTTTGTATCAAAACGTATAGGGTCTCCGTACGGACAACGCACGGGATCCGTACGATATCTACATACTATCTGCGCAGACATACGACTGCCGTACGATCGCCTTGCGTTTTTGTATGAGAACGTCGACAAATGGCAGATCAAAAAATCGCACGATGCCCGTATGAATTGTTAACACATACGTCGTAGCCCACGATCTCCTACGATGTCTAAAAATCGTAGAGAAAATCGCAGACCGAAAAATCGTACGATGATCGGGGCAAATGTAACCAAGGCTTAAGTAATTCATTTCTGATTTCTAGGAATTTCTAAATACATTGTATAGATTTTCAACACTTTAAAAGATGAGGTCATCTTCAGGTGCCATATATTTAAAAAATTTCAACACTTTCTACTGTCAACAGAGTTTTATCATCTATTTAAATGTAAATGAAATAATAATTCATATACAAGAAAAAAAAGTACATACAATTCTAATGGTTTATTGGAAAATTAGGCAGCTGCATGTCAGCAGCGCACTTTAACAACCGGTTGTCAGCAGCGCTCAAATACAACTGGTTGTCAGCAGACCTCGCGTTTTAGTAATATACTTTGGACTTGATCTTGTGTTATCAAATGACTTTATTATGTAGATCAAAAGATCGAATAACCACAGACCAATGGTGAATCTGTTAGAAATATGGCATCACAATGTTTCTCATGAAAACTTTATTATAGATTTTATTTTTTCAGGACCAGACCAAGATTAAGATGGATCAGTTCCTGAAGGTATTTTTCAAGATTTAATTCAACATAAGGATAACATTTCCGTGTGATATACCCCTTTATAACCCACTTTTAAATTGCAAAATTGGGGTTCGCAGGGGTATACCTATTTTTATTGTTTTTGATCCAAAGCATACAAACATCAGTATATATAGTATACCTTAGAACTCCAGCGAAAATATTGAAAAGTTCTATCACTTTTTTTCAATTTGTGATTTGCAAGAAAAATATGTTTATCATATGGCGTCGCTGTTCTCCAGCGGATAACTTCATGTCATAAATGACCACACGTGTTATAACACTTTTGCGGTAATACGTAACTTCATTGACGACTTCCGTAACAACAATGTAAATTTTCATTGAAAATATGTCCTCTTCGAAGGCGATAAAATCCTTTTTTAAAAGTCATATTTTAAAACAAATCTCGTGGTCATTTCAAAGGCTTGTTTAATCAATTTCATATGAAATGACCACTCATGTAAAATCATCTAAGTAGATTTGTGTTTCATAATAGAAGTGTTATTAACAAATGCTTTTTAGGACACAGAAGATTATAGAGTGAAATTGCTAGAAGAAGTCAATAGACTGACGTTACTGAAGCTGAAGAGGAAGAGAAAGCTGCAGGTACAAATTAAGTAGAAGTTAAATTTATCATAGTGCGGGTCTGCTGATTTCACTTACCTAACTTACAAAGTCTTAGAGTAACTTGTTTTATACTGTACAAAACATACATGCAAGACAAATTAATTGCTATGTATTATCTTTAAAATCTGCAAAAAGTGATTCCTTACAGCTTGATTTATTTCTTTGTGGTAAATAGCTTTATAATAGCTGCTTATTGGTTCGGCATTTGAAACCGCATAGCCAATCAAAGTCACATTGTACAGAAGGGTTAACACAAGTTCATACAAATGGTTCAAAGACACCCACAAAAAGTCAAATAATAAAAATCTTGATCACCTTTTGTTGAAAGCAAATCTTATTGTATATGCAAGACAGCATTTTAAATTGAGAGCATCGAAGTTGAACTCAGCAGTTAATGAAGCATTTTGCGCAATAAAACCTTAAACTGCATGGGCCTAATGGTAAAATATGTACACTCATCGGTAGTGTGTTGTATCAGGGCAGTTGCAAGACGTTAATACCCAAGGAAGTGGTGGCTCCATCATAAAATATCAGAATAAATCATCGTTGAATGGGATATGAACCACTAATAACAAGATAGCATGATATCTCTTTCTCACATTACGAAAGTAACGTAACATAACATAACAATCTTTATCATATGACGTCGCTGTTTACCAGTGGATAACGTCGTGTCATAAAAATCGTATGACCACACGTGTATTAACACTTTTGCGGGAACACGTAACGTCATTAACGAACAATGTAAATATTCATTGAAAATATGTCCACTTCGAAGGCGATAAAATCCTACTGTATTTTACAATTTCAGGTACTCAAACTTCAGCTATCAGCTCCTGACAGAACTTAGATCTACACGAAAGAAAAAGACAGAACAGAAAAAAAGCAAACAAAAAGTACTATGATAAAATAAAATCAGAAATAAAAGTTCCTAAATCATACTCAGTTTATCAGCTGATCAGCGCCTTTGTTTTCACTCCATGGAAAGTACAATTCGGGAGGAGCTGGAAACATTCGGCTTGGACACAATAAAGTAGGGATTCAGGATTTGGACATTTTGGAAAATGTTATATGCACAGAAAAGGCTTCAGTTAAATAACACAGTTATTGTTTTGGCACTATTTAAAGCGTATCGAGAGGAGCTTTGTGGTGATATATACTTTTCTATATCTGTAACCTACCAATTTTGATAAAAATGCCTATAAATACTCTAAAAAGTACCTTATTTTGCATTTTATGCTGTTGCAAGATTTTTGTGTTTCTTTTTGCATAGTTACATTTCTGTTTTGCAAGGTTAGAAATCAGAATCTTTATTTTTTATATATAAATATGCATTTCTGCTAAATTTTGATGTACTGGGTTTAGTGCTGGATTCATTTTTTTTTTTAAATTTATTACACACAACGAAAAATGCTGTATGTGTTATATTTTATACATTTTACAGGCATTTCCAAACATTAGTAGTTTCTGTCTTCTTTAAAGTACTTTCAAGAAATTAAAATATTCATTGATAAATTAAGATGAGGTAGAATGCACAAAATGTGAAAGAACACTGATTGGCAGCTTAATTTTTGTTTAGCGAGCATTTGAAACTTAAGATTTTCTGTAGAGTCCGTAGGCCCCATATTGCAATACTTATAGTATCTGTTCCTGCTTATTTATTGTGCTGGTTATTTTCTTATCTATTAAAGGGCAGCAGACCTAGCTTCCATACAAGGCAGATTGAAGCTCTCGTAATAAACAGCTGAACTACCGTCGACTAAATTTTGTCCGTAGGCCTGTAGAGTCTAGAATGTTCAAAATATAAGGAATCATTATAAAGAAAAAAAATTAAAATACAAATTCTTATGCCCTTAGCAGTTTAAAATAAAACAAAATTGTAAAAAGGTTTTGAATCTGACAGATTAGATTACACTGACTAGTTGATGATACGGCAATGCAAGGATAAGCTTTAGTGATACCATACTTCATTTTAAATGTCTAAATTTTACTTATTATTAAGCAAAAACATTGCATCACATAACTTTCATAAACTCCAGATGTGGTTTGTAATATAAAGTGCATATATTTTGCATTTTAAAAATATGGTATATGGGCCTACGGACTCTACATACATCCATTTAAGAGATCTGTGTATAATTTGTTAGATATTTCCACTTTTTTCAGAGTTATTCTTGAAATATTGACAAAAAGTGCAAAATGAAACCACAACCTAGAATTAAAAATCAATCAAATAGTAGAACAGACAGAAATGCACAGGATGGACAAAAAAAGCGAATGCGGTGACAGAGAAAATGTATGGAATGACCCAATTAGACTTGAAAAGGCAAGAGAAAAAGACAGAGAATGTAAAAAGGAGCGCAAGAGAAATAAAAGCTGTCGCAGGATAGTGTGCTAATTGACTGCTTCTCATTTTTGTCAAACATAAGGCCAAACCTGACCAGTAACCCAAAGCATTATGCTCATACATGTACATCTTTCTGCCTTGATGCAATAAGGCAAAATCACTGAACCATGAAAATTTACTATAACTACTTAAGATTTAAAGGTCTTACTCATATTGTGAAAGAAGTGTGTTCATTTGTATACCAACTGAGTGAAAAGATACCAGGCAAAATCACTGAACTGTGAAATAAGGTCACACTGACCTATAAGTATTTCAGGGTCAAAGGTCTAGTCATACCTACTCATAATGTAATAGAAATATGATCATATACCCATTCAGTGTTGAGATGTAAAGCAAAATCACTGAACAATGAAATAAGGTCATAGTGACCTATAAGTATGTTTGGGTTAAAGGTCTGGTCATACTCATTCATTATCTGAAAGAGGGATGTTCATATACCAATTGAGTGCCAATATTAACTTGGCAAAATCACCAAACCGTGAAATTAGGTCACAGTGACCCAGAAATACTTCAGGGTAAAAGGTCTTGTCATACACAAACATATCGTGAAAACAGTATGTTCATATACCAATTGAGTGCCGAGATATGACAAAATCACTGAAGTGTGCAATAAGGTCATAATGACCTAGGACTACTTCAGGGTCAAAGGTCTTGTCATACGCAGAAGTTTGTTCATAAACCATTTGAGTGTCTATGTCACTGAACCGTGAAATAAGGTCACAGTGGCCTATAAGTATATTGGGGTCAAAGGTCTGGTCATACTCACTCATAATCTGAAAAAAGTATGAAAAATATACTAATTGAGTGTCAGGATATAAGGCAACATCACTGAACCGTGAAATTAGGTCACAGTGACCTATAAGTATATTGGGGTCAAAGGCTTGGTCGTATAAACTCATAATCTGAAAGAAGTAAGAAAATATACTAATTGAGTGTCAAGATAGTAGGCAAAATAACTGAACCATGGAAGGTATGTCAACCGACATTTCGGAATAGTTAATGGCATAAGCCCTGCCAAATGTGTTTAGATGTATAGTGTTGGCATTTTCCAAATCATAATTTTAGCAATTGTCTCTGTATGTTCCAACCTGGCCAAATGGAATCACATTATCAGGCAAACCCTGTGATTGGTTGGATATACTGTCTTGTATGAAATAGAAACAACAACACAGAATAAGCTGAATCTGCATTTAATGATTAAACAACTCTAAGGACTTCATATGGTTTCATTTGTAAAAATTCAGTTCTCATAAAATCACAATGTATAGATTTTTTTCAAGAGTCTGTAGGCCCAACACCTTGCTGTAATTTTACTGCTTCTATGAGAATTTAGAAATATTTTTGGAATAAAATTTGGGTTAATTTTAAAACATAGCAATTGTACATCTGTATATTACATACCATTATCGCTTTTTGCATGGTTTTAAACAAATACAAAGAAACACTTAACCGAAACGTCATAAAGCTCATTTTGTGAGTCTATGAAAGATTTTAGAGTAAACTTTAGATAGATAAGTTTCAGTGCATGTTTCCATTTATCATCAATAATGTAGAGTACGTAGGCCCACATACCATTTAGTGTAAATAATGTTACTCTGCACTTTTTACAACATTTGAGTGATTAAATTTAATTTTATTTGTAAAATAGTAAGTCCTTCTTTCCACATATAACATAATTCTGCTCCTGTTGAGTCTCAGAAGATTATAAATTCAGTAAACAGTGCCAAAAATGACTCTACTTGCAGAAATTTGGTCATGGTTTGGGAAAATAATGTAAATTTAAGACATTTCTTGGTTTGTATCTGTCACGGACTGACTCTACTTAATATAAAGTCAGAGGATACAATGGCTTGTTGTGCCCAACAAATCATGTATCGAATGACCAAGGGTATACGCTTCCTGCTATGAATGACCAGCAAATCTATGGGAGGGTTCAATTAAACAGAATTTTCAAATTATGATGATTTATTTATAATGATGTTTAAAGTGAGAAGCAAAGAAGGAGAAAAAAGATAGAAAGAGATTACAAAAAGAAATTACTGAGAAAAGAAAAAAAAAAAAAAAAAAAATACGTCCTTTGTTCATCAATTTCCCATTGGCATCTCCGGGTATACTGTCACACGTTCGTCTCACTAGTACACTCCGCACCACTGCTTGCAAAAACAGTCTAGTGTTCCCAATACGAACTGTAGACCACGCCCGTCCATTGTAAACCAAACACCAATGATTTTATATCGTCCCGTTTATACCGTCACTGCCACCCCATATAGTTTAGCCCAGTTTAGTTTCAGGAATTCAGATTACGTCCATAAATTACAATTTCAGCTTCAAGGCCTGAAATAAAGTAACTGTGTCTTAACAACAAAATAACTGATAGTGTCGCAATTTATCATAACGAAATCTCCTGCAGCTATGCACGTCACAACATCCAATTGCAAATAACCTCCCACAATTCCGTACCCCGGAACTGTATTAGTTTATTCGCTAGATTGCTTGTACTATACATATAAACTATAATACTCCAGTATCTACATTGAAACATTTATTCACATGTACGATACAGTTAAACCACATATGTCGCGAACTAACCCTAGTTCCTTACCCAGCGACATCACAAGCAAATCTCCGACATGCATCCACAATTCCTCACCCAGGAATTGGTCCTGCCAATCTATGACCAAATTCATAGAAAGCCATTTCTCAGAATACGATAAATCTTGCGAGACAATCTTGTTACAATATTAAACCTTTCTTAAATGACATCACTAATTTCAGTAATAGCGAATATTCTTAATGACGTCATTAACGTCAAATCTAAGCGTTACGTTACTATAACGTAAAACTTAAAATCTGAAATTTCCAGCCTTACAGCTTTGTTCCTTTAACTTCCTTTATGATGAGATGATTAGATAACATAACATAACATGAAACTAAATGTACGTCAACGACAATAACGTCGTTACAAGTAACGTAGCACATAACAGAAATTTCCATTTTACAACTTTGGTTGACATACATACCGCGCAATGTCATTCTTACGCGAAATTTAATACATAAAAACTAAACCAATGCCGCTTCACGGCAACGTAGCGTGCAGAAATATAGAAATCTTCATTTTTACAACCCTATCAATGTGCTTTCCACCATAATGAGCTACATTATTATGGCTATACAATCTCACTGTACAAAATGTATATTTATGAACTGTTATAACTTACCGACGGCCGACTACTCAGACTGGCGCTGACCATAACCAGGTGTACCAGATAAACCCATATCCAAACATCTCAAATTCATGCCCAATCTTTACATTCTTCCGATAATTCATATTGATTCCACACAAAATAAGCTGCCTATTTATACGCATAAGTTTGTGAACATTTCCCTGAAAACCATACCGTTTTCCATCATATATTCCAAAACCATTCATCAGAACATGTGAATAACCCACCGTGAGCAAGTGAATAACAATTCTAAATGCACATCCACTGACACCCACACCCAGATCAGCTTGCAAAAAGTTATATTGCTAACCATAAAATCGGCAATACAAATTTTCTCTGGATTATACCTCAAGGTGTAAATCATATGATTCAAATCCCCGGACTTCATGTTTTCGTTAAAGCCGTGTCACTCTCAGAAACCATTTATGGCAAACTGATAAAACACGAATCTGAGCCCAGTACAGAATCCAATTAAACTGCACATAATGCCAATTTCCACGCCACAAATCAACAAATACCATAACACAAAAAGACTGTTAAAATATCACAATTGAGCATAAAACTCTTCATGGCACAAATATTTTTTGCCGTGTCTAACATACATAGATATCCTTCACAATGCAGTAAACATGTCATGTTTACTCCTGTGTAAGAGTTTCCAAATACCTATTATGCTCAACTAAACATTTAAAAGAAATCAAACAAATTATCCAAACCCCACAAACAGCAAAAGTACCTTTTTTATCGTGACAGTATCAAACAAATGAAACTTTAAAGTAGCCCGAGATCCTAAATCCAGGAGATGTCAAAATTTTGGTTTACCCTACACGATCTTGGCCTTAAGGTTTGATGGCTTTTTTTGAAAGATATATGATAGTAGTCTATGAAACAGGTCCGTGTATAAAAATTTAGGCCGGCGAAAGGCTTCAAAATGGCCGCCATCCAAGATGGCCGCCAAAATTAGGAATTGTACAGGTTTGTGTAATAAACTTTTTCATTTTAGATTTTGTTACATTTAACTGCATTCAGTGTTGGTTTTCTATAAACTAAATATAATGTTGAAGCATATTAAGTTTATTTAACACAGTTTGTATGTTCTCATGTGTTACATACGTTACTTTTTAACGCTATCTGCCATTAAATGATAGATTGGCTGTTACTGTTTGTTTGAGTGGTATCATTTAAAGGTTTAAGTGTGTTTTTGTATTTAGTGCAGTGAAAGACATAAGGAACATCTATATAAAGCAATTTTAGATACTTAATCTTAACACTTAAGTCAACAATGGGTCTTTGAACGCATAAATCCGGGTTCACAATTGATCACTAAAATATCATAAATTCACATATTTTGGGTTTGAACACATTAATTGAACAGCTTCTTATGTTTTATCAATAAAACATAAAATAGAAATTTGCATTTTTAAATTAATTTGATTTAGCACGATTTTGATGTTCTCGCTTGTTACATACGTTACACCATTAATGTTACATGCTACAAAATCATAATATTCAGTGTTACTGTATATTTTAGTGCTATTCTTTAAAGTTTTGTGTATTTTTGCATTAATATTTTTACAAAACACGAGGGGTGTCTTGTTATAGCAATTTTTTGGTGATTTTTTTCTGCTTTTGTTGGTCAGCAGCATGTTTTTTGAAGGCATAAATAAAGGTTCATCTCGATCACTTAAACATTGAATACTAATACATTTGGGTTCTAAACACACAAAATTTCAACAGCTGCTGATTTGTTTATGAATTATAATACAAATGTCGTAGCACATTTACCTCCAATTATATTTGAATATTCTCTATGTTCTCAAGATGTTGACAATTCTTACATATGTTACTTGTCATAGGATATCCTATAATCCCATATAAAATCATTATTTGCCTAATCTTGTTTGTTTAATGGTCCCAATTTCTGTTAATGAAAGCCTATACTATATTTTCTTTATAAAAGATTGTGACAATTTTAATCAAAGTAAATTTGTGTAGTTTTGAAGACCATGTTTGGTGTAGTATTATAGCAACACACTCCCAAATGTGTGCTCCTTGTTTTGAATCATGCTGGCACGGAGTTACATTTCCCTAACCCATATTTGACAAATGCATTTTCCCATCTTTATCATTCTGGTGAGTATTCAGTTCTTAGGGGCATCAGGTGTATTTTTTAAATTCTATTCAACTTTCGATGAAAATTCTTTAAGCAAACAGAATAGCCTCAGATGGGACGCCGCGTTCTGCAACGTCACATCTTGGGCTATTCTGTTTGCCTATGTCCCATAAAAGGGACGCCAGGCTTATATGAGTTAAGCTAGTTAGGCTTAAGGTATTTGGTTAAATGCCAATTGGCAACAATTAATAAATTTTCTCGGCTTTGTAATCAGTCATAAGGACATGGCGGGTGCATTATAATGGGCAGGTGATGCTCACCCTTCGCAAACACCTAATCACACCTTCTGTTATTGGGGGATCCATGCCTGTATGGCTACATATATTGTATTTGTCAATGTTATTATGGATTTTTACGAGCTAGGATTACGATTTCGGTACCTTGACCCCTTTACTTTATATTCTTTGGAAGTGGCATAAACAATTAAAAGGAGAAGTGTGGGTACATTATACAATTTCTGGCAATGAATAAAATATTGGAAACAGTGAACACACTCAAAGGGGTGAAGTAATGGGCCATACTGCGCAATTTCAGGTAATGAACCCTCATCAGTGACCCTTTATAAATTGTATACGATAGCCAGATAAATACACTGCAAGTTCAAAAATTTACACAAAGGAAGTCGAAATCAAAGACACATGCCTAAATTGGGTCAGATAATTAAAACAATGTTTAGAAGATGGCTCTCAATATACATTTTTTATTTTGAATATTCTTTCTTATTTGTAGGGGCCGAAAAATATAACTGACATTATGGATCATGTACAGGGAAACATTTAGGTCCGCAACATAACAAAGCAATACATAACACAGCTGCACTAATAACAAATAAATGATAAAAGTTAGATCATTTGGAAGCAGTGAAAACGCTCAAAGGAAAAAAAATATGTCATTATTCCTCTTCGATGTCCCTTTACAAACAGGCAGTAAAAGCCAGACACTTGTGCTCTATCGAATATTTGCATCAGCGTTATCTACATCAACGAATGTTTCACAGAAGGGACGAAATAATGAACGCATGTTCAGATGTTTCTTGACATATTATCTGTTCTTAATACTCCAAATATTTAAAGGGTAAAAAAGGTAATCTGAACTATGGATGATGTCATATTTATACATTTTATCCTTTTATTCATGATCATCTGCTGTTTGGATATACATTTTAGACAATACCACTCAAAAAAGAAAGTGACATGGTGGGTTAAGCATATCAACATTTAAATGATTGAAACAGATAGGTAACAAAAATACACTCATGGGAGACAAACCCCTTTTCCGTAAAATCTGATCCAGTAAGTCATATAAAAATGAATGGTCCCCATTTTTAGGACTTTCCCAGTCTAAAGTTCTATACACAGTCCTCTTCAACTAAAAATAAAATTGAGATCCTTTAAGAGCAGTTAACATATTATTGAGAAAGGGGATGTTTGGCTACTTAAGCCTCCTCAGTGACCCTATGGAGCTTTTGTATAGAATATTATAGAAAAGTAACGCATGTAACAGTTGAGTACACGTAGAGAACATTGAAATTATGTACTTGTACATGTATATCAAGTTTAAGATTCTTATAAATATATTTATGTGTTCCGACCCGAACTATTTGAGTTTACAATATGTAAGTGATCTAGTTTACCACGGATTTATATGTTTAAAGACTCATTGCTGACTGTCAAAGCAAATATCGCATCCAAAATGTCTTTATCAAAATGTCTCTCATGTCGTTTAATGCAATCAATATAATACCAATTCAAAAACCTAAGAGCATATAAACGCCATTTACAACAGTTGTCAATATATTGATTTTGTAGGAGATATCATTTAAGAAAAGTGACGAATGTAACAGTTGTCAACATCTTCAAAACATGAAAATTATGTTAATCGAGTTAAAGGCTCCTTAGAAAAGAAACGTATGTAACAGCTGGGTACATCTTGACTCTAAAACATTTGAGTTAAAATTCTATTACATATGTTCAATTTATAAAACCTCATCAGCTGTTTTATCAATGTGTTTGACCTCAAATATGTAAGTGTATAATATTTTAGGGGTCAAGTTTAAACCGGGATTTATGTGTTTAAAGACCCATCGCTGGATGGAGCAAATAAAGCACACAAACTTAATAAAGATATTTTTTCATGTCTTTTAATGCATTAAATATAAAAAAGTTCAAAAACTTTAGAGAATAACATTAAAATAAACAAGAATAGTCAATATATTAATTTTGTAGGAAATATTATAAAAAAGAGAACGTATGTAACAGTTAGGAACGTCTTGAGGGTATCAAAATTATATAAATGGAGTTAGCGGTTCTAATCCATATAATTTATTAACAAATCATCAACAGCTATTGATTGTATGTATGATCAGACCCAAAATATGTGAGTTTACCAAAAATATGTGAGTTTACAATGTTAAGTGATCAAGAGTGAACCTGGATTTATGTGATAAAAGACCTGAGGCTGACCACCAAATGCAGATAAACGACCCAAAGAAGCTTTATCAAGACGCTACTTAAGTCTTTTAAGGAACACTTTGCATAAACACTTCAAAAACTTTGAAGAATGGCACTAAGATAAACACAAATAGTCAATATTTTCATTTCTCGCAAGTAACATTAATATAGTAACGTATGTAACGCATGAGAACATCAAAACTGGGTTAATTCAACTAAATATGCAAAAGCATATGTTGAGTTTATAGAAAATCTACACTGAAAGCACTTAAATGTAACAAAATCTAAAATGAAAACGCTTTTTACTCACGCCTGTATAAATCCTAATTTGGGCGGCCATCTTGGATGGCGGCCATTTTGAAGACTTTCGCCGGCCTAAATTTTTATACACGGACCTGTTTCATAGACTACTATCATATATCTTTCAAAAAAAGTCATCAAACCTTAAGGCCAAGATCGTGTAGGGTTAACCAAAAATTTGGACCTTGGATCTCGGACTAAAGAGCATTTAATTGCAGAATTTATAAGGAATTCAAGTAGCTTAAGCATTTATTAAGGTTTCCCTTTATTACTGTATGATGTAGAGTCCGTAGGCCTTCTTACCGATGAATGATGTGAGACTTTTGCATGATATTCATACACTCGGGTACTTTGCTTGATACTATTTGCCAAATGAGAAGTATCAAAAAAGAGTATAAAGGTACTTATATGTTCTTCACTGTCCTGCATTTTATATAACAAAATTTTAAAAATATTTATGTTTTCTAGGTAAAAAAATGCCAATTTTCACATTATCGCCAGTCTAAGACAGAAGTGGGGAATTCCATACTTGCAGTATTTTTTAACACTTACTGGTATGTTATGTTTTCTTTCCAAGGTTAAGCATCACAGCTGTTTTTTCAAAGAAAATAACCTAAGTGCTATGCTTCAGCTGTAGAGTCCGTAGGCCCAGCTGGGTAGGTTTAGATATGCAGCTATATCATAAAATCTGTTTATATACCGAATAAATTCCCATTAAAATATAACATTTGAAGGTTGACAGCATACATTGCTGGATAAATGAAATCTTTCTGGATACTTTGATTTTTCATCAACCTTGCAACATTGTGTCCCTACTTTATTGTGTCCAAGCCGATTGTAGTCTCGAACCAAAAGCAATACATGCGTACTCACGAAAACAGAGGAAAATAAAATATTATTTTATTGGCAATTTAAAAGTCACCAAAAAGCTTAAAAATTGTGCTACATTACAAATTGTTTTAATGGTTTACAAGCGATTTCTTTTTTATTCTGCCACTTAAAAAATGCTCGTTCTCACACCACCACTCTCAGACATTAGAGTGCATGAATAGGACCGAGTAATCCGAAAAACGCGTCCTTTGTGATTGCCATTTTGACAGCTGTCAAAGATCACCGCTGTTTATCAGCAAGAATAAAAAGGTGATTTTAACGCATTAGGCATTTAAGCGAACATTTGTTGTAATTTGTTGGTATCCCATATGAAAGTCCCCTCAATAATCAGCGTTCTAGTGTTTTCCAGTGGATAACGTCATGTCATAAAAATCGTACGCACGTGGAACCACACGTGTATTAACACTTTTGCGGGAACACGTAACGTCATTGACGACGTCCATAACAACAATGTAACTAGAATTTGTTTTCTATGTGAAAACTGATGTCTCCCCCCTTTCTACGTGCATGTCCAAAATATTTAAGCAAGAGTTATAGTTCTTGTGCATCACATATCCTGTCATTCTGTTTTATAAGTGTACTAAGTTTCATTGAAATATCTCTTACGGTTTTAAAGTTATAGAGGGGGCACGAAATTGTTTGGACAATAATCAAAGGGAAATAACTCCAAAGATATGAAAGTAAGAGTAATGATTCTTGTGCATCATGCTTTATAAGTGTACCATGTTTCATTGAATCTCTAATGATTTTTGAGTTATAGAGCAGACACGAAACTGAATGAAAAATAATCAAAGGGAACTAACTCCAAAGATATGCAAGCAAGAGTTATGGTTCTTTAGCATGACACATCATCTAATCGTGCTTTATAAGTGTACCAAGTTTCATTGAAATATTTCTTATGGTTTTCAACTTATAGAGTGGACATGAAATTGTATGATAAAATAATCAAAGGAAAATAACTCCAAAGATATGAAAGCAAGAGTTATAATTCTTGTGCATGACACATCGTCTCATCATGCTTTATAAGTGTACCAAGTTTCACTGAAATTTCTCTTACGGTTTTCAAGTTATAGGGTGGACATGAAATTGTATGGAAAATAATCAAAGGGAAATTACTCCAAAGATATGCAAGCAAGAGTTATGGTTCTTTAGCATGACACGTAATCTCATCGTGCTTTATAAGTGTACCAAGTTTCATTGAAATAACTCTTATGATTTTCAAGTTATAAAGCCGACACGAAATTGTATGGAAAATAATCAAAGGGAAATAACTCATAAAATACTCAAGCCAGAATTATGGTTCTTGTGCATGACACATCGTCTGATCATGCTCAATAAGCCCAAGTTTTATTGAAAAATCTTAAACGGTTTTCAAGTTATACAGCGGAAACGAAATTGTATCGAAAATAATCAAAGGGAAATAACTCCAAAAATACTCAAGCTAGAGTTATGGTTCTTGTGCATGACACATCGTCTCGTCGTGGTCTACAAGTGAACCAAGTTTCATTGAAAAATCTTTAACGGTTTTCAAGTTATACGTACAGCGGACATGAAATTGTATCGAAAATAATCAAAGGGAAATAACTCCAAAAATACTCAAGCTAGAGTTATGGTTATTGTGCATGACACATCGTCTCGTCGTGGTTTACAAGTGTACCAAGTTTCATTGAAAAATCTTTAACGGTTTTCAAGTTATAGAGCGGACACGATTTGTGACGGACAGACGGACGGACGGACAGACAGACAGACGGACGGACAGACGCACGGGGAAAAACAATATGTCTCCCGACCCTGTCGGGGGGAGACATAAACAGGGTTCCCACGGTCAGGGAAAAATGTAAAAAATTCAATGTCAGGGAAAAGTCAGGGAATTTTGAAATTAGTCAGGGAAATTTTAAAAAATGGCAAAAGTCAGGGAAAAGTAAGGGAATTTCAGAATCAGAAGAAGACATTTTAGAATAGTAAAGGAGAAACAACAAGTGGCTATGGCAGTTTCTTCCAAGAACAAGCGTGGATGTCTTTGTCATAGTGTCTCATTAGAAAGCTTATTTTGCGTTGCTTTTTGCATATGCTTGTACAATAGTAACTTCAATTACACCTTTCTCAGATGTTCATATTTTCCCCTTAACTTTCTTGGTTCTTTTTAACATATTTTGTTGCAATTCAGATCTTGATCTTTAACTAATGATTGATCAGTTATGGGCTTGATTAATTTCTAGCTGAAGTTCTCTCAATTAACAAGAGTGTATGTAGCCACATTTTCTAAACTGAGAGGTATACCAAGCTTTGTCAGCATGTTGCAGACAATTTAAGAATCTACCTGTTTGAATAAATTAAGTTCTGATGATTAAGATCATTATAATTCATCTTTAAGTGAGGACAGACAAACAAGCTTTACTATATGGGCAGACAGCACATATACTTAGATCAAAATATCTGTGATGGAGTATCTCTATTTTGGACTACACTGGTTATGATTTAGAATCAAAATTTCCATATACATGTTATGTATTTGAATGATGATGATAGCCTTGCTTTAACAATGTGTTTCATAATACCACAATAGCAATATTTGTGCGATCATTATGTTCAATTGGTAGGGTTGTTTTTGATGAATTATTGTATGATACAAGAGAGATGACCTTTTGAATCACTGTATAGCTCGGCAAATAGGTCACTGTATGGGCGTTACGTTATGAATACGTTATTGGGTATGGTCTACTTTTGACCTAGGTAAAAGCTAAAGGTATACAGTTGAGAGACTCAACTCACATGTTGTCCGTTAGAATGAAATTCGAGTTTGTCTAATTTACTGGATTTGATAAAATACAGGTAGCTGATCTTTAACGGTAAATATGTGACAGCGCTTTAGGCTGACTGAGTTCGACTTTTCTATAATCTCCCTTGAACAGATGGATTAGCCGACCACGCCCAGATATGAATATCAAAGTTGCCGCCCATACAGTGACACATTTGCCGAGCTATACTCAAGTCTATAAAACAAAACAATAAAAAAAATTATACCAATACATACTCAGTAGATTTTAACCATTCATTCTGAACATGGTGAAGGTGGTAACGGTTGGCTGAAGGGGTGGAAGGAGGCCAACATTAGTTAAAATGACCGTATATGCATGAAAACGCCGATGATTTTGATCAGGGAATTTTGAAAATTGGTCAGGGAAAAGTCAGGGAAAAGTCAGGGAATTTTACTTTATGAAGTTTGTGGGAACCCTGATAAATATTCATTGAAAATATGTCCACTTCGAAGGCGATAAAATCCTATTTTACAAGTCATATGATAAAACAAATCTTACACTCGTTTAATAAATTTCATATGAAATGACCACTCGTGTAAGATCCTCTATTTATTTTCACTCAGGTCAATTCATCTGCTTTCTAAATCTGAAATTTCAAGCCTTTAGCTATTTTCTGTGGCTGTACAGCCCGGGTTATGTCAGTTCCTTTTCAGAAACTCAAATTGTTGGGGCTCGTTTATTGTTTCAATTGACGTATGTATAAAAAGCCAATGTGTATTACTTAATATTATTTCTGTTATTACTCTACGCCCATTTTTATTTTAAAAGTAACACTCTGCACTGAGCATGAATATAATTAAAAGACGTCAATTTTCGACGTGTTTGACGTTACGTTTGTGTACCGCAACTTCTGACGTTACGTGATAACATTTGCGGCGGCAGTTGCTTCGAATCCTGTACCAACAACTTTCTCAGAACAGACAAAATAGAAATTACTTGTGTGACATTTATTAAGTCCTGGCAAAAGTTTCCAGTGATTGGGGCATACATGCGGCTTCATGATAAATGTATGGAGTTGGCATAGCGTATACCAGGCATTGATAGATGGGATATACAGATAGGCATGATGTTAAAGAGTGGTCGGGTGGGAATATGGGCCCCGCCCATTGGGGCCTAAAGAAATTGATGGGCTGCTTGTGCCACCAGGCAAAGCTTCTTTGCTACTGACTGACCATCTGATTACTGGTTAACCGCTTAGGTCTGAGCCCATGAAAAGTGGTTCATGGCAAACTATCCGTATTGCACCAGGAGGCTATAATTTCATGACGTCCTAATTTTAGGTAGTAAAAGTCCCATTAAATGGAGGCAGCGTCCCGACATGACCATTAGTTGTTGACTGGGACGTTAAGCATCAATTCAAACAAAAAACAATGATGATGGCGATGTTTTGTCAGCCAATCACACCTTTGAAAGTGATTGCAAGCAAATATGTATGACGTATGAGCGTACATTGTATTTATTGATAAATGTATGTGAGCGCTTACTTACATAGAAGAACATACAAACGAAACACTATAAAACTTCATGTAGTTGAAAAAGTATTTTATAATCGAAACTTTAAAGTGATTAGTTGCGACGGTTGCTGAAAACAAAACTGTAGTGGGTACTCGTATACTCTATCCAGCGATCATCTTTATCTCTTAACATTGGCCAATCTAGAAAGTCAGGCTATAAAACTCTGATAAAAATCTATTGGTTACACCTTTTCCCACAGATAAGCCTATGTGACAAAAGGACTAGGGCATTTAATGCCTGATTTTGGCCTCAGATTTTGCTAAAAAATAAATTTTGGAATTTAGGTGAGAAAACTATTCCTTGAAACAGTCATATATCTCCTCTATTAAAAACAAGAACAAGTACTTCATTTATTCTACAAGCGTTGCCATGGCAACGCCCAGACGAACCATAGATATAGCACATTTTGCACTTTTTGGTCTATTTTTTGCCCATTTCTGAACACATTTTTTAATTTTTAAGTGCCAGCCCACGTGACGAACAAAATGATACTTAGCATACAATATTTCTGGATGATACTTCATAATTATTTCATGATAAGAAATTGTTCGTCGCGTGGGCCGGTAGTTGAAAATGATGTTGAAATGTGGAAAATATGCCCAAAATTGCCTAAAGTGGTATTTCCATGCTTTTCGGAGCGTTGTCATGGCAACATGTGTAATTTGAATGTGATAGCTGTGCTAGAATTTCTAAGCAGGGACCTATACCTGCTATTTGTTATACTTCTCTCCTCAAAACTCCAAAATTCAATTTTTTACCAACACATGAGGCCGAAATCAGGCCTTAAATTCCCTAGGCCTTTGAACTGGTCGTAAAGAAAGTCAAGGTTAATCCAAGGTCATGATTTAAGCTAGAGTCCGTGGTGCTTCATACCAAGTTTCACTGTAATCAACTCAATGGTTCAAGAGATTTTAAGGGGGTTGTCCCCAGTAAAAACGATCAGAGGTGTCCCAGGAAAAGTGGTTTATCTTCATTATGCTACTGTTTATTGTGCCTACCACTGTCGTTCTCGTTCCTTTTCGTTCCTGTTGAAACTTAGCCGGATGGCTACTTTGTCGGGAAAGAGCTAGTTATTCTGCTCTTCGAGTGTGTTGTCGGAAAATGTTTTGTTGTGTTTTATGTATTTTCTTTCCCACCCGATGTCTATGTTGGGACTTTAAATTTAATTGCATCGATTCCTGGTCCCTCTATTCTTGTCCCCAGTAAAAACGATAATCGGTGTCCCAGGAAAAGTGGTTTATCTTCATTTTATTATATTGTAAATGATGAAATATAGAGAAATATGTATTAAATATAACCAATATTTGAAAAATTATATTTTCACATGTGAAAATACAAAAAAGTTATATTTTCACATGTGAAAATATAAGATTTGGGAATACGCAAATTACGATTCCACCGTTTCATTTCTAATTTATATACATAACTAAATTTTATAATCTATGCTATTGTTGACGCAATGAACGTTCACACACAATAGCGACGTAATGACGTGACGTAATGACGTCATTTAAGATTTTGACGTCATATGCTTTAGTGCGCAACGTTACAATGACTACATGCAATATAATAAAAAGAAAATTCAAGTTTTTGTCGTGAATATGACTTTTATTTCATCTTCTCGTGAAGTGAAAAATTATATATTTCATTCGTGCCTTCGGCACTCATGAAATATAAAAAAATTTCACTTCACTCAATGAAATAAAACTCATATTCACTCCAAAAACTTGAATATCCTCTATATATTACTGTTTATTGTTCATGCCTCTCTGTTGTGCTCTTTGCCCTTCGTTCCGGTTTAAACTTAGCCGGATGGCTATGTTGATGGGGAAAAAGCTAGTCATTCTGCCTTCGTGTGTGTTGTCGGAAAAATATTTTGTTGAAAAGAAAATGCATAAAACACAACAATACATTTTTCCGACAACACTCACGAAGAATGTTTGTGACAAAGTGAGTGATGTGTTGCAATACAAGTCCGAATGACACGGTCTCTGACACTTAGGTCTATAGCTTCTGAATATAGTTTCAGAGAAGAGAACCTGAAGCTAGTGTATTTCCATGCGTCCCTCATAACTTATCGGTTGTCTGGCTATTAGTTGAATGTGCGAGTCGTGACGTCGTAACGCATAATCCTGCAACATACCGTCAGAACATCGAAATACTATAAGCTCACATGCGAGCTAAAACAATCCACAAAATCAAACTTATTTATTTTTTTATTGCTAGCTGGGAATATTTCTGTTGTCAGAACATTGCCTCCATTTTATGGTTACCTCTAAACAACATGATTTTAATGACTTCCAAAATGTGCTTGAAAATACAACCTCTCGGAGGGGTTATTCTGGCTCTGAAATATCATGAGAGAAAATGGCTCATTCAGCCAAATTTGTTGACATTTTATTATCATTTAGCTAATTCCAATTAGATTAATGGCAAAAAATGGACAAATGTCTCACAATCTTCCCAGAAAATAATCCCCGCACTAGTGCACCCAAGTAAACCGCTAAGGCCTTTTTATGTGGATGTTTTGACTTGAACCATTTTCCTGAGCAGGTTTAGACCAGTAATCAGATGATCAATGTGTTGTTTTGAGTGAAAAGATAATCGTCAAAGACAAGATAACAGCAAACGGCCCAGATTGTTGTCGATCAAAGGTTCATTTATTCTACAATGGAAAAAGGACAATGATTTCTTAAACAGGTTGTGGTTTACCGCCCCAGTCAACAACAATGATCATGTAACGTTGCACCGATTTTATGGTATACTTCTATCCAACATTTTATTTTATTGAAACCCATTTTTTTCTCTTTTTTCTTTCAAATCTATCAGATTACAAGCGGCCGTGGCCGAGCGGTTTTAAAAGAGCACTGCTTCTTAATAAAAGAAATCAAATTACTTTGTAATAATTTGTTTGTTAATACCTACCCAAAAGGGTCGATGATTGGCTAATAAAATATATTTTATTTAATTAAAGACGGGGTGTCCATGCTATTATAAAACCAGAGGACCATTGGTCCTGAGAACGCTCACCTGAAGCCTGATCCTAGAGTAGTAAGTCATCATGAAATGACCTTGACCTTGAATACTCACACACCTTTATTGAATTCTTAAGTTGTCTGCATCTGCAAAGTTTCAGGTCTCAGGCTGCAATAGTTTCGAAACCCAGTGATTTATGAGAAAACCATAATTTTAATTTTGATATTTAAATGACTTTGGGTCAAGGTCAAGAAATGACCTTGGCCTTCATTAATTACTTACCTTCATTGACTCCATTGGTTGTCTGCATCTAGCAACTTCCAGGTCTCAGACTGCAACAGTTTCCAAAATATCCATTCTTTTCGCCTTTTCCCATGTAAAAGCCTATGTTTCCAAAATTGACCTTGCCGTAAAATAGGTCAAGGTCATCCTATGGTCATCATTTGATCAAACTATGATGGGCTGGAGTCCCAAATGCTACATACCAAGTTTCATGAAAATCGGCCTGCCGGTTCTGGAGAAGAAGATTTTTGAGTGGTTTTTACCATATATGGGCGTGGCGGCCATTTGGTAATGTGACCTGGATTTCGCGATCAATCTTTCGTCTCCCCTACCCATGGATGCTCCATATAAAATTTCACTTTGATTGGCCCAGCAGTTTCAGAGAAGAAGATCTTTGAAAAGTGTGTATGGACGACAGACTGGCCAAGGTCAAGAGATGACCTTGACCTAAATTAATCACATACCTTCATCTACTCCATTAGTTGTTTGCATCTACCGCTTTTCAAGCATCAGGCTGCAAAAGTTTTCAAAAAATCCATAGTTTTCACTTTTTCCCATGTAAAAGCCTATGTTTCCAAAATTGACCTTGCCGTAAAATATGTCAAGGTCATCCTAGGGTCATCATTTTATCAAACTATGATGGGCTGCAGTCCCAAATGCTACATACCAAGTTTCATGAAAATCGGCCTGCTGGTTCTGGAGAAGAAGATTTTTGAGTGGTTTTTACCATATATGGGCGTGGCAGCCATCTTGGTCAAGTGACCTGGATTTCGCGATCAAACTTTTGTCTCCCCTACCCATGGATGCTCCATATAAAATTTCACTTTGATTGGCCCAGCAGTTTCAGAGAAGAAGATCTTTGAAAAGTGTGTATGGACGACATACTGGCCAAGGTCAAGAGATGACCTTGACCTACATTAATCAAATACCTTCATCTACTCCATTAGTTGTTTGCATCTACCACTTTTCAAGCATCAGGCTGCAATAGTTTTCAAAAAATCCATAGTTTTCACTTTTTCCCATGTTAAAGCCTATGTTTCCAAAATTGACCTTGCCGTAAATTAGGTCAAGGTCATCCTAGGGTCATCATTTTATCAAACTATGATGGGCTGGAGTCCCAAATGCTACATACCAAGTTTCATGAAAATCGGCCTGCCGGTTCTGGAGAAGAAGATTTTTGAGTGGTTTTTACCATATATGGGCGTGGCGGCCATCTTGGTCATGTGACCTGGATTTCGCGATCAAACTTGAAATGCCACTACCCAAGGAGGCTCCACATAAAATTTCAACTAGATCGGCCAAGCGGTTTCAGAGAAGAAGATCTTTGAAATTGTGGACGACGACGGACGACGGACGGACGCCGGATCATGGCTATCCTATTAGCTCACCTTGTGAGCCTTCGGCTCAGGTGAGCTAAAAAGGCAACGTCCAGACATGACCATAGCTGTTGACTGGGACGCTAAGCCACAAATCAACAAATTCATTCAGATTATCATCAGCTACAAAGCCATGACGTCATTTATGATTTACGTACATTGTGTTTATGGATCCAGCTTGATTATACTTTTCCACAGAATAAACGTTTAAGGATGTTCGCTGCCAATGAAAAAGTATATATTCAAACTTTTTTCCTAACCACTCTTTTTTTATTCCAAAATACAACACAAGACATTTGAAAACAAAATGAATATAGAATAGTGTGCATTTTTCAAGCTACAGGCCTCTGAATGAGACCTCTGAGCACCATGTTTTAAATTTGGTAAAATTAATTTAATTTATAATTCTTTGAAACATACCCGTCTTGAACAAAAATACACCTAGAATGCTTTCAAAAGTCATAATATTTACGTAGCGCAGACAATTTTAGACCAAGAGCATAGAAAAATTTTCAACTTGGAGTGGATGAAAAAAATTTTACGATTCCTTTTCTAACCCTACCCCCATACTTGAAAAGTCGGGGGGGGGGGGGGGGAATATTTTGAAAAATGTACCAAACCCATATTTGTTGATTCAAACTTTTTCTTGTATTTTCACACAACATAGAACTTGGTAATATTGTTCAAATAAAAGAAAGAAATATATAGGGTAGTGAGCATATAAGAGAGAACCAACAACTTGAAAATCGCCATTTTCGGCTGTTTTGTTTCTTTTAAGCCCATTTCATAAAACCACCTTGAATTTTAAAACCAGCACACCAAAGACACAAAGAATGACTTAGAAGACCATGTACACATATACAGCTGCTAAAATAAACATCGAACTAGTGCAATTAATTTGAAGATGCGTAATATTCAAGTTTAATCTACCCTACCTCCTAAATTTTACTGACAACTAAAATTTTCTGAAAAGTTGCAGAAAATGGGGTGAAAAAATGAAGTTTCTTAGATTGACAATTTTCATGGCTAATTCGATGCATATCATCAATATGTATCCAAATATAAAATATTAGGAAAATATCTGCGACCGTTTACGAGATATTCAAGAAAAGAAAAACCGGAAGTTCCGAAATGTCAAATGTTAGCAGCGAACATCCTTAAAAGCAGCGTGCAGTGATATTATTAGTACTTGGTAAATCATCTATGTAAGGAAGTCAGACGTAAAAATGATAAACAATCGGGTATCAAAAAATCCATTCTGACTGCAGACCCGTGATTGGAGAACACGTTTGCATACCACATCGAAGCTTAAACCGTCTCCGCATGTTTTGCAGTATGTCATTTTATGACGTCATTACGTCATGTTCTCAGTGACGTCATTTTAACACGCGCCATCATACATTGTGACTCGGGGTTTCTTTTATCTTTAAAACGGTGGCTAACTTGGAAGGTTTGTACAAATTTTTAGAAAGAATAATAATTATCGTTATATCTCTCGATCTAGCCACGAAACAAAATTTGGAAATTTTCAGCGAGTTTAGAGTAAGGGGACATGAATTTCGCACACTTTTAACGCTTTTCTTGAGGTCACTGCAAATCACTTCAACTTACCACACAACTGCTGTTATGTAAACAAAGATTGACAAGTTTATCATAAAATACCATGATGCATTTTTATGCTACGGTGATACGTCATTTGATGCACGTGCTATATTGCGCCCAACCGATGGGGCGCAGTTTAAATGCTTTATAGTACTGTCGATTGTAATTTTATTAACCTTATAGTATGCGAAGTCAGATAATTCAAATAGCTTTCAGAAAGTTTTAAAGTTATAAACGTAGGGTAATTTGGGGGAATATGGACGTTGGGAATACGGACCACATTGTAAAATGATCGCTGTATTTTGTGTTCTTTTAAAATTCCGTGGAATATTTTGGAGTGGGAATCTTTTTCTGATTGCGCCTTTTCCTGATCGTTGCCTCCTTGTACGGGCGGAAATAATTTCTGGCTCCTTCTTCGTCCGCTGACAACATTAGAGGGCGGGCGAATTCAACTTGGCATGTATTATCGATTTTTTTATATATATATTTTTATACCGAAATATATTTGTGAGAAAAAAGCTGACATGAAAATCTTAAAATGGTATTATATTTTTAAACAATTGTTTAAAAAATAACTTTTATTTGTTTGTTCTTGGTGATTCATTGACTAGTTAGAGATTCACCACGAGGACCGAAGAACTAGCTAAATGTAATAAACCACTGCCGAAGCTAAGGGTGAGGTTATGGCCATGTAAAATCGATTTAAACCCGCCAGTAACTGTGTGTTACTGATTGTTCCAAGTCGATACTTCTGTGGTGAATCTGTTTGTTTTATGTCTTGGTGTTTGAAATTTTTGTGCTGTTGAAATTTTTGTGCTGTTGGCGCCTTGTGTGTGTTTTCATATTTTTAGTTAAGGTAACTGAGTGGCCACCTATTGGGAAAATAGCTGCTCATTCGGCTTACGAAATGTTTTCTTGGTATCAGCACCTGATTGTTGGTTTGGTTTTTTCCCACCTCGGTTTTTGGAGTGGGAACCTTTTTCTGATTGCTTCTTTTCCTGATCTTTGCCTACTTGTACCTTTTTAAGGATGAAATATGTTTCATAAAATTTTCGTGTCATAATGTTGCTTCGTTGTGGCTAGCGTTTCACTGGTCCTGATCGGGGGATCATCCTTCATTTTATAATTTTGACGACGACCACCATTGGGGTAATATGAACCCCCCGGTAAATATATTAAAGGTGGTCAGTCTTACCCCCATTTAATTGCAAAAGTCTAACATTTATGTGATTGTCTGACTGGTAAACTGGTGTATTTAGAGATGCAATATGAATTGTGCTTTTGGTTTTATGGAACAGTGAGGCTAGTAGAAGTGACCGTCCAGATATCACCTAAGCTGATGATCGTAGATGCAAGCACTTACACAAAGCAAATCACAAATCAAACACACCTTAATAAACAGCTAATATCATCGAATCACTTTAAGAAATGGACATCAAAGTGTATCAATTTATTTTCACTTATCTTCTTATTAAAGGGATCTTATTATTTTCATCTGAGGTAATATTGCAACGGGGCCACCTGGCCAGCTTTGCTTACAATTTCAATACAACAGTCAGGATATAGGTGCTACCGTTACAATGCAAACAATGTGAGTCCGACCTGGGTTGTATTCAATGTTGAATGGACGTGAAATTAAAAGTGGCCATTTTAGTTTCTATCATTTATTTGTTTTGCCCTTAACAATTTAGGATGTGGCAAATATTCAACTAAGATATAATAAATAATTAACAAGATATCATTTAACAAGAACAATACATGAGCGTAACCGATAGCTGAGTACAAGTTAAGAAACGTAAACACTCTTAGATATGTTAAGTTAATAGTTGATAATTGAGAATAATTGAATTAAATATAATTTATTCTTTTTATACGTTCAAATTCTATTTATTACCCTAAATTGTCTACAAATTGCACCAACATGCTCAGATTAGCACACAGCTTTGCAACACGGTAGACAGCTACTCTTAAGTATACAAATTAGGTATTCATTCTGCGTAACATGGGGAAAAGTACTACATAAGTGCCTAACATTAAATCTATGCGGAAATCCAAGCTAGGCGGAATTTATCCTAGGTCGGCTGTACAACAACAACTTGATTGATAAAACCTAAATATTTAAATGAAATAATCCTAATGATCCTTAATAAGTTAATTAAATACAGTTTGCAGATTAACAGTTAAGTTGTCACACCAACACACTTTTTAATAAGCGCTCAAACCTGTGACGCAATGAACTGTTAATACTTAACGTTATTGATCCTTAATGTAATGCATTCAGCCTAACTTGGCAGAATTTATCCTAGCTTGGCGGACGGTCTAAAATATTCCTAAAATGTTGCCAAAAGACAATATTCAGCTTTACAAAGTCAATAATGGTTTAGTTCTGACAATAATTTATTTAAATAATAATCGAAACCTGTGTCAACTTCGCCTAGATAAGGATAAAAAGAAGAAAAGAAGTTTCAGCCAAGCTTGGCAGAAACGGGCCTTGTATTTCTAGTGGGTGGAGAGACAAAGCTTATTCATACATTTGCAGGGCAATTTTCAGCCATAGACTGTCTCTTCGGCATTTAGAAATAGTGTATGTATGCCGTATGGTAGCTATGCTATCCTAGGTTCAGTCAAACCAGGCAGAGACTTCTAAAAAGAATCAACAGTAGCAGTTGCCCATCAATCGCAACTGCGAAACTTCAGCCAAAGAACTGCTATTTATATGATTTCAAATCACGCGCCGCTGACGTCACCAAACCAAGGACAGCATAACGTTCGGAGCACTCGGATTTCTAGGTTCAAATACACACAAAGACGCGAATGGCAGCTCAAAAATATCGAACTTTGGAAGGGGAATTATTGTAAAATACAGCTTCAAAAATGGAATTAACGTAATACCAAAGGTATGTTGAGATAATTTAGAGTTCGGACTTCATGTTTAAGCAGTAAATTGATGCTGTTATTGCGTATTTGCGTGGTAAACACGAGACAAAGTTGACACATTTTCGGCTCGAAGTTGATTCGCTACACGAATCGTTCGATACTTTTACATAGAAAAATCAATCGTTGCGTGTTATAAAAGGACAGCAACGTATCATACACTCAAAGTTATTACAGAATAGCCATGCGTCGTTACAATATGGACCACCCACTGGGTGTGTATAACGCAAATTATCTACATGTAATTACAAGTAAAAGAATTCACTTGTATAACATTGACCTAACAGTTAGGAAAAAGAGTAGAACTTTTAAAGTCTTTGGCGCCATGAAATTTTCGAATATGTGCTTAAGCGGTCCATATTACCCCAAATTACCCTAATGTAAAGTACTTTTGTGCACCCATCACGTATAAAACAGTCCAAAGAGGCTGAGTAATAAAATCATGTTTAAGTTTTCCACTACATGTAAAATGAAACGGTTGGGATTAAAACATGAAAATGATCCCTGCAATAGCGTATTTTTCAGGGGGCCCACTTAAAATAAATGTTAAGCGTATGTGCCGAGATTTCTTAGAAAAAGGTACAAGTAGGCAATGATCAGGAAAAGGCGCAATCAGAAAAAAATTCCCACTCCAAAAACCTAGGCGGGAAAAAACAAATTGACAATTATGTACTTGTGGTTAGAGATCAAACCGTAATCCGAATGAGCAGCTATTTCTCAATAGGCGGCCACTCAGTTACCCGAACTTAACTAAAACTATGAAAACGTACATAAGGTTCAAACAGCACAAAACATCGACTCCAAAACATAAAACAATTAGTTTGAGTACGACGTGCTTCCCATTTAGAAAGCATAAAAGTTTGTTTAAAATTACTTAAATGGTAAAATGGTTTGAATCCGAGATTTTGATCGAAAAGAAATTTCTTTTGAAAAAAAAAAAATAAAAAAAAAAAAAAAATAATAATAAATAATTATGCCGCCAAATTGCACGCGACGGTCACCGCCCTCTGGTACGAAGGCCCTTTAGTCCGAAGGTCCACTGGTCCGAAGGTCCAACATTCCAATGACGTCATCTATCTATGCAAAATGAATGCTTTTATTGGATGTATATATATTCTAAACAGACAATTACTTTATTCTGATGCTACTGTCTAAAAACTTGCCTCTGATAATGGGTTTTCGCAGAAAATTTTTGTATGGTGGACGACAGAAAAATTATTTTCATGTCAAAATCTTGATCTTAGTTTGTCCTAATAGGACCTGCAAAAAAATTGAAAATCGATGAACAAATAAAGTTATTATGGCCAAAATGAATTTTGCATAGGGATTTTGCATTGGCAAGGGAGGTAATCGATGATCGTGAAAATGCATATTTTTCGAGAATTTTTACCTGATCATGAAAATTTTGTCTCAGGTATGTCTGAGGTATGTCATTTGTGTCAATTTAAAATAATTTTGAGCAATCATGATTAAATAGTTAGAAAACGCCTGCACCGTTATACTTGAGGGCATTAATAGATAACTTGCAAAAATTATGTTTGTAAATTTTTAATATGTAAAGCACACAATGCTATGATATTTTTCCAGAACAAACACTGCTCAATGCTATGATATTTCCAGTAGAATTACGAAAGATACATGCTCATCTTTATACATGTAATTGTTATGCATGTTCATATAATTGTACTTGTATTATTTAGAAGCTATCGATTCCAACATCTATATGCATGTTCAGTTGTAATCATTTTTTACTATTATTCAGAGGTTTTTGACCTCGTACATTCTTACTCTGATAGATCATTTACTGTGGTGTTTGTTGTAACATAGAACAACAACAGAAAGCGCATGTCTGCTGCCCGGTGTCTCCTGACTAGCATATTGAGACCGCTGCTTTTTCTGTTCCAAACATATGTGTTTCACTGATCTAGCTGTATGTAATACCCTTCAGCAAGGTGAACAGGTTTTCTCACGGTAGTCAAGTATATGATATCGCATTTGATTAATTTATTTCTACTGTATACTAAGTCAAGTGTACATTAAGCCATGGTCTTGCACACTCAAGTGACTGTCATAAATTCGGTTACATTGTCCCTTGTCAAAAGTTAGGTCCGATCTTGTTGTACCTAGCGTTACTATACGTGTACATATATATGAAAAAGTCGTATTATTTTGTCAAAATACTAGTTCTCCCAAATGTTTCAAAAATATGCCCAAGTTCCCGTCCATCTTACAGTAGAATATTTTGTGAATATATACCATGTGTAGGACTTTTGTTTGATTATTCCACTGTCTGCATTTCCATTTTCCTAGTATTATGTTATTACGTAGCCGATTACCGTCTTGTAAATATGTTCGTCATGTTTATGTTGAGTATATGTACTTTCATGTATTCCTCAATTGCTGTCTTGTAGAATTATGTTGAAAACAAAGTTTTTCAGAAATAATGACAAATGCACACCCAATGTAAATGACCATAATTCATTGTTTAGATAACATTGTAGGTTGAAACGCTTTTTCTCAATCTTGACATACTGCCTTTGACCGAAAATTCTCCAATTTGTACTGATATTTACGACCTCATTATCAACACATAAACGAATATGAACCGCACGTTTGTCTGTTTACTGCTGGCGAATAATGTGTGTAGAGCGACGACACATACTTTTATAACAAACAACTGAAACCGAACAACAACATAGCTCTACCCATGATATTTTCTAAACTAACGTCGTCGAATATGTCCTCTTATTAGCATCTCAGTAGCATTTTTTTTTGTAATTGAAACCAAAAAAATGAATCACCAAAATTTTCAACATTCCAGTCAGTCGTACCTGTACCTAAAACACATTCTACAGGTTTAAAAAATTTTGATTTCCTATATAATGAAATAACAAAATGTTAGCTATTTTTCACGCATGTCAAATCAGAATATAGAATATTACGAGCATCTCAAACACAAATAAATTGAAATTGCCTCCGTCTACTCCATGATATGATCATGCCTATTCTCTTACTTGTTTGTCTTTGCTATGCTGTATTATTATTTTTGTATTCATTTTCTTTGTATCATAGAAAGACGCCTGAGTGTGGTCCGTGGGTTGATATAATACTAGTTGGTCTTTTTAAGAGTTGTATCATTGTTGTATATTCTAGATATGTATGTTTGACGGTTTCTGAGCTATTTTTGTATCTGCTACTCACAATTTCGTAATTTTAAACAAGGCTAGCACAGGTACCGTTATGCATACGTATAGGAAGTGCAGCGGAAATATGTACCTACTTACTCACCTCTTAGTAATATTTTGGCTTTTATTCAATGCAGCATCATGCTATTCGGTGAAATCGCACATTCTTAATACTAACGCCCTTGCTTATATGTGCACCAAACATAACTGCCAGAAACGTTACGTTCCCGGGAAACGCTACCAATCAAACTTCTGTTTCACTCTCTCGGTCTCATTTATATTCTTAATAACTACACTTATACTATGGATAACTCTACTTCTGCAGCAATCAGGAGATATCCACCCTAACCCAGGTCCCTCTTCTGTATCATCTGATACATCTTTGACATCTACAGCCTCTATTCTCAGTGCCGTTGACTTTTCAAAACATCTTTCATTTGTTCATTACAACGTACAGAGTGTGTTTCATAAGCTAGACGTTTTATTTGCGGAACTATGTGGCCTGGATATCCTTGCCTTCTCCGAGACGTGGCTCAATGACAATGTATCTGATAATGACCTCTTCTTGCAGCATTATCATTCTCCAGAGCGTAAAGATAGGCCAGGAGATAAAGACGGCGGCGGGTTAATGATTTATGTCCGTGATAACTTACATTACACTCGCCGCATGGACTTAGAACCTCAGGGTATAGAATGCATGTGGATAGAACTTACTCTGAACCACAAACATGTACTTTTCGGCCTTTTCTATAGGCCACCAAGCTCGAAAGCCGCGTACCTTACAACAATCGAAAATTCTATTCACCTAACAACTGATACTGGGATTCAAAATATACTAATTACGGGAGATTTCAATTTTAATATGCTAAATGCACGATCAGGCCGCCTCCAAAATTAATGACCTCTGTCAACAGTATTCATTAAAACAGACTATTGACGAACCAACTCATTTTTTCGATGACACGCCTTCTTTATTAGATCTAATACTTACAAGTAACTCTGATCATCTTCTCTATACAGGAGTTGGAGATCCTTTTCTAACGCAACAAGTAAGATTCCACTGTCCTATCTATGGGATTTGCAATTTTACCAAACCCAAGCGTAAATCCTTTTTCCGCCACACTTGGTCCTTTGAAAGAGGAGATTACAACAGCCTTAGAGAAAAAGCATCACGTACAAATTGGGATACTCTATATGACACAGACATAACTAAATATGCAGAAGATATATCAAATCATATAATTGTAATTGCTAAGGAATGTATTCCGAATAGAAAAACTCGTATAAAACCAGATGAGCCTTCTTGGATTAATATGGAAATAAAGCGATTCATTAGAAAGCGCAAACGAGCATTTAAAAAGGCTAAAACTACAAACTCTCCTAATCACTGGGCTAAGTTCAAACAACTACGAAACAGGGTAATTCATTTAATTAGGGAATCAAAACAATCTCTTAAGGTCAAAGTCGCAGATAAGCTTAAAAGTGGCTCACTATCCTCCAAGGACTGGTGGCATACTTTAAAGTCAGTTATAGCACCAAATTCAAAAAGCTCTGTTCCTCCTTTGATAAAAGACGGTACTACTGCAGATGATGAAACGGACAAGGCCAATATCTTAAATGACTTTTTTCGTGATCAGACACTAATCGATGATAACGGTGTTGAACTGCCACAATTTGAAAGTTACGATGTTCTATCTGAACTGAATTCTATACATATCACTCCCGATGAAGTTAAAACAGTCTTAAAATCACTTCCTCTGGGTAAAGCAGCAGGTCCAGATGGAATAAACAATCGTGTGCTTCGTGAGCTAGCAACAGAATTATCTGTACCATTCTGTAGTCTCTTTAATCGCTCTCTTCAAATAGGCGCATTTCCTGAGAATTGGAAGCGGTCTCACGTGACTCCGATAGCTAAAGGTGGCGAGAGATCGTCCCCTTCCAACTACCGTCCTATTTCTCTTCTGTGTACTCCTGAAAAATGTTTTGAACGGGTTGTATTTAAACACATATATACGCACTTTCACGAAAACCACATACTTACCTCTCTGCAATCTGGTTTTATCCCCGGCGACTCAACAGTAAACCAACTTACATTTCTCTATAACACATTTTCCCAAGCTCTTGACACTGAAAAGGAAGTACGAGTAGTATTTTGTGATGTAAGCAAGGCCTTTGACCATGTTTGGCACGAAGGTCTTCTCCTTAAGCTAGAAGCTGCTGGTATCAGAGGTTCTCTTCTAAGTTGGTTTCGCTCTTACTTGTCTGACAGAAAACAGAGAGTCGTCCTACCTGGTGCTGAGTCGAAGTGGAACGAAATTAGGGCCGGCGTTCCTCAGGGTTCAATTCTCGGCCCATTACTCTTTCTCCTATTTATTAACGATATCGTCAAAGACATAGGCTGTAATATACGTCTCTTTGCAGATGACACAAGTTTATTCCTTGTTGTTGAAAATCCGGATACCGCAGCTGAACTTCTTAATCTTGATCTTGATAAGATAATGGCATGGGCCAAAAGACGGCTAGTCCGCTTTAATCCTGTCAAAACAGAAGCCTTTCTTGCGTTACGTAAAGTTCTGAAACCTATCCATCCTCCCCTCCTAATGGACGGTACACAAATACTCGAAGTAGATTCGCACAAACACCTGGGTATCATCTTCCAAAAGGACCTATCATGGCATAAACACATAGTCTATGTTAAAGAAAAAGCTTGGTCAAGGGTTAACGCCATGAGGAAGTTGAAGTTCGATTTCGACAGAAAGTCTCTTGAAACTATTTATACTACATTCATCCGACCTATCTTAGAGTATGCCGACACAGTATGGGATAACTGCACTCAGTATGAGAAAGAAGAGCTCGAAAAAATCCAAAATGAGGCTGCGAGAATAGTAACTGGCACAACGAAACTGGTCTCAATTGAAGAGTTAAATAAGGAAACCAAATGGGAAACTTTGGAAGAAAGGCGAAGAAAACACAAGTTAACGTTATTTTATAAAATGGTAAATGGTCTTTCACCTCCATATCTCTCTTCTCTTGTACCGCCACTTGTTAATAGAGTCTCTTCATATAACCTGCGTAACTCTAACGACATCCGGATGGTACCTGCTAGCTCCAAATGCTACTATGAATCTTTTCTTCCTTCTGTAGTCAGAGAATGGAACAAACTGCCTACACACATCCAGAATTCCGAATCTCTAAATATCTTCAAAAGAAACTTGAATAACAGAGACCGACATGTACCGAAATACTATTACTAAGGATCTAGAAAGCTCCAAATCTTGCACACTCGTCTCAGGACGAGATGTAGTTCGCTTAATCACGACTTATGTACCAGTCACATCACTGACTCGCCGTTATGTCGATGTGGAGAAGTTGAAAACACGGAACATTACTTTCTATCATGTCACCTTTACCGGAACCAGCGCACTGATCTTATCAACATCATCTCCAGGTACACTCAGGTTTCTTTACATGTCATACTATATGGAAGTAACATACTATCTTACAATGCAAATATTGCGATTTTTGAAGCTGTTCACAATTACATTAAAGAAAGTAAACGATTTTAATGCTGCAATGCAATTACCAGTATGTAAAACCCAAATCATCCCAACGGACCCACTCATGGCAATTCTTTTTACTATCCATCTTTATTTTGTCTTGACTTTCTTCTGTTACTTACTAGTTCTCTATACATACCTAGACATACGTAGGCACTTTGATTTAGTTTGTTATAATTTATTCATAGGCTGTTTACGGAAATATTTAACATGATTTAACACTGAATTATTAGACTAATCCTAAACGTCTACACCTTTATGCTCAGTTAAATTCTTAGAATTATAAAATATTTATTTACATATCACATATACACATACACTTTTTTGGAAAACACAACATACGTTAAACCGCTCGCCATCATGTCTGTTATTTCCTCGTATGTGTCAGGAGAAGAATTAAATAAGCTCTAAGCTTCCATTCTAATCCTAATTTGTATTGCATGTAAATGTATGATTTATATATGTATGTGAATTATTTGAATAAATATGTTTAAACTAAAACTAATAGTTAGAATTTAAATTTTTTTGCGGGAAAATATTTACCTCCCTTCCATGAGATTTTTGTACAGGAAATCCCTATTCAAAAATGTTTTTGACCAGAACTTTTTTATTTGTCAACCGATTTTCAAAATTTTTGCTGCACATTTTGCGACAAACTAGATGATTGATTGTGCCAAGAAAAATAGAATCCATCATGGGTGTTCAGTGGAGATAGGAAAATCTCAACCCGAGGGTCCATCCGTTCCAGTGGGAAACGAGGCCCGCCGAGTTTCCCACTGGAACGATGGACCCGAGGGTTGAGATTTTCCTTTCTCCACTGAACACCATTGATGGATTCTTTTTCTTACATACCCCGATTAGGCCTAAATTCATTTTACCGGTAAAGTAACCTGGTGCCGTGCTTTAACTCTGATGACGTAGTGTTTATTACGGATATGACGTCAAATGTAAATAAATCGTTGTCAAAGTCAAAAGAGATGCAGTTTTGATTTGTTTTTCGTTGAAAACGAGCGTGAATCAAGATTATACCCAATGAACCCACACCAATTTAGTCTAAGTTTTGTTGAACATTATTGCTGCAAGCAGCTGCTTTGGGCTAGAAACGATCGAATTTAGTCGCGTGCTTTTCTTATCTTGTATGAGCAACCAAGCCAGCAGTGTAAGATCGATTTATCTACCACCACTAAAATACCGGAATTTTTCTATCTTTATGATAGAGGTATGTAAGAAAATATTTTTTCTACATTTGAACAGTTGTAAAATATCTGCGAAAAACCATTATCACACACTACGAAACAGACTTGGTCATTTTGGCGTGCGAAGCCATGCCTTGTGCGAAATCATGATCCATCACTCTAAATAAATCAAACAGAAAAACGAAAAGGTATAAATGCAGTCTATAGAAACAATGGAAAACTCTCGAAAATAGTCCATTAGGCCCAGCGTTATCCTACACTGTTTAAAGCTAACATGTTAAGTTAGAAATACAATGTACGCATTGACGTCATTACTCCTGATATGTGAAACAACAGACAAGAAAGCTCCAGCACCGAACAATTAAAATGGAAAGCTTAAAACCGTGTTTATCAAACTTACGAGAAACGATTTGACTTGAGTTGTGGTTTGGCGTCCCAGTCAGTAGCTATGGGTTTCATTTCCGAAGTTAAAGAATTCGCCTGCAGATATTTTCCATGCATAGAAATTGGCTCGTCTCGAAAAAATCCCGGCTGCATCCTGCGCCACATCAGTGTGAGACATTTCGTAAAATTTTCATTTAAACTTTTTATACCCTTGCTCTCTATAAACACATATTCCAAATTATTTAATAGTGTGTCTAGCGTAAAGGGGACCAGTGATCGATCAGTTTGTGGTAATCGGCTATTTATTCCCAAACGAAAATTGAAGCAGACATGTCAGATGTTTATCTAAACAGAAACAACACAGCATTACATGATTACATTACCTTACAAATGTGAATTTGAATTTATTTCAATGGCGTTTCTACCTTGCAATATCTAGCCCTCCAGGTAGAGCGGATCTTAGTAGGACTGCTGCAATGCTAGACTGTTCAATAAATTCTCCGTGATGAAAATACTTGCATTCGTCCAGACTGGTTATAAAATTTAACGTCACTGCATACTAAATAAATACTTGAAGTAGATCCCAAATTTTAACGCTGCGAGTTTTGTACAATTTCTGTGATTTTCGTGCGATATTTTCTTATTAATTATATACCCAAGAAACTGTCCCGTTGACTTTGCATTCCTGAAACCATTGAATGTGTTTCCATATTCAATGTTTTAGAATGTTTTTTATGGAAACTTATGTCATATTCAATGGTTTAGAACGTTTCTATGGAACGTTCTGTCATATTGCACGGGTCCAAGGAAGCACGTTCCCGGTGGGACTACTTGCTCTAGTTGGTGGCCATCGAAAAATATATGGCAGCCATTTTCCTTTTCCATTTCAACTGTTCAAACGGCAGAACGAGAAAATATACAGAATGCGTCGCACTGTAAATACACAAAACTTCATGTAAAGACAAATATCTGTAATTCTGAACAAAAACTACAGCGTTGGCACTCCGATTTTCTAACATTTTCATGAAATTTTCGACCGCAACAATGTCCAATCACGTCGACGTCATCAATTTTGATGTAACGTCACAAATCTCGCGTTTTAACATTTCCCGCCAAAGGCGGAGCTTCACGTGAGTAGTTATATGGTGCTCAGTCGTTAGAAACGATACTTTTTACATAAATTAAGGCCAAATTAAAGGTCGACTAGGCCTGGAGATGCCTGGAGGAATAAGCATTTGAAATCCTTCCATTGCTTATTAAAGGGTATATAATAAAAAGGTTATTGAATGAATATCGTAAAATATTCGGAACTCGTTCATATGGCGGAGACGCACTCGCAAGCTCGTGCGTCCTCGCCATTTGAACTCGTTCCGAATATTTTACGATATTCATTCAATAACCTATAATTATTTATACGGCATTTTAATACGCATCTCACACAGGTCTATTCTATGCTTTATTTCTGTAAACTCTCGGTTAATTTCCAACTTGTTTTTCGTGGAAAATTATTAACAATAATTATTCTTTCTACAGATGTACATACCTTCCAAGTTCGCGACTGTTTATGAGAGAAAATGGTGGTGATCGATCAGTGGTACACCTGACACTGACACATGCTATAATACATGATACTATGGTGGGTGTGTTAAAATGACGACACTGAGAATGTGACGCAACTACGTCATAATGATAAAGTGGCGTATTGTATAACATGAAGGTTCAAACTAAGATATGGTATGCAACAATTCAGGCTCGAATGTACTGTGTGATCCGCAAATTTATCAAACATGCATATTTTGATCGATCACTGGTCCGCTTATGCTACTTTTATTATAGGAATGAATTCTATTTTTGCTCATTTTATCGATATGCAAACTAAGGTTAATCACTCACAAACTTTTTCATAAAGCCCTTCTTGCTGATTTTATCGATGTGTAAACTCAGGCGAATCACTCACAAACTAAATAAAGCCCGAAAGTTTGTGAGTGATTCGCCTGAGTTTACACATCGATAAAATCAACAAAAATAATAATTCATTCCGTATAATTCCGACGTTGTCTAATTACACTGCAGTTGTCTACATTGATTTAAGTTTTTATAGCCAGCGGAAGGAAAATAGAGCAAAACGGATCTTCATGAGGCAGCCATTTTGAAAATTTCCAAAGCATAGAACTCACTTTTCGCAATCAATGGAAGCTATGACTGGCTTGCTATAGGATGGCTGTAAAAGCGGGAGCTTTACAACATCTCCCCTTCGTTCAAAATTGTTCTTTGGGAGAAAATATCGCCGTCTGGACCGATCAAAAGAACTGGGGCTCGGAACATTAGAAATTCAAACGTCAAATTTCAACACACAACAAGAAGATATAAAATACTTACCGTACGATGTTCTGTTAAAGAAAAAGCGCCCATGTAAATAAAAATTCCAAATTTTCATTTCTACGCCTTCAAAAAATTTTCATCCATTGTTTTTATGACGTTTAGATGTGTTGACCTCTTCGAAGAAACGTGACGTAATCACGTAACGTCGCGCCATTTGAAGGTGAAAACGGAGTTTCCCTACGCATTGCTCTTATCAAAGTATAAAGTCTTCCAAACAACCAATCAGAATGTGAATTAAGTAAAGTTGGAATTATTTTGGATTGAACATCCGTCAGTGATTTTGTGCATCATTTTAACATTAGCGGAAATGGTATCAAAGTATTCCAACTCCAACTTTTAGCAACTGCACAAACACTTTTATCACCGTTTCTTCTGTGCGGCTTGAACATCCATCCTTGAACATTATTTTGACATAAGCGGAAGGGGAATATCGGTATTACGACTCAGCTCTTGGATAACTTGTAGGATATTGAAGTGACGATCGTGAGTAAGATCCGTGTTAATGGCGAAAATATTCTACCTTCCCGTACTTTATCCTGAAAGGTGAGGGATAAATGCCTGTTCTTAGCATTATGATTATTGCCTTCCCTTTACCAAGAGACGTCATCATCTTATCATACCCTAGCTCTCTGCAAACCCTTTATAGTCCCCAATATAGTGTCTACTTCAGTTTTGTTGGCTAACAGTGTCAGTGGCATTGTGCTTGCATTCTTATGGTATGATAGTTGTCCTCGTTCACATTCTAGGTTAAACATAACTGCGAAAAGATATCATCTTTATAATCAAAAGTCTTTTATGCCATAAGATTTTCACTGCGCACAAGTGCAAATGCCCCAGTTCATAAGAAATATCAAGTTTAGTTATGATGTCCCTAATTGTAGTTTGCTCAAAATGTAGCTAACTGCATACAACGCCCATAACCTTCGTCTAACCCCTGTGAATGACCCGTCCTTCCACGTATGTTCATTACAAAGCCACCATTTTGGAAATGTTAAACAACTGAAACCCTATAAAATGGAGGCAGCGTCCCGGTATGGCCATAGCTGTTGACTGGGACACGAAGCCACATATAAAACAATAATGTTTTTAGTTCGCGTCAATGTACGCATTTAGAAGTACTTTCTCCTCCCGTCGTATGTCATTGTCCTCAGTGTAACATCCTGCATGATGTCTCCAGCTAAACACATATCTTCTTTTTTATCCGTCAGTGACTTTCAAAGTTTTTTTTTCTGTTGTGCACTCCTTGTTGCTTTTTTGGTTTAAGGGTGGCCGGTTGGGAATATGGGCCCCCGCTTATTGAGGGCCAAAGAAATAAATGGGCTGCTTGTTCCGCCAGGCAAAGCTTATAAGCTACTGACTGACCATCTGATTACTGGTCACCGCTCTGGTTTTAGCATGCCCAGGAAATGTGGTTCAATTCAGACCCCCCATACATCTAAGCCTGTGTGGTTTACTTGGATGGTTATGTTTTAAGCAGTTATTGGTGTCATGACATCCCCATTTTGGGTAAAAGTCCCGTAAAATGACAACGTCCCGACGTTACCTTGGCTGTTCACTGGGACGTTAAGCACACGGAAATTTGGTTTTACTATTTCAGTTGTGTTGAACGCCTAAAACACAGATTCTGAAAAGTAGTTCTTTATTATTTTTGGTCAAGCTTGAGTCTATTTCTTAGTTCTGAAATTCATGACACCCTGATTCTCAGAATAAAGGAGTTCCTCGAAGTCGGATCAGTTATAGAGCAATACATTGTACAGTGTTGTACAAATGCTATGTCATCTGTAAGCAGAATATCACGTGAAAGAGAAAAAAGTTAATGAAGAAAACAGCATGAAGACTGGCACCTAAAGAAACAAATCAAAAAGTAACAGTTGCTAGTTTCTTCTGTCTTAATTTAAATGACCAATCTGGGTCCAGAATTACAAATGCTCCCTTAACGTTAAGGTAGACCTTAGTTAAGGTGACGAATTTCAGCATCCAAAAAGATGCATTTAAAACTTACTGAAATCAAACTTATAGGTTTTATTATGTAAATAACATTTTATTCTACACATCTGTATATTTTCGTAAATACAGTTATTGATTTTAACGGTACAATATCGTCTCAAAATTTGTCACCTAACTAAGGTGGGCCTTAACTTTAAGGAAACATTGTAATTCTGGGCCCAGGTCACCAAAATGATGGGATTCGAGGATATATTGGCAATCTCCAACAGCATTGCATATCTGTTAGTCTGTCTAACGATTTCTCTTGAAAAGTATAAAAATATGTCTTCGGTGTTTCCCCTTTGGCTGGATGTAACGGATTCAGAGCGCCTCTGTAAAATTAATGTATTATTATTTTTTCTGACTAATATTGTCTTGCCCCTCGACACACTTGCTGCTTAAGGAAGCCCCCAATTGCGTCTTCTTGCGGCCCTTTTGCATGCGATGTATCAAAATAATTCCTTACTATTGCAACAGTTGGAAGACCTTGGTCAGAACTTAGCATATAACTTGTATTCTCCTTTTCCTTCGAAAGAATGTAGTTTGTGAGGGTGGGAATATGGGCCCCCGCCCATTTGGATTAAAGAAATAGATGGGCTGCTTGTGCCTCCAGCAAAGCTTACGTGTTACTGACTGACCACCTGTTTACTGGTTAACCGCTCAGGTCTGAGCCTGCCCAGGAAAAGCGGGTGAAGTAAAACCAGCCATACAGACGGCATTTCCTAGGTGGTCTTTTTTGAAGCACTTTTGGATGTCACAAAATGGAGGCAACGTCCCGACATGGCCATAGCTGTTAACTGGGACGTTAAAGCATCAACCGCCTATTGGGGCCTACAGAAATAGATGGACTGCTTGTGTCCCCAGGCAAAGCTTATGCGACTGACCATTTAATTACTGATTAACCGTTCTGATCTGAGCCTGCCCATGCAAAGTGGTTAGAGTCAAGCCACCCATAAGCCTTAGTGGCTTGGGTGGTTATATTTGAAGCACTTTTTGGATGTCATGACATCCTAATTTTGGGTAAAAGTCCCATAAGATGGATGCAACGTCCCGACTAGAGCTTAGCTGTTGACTGGGACATAAAGCTTCAATTTGAATTCGAAGAAAGCACAAATTAAAAAAGGACTGATACCAGTCACGTCACAGAAAAAGAGGGGGTTCCAGGAAATACATGTATCGATCAATCTACAACATCAATGTTTATCTATTGGTGTGACGTTTGATTTCTCTTATTAATTCTGTTCATTGAAAACTATAAAAGAAAGTATGCCCCCGGTGTTGCCTTCTGGATGACATCCTAATTTTGGGTAAAAGTCCAATAAAGTGGAGGCAACGTCAGGGCATAACCATAGTTGTTGACTGGGACGTTAAGCATAACAACTCTTGAAGGACTGATACCAATCAGGTCACTGAAAAATAATGATGAGGTTCTAGGAAATATGGAACAATCTACAACAGCATTGGTTTATCTATTGGTCTGGCGTATGATTTCTAGTATCATATTCATTGAAAATCATAAAAGAACGTAAGCCCCCGATGTTGCCCCTCTGGCTGGACGGATAGCGAGTGCCTCTGAAAATGGTTTATTATTATATGCTGTATTATTGTCTTGTCTTTCGACACTGCCCAATCCACTTGCTTCGACACTACCTAATCCACTTGCTGCTTTAGGAACATCCGGTCGCATCATGTGGTCCTTTAGCGTGGGAAGTTTCACAATTCCTTACTATTGCAAACTGTTGGAGGACTTTGGTCAGAACTTAGCATAGAAGTAGCTTGTATCCTTTGATAGAATGTATAAAGGCGTGTTCATAGCATGAAGCATTTGTTTGCCACCACCCCCAGCGGCGCATCGACGGAGCCTGTCAGCACATGCAAGGCAACGCTCACCCAAACCGAACACACCGTTCTGTAAGCAGGAATCGTAAGACTTCTTCCTTCAAAACGGTACATTGTTTGTGGGCTCGTCGTTCTCGGCCTTCCAATCCTCTTCTTCATTGGTATAATATGGGTATCAACCATGGTTGTCAGTGTTCAAACATTCGATGGATCAGGAGGAAGACGTTCGAACACAAAGCCGAATTTTTTAACACAAACAAAACATGGTTGATATCGCTATTCTTGCGTTTTTTTACACTAAATCACTTAAAAAGTCTTGAAAATAACGTTAACAACGTCAAAACACTGAAAACCGCGGAGCTTCTTCAACGTCGGTCACTTTGTGTCTATGGAGCGTCACGTCGCATTGACGAATGACGTCAGCCAAAAATCCATGTTCAAACGGCACGTGAATTTCATGATTTGAACATGAGTTTTGTTGTTTGAACACGGCTTTCGAACAATTGGATACGGCCTTCTGGCCTTCTATTGAGATGTCTTGTGGCGGTGTGGAGCCGGCTCTCTTTTTTAGCTCATCTGAGCCGAAGGCTGTGTCATCCCCACCAATGCTGTCCGCCTGCTCCTCCGAAGCCCTCAGATAAGACTCACACTCGTATGTTGCCATTTCTGTGATACACGCGAATAGTGTCTAGATATGCAATCAAGATACCCATCAGAATAGATATCAGACAGTACGTTGGATACTGGAATACCAACCGCTTCCATTAAAAGTGAGACATCTACCTCCACATCCCAAGGAGTTGCCTCAACCTCCAAATCTCTAGGAGTTGGACTTGGGATTGCACAAAACCCATAGTATATAATACAAAAGACAACTGCACCTACAACCACAAAATATGGTTGGTTGATTGGGGTTTAACGTCCCACCAACAGCTAATGTCATATGGAGACGGGACCTCGGTTTATAGTCCCATCCGACGGACTGGAGAAGCCCGGGATCGAACCTGCGACCCCTGGTTTACAAGGCGAGTGGCATAACCACTGCACCACGGAGGCTCCTCAAGCAAAAAATATGACACAGGGCATCCCTTCGAAAATATTAACTAATTTCAACTTGACTAGTGGACCGCTTTTTAATTCTACAGCTACATTTTTTTTCTGTTATGCTTCTGCATTCATCCTGTATTCGGATCTTGTTTTTGGTTGACGTAAAGATTGACTAGAAATGTAGGAGTACGCCTCAAACTCCACAGTTTTTATCGCCACCCTGCACTGATGTCTCAATTATCGACTGCTCTCTGTGTCGCTATAAGACCTCTAGTAAGCTGTCTTAAAATGGAACTTTTTCCATGTCTTCTTGTTGATACGACAAACTTTGTAAAATACATGTATCGTATTTTTTCTGCGTCAATTACATACATCGTATTTTTTCTGTCCTCTTGTTTAGATTCTCAAGCTCACAGACTACGCCTCTCAATACCTGCAACAAGTTATTATTACAGTATCTTAACTCAAGTTACAACTCCGTATCTAAATAGCAGTTACGACAAAGTTAATCCTACGAAGAGAACATAGTGGTAATTAACAATTGTTAAAATTAGGCATACGCAGCCCTTGAAGTATTTAAATGAATCAATTTAAAACCACCAATTCCATGATGTACTCCCCCAAGCTCAATTTCCGCATCAGAATGCTGACATTTATTCAGCATCAATATTTCTTTACAAATATTTTCGTTGATATTGAATAAACAGAAAGCATTTGAGAGTATTTGGTTTAATCTATACGCAAATGAAAAGCTTTTGAACATCGTACTCAAAATATTTGTATAAATAAATGATTCATTACTTAACGCAATTAGCTAAATGCATTCCTCTTTTATCAGTAAAATCGATCGGTGCGCGACAATACAAATATTTTTTCGGATGTTTTCGTGAAATATACTACAATGTCAAAATAGAATAATGTTTGCAGGCAAAGTAAGATTAGAATGTCCAGGAGGAATTGATACCATTTAAATTGAAACTACAAACCAGGAAACATCAGGAGGAATAGAAAGTACAAAACAAAATGGTTTTAAAACCATGGTTTTAAGATGACCAGCTCTTTCCCAGCAAGAAAGCAAGATAAATCACAGCAGAACCCTCTTGGATCGATCGGGCTTTAGTTGATTTTACGGGGTCCCAATCCTCGTGCTCAGTCTGTTTTGATTTAACAACAAAAACGTGTATAATGCTATTTTGTAAACATGTCGTGGCAATGGTCATATTGGTTCTGTGTTCCATTAATTAAACAATTGAAACGAGATTCAGTCGATCAAGGGGAGGTGACAGTAAACAATGCAAGGATAATACAGTGGCCGCATTGTTGTCATCCCCCCACGTGACCAACTTTGCCCCGTTTTAATTGTTTAGTTAATGAAACACGGCACCAAAATGGCCTTTGCCACGACATGTTGACAAAATGGCATTATATACCATATTGTTCAGCAGTACAAATGAAATTTAGGCGGCCCACGTGGCCGAGCGCTGTTTCTTGATCACTCGATCATCTCACCACTGCGTCTGGTGTGGGTTCGAGCTCCGCTCTGGCCACATATGAGATGAGCCAAGTTCTGCTTGCGGGTGTTTTTTTTTTCCTTGGGGTTCTCCCGTTTTCGCCCTACCTACTGATTGACCCGTCTCACATGAGCTGAAATAATCTTGAAAGGGACATAAAACTAAATAAAAAAAAGAGTGAAATTTACTCATCGTAGATTCGCGCCACATTTACCGTTCATAGTAGTATTGCTGAATCACGCGCCAAACAACGTAAACTTACGCTATACATGTGCCAATTGGGACACTATAATGTTATTTTGTAATCAAGTCGTGGCAAAGGTCATTTCAGAACAGTTAAAACGGGACAATGCTGGTCACGGGGAGGTGACACTAAACAATGAGGCCACTGTATATACTCACCACACTGAATTTCTAAACAAACTATCGGGCGGATTGGCAACGATTTGAGATTAACGGCTGTATTCTCAACCTACACTCGAGGCATACTCCACTCAAACTCATTAAGATAATCTGATCAGTCACTCGTGTGAGTGCATAACTGTTCGATTCGGTATGCACATGTCCCACTCACACTCGAACTCAACTCAAATTTCGAGTAAACGTTGAGTGAAGGCGACACCTCACTCGAGCGCTACTCGAAAATTTTTGGACCCTTATTTCTCCACATTTTCTTCAAAAAAGCCCAATAATAGCAGATTACATACATCACCCGGACCAAGCTTTATGCTCGGGACAAATCTTTTCTTGAGAGGGGTCGCGAATTCTAGAACAGATTTCGATTTTCCCAAGGCATGTCATTTGCGACTATTTTGAACATGAAAAGCAATGATCCATATTTTAGGTGAGTGGTCAACATTGTAAATCCAGATGCAGACGCATTTGTGTTTTTACGCTAGATATCGCTGTCACAGACTCACCCTATCCAACCCCACGCATACCCATCTCCTCACCCACTCACCTACCACAGAGAGAGAGAGAGAGAGAGAGAGAGATATAGATAGATAGAGAGAGAGAAAGAAAGAAAGAAAGAAAGAAAGAAAGAAAGAAAGAAAGAAAAATAAAACAACAAGCAATCAGAGAGAGCAACACAGAAAGAAATACAAACAAGCAGACAAGCAAACAATAAAGAAGGAATGAGTATAAGCAAATACGATACCATGCGTGCACATCAAAATAAGATAACAGGTCACCGCAATATGCGGCGTCTAGTCAGAGTCTTTGCTGCTAATTTGATGGTAGAATAATAACATCAAATGTCTATAAAATTTCAAATTTCTTTGTTTTATAATGAAAATCTGACACTCCAGTGAGTGATGGTTGAGTGACTGTTGTGCATACCAAATCTATACTCCACTCACACTCAATTTAATCCCACTCGACTCATACTCCAGCCATACTCTCGCGAGTTGAGTTCGAGTTTGAGTTTGAGTGACGGAAGAGAATATAGCCGTAAGTCCTACTGTCATATTCCGATTTGATTGTGTAACTATAAAGATTTGAACAAAATATTTCTTCACTGCCATCAGCTAAGTTTTCCATCTCTTGCTGAAGAAATCCACTCCTCACAAAGAGGACGACATTCCGTCATCGCTAAAAAAAAAAAAAAAAAAATTAAAGGCACTTATACTATGAACACTCATCGTAAGCCGAACGAGCAGCTATTTTCCCCAATAGGTGGCCACTCAATTACCTAAACGTAACTAAAAATATGAAAACATACATAAGGCGCAAACGTTAAAAATAACACCAAGACATAAAACAATAAGAACCTCCACAGAAGTATCGCCTTGGAACGATCAATAATATAAAATTACTGGCGGGCTTAAATCGATTTTACAAGTATTTGTAAGCCTTTTTTGACTTTGTTTGTGGTTATATTTGAAACACTTTTAGATGGCATGGCAGTTCCCAATTCACTTATTAGGATTAGAATCCTTATTTTGGGTACAAGGCCCGCGAAATGAAGGCAACGTCACGACCTGACCATAGCTGTTGACACCCACGTCATACAGCCCGTCCACCATCTCCGCTGCTTTTTCTGGGGGAAACCCATGTCACACACACCTTTTCTAGGAACATTCTGTCAAGGTCTCTTCCCAGTGTGCCCAGAAATTTACTGTTCTGGGCAACCGTCATTATCTGCAGTGCATTGACCTTTGGTTCTTTTGAGATTGTCTTTAAAGCCACGATTCAAGAGCTCATTTCCCTGAAGTCTCTTCCAAGGGTGCCAATAAAATTGCTGGTCAGAGCAACCGTGATTATCTCTGCACTGTATTGACCTTTGGTTCTTTTTAGATTTTCTTTAAAGTCACGATTCAGGAACTCGTTTCCCTGAAGTCTCTTCCAAGGGTTCCAACAAATTTGCTGTTCCGGACCGCTGTGATTATCTGCACTGTAGTAATTTTTGGTTCTTTTGAGATTGTCTTTAAAATCACGATCCAGGAACTCATTTCCCTGAAGTCTCATCCCAGGCTGCCCACAAATGCTGGTCAGGGCCATCGTGAATATCTGAACTAGTGCATTTTGGCTCGTTTAAGATTTTCTTTCAAGTCCTACTTAGAAACTCATTTATTATAGGTCCAGTGATGTTATTGCCTTCACCGCCACGTAAGTCTATTGTTCTATTCCAAATAATTTCTTTGTGTAAGATCCATGTGATAATAGTGTATATGCACTTATGATTCATATATATATATATATTATTTTTATATATATAATATATATATTATTTTATTTATTTATTTTTTTTTTTTTTTGCAGCAAACGTAATTTTGCGATCGTTCCTTTCTTGCATCAATTCCTGGACTTTCTAGTCCTTAGATTATTCTTAAGATAGCGGACGGTTTAGCTGAAGCCTTTTTTTTTTGTTGTTGTTATTTTTTTTTTTTTTTTTTTTTTTCATATTTTTTTCCATTCATGAAACGAATCATGTCTACTTAACCACAATTAGATTAATTCGGAACGGTGCCTCGAATTCTGGAGCAAAAGAGCAATAACCCCGTTGTCCGACGCAAGACAATCTAGCTGGAACTGGTGTTAACTGTTTAAAAGTCTCCACTTCCTATGATCCAAATGATTTAAATCTACCATAATAAATGAGCCGTCTCATGGGAAAAACAACAATGTGGTTTCCGAATAGGTCCAACACAAACCAGCCTGTACAGTAACAGAAGCAGACTAGAGGCTTGAAATTTTGGATTTAAGGAGAAGAGGGATTGTACTATCCGTGTAGCGAAAACAAAGGCGCTGATCAGCTTCGCGGTTACCGCGAAGCTGATCTGGCGCCTTTGTTTTCGCCTATGCAGATTGTTGGTTTTCCCATGCGGCGGCTCAAATATGGGTTCAAGTTCAAGCAAAGGGTGGTCAGGTAAAAATATTGAACCCCGGCAGAGCTTAAAACTTACTGACCATTTGATTTCTTCTTAACCGTTCAGGTCTGAGCATGCCCAAGAAAAGTGGTTTCATATTAAATCAGCCATACGTACATGTACATGTAAGCCTTGTAGCTGTTAACTGATGCTTAAAGCAACAAACAAACGTTTTCCCGACAATGGACAGAATGAATGACATCGTGATTTTTAGCACCAGTGCCTCTAAAATACATTTCATAGAGCGGTTTAACAAGCACTGTGGTACTTATTCAGTTACGAAATGGTTCTTTGGGATGCTGCCCACACATGGTGGGATTATCGGCATATATAGAGATATAGATCTATACGTATTTTTTTTTTTTTTTTTTTTTTTTTTTTTTACATTCCACTTAACAGCTATGGTCATGTCAGGACGTTGTCTCCATTTAATGGGCTGCCCATTGGGGCCTAGGAGAAATAGATGGACATGTGTGCCTCCAGACAAAGCATCTAATCTACTGACCGACCATCTGATTACTGGTTAACCGCTTAAGTCTGAGCCTGCCCAGGAAAAGTGGTTCAGTAAAACCATCCATATATTCATATATTTGCATGGAGACACAAAATTGCCATTAAATGCTCACGGTCCCATTGGTCAGGGGTCCATATTCCTACCCTAAAATGATTGTTACACTGTCAGATGCTGTACAACAACGGAAATCATTGGCGATGTACAGAACCGATAAGTATCGACCATGCCGTGAATCCGTTCTATCAAGAGCACTAACCAATATTACTGGTACGCTTTCATGGCTTCATCTTGTGGAATTAATATAAATTCTCGGTGTCTCTCGGAATTTTAATTGTTACAACATTGACAGCAAGGATTTTTGTAGATTCAAATTTTTGTAGCTTCAAATAAATGTGTAAGTACATTTTAATCTGTCAGTGGATGATCATTTTCTCGGAAAAGATTTTTTTTTAAAAGTAGTAATGTTAAAGTAGGAAAATTGCGTACATTGTATTTATCAAACATGATTTTAAATTTGTAACGCTTTTACACACCAACATTTGCATACGAGGCTAAAGAATTTTTATGTCTTTGTCTCTCCTGGCCCACAAACTTTCATGATTTTTTTTTTTATTATTATTATTATTTTTTTTTTTTTTTGGGGGGGGGGGGTGCAAAGGCAAGGGGAAATTGTATTTTATAGGGGTCCTAAAATTCAAAAGTGGTGTACATGAAAAATGAAATTTCGAGACTTCATCGAAATGTCCTGTTTCAAATGACAATATGTTGATTGGGGAGAACATTGGAATATTTCAAGGGTGGTCGAATGAGAATATGGGCCCCCTCCCTTTGGGAAATAGATCTGCTTCATGTGCCTCCAGGCAAAGCTTTTACGCTACTGAATGACCATCTGATTACTGGTTAACCATTCGGGTCAGAGCCTGCCCAGGAAAAGTGGTTTCAAATCAAACCAACCATACATATATGGCATACTTGTTTTAAGCTCTTTTTTGATGTCATTACATCCTAATATTGGGTAAAAGTTCCATAAAATAGAGGCAGCGTTCCGACATGACCATGTCTGTGGCCTGGGACGTTATGCACCAATTCAAACAATGAAATATTTCTTGTAAACATTGTTTGAATTGATGCTTAACATCCCAGTCAACAGCTATGATCATGTCGGGATGGTGCCTCCATTTCATGCGGCTTTTACATAAAATTAGAACGTCATTACTTCAAACACAATCAACCAACAAACAATAAGGCTTTTATAATTATATGGATGGTTTGACCTGAACCACTTTTCCTGGGCAGGCTCAGACCAGAGCGGTAAACCAATAATCAGATGGTCAGTCAGTAGCGTAGAAGCTTTGCCTGGAGGCGCAAGCAGCCCATCTATTTCTTCAGGCCCCAAAGGGACGGGCCCATACTCCCACCTGACCACCTTTTTCTTGGTAACAAGGTGTAATCAAGATGACTTTAAGGAAATACTTTAGATCCCTGACATTTCAACATTTCCGCCTACTTATTGACTGGTCTGATACGAGTTAAATAATCTTGGAAGCGACGTTCTGATATGAGTGAAATAATTTTGAAAGTCAATTTAAACTGAATAAAGAAATCGTTTCATTTTTTCCATGAATGAAACGATCGACCCGGTTACTATAAACTGATATATCGACTTCCCCAATCTTGGTCAATGTTGCAGATTTTCTCATATTTCTCAAAAAGCACTAATGAACTAATAAAAATTGTTTTATATGTAAGTCTGTCAAAGAAATTGTCTTGAGATTTACAAAGTATGAAGGTCGTAACTATACTGATTTTAACGTCTAGAGTAGGTACATAATTGTGAATAACGAGTTAATGACTTTTGCTAAGTAGCTACATGTAATATTATTCCCTTCTGTGCGTCAACAACTTATAAGCTGTTACTGGCCATCTGAGTGCTGGTAAACCAGCCTTCCAGGAAAAGTGGTTCAGGTCAAACCAGCCATACATAAAAGCCTTAGTTGTTTATTTGGGTGGTTATATTAAACACATTTTGAGTGTTATGGCATCCTAATGTTGGATAGAAGTCTCATGAAATGGAGGCATCGTCCTGACATGACCATCGCTGTTGAATAAGACGTAAGGAATCATTTCGACTAAGAAGTATCGCGTTTTTATATGAAGAAAAGCACTTCGATATTATGCACCAGTCATTTGTATCCACGGCCCCCAAGGGGCAGCGGGGCTTTTAACTTTTCGAATTCTAAAGCCCGGGTAAAGGCCCGCCCTGCGGAGCCAAATTTTTGGTAAAATCCCTGCTAAAAGCCCCGGCCCTCAAGGGGACCGACAATAATGAGGAGTGACGACAAATGACATAAGACATTTGAATAATCTTTATAATAGATAAAAATAAAACAGTTCCTTTAAGAGCAGTGAGCATATTAATGAGAAAGGGAATGGGCCATACCGCGGTTTCGGCTACTTAAGCCTCTTCAGTGACCCTATAGATTGGGCTGAGACTCTAGGCATAAGTTAGCCCAGTGGTTGCAGAGAAGAATCTGAACACCTACAGACACACACCAGAGAGCCTTTGGCGTTAAATGAACTTAATTCATGCTCTTGAAATTTTGCATACTAGAATACAACAACCGTGGCTTGTTCTCATGAAAATACAGCTAAATACTTAATTGAAATAAATGTGAAATAGTCATGTTTGAAAGTGTGGTGTGGTTGGACACTAAAATGCTATATTGGCGGGAAATTAAAACCCTGGCACACTGCCGGGACTCGCCGGAGGTTAAATCCTGGCAATTAAGCCCCTCTATGTCCCTGCCCTAGGGGGGAGGGGATTTAAATGACTGGTGCGTATGGATGACCACGCTAGAGATTAAGTGAATTCCTTAAAGTTAAGACCCGCCTTAGTTGCGGTGACAAATATTGACTGGATATTTTACCATTAAAATAAAAAAAAAAAAAAAAAAAAAATATGAAGGTGCTTAAAATGAAATGTAATATACATGTACATACGTGTAATAATCTGATAAATTTTATTTCATTATGTTATAAGGATGTTCGCTGCCAATGAAAAAGTATTCAATCTTTTTTTCTAACCTCTCTTTTTGGATTCCAAAAGATAAAATAAGACATATGAAAACAAAATAGATATAGGGTAGTGTGCATTTTTTCAAGCTACAGGCCTCTGAATGAGACCTCTAAACAACATTTTTGAAAATTAGAAAAAATAATTTATTTTTCAATTCTTTCACATATACTTTCCGGGAAAAACAATACATCACGAATGCTTTCAAACCTCATTTTGTTTAAGTAACCCTGACTATTTTGGACCTAAAACATACATAAATTTTCATCTTGAAGTGGATGACAAATTTTTTCGGCTCATTTAACAACCCTACCCCCTAACTTGAAAAGTCGGGAAAAGTCCATATTTATAAATGTGTCAAATCCATATTTGTAGATTCATACTTTTTCTTGTATTTTTACACAGCATAGAACTTGTTCATACTTTTCGATTAAAATAATGAAAAATATAGGGTAGTGTGCATATAAGAGAGAACCAACAACTTGAAAATCGCCATCTTAAGCCTTTTTTCGGCTGTTTTATTTCTTACACCCCATTTCATAAAACCTCCCAAAATTTTAAAACTAGCACACCAAAGAAAGAAAAAACTGATAAAGAAAACCTTGTATACATCTACTTCTGCTAAAATAAACATCAAATCAGTGCAACTAATTTGAAGTTGTGTAATATTGAAGCTTTATTTACCCTACCCCCTAAATTTTGCTAATACTTAAAATTTTCTAAAAAGTTGCAGAAAATGGGGTGAAAAAATGAAGTTCCTTAGATTGACAATTTTCATGACTCGTTCAATGCATATCATTAATATGTATTCAAATATAATTCCAACTTCACTAATTTCCTACATTCTGATTGGTTGTTTATAAGACTTTATACTTCGATAAAAGCGATGCGTAAGAATACTTGGTTTTCACCTTAAAAACGGCGCGACATTACGTGATTACGTGACGTTTCCTCGAGGAAACGTTGACGTCACCAAATCTAAACGTCATAAAAACAATGGATGAACGCGTTTTGAAGGCGTCGAAATGAATATTTGGAATTTTTAATAAACATGGACGCTTTTTCTTTTAATACAACATCGTAAGGTAAGCGTTTTTATCTTCTTGTTGTGTGTTGAAATTTGACGTTTGAATTTCTAATGTTCCGAGCCCCAGTTCAAAATCGACATGTCTTTCTATCGGCCCAGACGGCGACATTTCCTCCCAAAAGAACAATTTTGAATGAAGGGGAGATGTTTTAAAACTCCCGCTTTTACAGCTTGCCTTTAGGAAGCCAGTTATAGCTTCTATTAATTGCGAGAAGTGAGTTCTGTGCCTTGGAAATTTTCAAGATGGCTGCCTCATGAAGATCCGTTTTGCTCTATTTTCCTTCCGCTGGCTATAAAAAATGAAATCAATGTAAATAAATGCAGTGTAATGGGACAAAGTTGGAATTATAAGGAATGAATTATTATTTTTGTTGATTTTATCGATGTGTAAACTCAGGCGAATCACTCACAAACTTTGTCATAAAGCCCTTCGGGCTTTATTTAGTTTGTGAGTGATTCGCCTGAGTTTACACATCGATAAAATCAACAAAAATAAAATTCATTCCTATAATAAAATATTAGGAAAATATCTGCAACCGTTTACGAGATATTCAACAAAATAAAAACCGGAAGTTCCGAAATGTCAAATGTTGGCCGCGAACATCCTTAAATGCATCTTTTTAGATGCTGAAATTCGCCGCCTCTTAACATTAAGGTAGGATTGTAATTCTGGGCCCTGGTACTCAGACAGTAAAACTAGTCCTGTTTTTATAATTTCAATATGCTTAAAGAACATATTGAAAGCGGTACATGTTGAAAGCGGTACATGGAGCTCTGCTCTGTCCCGACATGAGTCGTTAACCGTAATACGAAATGTTCATAACCATTCTCAACGTTTGCATACAAGTTCTAACAAAGCTCATCCATAAAGGAGATGTTTACAGACAGCCGAAGCTTACACTTAGTAGAAATAATTATACAATTTTTTCGCAGTCGGTATTTTAAGGGTGGTCGGGTGGGAAGATGGGCACCCGCCCATTGGGGCTTAGGAGAAATAGATGGACTGCTTGTGCCTCCGGGCAAAGCTTCTTATTTAATGACCGACCATCTAATTACTGGTTATACGCTCCTGTCTGTGCCTGCCCAGGAAAAGTGGTTTAGTCAAACCATCCATACATATAAGCATTATTGGCTTAGTTCGGTGATTATATTTATGAAGCACATTTTGAGTGTCACGACATCCTAATGTTGGGCAACGTCCCGACATGACCATTGCTGTTGAATGGGACGTAAAGCATCAATACAACCAAAAACAAGATTTGCAACATTGAGCGTTTATTGTCCCCGACTTAATTATGCAAGACGAATCACAGACAATTATGAAAATATAGATGCACAGAAAGATAATCGTACAACGTAAAAGAAATCGATGCATGTAACTCAATACTTTGAACTTAAACGCCAGAACACTTGCATGGGCCTTCAAGAAGCTTTCAATTAAATTTAATAGTCTTATATGAAGGTCGTTGGCTACCTTTGATCACAGACACGGTGAAATAATGTAATCTAGGCTAGGGAGGTTTCTTATTACCCACATTACACTATTATTACTGAAAATCAAATTTGTGCAATCTTCCTGCGAGAAATATCTACATTTTAAACTTTTGTTAGTATTTTTCTCAGTCGGCAAACACTGTTTTTCTCCTTATTTATCTAATTACGCTTTCTGGAATAACCTGTTTAAAATCTGTCAGACTACCATTACAGGAAAATTGGAGAAATTTGAACGCCAGAAACATTTGAAAGGTTAGATAAAATTAAAAGTGGAGGTATGATTCAAAGCAACCTAAGCTTTTCTTCTAAGCATTTGAAAATTGTACATATATACATGCAAAAAGCCTAACTGCTATGTTTCTTGGTTGGTGATTGAGCGCCAGTCTATTGCGGAAACTCACTGTCTTATTTTCTCACCATCGAAATGCCATTCAGAAGCCTAATTTAATCTTTTGAGCGTTAACACGCAGTTACGGCCCGACCTGGCAATATAATTGTGTTCATTCGTTCGTTAGCAACGCGTTAAAACCAAACGAAGTTACAGGTGACGAGGCCGAAATTGAAACCGTCATGAACCACAGCATCGAAGTCAACACACAAACCCCTGAAAATATGAATGACAGTATAACAAAATTAAAAGAAGCTGCTAACTCTGAAACTGTTCCTGTGAATCAAACCACAAAAGACAAATCAGAACCAAGAAAACAGACAAAAAACACAAAATGCTGTGTCAGTTGTAAAGTTAAATCAACAGCAAAGAAATCATATGACATGATCCAATGTATGTTCTGCATGGAGTGGTACCATGAAGTCTGTGTAGGCATTACAACAACTGATCCTATTGCAATTTGGGTGTGCTTAACATGCAGAGCTGTACCAACAGATCTTAAAAACGAAATAACAAGTATAAAACGCGAAGTAGCTGATATGAAGCAATTCACTCACTCTGCCGTCAAAGCCATTGAGAGTCTATCAACAAAACTGGACAATAACTTTCAGAGCTTAAATGATCGATTAACATCAATGACAAGGCAGATAAACAGTAAGGAATTGTGCATCTCAGAGTCAATAGAATCTCTTCAATCAACAACCGATACCCTCAAGTTGGCGTTTGATCAAAAGTCTTGCCAGATTGTAAATAAGACAAATGCAATTCTCGAGGTTAAAACCCATAATGAAGAGCTGAAAACACTTTCAAAACCAAATTCACTAATTCAACAAACTCTCGTAAAAACTGATAAACACTCAACAGAGAGAAAAGAAACAAATACCAACACAAGAGTTAATACAACCGGTAGTGATAAAACACAGAAATCAAAAACAATTCCAAGTTCGTCAACTGGGTCTACCAATAACAAGTTACAAAATAAACGATCTCATAGCAACAAGACAAACATAATCTCGAACGATGAAAACGAACCTATTGACCTAACAGATAAAAAGTGCATAAACCAGACAACATTGCTTGTCGGAGATTCCATTTTGAAAGATATTAAGAACAATGATCTTAAACCAAACACAACCGTAAGATCCTTCCCAGGGGCAACTATAGAAACACTTACATCCAAACTAAACAATTACAACATTGAAAAATGTCAAACTGTGATTGTTCACGTCGGCAGCAACGATGCCGACAATGGTGAAGACATCGATGACTTTTGTGACCATTATAGCTCCTTGTTAGATAGTCTAGTTCACGACGATCGTCGAATAATAGTGTCAGGTCTCCTACCACGGAAAGGCTCAAACCTAGAACCCTACAATCAGCAGCTTAAGTCACTATGTGAAGATAATGGCATTGAGTTTGTCAATCATTTTGACAGATTCTTACTCGCCTCCGGTGAACTACCTGACTCATATTTCAAAAGAGACAAAATCCATCCTAACTTTAATGGAACAAAGAAACTTTTGTCCAACATTGACAGAATTATTAAAGTTATAAAGCCAGGTAACTATGGCCAAACCTCTCAGCCAAGCAATAACTTTCAGACACATGGTTCTAGGTCTGACTCGTATTTTGGCAGACCAGTTGGTCAAGCACCTCAAAGGTCGAGTCGAGGTCCTCGTCCAGTTAAATTTTGTCATATCTGCTACAGACAAGGTGGTCATACTACGCAAGAGTGTTGGTTCAATGGAAGAACCACTGGTGTACCGGCTCGTCCTTCACGATAGGAAAGCGCTGGGCGTATAAAAAGTATTTCATCATGTGAACCTCTCTCTGATCAATCGCTTAATATTGACCAGCCGGTAAAACAAACGAATTTTGCTAACGTTATCGAGAGGGAAGAATCCCGTGACACCAGTGACTCTTCTTTTGATGATAATAGTTTCCCAAGCCTATCTGCATGTAACAGATATAAAAATAAGTCATCCAATAATCCTACCTGTTTCTCAACGCCAGCCATAGACAATGATTTAGAATTTTCTGCAAGAGGATTGCATTTCTGCAATCTAAATATTCAACACCTGCTTCCTAAAATGGATGAGCTCCGACTACTTATGGCAAACGACAATTGTCCGGACATTTTTGGTTTCTGTGAGACTTTTATGAACCAAACCATTTTAGATAACCAGGTAGCGATTGATGGATACGACTTTTTTCGCAAAGATAGAACCGAAATTCAAGACAAAGAGGGTGGTGGTATCATAATATACTTTAGAAATACTATAAAATGCAAGCGCAGAACGGATCTAGAAATTTCACATATTGAAACAATATGGATGGAAATAGAACTGCCAAACAGCAAGCATTTTTTGTTTTGTTCAACATATCGTCCACCCAATACCTATAGCAGCTGGATTGATCTCTTTGAGGAAGAGCTTTCCATAGCGCAGGCAACCGGCTTAGAGTTTATTCTGATGGGTGATTTCAATATTGATTTGAATACGAGCACTAATAACAAATGGATTCACCTAATACAGCTGTTTGATCTTTCGCAATTGGTCACGGAGCCTACGCGTGTTACAGAGACTACCGCGACCATTATTGATCACATTTATGTGTCTAATCCTGAAAATATTTCCAACTGTTTTGTGTCTAGACTATCAATAAGCGATCATTTTCCAATCTGCTTTTCGCGCAAGGTTAATCACAAATTAGCGAAAAATAAGCATACAATAAATTCCTATCGCAGTTACAAGCATTTCGATGAGACCAAGTTTCTTGCAGACCTCTCATTAGACCTTGACAACTTTGAAATTAGTTACACAAATACAGTCGAGGATGACCTAGCAACATGGTCAACCACCCTGACTAAGCATCTAAATAAGCATGCACCCATAAAAACGAAGCGTGTTAAAACCAAACGTTTACCTGACTGGTTTACACCTGAAATTCGTATAAATCAAAACCTAAGGGATAATTGCAAACATAATAAGCAATGGGCGGACTATAGAAAATACCGTAATAAAACTAGACACTTGATACGTACAGCTAAACGTAAATATTTCTCAGAGTCTATAAGTAAATCAAAAGATTCCAAACATATTTGGGCTCACCTGCGCGCGTTAAATGGCGATGCGAAGTCCTCAGGTAAAAACTTACCTGATGAAATCATCATTAATGATCAGCGTATCACTAATTCGGAAGATATCGCTCACAAACTCAATATTTATTTTACTTCCGTAGCTGATATTTTGAACAATGATGAAACCGATGTACCAGATATAGACACTGAATGTATAATTAACTTTGTAAATGATAAGGTTCCCACTGGTACATTCTTTACTATACCTTATATAACTCCCGATCAGGCTTTATCTTACTTGAGCAAACTTGAGTCAGCCAAAGCAACAGGTCTGGATGGACTTGGGCCCAGGCTACTTAAAACATCAGCACCAGTCATTGCCCCTTCGATCGCAATGATGATTAACAAAAGTATCGATAGTGGCATATTTCCTTCGCAACTAAAGCAAGCAAAAGTACATCCAATATTCAAAGGGGGAGATAAGTCTGATCCTAATAACTATAGACCTATCTCTATCCTACCGACTGTGTCTAAAATCTTTGAGAAACACATAAATAAGCATTTAATGGGATATCTAAATAAATATAAACTACTGCACGAAAGCCAGTCAGGTTTCCGCCAAAAGCACAGCTGTCAAACCGCGCTCATAAAATTAATTGATTCCTGGTTGAAATGTATTGATGACGAAGATTTGGTAGGCGCTTTATTTCTAGACTTCCGTAAGGCATTTGATCTAGTAGATCACTCCATCCTCATTAAAAAACTCTACCTTTATAAATTTAGCCAAGTATCGATCAGATGGTTTACATCTTATCTGAATCATCGTCAGCAAGCAATTGAAAGTGACAAGGGACTATCTGAGCTTGCAGATGTTCCAACTGGTGTCCCCCAAGGCTCAATCTTAGGACCCACACTATTCTTATTGTATATCAATGACCTACCGCTTCATTTTGACCGTTGCCTATGTGATCTTTATGCTGATGATGCGACAGCACATACTTCTGATAATGACACTCAAATTATTGAAGAAGATATAACTCATGATTTTGTTAAAGCAGTAGAATGGAGCAAGCCTAATAAGATGCGAGTTCATTTCGGTAAAACTACATGTATGCTGTTGGGAACAAAGAAACGACTAAACATGTCACAGAAAATCAATATAAAAATTGAAAACACTTGCATTAAAAATGTTTCCGGACAAAAACTTCTAGGAATTCACATTGATGAAAATATTTCTTGGTCAAATCATTTAGACCATCTCTGCTCACTTATCGCTTCTAAGATTTCGCTTCTAAGACAATTATCTGACTACGTCCCAACTGAAGTACAGAAACTTTTTTATCAAGGTTACATTCTCCCATATATCGATTATGGCTCTATTACCTGGGGTTCAGCTGCAGGCATTCATATTGAACGTTTGTCAAAACTGCAAAAGCGCGCAGCCCGCATTATATTGCATGCCGAGTTTGATACTCCTTCTCCTCAGATGTTTCAACAGCTCGGATGGCTTTCGGTCCCGAATAGGATAAAATACAATAAAGCTGTATTGACATATCGTGCGTTAAACGATATGACCCCTGAATACATATCAAAACTTTTAAAGCCAATGTCACAAATGCATACGTTGAATTTAAGATCATCTAATAATGGCTCCCTTTATGTTCCAAAAGCAAATACAACATTATACAGTGGATCTTTCTCCTGCTCAGCGCCAAAACTATGGAATGCTCTTCCTCAAAACATTAAACATGCAGGTTCACTAAGTTCATTTAAGAAAAGTATCAAAAGTAATTTTAATCAGAATTGATAATTAACTTTTATATATTGACTTTGAATGCAACAACAATTAAATGATGCAGATGGTATGCTGTCTGGACATTGGCTCCGCCACATTCCTGATGCACCATACTGTTTTGCACAGACAAGTCTATGTACACTGATTTTATAATTACACTTTTTGCTGTTAAATAGTTCTACTATGTGACTATTTTAATTGTTTTATACGCCCATTTTGAATATGTCTTATCAGTTTTAGGTTTTTAAAACGCTTACATATCAAATCGAAACTGAGAGTTTATTCCATTTTAGTTTTATTTATAACGATTCTGTGTCATTGAATTGTTATTTCACTTGCTTCTTGTAATTTTTATTGCTTGTGTTTGTTGTAATTTATGATGTATATATGTAGATTGTTTGTTATAGAGGGCCACAAGGTAGAATAGCTCATTAGCTAATTGTGCCACCCTCTTTAAATATTGTTTAAATATTGTGTAAATAAAATAAAATTGAATGTGATGTGCTACAACGATTATGTTACAGTGAGAATTGGATCTTTAGCATTTACTGGTTTGGATTCTCCCACATAGATCAGGAGTACCCTGGAAGTCACGATTTTCATCAGGAAAACATGTCCGTGCAATGTATACCCCCTTATGCCCCACTTTTATTTGGCAAAACTGGGGTATGCAGGGGTATACCTATTTTTCTTATTTTTGCTCAAAGCATAGATTGTGGGTACACGTTAGAACCGCCTCGCTTATTTTTGCTCCAAAACATAGGTTATGGGTACTTGCCGAGGCGGTTCTAACGTGTACCCGCAATCTATGTTTTGAGCAAAAATAAGAAAAATATCCAAAAATTTCCACTGAAAATTTTCATTTTTTACAACTTTAAAAATCTCTGTATATTGCACGGGCATGTTTTCGTAATGTCTAGTCTGGCAGAAATCAAGCAGTTCCAAGAAAAAGGTACAAGTAGGCAATGATCAGGAAAAGGCGCAATCAGAAAGAAATTCCCACTCCAAAAAGCCGAGGTTTGAAAAACTAAATTGAAAATTAGGTACTTACATGTATACTCAGAAAACATATCGTACACCGAGTGAGCAGCTATTTCCCAATAGGTGACCACTCAGTCACCCGAACTTTAATAAAGATATGAAAACGTACATAAGGGTCAAACAGCACAAAAATTCGACTCCAAAACATAAAACAAATGGAACCACAACAGAAGTTTCGCCTTTGAACGATCATTAATATAAAATTACTGGGGGTGGGGGCTTAAACCTAGAGATAGGAAAATGCAAACTGATTGCAAGCAACCCCTGAGGATTGGAAAACATTGTGGTCCGTTAGTGTACAATTTATCAAGTGTCAGTCGGGAACTATTTGTTATCAACATTAGATCGTCTGCGAGCAATAACAGCATCTTTATTGGACGATTAACAATACTTCTTTAAGTAATTCTTACAAAGTATTGATAGCAAATTATTCCAGCTAGGCTGGGCGTAAAATGCATTACCATTTAAATTGTTACTGTCAATAAACTCGCATCAGTTTGTCATTGAAAATTGAGCCGTCTCGTGGGAAAACCAACAATGTGGTTTCCGAACAGGTCCGACATAAACCGGCCTGTACAAGCACAGAAAAGAGCTAGAAGCGAGCTAGAAGCTTGAAATTTCGGATTTAAGTAGAAGAGGAATTGTACTATCCATGTAGCGAAAACAAAGGCGCTGATCAGCTTCGCGGTTACCGCGAAGCTGATCTGCGTCTTTGTTTTCGCCTATGCAGATTGTTGGTTTTCTCATGAGGCGGCTCAATCTGTTATTGAAAATTGTAGACACATTACAGACATTGTCGTTAAAAAATTGCACCATTTATCGTCTACGTTTATGCTCGTATTTAAACAATGCGTATTCAATGGCACCAGAATGTATTAAAATAGAAATAAATCACAAAGGAATTGCACAGCTGATCAGCGCCTTTATTTTGCTACACGGATAGTACTGGTCATTCCTCTGCTACTTATATCCACATTTTCAAGCTTCTAGCGTTCGTCTGTGACAGTACAGAGTACAGACCTGGTCGGAAACCCAACTTGTTGGTTTTCTCACGCGATGGCTCATACTATGATATGGCTTTTGGTTCGGAAACATGTAGCAAAGAATAGGCGGATGTTTGTGTCATCCTACCAAGCGGAATATTGGTGAATATGTCTTATTTTATTTACACCCCCTATTTTTTTTTTTTTTTTTTTTTTTTTTGTCACATCAAGAAAAGTTTGATTAACAATATCTGGCATTTTAAAATGCCATTTGCTCGTCTTTATCATGCTCCATTAAAAAGTCAACAAGTAATACCGCATTTACTGGATGTTTTCGTCACTAACTTTATACATCAGTGACATACTGTTTTTGTCTCCAGATTCATATCACCACCTTCCTTTATCCAAATACAAATCAAGAAATCAAGTCATTCCATATGATCTATCTTCGTCACGACAAGACCATGACTTCGGCAAAATCGGAGACATTTAGCACCCCGTAGTCATGGTAGTTAAGATCGGGTATACTGTACTTGAGAAGAAGTTATATAAACATACACTGAAACAAAGTTATAAGAGGCCACCTCATATTTTGTCTTCTAGTTCAGAAAGTAAAATACGATCAATTAAAATTCATGATCATATGAATAAACCAATGTCTAACAGTGGCTCTGTGAGATTCTGCATTCCAAAATACGTGATACTTCTCACACAGACGAAGCATGTGTAAAGGTACCCTATTTCAAAAAGTCACACTTTATTAACATCAAATTAAATGTCATATTATGACGTTGTGTTTTTACATTTTAATTTATTTGAAAGTGCTACTGACTGCCATGATGCAAGATAAAATTAAGTCAAAAGTGTTGCTGCAATAAGAATCTTCGTTTCTGTTTTGCACATGCAAGAAGACAACAACCTGAATAACAGGAATTCAGCTTTTGTATGCAATTTGCATACCAACTTTGTTCTTCTCCAGTTGCGTTATTATCAGCAGCACGGCATTGAAATTTTCAGCGATTATTTAGGTCAAATACTAGACTCTGATATACTTTGAAAATTTAAAAAATCGTCCACAAATTTTGTTATTTTGTTCGTTAAAAATTGGCATTGAAACCGGAAGTGTGCGGCAGCCTTCACATGTTGGTCCTCGAAAATGGTCAAAAACAGTTCAGTCGAATTATATCTCTCATTTCCAGGCCTCACCAAGTGAATTTAACAGGGGTCAACATGTTTAAGAGGCACATTTATGAATTTTTTAAAAAATCTCAAAATTGGCGATTTTTAAAAATGCATAAAAATTCTACCAGTAGAGAAAATTCGAATGTTTGATGTTTTTCCGAGCCGTAACGACCCCTTTGATGACACCCGTTCCTAATTTCAATAAATGGTGTGCTGTATCCAATTTTTTATTTAAAAACATTGATTTTGGCATTTTTACTCCAAAAACGCCTCTAGTAAAAGAAAATTATTTCTTAACACTTTGGAACTTTACTTACTTGAAAGACACGTCTTTTGGCAAAAAATTGTGCAATTTTGAACTTGGCTTAGAAACAAAAAATGAGTTTGAAAAGTGGCCTCTTTATAACTTTGTTTCAGTGTATACGCAAATAACAATGTGGCTTTTTATTGGACTGCGCGGTTGCTGGATAAACATGTCGTCGTCATTTGCATACACAATAAACATTGTTTCGTGTAGCATGTAGCGTTCAATTATCAAGTTGTCACTGTTGTGTCATCTCTTGTTTAAACAAGACAGTCTGATAAGAAAAGCCTGTTATATCCGCTTAACCAGGCATCACAAAGCTGATCTTAGAGCAAAAGGAAATACAAGACCTCAAAAAGAGTAAACACTCAACTGGTGCCTAAGTGATTTCTGCACGTTGTATTTCGTTCCGCTTGTTGGTTTGGGCAAGCTGTGGATTTTCATATTCTAACCGGCTCCGATAGCTCAGTAGCGGGTAACAGTGTGCAGCTTCGGACCGACCACGCTATACCAAATGCGTTTAAAATGGTACCAGTGGCTACGGCCTGCTTAGTGCTCAGTATAAATGGGTCATTATCAAAAAATGGAGCAATCCAGAAAGGCAAAACGAAAAAAATTAGTTGTCCACTTTTTCTTTTTTAATGGGATAGTTTTATTAACAGGAGCATGTAGAATATAGAAATAAAATATGCCGAGTTTAACTGAACAAATAGTGCACCAGCATTAATTCATTGTATGGTACCCTTGAAAAAATATCAGTGCTGTCACGAACAAACTTTCTTGCGTAAAACGCTCATTTGATAAGACTTCCCCAATCTGTAAGTGGGGGCATATATAACTTGTCACGAACAATAGTTCACACAAACCTTAAATACTTTCAATGAATTAACGGGGAAGAGATCTTCAATGAAAATGCACATACTGTGATTTGTTCTGTTTCTTAAACGCTTTATTTTTGTAGACATTATCTTGTGGGATTAAACCAAAAATAAGTTCTGCTAAACGTTTACCATTTCAGTATAGTATAACATACCAAAAGCAATTACTTTTATATGATGCGTTTTAAGTATTTTAAATAATTATGACCGTGACAGCACTGATATCGTGACAGCACTGATGTTGTCGTGACAGCACTGATAATTATCCGATCTCGCCTTTTTCATTCCAATGTGTACGGAAATGATTAATTTCTGACCATTTACCGATGAGCTTAGGGGCAGTGACTCACTTAAGGTAGCAACCAACGAAGCCTTTGCTGTTGCTCTAACCAGGGACACCTTTTGCGTAGATCCAATGCTCAAAAAACAAAACATGTTTGCTTCACGCAAACCAAACGCGATGTAACACGTAAAGCGCAGTAGAAGCGCTGTTCATCTTAAGCAGCAGCATGAGAAAATGTGTCTTTGGGGCTTTCGACCAGGTCTGAGACAACCAGGATAGTTCACGACAAAAGACCGCATTAAATTTAGGACCCTATCACGGATTTTAGGCAGCTGGGTAGCAGGGCCATTTTGTTTGTTTGTGTTTCTGTTGGGGCTTAACGTCCCAGTCAACAATTTTTTAGTCATGTCGGGACGGAGCCAACGCTTCCTGAGTTTAACCAGTACTGTAGGGAATTAATGTGTCTTGCCCAAGGACACATCACGGTGACGCCTGTGGTGATCGTACCCAGGACCTCTCGATTCGGAGTCCGACGCTATACCACTACGCCACCGCGCTCCCCACGGCCATATTGTTTTCAGGGAGCTTGGGAAAACTGGAAAACAATTGAAGGGAATTGAGGATTACTAGAAGAGAACACTCTTGGTTTAAGGAAGCTGGGAGCAAGGAAAAGATTTTTAGGGAGCTAGGGAGAAAGGTCATTTTTCTTTTAGTGAGCTTGGATCTAATACCTCCTTGGATGGGCCTCAACTTTAGGTTAACTTGCAGCTGAGCTGCACATTTGCTTTCACATATATCCCATTAAATCCCACTTTTATGTAGTGACGTATACAGGGTAAAATGAGGTACATGTATACAATGTTACTGCTTTTTGTTTCTAAAATTTGACAATCAGATATATTTTTTTCTTCAATTTTTAAAGCTAAAAAAATCTCTGTATATTGCATGGGTAACACATGGTAATGGTATGCAACATACAAACACACTGAAAGACACATGCGTCAGAAAAGGTTAAAATTTTCGTATTTTCATTTACCATAGACCCCTAGTGTGTATATTACCGGGTCCCTTTTTTCGAGGTGTATGCATTTGGTAGGTTTTACGGCACACCCGTACTTGCATTACCCCGAGTTGCCCCTCCCACCCCTCGAGGAAAGGGATGGCGTTTTAAACAAAAAAGGCGATTTTTCCGTATAAAGTTGGGGCTTAAAATGTCTTCTTTTTTTTTACTGAAAAGGGGTAATCTAATTTGGAATGGACCGCAAAAAAGGGCATTTATCGCGCGACATACACAAACTGTCTAAATATCATTATCGGAGTACCACCCCCGGGGCTATTTGTTTACCGTGGTCGACGAAGCATTTTGAATTTGTAGTTTTGTATCACCCACACACAGTCACACACCTCAAACGATTTTCAAAGCGATATGAATTGGCCACTTCTGGCTGCTGCTGGCGTTAGTAGCTGAGACCCTCTGGTGAAAGGCGACCTAACTCTTGTCAGCCTAGGAAATTACCTGAATCCACACCTGCTGACAGAAGTCAACTCAGTGCTGTCACATCATTACTGTCACGACCGTGACAGCACTGATCCGTGACAGTACTGAGTTTCACACAGAAATTTAATTCTAGTGACTAACGACAGAATGCAGGATGAAAACTTTGCATGTCTATTCTTACTGCTCCTAAGTTGAAATTCAGTCATGGTTTTAAAATGTATGTGATATTTACAATAAGCGGCAAAATGCGCGTGATAGGACTGATGCTTGTAAAATTCCCACTCCAATTCTGACATGTCTTTATGGTATAGCAACGGAGTAATGCAATTTGTTCAAAAGTTTTTTACCGTAACTTCTTCAGCTTGGTGTCGTCTACAAAACGCGATTGTTTTGATCCGGGAAAATGATTTGTAACTCTGGTCAAAAATCGATTTTCAGTAACTGTGACAGCACTGATACGTTTTCCAGGGACAACACTATATATGTGCCCCCACCCTTAAATAGCACTTTATATATCATAAGATTTTTGAATTTGACTTCAATAACATTCTATGCAATAGATGGTCACAGAAAATGTGATTTCTGTCAAGCTTCTTTTGCAATGGAAACAAATATAACTACTTACCCTGACCCAGGGACACGGTAAAAATCGATAAAATAGCACTTCTAGCATCTCTTTTTTGCAAATAACGTACTCGGAAACGTGGAATCGCGTGTGGTTCTAGTAAAGCACCGCGGAAACTAATATTATACATGGAAAAAGCAAACCTCGGACATCGCGCTTGCGAGAAAACCATCAAGGACAAGGATTGCTCCATTTTTTGATAATGACCCAAATAGACAAATACTGGCTTTTCTTAATTCAAAACGTATTGCAGCACCACATACATTGCATAGTTTAAATTTGAGCAGAAGTACAATGATGTACTTCCAGCAAATTTGAAACGCGTGATTTTAGAAGCATACATTTTTAGGGCGGAATGAAAACATAGGTCTGTAAACGCATGTATAATATTGACAAACCTGATTTGATTTTAAAGTACGGATACGAGTTTTAGAAGATCTACTCGTATTCTTTATTCCCGCAAGTCTAACTTCCATTTGCTTAGGAAAGAGCTATGTTTAAACTAGAAATTTAGGATGAAAATGTCCCCTCTGAGTATGAAATCAGCTTCAATAAACTAATATCCCATTTTTCACGTCAATCAATACCATGTTACGTCTCAGGCGAGATTCATCTACAGACAGTGCAGCCACACCGTGGGAAAGCCCATAACACTTACTCCCAGTGAATTCTCCGATCAGCCTAGAAATCCGCCCCTTCAGTGTGTCGCTTAAAGGCTAGCTTAGGATCGAAGTTTTAATACTTACCACTAGAAAAAAAAAACTATATGAACAAAGTGAGATCTCACTCTTTCTTGTTCTTACACACCGTTTGTCCCAGCTCAGGTTATAACTAATAAAATCTGTCTTCATCTTTATGTCTCGAGTTAATTAAAGACCAGTATCGAACTTCAGCATTAAATGTTTTATTTTCATCATGAAAATCAGTCTAGGGCTAAAAGTTCATAACATTTTATTTTCAACAGAGTGTGTTTTATGGGCATTGTGTATACGCAGTCTTCGTGCATCTGCTTTGCAATAGAAACGCGCGAAAATCTAGTTTCGAGGAGCCCTTTTCTCCAGTGCATTCATGAAAGAAACAAACTGTTGCACCAAAGTCGGAAGCAACCATTTCAGTTATATTAACAAAATCAAACGATCGTTCACAACCAATAAACGGTATGAAACTTAAGTAGAATGGTTTTTCGCAGATATTTTATAACTGTTCAAATGTAGAAGAAATATTTTCTTGGCACAATCTAGTTGTCGCAAAATGTGCAGCAAAATTTTTGAAAATCGGTTGACAAATAAAAGAAATTCTGGTCAAAAACATTTTTGAATAGGGATTTCCTGTACAAAGATCTCATGAAAGGGAGGTAAATATTTTCCCGCAAAAATTTTAAATTCTAACTATTTAATCATGATTGCTCAAAATTATTATAAATTGACACAAATGACATATCTGAGACAAATCTTCATGATCTATAAAGATTCTCGAAAAATATGCATCTTCACGATCATCGATTATCTCCCTTGCCAATGCAAAATCTCTATACAAAATTCATTTTGGCCATAAAAACTTTATTTATTAACCGATTTTCTAAATTTTTACAGGTCCTATTAGGACAAACTAAGATCAAGATTGTGACATGAAAATAATTTTTCTGTCGTCCCCCATACAAAAATTCTCTGCGAAAAACCATTATCAGAGGCAAGTTTTTAGACTTTAACATGTTTTATGCATATGCTTAATAGTCAAAACTAAGACCCACCCCAGGTGCCGTTGATATGATGTCGTTAGTCCTACCAAGTTGGTTGGACCATAAAACAATGTTAACTTTAAATAATATTTAATCTTTTCGAGATTGTTTAGCCGCTGTTGTGGAGCAGATTTTAAATATTTGTTTTATGATTGACATAAATGTGGTCGCTTTAATTTGCATGGGGCGTTAACATTGTAAAATTGGAACAGGTTTGAAACTCAGCGAATTTAAAACCCATGTTTGTTTTGCATGATTCAGCTTTATTGCACAGAATTTAATAACATTGGTCTGAATCGATAGCTTGAATAACTTTCCTGCATCAAACACTCTGACACGAGACACAGGAAAATTTTATATTACATAAGATTTGATGGCTTCTTTGATGCATACCAAACGCATGTCTGTCAATCACAATGGGGTTAATGTTCTTTCTTTCTGTTTTTAAAGAACCGTAATATGGAACATTATTCAAACAAGAATATCCCATTTTGAAAAAAGCGAAAACACAGGGAGGCGCCGTCATCATTTAGGAAAGGTCTAAGGAGTGACACAGTAAACGGTAGCTCATGACCGAAAAGATGAATCGGTCGGACTGAGTACGCTTGCATTTTAAGTGTCTAAAATGCTGTACGCAATACAACTTTGTCGTTCGCAAATACTCGTTTTCACCGTTTATGTAAAATTTCTCATTGCAGACGATGACACCGAACATCAACAAAACACTAATATCAGCAACCATACTTTTGTTCATCTTGTGTTTCGCCTGCGCCGAAAAAGAAATCGCAATACCCGCAAATGATATAGGAGAAGGAAGCCAGTGCGATCAGGACCAGAAAGTCGCAAACGTTTGCCTTGCTTGTTCAGCTTTACCCTTAGATTTACATATACCCCTTGTAGATTGCTGTTCCGATGAAGACAAACTTGATATTTGTAAAGTCTGCGTCGAGAATCCAAAATCATGCTTGAAAATGCTGAAAGAAATTGATTCACCAACGGATGACTTTTATACTGGGAAAGTAAAAGACAATGCTGAGATATCAGAAAGACTTATGAGGACATATCCACAAAGATCTTTGAGCAGACAGAAGCGATATGGGAGAGTTTTCATGAAAAGTCCGAATCGTTATAGAAGATGGTTTGGGAAAAGAGATGGTAGCAATCTATCCGAAGATAATGATCTTGAAGATGAGATTGATAAACGGTATGGTCGTCTGTATATAGGTGGTAGCGGCAAATACTTCGGTAAACGAGATAACACTGACACTGTTTTACTAGGTGACACTTTGGATGATTTAACCATGGACAGTGACAACTTACGACCTTACGCAGGAATAGATGATGATGCAAATTTATTGGCTGACCTTTTAGAAACACCAGATAAAAGATATGGACGCTTATACTTGGGAAAGGGTGGATACTTTGGAAAGTTTGGTAAAAGAGGTGGTGATGACGATGATGCTTTGGAATTGTTAGACGAACTTTCAGAAACCCCCGAGAAACGGTATGGAAAGGTTTTCTTTGGCAGCGGAGGGTATTTTGGTAAGTTTGGCAAAAGAAATGCGGGCGATATGGATTTCTCGACAAATGAAGTAATGGATTCACCTGATAAAAGGTATGGTACATTGTACCTAGGGCGCGGTGGATATTTCGGTAATCTTGGTTCACGGGATACCCCAGATAAGCGATATGGTCGCTTATTCTTCGGAGGCGGTGGTCGTTACTATGGAAAAAGAGACGCTTCTATGAACATGGACAAACGATACGGCCGTTTGTTCGTAGGTGGTGGAAGTTATTTCGGAAAACGATCTCAAGAGGATGTACCTGACGAGTATTTTGATGATTTAGCAAAGCGATTTGGTAGATTATTCGTGAATTCAGGTGGATATTTCGGAAAGCGAGATGGTATTGACAATCCTGAAACTGAATATGATTTCTCAGAAAATCCTTTAGGATCGAATGACGACGATGACCAATTTCCTCTCACAGCTGATAAAAGATATGGACGATTGTTTATGGGTGGTAGATTTGGGAAATTTATCAGAAGTGGGTAAAAAGTCAAAATGAAACGGAGACAAATAAATTCAAAATAGTAAAATGACGCGTCACATTTCATGGTACATATTTATGCTATATCCAGTGCAATTGGCATTGCATGTACTATGTATTGTAACTGCAACGTGTTTTCGTATTACCGTAAAGCGGTTTTGTACTTTATTTTGTTTTTTGTTTCTTTGAACATTGTAAAGTAATGAATTTTTATTATCAATTGCTATAACCTCTTTGCAATTTATTCAAAACCCTACAATGACTGTGCTCCATGATATATACAATAGGTATGTCAGACAAGTGCATATATTTTGACAGTCTTTTGTTTTAATACGCATAATTTAGGGTTGAGGTTTTTGCACCGTTACACCAGTATAAGCCCCCGCCCCCTCCCCCCCCCCCCCCCACACACACACCTGTAAGATGTTAATGACCCTTCCAAAACGGAAATTCTGTTTTGATTGGTTCTGTTTCTCATATTCATGTCAGTTTTAGCAAATTAAATATAACGTATTTAATTTGGTTCGGTTAAAATATACGAGTGTCTACCATTTCGGGAAATAGCTGCTCAGTCAGTACCGTCTATTCCTTCTTTGCGCTTCTCAACGCAAGGGTGGTCGGATGGGAATAACCCATTGTAACCATGAGAAGTAGATGGGCTGCTTGTGTCTGCTGGCAAGGCTTATATTATGACCGACTAACAACCTGATTACTTGTTAACCACTCAGAAGTTCTGAGTCTGCTCAGGAATAGTGGTTCAAGTCCATACTACACATTAGCCTTAGTGGTTCACTTAGGTGGCCATGCTTTCAAGCATATTTTAGATGCCATGACATCCTAATGTTGAGTAGAAGGCCCATCAAGTGGAGGCAACGTCTTGGCACGTCTCAGTTACCCGAAAATAATGAAAATATGAAAACGTACATACGGTTCAAACAGCACGAAAATTCGACCCCAAAACATAAAACAAATAGAACCACAACAGAAGTATCGCCTTGGAACGATCAATAATATAAAATTACTGGGGGTTGACAGGACCCTAGCCTCGCCCTCAGCCTCTGCAGTGGTTCAATTATACACAAATATAAACAAGAAATAAGGAAAACTGTTTATCATACATAGATATCAACATGCAAAACAACAGAAGTATTGCCTTGGAACGACCAGTAATGTAAAATTACTGGGGGGAGGGTGGTGACAGGACCTTAACCTCACATTCAGCTTCTGTAGTGGTTCGCTTAAAACAAGAAATAAGGAAAACTATTTATCATACATATACCTGTATATCAACATGCAAAATGTATGATATACCTGTATATCAACATGCAAAATGTATCACGGAAAGCAGAGTGAGAAGTTATTGAAGGCGAAGTGGTCACAGTGCTAGCTTGGACAGAACAAGTAAAATGCAGAGGGCTATGTGAACAGCCGAATGATATTCGGATGGTCACAAAGTCATGCAACATGAAACGCATGATAATTGGAATAACTTGGATAAATGTGAACCACAAAAGCAAGTATCGCATTGGAACGGTCAGTTATAAATAAAGGGGGGGGGGGCCCTAATCTCACCCTCATCCGCTGCAGTGGTTCACAACATTTAGTTAGTTGTTCGGTCCTCGTGGTGAATCTCTACATAGTCAATGAGTCATGAAGGAGAAACAAATAAATCATGACAACTACCATGATGAATCAAAAACGAGGACTCACAGATTCAGTAAGCTGCCCGACGATGGAGAACCATGGGCGCCAAATAACGTACTGAAAAGCAAAAGAAAAACATCAGTTGAACCCCGGTGGGACAAGCAACAGACAAGAAGCTCCAGCTCCAACCGACTAAAATCTGATCACGTATTTGCAAAGGCTTCACAATGTTATATATTATTTTAGGCTTAACAATACATGTATATTAATGAATATTATGTCCTGTATAATTTCAAAACAAAATGAGATATTGTTTTGATTGTCCAGTTTTAGATGAAAAATATACCTTCAGCCACTGAGAGCTTAACGTCAAGGCCCCAGGCATGCCCGAGAAACTGGACTGTTTTGACATTATATCGATCCGTCTCTGATGTATCTATCAGTCTCTGATGATATTCAGAATGAGATTTTGATGGCGACCCACATGTCTTAACTTGTGTTTCCCATATATACTGAAATCTTGTTTCACCCCATTTCCACATTAGCCCATTTTGTCTTTACTTAGCAGTTGGCTGGCTATTAGGTTTCAGAAAGATCTGTTCTGTCCCGACCCGGAAGTGACATACATGTCGACATATATGATATGTACAAAGTAAAACTAAGCAATGGTCAGTAAATGGCGCAGTCAGAAACGTACCTGATCCTGATGATGCGTCATTGTATATCTTGTGTCACAGTCCGATTATTGTTTACCATTTTCTCTGTTGCCGGCTGCATATGTAATGGCTATGATTTTACAAAATTAAATCCAAATCACTGGAGACTGTCGCAATCGGAAAATGTTGAAATTTTCCACTAATGTTTTAAAAGATTTTTGCCCAAATTTATAGATTTATTGTTTGGCCCGTAGTATCAAACCAAAGTCTCGCTTGGATTATATTGAAGGGGTTTTCCTAATGTCGTATCTCGAACCACGTTTACAGTATTGTTATTTACAAAAAGGCCGAGATTCTGAGCATCGAGTTATTGTTCGACAATTGGTCTTGACCGAGAACTGGTACCAGGAGACTTATATAATGATTATCCCATTGGTTTGTGCTGAAATGACCTAAACCGTAAACCAAACATGATCATACTTTCAAGTAGGGAATTTTCTTGTCTGCTATTATCGTTTCATTTAGCTAAATAAATGGCATGTGCACCCACAGTTGCATTAAAGCCGCTATCAATTACCAGAGGAAACTGAGACAGAATATAACCGAATTTACAGGTATAGTGGTCTTCGTTATTGTGCAAATGCCAGTGTGTCGATCATGTTATGATTTCCCTGACATTGATATAAGGTCAGATGACAGAAAATTGCCTCCAATACAAAAGGATGTCGGAATAATTGTTAAATAAACAGAGCTGCTAATGGAAACGCTTTTATCCGGCTTATTAAAAGAAGCAGAATATGTATCGGATGTCAGAAATGCATACGCAATAATCAAATTAGTTGAGCAGTAGCAAAGTGGAAGTTGACAAATCTATATAACGAAGACCGAAATTAGTGATCCAAATTGACACTAAATTACACATTTTTGTAATTAAATATTATAGGCAAATGTGCGTATTTCCACAATGTATAATTTCCGTCTCTATTTTAGCAAACTGTATTCATCACGACTAAAATACAGTCTGAGATAGCAGTTGTTTCTAGTAACAGAACCAGAGGACCATTGATTCTGAGAACGTTCACCTGAGGCCTGATCTTGGACCATTTGATCCCCGTCACAGAAAAACCAACAATGTGGTTCCCAAACAGGTCCAACACATATCAGGCTGTACAGTTAAATAAGATGACTAGAACCTTGAAATTTTGGATTTAAGAAGAAGAGGAATTGTACTATCCGTGTAGCGAAAACAAAGGCGCTGATCAGCTTCAAGGTTACTGCGAAGCTGATCTGCGTCTTTGTTTTCGCATATGCAGATTGTTAGTTTTCTCACGAGGCGGCCCATTTAGTCATCATGAAATGACCTTGACCTTGAATACTCACACACCTTTATTGACTTCATTAGTTGTCTGCATCTGCCAAGTTTCGGGTCTCTCAGGCTGCAATAGTTTCCAAAATATCAATTGTTTTCACTTGTTCCAATGCAGAAGCCCATTTCCAAAACTGGCTTTGCCATAACATCGCTTGAGGTCATCCTAGGGCAATCATTTGAACAAGCTGCGATGGGCTGGAGTCCCAGATACTATATACCAAGTTTCCTAAAAAATCGGCCAACCGGTTCTGGAGAAGTAGATTTTTGAGCATTTGTGAGCATGGCACCCATTTTGTCCCCCCTAAGCATGGAGGCTCCACATAAAATTTCACTTTCATAGGACCAGTAATTTCTGAGAAAACCATACACTTAATTTTGATATTTCAATGACCTTGGGTCGAGGTCAAGAAATGACCTTGACGTTAATTAATAACATACCTTTACTGACTCCCTTAGTTGTCTACATCTAGCAACTTTCGAGTCTCAGGCTACAATAGTTTCTAAAATATCCACTGTTTTCTCCTTTTCCCATGTAAAAGCCTAACGCTGCGTTCAGTTCCTGTTATATTCAAAAATAAATAGTAAGAATTTGTTTATACAGTTTTAAGTATGAGGGTAAATATTTACTCTGTATATAAAACTTCCAGATCTTGTGATGTTGTATGCATAAAATTAATTACATAATATATGGAGCCCAATTTCTTTTTTTTTTAACAAATTCGAGTTTCAAAAGTTCCAGAAGAAACCATGGTTAACTGTCGGTATTCCTATGGGAACAAATTGTGCACCTCTTGTAGCTGATTTGTTTTTATTTTGCTTTGAGAGAGACTTCATGAAGTCGCTCTCAGACAGTAATCAAGCTGATATATAGAGGATATTTACTTTTTGAGGTGAATACCAAATATATTTCATCGAGTGAGTTGAAAACATCAAAATTTTCACGAGTGCGTAGCACGAGTGAAAATTTAGATGTTTTCAAGTCACGAGATGAAATATATTTGGTATTTACCGATAAAAAGTAAATTTCATTTTATTTTATACAATACACGGGCATTTTCCTATTCACAAAGCAGGCGGTGAAAATGAAAAAAAAAAAACAAAACAAAAGAAAAAAAAAAACTTTTTTTAAAACACAAATAATTTTGGTACCACATTGTTCCTAACGTTCTAACTAAGAAAATGAATACCCACACTCCCACACTTTATGTTTTCGTTCGTAAATAACGGAGTTATAGGCAATTGGATTTCTGAAGTGAGGCACATTTAAAGGAAACATTACTATTTTATTCCCGCATATGATTTTCATGAAACTTCCTATGCTTCAAGAAAATTGTATCCTTGAACTAAAATCGAAATAAAAGTGGTTGGTCACCGGCCTCGTTTCCATGGTATCAGAACTTTTTGGATGTTTCTCGTGCATTTCAGAAAACCTCACTCGTAGCGGACATGTGGTTTAATATATATGTTATTACTGCAAAAACAACTTGAACACAAGATGAGAGTTATTTTCTTACATTCTGATACTATTTGCTATTACATACAAAATTAACTTTCCCGCCATCTTTTCAAACCTGAAAAAATACGTATTTTTGCGATATCTCGTAAAGTACGCATATGATTTTGATTTAATTACACCAACAGATAGGAAACGTGGTAACCATTTAAAAGTTCAAATACAAACTGGGGGTCACCGGATCGCATTGGAAGATATAGAGAAAAAACGTTCAATATTCCCGCCTTTTTCGTTTTAACGCCAAACGTTGCACTGACGTCGCGTATATTTATGCGACGTCATCAACAGCGAAATAAACGTTTTCACATATAATTAACCTTATAGACGAATTTGGGTATATCAATTGCCACATAACTTCTTTCAAAATAAAAATGAACAATACGTATACCCGTTTTAGGATTTAATTATGCAGAAACAAACAGAATGAGATTATACAGCTTGCAACGTCATTTAAGGATTGAAATTCAGATTTTAGCTTTCACTGGATGATGAAAAACATTAGGCTGTTTTAATGTCTGTGAAGCCCGAAGGAGTTTACATATCTCATAACAAGGCTATCGGTATCATAAACTTCGTAAAGCGTTTTCCAAATTTTATCGACGTCATTTCGAATTAGTGTCTAAGTCGGCCTATAATGTTGGATTGAAAACACGTTTACTCCAAGGTATATCGGAACCCGAGTATTATGGAGACTTGAGGTACAAATTTAGAAAAATTTGGAATAATATAACTGTAATAAAAATGTAAAATGAGTAAACTTTTCTAAATTATTTAAAAAGATAATCAATCGGTATAAAAGAATTGGCTACAATTCAAAATGTAATGCAACATACTTCATGCTTAGAATTTAACCAGGACCTGGTTAAACGCTTTGCTTTCATCTTTCGTTGCACGCCGGTGGGTCGGACCTCAGACTATATGACGGTCCTGACTTAAAGCTCTCTTACAGACGGGAGGGACCTGACTTTGAGTTTGGATAACGGGCTAAAACTCTTGTCTCTAGTCGGGTCCACCGGGATTTAACATAAGCTTTCTTTTTCTCCAGTATTCCAGTGTCTATATTACTGTTGAGTCCTCGCTTTTGGTGTATCTCGGTGCTTGCGCTTGATTGTAACTATTAATCAATGTCCGATTCATCAGCGTTCAGTTACATTGCTTATATTTTTCTTACTTTATAAATACAATGTACGCAAGTGAAACGAAATATGGAAGCGCTTTCGGTTAAATCGAACGTTTATTTCTGCGATGATAAATATCAACAGACGGGCGAGGATTGGAGCTCTGTAAAATCGATTTAAGCCCCCCAGTAATTATTTACTGACCGTTCCAAGGCGGTTCTGTTGATATTAATTTATATTCATGCACAGGCGCTTGAAGTTACATTAGTGACCCAAAAAGCATCATATTTACGGTAGTGTCTAAGGTCAATATATATATTCTATATTGACTTAACACTATGATTATAATTATATATAGGACTTCAAGCGCCTGTGATTCATGTAGCGTGTTTTGTCCGTTTGTCTGTCTGTTGTGCTCGTCGGGGTGTTTTTTACTTAATATGGTCGAATTGCTGCCTTTCTTGTTGCGCTCTTGTTTAGTTTCGTGAATGATCATCTTGATGAACCAGTGAAAATGCTCTCCTTCCCGCCTAGTATCTCTGGGTCGAGGATTTTGGCTTTATTTGCAGCAACATTTGTAATAGGCCTACATGTTTTAGCCAGTAGAGATCTTGGTTTCTTTTTTATTCTGATCCGTTTTTGGTAGTCGCCTGTACATTTTCGCTAAACTGATAGATATGGTGATTTCGCTGTCCCATTGAAAATGGTTTTTGTTAATGATAATGATTATGATAATCACTGTATTTCCGGTGTATTTGGTTGGGATTTTGGCTTGGTTTTATCAAAAGTTTTTGTTGCATGTGTTCGCCAGTTGAACACTATTTTTGTTTTTATTTAATTTTCTTTCTTTATGAATTCGAGAACGTCCCCAGGAAAAGTGGTTTTCGGCGTTGTGCCCGGTAAAAACGTTAAGTTGTGTCCCAGATAGAGTGGTTTGTCTTCATCATACTTGTCCCCTGTTGGAACGATAATCGGTGTCCCAGGAAAAGTGGTTTATCTTCATTTTACTACTGTTTATTGTGCCTACCTCTCTGTCGTATTCGTTCCATTTAGTTCCCGTTGAAACTTAGCCGGATGGCTACCTTGTTGGGAAAGAGCTAGTCATTCTGCTCTTCGAGTGTGTTGTCGGAAAATGTTTTGTTGTGTTTTATGTATTTTCTTTCCCACCCGTTGTCTATGTTGGGACTTTAAATTTAATTGCATCGACTCCTGGTCCCTCTATTTTTACTTTGTAATTTTATTTGTAATTTATGAAAGACTAACCATTTTTGTACTTCTCAGTTCTTATGTTTATTCATGTACTTACTCATTTTGAATCTCATCCCAAGCGGCACATTTTGACCGCAGTCGTGACAGTATATGAAAATGACCCTTCTATATGTCGTAGTAATTAATGATTTTCAATTAAATTATAGTTTAAGAATTGTCTTATTTAGCTGCCCTTAGAGACCGCACGCCAAGATGTCGTTGTCACGGAAATTTGAAATTCTGTCAGGGAAATGCCAGGGAATTTTGCTTCCACCTGAGCGTGGCAGCCCTGCAGGGACGCTTCAAATAAAGTTTCATTTTGATCGGCCAAACGATTTCAGTGGACGACGACGGACGGACGGACGCCGGATCGTGGCCATCCCATAAGCTCACCTTGTGAGCCTTCGGCACACTGATGAGCTAAAAATGTTTTTGGCTTGGGTTACATTAAAGAAAGGAAGAAAACACATTATTTCAAGCATCTAATTTCAACTTGTAATTTATTTCAAGTTAAGAACGCAAATGCCCCTTTCAAAATTATCGTTGGGTCTTCGCTCCGTTTTATCACTTCGCATTCGCTATGTCGACGAGAACAAGGGTTGAATCAGCAACCTCAAGCAATTTTTGTTTTTCTCTTATTTGTCAGAATTATTCGGAGAAACAGCATCTATCAATGTCTGAAGCGAGCTTTGTCTGTCAGTATCAATGTCATACATCAACGGTTCGCCGGTATGACAGTCGAGACTGTGGTCGTCCTTCTGAACAGCGTACAACCTACAGTTCTTCTCTATGATGTCACAGTGTTCACTGCCTACGAAGTCATATCTGGGGACATTCTTACCGAACCTGAAAACATAAATCAAGAAAAATTATGGCAATATCGGATATTTGAGCCACCTCGTGGGAGAACCAACAATGTGGTTTCAATGTGGTTTCCTGAACCAACAATGTGGTTCAATGTGGTTTCCTGATCTTTGCCTACTTGTACCTCCTAATAGGTCCGACACAAACCGGCCTGTTCAAACACAGAAAATAGCTAGGAGCTAGAAATTTTGGAGTTAAGTAGAGGAGGAATTATGCTATCCGAGTAGGAGTAGCGAAAACAAAGGCGCTGATCAGCTTCGAGGTTACCGCAAAGCTGATCTGCGCCTTTGTTTTTGCCTATGCAGATTGTTGGTTTTCCCACGAGGCGGCTCAGTTGATTTGATGTGTACTGACCAAGGTACATGCTCTGATGCATAACTACCTCGGTATGGCCCATTCCCCTTTTCTCATTAATATGCTCACTGCTCTTCAAGGATCTCAATTTTATTTTATTCACGGTCAAAATGGCGCGTGAAAATTACGTCTGTTAATTTAAGAAGAATTCATGTAAGAATTAAAATCATTTCCATGCAAAATTCATTTTACAGAGCTCTACAGAATATGCAAAACGAATAGTTTATTCAACTGAGATAATGTGTTATCACAAAATGTCTATCAAAATTCGAGAGATATCGGTGTTACAAGCATTTAGATTATACTAGTCTTAGTATCGACTACCCTGTTTAAAGTTGCAAAATTACAGTAATTCTCTTTGGCTCCATGTTGCCAAATCTATAGGGTCACTGAAGAGGCTTAGATAGTCTAAACCGCGGTATGGCCCATCCTCTTTCTCATGAATGTGTTCACTGTTCTTAAAGGATCTGTTTTATTTTATTCACTAAAACACCTTAAAACAGGAGCTTGATGGTACCAGGGCTTATCAGGAGACAGATACTGATGAAATTCTCACTTAAACGATTTACCTGTTAAGTTTCCTGTTTGTGTCACTGAAGGCCAAGACAAACTTCCTACGAAGTATTGGTTATATACCTAAGCTTCACTAAAGACCATATAAAGCTAAATTTATTGAAAGTTCTAGCTCTCGTACTTCTATTGAACTTTCTATATTATTAACTTCCTGTCTTGCTGCTATCAAATCTCATGTCATAAGGTACTGTGAGACGGTGTATGAAGCTTCAAATAAAAATGGATTTGGTCAAAAAATTCTGACTAATTAAAGAAAAAATTCTGGATTTGATAGAGTGGGCCTTCAAAAAGGCATTAAAACTATGGTTCTCTTTATTTGGCCTGTAAGACAGAAGGGCTTTCTCCACTTCCCCTGACCAAAGTCGATATACACTTTGGTCATATCAGAATGTATGCGACGCCTTACCCTATCTCCTGGATGATATTTGTATTAGATTTGGAACCAAGTTGTACAAAGTGTTGGAATTCCGATGGGTACAAATTGCGCCCCTCTTGTAGCTGATTTATTTTTATACTGTTACGAAACAGTTTTCATGGATTCTCTTAACCAATGTTGTCGAGGCTTTTAATTCGACTTCCAAGTACCTCGATGACCTTTTGAACATTGGCAACCCTTATTTTGAAGTTATGGTCGATCAAATTATCCACTTGAACTACAGTTGAACAAAGCCAATACGAATATACCGAAGCCCTTTTTTTTAGATTTACATTTTCTATTTGCAAATGGATTTGTTTCTTCCAAAAAATTAAGCGCGATGACTGATTTTGATATTGTAAATTTTCCGTTTTTGGATGGTGACGTTCCTCGCCGTGCTTCTTATAGTGTATACATTCGCAACTTATTAGGTTTGCTGGAGTCTTCAATCATATCACGGACTTCAACGCGCGGAACAAATGTTAAACAACCAAACTTCTCCAGCAGGGCTATCAGTATCATAAACTTCGAAAAAACATTTTTTAAATTTTATCGTAGACACTATGAATTGATTTCAAAATTTAATGGTGGATTTAAAGGCGCTTACTAAATGTTATGAACCACTGCAGAAGCTGAGGGTGAGGTTAGGATCCTGTAAAACCAGTTTAAGCCCGCCAGTAACTTTGTGTTACTGATCGTTCCAAGGCGATACTTCTGTGGTGGTTCTTTTTGTTTTATGTCTTGGTGTTTAAAATTTTTGTGCTGTTGGCGCCTTATGTATGTTTTCATATTTTTAGTTAAGTTAAGGTAACTGAGTGGCCACCTATTGGGAAAATAGCTGCTCATTCGGCTTACGATATGTTTCATGGTATAAGTGCCTGATTGTTAGTTTGGTTTTTTCCCACCTCGGTTTTTGGAGTGGGAATCTCTTTCTGATTGCGGCTTTTCCTGATCTTTGCCTACTTGTACCTTTTTACGTGGTGGTCTTTTGGAACCAGAATTTTATGGTGACTTGGTTTACATATTTAAGAGACTTTTAGGAAGAAATGATTTTCTTTTCAGTTTAAAAAAATCATTATACGTTAAAACGTATAGGATATAACTTAAATGTTTTGCGACAGTCTGCATGCTTAGTTTTTAACCCAGTTATGGTTGATAACTATGCTGCCTTCTTTAATTGGGTCGGGCTTCAGAATATGATGGCCCAGGCTAAAGCTATTCATTTTAGTTGGTTGGGACCGGACCTTCTTGTCTGTTGATTGTTCACCGGGGTTCAACTGTTGTTTTTCTTTTGCTCCAGATTTTCAGTGATGTTAGGCGCCAAGGGCTCTCCATCGCCAGGCAGATTATTGTATCTGCAAGTCCTCATTTTTGATTCATCATGGACATTATCATGGTTTATTTGCTTGTCCTTGATGATTCATTGACGAGTTAGAGATTCACCACGAGGAACGAACAACTAAAGGTTATGAACCACTGCAGAAGCTGAGGGTGAGGTTAGAATCCTGTAAACTAGCTGCTTAAGCCCGCCAGTAATTTTATATTGCTGATCGTTCCAATGCGATACGTCTGTGGTGGTCCTTATTGTTTTATGCTTTGATTTTGTGCTGTTTGCACCTTATGTGCGTTTTCATATTTTAAGTTAAGTTTTGGTAATTGAGTGGCCGCCTATTAGGGATGTGCTTTCTTCTAGTATAAGTACCTGTTTGTTGATTTGATTTTCCCACCTCGTTTTTTTAGAGAGAATTTCTTTCTGATTGCGCCATTTCCTGATTTCACCTTTATTAAAAGGACACGTTTACCCTGCCTTTCCCTAGTTAATTTGGCATACCACATGTCAACTATAGATCTACCTTTTCACAATCACTCAATGTGAACAAACTTGCAAGTTCCAACTGGAAGAAAAATGCCAACTCTTTGGCAATACTCGCATAGGTTGCGGCTGAAATATGTCTGTCCCCAACAGGGCGCTTTACCCAATGTACGTGATCAACAATTCTAACACACCTCGCCTATATAGCCAATGGTAAAAAACGTGTTATATTGTGCAACAATTTCACTGGGCGAATAAGCGTGACGTTACTTTGCGGCATTTGTGACGTCAGCTATCCCACAAAGCAGCGTTAGACGGTGAAATGTCGTTTTAGCGAACAACAAACGTAATAAGTGTGTGTAAATACCAGCATTACAGTCAAATATTTGGCGGGATATCTGCAATGCAATGGCGGAAAGCTGAACGATATCGACGGTTTCAGCAACATTTATTCCGTTTATTGTGTGTTAGAATCGAAATAGATCAGCTCAAGTGCGTGCATTGTTGAGTAATATTTCACTGTTTGTCGGTCAGTTGTAAAAAGATAAATCACTCGCGCTACGCGCTCGTGATTTGATCTTCTTTACAACTGACCTCCAAACAGTGAATTATTACTCAACAATTCACTGCTAGAGCTGATCTATTTCTTAAACAATTCGGGTACATCAAATAAAAATCTTATGTTCCGTCCGAGGGTAAAAAAATGATGCCCGTTATTGCACAATTCAGGGCCTAACTTTTTAATTAAACGTTCCATTTTATACTATTTCCGCATTTGCTTGAATTTTCCAGCCATTTCCGTTTTGCTTTGTTGTCGGTTGTAACGTCATAGACAATTCTCAAATGGGATCGCAATATATTGGATCACTCCTATCTTGGAACTTCTTTGTAGCGATTGATAAATGTGAGGATTAAATAAAAAAAAAATAAAAAAAAATAAAAAAAATGTCCGAGGGTAAAATTTGTATTATTGCACAATTCAGGGCCTAAATTTTTCATTTAAGGATGTTCGCTGCTAACATTTGACATTTCGGAACTTCCGGTTTTTCTTTTCTTGAATATCTCGTAAACGGTTGCAGATATTTTCCTAATATTTTATATTTGGATACATATTGATAATATGCATTGAACGAGTCATGAAAATTGCCAATCTAAGAAACTTCATTTTTTCACCCCATTTTCTGCAACTTTGTAGAAAAATTTTGCTGTCAGTAAAATTTAGGGGGTAGGGTAGATTAAACTTGAATATTTTACACATCTTCAAATTAATTGCACTAGTTCGATGTTTATTTTAGCACCACTATATGTGTACATGGTCTTCTAAGTCATTCTTTGTGTCGTTGGTGTGCTTGTTTTAAAATTGAAGGTGGTTTTATGAAATGGTCTTTTAGAAACAAAACAGCCGAAAAAAGGCTGAAAATGGCGATTTTCGAGCTGTTGGTTCTCTCTTATATGCTCACTACCCTATATATTTCTTTCTTTTATTCGAACAATATTACCAAGTTCTATGTTGTGTGAAAATACAAGAAAAAGTTTGAATCAACAAATATGGGTTTGGTACATTTCAAAATATTGTTTTTTTTCCGACTTTTCAAGTATGGGGGTAGGGTTGGAAAAGGAATCGTAAAATTTTGTCATCCACTCCAAGTTGCAAATTTTTCAATGCTTTTGGTCCAAAATTGTCTGCGCTACGTAAATATTATGACTTTTGAAAGCATTCTAGGTGTATTTTTGTTCAAGACAGGTATGTTTCAAAGAATTAAAAATTAAATTAATTTTACCAAATTTAAGACATGGTGCTCAGAGGTCTCATTCAGAGGCCTGTAGCTTGAAAAATGCATACTACCCTATATTTATTTTGTTTTCAAATGTCTTGTGTTGGATTTTGGAATCAAAAAAGAGTGGTTAGAAAAAAAGTTTGAATACTTTTTCATTGGCAGCGAACATCCTTAAAGGTCCATTTTAGATCATTTCAAACTATTTCCGCATTTGCCTGAATTTTTCCGCCATTTCTTTTGTTTTGTTGTCGGTTGTGATGGCTTAGAGAATTCTCAAAAGGGGAATTACAGAGACTCCCCAAAACGACTGCACAACAGTATTTCAATATTTTCCCACGTCCCTCATGCGGCCGTTTCTAAAGTGACCACCGAGTTTTTTGATTTGAGCCTGTGCATGAGAAAACCAACAATTTGGGTTTCCGACCAGGTCCGACACAAACCAGCCTGTACAGTCACAGAAGAAACATAGAATCTTGAAAGTTTGGGTATAAGTAGAGGAGGTAATGTACTATCCGTGTAGCGAAAACAAAGACGCTGATCAGCTTCGCGGTTACCGCGAAGCTGATCTGCGTCTTTGTTTTCGCCCATGCAAATTGTTGGTTTTCTCACGCACAGGCTCATTTATGAAACATAAATGTCTCTTCTATGAATGTAGTACATTATACCCAGTAAATGTGCCTGCGTTATTTTCTATTAAGCATTTTCGGACACACGTCAACAAATTTTTATGACAATACTTTTGACTTTTCTACCATATTAGATAAACATTCCTTTACTTCCATTGGCATTTGTCTTTTTTATTTGTTGGCTGGGCGTCCACATCGGCGTTAGCCATTCTTTCATAGAAAAAGTTACTTGCGCGCGTTTCTTTAATTCAGGTTTTCGATTCTTCTTAGCTTATCTAAAAGGAATGAGTACGTATGCTGAGCTACATTTATGGGTATGAAACACAGAGGGCTCAAATACAGTAAAAAATCAAAGTAAAAAAGGTTTTTCGATACACAAAGTCTGTAATGTAAATCGAAGCAATGACCAGCAACTTTGCAATCGTATTAACACATGCATCTCCGTGAAAGGTGTGTTGGTAGAAAATGGCCCCGCCCACTGGGGCCTAAAGAAATAGATGGCTGCTTGTGCTTCGAGGCAAAGCATCAATGCTACTGACTGCTCATCTGATTACTGGTTAACCGATCAGGTTTGAGCCTGCCCAGGAAAAGTGGTTCAAGGTAAACAATCAATATACATGCGCCTGCATATGCTTTGGCTTACGTGGGTGATTAAATAAGCAGCAATACGCCTTTAGTTATTGGTTTAGTTGGATGGTTATATTTTAAGCACTTGTTGCATGTCATGACGTCCTAATTTTGTGTAAAAGTCCAATGAAATGGAGGCAACGTCCCGACATGACCATAGCTGTTGACTGGGAAGTTAGGCATCGATACAAACAAATAAGCATCTCCATGAAAGCCAAATGCTTATGCAGCATATTTGTCACATTGGGTATGATCCATTCGACTATGTCGGCTATTGACTGATTACTGGTAAATCTCTCAGGTCTGAGCCTGCCCAGGAAACGTGGTTTCAAGTCAAAGCACACACACATCAGCCTTTTGGCTTAGTTAGGCGGTTATATTTGAAGCAGTTTTTGGATCCTAATTTTGGGGTAAGATTCCCATTAAAGTTGGCAACGTCCCGACATGACCTTAGCTGTTGACTTGGACGTTAAACATCAATTCAAATAAACATTTTCATAAATGGTATATATCAAATGAAACTCAATTTTACTGTCACTCACCCACAACAGAGAAGGCCGAAGCTTGCTTCACAGAAGCACTCGTAACAATCCGAGGTTTTAAACACCTGGCCGGCGAGGTATTTGATGTCATTGTGCTCACAGTAGGGAATTGACTTGCCATTCACTAGAAAAAAAGGAAATGAACACGGAACAGTTTTACTTTGACAAAAGGAAGCGCAAAGGCATTGCGGAAAACAAAACACATACAAATAAAGACATACATGAATTTGAATAGTGTCCATTTCTCAAGCTACAAATCTCTGAATGAGACTTATAAACATTGTGTTTAAGAATTAGACAGATTTACATTATTTTTTTTCTATATATCTATCCCGAACACAAATCCATCAAGAATAGCACTTTTCGGTTTAGAGAAAAAAATAAAAATGTATATTACTGTTCATCCAAAATTTTAGCCATTAAACTTTGGCTGGATGCTCAGTTACATGATGCAAATTTTACTGATTTATATATCCACGAAACATAGGGATAATCAATACATTATGATGTTGAAAATCATTTTATCAAGTAAAATAAAACGCATAAGACTTACCAAGAATTCGATGGACAGAATTTTTCACGAAGCAGTTTTGTGCCAGAACGAATGGAACAAAAACTAAGGTTATCAACAAAATTTGGAACTCCATATTCGCGGCTTGAACAGTCCTGATTATAAACTGGGAAATGTCATGGTGTCCCCTCGAGGGAATAACTTCAATAGCAAGTGAATCATAATGAACTCAATTGTTCTCAATCATAATTCTAGTAAATAATGGATACTTTGATAATCTGCCTTGATAAATCTCGATATTATCATAAAGGTTACTATATTTTATGCAGAATTGTTCTAATTATATTATCACAAAGTGACTGTATATTTGTTATCATTATCTTTGGTTATTTATCTAGAGTCTGGGATGTGAAATTAGTTTGTATTAGTTTGTTGTTAAATGCCAAAACAAAGTTGAAGTAAAATTACCATCGACATGAAAATATTAGAATGCACATGAGAAGTAAGAAACCATTCGTCAGTATCTAGTAGATACTAGAACGATAAAAAAACTTTATGTCCACAATGCCTCTAATTTCTGCTGGAAGACGCCCACCTCTTTGTACTAACGTTGTAATCAACCTTGATTCCACCAGCATGTCGGTAGGAAATACTGTCCATCAATGCACTAAGTACAGTAGAAAATGTTGAAGGCAAACATTATAAAAACGTGTCCATGCAATACACAGAGATTTTTTTTCAGCCGTAAAAACTGAAAATTCTGTTCGAAAAAAATTTTTTTTTTAAATATTTGCTCAAAACATTGTGGATACACGTTAGCCGAGGCGGTTCTAACGAGTACCCACAATCTATGTTTTGGATCAAAATAAGAAAAATAGGTATGCCCCTGCCAGCCCCAGTATTTTCTACATAAAAGCGGGGTTTAAGGGGGTATACATGTCACGGACCTGATGGTATTTGCGTCTGCCAATGCTGGAAAGGGGTTTGCTGTGTTGAATCAGCCTCAGCGACACCAAGGTCACCTTCGTCGCATTGTCATACACGTTTTCAGAATGATAGATTTTCATACAAAACAACGACTTGATCGCAAGTCTGATAAATCTCATAAACGTGTGGCAAGTGTTTCATTTCATCGTCGCGCTTTCGGTATTACGAATTCGTAGCTGTGTCTATCTAGTTGCCCTGGTGCAAATGTTACAACGAGCATTGCACTTGGCCAGCAATATTTCTTCAGCTCAATAGAGTTTAAGAAATGTGGTATTATATTTAATTATTTGTAGCTTAGTCACTTTCAAGCGCGCTTGACGTTTTAAAACTCGATCAATAACATCTTGCGGACTTTTTGCCTGACTAGTTTCAACAGCCCCATCTACTGTCTTCTATCACATGTCCAGCATTTTACTTTGTACTTTTGTGTGCTGTGTATTTTCTTGGGCTGTGTCGCTTGCCTCCCCTTACATGTAATTCCGTCTTGGATGCCACCTTTCTTTTAGTCTGCTGTTGCGGAAAATGTAGGCATCATGCCACCGGGCAACTACATCTGTGAATTTCCCTAAAACAAAGGAGATAAAGTGTCTTGTTCGATGACACTATCGGGTTCGAACAAGGGCCTCTCGAAAGCTCAGTAGTGAGGGCACCGATGGCTACCTCGCTTGGCGCTCAGCATTATTAGGCAAACACGGAATTTTCTTCTCCCAAAATATAAAAGCATTACTAACATCATTGCATGTCTACTGACTAAAAGTGAGTCAGTTAATGATATTAAGCCCAATAATACTGCGTTTACACTATGTTCCCGGCGGCCACATTTCAGACCGCCGTGATCAAAACGGGATTAACGTGAGGCAACGTAGGGAACGTGGCAGGCCGTGATAACCGTGGACACAGTGGCAAATTTTTTGACAGTTTAAAAATCTGCCACGGCAGTCACGGCGGAAATGAGAAACATAATGGGTCGTGATAAAACGGGCTGAACGTAACACAACGTGACAGTACGTAACAAAACTTGGAGGCGGTCCGTAGTGCAACGGGAAGCTAGAGAATAGCAAGCTACGGATCTTCCACATTCAGCTGCGTTTGATCACGGTCGTCTCACGTCTCTTCCGTTTTCTACAGACTCCGATGATACTCAACACGTTTTGTTGCGTTAAGTTACGGTCTTTGACGGTGTTGACCCCGTTCTACTACGTATGTCACGTCATGTTACGGTTATCACGGCGCGTGATGTTTTAAGACATAAAATGGCATATCACAGGGACAAATTCCTTCATATTAGAGCAGTCACTATAGTGACTATGCCATTGAAGAAGAAATAAAATCCCGAACTTGCTTGATCAGCTCTGCAGTCTGTTGTTTAGGAGCGCAATTGTTATTATTTCAAAGGGCTTATTCTAATTTTGAAGACACACAAAAACGCTTTAAATTGCATGGTGTCTATGTTTCGTCCGTAGCCGACCTTGACAGAACGAAAAAAACGTGTAACGCCTTGGTCAAAACGCAACTGACCGCATCAGAACGTAACAGCCCGTTATAGAACGTGCTAATAGACATTTTTCACTTTTGAACGTAAATGTTGCTGGCGCGTGCGGTTAAGACTTTCTGTGTGATGGGGTACGACTCGTGAGGGCATATTTGAGATAAAGACGAGGGGCAATATGAAGAATTACACAGTCAAAACTACAAACAGTCCAACGGAGACGAATTGAATAAGACGAGCAATTTAAATGTAATAGTGTAGGACGTCAGCTTTGTAGCTCAGTAGGTAGCGAGCTAGAATTCAAAACGAAAGGGTCTGCTTTCGAGTCCTGGCCGGACCACTTTTTTTTTAATTCAGTTTTACGTCCCTTTCAAGATTATTTCAGCTCATATGAGACGGGCCAATCGGTAGGTGGGGCGAAAACGGGAGAACTCCGAGAAAAACCACCTGACACACCCGCAAGCAGAACTTGGCTTGTCTCACATGTGGCCAGAGCGGGGCTCGAGCCCACACCAGACACAGCGGTGAGATGATCGAGTGATTAAGAAACAGCGCTCTTAACCGCTAGGCCACGGGGGCCGCCATTTTCTTTATTTGTCTCCCCTGTGACAATAATGCTAAGGAAACAAAAGCTGATCATATTTATTGGCGAATGCAAGAATCAGGAAATGCTCTTGTGCATAAAATACTTAAAATACTTAAATCGTAAAGGAATTGAAGTGCGATACGGCAGCTCAAATAAATGCTTCTCTCTTGTTGACTTTTAACCTATTGAAATCGAGAGCTCGGTCGTATTTTTTGGTAGAAGAGCTCCTCACGTAACTATTTCTTTCTTGGAGATATAAAATGTTCATATTCTGAAGGCTTGTACAGGAATAATGTGGCTATGATAAGTTAGCCACTCTTAATGACTTAAATATTTTCCGCGGACGTAAGGCACTAAATCAAATAGTATAGTGTACATGTACAGATATATGTATATTTATAAGGTGTAAAAACTACAGTTTCACGTGCTGTCTCGTGAGCGAACATAATTCATTTGGCATGTTTATACATGTATTTCAAACAGATACTCGAAAGCTTGATGGGGTTTATTTGGTTGATGTTTCGTTTTGATCCCATTCAAAAGACATCTGCATGTCATAAGTGCGATATCGTAACTACATTATGCATAGCCATACAAATAATTTGAGGTTTTGTAGACCTTCAACAGTATTTAAGCCATATCGAGTGCGATAATTACGAATTTTAGATGATTTTTGCAAGCCACATGCTTTCTTTCTGATCCTCATTTATTCTCTTGTAGTATGCGTGTTATTTGTCTGGTTAAACTTTAAACTAACACAATGATGTTATTTTCAAGTAAATAAATGATTATAAAACTGAGAAACATCTTGTCCTATTCATTACGAGCTGCTAGACTGAATATTTCCATCGGTATTCCGTTAGACCTCTCCATTCACGGAAGAGGAGCGAGGTCACGAAGTTTATCGGAGTGCAGGTTAGCCGGCTGATCAAACGTGCTGCGAACCTTGCTGAACCCTAAAACAGGACAGCAATTTTCTTAATTTTAAGCGCGCATACACCCTCAAACTCACAAACACACACTCATGCAAACACGTTCCGTAGAGGACTTTGTCTCGCAGTGGCTCAGTCAGTCGCGGCGAGAATAAATACGTAGTTGATATAAGACAGCGAGAACGAAACGCCTAAAATGGTAATTGTTGTCTTTCCGTTAAACTGTCTAATTCTAATGGAACAAAGAACCAGAAGTGACCTTTGACACGAAATATTTTCTAAAATCGCATCATATAATATCACTTATCATGTTTGCCATTGAAGATGCGTCACTCGTTCAATGCGAGTCGGTTTTACAAATGCTTGGCGCGAATAAAATGCCTCCATTTTAACAGCTTCCAATGCAGAATTCGATTATTTTAGACACTCGTGTGTATAACTAGGCGTCGCTCGTTCGATTCTGAGCTGCTCATGCCTTTATGAGCATGAACACAATAAACCGAGGTCCCGTCTTCATATGACCATAACTGTTGGTTGGAAAAACCAATATCAACTATTTGTTATCGCCATGTGACTTTTTAAATACTGTCTTATGTATACACGTACATTGGTTCTCCTAAGCTACATTTTCACGTTTTTTTCGAGAACGCACAGAAAACTTTATACATGTATACATGGCATGATTTCCGATTTGAAACATTAAGTTGATCTTTAATTTTATGTGCAGTTTTTTGTTCTACGCCTTACAACATTTTGACATATTTAAAGTCATATCGAGCATGGTCAGTTATCCTTATCAGGATAACATGTCCGTGACATGTATACCCCTTGAACCACACTTTTATACGATGGAATATAAACTTTTTTTCTGAAACATCGGAGAAGTTTTGCTATTTGTTACAATGCAATTTGAGCCCAGAATTACAGTGCTTTCTTAAAGTGTACGTCCATCTTAGTTCTCTAAGGTGACAAACGGCCATTTGTTTCTACCATATATGGATAAAAATTAAAACTGAGATCCTTTAAGAGCAGTGAAAACATAAATGAGAAAGTAGATGGGCCATACCGCGGTTTCGACTATTGAAGTCTCGTCAGTGACCCTTTAGATTTGGCAACATGGCACAACACCAGCTGCAGTAATAGCAAATAAAAATTAAAACTGAGATCCTTTAAGAGCAGTGAAAACATAAATGAGAAAGTAGATGGGCCATACCGCGGTTTCGACAATTGAAGTCTCGTCAGTGACCTTTTAGATTTGGCAACATGGAGCCAAAGAGAATTACTGAAATTTTGCAACTTTCAACAGGGTAGTCAGAAAGACTAGTATTATCTAAATGGGGCCAAATATATAAAAAATTGGTTAGAAAATGAATCTTAACAGATAATAAATTTCTGAGTTCTCAGAATATCCTCGCTGATCTCAAAGGACCGAAAAGAAAATATAACCTGCACTATGGATGATGTACATGTACGGGAAGACTTTTTAGGGCCGCCACACGGCACAACACCAGCTGCAGTAATAGCAAATAAAAATTAAAACTGAGATCCTTTGAGAGCACTGAAAACATAAATGAGAAAGTAGATGGGCCATACCGCGGTTTCAACTATTGAAGTCTCGTCAGTGACCTTTTAGATTTGGCAACATGGAGCCAAAGAGAATTACTGAAATTTTGCAACTTTCAACAGGGTAGTCAGAAAGACTAGTATTATCTAAATGGGGCAAAATATATATATAAAAAATGGTTAGAAAATGAATCTTAACCGATAATAAATTTCTGAGTTCTCAGAATATCCTCGCTGATCTCAAAGGACCAAAAAGAAAATATAACCTGCACTATGGATGATGTACGGGGAGACTTTTTAGGGCCGCCACACGGCACAACACCAGCTGCAGTAATAGCAAATAAAAATTAAAACTGAGATCCTTTAAGAGCAGTGAAAACATAAATGAGAAAGTAGATGGGCCATACCGCGGTTTCGACTATTGAACTATGGAGTTCAGTATGTGTAAGATGTATCTTTTTGATGCTGAAATTCGATTCGTCACCTTAATTAAGGCCTTCCTTCACTTTAAGAGAGGATACATAATAAAATATGTGATAAGTTCTCTGAACCAAAGAAGGCCGCTCTCCCTTGCAGTTTTCGTTTTCACATAGAAGCAATATATACCGTCTAAAGTTAGTCTTCACGTTAACACAGGTGTTTTCTTAAGATTATTGTCATGTGTATTGTCTCTTTAACAGAATGGATGCTGGTTGTGTTGGGAAAGAGCTAATAATCAAGGTTTTTTTTATGCGTGTTGTTGAATTGTTTGTGAAGTGTAGCACCGTCATGTCTCTCACACCAGGTGTCTCTGTTAGGATGTGAAATTTAATTGTATCGCTGCCTGGTCCTTCTGTTGTTACTTGATGTCTGATTTTGCTCAATTCTGGTCATATTCGTTTTTATACAATTTTCGCCCCGTTCAAGATTATTTTAGTTCATATGTAACGGGTAACAGGGGAAAAGGGGAAAACCTTGAGAAAACGACTTGGCACACCCACAAGCAGAACGTGGTTTGTGTCACCTGTGATTGTATATCTGATCTATTGGGCAGCGACCTATGGAAAAGAGTTCATTGTCTTGGTGTTGTTGTTACCTAAGCGACATTGGCGCGTTGAAGGTTGTTCCAATCAGTGTTCTCCATTTTATCATATGCTGTGTGATGTTGCATCAATCTTTGCTGTAAGGACTTTGGTTGTATCGCAGGCATATACGATGGTGCTGACACTGATATACAATACCTGAATACACATATCCATGTACAATTGTACTGTATACCACGCAGACATTTCACGTGCTTAATTTACCGGGCCTTTTATATGTAAACAAACGAAATGACATCAATGAACCTATGTAATATAACGGGGAATTTAATCGTGTTGTGTTTCGATGTTGAATTTTTGTCCTACGGCCCCTCGACAAAACAAAGATCATATCAAGCAGGATCAGTTATCAAGCCACAATGTTGTTTGCAATCCGAAAAGCAGTTGTTGTTAAAGACGTGTTATTTCGTCCTTTTTAACATTTGAAAGTACGATTACTATCATGATAAAATCTATGCAAAATCTATCAAACAAGCCTGAGTGGGCCTTGTAATCAGGGATCGCACTTTTGATCCCGGGGTTGTTGAGTCTGTCGGATGAGCTTATAAACTGAGGTCTCGTTTCCATATGACCTTTGCTGTTGGATAAACGTTAAACATCAAATTAACAAACCACTTATTTATTATCTACGTAAATTCAGATTGAGTAAGAAGCTTATGTGCATAATATTATATACTTTCCCGGTTCCGGATGCAAAGATTGGCCCGTATGAGTAAGGTTAAGAATGATCATGTGTTGTGGCTCTGCTGTCAGCATATAGATTGTGGGGCACACGCTTGAACCGCCTCGCCGAGGCAGTTCTTACGAGTACTCACAATCTTTGTTCTCAGATGCATGGGCAGCTTAAGTTGACCTTGTGGTAAAAAAGGTCATCCCTAGGTCATGATTTGGGCCATAGATAGTCTTTGTAGTCTCGTACATAATTCATGCCAACTTTCAAAATCATAGGCCCAATGGTTCTAAAGAAGAACATTTTTGCTTGGCGCTGCCAAGCGCCAAGCAATTGAGACGGAACGAGGATTTCTCTTTAATCTGCGGGGTCTTTTCCTTCAAATTGTGGGGTTTCCCTTTGACAGCCAGGGGCCTGGTTCCAGTCGCAATGTTTTGCTACACTTCTTGTATAATAAAAGCAATTGAAGACGGAAACCCGACTTGCTCTCCGCCGTTTTTATTAGGACTTGTGGGAAGAATGACGTACTTGGATCTAACGTTAAACATTTAGTTGGTGTTTTGGACGGATAAAGCTAAAACCCGGAACTTTGTCCTAGTTCCGACCAAGTGAAATAATGTCATTTGGCGTGTCACCAGTAAACTATTCAGTACGAAAGCTTGAAATCCACCGTAGCCTGGTAGCGAGGAAGTGTTCATGACCGATGCGATCGATCGAGTAACCGAAGCAAAAACTCCACAAATCTACGAAAAACCACAACACACGGACAAATAATGGTATATACAGACTAGCCAAGCGTTCCTTTTAACAAGGAAAATTTATTAAAGTTTTTTTTTTTTTTTTTTTTTTTTTTTGCAATTTATAGCCATGGCGGCCATTTTGGGCAAGTTACCTTGACCATTTATACAAACTTTCGTTCCCCTTCCATGGAGTTTGGTTTGATCGGCCATGCGGTTGCAGAGAAGATGTTTGACTATTATTGTCATATACATGTATATAGCCCCCGGGCAGGAACAGACAACCTCCCTGGGGACTAAATGTTTCCATGAACAAAAATCTTCTCACCGTTTGCATACTCATAGCAAGTTTACATTTAACTAATTCCATTTAAATGCATGGGTGACCTAACTTGACTGTGCCGTAAAATATGTCAGGGTCGTCCCAGCGACATGATTGATACAAACTGTATAGAGCTCGTTTGCCTGATGCTTCATGCCACGTGTCAAAGCATAGGTCCTCTTGGAGAGAAATTTTTAAAAGTTTTTGCTATTTTATAGCCATGTCAGCCATCTTGGCCATGTGACCTGGACCATTTATGCTAACTTTCGTTTCCCTTTCATACAAATACTCCGCAAGCAATTTAAGTTTGATTGGCCAAGCGGTTTCAGAGGAGATCATGGAAATTGTTGACGGACGACGACGGGCGAACGCCGGGGCATAGCCATCCTATAAGCTCATCTTTTGAGCCTAAGGGCTCGTGTGAGCTAAAAATAGAAATACACCGGCATACCCCAGTTGTGCTGTATAAAAGTGTGGTTCAAGGGGGTATACATTTCATGGACATGTTATCCTGATGAGAATAACCGACCATGTTCGATAATACTTGAAATGTGTCAAAACGTTGTAAGGCGTAGAATCAAAAACTGCGCATAAAAATAAAGATCAACTAAATGTTTCAAATCTAAATCTTGCCATGTTTACATGTATAAAGTTTTCTGTCCGTTCACGAACATCACGTGAAAATGTGCCTACTTGTACTTTTTTCCTTAACAGGACCAGTGTATGTATATTCATGTGTCAGTATGTAAAAAATCACATGACGATAACAAATAGTTGATAATGTTTTTGTTTTTTTTCACCAACAGTTATGGTCATATGAAGACGGGACCTCGGTTTATAGTGTCACCATAAAGACATGAGCAGCTCAAAATCGAACTAGCGACCCCTAGTTATACACATGAAGTTCATAAAAAATCAAATTCCGCATTGAAACCTGTTAAAATGGAGGCATTTTATTCGCACCAAGCATTTGTAAGGCCGACTCGCATTGAACGAGTAATGTATCTTTAAAGGCAAACATGATATAGTTGATATCAACATTAAGCATTGCGTGCGTGCGTGCGTGCATGTGTGTGTGTGTGTGAGTGTGCGCGCACGTAAAATTCAGACTAATATTGTTGTCCTGTTTTAGGGTTAAGCAAGGTACGCAGCATAACTAGGGAGCGCGGTGGTGTAGTGGTAGAGCATCGGACTCTGAATCGAGAGGTCTTGGGTTCGATCCCAACAAGCGTCAAACTGACTGAAAAATTGTTTACTTGGATGTAAAGCCTCAAAAAATGTTTCTCAGTTTTTATAAACATTTCTTTTTCTTGAAAATAATATTGTGATAGTTGAGGGTTAATTATATTTATTTGAATTCAACCAGATAAACAGCACGCATACTACAAGAGAATTATGAGGATCAGAAAGAAAGCCTCTGGCTTGGAGAAATCATCTCAAAAATCGTTATTTTCGCACTCGATATGGCTGAAATACTGTTGAAGGTCTACAAAACTTCAAACGATTTGTATGGCTATGTCTAATGTAGCTAGGATATCGCACTTATTACATGCAGATGACTGATGAATGGACTTCAAAACGAAACACCAACCAAATAAACCACATCATGCGGCAAGCTTTCGAGTATCTATTTGAAATACATGTATAAACATGCTAAAATGAATTATTTTCGCTTACGAGACAGCACGTGAAACTGTAGTTTTTACACCTAATAAATGTACATACATACGTACATGTACACTATACTATTTGAGTAAGTGCCTTACTTCCGTGGAAAACAGTTAATGCCATTCAGGGTGGCTAACTTATCCTAGCCACATTATTCCTGTACAAGCAGTGTATAAATATTTTCATGCTTCCAAGAAAGAAATAGTGACATAAGGATCGCTTGCAGATCAAGTCTTCTACCAAAAAATACGATCGAGCTCCCGATTTCAATAGGTTAAATGTCAACAAGACAAAAACATATATGTGGGCTGCCGTCTCACACTTCAATTTCTAAATACGATTTAAGTATTAAATGCAGTAGGGCATCCCATGATTCTTGCATGTGCCAATAAATATAATCAGCTTATAATATAATATTATTTTCTAAGCTTTATTGACACAGGGGACACAAATAAAATAAAGAAAAAAAAGGTCTCCACCGGGACTTGAACACAGGCTCTTCCGCTTTGAATGCTAGCACGCTACCTACTGCGCTACGGAGATAGACGTTCTAAATTACTACACTTTTTGCCTGTCTTAATTATTCGTCTCTGTTGGGCTTTTGGTAGTTTTGACAAAGTAATTCTTCATATCGCCCCTCGTCTTCGTCGCAAATATGCCCTCACGAGTCGTCCCCCATCACACAGAAAGTGGCAACCGCAAGCGCCAGCAAAACTTGCGTTCAAAAGTGAAAAATGTCGGGGCGATATGAAGAATTACTGTGTCAAAACTACCAAAAGCCCAACTGAGACGAATAATTAAGACAGGCAAAAAGTGTAGTAATTTAGAACGTCTACCACCGTAGCGCAGTAGGTAGCGAGCTAGCATTCAAAGCGGAAGAGCCTGTGTTCAAGTCCCGGTCGAGACCTTTTTTTTTTTCTTTATTTTATTTGTGTCCCCTGTGTCAATAAAGCTTAGAAAATAATATTATATTATAAGCTGATTATATTTATTGGCACATGCAAGAATCATGGGATGCCCTACTGCATTTAATACTTAAATCGTATTTAGAAATTGAAGTGTGAGACGGCAGCCCACATATATGTTTTCTCTTGTTGACTTTTAGCCTATTGAAATCGGGAGCTCGATCGTATTTTTTGGTAGAAGACTTGATCTGCAAGCGATCCTTATGTCAATATTTCTTTCTTGGAAACATGAAAATATTTATATACTGAATGCTTGTACAGGAATAATGTGGCTAGGATAAGTTAGCCACCCTGAATGGCATTAAATGTTTTCCGCGGAAGTACTCATAGTATAGTGTACATGTACATATGAATGTACATTTATTAGGTGTAAAAACTAGTTTCACGTGCTGTCTCGTAAGCGAAAATAATTCATTTTAGCATGTTTATACATGTATTTCAAACAGATACCCGAAAGCTTGCCGCATGATGTGGTTTATTTGGTTGGTGTTTCGTCTTGAAGTCCATTCATCAGTCATCTGCATGTAATAAGTGCGATATCCTAGCTACATTAGACATAGCCATACAAATCGTTTGAAGTTTTGTAGACCTTCAACAGTATTTCAGCCATATCGAGTGCGAAAATAACGAGTATTGAGATGATTTCTCCAAGCCAGAGGCTTTCTTTCTGATCCTCATGATTCTCTTGTAGTATGCGTGCTGTTTATCTGGTTGAATTCAAATAAATATAATTAACCCTCAACTATCACAATATTATTTTCAAGAAAAAGAAATGTTTATAAAAACTGAGAAACTTTTTTTGAGGCTTTACGTCCAAGTAAACAATTTTTCAGTCAGTTTGACGCTTGTTGGGATCGAACCCAAGACCTCTCGATTCAGAGTCCGATGCTCTACCACTACACCACCGCGCTCCCTATTTATGCTGCGTACCTTGCTTAACCCTAAAACAGGACAACAATATTAGTCTGAATTTTACGTGCGCGCGCGCGCACACACACACACACACACACACACACACACACATGCACGCACGCACGCAATGCTTATTGTTGATATCAACTATATCATGTTTGCCTTTAAAGATACATTACTCGTTCAATGCGTGTCGGCCTTACAAATGCTTGGTGCGAATAAAATGCCTCCATTTTAACAGGTTTCAATGCGGAATTTGATTTTTTATGAAATTCATGTGTATAACTAGGGGTCGCTAGTTCGATTTTGAGCTGCTCATGTCTTTATGGTGACACTATAAACCGAGGTCGCGTCTTCATATAACCATAACTGTTGGAGAAAAAAAAAACATTATCAACTATTTGTTATCGTCATGTGATTTTTTTACATACTGACACATGAATATACATACAGGTCTCGGCAATAAACATGATAGTGACGTCAGAGAATGTAACGGTAAATGGGCATTGCCGACTGTTGTAAATAGGTAATCCAGTTTTGCTACTGTTGTTAACTCGACTATTTTAACCTAAATTTTCGTCGTTATCACATTAGCGCAGTGGTATAGTGCTAGACCCAATGCATGTATATAATGTTTCGCTGAAGTGTTGCTGTCGCAGGTTCGAATCCCGCTTAACGAATATCTTTTTTATTTTATTTATTTATTCATTATTATTATTATCATTATTTTGCGTTTTGTTTTTTACTTTTTGTTTGCCAATCGGTTATTTGAATAAAAATACAGAAAACTGATAAATGAATTTTAAATGTGTACGAAAAATAAATAAAATATGAAGATAAAAAAAGAACATTGACATATTTGAAAAAAAAAACAACAAAAAACACTGGTGTAAAACAACAACATCAAAAACAACCAAACAAAAACAAACAGACAAACAATGAAATTACAAAAAAACAACAAAGATGATAAAAATTAAATGAAATACAGGGATTCGAACCCTCATCATAACTTTCCTGAACGCCGAATAAACATTATGTATGTCGTATCCTCTACCATTTGAGCTATGAGGGGTAGACAACATCACTTACATTTTTATACTACTAGTTAAATGCCACGTAGGTTGTCTCCGTTACTTCACCGTTAATAACGGTATATAACGGTGTAACCTGTCTACCCTCTCTATCATAGTATGTTCCAACGCGTCACTATCATGTTTGCAGAAAGACCTGTACACTGGTTCTGTTAAGGTACATTTTCACGTGATGTTCGTGAACGGACAGAAACCTTTATACATGTAAACATGGCAAGATTTAGATTTGAAACATTTAGTTGATCTTTATTTTTATGCGCAGTTTTTGATTCTACGCCTTACAACGTTTTGACACATTTCAAGTATTATCGAACATGGTCGGTTATTCTCATCAGGATAACATGTCCATGAAATGTATACCCCCTTGAACCACACTTTTATACAGCACAACTGGGGTATGCCGGTGTATTTCTATTTTTAGCTCACACGAGCCCTTAGGCTCAAAAGATGAGCTTATAGGATGGCTATGCCCCGGCGTTCGCCCGTCGTCGTCCGTCAACAATTTCCATGATCTCCTCTGAAACCGCTTGGCCAATCAAACTTAAATTGCTTGCGGAGCATTTGTAGGAAAGGGAAACGAAAGTTAGCATAAATGGTCCAGGTCACATGACCAAGATGGCTGACATGGCTATAAAATAGCAAAAACCTTAAGTTTGAAAATTTCTTCTCCAAGAGGACCTATGATTTGACACGTGGCACGAAGCATCAGGCAAACGAGCTCTATAAAGTTTGTATCAATCATGTCGCTGGGACGACCCTGACATATTTACGGCAGTCAAGTTAGGTCACCCATGCATTTAAATGGGGAAAATTAGTTAAATGTAAACTTGCTATGAGTATGCAAACGGTGAGAAGATTTTTATTTATGGAAACATTTAGTCCCCAGGGAGGTTGTCTGTTCCTGCCCGGGGGCTATATACATGTATATGACAATAATAGTCAAACATCTTCTCTGCAACCGCATGGCCGATCAAACCAAACTCCATGGAAGGGGAACGAAAGTTTGTATAAATGGTCAAGGTAACTTGCCCAAAATGGCCGCCATGGCTATAAAGTGCAAAAAAATACTTTAATAAATTTTCCTTGTTAAAAGGAACGCTTGGTTAGTCTGTATATACCATTATTTGTCCGTGTGTTGTGGTTTTTCGTAGATTTGTGGAGTTTTTGCTTCGGTTACTCGATCGATCGCATCGGTCATGAACACTTCCTCGCTACCAGGCTACGGTGGATTTCAAGCTTTCGTACTGAATAGTTTACTGGTGACACGCCAAATGACATTATTTCACTTGGTCGGACCTAGGACAAAGTTCCGGGTTTTACCATTATCCGTCCAAAACACCAACTAAATGTTTAACGTTAGATCCAAGTACGTCATTCTTCCCACAAGTCCTAATAAAAACGGCGGAGAGCAAGTCAGGTTTCCGTCTTCAATTGCTTTTATTATACAAGAAGTGTAGCAAAACATTGCGACGTGAACCAGGCCCCAGGCTGTCAAAGGGAAACCCCACAGATTGAAGGAAAAGACCCCGCAGATTAAAGAGAAATCCTCATTCCGTCTCAATTCTTGGCGCTTGGCAGCGCCAAGCAAAAATGTTCTTCTTTAGAACCATTGGGCTTATGATTTTGAAAGTTGTCATGAATTATGTACAAAGATTATCTATGGCCCAAATCATGACCTAGGGATGACCTTTTTTACCACAAGGTCAACTTAAGCTGCCCATGCATCGGAGAACAAAGATTGTGAGTACTCGTAAGAACTGCCTCGGCGAGGCGGTTCAAGCGTGTGCCCACAATATTAATCTATATGCTGACAGCAGAGCTAAAACACATGATCATTCTTAACCTTACTCATACGGGCCAATCTTTGTATCCGGAACCGAGAAAGTATATATGCACATAAGCTTCTTACTCAGTCTGAATTTACGTAGATAATAAATAAGTGGTTTGTTGATTTGATGTTTAACGTTTATCCAACAGCAAAGGAAACGAGACCTCAGTTTATAAGCTCATCCGACAGACTCAACAAGCCCGGGATCAAACCTGCGATCCCTGATTACAAGGCCCACTCAGGCTTGTTTGATAGATTTTGCATAGATTTTATCATGATAGTAATCGTACTTTCAAATGTTAAAAAGGACGAAATAACACATGTCTTTAATAACAACTGCTTTTCGGATTGCAAACAACATTGTGGCTTGATAACTGATCCTGCTTGATATGATCTTTGTTTTGTCGAGGGGCCGTAGGACAAAAATTCAACAGCGAAACACAACACGATTAAATTTCCCCTGTTATATTACATAGGTTCATTGATGTCATTTCGTTTGTTTACATATAAAAGGCCCGATAAATTAAGCACGTGAAATGTCTGCGTGGTATACTGTACAATTGTACATGGATATGTGTATTCAGGTATTGTATATCAGTGTCAGCACCATCGTATATGCCTGCGATACAACCAAAGTCCTTACAGCAAAGATTGATGCAACATCACACAGCATATGATAAAATGGAGAACACTGATTGAAACAAACTTCAACGCGCCAATGTCGCTTACAGGGATTTTCCTACCTTTTCAAAACAGGGACCCGGGACCAATGATTTTGGGAAAAATAATACGTATATCAGTCAAATTGGGAAAATGGATACAAAACAGAACAGGGGATAATATGCATATTTGGTGTTAATTTGAGGATATTTCTCTGAAAAAAATATTTTGAGGGTATGATCTACGTATCCACAACAGATGTACAAGGATTTATTTATTATTTTGGGGTTTTTTACCTGAAAATTGGGAAATTTTACACAATTTTTCAATTGGGAAAGGGGCCCATAATGGGCCCCAAAATCAGCCCAGGAAAATCCCTGGCTTAGGTAACAACAACACCAAGACAATGAATTCTTTTCCATAGGTCGCTGCCCAATAGATCAGATATACAATCACAGATGACACAAACCACGTTCTGATTGTGGGTGTGCCAAGTCGTTTTCTCAAGGTTTTCCCCTTTTCCCCTGTTACCCGTTACATATGAACTAAAATAATCTTGAACGGGGCGAAAATTGTATAAAAACGAATATGACCAGAATTGAGCAAAATCAGACCCTTACCTGTAATCAAGTAACAACAGAAGGACCAGGCATCGATACAAATAAATTTCACATCCTAACAGAGACACCGGGTGTGAGAGACATGACGGTGCTACACTTCACAAACAATTCAACAACACGCATAAAAAAAACTTGATTATTAGCTCTTTCCCAACACAACCAGCATCCATTCTGTTAAAGAGACAATACACATGACAATAATCTTAAGAAAACACCTGTGTTAACTGCAAGGGAGAGCGGCCTTCTTTGGTTCAGAGAACTTATCACATATTTTATTTTGTATCCTCTCTTAAAGTGAAGGAAGGCCTTAGTTAAGGTGACGAATCGAATTTCAGCATCAAAAAGATACATCTTACACATACTGAACTCCATAGTTCAATAGTCGAAACCGCGGTATGGCCCATCTACTTTCTCATTTATGTTTTCACTGCTCTTAAAGGATCTCAGTTTTAATTTTTATTTGCTATTACTGCAGCTGGTGTTGTGCCGTGTGGCGGCCCTAAAAAGTCTCCCCGTACATCATCCATAGTGCAGGTTATATTTTCTTTTTGGTCCTTTGAGATCAGCGAGGATATTCTGAGAACTCAGAAATTTATTATCGGTTAAGATTCATTTTCTAACCATTTTTTTTTATATAATTTGGCCCCATTTAGATAATACTAGTCTTTCTGACTACCCTGTTGAAAGTTGCAAAATTTCAGTAATTCTCTTTGGCTCCATGTTGCCAAATCTAAAAGGTCACTGACGAGACTTCAATAGTCGAAACCGCGGTATGGCCCATCTACTTTCTCATTTATGTTTTCACTGCTCTTAAAGGATCTCAGTTTTAATTTTTATCCATACATGGTAGAAACAAATGGCGGTTTGTCACCTTAGAGAACTAAGATGGGCGTACACTTTAAGAAAGCACTGTAATTCTGGGCCCAAATTGCATTGTAACAAATAGCAAAACTTCTCCGATGTTTCAGAAAAAAAAGTTCATATTCCATCGTATAAAAGTGTGGTTCAAGGGGTATACATGTCACGGACATGTTATCCTGATAAGGATAACCGACCATGCTCGATATGACTTTAAATATGTCAAAATATTGTAAGGCGTAGAACAAAAAAAAACTGCACATAAAATTAAAGATCAACTTAATGTTTCAAATCGGAAATCATGCCATGTATACATGTATAAAGTTTTCTGTGCGTTCTCGAAAAACACGTGAAAATGTAGCTTAGGAGAACCAATGTACGTGTATACATAAGATAGTATTTAAAAAGTCACATGGCGATAACGAAGTTTTTCCCACCAACAGTTATGGTCATATGAAGACGGGACCTCGGTTTATTGTGTCACCATAAAGGCATGAGCAGCTCAGAATCGAACTATACACACGAGTGTCTAAAATAATCGAATTCTGCATTGGAAGCTGTTAAAATGGAGGCATTTTATTCGCGCCAAGCATTTGTAAAACCGACTCGCATAGAACGAGTGACGCATCTTCAATGGCAAACATGATAAGTGATATATATGATGCGATTTTAGAAAATATTTCGTGTCAAAGGTCACTTCTGGTTCTTTGTTCCATTAGAATTAGACAGTTTAACGGAAAGACAACAATTACTATTTTTAGGCGTTTCGTTCTCGCTGTTTTATATCAACTACGTATTTTTTCTCGCCGCGACTGACTGAGCCACTGCGAGACAAAGTATTCTACGGAACGTGTTTGCATGAGTGTGTGTTTGTGAGTTTGAGGGTGTATGCGCGCTTAAAATTAAGAAAATTGTTGTCCTGTTTTAGGGTTCAGCAAGGTTCGCAGCACGTGACCTCGCTCCTCTTCCGTGTATGGAGAGGTCTAACGGAATACCGATGGAAATGATTCAATTCAATTCTTTATTCAGATTGCCAAATACTTTTTAGCGCATCCACAAAACATGTAATAAAAGGACATCAAACAATAACAAATTACACACTAAATTTAGGAGGTTTTGATAGTGCAAACTGGCCGACCAGAATGTGAACATCATAGGAAAAACTGGTGCAGTGCCTATAAACATTCAGTCTAGCAGCTCGTAATGAATAGGACAAGATGTTTCTCAGTTTTATAATCATTTATTTACTTGAAAATAACATCATTGTGTTAGTTTGAAGTTTAAATATATTTATTTGAATTTAACCAGACAAATAACACGCATACTACAAGAGAATAAATGAGGATCAGAAAGAAAGCATGTGGCTTGCAAAAATCATCTAAAATTCGTAATTATCGCACTCGATATGGCTGAAATACTGTTGAGGGTCTACAAAACCTCAAATTATTTGTATGGCTATGCATAATGTAGTTACGATATCGCACTTATGACATGCAGATGGCTTTTGAATGGGATCAAAACGAAACATCAACCAAATAAACCCCATCAAGCTTTCGAGTATCTGTTTGAAATACATGTATAAACATGCCAAATGAATTATGTTCGCTCACGAGACAGCACGTGAAACTGAAGTTTTTACACCTTATAAATATACATATATCTGTACACGTACACTATACTATATTTGATTTAGTGCCTTACGTCCGCGGAAAATATTCAAGTCATTCAGAGTGGCTAACTTATCCTAGCCAGAAATCGCTCGAAGATCAGCTCTTCTACCAAAAAATACGATCGAGCTCTCGATTTCAATAGGTTAAAAGTCAACAAGAGAGAAGCATTTATGTGAGCTGCCGTCTCGCACTTCAATTCCTTTACGATTTAATTATTTTATGCACAAGAGCATTTCCTGATTCTTGCATTCGCCAATAAATATAATCAGCTTTTGTTTCCTTAGCATTATTGTCACAGGGGAGACAAATAAAGAAAAGGGCGGCCCCCGTGGCCGAGCGGTAAAGAGCGCTGTTTCTTAATCACTCGATCATCTCACCGCTGTGTCTGGTGTGGGCTCGAGCCCCGCTCTGGCCGCATGTGAGACAAGCCAAGTTCTACCTACCGATTGGCCTGTCTCGTATCAGCTGAAATAATCTTGAAAGGGACGTAAAACTGAATTTAAAAAAAAATGTGGTCCGACCAGGACTCGAAACCAGAGCCTTTCGTTTGGAATTCTAGCTCGCTACCTACTGAGCTACAAAGCTGACGTCCTACACTATTAGATTTAAATTGCTTGTCTTATTCAATTCGTCTCCGTTGGACTGTTTGTAGTTTTTGACTGTGTAATTCTTCATATTGCCCCTCGTCTTTATCTCAAATATGCCCTCACGAGTCGTCCCCCATCACACAGAAAGTCTTAACCGCACGCGCCAGCAACATTTACGTTCAAAAGTGAAAAATGTCTATTAATCGTGATAGATCGTGGATAACCGTAACGTACCTTAGCGCCTCCGTGACACACCGGCTTATCACTACCACGGCTTGTTACGGATATCGTAAAACAACGTAAGAAAACCTAACAAGACGTGAAAACAGAGAAATATATGACCAAAATTCCACGGCACGCTACGTTTCGAGCAAACGGGGCTGCCGGGCCCGCCGGGAACATAGTGTAAACGCAGAATAAGGACCAGTGTCTATTCATTGTTAAGTCCGATTTTTTAATCTCTGAATTGACGCATAATTGCTTGTATTCATGGTCGCAAACTGCTTGTAGGTTGACGGAGTGATAACCTTTTCGGCTTACAAATACATGCTCTCCCTCTGACGGTGCCTGTACTACTACTACTACTACTACTACTACTACTACTAATAATAATAATAATAATAATAAACTACTTATTTAGATATTACATATATATAGCTATGCCAATTTTTTCCTTAAGTTTCGGATCCATAAATTTTCATAAATTGAAAACTGAATCAAAACTCCGATATTTTATTTCATCCTTGCTACTCTCGCAGTCTTAGCAACTGCGGTGGCCTAAGTAAACCAGTGGCTTGTAAACCAGGGGCTTGCGGTTTCATTTCGGGGCTTCTCTAATCATTCGGATGAGATTAAAATTCAATAGCTGTTAAACGCGACGTAAAACACGAAGTAAATCAAGAACCAACTCCGACAATAGTCAATTACAGTGGAATTTTAAGAAAGATAAACATATACGAGGATGATCCAATAATGATTGAGACTTTCCTCTTGTTTTATAAACCTTATTGACTGGCTCAAGTTAACTACTTTCGTTCACTAGATATACATCTGATCTCTCTATGGAGCTTGTTTTATCAAATTTGCTCATCAACTTTGGTTGCTATGGTTATTTAAGAACCACTCGTGCAGTGCCTATGGCCACCATTTGCCCTTTCCAACAAACATAGTCTTTATAAATCTAGCTATGTCGCAAATTTTAAAAACGGTATCTTATAATAATTGAGTATTGCCTGTGTTAACAGTCATCTCTGAAATAGTTTGCTTCGGTCAATTCGAGTCTTGCTCTAGTGATCGAGATGTGGTTGCCTAGCAACCATTTTCCTCTGTGAATTCTGGCTTATATCAGTTTCCAAATTCTTTCGTTGCTAGGCAACATAAAACGAAAGGGCCAGATGTCCCTTTTGAAATTCAATTGCAATATCTATCCAATAATTGATCAGTTCAATGTTAAAAACAATTTATTATGTCATGTACACTCAGGTTATAGGATATTTCTCACCCCTACCCCCCAAATCATTGATTTTTTTCGCAACTAAAACCCGACGTTTCTCGGAAGAATGTTCAGCCTACTCGAATTATCAGCTGTATGTAAGTGATATTTGCAGAGCATAAAGCCAGTTATAAACGCTATAAATAAAGATGTGCCATGATTTGATTTTTTATTACTAGTTGCCACGGCAACCCATATTATGAGCATAAGTACCACGTGGCCAAGGACATTTGACTCACATTCTCTCGTTGCTAGGCAACAGAAAGTAGTTGTCTACATGAGAATTTTAACCAGTGTATCGAGTGCACATTACATTGAGCAATGTTTAGAATATATTCACAATAGGCCAAGTTTATTTCCATAGAAATAGTTCAAAAAGTCTCAATCATTATTGGATCATCCACGTATACTCACCAAAAGAAGTTTTGCACCAGTTAATAATATTTTTTCTCATTTTAAAATGATGTTTAGTATACATCTTTTTCAAATAAATTTTTAAAACTTGATACTATCTTAAAGGGCTGAACTTCGTGAAAAACAAAGCAATATTTTTTTTTCTTGAAAAGTTTAAAAATGTGGAGATTGAAACACCAAAATTTGGGATGCAGTAAAACGCCTCCTTTGCATCTTGTCACACCTGTTCTTTGACCACTTCCTCATCTTGCAACACCTCCTTTTCTTTGATCTCCTTCGCATCGTATCTTGTCATAGCAGTTCTTTGACCGCCTCTTTCGCATCTTGCCACACTTCCTCTTCATTGACCGCCTCCTTCGCATCTTGCCACACCTCTTCTTTGACTTTGACCGCCTAATTCGCATCTTGCCACACCTCTGCCTTGACCGCCTCCGCATCTTGCCAAACCTGTTCTTAAGCGCCGCCTTTGCATCTTGACACACCTATTCATCTTTGACCGCCTCATTCGCATCTTGTCACAGCTCCTGTTCTTTGACCGCCTCTATCGCATCTTGTCACACCTGTTCTTTGACTGTCTCCTTCACATATTGGCACACCTCTTCATCTTTGACCGCCTCCTTCTCATCTTCGAACACTTCCTCCTCATCTTCTTCCTCAAAAATTTCTTTGAACAAGTCTCTGCCTATTAGTTTGGCTGCGTCCTCTTCTATATCATCTACATCCTTTTCTGGGTGTTTTTTTTTTCTTCACCAAATTGCTATTTAACCATCCAATATCTGGCTGAATGCTTTATGCACTCGGGAGCACCGCTCCCATAATCCATCCCGCTACACGTCCCATGGAAAACCCTGACCATATATACATCGAGGCCACTATAAATATGGTGACCCCTTAGCTTTGCATATATGATTTTGGTGTACAGAACCATATTTGTCTCCACCTAAAAGTTCTGGAACAATAAAGGTGGAAGTAGTTTTTCGCTGAAGGAGCATTTTCAAGCAGTAGACGTGTTATATTTTCCATCTTGTTCTTTCGGAGAGTTCTCTTCTGTATCAGACTCAAAATCAAAAACAACTGTCGCAGTCACAAGTCTTCTCACAATTATCACAACACTGATGTGAAAATAGAAACTTCTCTCAATAGATCTACCATAATGCTGGCAGATGAATTGTCTACGGCATGATTCAATGCTACGTATGTCATCATTCACTTTAGCTGCTGACGAAATGTCACTGTTGTTATAGTGCTTAACCGCCTGAGCTGGTAAACTACCTCGACCTGCTCTTCTTTTATCCTGTATGTACACTGAAAAAGAAACATGTCATGGGCTGTTGCCGAGAACTCCAATATTAATGGGAACTGATAACCATATTGGTATTGGTAGAGCGTAGGCTTGATATTCACGGTAAATTTTATAAAAAACAACGTTAAAGTTAACAACAACGCAATCATTAAATAACTCGTGTTCCTTTAGACCCATTGACTATTTTTTTCTTTTCGTTTGTTTAGCAGCATTGCAGGCGCATCGAAAGGTGGGGTATAAGGGGGTATACATTGCACGGACATGTTTTCCTGATGCATGTACGTCTGCAAAGGTTGGCTAGGGGTTTACTTTTAACAAGACTCTGTATCAGCAACATCCACGTCACCTCCGAGCTTTGCACTTGGTCAGCAATCCTTCACCTGTTAAAGAGGTAAAAATTGATAACATCAAAAAGAAAAACGTGTCAATGTAGAGTCGTTACTTTTCCTGTCAATGACCGAATCGATAGCCTCAGCAAGCAGCTCCATCCAAAGCGTTGAAACAACTGTTTTGGCAAGTTTCATGAGTGTCTAATTTATGACCGTGTCAGTTAAGTTTAAATTTCCATTGATGAAAGAAAAACTTGTCAGTGACTGTTGAAAGAGGTGAATACTAGGTACTAGTCACCTACATCTGAGAAGCCTTCCTAAGAACAGGTTGACTAGGATCACTGCCGGCCACCGACCTTAGATAAAGCATTTTGTTTAGACGAACAAAGAAGCAAACACTTTTTACAGATTCAAACTGCTACTTGTTATAAAATTATGTCAAAATAAACCAGAAGGGTGGTCGAGTGGGAATATAAGCCCCCCGCCCATTGGGACCTAAAGAAATAGATGGTCTGCTTGTGCCTCCAGGCAAAGCTTCTTCGCTACTGACTGACCATCTAACTGCTCAGGTCTGAGCCTGCCCAGGAGAATTGGTTAAGTCAAACCATCCATACATATAAGCCGTATTGGGTGGTCATTTATGAAGCACTTTTTGATTGGCATGATATCCTATTATTGGGTAAAAGTCCCATTAAATGGAGGCAACGTCCCGACATGACCATAGCTGTTGACTGGGACAAAGATGGGCATATCCCCACCCCTACCATTGGGACCTAACGAAATATGTGGGCCGAGTGTGCCTTCAGGCAAAGCTTCTACGCTAATGACTGTCCATCTGATTACTGGTTAACAGCTCAGGTCTGAGCCTGCCCATGAGAAGTGGTTCAAGTCGAAGCTACATATTCATGTAAGCCATATTGGCTTAGTTGGGTGGTTATATTTGAAGCATTTTTGGATGTCATGGCGTCCTGATTTTGGGTGAAAGTCCCATAAAATGGAGGCAGCGTCCCGACATGACCATAGCTGGGACGTGAGGCATCAATACAAACAAATCAGGTGAGCTTAAAAGTGCGTAGAATGGAAACTGCAGCCGCTGTAAAATCCGACACAGATAAAAAAATTCCCTATTATCTTTATTAAATCGGGCTTTTCGGGTATTTGATTTATTTCAACATGGAGCTTATTTGCCAGCAGAACTGTCAAACCTTGTTTGGTAAATTCAAGGAGATCAGCGTTGTAGTTGAAAGATTTTGTAACATCCTTTGTTACATTGCGGTAGCCGGATGTGTTTCTAATGTGGAATAAGGAACCCCTGTCCGTCCCTTTGTTTCTTGTAGAATTCAACAGGGACCTGACATTTAGCAAAGGCATCCGCAGCATACTGTGAGCTAAATTGTGTCAACTTTCTAAGAGCTTTTTATCAGTCATGAAAATAGACTAAGACATTTATATTGTTCCATTATTGCTACAATATTCTCCGCCACTCTACTTTCAATCATTGAATACTTTTTCATTATGATGTCCTTTGTGAAAATTTTATAGTTTCTTGCAAATTTTCTGTAGGCCTCGCTATTTGGGGCCTACAGAAATAGATGGACTGCTTATGCCTCAAGGCAAAGCTTTTAAGATAAGCTTTTAAAACGCTACTTGGGACTAACTATCGGCCGATTTACAAGTCGTCCGCCGCCTCCGAGCCGGGTACCATTCTCTCCTGCTTTGTCCGTGGAGTTCACGACCGACAAAATAAAAGAAGTGAACGGAACGAAAGCCCGGTTGTCGGACTACTGACTGACCATCTGATTACTGAGCCAGAAAAAAGGTCCAAGTCAAACCATTCATCATATTATCTTAGTGGCTTGCTTGGATGGTTATATTTCTCATATAATTATACATATTTTGAAGATCGAGACATCATATTTTTGGATAAAAGTCCCATAAAATGGTGGCAACGTCCCGACATGACCATAGCTGCTGACTGGGACGTCAAGCATCAATTCAAACAAACAAATATTGCAATGTCTTCAGCCAGCATGTCTGACAGTCCTGTCTTAAATGATCCTGTGGGTAAGCCAGTTGCTGAATCAGTTTCCATCTTAAAATAGTCACATAAAGCTTGTTCAATGCAGTGAACCTGATCATTATCTTTCCCATCTTGTTCTTGCTGCAAAATCGGCGTGTATCATCATTTAATTAGCTGCTGACGAAATGTCACTGTTGTTATAGTGCATAACTGCCTGAGCTGGTAAACCATCGCGACCTCTTCAAAATAATAATAATAATAATAAAACAGGAACTGATGTCGAGTGGCTCTGGCCATATTGGTATGGGTAGAGCGTAGGCTTGATATTCACGGTAAATTATATAAAAACATCGTCAAAGTTAACAACAACGCAATGTCGTTCCTTCAGACCCATTGACTATTTTTTTTCTCCTAGCATGTTTAACAGCATTAAAGGTGGAGTATATGGGGGTATACATTGCACAGGCATGTTTTTCTGATGCATGTACGACTGCAAATGTTGGCCAGGGGTTTGCTTTATTGAACAAGCCTCTGTATCAGAAACACCCACGTCACCTCGGAGCTAGCAATCCTTCACCTGTTAAGGTAGCAATCCACAGTTTTTAGAGCATTTTTCAGTTAATTTTGCTAGATCCGCCAAAATTGATAATAGCTCTGTCCAATCTGGTGAACAATCCGATTTCTCCCATAAAATCATTAAATCAAATGTCTAACAACAAAATAACATCATTTAAATTGCCTAGAACTGACTATCACCCTACCTGTATTGGGGATATTTTCCCCTACCCCCTCTTTCAGACCAGTGAATTTTCGTAAAATATGCCTGAAGTCTGGGCCCCCATGCATATTCTGTGCAAAAGGAAGCCCCATAGATCTCATGCAAATACTTAGAGAATCGACCCAGGATCGTAATGAGCAGTGCACAAATATGTGCCATCCATCTACTTTTTTCGCTATTTGTGAACAAAGATAACCCCTGCAAAGTCGACAGTGAAGAGCGTCACCGGCTATGACTGGCGAACGATCCGGGATCTTTATATAATCCCGGTTTTTACCTGTCTAAAAATAGAAAATAAGTATTTTTCACATGTTTGAGGCATAATTGATCCGATTTGGGGAAAGATGTCGGCAAATTATTGAAAGAGGATAATTTACAGCCCAATATCATGCCCTACCCCTTAATATTGAAATTTTTGGCCCACCTCAAAAGTACGAAACTGTGAATGGAACCTTAAAGCAAAACTTTTTGCTCTACTTTCTGGCAATTTTCGTCTAAAATTATTCTTTAACATAATTCCAATTAAATTCAGGCAAAGAAAGTGGATTTGCATTAAAACTGGCATTTCAGGAGGAGTCAGAACGAGTCATATGGTTTCGAGGCATTTTTAGGTCGATTTTTGAGGAATGGAGCCCCAACTAACCGCATCCAGCTTTACTCACTCTGTGGTCGTGCGAGTGACCAAAAGATCACGAAACAGTTATGTCCATATATTGGGCCACCTGATCAAAGAAAACTGAGACCTTGAAATGGAAATTAAAAAAATCGGTTATTGCTTTAAGGTAGCAATCCACAGTTTTTAGAGCATTTTTCAGTTAATTTTGCTAGATCCGCCAAAATTGATAATAGCTCTGTCCAATCTGGTGAACAATCCGATTTCTCCCATAAAATCATTAAATCAAATGTCTAACAACAAAATAACATCATTTAAATTGCCTAGAACTGACTATCACCCTACCTGTATTGGGGATATTTTCCCCTACCCCCTCTTTCAGACCAGTGAATTTTCGTAAAATATGCCTGAAGTCTGGGCCCCCATGCATATTCTGTGCAAAAGGAAGCCCCATAGATCTCATGCAAATACTTAGAGAATCGACCCAGGATCGTAATGAGCAGTGCACAAATATGTGCCATCCATCTACTTTTTTCGCTATTTGTGAACAAAGATAACCCCTGCAAAGTCGACAGTGAAGAGCGTCACCGGCTATGACTGGCGAACGATCCGGGATCTTTATATAATCCCGGTTTTTACCTGTCTAAAAATAGAAAATAAGTATTTTTCACATGTTTGAGGCATAATTGATCCGATTTGGGGAAAGATGTCGGCAAATTATTGAAAGAGGATAATTTACAGCCCAATATCATGCCCTACCCCTTAATATTGAAATTTTTGGCCCACCTCAAAAGTACGAAACTGTGAATGGAACCTTAAAGCAAAACTTTTTGCTCTACTTTCTGGCAATTTTCGTCTAAAATTATTCTTTAACATAATTCCAATTAAATTCAGGCAAAGAAAGTGGATTTGCATTAAAACTGGCATTTCAGGAGGAGTCAGAACGAGTCATATGGTTTCGAGGCATTTTTAGGTCGATTTTTGAGGAATGGAGCCCCAACTAACCGCATCCAGCTTTACTCACTCTGTGGTCGTGCGAGTGACCAAAAGATCACGAAACAGTTATGTCCATATATTGGGCCACCTGATCAAAGAAAACTGAGACCTTGAAATGGAAATTAAAAAAATCGGTTATTGCTTTAAGGTAGCAATCCACAGTTTTTAGAGCATTTTTCAGTTAATTTTGCTAGATCCGCCAAAATTGATAATAGCTCTGTCCAATCTGGTGAACAATCCGATTTCTCCCATAAAATCATTAAATCAAATGTCTAACAACAAAATAACATCATTTAAATTGCCTAGAACTGACTATCACCCTACCTGTATTGGGGATATTTTCCCCTACCCCCTCTTTCAGACCAGTGAATTTTCGTAAAATATGCCTGAAGTCTGGGCCCCCATGCATATTCTGTGCAAAAGGAAGCCCCATAGATCTCATGCAAATACTTAGAGAATCGACCCAGGATCGTAATGAGCAGTGCACAAATATGTGCCATCCATCTACTTTTTTCGCTATTTGTGAACAAAGATAACCCCTGCAAAGTCGACAGTGAAGAGCGTCACCGGCTATGACTGGCGAACGATCCGGGATCTTTATATAATCCCGGTTTTTACCTGTCTAAAAATAGAAAATAAGTATTTTTCACATGTTTGAGGCATAATTGATCCGATTTGGGGAAAGATGTCGGCAAATTATTGAAAGAGGATAATTTACAGCCCAATATCATGCCCTACCCCTTAATATTGAAATTTTTGGCCCACCTCAAAAGTACGAAACTGTGAATGGAACCTTAAAGCAAAACTTTTTGCTCTACTTTCTGGCAATTTTCGTCTAAAATTATTCTTTAACATAATTCCAATTAAATTCAGGCAAAGAAAGTGGATTTGCATTAAAACTGGCATTTCAGGAGGAGTCAGAACGAGTCATATGGTTTCGAGGCATTTTTAGGTCGATTTTTGAGGAATGGAGCCCCAACTAACCGCATCCAGCTTTACTCACTCTGTGGTCGTGCGAGTGACCAAAAGATCACGAAACAGTTATGTCCATATATTGGGCCACCTGATCAAAGAAAACTGAGACCTTGAAATGGAAATTAAAAAAATCGGTTATTGCTTTAAGGTAGCAATCCACAGTTTTTAGAGCATTTTTCAGTTAATTTTGCTAGATCCGCCAAAATTGATAATAGCTCTGTCCAATCTGGTGAACAATCCGATTTCTCCCATAAAATCATTAAATCAAATGTCTAACAACAAAATAACATCATTTAAATTGCCTAGAACTGACTATCACCCTACCTGTATTGGGGATATTTTCCCCTACCCCCTCTTTCAGACCAGTGAATTTTCGTAAAATATGCCTGAAGTCTGGGCCCCCATGCATATTCTGTGCAAAAGGAAGCCCCATAGATCTCATGCAAATACTTAGAGAATCGACCCAGGATCGTAATGAGCAGTGCACAAATATGTGCCATCCATCTACTTTTTTCGCTATTTGTGAACAAAGATAACCCCTGCAAAGTCGACAGTGAAGAGCGTCACCGGCTATGACTGGCGAACGATCCGGGATCTTTATATAATCCCGGTTTTTACCTGTCTAAAAATAGAAAATAAGTATTTTTCACATGTTTGAGGCATAATTGATCCGATTTGGGGAAAGATGTCGGCAAATTATTGAAAGAGGATAATTTACAGCCCAATATCATGCCCTACCCCTTAATATTGAAATTTTTGGCCCACCTCAAAAGTACGAAACTGTGAATGGAACCTTAAAGCAAAACTTTTTGCTCTACTTTCTGGCAATTTTCGTCTAAAATTATTCTTTAACATAATTCCAATTAAATTCAGGCAAAGAAAGTGGATTTGCATTAAAACTGGCATTTCAGGAGGAGTCAGAACGAGTCATATGGTTTCGAGGCATTTTTAGGTCGATTTTTGAGGAATGGAGCCCCAACTAACCGCATCCAGCTTTACTCACTCTGTGGTCGTGCGAGTGACCAAAAGATCACGAAACAGTTATGTCCATATATTGGGCCACCTGATCAAAGAAAACTGAGACCTTGAAATGGAAATTAAAAAAATCGGTTATTGCTTTAAGGTAGCAATCCACAGTTTTTAGAGCATTTTTCAGTTAATTTTGCTAGATCCGCCAAAATTGATAATAGCTCTGTCCAATCTGGTGAACAATCCGATTTCTCCCATAAAATCATTAAATCAAATGTCTAACAACAAAATAACATCATTTAAATTGCCTAGAACTGACTATCACCCTACCTGTATTGGGGATATTTTCCCCTACCCCCTCTTTCAGACCAGTGAATTTTCGTAAAATATGCCTGAAGTCTGGGCCCCCATGCATATTCTGTGCAAAAGGAAGCCCCATAGATCTCATGCAAATACTTAGAGAATCGACCCAGGATCGTAATGAGCAGTGCACAAATATGTGCCATCCATCTACTTTTTTCGCTATTTGTGAACAAAGATAACCCCTGCAAAGTCGACAGTGAAGAGCGTCACCGGCTATGACTGGCGAACGATCCGGGATCTTTATATAATCCCGGTTTTTACCTGTCTAAAAATAGAAAATAAGTATTTTTCACATGTTTGAGGCATAATTGATCCGATTTGGGGAAAGATGTCGGCAAATTATTGAAAGAGGATAATTTACAGCCCAATATCATGCCCTACCCCTTAATATTGAAATTTTTGGCCCACCTCAAAAGTACGAAACTGTGAATGGAACCTTAAAGCAAAACTTTTTGCTCTACTTTCTGGCAATTTTCGTCTAAAATTATTCTTTAACATAATTCCAATTAAATTCAGGCAAAGAAAGTGGATTTGCATTAAAACTGGCATTTCAGGAGGAGTCAGAACGAGTCATATGGTTTCGAGGCATTTTTAGGTCGATTTTTGAGGAATGGAGCCCCAACTAACCGCATCCAGCTTTACTCACTCTGTGGTCGTGCGAGTGACCAAAAGATCACGAAACAGTTATGTCCATATATTGGGCCACCTGATCAAAGAAAACTGAGACCTTGAAATGGAAATTAAAAAAATCGGTTATTGCTTTAAGGTAGCAATCCACAGTTTTTAGAGCATTTTTCAGTTAATTTTGCTAGATCCGCCAAAATTGATAATAGCTCTGTCCAATCTGGTGAACAATCCGATTTCTCCCATAAAATCATTAAATCAAATGTCTAACAACAAAATAACATCATTTAAATTGCCTAGAACTGACTATCACCCTACCTGTATTGGGGATATTTTCCCCTACCCCCTCTTTCAGACCAGTGAATTTTCGTAAAATATGCCTGAAGTCTGGGCCCCCATGCATATTCTGTGCAAAAGGAAGCCCCATAGATCTCATGCAAATACTTAGAGAATCGACCCAGGATCATAATGAGCAGTGCACAAATATGTGCCATCCATCTACTTTTTTCGCTATTTGTGAACAAAGATAACCCCTGCAAAGTCGACAGTGAAGAGCGTCACCGGCTATGACTGGCGAACGATCCGGGATCTTTATATAATCCCGGTTTTTACCTGTCTAAAAATAGAAAATAAGTATTTTTCACATGTTTGAGGCATAATTGATCCGATTTGGGGAAAGATGTCGGCAAATTATTGAAAGAGGATAATTTACAGCCCAATATCATGCCCTACCCCTTAATATTGAAATTTTTGGCCCACCTCAAAAGTACGAAACTGTGAATGGAACCTTAAAGCAAAACTTTTTGCTCTACTTTCTGGCAATTTTCGTCTAAAATTATTCTTTAACATAATTCCAATTAAATTCAGGCAAAGAAAGTGGATTTGCATTAAAACTGGCATTTCAGGAGGAGTCAGAACGAGTCATATGGTTTCGAGGCATTTTTAGGTCGATTTTTGAGGAATGGAGCCCCAACTAACCGCATCCAGCTTTACTCACTCTGTGGTCGTGCGAGTGACCAAAAGATCACGAAACAGTTATGTCCATATATTGGGCCACCTGATCAAAGAAAACTGAGACCTTGAAATGGAAATTAAAAAAATCGGTTATTGCTTTAAGGTAGCAATCCACAGTTTTTAGAGCATTTTTCAGTTAATTTTGCTAGATCCGCCAAAATTGATAATAGCTCTGTCCAATCTGGTGAACAATCCGATTTCTCCCATAAAATCATTAAATCAAATGTCTAACAACAAAATAACATCATTTAAATTGCCTAGAACTGACTATCACCCTACCTGTATTGGGGATATTTTCCCCTACCCCCTCTTTCAGACCAGTGAATTTTCGTAAAATATGCCTGAAGTCTGGGCCCCCATGCATATTCTGTGCAAAAGGAAGCCCCATAGATCTCATGCAAATACTTAGAGAATCGACCCAGGATCGTAATGAGCAGTGCACAAATATGTGCCATCCATCTACTTTTTTCGCTATTTGTGAACAAAGATAACCCCTGCAAAGTCGACAGTGAAGAGCGTCACCGGCTATGACTGGCGAACGATCCGGGATCTTTATATAATCCCGGTTTTTACCTGTCTAAAAATAGAAAATAAGTATTTTTCACATGTTTGAGGCATAATTGATCCGATTTGGGGAAAGATGTCGGCAAATTATTGAAAGAGGATAATTTACAGCCCAATATCATGCCCTACCCCTTAATATTGAAATTTTTGGCCCACCTCAAAAGTACGAAACTGTGAATGGAACCTTAAAGCAAAACTTTTTGCTCTACTTTCTGGCAATTTTCGTCTAAAATTATTCTTTAACATAATTCCAATTAAATTCAGGCAAAGAAAGTGGATTTGCATTAAAACTGGCATTTCAGGAGGAGTCAGAACGAGTCATATGGTTTCGAGGCATTTTTAGGTCGATTTTTGAGGAATGGAGCCCCAACTAACCGCATCCAGCTTTACTCACTCTGTGGTCGTGCGAGTGACCAAAAGATCACGAAACAGTTATGTCCATATATTGGGCCACCTGATCAAAGAAAACTGAGACCTTGAAATGGAAATTAAAAAAATCGGTTATTGCTTTAAGGTAGCAATCCACAGTTTTTAGAGCATTTTTCAGTTAATTTTGCTAGATCCGCCAAAATTGATAATAGCTCTGTCCAATCTGGTGAACAATCCGATTTCTCCCATAAAATCATTAAATCAAATGTCTAACAACAAAATAACATCATTTAAATTGCCTAGAACTGACTATCACCCTACCTGTATTGGGGATATTTTCCCCTACCCCCTCTTTCAGACCAGTGAATTTTCGTAAAATATGCCTGAAGTCTGGGCCCCCATGCATATTCTGTGCAAAAGGAAGCCCCATAGATCTCATGCAAATACTTAGAGAATCGACCCAGGATCGTAATGAGCAGTGCACAAATATGTGCCATCCATCTACTTTTTTCGCTATTTGTGAACAAAGATAACCCCTGCAAAGTCGACAGTGAAGAGCGTCACCGGCTATGACTGGCGAACGATCCGGGATCTTTATATAATCCCGGTTTTTACCTGTCTAAAAATAGAAAATAAGTATTTTTCACATGTTTGAGGCATAATTGATCCGATTTGGGGAAAGATGTCGGCAAATTATTGAAAGAGGATAATTTACAGCCCAATATCATGCCCTACCCCTTAATATTGAAATTTTTGGCCCACCTCAAAAGTACGAAACTGTGAATGGAACCTTAAAGCAAAACTTTTTGCTCTACTTTCTGGCAATTTTCGTCTAAAATTATTCTTTAACATAATTCCAATTAAATTCAGGCAAAGAAAGTGGATTTGCATTAAAACTGGCATTTCAGGAGGAGTCAGAACGAGTCATATGGTTTCGAGGCATTTTTAGGTCGATTTTTGAGGAATGGAGCCCCAACTAACCGCATCCAGCTTTACTCACTCTGTGGTCGTGCGAGTGACCAAAAGATCACGAAACAGTTATGTCCATATATTGGGCCACCTGATCAAAGAAAACTGAGACCTTGAAATGGAAATTAAAAAAATCGGTTATTGCTTTAAGGTAGCAATCCACAGTTTTTAGAGCATTTTTCAGTTAATTTTGCTAGATCCGCCAAAATTGATAATAGCTCTGTCCAATCTGGTGAACAATCCGATTTCTCCCATAAAATCATTAAATCAAATGTCTAACAACAAAATAACATCATTTAAATTGCCTAGAACTGACTATCACCCTACCTGTATTGGGGATATTTTCCCCTACCCCCTCTTTCAGACCAGTGAATTTTCGTAAAATATGCCTGAAGTCTGGGCCCCCATGCATATTCTGTGCAAAAGGAAGCCCCATAGATCTCATGCAAATACTTAGAGAATCGACCCAGGATCGTAATGAGCAGTGCACAAATATGTGCCATCCATCTACTTTTTTCGCTATTTGTGAACAAAGATAACCCCTGCAAAGTCGACAGTGAAGAGCGTCACCGGCTATGACTGGCGAACGATCCGGGATCTTTATATAATCCCGGTTTTTACCTGTCTAAAAATAGAAAATAAGTATTTTTCACATGTTTGAGGCATAATTGATCCGATTTGGGGAAAGATGTCGGCAAATTATTGAAAGAGGATAATTTACAGCCCAATATCATGCCCTACCCCTTAATATTGAAATTTTTGGCCCACCTCAAAAGTACGAAACTGTGAATGGAACCTTAAAGCAAAACTTTTTGCTCTACTTTCTGGCAATTTTCGTCTAAAATTATTCTTTAACATAATTCCAATTAAATTCAGGCAAAGAAAGTGGATTTGCATTAAAACTGGCATTTCAGGAGGAGTCAGAACGAGTCATATGGTTTCGAGGCATTTTTAGGTCGATTTTTGAGGAATGGAGCCCCAACTAACCGCATCCAGCTTTACTCACTCTGTGGTCGTGCGAGTGACCAAAAGATCACGAAACAGTTATGTCCATATATTGGGCCACCTGATCAAAGAAAACTGAGACCTTGAAATGGAAATTAAAAAAATCGGTTATTGCTTTAAGGTAGCAATCCACAGTTTTTAGAGCATTTTTCAGTTAATTTTGCTAGATCCGCCAAAATTGATAATAGCTCTGTCCAATCTGGTGAACAATCCGATTTCTCCCATAAAATCATTAAATCAAATGTCTAACAACAAAATAACATCATTTAAATTGCCTAGAACTGACTATCACCCTACCTGTATTGGGGATATTTTCCCCTACCCCCTCTTTCAGACCAGTGAATTTTCGTAAAATATGCCTGAAGTCTGGGCCCCCATGCATATTCTGTGCAAAAGGAAGCCCCATAGATCTCATGCAAATACTTAGAGAATCGACCCAGGATCGTAATGAGCAGTGCACAAATATGTGCCATCCATCTACTTTTTTCGCTATTTGTGAACAAAGATAACCCCTGCAAAGTCGACAGTGAAGAGCGTCACCGGCTATGACTGGCGAACGATCCGGGATCTTTATATAATCCCGGTTTTTACCTGTCTAAAAATAGAAAATAAGTATTTTTCACATGTTTGAGGCATAATTGATCCGATTTGGGGAAAGATGTCGGCAAATTATTGAAAGAGGATAATTTACAGCCCAATATCATGCCCTACCCCTTAATATTGAAATTTTTGGCCCACCTCAAAAGTACGAAACTGTGAATGGAACCTTAAAGCAAAACTTTTTGCTCTACTTTCTGGCAATTTTCGTCTAAAATTATTCTTTAACATAATTCCAATTAAATTCAGGCAAAGAAAGTGGATTTGCATTAAAACTGGCATTTCAGGAGGAGTCAGAACGAGTCATATGGTTTCGAGGCATTTTTAGGTCGATTTTTGAGGAATGGAGCCCCAACTAACCGCATCCAGCTTTACTCACTCTGTGGTCGTGCGAGTGACCAAAAGATCACGAAACAGTTATGTCCATATATTGGGCCACCTGATCAAAGAAAACTGAGACCTTGAAATGGAAATTAAAAAAATCGGTTATTGCTTTAAGGTAGCAATCCACAGTTTTTAGAGCATTTTTCAGTTAATTTTGCTAGATCCGCCAAAATTGATAATAGCTCTGTCCAATCTGGTGAACAATCCGATTTCTCCCATAAAATCATTAAATCAAATGTCTAACAACAAAATAACATCATTTAAATTGCCTAGAACTGACTATCACCCTACCTGTATTGGGGATATTTTCCCCTACCCCCTCTTTCAGACCAGTGAATTTTCGTAAAATATGCCTGAAGTCTGGGCCCCCATGCATATTCTGTGCAAAAGGAAGCCCCATAGATCTCATGCAAATACTTAGAGAATCGACCCAGGATCGTAATGAGCAGTGCACAAATATGTGCCATCCATCTACTTTTTTCGCTATTTGTGAACAAAGATAACCCCTGCAAAGTCGACAGTGAAGAGCGTCACCGGCTATGACTGGCGAACGATCCGGGATCTTTATATAATCCCGGTTTTTACCTGTCTAAAAATAGAAAATAAGTATTTTTCACATGTTTGAGGCATAATTGATCCGATTTGGGGAAAGATGTCGGCAAATTATTGAAAGAGGATAATTTACAGCCCAATATCATGCCCTACCCCTTAATATTGAAATTTTTGGCCCACCTCAAAAGTACGAAACTGTGAATGGAACCTTAAAGCAAAACTTTTTGCTCTACTTTCTGGCAATTTTCGTCTAAAATTATTCTTTAACATAATTCCAATTAAATTCAGGCAAAGAAAGTGGATTTGCATTAAAACTGGCATTTCAGGAGGAGTCAGAACGAGTCATATGGTTTCGAGGCATTTTTAGGTCGATTTTTGAGGAATGGAGCCCCAACTAACCGCATCCAGCTTTACTCACTCTGTGGTCGTGCGAGTGACCAAAAGATCACGAAACAGTTATGTCCATATATTGGGCCACCTGATCAAAGAAAACTGAGACCTTGAAATGGAAATTAAAAAAATCGGTTATTGCTTTAAGGTAGCAATCCACAGTTTTTAGAGCATTTTTCAGTTAATTTTGCTAGATCCGCCAAAATTGATAATAGCTCTGTCCAATCTGGTGAACAATCCGATTTCTCCCATAAAATCATTAAATCAAATGTCTAACAACAAAATAACATCATTTAAATTGCCTAGAACTGACTATCACCCTACCTGTATTGGGGATATTTTCCCCTACCCCCTCTTTCAGACCAGTGAATTTTCGTAAAATATGCCTGAAGTCTGGGCCCCCATGCATATTCTGTGCAAAAGGAAGCCCCATAGATCTCATGCAAATACTTAGAGAATCGACCCAGGATCGTAATGAGCAGTGCACAAATATGTGCCATCCATCTACTTTTTTCGCTATTTGTGAACAAAGATAACCCCTGCAAAGTCGACAGTGAAGAGCGTCACCGGCTATGACTGGCGAACGATCCGGGATCTTTATATAATCCCGGTTTTTACCTGTCTAAAAATAGAAATTAAGTATTTTTCACATGTTTGAGGCATAATTGATCCGATTTGGGGAAAGATGTCGGCAAATTATTGAAAGAGGATAATTTACAGCCCAATATCATGCCCTACCCCTTAATATTGAAATTTTTGGCCCACCTCAAAAGTACGAAACTGTGAATGGAACCTTAAAGCAAAACTTTTTGCTCTACTTTCTGGCAATTTTCGTCTAAAATTATTCTTTAACATAATTCCAATTAAATTCAGGCAAAGAAAGTGGATTTGCATTAAAACTGGCATTTCAGGAGGAGTCAGAACGAGTCATATGGTTTCGAGGCATTTTTAGGTCGATTTTTGAGGAATGGAGCCCCAACTAACCGCATCCAGCTTTACTCACTCTGTGGTCGTGCGAGTGACCAAAAGATCACGAAACAGTTATGTCCATATATTGGGCCACCTGATCAAAGAAAACTGAGACCTTGAAATGGAAATTAAAAAAATCGGTTATTGCTTTAAGGTAGCAATCCACAGTTTTTAGAGCATTTTTCAGTTAATTTTGCTAGATCCGCCAAAATTGATAATAGCTCTGTCCAATCTGGTGAACAATCCGATTTCTCCCATAAAATCATTAAATCAAATGTCTAACAACAAAATAACATCATTTAAATTGCCTAGAACTGACTATCACCCTACCTGTATTGGGGATATTTTCCCCTACCCCCTCTTTCAGACCAGTGAATTTTCGTAAAATATGCCTGAAGTCTGGGCCCCCATGCATATTCTGTGCAAAAGGAAGCCCCATAGATCTCATGCAAATACTTAGAGAATCGACCCAGGATCATAATGAGCAGTGCACAAATATGTGCCATCCATCTACTTTTTTCGCTATTTGTGAACAAAGATAACCCCTGCAAAGTCGACAGTGAAGAGCGTCACCGGCTATGACTGGCGAACGATCCGGGATCTTTATATAATCCCGGTTTTTACCTGTCTAAAAATAGAAAATAAGTATTTTTCACATGTTTGAGGCATAATTGATCCGATTTGGGGAAAGATGTCGGCAAATTATTGAAAGAGGATAATTTACAGCCCAATATCATGCCCTACCCCTTAATATTGAAATTTTTGGCCCACCTCAAAAGTACGAAACTGTGAATGGAACCTTAAAGCAAAACTTTTTGCTCTACTTTCTGGCAATTTTCGTCTAAAATTATTCTTTAACATAATTCCAATTAAATTCAGGCAAAGAAAGTGGATTTGCATTAAAACTGGCATTTCAGGAGGAGTCAGAACGAGTCATATGGTTTCGAGGCATTTTTAGGTCGATTTTTGAGGAATGGAGCCCCAACTAACCGCATCCAGCTTTACTCACTCTGTGGTCGTGCGAGTGACCAAAAGATCACGAAACAGTTATGTCCATATATTGGGCCACCTGATCAAAGAAAACTGAGACCTTGAAATGGAAATTAAAAAAATCGGTTATTGCTTTAAGGTAGCAATCCACAGTTTTTAGAGCATTTTTCAGTTAATTTTGCTAGATCCGCCAAAATTGATAATAGCTCTGTCCAATCTGGTGAACAATCCGATTTCTCCCATAAAATCATTAAATCAAATGTCTAACAACAAAATAACATCATTTAAATTGCCTAGAACTGACTATCACCCTACCTGTATTGGGGATATTTTCCCCTACCCCCTCTTTCAGACCAGTGAATTTTCGTAAAATATGCCTGAAGTCTGGGCCCCCATGCATATTCTGTGCAAAAGGAAGCCCCATAGATCTCATGCAAATACTTAGAGAATCGACCCAGGATCGTAATGAGCAGTGCACAAATATGTGCCATCCATCTACTTTTTTCGCTATTTGTGAACAAAGATAACCCCTGCAAAGTCGACAGTGAAGAGCGTCACCGGCTATGACTGGCGAACGATCCGGGATCTTTATATAATCCCGGTTTTTACCTGTCTAAAAATAGAAAATAAGTATTTTTCACATGTTTGAGGCATAATTGATCCGATTTGGGGAAAGATGTCGGCAAATTATTGAAAGAGGATAATTTACAGCCCAATATCATGCCCTACCCCTTAATATTGAAATTTTTGGCCCACCTCAAAAGTACGAAACTGTGAATGGAACCTTAAAGCAAAACTTTTTGCTCTACTTTCTGGCAATTTTCGTCTAAAATTATTCTTTAACATAATTCCAATTAAATTCAGGCAAAGAAAGTGGATTTGCATTAAAACTGGCATTTCAGGAGGAGTCAGAACGAGTCATATGGTTTCGAGGCATTTTTAGGTCGATTTTTGAGGAATGGAGCCCCAACTAACCGCATCCAGCTTTACTCACTCTGTGGTCGTGCGAGTGACCAAAAGATCACGAAACAGTTATGTCCATATATTGGGCCACCTGATCAAAGAAAACTGAGACCTTGAAATGGAAATTAAAAAAATCGGTTATTGCTTTAAAGCAAAACTTTTTGCTCTACTTTCTGGCAATTTTCGTCTAAAATTATTCTTTAACATAATTCCAATTAAATTCAGGCAAAGAAAGTGGATTTGCATTAAAACTGGCATTTCAGGAGGAGTCAGAACGAGTCATATGGTTTCGAGGCATTTTTAGGTCGATTTTTGAGGAATGGAGCCCCAACTAACCGCATCCAGCTTTACTCACTCTGTGGTCGTGCGAGTGACCAAAAGATCACGAAACAGTTATGTCCATATATTGGGCCACCTGATCAAAGAAAACTGAGACCTTGAAATGGAAATTAAAAAAATCGGTTATTGCTTTAAGGTAGCAATCCACAGTTTTTAGAGCATTTTTCAGTTAATTTTGCTAGATCCGCCAAAATTGATAATAGCTCTGTCCAATCTGGTGAACAATCCGATTTCTCCCATAAAATCATTAAATCAAATGTCTAACAACAAAATAACATCATTTAAATTGCCTAGAACTGACTATCACCCTACCTGTATTGGGGATATTTTCCCCTACCCCCTCTTTCAGACCAGTGAATTTTCGTAAAATATGCCTGAAGTCTGGGCCCCCATGCATATTCTGTGCAAAAGGAAGCCCCATAGATCTCATGCAAATACTTAGAGAATCGACCCAGGATCGTAATGAGCAGTGCACAAATATGTGCCATCCATCTACTTTTTTCGCTATTTGTGAACAAAGATAACCCCTGCAAAGTCGACAGTGAAGAGCGTCACCGGCTATGACTGGCGAACGATCCGGGATCTTTATATAATCCCGGTTTTTACCTGTCTAAAAATAGAAAATAAGTATTTTTCACATGTTTGAGGCATAATTGATCCGATTTGGGGAAAGATGTCGGCAAATTATTGAAAGAGGATAATTTACAGCCCAATATCATGCCCTACCCCTTAATATTGAAATTTTTGGCCCACCTCAAAAGTACGAAACTGTGAATGGAACCTTAAAGCAAAACTTTTTGCTCTACTTTCTGGCAATTTTCGTCTAAAATTATTCTTTAACATAATTCCAATTAAATTCAGGCAAAGAAAGTGGATTTGCATTAAAACTGGCATTTCAGGAGGAGTCAGAACGAGTCATATGGTTTCGAGGCATTTTTAGGTCGATTTTTGAGGAATGGAGCCCCAACTAACCGCATCCAGCTTTACTCACTCTGTGGTCGTGCGAGTGACCAAAAGATCACGAAACAGTTATGTCCATATATTGGGCCACCTGATCAAAGAAAACTGAGACCTTGAAATGGAAATTAAAAAAATCGGTTATTGCTTTAAGGTAGCAATCCACAGTTTTTAGAGCATTTTTCAGTTAATTTTGCTAGATCCGCCAAAATTGATAATAGCTCTGTCCAATCTGGTGAACAATCCGATTTCTCCCATAAAATCATTAAATCAAATGTCTAACAACAAAATAACATCATTTAAATTGCCTAGAACTGACTATCACCCTACCTGTATTGGGGATATTTTCCCCTACCCCCTCTTTCAGACCAGTGAATTTTCGTAAAATATGCCTGAAGTCTGGGCCCCCATGCATATTCTGTGCAAAAGGAAGCCCCATAGATCTCATGCAAATACTTAGAGAATCGACCCAGGATCATAATGAGCAGTGCACAAATATGTGCCATCCATCTACTTTTTTCGCTATTTGTGAACAAAGATAACCCCTGCAAAGTCGACAGTGAAGAGCGTCACCGGCTATGACTGGCGAACGATCCGGGATCTTTATATAATCCCGGTTTTTACCTGTCTAAAAATAGAAAATAAGTATTTTTCACATGTTTGAGGCATAATTGATCCGATTTGGGGAAAGATGTCGGCAAATTATTGAAAGAGGATAATTTACAGCCCAATATCATGCCCTACCCCTTAATATTGAAATTTTTGGCCCACCTCAAAAGTACGAAACTGTGAATGGAACCTTAAAGCAAAACTTTTTGCTCTACTTTCTGGCAATTTTCGTCTAAAATTATTCTTTAACATAATTCCAATTAAATTCAGGCAAAGAAAGTGGATTTGCATTAAAACTGGCATTTCAGGAGGAGTCAGAACGAGTCATATGGTTTCGAGGCATTTTTAGGTCGATTTTTGAGGAATGGAGCCCCAACTAACCGCATCCAGCTTTACTCACTCTGTGGTCGTGCGAGTGACCAAAAGATCACGAAACAGTTATGTCCATATATTGGGCCACCTGATCAAAGAAAACTGAGACCTTGAAATGGAAATTAAAAAAATCGGTTATTGCTTTAAAGCAAAACTTTTTGCTCTACTTTCTGGCAATTTTCGTCTAAAATTATTCTTTAACATAATTCCAATTAAATTCAGGCAAAGAAAGTGGATTTGCATTAAAACTGGCATTTCAGGAGGAGTCAGAACGAGTCATATGGTTTCGAGGCATTTTTAGGTCGATTTTTGAGGAATGGAGCCCCAACTAACCGCATCCAGCTTTACTCACTCTGTGGTCGTGCGAGTGACCAAAAGATCACGAAACAGTTATGTCCATATATTGGGCCACCTGATCAAAGAAAACTGAGACCTTGAAATGGAAATTAAAAAAATCGGTTATTGCTTTAAGGTAGCAATCCACAGTTTTTAGAGCATTTTTCAGTTAATTTTGCTAGATCCGCCAAAATTGATAATAGCTCTGTCCAATCTGGTGAACAATCCGATTTCTCCCATAAAATCATTAAATCAAATGTCTAACAACAAAATAACATCATTTAAATTGCCTAGAACTGACTATCACCCTACCTGTATTGGGGATATTTTCCCCTACCCCCTCTTTCAGACCAGTGAATTTTCGTAAAATATGCCTGAAGTCTGGGCCCCCATGCATATTCTGTGCAAAAGGAAGCCCCATAGATCTCATGCAAATACTTAGAGAATCGACCCAGGATCGTAATGAGCAGTGCACAAATATGTGCCATCCATCTACTTTTTTCGCTATTTGTGAACAAAGATAACCCCTGCAAAGTCGACAGTGAAGAGCGTCACCGGCTATGACTGGCGAACGATCCGGGATCTTTATATAATCCCGGTTTTTACCTGTCTAAAAATAGAAAATAAGTATTTTTCACATGTTTGAGGCATAATTGATCCGATTTGGGGAAAGATGTCGGCAAATTATTGAAAGAGGATAATTTACAGCCCAATATCATGCCCTACCCCTTAATATTGAAATTTTTGGCCCACCTCAAAAGTACGAAACTGTGAATGGAACCTTAAAGCAAAACTTTTTGCTCTACTTTCTGGCAATTTTCGTCTAAAATTATTCTTTAACATAATTCCAATTAAATTCAGGCAAAGAAAGTGGATTTGCATTAAAACTGGCATTTCAGGAGGAGTCAGAACGAGTCATATGGTTTCGAGGCATTTTTAGGTCGATTTTTGAGGAATGGAGCCCCAACTAACCGCATCCAGCTTTACTCACTCTGTGGTCGTGCGAGTGACCAAAAGATCACGAAACAGTTATGTCCATATATTGGGCCACCTGATCAAAGAAAACTGAGACCTTGAAATGGAAATTAAAAAAATCGGTTATTGCTTTAAGGTAGCAATCCACAGTTTTTAGAGCATTTTTCAGTTAATTTTGCTAGATCCGCCAAAATTGATAATAGCTCTGTCCAATCTGGTGAACAATCCGATTTCTCCCATAAAATCATTAAATCAAATGTCTAACAACAAAATAACATCATTTAAATTGCCTAGAACTGACTATCACCCTACCTGTATTGGGGATATTTTCCCCTACCCCCTCTTTCAGACCAGTGAATTTTCGTAAAATATGCCTGAAGTCTGGGCCCCCATGCATATTCTGTGCAAAAGGAAGCCCCATAGATCTCATGCAAATACTTAGAGAATCGACCCAGGATCGTAATGAGCAGTGCACAAATATGTGCCATCCATCTACTTTTTTCGCTATTTGTGAACAAAGATAACCCCTGCAAAGTCGACAGTGAAGAGCGTCACCGGCTATGACTGGCGAACGATCCGGGATCTTTATATAATCCCGGTTTTTACCTGTCTAAAAATAGAAAATAAGTATTTTTCACATGTTTGAGGCATAATTGATCCGATTTGGGGAAAGATGTCGGCAAATTATTGAAAGAGGATAATTTACAGCCCAATATCATGCCCTACCCCTTAATATTGAAATTTTTGGCCCACCTCAAAAGTACGAAACTGTGAATGGAACCTTAAAGCAAAACTTTTTGCTCTACTTTCTGGCAATTTTCGTCTAAAATTATTCTTTAACATAATTCCAATTAAATTCAGGCAAAGAAAGTGGATTTGCATTAAAACTGGCATTTCAGGAGGAGTCAGAACGAGTCATATGGTTTCGAGGCATTTTTAGGTCGATTTTTGAGGAATGGAGCCCCAACTAACCGCATCCAGCTTTACTCACTCTGTGGTCGTGCGAGTGACCAAAAGATCACGAAACAGTTATGTCCATATATTGGGCCACCTGATCAAAGAAAACTGAGACCTTGAAATGGAAATTAAAAAAATCGGTTATTGCTTTAAGGTAGCAATCCACAGTTTTTAGAGCATTTTTCAGTTAATTTTGCTAGATCCGCCAAAATTGATAATAGCTCTGTCCAATCTGGTGAACAATCCGATTTCTCCCATAAAATCATTAAATCAAATGTCTAACAACAAAATAACATCATTTAAATTGCCTAGAACTGACTATCACCCTACCTGTATTGGGGATATTTTCCCCTACCCCCTCTTTCAGACCAGTGAATTTTCGTAAAATATGCCTGAAGTCTGGGCCCCCATGCATATTCTGTGCAAAAGGAAGCCCCATAGATCTCATGCAAATACTTAGAGAATCGACCCAGGATCATAATGAGCAGTGCACAAATATGTGCCATCCATCTACTTTTTTCGCTATTTGTGAACAAAGATAACCCCTGCAAAGTCGACAGTGAAGAGCGTCACCGGCTATGACTGGCGAACGATCCGGGATCTTTATATAATCCCGGTTTTTACCTGTCTAAAAATAGAAAATAAGTATTTTTCACATGTTTGAGGCATAATTGATCCGATTTGGGGAAAGATGTCGGCAAATTATTGAAAGAGGATAATTTACAGCCCAATATCATGCCCTACCCCTTAATATTGAAATTTTTGGCCCACCTCAAAAGTACGAAACTGTGAATGGAACCTTAAAGCAAAACTTTTTGCTCTACTTTCTGGCAATTTTCGTCTAAAATTATTCTTTAACATAATTCCAATTAAATTCAGGCAAAGAAAGTGGATTTGCATTAAAACTGGCATTTCAGGAGGAGTCAGAACGAGTCATATGGTTTCGAGGCATTTTTAGGTCGATTTTTGAGGAATGGAGCCCCAACTAACCGCATCCAGCTTTACTCACTCTGTGGTCGTGCGAGTGATCAAAAGATCACGAAACAGTTATGTCCATATATTGGGCCACCTGATCAAAGAAAACTGAGACCTTGAAATGGAAATTAAAAAAATCGGTTATTGCTTTAAGGTAGCAATCCACAGTTTTTAGAGCATTTTTCAGTTAATTTTGCTAGATCCGCCAAAATTGATAATAGCTCTGTCCAATCTGGTGAACAATCCGATTTCTCCCATAAAATCATTAAATCAAATGTCTAACAACAAAATAACATCATTTAAATTGCCTAGAACTGACTATCACCCTACCTGTATTGGGGATATTTTCCCCTACCCCCTCTTTCAGACCAGTGAATTTTCGTAAAATATGCCTGAAGTCTGGGCCCCCATGCATATTCTGTGCAAAAGGAAGCCCCATAGATCTCATGCAAATACTTAGAGAATCGACCCAGGATCGTAATGAGCAGTGCACAAATATGTGCCATCCATCTACTTTTTTCGCTATTTGTGAACAAAGATAACCCCTGCAAAGTCGACAGTGAAGAGCGTCACCGGCTATGACTGGCGAACGATCCGGGATCTTTATATAATCCCGGTTTTTACCTGTCTAAAAATAGAAAATAAGTATTTTTCACATGTTTGAGGCATAATTGATCCGATTTGGGGAAAGATGTCGGCAAATTATTGAAAGAGGATAATTTACAGCCCAATATCATGCCCTACCCCTTAATATTGAAATTTTTGGCCCACCTCAAAAGTACGAAACTGTGAATGGAACCTTAAAGCAAAACTTTTTGCTCTACTTTCTGGCAATTTTCGTCTAAAATTATTCTTTAACATAATTCCAATTAAATTCAGGCAAAGAAAGTGGATTTGCATTAAAACTGGCATTTCAGGAGGAGTCAGAACGAGTCATATGGTTTCGAGGCATTTTTAGGTCGATTTTTGAGGAATGGAGCCCCAACTAACCGCATCCAGCTTTACTCACTCTGTGGTCGTGCGAGTGACCAAAAGATCACGAAACAGTTATGTCCATATATTGGGCCACCTGATCAAAGAAAACTGAGACCTTGAAATGGAAATTAAAAAAATCGGTTATTGCTTTAAGGTAGCAATCCACAGTTTTTAGAGCATTTTTCAGTTAATTTTGCTAGATCCGCCAAAATTGATAATAGCTCTGTCCAATCTGGTGAACAATCCGATTTCTCCCATAAAATCATTAAATCAAATGTCTAACAACAAAATAACATCATTTAAATTGCCTAGAACTGACTATCACCCTACCTGTATTGGGGATATTTTCCCCTACCCCCTCTTTCAGACCAGTGAATTTTCGTAAAATATGCCTGAAGTCTGGGCCCCCATGCATATTCTGTGCAAAAGGAAGCCCCATAGATCTCATGCAAATACTTAGAGAATCGACCCAGGATCATAATGAGCAGTGCACAAATATGTGCCATCCATCTACTTTTTTCGCTATTTGTGAACAAAGATAACCCCTGCAAAGTCGACAGTGAAGAGCGTCACCGGCTATGACTGGCGAACGATCCGGGATCTTTATATAATCCCGGTTTTTACCTGTCTAAAAATAGAAAATAAGTATTTTTCACATGTTTGAGGCATAATTGATCCGATTTGGGGAAAGATGTCGGCAAATTATTGAAAGAGGATAATTTACAGCCCAATATCATGCCCTACCCCTTAATATTGAAATTTTTGGCCCACCTCAAAAGTACGAAACTGTGAATGGAACCTTAAAGCAAAACTTTTTGCTCTACTTTCTGGCAATTTTCGTCTAAAATTATTCTTTAACATAATTCCAATTAAATTCAGGCAAAGAAAGTGGATTTGCATTAAAACTGGCATTTCAGGAGGAGTCAGAACGAGTCATATGGTTTCGAGGCATTTTTAGGTCGATTTTTGAGGAATGGAGCCCCAACTAACCGCATCCAGCTTTACTCACTCTGTGGTCGTGCGAGTGACCAAAAGATCACGAAACAGTTATGTCCATATATTGGGCCACCTGATCAAAGAAAACTGAGACCTTGAAATGGAAATTAAAAAAATCGGTTATTGCTTTAAGGTAGCAATCCACAGTTTTTAGAGCATTTTTCAGTTAATTTTGCTAGATCCGCCAAAATTGATAATAGCTCTGTCCAATCTGGTGAACAATCCGATTTCTCCCATAAAATCATTAAATCAAATGTCTAACAACAAAATAACATCATTTAAATTGCCTAGAACTGACTATCACCCTACCTGTATTGGGGATATTTTCCCCTACCCCCTCTTTCAGACCAGTGAATTTTCGTAAAATATGCCTGAAGTCTGGGCCCCCATGCATATTCTGTGCACAAGGAAGCCCCATAGATCTCATGCAAATACTTAGAGAATCGACCCAGGATCATAATGAGCAGTGCACAAATATGTGCCATCCATCTACTTTTTTCGCTATTTGTGAACAAAGATAACCCCTGCAAAGTCGACAGTGAAGAGCGTCACCGGCTATGACTGGCGAACGATCCGGGATCTTTATATAATCCCGGTTTTTACCTGTCTAAAAATAGAAAATAAGTATTTTTCACATGTTTGAGGCATAATTGATCCGATTTGGGGAAAGATGTCGGCAAATTATTGAAAGAGGATAATTTACAGCCCAATATCATGCCCTACCCCTTAATATTGAAATTTTTGGCCCACCTCAAAAGTACGAAACTGTGAATGGAACCTTAAAGCAAAACTTTTTGCTCTACTTTCTGGCAATTTTCGTCTAAAATTATTCTTTAACATAATTCCAATTAAATTCAGGCAAAGAAAGTGGATTTGCATTAAAACTGGCATTTCAGGAGGAGTCAGAACGAGTCATATGGTTTCGAGGCATTTTTAGGTCGATTTTTGAGGAATGGAGCCCCAACTAACCGCATCCAGCTTTACTCACTCTGTGGTCGTGCGAGTGACCAAAAGATCACGAAACAGTTATGTCCATATATTGGGCCACCTGATCAAAGAATACTGAGACCTTGAAATGGAAATTAAAAAAATCGGTTATTGCTTTAAGGTAGCAATCCACAGTTTTTAGAGCATTTTTCAGTTAATTTTGCTAGATCCGCCAAAATTGATAATAGCTCTGTCCAATCTGGTGAACAATCCGATTTCTCCCATAAAATCATTAAATCAAATGTCTAACAACAAAATAACATCATTTAAATTGCCTAGAACTGACTATCACCCTACCTGTATTGGGGATATTTTCCCCTACCCCCTCTTTCAGACCAGTGAATTTTCGTAAAATATGCCTGAAGTCTGGGCCCCCATGCATATTCTGTGCAAAAGGAAGCCCCATAGATCTCATGCAAATACTTAGAGAATCGACCCAGGATCGTAATGAGCAGTGCACAAATATGTGCCATCCATCTACTTTTTTCGCTATTTGTGAACAAAGATAACCCCTGCAAAGTCGACAGTGAAGAGCGTCACCGGCTATGACTGGCGAACGATCCGGGATCTTTATATAATCCCGGTTTTTACCTGTCTAAAAATAGAAAATAAGTATTTTTCACATGTTTGAGGCATAATTGATCCGATTTGGGGAAAGATGTCGGCAAATTATTGAAAGAGGATAATTTACAGCCCAATATCATGCCCTACCCCTTAATATTGAAATTTTTGGCCCACCTCAAAAGTACGAAACTGTGAATGGAACCTTAAAGCAAAACTTTTTGCTCTACTTTCTGGCAATTTTCGTCTAAAATTATTCTTTAACATAATTCCAATTAAATTCAGGCAAAGAAAGTGGATTTGCATTAAAACTGGCATTTCAGGAGGAGTCAGAACGAGTCATATGGTTTCGAGGCATTTTTAGGTCGATTTTTGAGGAATGGAGCCCCAACTAACCGCATCCAGCTTTACTCACTCTGTGGTCGTGCGAGTGACCAAAAGATCACGAAACAGTTATGTCCATATATTGGGCCACCTGATCAAAGAAAACTGAGACCTTGAAATGGAAATTAAAAAAATCGGTTATTGCTTTAAGGTAGCAATCCACAGTTTTTAGAGCATTTTTCAGTTAATTTTGCTAGATCCGCCAAAATTGATAATAGCTCTGTCCAATCTGGTGAACAATCCGATTTCTCCCATAAAATCATTAAATCAAATGTCTAACAACAAAATAACATCATTTAAATTGCCTAGAACTGACTATCACCCTACCTGTATTGGGGATATTTTCCCCTACCCCCTCTTTCAGACCAGTGAATTTTCGTAAAATATGCCTGAAGTCTGGGCCCCCATGCATATTCTGTGCAAAAGGAAGCCCCATAGATCTCATGCAAATACTTAGAGAATCGACCCAGGATCGTAATGAGCAGTGCACAAATATGTGCCATCCATCTACTTTTTTCGCTATTTGTGAACAAAGATAACCCCTGCAAAGTCGACAGTGAAGAGCGTCACCGGCTATGACTGGCGAACGATCCGGGATCTTTATATAATCCCGGTTTTTACCTGTCTAAAAATAGAAAATAAGTATTTTTCACATGTTTGAGGCATAATTGATCCGATTTGGGGAAAGATGTCGGCAAATTATTGAAAGAGGATAATTTACAGCCCAATATCATGCCCTACCCCTTAATATTGAAATTTTTGGCCCACCTCAAAAGTACGAAACTGTGAATGGAACCTTAAAGCAAAACTTTTTGCTCTACTTTCTGGCAATTTTCGTCTAAAATTATTCTTTAACATAATTCCAATTAAATTCAGGCAAAGAAAGTGGATTTGCATTAAAACTGGCATTTCAGGAGGAGTCAGAACGAGTCATATGGTTTCGAGGCATTTTTAGGTCGATTTTTGAGGAATGGAGCCCCAACTAACCGCATCCAGCTTTACTCACTCTGTGGTCGTGCGAGTGACCAAAAGATCACGAAACAGTTATGTCCATATATTGGGCCACCTGATCAAAGAAAACTGAGACCTTGAAATGGAAATTAAAAAAATCGGTTATTGCTTTAAGGTAGCAATCCACAGTTTTTAGAGCATTTTTCAGTTAATTTTGCTAGATCCGCCAAAATTGATAATAGCTCTGTCCAATCTGGTGAACAATCCGATTTCTCCCATAAAATCATTAAATCAAATGTCTAACAACAAAATAACATCATTTAAATTGCCTAGAACTGACTATCACCCTACCTGTATTGGGGATATTTTCCCCTACCCCCTCTTTCAGACCAGTGAATTTTCGTAAAATATGCCTGAAGTCTGGGCCCCCATGCATATTCTGTGCAAAAGGAAGCCCCATAGATCTCATGCAAATACTTAGAGAATCGACCCAGGATCGTAATGAGCAGTGCACAAATATGTGCCATCCATCTACTTTTTTCGCTATTTGTGAACAAAGATAACCCCTGCAAAGTCGACAGTGAAGAGCGTCACCGGCTATGACTGGCGAACGATCCGGGATCTTTATATAATCCCGGTTTTTACCTGTCTAAAAATAGAAAATAAGTATTTTTCACATGTTTGAGGCATAATTGATCCGATTTGGGGAAAGATGTCGGCAAATTATTGAAAGAGGATAATTTACAGCCCAATATCATGCCCTACCCCTTAATATTGAAATTTTTGGCCCACCTCAAAAGTACGAAACTGTGAATGGAACCTTAAAGCAAAACTTTTTGCTCTACTTTCTGGCAATTTTCGTCTAAAATTATTCTTTAACATAATTCCAATTAAATTCAGGCAAAGAAAGTGGATTTGCATTAAAACTGGCATTTCAGGAGGAGTCAGAACGAGTCATATGGTTTCGAGGCATTTTTAGGTCGATTTTTGAGGAATGGAGCCCCAACTAACCGCATCCAGCTTTACTCACTCTGTGGTCGTGCGAGTGACCAAAAGATCACGAAACAGTTATGTCCATATATTGGGCCACCTGATCAAAGAAAACTGAGACCTTGAAATGGAAATTAAAAAAATCGGTTATTGCTTTAAGGTAGCAATCCACAGTTTTTAGAGCATTTTTCAGTTAATTTTGCTAGATCCGCCAAAATTGATAATAGCTCTGTCCAATCTGGTGAACAATCCGATTTCTCCCATAAAATCATTAAATCAAATGTCTAACAACAAAATAACATCATTTAAATTGCCTAGAACTGACTATCACCCTACCTGTATTGGGGATATTTTCCCCTACCCCCTCTTTCAGACCAGTGAATTTTCGTAAAATATGCCTGAAGTCTGGGCCCCCATGCATATTCTGTGCAAAAGGAAGCCCCATAGATCTCATGCAAATACTTAGAGAATCGACCCAGGATCATAATGAGCAGTGCACAAATATGTGCCATCCATCTACTTTTTTCGCTATTTGTGAACAAAGATAACCCCTGCAAAGTCGACAGTGAAGAGCGTCACCGGCTATGACTGGCGAACGATCCGGGATCTTTATATAATCCCGGTTTTTACCTGTCTAAAAATAGAAAATAAGTATTTTTCACATGTTTGAGGCATAATTGATCCGATTTGGGGAAAGATGTCGGCAAATTATTGAAAGAGGATAATTTACAGCCCAATATCATGCCCTACCCCTTAATATTGAAATTTTTGGCCCACCTCAAAAGTACGAAACTGTGAATGGAACCTTAAAGCAAAACTTTTTGCTCTACTTTCTGGCAATTTTCGTCTAAAATTATTCTTTAACATAATTCCAATTAAATTCAGGCAAAGAAAGTGGATTTGCATTAAAACTGGCATTTCAGGAGGAGTCAGAACGAGTCATATGGTTTCGAGGCATTTTTAGGTCGATTTTTGAGGAATGGAGCCCCAACTAACCGCATCCAGCTTTACTCACTCTGTGGTCGTGCGAGTGACCAAAAGATCACGAAACAGTTATGTCCATATATTGGGCCACCTGATCAAAGAAAACTGAGACCTTGAAATGGAAATTAAAAAAATCGGTTATTGCTTTAAGGTAGCAATCCACAGTTTTTAGAGCATTTTTCAGTTAATTTTGCTAGATCCGCCAAAATTGATAATAGCTCTGTCCAATCTGGTGAACAATCCGATTTCTCCCATAAAATCATTAAATCAAATGTCTAACAACAAAATAACATCATTTAAATTGCCTAGAACTGACTATCACCCTACCTGTATTGGGGATATTTTCCCCTACCCCCTCTTTCAGACCAGTGAATTTTCGTAAAATATGCCTGAAGTCTGGGCCCCCATGCATATTCTGTGCAAAAGGAAGCCCCATAGATCTCATGCAAATACTTAGAGAATCGACCCAGGATCGTAATGAGCAGTGCACAAATATGTGCCATCCATCTACTTTTTTCGCTATTTGTGAACAAAGATAACCCCTGCAAAGTCGACAGTGAAGAGCGTCACCGGCTATGACTGGCGAACGATCCGGGATCTTTATATAATCCCGGTTTTTACCTGTCTAAAAATAGAAAATAAGTATTTTTCACATGTTTGAGGCATAATTGATCCGATTTGGGGAAAGATGTCGGCAAATTATTGAAAGAGGATAATTTACAGCCCAATATCATGCCCTACCCCTTAATATTGAAATTTTTGGCCCACCTCAAAAGTACGAAACTGTGAATGGAACCTTAAAGCAAAACTTTTTGCTCTACTTTCTGGCAATTTTCGTCTAAAATTATTCTTTAACATAATTCCAATTAAATTCAGGCAAAGAAAGTGGATTTGCATTAAAACTGGCATTTCAGGAGGAGTCAGAACGAGTCATATGGTTTCGAGGCATTTTTAGGTCGATTTTTGAGGAATGGAGCCCCAACTAACCGCATCCAGCTTTACTCACTCTGTGGTCGTGCGAGTGACCAAAAGATCACGAAACAGTTATGTCCATATATTGGGCCACCTGATCAAAGAAAACTGAGACCTTGAAATGGAAATTAAAAAAATCGGTTATTGCTTTAAGGTAGCAATCCACAGTTTTTAGAGCATTTTTCAGTTAATTTTGCTAGATCCGCCAAAATTGATAATAGCTCTGTCCAATCTGGTGAACAATCCGATTTCTCCCATAAAATCATTAAATCAAATGTCTAACAACAAAATAACATCATTTAAATTGCCTAGAACTGACTATCACCCTACCTGTATTGGGGATATTTTCCCCTACCCCCTCTTTCAGACCAGTGAATTTTCGTAAAATATGCCTGAAGTCTGGGCCCCCATGCATATTCTGTGCAAAAGGAAGCCCCATAGATCTCATGCAAATACTTAGAGAATCGACCCAGGATCATAATGAGCAGTGCACAAATATGTGCCATCCATCTACTTTTTTCGCTATTTGTGAACAAAGATAACCCCTGCAAAGTCGACAGTGAAGAGCGTCACCGGCTATGACTGGCGAACGACCCGGGATCTTTATATAATCCCGGTTTTTACCTGTCTAAAAATAGAAAATAAGTATTTTTCACATGTTTGAGGCATAATTGATCCGATTTGGGGAAAGATGTCGGCAAATTATTGAAAGAGGATAATTTACAGCCCAATATCATGCCCTACCCCTTAATATTGAAATTTTTGGCCCACCTCAAAAGTACGAAACTGTGAATGGAACCTTAAAGCAAAACTTTTTGCTCTACTTTCTGGCAATTTTCGTCTAAAATTATTCTTTAACATAATTCCAATTAAATTCAGGCAAAGAAAGTGGATTTGCATTAAAACTGGCATTTCAGGAGGAGTCAGAACGAGTCATATGGTTTCGAGGCATTTTTAGGTCGATTTTTGAGGAATGGAGCCCCAACTAACCGCATCCAGCTTTACTCACTCTGTGGTCGTGCGAGTGACCAAAAGATCACGAAACAGTTATGTCCATATATTGGGCCACCTGATCAAAGAAAACTGAGACCTTGAAATGGAAATTAAAAAAATCGGTTATTGCTTTAAGGTAGCAATCCACAGTTTTTAGAGCATTTTTCAGTTAATTTTGCTAGATCCGCCAAAATTGATAATAGCTCTGTCCAATCTGGTGAACAATCCGATTTCTCCCATAAAATCATTAAATCAAATGTCTAACAACAAAATAACATCATTTAAATTGCCTAGAACTGACTATCACCCTACCTGTATTGGGGATATTTTCCCCTACCCCCTCTTTCAGACCAGTGAATTTTCGTAAAATATGCCTGAAGTCTGGGCCCCCATGCATATTCTGTGCACAAGGAAGCCCCATAGATCTCATGCAAATACTTAGAGAATCGACCCAGGATCATAATGAGCAGTGCACAAATATGTGCCATCCATCTACTTTTTTCGCTATTTGTGAACAAAGATAACCCCTGCAAAGTCGACAGTGAAGAGCGTCACCGGCTATGACTGGCGAACGATCCGGGATCTTTATATAATCCCGGTTTTTACCTGTCTAAAAATAGAAAATAAGTATTTTTCACATGTTTGAGGCATAATTGATCCGATTTGGGGAAAGATGTCGGCAAATTATTGAAAGAGGATAATTTACAGCCCAATATCATGCCCTACCCCTTAATATTGAAATTTTTGGCCCACCTCAAAAGTACGAAACTGTGAATGGAACCTTAAAGCAAAACTTTTTGCTCTACTTTCTGGCAATTTTCGTCTAAAATTATTCTTTAACATAATTCCAATTAAATTCAGGCAAAGAAAGTGGATTTGCATTAAAACTGGCATTTCAGGAGGAGTCAGAACGAGTCATATGGTTTCGAGGCATTTTTAGGTCGATTTTTGAGGAATGGAGCCCCAACTAACCGCATCCAGCTTTACTCACTCTGTGGTCGTGCGAGTGACCAAAAGATCACGAAACAGTTATGTCCATATATTGGGCCACCTGATCAAAGAATACTGAGACCTTGAAATGGAAATTAAAAAAATCGGTTATTGCTTTAAGGTAGCAATCCACAGTTTTTAGAGCATTTTTCAGTTAATTTTGCTAGATCCGCCAAAATTGATAATAGCTCTGTCCAATCTGGTGAACAATCCGATTTCTCCCATAAAATCATTAAATCAAATGTCTAACAACAAAATAACATCATTTAAATTGCCTAGAACTGACTATCACCCTACCTGTATTGGGGATATTTTCCCCTACCCCCTCTTTCAGACCAGTGAATTTTCGTAAAATATGCCTGAAGTCTGGGCCCCCATGCATATTCTGTGCAAAAGGAAGCCCCATAGATCTCATGCAAATACTTAGAGAATCGACCCAGGATCGTAATGAGCAGTGCACAAATATGTGCCATCCATCTACTTTTTTCGCTATTTGTGAACAAAGATAACCCCTGCAAAGTCGACAGTGAAGAGCGTCACCGGCTATGACTGGCGAACGATCCGGGATCTTTATATAATCCCGGTTTTTACCTGTCTAAAAATAGAAAATAAGTATTTTTCACATGTTTGAGGCATAATTGATCCGATTTGGGGAAAGATGTCGGCAAATTATTGAAAGAGGATAATTTACAGCCCAATATCATGCCCTACCCCTTAATATTGAAATTTTTGGCCCACCTCAAAAGTACGAAACTGTGAATGGAACCTTAAAGCAAAACTTTTTGCTCTACTTTCTGGCAATTTTCGTCTAAAATTATTCTTTAACATAATTCCAATTAAATTCAGGCAAAGAAAGTGGATTTGCATTAAAACTGGCATTTCAGGAGGAGTCAGAACGAGTCATATGGTTTCGAGGCATTTTTAGGTCGATTTTTGAGGAATGGAGCCCCAACTAACCGCATCCAGCTTTACTCACTCTGTGGTCGTGCGAGTGACCAAAAGATCACGAAACAGTTATGTCCATATATTGGGCCACCTGATCAAAGAAAACTGAGACCTTGAAATGGAAATTAAAAAAATCGGTTATTGCTTTAAGGTAGCAATCCACAGTTTTTAGAGCATTTTTCAGTTAATTTTGCTAGATCCGCCAAAATTGATAATAGCTCTGTCCAATCTGGTGAACAATCCGATTTCTCCCATAAAATCATTAAATCAAATGTCTAACAACAAAATAACATCATTTAAATTGCCTAGAACTGACTATCACCCTACCTGTATTGGGGATATTTTCCCCTACCCCCTCTTTCAGACCAGTGAATTTTCGTAAAATATGCCTGAAGTCTGGGCCCCCATGCATATTCTGTGCAAAAGGAAGCCCCATAGATCTCATGCAAATACTTAGAGAATCGACCCAGGATCATAATGAGCAGTGCACAAATATGTGCCATCCATCTACTTTTTTCGCTATTTGTGAACAAAGATAACCCCTGCAAAGTCGACAGTGAAGAGCGTCACCGGCTATGACTGGCGAACGATCCGGGATCTTTATATAATCCCGGTTTTTACCTGTCTAAAAATAGAAAATAAGTATTTTTCACATGTTTGAGGCATAATTGATCCGATTTGGGGAAAGATGTCGGCAAATTATTGAAAGAGGATAATTTACAGCCCAATATCATGCCCTACCCCTTAATATTGAAATTTTTGGCCCACCTCAAAAGTACGAAACTGTGAATGGAACCTTAAAGCAAAACTTTTTGCTCTACTTTCTGGCAATTTTCGTCTAAAATTATTCTTTAACATAATTCCAATTAAATTCAGGCAAAGAAAGTGGATTTGCATTAAAACTGGCATTTCAGGAGGAGTCAGAACGAGTCATATGGTTTCGAGGCATTTTTAGGTCGATTTTTGAGGAATGGAGCCCCAACTAACCGCATCCAGCTTTACTCACTCTGTGGTCGTGCGAGTGACCAAAAGATCACGAAACAGTTATGTCCATATATTGGGCCACCTGATCAAAGAAAACTGAGACCTTGAAATGGAAATTAAAAAAATCGGTTATTGCTTTAAGGTAGCAATCCACAGTTTTTAGAGCATTTTTCAGTTAATTTTGCTAGATCCGCCAAAATTGATAATAGCTCTGTCCAATCTGGTGAACAATCCGATTTCTCCCATAAAATCATTAAATCAAATGTCTAACAACAAAATAACATCATTTAAATTGCCTAGAACTGACTATCACCCTACCTGTATTGGGGATATTTTCCCCTACCCCCTCTTTCAGACCAGTGAATTTTCGTAAAATATGCCTGAAGTCTGGGCCCCCATGCATATTCTGTGCACAAGGAAGCCCCATAGATCTCATGCAAATACTTAGAGAATCGACCCAGGATCATAATGAGCAGTGCACAAATATGTGCCATCCATCTACTTTTTTCGCTATTTGTGAACAAAGATAACCCCTGCAAAGTCGACAGTGAAGAGCGTCACCGGCTATGACTGGCGAACGATCCGGGATCTTTATATAATCCCGGTTTTTACCTGTCTAAAAATAGAAAATAAGTATTTTTCACATGTTTGAGGCATAATTGATCCGATTTGGGGAAAGATGTCGGCAAATTATTGAAAGAGGATAATTTACAGCCCAATATCATGCCCTACCCCTTAATATTGAAATTTTTGGCCCACCTCAAAAGTACGAAACTGTGAATGGAACCTTAAAGCAAAACTTTTTGCTCTACTTTCTGGCAATTTTCGTCTAAAATTATTCTTTAACATAATTCCAATTAAATTCAGGCAAAGAAAGTGGATTTGCATTAAAACTGGCATTTCAGGAGGAGTCAGAACGAGTCATATGGTTTCGAGGCATTTTTAGGTCGATTTTTGAGGAATGGAGCCCCAACTAACCGCATCCAGCTTTACTCACTCTGTGGTCGTGCGAGTGACCAAAAGATCACGAAACAGTTATGTCCATATATTGGGCCACCTGATCAAAGAATACTGAGACCTTGAAATGGAAATTAAAAAAATCGGTTATTGCTTTAAGGTAGCAATCCACAGTTTTTAGAGCATTTTTCAGTTAATTTTGCTAGATCCGCCAAAATTGATAATAGCTCTGTCCAATCTGGTGAACAATCCGATTTCTCCCATAAAATCATTAAATCAAATGTCTAACAACAAAATAACATCATTTAAATTGCCTAGAACTGACTATCACCCTACCTGTATTGGGGATATTTTCCCCTACCCCCTCTTTCAGACCAGTGAATTTTCGTAAAATATGCCTGAAGTCTGGGCCCCCATGCATATTCTGTGCAAAAGGAAGCCCCATAGATCTCATGCAAATACTTAGAGAATCGACCCAGGATCGTAATGAGCAGTGCACAAATATGTGCCATCCATCTACTTTTTTCGCTATTTGTGAACAAAGATAACCCCTGCAAAGTCGACAGTGAAGAGCGTCACCGGCTATGACTGGCGAACGATCCGGGATCTTTATATAATCCCGGTTTTTACCTGTCTAAAAATAGAAAATAAGTATTTTTCACATGTTTGAGGCATAATTGATCCGATTTGGGGAAAGATGTCGGCAAATTATTGAAAGAGGATAATTTACAGCCCAATATCATGCCCTACCCCTTAATATTGAAATTTTTGGCCCACCTCAAAAGTACGAAACTGTGAATGGAACCTTAAAGCAAAACTTTTTGCTCTACTTTCTGGCAATTTTCGTCTAAAATTATTCTTTAACATAATTCCAATTAAATTCAGGCAAAGAAAGTGGATTTGCATTAAAACTGGCATTTCAGGAGGAGTCAGAACGAGTCATATGGTTTCGAGGCATTTTTAGGTCGATTTTTGAGGAATGGAGCCCCAACTAACCGCATCCAGCTTTACTCACTCTGTGGTCGTGCGAGTGACCAAAAGATCACGAAACAGTTATGTCCATATATTGGGCCACCTGATCAAAGAAAACTGAGACCTTGAAATGGAAATTAAAAAAATCGGTTATTGCTTTAAGGTAGCAATCCACAGTTTTTAGAGCATTTTTCAGTTAATTTTGCTAGATCCGCCAAAATTGATAATAGCTCTGTCCAATCTGGTGAACAATCCGATTTCTCCCATAAAATCATTAAATCAAATGTCTAACAACAAAATAACATCATTTAAATTGCCTAGAACTGACTATCACCCTACCTGTATTGGGGATATTTTCCCCTACCCCCTCTTTCAGACCAGTGAATTTTCGTAAAATATGCCTGAAGTCTGGGCCCCCATGCATATTCTGTGCAAAAGGAAGCCCCATAGATCTCATGCAAATACTTAGAGAATCGACCCAGGATCATAATGAGCAGTGCACAAATATGTGCCATCCATCTACTTTTTTCGCTATTTGTGAACAAAGATAACCCCTGCAAAGTCGACAGTGAAGAGCGTCACCGGCTATGACTGGCGAACGATCCGGGATCTTTATATAATCCCGGTTTTTACCTGTCTAAAAATAGAAAATAAGTATTTTTCACATGTTTGAGGCATAATTGATCCGATTTGGGGAAAGATGTCGGCAAATTATTGAAAGAGGATAATTTACAGCCCAATATCATGCCCTACCCCTTAATATTGAAATTTTTGGCCCACCTCAAAAGTACGAAACTGTGAATGGAACCTTAAAGCAAAACTTTTTGCTCTACTTTCTGGCAATTTTCGTCTAAAATTATTCTTTAACATAATTCCAATTAAATTCAGGCAAAGAAAGTGGATTTGCATTAAAACTGGCATTTCAGGAGGAGTCAGAACGAGTCATATGGTTTCGAGGCATTTTTAGGTCGATTTTTGAGGAATGGAGCCCCAACTAACCGCATCCAGCTTTACTCACTCTGTGGTCGTGCGAGTGACCAAAAGATCACGAAACAGTTATGTCCATATATTGGGCCACCTGATCAAAGAAAACTGAGACCTTGAAATGGAAATTAAAAAAATCGGTTATTGCTTTAAGGTAGCAATCCACAGTTTTTAGAGCATTTTTCAGTTAATTTTGCTAGATCCGCCAAAATTGATAATAGCTCTGTCCAATCTGGTGAACAATCCGATTTCTCCCATAAAATCATTAAATCAAATGTCTAACAACAAAATAACATCATTTAAATTGCCTAGAACTGACTATCACCCTACCTGTATTGGGGATATTTTCCCCTACCCCCTCTTTCAGACCAGTGAATTTTCGTAAAATATGCCTGAAGTCTGGGCCCCCATGCATATTCTGTGCAAAAGGAAGCCCCATAGATCTCATGCAAATACTTAGAGAATCGACCCAGGATCATAATGAGCAGTGCACAAATATGTGCCATCCATCTACTTTTTTCGCTATTTGTGAACAAAGATAACCCCTGCAAAGTCGACAGTGAAGAGCGTCACCGGCTATGACTGGCGAACGATCCGGGATCTTTATATAATCCCGGTTTTTACCTGTCTAAAAATAGAAAATAAGTATTTTTCACATGTTTGAGGCATAATTGATCCGATTTGGGGAAAGATGTCGGCAAATTATTGAAAGAGGATAATTTACAGCCCAATATCATGCCCTACCCCTTAATATTGAAATTTTTGGCCCACCTCAAAAGTACGAAACTGTGAATGGAACCTTAAAGCAAAACTTTTTGCTCTACTTTCTGGCAATTTTCGTCTAAAATTATTCTTTAACATAATTCCAATTAAATTCAGGCAAAGAAAGTGGATTTGCATTAAAACTGGCATTTCAGGAGGAGTCAGAACGAGTCATATGGTTTCGAGGCATTTTTAGGTCGATTTTTGAGGAATGGAGCCCCAACTAACCGCATCCAGCTTTACTCACTCTGTGGTCGTGCGAGTGACCAAAAGATCACGAAACAGTTATGTCCATATATTGGGCCACCTGATCAAAGAAAACTGAGACCTTGAAATGGAAATTAAAAAAATCGGTTATTGCTTTAAGGTAGCAATCCACAGTTTTTAGAGCATTTTTCAGTTAATTTTGCTAGATCCGCCAAAATTGATAATAGCTCTGTCCAATCTGGTGAACAATCCGATTTCTCCCATAAAATCATTAAATCAAATGTCTAACAACAAAATAACATCATTTAAATTGCCTAGAACTGACTATCACCCTACCTGTATTGGGGATATTTTCCCCTACCCCCTCTTTCAGACCAGTGAATTTTCGTAAAATATGCCTGAAGTCTGGGCCCCCATGCATATTCTGTGCACAAGGAAGCCCCATAGATCTCATGCAAATACTTAGAGAATCGACCCAGGATCATAATGAGCAGTGCACAAATATGTGCCATCCATCTACTTTTTTCGCTATTTGTGAACAAAGATAACCCCTGCAAAGTCGACAGTGAAGAGCGTCACCGGCTATGACTGGCGAACGATCCGGGATCTTTATATAATCCCGGTTTTTACCTGTCTAAAAATAGAAAATAAGTATTTTTCACATGTTTGAGGCATAATTGATCCGATTTGGGGAAAGATGTCGGCAAATTATTGAAAGAGGATAATTTACAGCCCAATATCATGCCCTACCCCTTAATATTGAAATTTTTGGCCCACCTCAAAAGTACGAAACTGTGAATGGAACCTTAAAGCAAAACTTTTTGCTCTACTTTCTGGCAATTTTCGTCTAAAATTATTCTTTAACATAATTCCAATTAAATTCAGGCAAAGAAAGTGGATTTGCATTAAAACTGGCATTTCAGGAGGAGTCAGAACGAGTCATATGGTTTCGAGGCATTTTTAGGTCGATTTTTGAGGAATGGAGCCCCAACTAACCGCATCCAGCTTTACTCACTCTGTGGTCGTGCGAGTGACCAAAAGATCACGAAACAGTTATGTCCATATATTGGGCCACCTGATCAAAGAATACTGAGACCTTGAAATGGAAATTAAAAAAATCGGTTATTGCTTTAAGGTAGCAATCCACAGTTTTTAGAGCATTTTTCAGTTAATTTTGCTAGATCCGCCAAAATTGATAATAGCTCTGTCCAATCTGGTGAACAATCCGATTTCTCCCATAAAATCATTAAATCAAATGTCTAACAACAAAATAACATCATTTAAATTGCCTAGAACTGACTATCACCCTACCTGTATTGGGGATATTTTCCCCTACCCCCTCTTTCAGACCAGTGAATTTTCGTAAAATATGCCTGAAGTCTGGGCCCCCATGCATATTCTGTGCAAAAGGAAGCCCCATAGATCTCATGCAAATACTTAGAGAATCGACCCAGGATCGTAATGAGCAGTGCACAAATATGTGCCATCCATCTACTTTTTTCGCTATTTGTGAACAAAGATAACCCCTGCAAAGTCGACAGTGAAGAGCGTCACCGGCTATGACTGGCGAACGATCCGGGATCTTTATATAATCCCGGTTTTTACCTGTCTAAAAATAGAAAATAAGTATTTTTCACATGTATGAGGCATAATTGATCCGATTTGGGGAAAGATGTCGGCAAATTATTGAAAGAGGATAATTTACAGCCCAATATCATGCCCTACCCCTTAATATTGAAATTTTTGGCCCACCTCAAAAGTACGAAACTGTGAATGGAACCTTAAAGCAAAACTTTTTGCTCTACTTTCTGGCAATTTTCGTCTAAAATTATTCTTTAACATAATTCCAATTAAATTCAGGCAAAGAAAGTGGATTTGCATTAAAACTGGCATTTCAGGAGGAGTCAGAACGAGTCATATGGTTTCGAGGCATTTTTAGGTCGATTTTTGAGGAATGGAGCCCCAACTAACCGCATCCAGCTTTACTCACTCTGTGGTCGTGCGAGTGACCAAAAGATCACGAAACAGTTATGTCCATATATTGGGCCACCTGATCAAAGAAAACTGAGACCTTGAAATGGAAATTAAAAAAATCGGTTATTGCTTTAAGGTAGCAATCCACAGTTTTTAGAGCATTTTTCAGTTAATTTTGCTAGATCCGCCAAAATTGATAATAGCTCTGTCCAATCTGGTGAACAATCCGATTTCTCCCATAAAATCATTAAATCAAATGTCTAACAACAAAATAACATCATTTAAATTGCCTAGAACTGACTATCACCCTACCTGTATTGGGGATATTTTCCCCTACCCCCTCTTTCAGACCAGTGAATTTTCGTAAAATATGCCTGAAGTCTGGGCCCCCATGCATATTCTGTGCAAAAGGAAGCCCCATAGATCTCATGCAAATACTTAGAGAATCGACCCAGGATCATAATGAGCAGTGCACAAATATGTGCCATCCATCTACTTTTTTCGCTATTTGTGAACAAAGATAACCCCTGCAAAGTCGACAGTGAAGAGCGTCACCGGCTATGACTGGCGAACGATCCGGGATCTTTATATAATCCCGGTTTTTACCTGTCTAAAAATAGAAAATAAGTATTTTTCACATGTTTGAGGCATAATTGATCCGATTTGGGGAAAGATGTCGGCAAATTATTGAAAGAGGATAATTTACAGCCCAATATCATGCCCTACCCCTTAATATTGAAATTTTTGGCCCACCTCAAAAGTACGAAACTGTGAATGGAACCTTAAAGCAAAACTTTTTGCTCTACTTTCTGGCAATTTTCGTCTAAAATTATTCTTTAACATAATTCCAATTAAATTCAGGCAAAGAAAGTGGATTTGCATTAAAACTGGCATTTCAGGAGGAGTCAGAACGAGTCATATGGTTTCGAGGCATTTTTAGGTCGATTTTTGAGGAATGGAGCCCCAACTAACCGCATCCAGCTTTACTCACTCTGTGGTCGTGCGAGTGACCAAAAGATCACGAAACAGTTATGTCCATATATTGGGCCACCTGATCAAAGAAAACTGAGACCTTGAAATGGAAATTAAAAAAATCGGTTATTGCTTTAAGGTAGCAATCCACAGTTTTTAGAGCATTTTTCAGTTAATTTTGCTAGATCCGCCAAAATTGATAATAGCTCTGTCCAATCTGGTGAACAATCCGATTTCTCCCATAAAATCATTAAATCAAATGTCTAACAACAAAATAACATCATTTAAATTGCCTAGAACTGACTATCACCCTACCTGTATTGGGGATATTTTCCCCTACCCCCTCTTTCAGACCAGTGAATTTTCGTAAAATATGCCTGAAGTCTGGGCCCCCATGCATATTCTGTGCACAAGGAAGCCCCATAGATCTCATGCAAATACTTAGAGAATCGACCCAGGATCATAATGAGCAGTGCACAAATATGTGCCATCCATCTACTTTTTTCGCTATTTGTGAACAAAGATAACCCCTGCAAAGTCGACAGTGAAGAGCGTCACCGGCTATGACTGGCGAACGATCCGGGATCTTTATATAATCCCGGTTTTTACCTGTCTAAAAATAGAAAATAAGTATTTTTCACATGTTTGAGGCATAATTGATCCGATTTGGGGAAAGATGTCGGCAAATTATTGAAAGAGGATAATTTACAGCCCAATATCATGCCCTACCCCTTAATATTGAAATTTTTGGCCCACCTCAAAAGTACGAAACTGTGAATGGAACCTTAAAGCAAAACTTTTTGCTCTACTTTCTGGCAATTTTCGTCTAAAATTATTCTTTAACATAATTCCAATTAAATTCAGGCAAAGAAAGTGGATTTGCATTAAAACTGGCATTTCAGGAGGAGTCAGAACGAGTCATATGGTTTCGAGGCATTTTTAGGTCGATTTTTGAGGAATGGAGCCCCAACTAACCGCATCCAGCTTTACTCACTCTGTGGTCGTGCGAGTGACCAAAAGATCACGAAACAGTTATGTCCATATATTGGGCCACCTGATCAAAGAATACTGAGACCTTGAAATGGAAATTAAAAAAATCGGTTATTGCTTTAAGGTAGCAATCCACAGTTTTTAGAGCATTTTTCAGTTAATTTTGCTAGATCCGCCAAAATTGATAATAGCTCTGTCCAATCTGGTGAACAATCCGATTTCTCCCATAAAATCATTAAATCAAATGTCTAACAACAAAATAACATCATTTAAATTGCCTAGAACTGACTATCACCCTACCTGTATTGGGGATATTTTCCCCTACCCCCTCTTTCAGACCAGTGAATTTTCGTAAAATATGCCTGAAGTCTGGGCCCCCATGCATATTCTGTGCAAAAGGAAGCCCCATAGATCTCATGCAAATACTTAGAGAATCGACCCAGGATCGTAATGAGCAGTGCACAAATATGTGCCATCCATCTACTTTTTTCGCTATTTGTGAACAAAGATAACCCCTGCAAAGTCGACAGTGAAGAGCGTCACCGGCTATGACTGGCGAACGATCCGGGATCTTTATATAATCCCGGTTTTTACCTGTCTAAAAATAGAAAATAAGTATTTTTCACATGTTTGAGGCATAATTGATCCGATTTGGGGAAAGATGTCGGCAAATTATTGAAAGAGGATAATTTACAGCCCAATATCATGCCCTACCCCTTAATATTGAAATTTTTGGCCCACCTCAAAAGTACGAAACTGTGAATGGAACCTTAAAGCAAAACTTTTTGCTCTACTTTCTGGCAATTTTCGTCTAAAATTATTCTTTAACATAATTCCAATTAAATTCAGGCAAAGAAAGTGGATTTGCATTAAAACTGGCATTTCAGGAGGAGTCAGAACGAGTCATATGGTTTCGAGGCATTTTTAGGTCGATTTTTGAGGAATGGAGCCCCAACTAACCGCATCCAGCTTTACTCACTCTGTGGTCGTGCGAGTGACCAAAAGATCACGAAACAGTTATGTCCATATATTGGGCCACCTGATCAAAGAAAACTGAGACCTTGAAATGGAAATTAAAAAAATCGGTTATTGCTTTAAGGTAGCAATCCACAGTTTTTAGAGCATTTTTCAGTTAATTTTGCTAGATCCGCCAAAATTGATAATAGCTCTGTCCAATCTGGTGAACAATCCGATTTCTCCCATAAAATCATTAAATCAAATGTCTAACAACAAAATAACATCATTTAAATTGCCTAGAACTGACTATCACCCTACCTGTATTGGGGATATTTTCCCCTACCCCCTCTTTCAGACCAGTGAATTTTCGTAAAATATGCCTGAAGTCTGGGCCCCCATGCATATTCTGTGCAAAAGGAAGCCCCATAGATCTCATGCAAATACTTAGAGAATCAACCCAGGATCATAATGAGCAGTGCACAAATATGTGCCATCCATCTACTTTTTTCGCTATTTGTGAACAAAGATAACCCCTGCAAAGTCGACAGTGAAGAGCGTCACCGGCTATGACTGGCGAACGATCCGGGATCTTTATATAATCCCGGTTTTTACCTGTCTAAAAATAGAAAATAAGTATTTTTCACATGTTTGAGGCATAATTGATCCGATTTGGGGAAAGATGTCGGCAAATTATTGAAAGAGGATAATTTACAGCCCAATATCATGCCCTACCCCTTAATATTGAAATTTTTGGCCCACCTCAAAAGTACGAAACTGTGAATGGAACCTTAAAGCAAAACTTTTTGCTCTACTTTCTGGCAATTTTCGTCTAAAATTATTCTTTAACATAATTCCAATTAAATTCAGGCAAAGAAAGTGGATTTGCATTAAAACTGGCATTTCAGGAGGAGTCAGAACGAGTCATATGGTTTCGAGGCATTTTTAGGTCGATTTTTGAGGAATGGAGCCCCAACTAACCGCATCCAGCTTTACTCACTCTGTGGTCGTGCGAGTGACCAAAAGATCACGAAACAGTTATGTCCATATATTGGGCCACCTGATCAAAGAAAACTGAGACCTTGAAATGGAAATTAAAAAAATCGGTTATTGCTTTAAGGTAGCAATCCACAGTTTTTAGAGCATTTTTCAGTTAATTTTGCTAGATCCGCCAAAATTGATAATAGCTCTGTCCAATCTGGTGAACAATCCGATTTCTCCCATAAAATCATTAAATCAAATGTCTAACAACAAAATAACATCATTTAAATTGCCTAGAACTGACTATCACCCTACCTGTATTGGGGATATTTTCCCCTACCCCCTCTTTCAGACCAGTGAATTTTCGTAAAATATGCCTGAAGTCTGGGCCCCCATGCATATTCTGTGCAAAAGGAAGCCCCATAGATCTCATGCAAATACTTAGAGAATCGACCCAGGATCATAATGAGCAGTGCACAAATATGTGCCATCCATCTACTTTTTTCGCTATTTGTGAACAAAGATAACCCCTGCAAAGTCGACAGTGAAGAGCGTCACCGGCTATGACTGGCGAACGATCCGGGATCTTTATATAATCCCGGTTTTTACCTGTCTAAAAATAGAAAATAAGTATTTTTCACATGTTTGAGGCATAATTGATCCGATTTGGGGAAAGATGTCGGCAAATTATTGAAAGAGGATAATTTACAGCCCAATATCATGCCCTACCCCTTAATATTGAAATTTTTGGCCCACCTCAAAAGTACGAAACTGTGAATGGAACCTTAAAGCAAAACTTTTTGCTCTACTTTCTGGCAATTTTCGTCTAAAATTATTCTTTAACATAATTCCAATTAAATTCAGGCAAAGAAAGTGGATTTGCATTAAAACTGGCATTTCAGGAGGAGTCAGAACGAGTCATATGGTTTCGAGGCATTTTTAGGTCGATTTTTGAGGAATGGAGCCCCAACTAACCGCATCCAGCTTTACTCACTCTGTGGTCGTGCGAGTGACCAAAAGATCACGAAACAGTTATGTCCATATATTGGGCCACCTGATCAAAGAAAACTGAGACCTTGAAATGGAAATTAAAAAAATCGGTTATTGCTTTAAGGTAGCAATCCACAGTTTTTAGAGCATTTTTCAGTTAATTTTGCTAGATCCGCCAAAATTGATAATAGCTCTGTCCAATCTGGTGAACAATCCGATTTCTCCCATAAAATCATTAAATCAAATGTCTAACAACAAAATAACATCATTTAAATTGCCTAGAACTGACTATCACCCTACCTGTATTGGGGATATTTTCCCCTACCCCCTCTTTCAGACCAGTGAATTTTCGTAAAATATGCCTGAAGTCTGGGCCCCCATGCATATTCTGTGCAAAAGGAAGCCCCATAGATCTCATGCAAATACTTAGAGAATCGACCCAGGATCGTAATGAGCAGTGCACAAATATGTGCCATCCATCTACTTTTTTCGCTATTTGTGAACAAAGATAACCCCTGCAAAGTCGACAGTGAAGAGCGTCACCGGCTATGACTGGCGAACGATCCGGGATCTTTATATAATCCCGGTTTTTACCTGTCTAAAAATAGAAAATAAGTATTTTTCACATGTTTGAGGCATAATTGATCCGATTTGGGGAAAGATGTCGGCAAATTATTGAAAGAGGATAATTTACAGCCCAATATCATGCCCTACCCCTTAATATTGAAATTTTTGGCCCACCTCAAAAGTACGAAACTGTGAATGGAACCTTAAAGCAAAACTTTTTGCTCTACTTTCTGGCAATTTTCGTCTAAAATTATTCTTTAACATAATTCCAATTAAATTCAGGCAAAGAAAGTGGATTTGCATTAAAACTGGCATTTCAGGAGGAGTCAGAACGAGTCATATGGTTTCGAGGCATTTTTAGGTCGATTTTTGAGGAATGGAGCCCCAACTAACCGCATCCAGCTTTACTCACTCTGTGGTCGTGCGAGTGACCAAAAGATCACGAAACAGTTATGTCCATATATTGGGCCACCTGATCAAAGAAAACTGAGACCTTGAAATGGAAATTAAAAAAATCGGTTATTGCTTTAAGGTAGCAATCCACAGTTTTTAGAGCATTTTTCAGTTAATTTTGCTAGATCCGCCAAAATTGATAATAGCTCTGTCCAATCTGGTGAACAATCCGATTTCTCCCATAAAATCATTAAATCAAATGTCTAACAACAAAATAACATCATTTAAATTGCCTAGAACTGACTATCACCCTACCTGTATTGGGGATATTTTCCCCTACCCCCTCTTTCAGACCAGTGAATTTTCGTAAAATATGCCTGAAGTCTGGGCCCCCATGCATATTCTGTGCAAAAGGAAGCCCCATAGATCTCATGCAAATACTTAGAGAATCGACCCAGGATCATAATGAGCAGTGCACAAATATGTGCCATCCATCTACTTTTTTCGCTATTTGTGAACAAAGATAACCCCTGCAAAGTCGACAGTGAAGAGCGTCACCGGCTATGACTGGCGAACGATCCGGGATCTTTATATAATCCCGGTTTTTACCTGTCTAAAAATAGAAAATAAGTATTTTTCACATGTTTGAGGCATAATTGATCCGATTTGGGGAAAGATGTCGGCAAATTATTGAAAGAGGATAATTTACAGCCCAATATCATGCCCTACCCCTTAATATTGAAATTTTTGGCCCACCTCAAAAGTACGAAACTGTGAATGGAACCTTAAAGCAAAACTTTTTGCTCTACTTTCTGGCAATTTTCGTCTAAAATTATTCTTTAACATAATTCCAATTAAATTCAGGCAAAGAAAGTGGATTTGCATTAAAACTGGCATTTCAGGAGGAGTCAGAACGAGTCATATGGTTTCGAGGCATTTTTAGGTCGATTTTTGAGGAATGGAGCCCCAACTAACCGCATCCAGCTTTACTCACTCTGTGGTCGTGCGAGTGACCAAAAGATCACGAAACAGTTATGTCCATATATTGGGCCACCTGATCAAAGAAAACTGAGACCTTGAAATGGAAATTAAAAAAATCGGTTATTGCTTTAAGGTAGCAATCCACAGTTTTTAGAGCATTTTTCAGTTAATTTTGCTAGATCCGCCAAAATTGATAATAGCTCTGTCCAATCTGGTGAACAATCCGATTTCTCCCATAAAATCATTAAATCAAATGTCTAACAACAAAATAACATCATTTAAATTGCCTAGAACTGACTATCACCCTACCTGTATTGGGGATATTTTCCCCTACCCCCTCTTTCAGACCAGTGAATTTTCGTAAAATATGCCTGAAGTCTGGGCCCCCATGCATATTCTGTGCACAAGGAAGCCCCATAGATCTCATGCAAATACTTAGAGAATCGACCCAGGATCATAATGAGCAGTGCACAAATATGTGCCATCCATCTACTTTTTTCGCTATTTGTGAACAAAGATAACCCCTGCAAAGTCGACAGTGAAGAGCGTCACCGGCTATGACTGGCGAACGATCCGGGATCTTTATATAATCCCGGTTTTTACCTGTCTAAAAATAGAAAATAAGTATTTTTCACATGTTTGAGGCATAATTGATCCGATTTGGGGAAAGATGTCGGCAAATTATTGAAAGAGGATAATTTACAGCCCAATATCATGCCCTACCCCTTAATATTGAAATTTTTGGCCCACCTCAAAAGTACGAAACTGTGAATGGAACCTTAAAGCAAAACTTTTTGCTCTACTTTCTGGCAATTTTCGTCTAAAATTATTCTTTAACATAATTCCAATTAAATTCAGGCAAAGAAAGTGGATTTGCATTAAAACTGGCATTTCAGGAGGAGTCAGAACGAGTCATATGGTTTCGAGGCATTTTTAGGTCGATTTTTGAGGAATGGAGCCCCAACTAACCGCATCCAGCTTTACTCACTCTGTGGTCGTGCGAGTGACCAAAAGATCACGAAACAGTTATGTCCATATATTGGGCCACCTGATCAAAGAATACTGAGACCTTGAAATGGAAATTAAAAAAATCGGTTATTGCTTTAAGGTAGCAATCCACAGTTTTTAGAGCATTTTTCAGTTAATTTTGCTAGATCCGCCAAAATTGATAATAGCTCTGTCCAATCTGGTGAACAATCCGATTTCTCCCATAAAATCATTAAATCAAATGTCTAACAACAAAATAACATCATTTAAATTGCCTAGAACTGACTATCACCCTACCTGTATTGGGGATATTTTCCCCTACCCCCTCTTTCAGACCAGTGAATTTTCGTAAAATATGCCTGAAGTCTGGGCCCCCATGCATATTCTGTGCAAAAGGAAGCCCCATAGATCTCATGCAAATACTTAGAGAATCGACCCAGGATCGTAATGAGCAGTGCACAAATATGTGCCATCCATCTACTTTTTTCGCTATTTGTGAACAAAGATAACCCCTGCAAAGTCGACAGTGAAGAGCGTCACCGGCTATGACTGGCGAACGATCCGGGATCTTTATATAATCCCGGTTTTTACCTGTCTAAAAATAGAAAATAAGTATTTTTCACATGTTTGAGGCATAATTGATCCGATTTGGGGAAAGATGTCGGCAAATTATTGAAAGAGGATAATTTACAGCCCAATATCATGCCCTACCCCTTAATATTGAAATTTTTGGCCCACCTCAAAAGTACGAAACTGTGAATGGAACCTTAAAGCAAAACTTTTTGCTCTACTTTCTGGCAATTTTCGTCTAAAATTATTCTTTAACATAATTCCAATTAAATTCAGGCAAAGAAAGTGGATTTGCATTAAAACTGGCATTTCAGGAGGAGTCAGAACGAGTCATATGGTTTCGAGGCATTTTTAGGTCGATTTTTGAGGAATGGAGCCCCAACTAACCGCATCCAGCTTTACTCACTCTGTGGTCGTGCGAGTGACCAAAAGATCACGAAACAGTTATGTCCATATATTGGGCCACCTGATCAAAGAAAACTGAGACCTTGAAATGGAAATTAAAAAAATCGGTTATTGCTTTAAGGTAGCAATCCACAGTTTTTAGAGCATTTTTCAGTTAATTTTGCTAGATCCGCCAAAATTGATAATAGCTCTGTCCAATCTGGTGAACAATCCGATTTCTCCCATAAAATCATTAAATCAAATGTCTAACAACAAAATAACATCATTTAAATTGCCTAGAACTGACTATCACCCTACCTGTATTGGGGATATTTTCCCCTACCCCCTCTTTCAGACCAGTGAATTTTCGTAAAATATGCCTGAAGTCTGGGCCCCCATGCATATTCTGTGCAAAAGGAAGCCCCATAGATCTCATGCAAATACTTAGAGAATCGACCCAGGATCATAATGAGCAGTGCACAAATATGTGCCATCCATCTACTTTTTTCGCTATTTGTGAACAAAGATAACCCCTGCAAAGTCGACAGTGAAGAGCGTCACCGGCTATGACTGGCGAACGATCCGGGATCTTTATATAATCCCGGTTTTTACCTGTCTAAAAATAGAAAATAAGTATTTTTCACATGTTTGAGGCATAATTGATCCGATTTGGGGAAAGATGTCGGCAAATTATTGAAAGAGGATAATTTACAGCCCAATATCATGCCCTACCCCTTAATATTGAAATTTTTGGCCCACCTCAAAAGTACGAAACTGTGAATGGAACCTTAAAGCAAAACTTTTTGCTCTACTTTCTGGCAATTTTCGTCTAAAATTATTCTTTAACATAATTCCAATTAAATTCAGGCAAAGAAAGTGGATTTGCATTAAAACTGGCATTTCAGGAGGAGTCAGAACGAGTCATATGGTTTCGAGGCATTTTTAGGTCGATTTTTGAGGAATGGAGCCCCAACTAACCGCATCCAGCTTTACTCACTCTGTGGTCGTGCGAGTGACCAAAAGATCACGAAACAGTTATGTCCATATATTGGGCCACCTGATCAAAGAAAACTGAGACCTTGAAATGGAAATTAAAAAAATCGGTTATTGCTTTAAGGTAGCAATCCACAGTTTTTAGAGCATTTTTCAGTTAATTTTGCTAGATCCGCCAAAATTGATAATAGCTCTGTCCAATCTGGTGAACAATCCGATTTCTCCCATAAAATCATTAAATCAAATGTCTAACAACAAAATAACATCATTTAAATTGCCTAGAACTGACTATCACCCTACCTGTATTGGGGATATTTTCCCCTACCCCCTCTTTCAGACCAGTGAATTTTCGTAAAATATGCCTGAAGTCTGGGCCCCCATGCATATTCTGTGCACAAGGAAGCCCCATAGATCTCATGCAAATACTTAGAGAATCGACCCAGGATCATAATGAGCAGTGCACAAATATGTGCCATCCATCTACTTTTTTCGCTATTTGTGAACAAAGATAACCCCTGCAAAGTCGACAGTGAAGAGCGTCACCGGCTATGACTGGCGAACGATCCGGGATCTTTATATAATCCCGGTTTTTACCTGTCTAAAAATAGAAAATAAGTATTTTTCACATGTTTGAGGCATAATTGATCCGATTTGGGGAAAGATGTCGGCAAATTATTGAAAGAGGATAATTTACAGCCCAATATCATGCCCTACCCCTTAATATTGAAATTTTTGGCCCACCTCAAAAGTACGAAACTGTGAATGGAACCTTAAAGCAAAACTTTTTGCTCTACTTTCTGGCAATTTTCGTCTAAAATTATTCTTTAACATAATTCCAATTAAATTCAGGCAAAGAAAGTGGATTTGCATTAAAACTGGCATTTCAGGAGGAGTCAGAACGAGTCATATGGTTTCGAGGCATTTTTAGGTCGATTTTTGAGGAATGGAGCCCCAACTAACCGCATCCAGCTTTACTCACTCTGTGGTCGTGCGAGTGACCAAAAGATCACGAAACAGTTATGTCCATATATTGGGCCACCTGATCAAAGAATACTGAGACCTTGAAATGGAAATTAAAAAAATCGGTTATTGCTTTAAGGTAGCAATCCACAGTTTTTAGAGCATTTTTCAGTTAATTTTGCTAGATCCGCCAAAATTGATAATAGCTCTGTCCAATCTGGTGAACAATCCGATTTCTCCCATAAAATCATTAAATCAAATGTCTAACAACAAAATAACATCATTTAAATTGCCTAGAACTGACTATCACCCTACCTGTATTGGGGATATTTTCCCCTACCCCCTCTTTCAGACCAGTGAATTTTCGTAAAATATGCCTGAAGTCTGGGCCCCCATGCATATTCTGTGCAAAAGGAAGCCCCATAGATCTCATGCAAATACTTAGAGAATCGACCCAGGATCGTAATGAGCAGTGCACAAATATGTGCCATCCATCTACTTTTTTCGCTATTTGTGAACAAAGATAACCCCTGCAAAGTCGACAGTGAAGAGCGTCACCGGCTATGACTGGCGAACGATCCGGGATCTTTATATAATCCCGGTTTTTACCTGTCTAAAAATAGAAAATAAGTATTTTTCACATGTTTGAGGCATAATTGATCCGATTTGGGGAAAGATGTCGGCAAATTATTGAAAGAGGATAATTTACAGCCCAATATCATGCCCTACCCCTTAATATTGAAATTTTTGGCCCACCTCAAAAGTACGAAACTGTGAATGGAACCTTAAAGCAAAACTTTTTGCTCTACTTTCTGGCAATTTTCGTCTAAAATTATTCTTTAACATAATTCCAATTAAATTCAGGCAAAGAAAGTGGATTTGCATTAAAACTGGCATTTCAGGAGGAGTCAGAACGAGTCATATGGTTTCGAGGCATTTTTAGGTCGATTTTTGAGGAATGGAGCCCCAACTAACCGCATCCAGCTTTACTCACTCTGTGGTCGTGCGAGTGACCAAAAGATCACGAAACAGTTATGTCCATATATTGGGCCACCTGATCAAAGAAAACTGAGACCTTGAAATGGAAATTAAAAAAATCGGTTATTGCTTTAAGGTAGCAATCCACAGTTTTTAGAGCATTTTTCAGTTAATTTTGCTAGATCCGCCAAAATTGATAATAGCTCTGTCCAATCTGGTGAACAATCCGATTTCTCCCATAAAATCATTAAATCAAATGTCTAACAACAAAATAACATCATTTAAATTGCCTAGAACTGACTATCACCCTACCTGTATTGGGGATATTTTCCCCTACCCCCTCTTTCAGACCAGTGAATTTTCGTAAAATATGCCTGAAGTCTGGGCCCCCATGCATATTCTGTGCAAAAGGAAGCCCCATAGATCTCATGCAAATACTTAGAGAATCGACCCAGGATCATAATGAGCAGTGCACAAATATGTGCCATCCATCTACTTTTTTCGCTATTTGTGAACAAAGATAACCCCTGCAAAGTCGACAGTGAAGAGCGTCACCGGCTATGACTGGCGAACGATCCGGGATCTTTATATAATCCCGGTTTTTACCTGTCTAAAAATAGAAAATAAGTATTTTTCACATGTTTGAGGCATAATTGATCCGATTTGGGGAAAGATGTCGGCAAATTATTGAAAGAGGATAATTTACAGCCCAATATCATGCCCTACCCCTTAATATTGAAATTTTTGGCCCACCTCAAAAGTACGAAACTGTGAATGGAACCTTAAAGCAAAACTTTTTGCTCTACTTTCTGGCAATTTTCGTCTAAAATTATTCTTTAACATAATTCCAATTAAATTCAGGCAAAGAAAGTGGATTTGCATTAAAACTGGCATTTCAGGAGGAGTCAGAACGAGTCATATGGTTTCGAGGCATTTTTAGGTCGATTTTTGAGGAATGGAGCCCCAACTAACCGCATCCAGCTTTACTCACTCTGTGGTCGTGCGAGTGACCAAAAGATCACGAAACAGTTATGTCCATATATTGGGCCACCTGATCAAAGAAAACTGAGACCTTGAAATGGAAATTAAAAAAATCGGTTATTGCTTTAAGGTAGCAATCCACAGTTTTTAGAGCATTTTTCAGTTAATTTTGCTAGATCCGCCAAAATTGATAATAGCTCTGTCCAATCTGGTGAACAATCCGATTTCTCCCATAAAATCATTAAATCAAATGTCTAACAACAAAATAACATCATTTAAATTGCCTAGAACTGACTATCACCCTACCTGTATTGGGGATATTTTCCCCTACCCCCTCTTTCAGACCAGTGAATTTTCGTAAAATATGCCTGAAGTCTGGGCCCCCATGCATATTCTGTGCAAAAGGAAGCCCCATAGATCTCATGCAAATACTTAGAGAATCGACCCAGGATCATAATGAGCAGTGCACAAATATGTGCCATCCATCTACTTTTTTCGCTATTTGTGAACAAAGATAACCCCTGCAAAGTCGACAGTGAAGAGCGTCACCGGCTATGACTGGCGAACGATCCGGGATCTTTATATAATCCCGGTTTTTACCTGTCTAAAAATAGAAAATAAGTATTTTTCACATGTTTGAGGCATAATTGATCCGATTTGGGGAAAGATGTCGGCAAATTATTGAAAGAGGATAATTTACAGCCCAATATCATGCCCTACCCCTTAATATTGAAATTTTTGGCCCACCTCAAAAGTACGAAACTGTGAATGGAACCTTAAAGCAAAACTTTTTGCTCTACTTTCTGGCAATTTTCGTCTAAAATTATTCTTTAACATAATTCCAATTAAATTCAGGCAAAGAAAGTGGATTTGCATTAAAACTGGCATTTCAGGAGGAGTCAGAACGAGTCATATGGTTTCGAGGCATTTTTAGGTCGATTTTTGAGGAATGGAGCCCCAACTAACCGCATCCAGCTTTACTCACTCTGTGGTCGTGCGAGTGACCAAAAGATCACGAAACAGTTATGTCCATATATTGGGCCACCTGATCAAAGAAAACTGAGACCTTGAAATGGAAATTAAAAAAATCGGTTATTGCTTTAAGGTAGCAATCCACAGTTTTTAGAGCATTTTTCAGTTAATTTTGCTAGATCCGCCAAAATTGATAATAGCTCTGTCCAATCTGGTGAACAATCCGATTTCTCCCATAAAATCATTAAATCAAATGTCTAACAACAAAATAACATCATTTAAATTGCCTAGAACTGACTATCACCCTACCTGTATTGGGGATATTTTCCCCTACCCCCTCTTTCAGACCAGTGAATTTTCGTAAAATATGCCTGAAGTCTGGGCCCCCATGCATATTCTGTGCACAAGGAAGCCCCATAGATCTCATGCAAATACTTAGAGAATCGACCCAGGATCATAATGAGCAGTGCACAAATATGTGCCATCCATCTACTTTTTTCGCTATTTGTGAACAAAGATAACCCCTGCAAAGTCGACAGTGAAGAGCGTCACCGGCTATGACTGGCGAACGATCCGGGATCTTTATATAATCCCGGTTTTTACCTGTCTAAAAATAGAAAATAAGTATTTTTCACATGTTTGAGGCATAATTGATCCGATTTGGGGAAAGATGTCGGCAAATTATTGAAAGAGGATAATTTACAGCCCAATATCATGCCCTACCCCTTAATATTGAAATTTTTGGCCCACCTCAAAAGTACGAAACTGTGAATGGAACCTTAAAGCAAAACTTTTTGCTCTACTTTCTGGCAATTTTCGTCTAAAATTATTCTTTAACATAATTCCAATTAAATTCAGGCAAAGAAAGTGGATTTGCATTAAAACTGGCATTTCAGGAGGAGTCAGAACGAGTCATATGGTTTCGAGGCATTTTTAGGTCGATTTTTGAGGAATGGAGCCCCAACTAACCGCATCCAGCTTTACTCACTCTGTGGTCGTGCGAGTGACCAAAAGATCACGAAACAGTTATGTCCATATATTGGGCCACCTGATCAAAGAATACTGAGACCTTGAAATGGAAATTAAAAAAATCGGTTATTGCTTTAAGGTAGCAATCCACAGTTTTTAGAGCATTTTTCAGTTAATTTTGCTAGATCCGCCAAAATTGATAATAGCTCTGTCCAATCTGGTGAACAATCCGATTTCTCCCATAAAATCATTAAATCAAATGTCTAACAACAAAATAACATCATTTAAATTGCCTAGAACTGACTATCACCCTACCTGTATTGGGGATATTTTCCCCTACCCCCTCTTTCAGACCAGTGAATTTTCGTAAAATATGCCTGAAGTCTGGGCCCCCATGCATATTCTGTGCAAAAGGAAGCCCCATAGATCTCATGCAAATACTTAGAGAATCGACCCAGGATCGTAATGAGCAGTGCACAAATATGTGCCATCCATCTACTTTTTTCGCTATTTGTGAACAAAGATAACCCCTGCAAAGTCGACAGTGAAGAGCGTCACCGGCTATGACTGGCGAACGATCCGGGATCTTTATATAATCCCGGTTTTTACCTGTCTAAAAATAGAAAATAAGTATTTTTCACATGTTTGAGGCATAATTGATCCGATTTGGGGAAAGATGTCGGCAAATTATTGAAAGAGGATAATTTACAGCCCAATATCATGCCCTACCCCTTAATATTGAAATTTTTGGCCCACCTCAAAAGTACGAAACTGTGAATGGAACCTTAAAGCAAAACTTTTTGCTCTACTTTCTGGCAATTTTCGTCTAAAATTATTCTTTAACATAATTCCAATTAAATTCAGGCAAAGAAAGTGGATTTGCATTAAAACTGGCATTTCAGGAGGAGTCAGAACGAGTCATATGGTTTCGAGGCATTTTTAGGTCGATTTTTGAGGAATGGAGCCCCAACTAACCGCATCCAGCTTTACTCACTCTGTGGTCGTGCGAGTGACCAAAAGATCACGAAACAGTTATGTCCATATATTGGGCCACCTGATCAAAGAAAACTGAGACCTTGAAATGGAAATTAAAAAAATCGGTTATTGCTTTAAGGTAGCAATCCACAGTTTTTAGAGCATTTTTCAGTTAATTTTGCTAGATCCGCCAAAATTGATAATAGCTCTGTCCAATCTGGTGAACAATCCGATTTCTCCCATAAAATCATTAAATCAAATGTCTAACAACAAAATAACATCATTTAAATTGCCTAGAACTGACTATCACCCTACCTGTATTGGGGATATTTTCCCCTACCCCCTCTTTCAGACCAGTGAATTTTCGTAAAATATGCCTGAAGTCTGGGCCCCCATGCATATTCTGTGCAAAAGGAAGCCCCATAGATCTCATGCAAATACTTAGAGAATCGACCCAGGATCATAATGAGCAGTGCACAAATATGTGCCATCCATCTACTTTTTTCGCTATTTGTGAACAAAGATAACCCCTGCAAAGTCGACAGTGAAGAGCGTCACCGGCTATGACTGGCGAACGATCCGGGATCTTTATATAATCCCGGTTTTTACCTGTCTAAAAATAGAAAATAAGTATTTTTCACATGTTTGAGGCATAATTGATCCGATTTGGGGAAAGATGTCGGCAAATTATTGAAAGAGGATAATTTACAGCCCAATATCATGCCCTACCCCTTAATATTGAAATTTTTGGCCCACCTCAAAAGTACGAAACTGTGAATGGAACCTTAAAGCAAAACTTTTTGCTCTACTTTCTGGCAATTTTCGTCTAAAATTATTCTTTAACATAATTCCAATTAAATTCAGGCAAAGAAAGTGGATTTGCATTAAAACTGGCATTTCAGGAGGAGTCAGAACGAGTCATATGGTTTCGAGGCATTTTTAGGTCGATTTTTGAGGAATGGAGCCCCAACTAACCGCATCCAGCTTTACTCACTCTGTGGTCGTGCGAGTGACCAAAAGATCACGAAACAGTTATGTCCATATATTGGGCCACCTGATCAAAGAAAACTGAGACCTTGAAATGGAAATTAAAAAAATCGGTTATTGCTTTAAGGTAGCAATCCACAGTTTTTAGAGCATTTTTCAGTTAATTTTGCTAGATCCGCCAAAATTGATAATAGCTCTGTCCAATCTGGTGAACAATCCGATTTCTCCCATAAAATCATTAAATCAAATGTCTAACAACAAAATAACATCATTTAAATTGCCTAGAACTGACTATCACCCTACCTGTATTGGGGATATTTTCCCCTACCCCCTCTTTCAGACCAGTGAATTTTCGTAAAATATGCCTGAAGTCTGGGCCCCCATGCATATTCTGTGCACAAGGAAGCCCCATAGATCTCATGCAAATACTTAGAGAATCGACCCAGGATCATAATGAGCAGTGCACAAATATGTGCCATCCATCTACTTTTTTCGCTATTTGTGAACAAAGATAACCCCTGCAAAGTCGACAGTGAAGAGCGTCACCGGCTATGACTGGCGAACGATCCGGGATCTTTATATAATCCCGGTTTTTACCTGTCTAAAAATAGAAAATAAGTATTTTTCACATGTTTGAGGCATAATTGATCCGATTTGGGGAAAGATGTCGGCAAATTATTGAAAGAGGATAATTTACAGCCCAATATCATGCCCTACCCCTTAATATTGAAATTTTTGGCCCACCTCAAAAGTACGAAACTGTGAATGGAACCTTAAAGCAAAACTTTTTGCTCTACTTTCTGGCAATTTTCGTCTAAAATTATTCTTTAACATAATTCCAATTAAATTCAGGCAAAGAAAGTGGATTTGCATTAAAACTGGCATTTCAGGAGGAGTCAGAACGAGTCATATGGTTTCGAGGCATTTTTAGGTCGATTTTTGAGGAATGGAGCCCCAACTAACCGCATCCAGCTTTACTCACTCTGTGGTCGTGCGAGTGACCAAAAGATCACGAAACAGTTATGTCCATATATTGGGCCACCTGATCAAAGAATACTGAGACCTTGAAATGGAAATTAAAAAAATCGGTTATTGCTTTAAGGTAGCAATCCACAGTTTTTAGAGCATTTTTCAGTTAATTTTGCTAGATCCGCCAAAATTGATAATAGCTCTGTCCAATCTGGTGAACAATCCGATTTCTCCCATAAAATCATTAAATCAAATGTCTAACAACAAAATAACATCATTTAAATTGCCTAGAACTGACTATCACCCTACCTGTATTGGGGATATTTTCCCCTACCCCCTCTTTCAGACCAGTGAATTTTCGTAAAATATGCCTGAAGTCTGGGCCCCCATGCATATTCTGTGCAAAAGGAAGCCCCATAGATCTCATGCAAATACTTAGAGAATCGACCCAGGATCATAATGAGCAGTGCACAAATATGTGCCATCCATCTACTTTTTTCGCTATTTGTGAACAAAGATAACCCCTGCAAAGTCGACAGTGAAGAGCGTCACCGGCTATGACTGGCGAACGATCCGGGATCTTTATATAATCCCGGTTTTTACCTGTCTAAAAATAGAAAATAAGTATTTTTCACATGTTTGAGGCATAATTGATCCGATTTGGGGAAAGATGTCGGCAAATTATTGAAAGAGGATAATTTACAGCCCAATATCATGCCCTACCCCTTAATATTGAAATTTTTGGCCCACCTCAAAAGTACGAAACTGTGAATGGAACCTTAAAGCAAAACTTTTTGCTCTACTTTCTGGCAATTTTCGTCTAAAATTATTCTTTAACATAATTCCAATTAAATTCAGGCAAAGAAAGTGGATTTGCATTAAAACTGGCATTTCAGGAGGAGTCAGAACGAGTCATATGGTTTCGAGGCATTTTTAGGTCGATTTTTGAGGAATGGAGCCCCAACTAACCGCATCCAGCTTTACTCACTCTGTGGTCGTGCGAGTGACCAAAAGATCACGAAACAGTTATGTCCATATATTGGGCCACCTGATCAAAGAAAACTGAGACCTTGAAATGGAAATTAAAAAAATCGGTTATTGCTTTAAGGTAGCAATCCACAGTTTTTAGAGCATTTTTCAGTTAATTTTGCTAGATCCGCCAAAATTGATAATAGCTCTGTCCAATCTGGTGAACAATCCGATTTCTCCCATAAAATCATTAAATCAAATGTCTAACAACAAAATAACATCATTTAAATTGCCTAGAACTGACTATCACCCTACCTGTATTGGGGATATTTTCCCCTACCCCCTCTTTCAGACCAGTGAATTTTCGTAAAATATGCCTGAAGTCTGGGCCCCCATGCATATTCTGTGCAAAAGGAAGCCCCATAGATCTCATGCAAATACTTAGAGAATCAACCCAGGATCATAATGAGCAGTGCACAAATATGTGCCATCCATCTACTTTTTTCGCTATTTGTGAACAAAGATAACCCCTGCAAAGTCGACAGTGAAGAGCGTCACCGGCTATGACTGGCGAACGATCCGGGATCTTTATATAATCCCGGTTTTTACCTGTCTAAAAATAGAAAATAAGTATTTTTCACATGTTTGAGGCATAATTGATCCGATTTGGGGAAAGATGTCGGCAAATTATTGAAAGAGGATAATTTACAGCCCAATATCATGCCCTACCCCTTAATATTGAAATTTTTGGCCCACCTCAAAAGTACGAAACTGTGAATGGAACCTTAAAGCAAAACTTTTTGCTCTACTTTCTGGCAATTTTCGTCTAAAATTATTCTTTAACATAATTCCAATTAAATTCAGGCAAAGAAAGTGGATTTGCATTAAAACTGGCATTTCAGGAGGAGTCAGAACGAGTCATATGGTTTCGAGGCATTTTTAGGTCGATTTTTGAGGAATGGAGCCCCAACTAACCGCATCCAGCTTTACTCACTCTGTGGTCGTGCGAGTGACCAAAAGATCACGAAACAGTTATGTCCATATATTGGGCCACCTGATCAAAGAAAACTGAGACCTTGAAATGGAAATTAAAAAAATCGGTTATTGCTTTAAGGTAGCAATCCACAGTTTTTAGAGCATTTTTCAGTTAATTTTGCTAGATCCGCCAAAATTGATAATAGCTCTGTCCAATCTGGTGAACAATCCGATTTCTCCCATAAAATCATTAAATCAAATGTCTAACAACAAAATAACATCATTTAAATTGCCTAGAACTGACTATCACCCTACCTGTATTGGGGATATTTTCCCCTACCCCCTCTTTCAGACCAGTGAATTTTCGTAAAATATGCCTGAAGTCTGGGCCCCCATGCATATTCTGTGCACAAGGAAGCCCCATAGATCTCATGCAAATACTTAGAGAATCGACCCAGGATCATAATGAGCAGTGCACAAATATGTGCCATCCATCTACTTTTTTCGCTATTTGTGAACAAAGATAACCCCTGCAAAGTCGACAGTGAAGAGCGTCACCGGCTATGACTGGCGAACGATCCGGGATCTTTATATAATCCCGGTTTTTACCTGTCTAAAAATAGAAAATAAGTATTTTTCACATGTTTGAGGCATAATTGATCCGATTTGGGGAAAGATGTCGGCAAATTATTGAAAGAGGATAATTTACAGCCCAATATCATGCCCTACCCCTTAATATTGAAATTTTTGGCCCACCTCAAAAGTACGAAACTGTGAATGGAACCTTAAAGCAAAACTTTTTGCTCTACTTTCTGGCAATTTTCGTCTAAAATTATTCTTTAACATAATTCCAATTAAATTCAGGCAAAGAAAGTGGATTTGCATTAAAACTGGCATTTCAGGAGGAGTCAGAACGAGTCATATGGTTTCGAGGCATTTTTAGGTCGATTTTTGAGGAATGGAGCCCCAACTAACCGCATCCAGCTTTACTCACTCTGTGGTCGTGCGAGTGACCAAAAGATCACGAAACAGTTATGTCCATATATTGGGCCACCTGATCAAAGAATACTGAGACCTTGAAATGGAAATTAAAAAAATCGGTTATTGCTTTAAGGTAGCAATCCACAGTTTTTAGAGCATTTTTCAGTTAATTTTGCTAGATCCGCCAAAATTGATAATAGCTCTGTCCAATCTGGTGAACAATCCGATTTCTCCCATAAAATCATTAAATCAAATGTCTAACAACAAAATAACATCATTTAAATTGCCTAGAACTGACTATCACCCTACCTGTATTGGGGATATTTTCCCCTACCCCCTCTTTCAGACCAGTGAATTTTCGTAAAATATGCCTGAAGTCTGGGCCCCCATGCATATTCTGTGCAAAAGGAAGCCCCATAGATCTCATGCAAATACTTAGAGAATCGACCCAGGATCATAATGAGCAGTGCACAAATATGTGCCATCCATCTACTTTTTTCGCTATTTGTGAACAAAGATAACCCCTGCAAAGTCGACAGTGAAGAGCGTCACCGGCTATGACTGGCGAACGATCCGGGATCTTTATATAATCCCGGTTTTTACCTGTCTAAAAATAGAAAATAAGTATTTTTCACATGTTTGAGGCATAATTGATCCGATTTGGGGAAAGATGTCGGCAAATTATTGAAAGAGGATAATTTACAGCCCAATATCATGCCCTACCCCTTAATATTGAAATTTTTCAAAAGTACGAAACTGTGAATGGAACCTAAAGAGGTAAAACTAATTATTGATCAACTCAGAAATGTAGAGTTGTTACTTTTCCTGTCAATGACCGAATCGATAGCCTCAGCAAGCAGCTCCATCCAAATTGTTTAAACAATTGTTTTGGCAAGTTTCATGAGTGTCACCTACGAGGGGAAATTAAAAAAAAAATCCATTGATAACAGTGATTGTTGAAAGAGGTGTATACTAGGATCTAGGAAGCCTTCTTAGGAACAGGTTGACTAGGATCACTGTCAGACCGGACATGACCGTAGATACCGTGGACCGTAAAGCATTTTGTTTGAACAAGCAAAAAAGCAAACACTTTGTACAGATTCAAACTGCTACGTGTTATAAAATTATTTCAAAACAAACCAGAAGGGCGGTCGAGTGGGAATATGCACCCCCCCCCCCCGCCCACAGGGGCCTAAATAAATAAATGGACTGCTTGTGCCTCCAGGCAAAGGTTCTCGCTTGATCACTGGTTAACCGCTCAGGTCTCAGTCTGCCTAGGAGAAGTGGTTCAAGTCAAACCATCCATCCATATAAGCCGTATTGGCTCACTTGGGTGGTTATATATGAAGCACTTTTTGGATGTCATGACATCCTAAAATAGCAGTCACACCTTAGCGTATAAGTGAAACGCGCGCCGGGCGTGTTGAAAAATTGCAAAATTCCACATACGCCAGACACACGTCGGAGACACGTTCGAAACGCGTTACGAGTACGTTGTGTACGCTTGGTGTACGTCCGGCGCGCGTCGCTGTATGTAGCTAAAATCATCGCGCGTTTCGTGCACGTTTGGGATCAAAAAAATTTTAAACATGCTTAAAAATTTTCTAGAAGCTCGGCGTGTCCCGGGCGTGTGACTTATACGTTTCGAATAAGCTCCACGCGCGCTACAGACGCGTTGAATACGCTTCGAACGCGTTTGGCGCGTGTTTGAGACACGTCAGTGTACGCTCCACGCGCGTTCCGATTTTCTGAGATATTGCTTCAGTAGCGTGCCCCAGGAGTGTGTGAGGCGCGCGTTGAACGTTCGCTGCGTGTCCATAGCGTGTGCTTAGCGTGTCTAGGACGTAAGACAAACGTACTCTAAAACTTTGAGATTTTTTTATACGTCCGGCACACGCCTAAGTCGCGCGCTAATGTGTGACTGCTAAAGCGAGTTAAAGGTATAAATTGATTTTTATACGTCCAAAATCTTCAGCGTGTTGACATTTTTCATACGCCCGGCGCGCGTTTGGGTTATACGCTAATGTGTGACTGCTGTTTAATTTTGAGAAGAAGTCCCATAAAATGGAGACAACGTCCCGACATGACCATAGCTGTTGACTGGGACGTAAAGCATCAATTTAAAGAAAAAAAAAAAAAATGGGAATATCTTCCTCCCATTGGGCCTAAAGAAATAGATGGGCTGATTGTGCCTCTAGGCAAATTTAAGCTTCTACGCTACTGACTATCCATCTGATTACTGGTTAATTAAAAGCTCAGGTCTGAGCCTGCCCAAGAAAAGTATTTCAAGTCAAACAATAGATATACATATAAGCCATATTGGCTTAGTTGTGTGGTTATATTTGAAGCATTGTTTGGATGTCATGACGTCCTAATTTTGGGTGAAAGTCCCATAAAATGGAGGCAACGTCCTGACGTGACCATAGCTGTTGACTAGGACGTGAGGCATCAATACAAACAAATCAGGTGAGCTAAAACGTGCGTAGTATGGAAACTGCAGCTGCAAAATCTGACACAGAAAAAAAAACTATTATCTTTATAAAAAAAATCATTTCCACATGGAGCCTATTTGCCAGCAGAACTGTCAAATTCAAGGAGATCAGCGTTGTAGTTAAAGGATTTTGAAACATCCTTTGTTACACTGCGGTAGCCGGATGTGTTTCTAATGTGGAATAAGGAGCCCCGGTCTGTCCCGCTGTTTCCCTAGTAGAATTCCAGTTAAACGTGTCCTACAAAATAATAAATGATCCGCGTAGTTGTCTGGATAGTGTGTACATTGTACCAGCTTGGAAGTAATGACAATAAAATAAAAATGAATCAGATGGTTTGCTGAGGCATATTTCAATATGCAACTGTACTGTAAAAACTTCCGAAAAAAAAACAAAAAAAAAAAACTAAAGTAGACTACATGAAATGCAGTCAGTATATTTCAAAGGCCATTTTCATTAAGTTTTAATTACACATTGTGTACATGTAGCGCACAGTCGCTTGAGACGCCCGTTTCAATGGCACCCACTGAATTCAGTCAGTGGCTTGATTTTTAAAGAGCGTCATTTCTGGTCCGACGCATAAAAATTTCAGAATTCACGATTTTCCTTTAAGCTTTTGTAATGCAGGGATGTATTTTTGAAATACTTCCTTGAAACTCTCTTTTGGGATTTTTTTTCTTGCGTATTTTTCGTACATTTTCCCCACTATTGGGCGCAGATGCTGCATGTGAATGAAGCTTCGTCTGTGTCTGCGACTTTCTGATAGTGTAGCTGAAGCGACATCCTACATGTTAATATCCCTTGTTCAATTTATTAAAAGAGTGTTCCATGAATTAACTTTTGCACAGTAAACAATTTTGATTGAAGACGTAAGACAGTTGAAAATAGGCTTCTCCTTTCTGTGGAGTTTCAGTCCAAGCGCATTTTTAGTCAGTATTCGGAAGTGAACTTGCCGGGCAGATGGCAATACAATACGCTAATTCAGTTTAAGGCTGGAAATATGCGCCACTACCCATTGGGTCCTTGAGAAATAGATGGACTACTTGTGTCTTTGTGTCTTAACTTATATTAACTGGCTGACCGACCACCTTATTACAAGTTAACCGCCTACGGTCTTTGCCTGCCAAGGAAAAGTGGCTTAGTCAAACCTCATATTAGTACACACATAAAAGCCTTGGTGGTTATTTTTACAGCACATTCACGGATGTCAGGACATCCTTTTGTTGGATAGAATGGCTAGAAAATGGGTGTTTCGTCCCAACATGACCATGGCTATTGACACTAAGACGTGCTTTTTAAAAGCTTTGTTCGTTTGATGCTAAATACGGACGCAGTCAAGTTATTTTATTTTACTTTGTCTGCAAGAGCATGAATGCAACCGACCGCCCTTGCAAATCAAACAAACAAAATCATTCGTTGGTTGCGCATCGATTGTGCGAATTTTTTTTCCAACATATTTGGGCGTCAGCGGTTTAGATTCATTTTCTAACCAATGTTTATATTTGGTCCCATTTAGATAATATTAGTCTTTGTATCGACTACCCTGTTGGAAGTTGCAAAATTTCAGTAATTTTCTTTGGCTCCATGTTGCCAAATCTAAAGGGCCACTGACGAGAACCGCAGTATGACCCATCCCCTTTCTCATTGATGTGTTCACTGCTCTTAATGCCTAGGTCACACTAGCGCATACGGATGCCGCGGATAGTTGCGAATACTGTACGTAGCGATCCGCAGAATTTTGTGGGCGGGGCTAACGGTTCTTAATGAATTTATTACTTTTAAATGCGAATAAATACGGGTAGTTCAGGAAAGATACGGATACGTTCGTAGATAGTTACGGATAAATTCGAATACGTACGGTTAAGAAACGTGACTACATACCTTTCGATACCATCTGTTACGTTTAGATACAGACATACACCTTCAGGTACGTAATGTTGCGTTTTCATGCGTATATAACGGTGAAATCTGATGCAAGAAAACGCAGGTTTTGGTCAAACTACAGTCACACTAGCACATCCGGATGCTGCGGACGCTGCGGACTGGCCTTTCGTATCTATCCGTCATATCCGTAACAATTCGTATCTTTTCCGTATATGTCCGTACCTTAACGTATTGTATATGCTAGTCCGATTCCATCCGCGCCCAAATTTTGAAAAAAGTCAAAAATTTGGCACGGATGAAACATCCGTAACAATACGTAATGACATGTAACTGCAGGCATTGATTCAAATCTTTTCGTATCTTAACCGTAACACAAACGTTTCTACACCGTAAATGAACGCATCAACCCACAATCAAGCATTGGCTGCCGACAGATACGACACGAGTGCGCAGCATGAGTGAAAAATTTATGTTTTCAACTGGCTCACGAGAAGAAATATACATGTACCGTATTCGTTCTAATTAGCGCACAGTGCGGTTAACTTTACAAAATAACTTAAAGTTTAAGGTAACAAAATACCGTTCTAATTAGCGCACACTATGAAGGAAAACTACTCATCAAAATGCTTAAATAACAACGTCAAATCTATCAATGGTGATGTCATTCAAGTATTCAAATTATTTGAAAGTAGTTTTCGATCATTTAAGGTTCAGTTTTAATGCCTCTAATCCGGTATTAATGTGTAGAATTAGTGTAAAATACCAATATACTATTCAAGCAGTGTGCGCTTATGCATATGTTTTTCAGAAAGTACCGGGGTGCGCTTATTGGAGCATGTGCGCTAATTAGAACGAATACGGTATTTGGTATTCACCGAAAAAAAAAAATCTTTTTATTATATACAATACACGGGCATTTGCCAATTCACATGGCAGGCCTTGAAAAAAGAAAATTGAAAACACAAATAATTTTGGTACCACATTGTTCCTTACGTTCTAACTAAGAAAATACCCACACTTTATGTTTTCGTTCATAAATGACGGAGTTATAGGCGTTTGAAGTTCTGAAGTGAGACACATTAATTTTAATGACGTCAAGTAAATTGAAACGTCAGGACCCGGTTGTACGAAGCTCCATTAAATTTAATCATGGATTAGCTTTTAATCCATGATTAAACCGCTAATGGTGGATTAGTTAATGAAGGAATTTAATGGCGTTGCACGAAGCGTCATTAAACGCTCCATTAGTTAATTGAGGTTTAATACAGGTTTAATAGAGAGTTCGTCATTAAAAGTGACGTCACAAGTAATATTACGTCAAAAGACGTTACGTTACGCTGTACGCGTGCGGTTAATTGGTCATAATTGGCATTTACGCGCACTGGCTAAGCAAAATAAAGTCAGGGCCGCATCGCTACCGTATATATGCTTATTAAATAAATAAATAAACAAATAAATAAATAAATAAATAAATAAAATGTGTTCCCATAGAAGCCATTTTACCCTGTCATTGGAAACATTGCATCGCAAATGACACGAAATTATGATAGTATTACTATAGTTTCTGTTTTCGATAGGAAAATACAATGTTTAGCGCCATGATAATTCAGAGATGCATGGTAATGGTAATAAGACACTATATTATTTTTTCGCACAAGCAGCTAAATAACGGTACGAAATGTAATCAGAACCGACACACTCTAGCATCGTGTGTCACTGAAAATAAGCAAAATATTTAAAAGTATATAGTAAACACGTCACATCAGAAAATCCTTAAAGGCCGGGAGCCAAGTATAAAAGCCAAAGGGTCTGAAAAATGGCCAGTGTTTCCCTAGCTCCCTAACAGCCAACATGCAGCTTTCATCACAGAAAATCAAGGAATGTGAAACACTTACTCAACAAAAAGCTGTGAAGTTTGGCACATGTATTCTTTGAGACATTCAGAATAATCACATGTAAATATTAAACAGATATTATATTCCAAACTACACATTTCAGAAAATCTTTTTTGTCTTCTGCTCGAAATTCAAATTTACCTCCATTTATAATTGACAGCAAATGGGAAGGCTTACAGAAGTTCATAACCTCTTATCTGACAGCTGGTAAATACCTCAGAATACACAGATAACAATATCTGACACATGGCGGGAAATAAAGTACACAAATTAATTCTTGAAGAACAGGACCAAATCAGCTTAAAATGTAGATAAAAAAGACTACATTATTCCCATAAATGTCCCAGATATGGCACACCATCTGGATTTGGAAACCACTGTCTTACAAGGCTCAAAACACACTTGGGCATGATGTCACGTCGATGCCATTCGTATTTTCTTTGTCTAGGATCTGCTCTCAAAGCCTTGAGTTTTTCTGCCTGATAACGTGGATCCTTCCAGGCTTTACGGTGGAACATCATTGTCCAAAATCGCTTATATCGTTCTTTCCTCAGCGCAGAATTCCTTCTACTGGGTGCCTGATTTTCATTTTCCCACCACATCTGTCTGTTTTGTTCATCTGTAATACATGGCCTACACAAACAAAATCGACACTCCTGTTCCTCTGGGTTTTGGGGAATGTGATATTCTTGAAATGCATCATCATTATTATCCACTGTTTCAGTTTCTGGTGTGGTTTGACATGCAACATCATTTCTATTTAGAACACTTTCAGCTGAGGACCCACTATTTTCTGCGACAATTCTGCTAATTTCATTATAATTCCAACCATAGTGACTAAACAGATGACTTATTGTGTCCACTTGTTCTTCAGAAACATGCAGTGTTATCCTTATATTTTGATTTTCCATGGTAAGAATGCTGTGAAAGCAAAAGTGGTATTTTGAATACAAATCTCTGCATAAATAGAAGTATTAATTGATGTAAAACATGAAAATAAACACTATTTCTGATAACACTTCTTTGTTTACAAATTATCACCATGTGGTATTGCTAATTGAGGGAAATAGTATAATTTTGTGGGAAAAAATGAAGCTAACCCATTCATATGTAGGGGTGGTAAAAAATATCCCAACCAAGCTTACTTGTATTTAAATTGACTATTTAATTTTTTTAATACAATTTAAAATATGCACAACTTCGCATATATGTAGTCTGTAAAATAGATGAAAATGGAATACTGTAAAATGCCTAACCCTAGTCCACTTCCAGACTGGCCGCCCTTTGCATCTGAAAGTGTGTTGATCTGGTAGAGAAAATGTAACTGAACACTTCTTTCTGAATAACTGTGGTTAGAAAGTTCCTGGATATATCAACAATTTTATTTTATGCTACATGTAGACTTAGTTTTACAACAGACAATTATGGAAGAACAAAGAAGACCAGTCAGGACTAGGCCCCCTAGTTTTAAAATGGAGATTCCTGGAAATGAACAGAAAAAGCTTGAAATTTCAGTTAAAATGCAAAAAATCAGGGGTTGTTTGGTGAACACATTTAACAAGCCAGTTAACAATTGTGACATAATAGATTCAGCACTTGACTTCTGGATTCAAAGCCATGTTCCAGACCAAGACGCGCAGACATTTCCTACACAATCAAAAAAGCTGAAAAACAAGAAGGACTCGAATGAAAACATGTTCGTATCTACGATTTCATCTATACAGAAATTAACAGAAATGACAGAACATCATGGAAGAAACTGCAGATATAATCTGAAACAGCAAAAGGTTGTATATCGGGGACATGTGATTATTGTGACACTTCAGTGTGGGAACACACACGATTCTCATACATACAGGTGGACATCATCTCCTTATTTGCCAAATGACACATTCCTTGTAAACCACAGAATAAATCATGCTTTTGTTTGTTCAGGAATGCTGCCTGTGCATTACACTAGGTTTTCAAAAGCTTCAGGTTTTGGTGTCATTTCAAAGTCAAAAAGGAAAACATTTCTTCAGAGTTATGGGGACAGTCTTCAAACAGTTTATAACAATTCTCTTGAGGAATCACTACATCTGGAAATTGGAAGTTATAATGAACTTGACGGAATTGACATTATGACGGATGCACGACATGGGTGGCGAAAGAATGCCAAAGACAGCAGTGTAGTGGCATTGGGTGAAAAGACTCATAAAGTGTTACAATGCATTCATGTAACCAAGGCTGATGATATTGTTTCACAACGGCATGAGCTGAAGGGGACACAAAAAATCTATGAGAACTTTGACTCTAAAGATGTGACCATTAAAGTCCACACACATGATAGAAACTTATCTATAAACAAGCTAGTGAAGTCGCGTCCAATGACCACAAATCAGAACGACTGTTGGCATGGTGTAAAATCACTGAAGAAAGCCCTTAAAGTTGTATCTTCGGGACCTAAATACAAAGAAGGCAAAACTTGGTTTGACCAACTATATGATAAAGCTGAACCCATTGCCACACACATTCACTGGGCAATGAGAAACTGTCAAAATGACCCCGAACGTTTGCGAAATTTGTTGTCAAACATTGTGAAACACTACAGAGATGAACATTCCGACTGCCCCGACTCGTCACGGTGTAAAGAGGATTCTAAGTATGAGCCTTCAAGAATGGTCATCACAAATCCAAAAGCTGAAAAATGTCTTGAAAAGGTCATTGAAGCATCTGTCATCTATAAGCATCCTGAGGACTTTGTTTTAGCCAGAGATTCTTCCTATGTTGAAAGCTTCAACAATGTCATGAACATTTTCCAGGACAAAAGGATCTGCTTCAGTAACAGGCAATATAACATGAGATCTCAGCTTGCTGTTCTTCATTGGAACGAGAATGTGGACAGGCAATACACATCAATATCAAACCCAAGAGATCCTAGGGCACCACGGAGGCGGCTTGGGAAAAAGGTTTACAAGGCCGTTACATACCGCTATCGTAACAATATCTGGGACACATATGCTTGGAATTTTCACAACTGAGACTGAGAGTGCAGAATAATATAATACCATTTGAAAACTGAGTTTCTTTGGATTTAAAAGCTTTCTTAATTTGGATTATTGAGTGAAATGTTCTCAAAACATATATTGTAAGTAGATCTATTAATTGCATGGCTTTTCTATGTATTTATCTATCAACTGCAAAAACAATATTCATTCATTATCAAAATGTTCTACACATCATGCCTTCAAATACCTGGCTAGCAGACGAAAATATTCACACAAATGAAAACCAATAGAATCAGCCTTCTAACATAGCAGACGATTGTAAGCCCATCCCACTTTGCCATATAGGCTAAATTGCTGTCCGTTCGGAAATTTCAGTGTCTGGGACTTGGTCTTTAAAAGTGGATGAGTCGATCGTATTTGTTTAAAAAGGTTTCCATAAAACTTCAGGATCTATATAAAAAGAGAAAATGTGTTTATGAAACATGTTACGCAAAGAAAGGCGGTTGCCCGGATATATTTGCGCAGCCAGGACGGTAGAGGGCGATTTCCGGCCTGTCAGGGATATGTCTCCTAAAGTAGGGTAATTCACAAGACAATTCTGACTTTAAGTTAGAATCATTTATATGACATATTTACATGATGAACAACACAGAGATACAACAAAACAAATAACAAAAAGAATTAGTTCATCTCGCTGTGCAGGGACACGAACCACCGGTAGGCTGTGTCCGTGCTGCAGCGATATGAACTAATTAACGAAAAGTTTCACAAAAAAGTTACGTGCACGCTTTAACAATGTTTAGGCCTTATTGTCCAAGGTTCCGATGTCGTGGACCACATCTTGGTACCGTCAATTAGAATTGAATAATTCATGTACGTCGCACTTGGACGTAACGTCAGTATACGCGTACGCGATATAACGGCGACCCCGTCGACCGTTTAGATACGACCCACTTGACTTCAGCGACCCCTGTCGCTGGTTTGGCTGCTGTCGATCCCGGCCCGCCTTTGCTAGGCTCTAGTAGGATCTAGCGGGTGGATGTACCCGAGATTTGATCACACAAAATCCATGCCGAAAACTTGTGTACAACTTTGGATAATAGCCGTGTCGCTAAAACAATCAATTTTAAGGTGGCGTCATACCTAGCCGATTTCGACACACGATGGCCACACGAATATGAAATTTTCAATTTCGCGCGATTTTCTTCACGAATTTGGTAAAAAGCCAATATTGAGCCGACGCATACACGAAGCCTGCCGATTGCAACACGATGGACACACGATGGACACACGAATAGCTCACGATTTTTCCCGAAGGACTCGCGAAGATAGAGGAACTGGCAGTTTTGCATACGATGTTGTTGCGAATGATACACGAAGGCCCTCACGATGGCTTCACGATGGCTTGACGACATCGTGTTACATGTAAGTGTTAAATGTGTTCCCGATTGTGTCCCGAAGGCATCACGTGAATCAGGAATTTATTATCGGTAAAGATTCATTTTCTTATAAATGTTTAATATGTTTGGCCCCATTTAGATAATATTAGTCTTTGTATCTACAACCCTGTTGAACGTTGCAAAATTTCAGTAATTCTCTTTGGCTCCATGTTGCCATACCTAAAGCGTCACTGACGAGACTTTAACAGTCGAAACCGCGGCATGGCCCATCCCCTTTCTCATTAATGTGCTAGCTGCTCTTAAAGGATCTCAAGTTTTAATCTTTATTTATGGGTTGGAGCCAAGGCTTGGAGTCTTGGAGTGGTCTTAGGCTGCCGTATTGGAGTGGATTCTTGAAGTGGAACCCTGGAGTGAATGTTGCGAGTGGCACAGGAACTACTTTTTTTTTTTTTTTTTTTTTTTTTTTTTTTTTTAATACAAAGAAACTTTCCGATATGGGTGTTAATTTCAATCATAGCCATTTCAATCATAGCCATACCATGATCAAACAGATTATCTAAGATAAGGATCTACCAAAATGTACATGAATGATGTGCTAAGACATTAACAGTCATCTCCAACTGAAATAACGTTTTATCTGTTTTGTTTTGATATAGTTTTCTGCTCAACTCCGCAGTTCCACTGCAGTCCATGTCTCCATAAAATACACGGTACCTACATATACTGTAGGCTGGTGGTTGAACGAGCCCCAGTCTCATTTGCGTGCAAACATGGTTTCTTTTGAGAAAGCATTTTTGTATGTTTTCGTTGTTGACGTCCATATAGTAATAAGTTAATTAACTTCATGGTGACAGTTTTCTAGTACTTTAAATCCATCTTTCACATGAAACTGGCACAAAACTGTTCTTGTTTAAACGCTCGTTTGTCGAACTCTGCAATGGGTTTGTCTGTTAGAAGAAAAACGGGCGCTGCTGTAAAGACAGAGTAATGAACAAGCCAAATACATGTACCTGTAAGAGATGATGTTGCTCCTGCAGGAGTTTTTTTTTTTTTTGTCATGCACCAGCTTGATGTATAGCAGCAGTGCTATCGGGATGTTTATCATGATTTATTTGTTTGTTCTTGATGATTCATTGACTAGTTAGTAGAGATTCACCACGAGGACCGAAGAAGTAACTATTAAATGTTATGAACCACTGCAGAAGATGAGGGTGAGGTTAGGCGCCTGTAAAACCGGGTTAAGCCCGCCAGTAACTTTGTGTTACTGATCGTTCAAAGGCGATACTTCTGTGGTGGTTCTTTTTGTTTTATGTCTGGGTTTTAAATTTTTTGTGCTGTTGGCGCCTTATGTGTGTATTCATAGTTTTAGTTAAGTTAAGGTAACTGAATGGCCACCTATTGGGAAAATAGCTGCTCATTCGGCTTACGATATGTTTCATGGTATAAGTACCTGATTGTTAGTTTGGTTTTTTCCCACCTCAGTTTTTGGAGTAGGAATCTTTTACTGATTGCGCCTTTTCCTGGTCTTTGCCTACTTGTACCTTATTTTTCCTTTTTTTTTTCCATCGAAATACGCCATGATTTAAAAGTATTCCACTTGAGGCTTCTGAGAAAATGTTGTGTGGGTGCTAATTGTTTTTGTTTAGTATGTCCACGTTATCCGGGGAAGTATTATAACAGTTTTGGTTAATATCGTGTTTCCATCTTAGTGCCATCGTGTTCTAGATTTTTTAAATACGATGCTTATACGATGGCGTTGCGAAGGCCACCCGATGTCGTGTTGCCTTCGTAACACTATCGGGCAGCATCGTGTGTCCCTCGTAGTGCCATCGTGTAGCAAAACCTAGCCGATGGTGCCGATGACCACACGACACAAGGACGATGTAGTCCCGATGTGAGAAGATGGCCTCACGATGACTTTACGATGGCCAAGATGTACTCGCGAACTCAACACGAAATTGAACCATCGTGTGTCCTTCCTGTATTTTTTGGCATGTCAAAGATTTTGATGCCGCTCGCGATGGTACTGCCGAAGGCTTAAAAAATCTCCCGATAGACATACGATGGGTAACGATGCACTCACGAATAGCCCGATGTCTTCACGATCCCCGCCGAATTTGAAAATTTTCATAATCGTGTGTCCATCGCGTGTTAACATCGGCTAGGTATGACGCCTACATTATGCAATTTCACAAAATGACAAAATTTACTCTGATTTAGCCTCAAACTGCTATCAAATGAATCACCTAATATTATGCTAATTATTTGACATAAAATTCCCTTAAAAAGATCGGTCTGTGCCGTGGAATTCACCAGAAAATTAGGGATATAAGCCAGCACTTAATGTGCCTTTATGTTTGATCAAGCTCATAATAGCAAACTTTTCACGGGACAAAAAAAAACTTACATAACTTTATGAAGGTCGTTATACTGAAAAAAAATCATAAGTAAGCCCCAGCTATACTGAGGAGAAAATATAAGCGTTCCCCAGACACAAATTGGTCATCACGACCCAGGGGATAAAAGTACATTAAAACAGAAAATTTAGACGTGAAACACCGATTTTACTTCATTTCGTAACAAAACACTATGGCCCCAACTGGTACGTCACTTTCAAGATGTGACAATTTCTGAAAATCGAAAAGTTCAAATTGCACAAAAAGTGACAAAAAATTAATCTGAGGAGTATATCCCAACCACATGCATATATTCAAAGCATGGTGACAATGTCTGTAAAGTTTTGAAAATATTGGTCTTAAACTGTAAGAGGAGTTTTGAAATATCGGTCTTAAACTGTAGGAGGACATTACGTAATATACAGAGATTTTTTTGGTTGTAAAATTGAAAATTTCATCAGAAAAATGTTGATATTTTTCTTATTTTTGCTCAAAACATAGATTGTGGGTACACGTTAGAACCGCCTCGCCGCAAATAGGTATACCCCTGCATACCCCAGTTTTGCTTAATAAAAGAGGGGTTCGAGGGGGTATACATTACACGGACATGTTTTCCTGATGAGTTGCGCACACAAGGTACCCACTATCCATTCACTAAAATGCCCGAAAAAAAAATGACCTAAGTTCAAATTCTGAAAAAAAAAAAAAAAAAAAAAAAAAAAAAAAAAAAAAAAAAAAATGACAAAAAATAATCTGTGGATTATATCCAAACAATATACATATCTTCAAAGCATGGTCACAACATATGTTAAGTTTCAAGAGAATCAGTATTAAACTGTAGGAGGAGTTGCGCTCACCAGGTACCCACTGTCCATTCACTATGTCAAAATGCCCGAAAAATAGCTAAGTTCAAATTGCTCAAAAAGTGACCAAAATTAATCTGAGGATTATATCCAAACAATATGCATATTTTCAAAGCATGGTCACAACATCAGTAAAGTTTCAAGAAAATCGGTATTAAACTGTAGGAGAGTTGAGCACACAAGCTACCCGTTATCTGTTCACTTTATCAAGAATTAAATAGGGACACAACTGTCACAGAATGGGCCCCTAGCCCTTGAATTTTCCTGAAAGAAAACATGGGTCCTCTAAATTTTCATATACAAACTACAAGTTCTTGACCGAGTGTAAGCGTAACTTCGCACTGGACGCACGGACAGACGCATGGGCAGACGGACGGACAGACCCAAACCAATACGCCCCCTCAACTTCTTCGAAGTTGGGGACATAACCACGATATTTTGCAAAATATTGGAGTAGCTTATCCTCATAAAAGCAAAACGTTGGCAGATCTGTATTGTAATTTCTAATATTAGGCAGCTACAGTACGGTTTTCATTCCACCTCTTTCCTATGTATTGCCATATCCATGTAAGCCCTCCTCCTGTGATATTCAGTTGTATTTGAATTAATTTTACAAAAACTTCAAAAGAAAAACAGAAAGTCATACTACAACGAAATGTTTGTGCACATGCTCAAATTGCATTGATCACGCACATCCGCTTTGCACTAAATTGTTTACGCCGGATAAAATCTAAAACTGCTGCAATAATTATTTCTGTGAACACAACCACAGGCCCCGCCCATTGGTGCCTAGGAGAAATATATGGGCTGCTTGTGCCTCCAGGCAAAGCTTCTAATCTCCTGACCGGCCATCTGATTACCGATTAACCGCTTAAGTCTGAACCTGCCCAGGAAACGTGGTTGTAGTCAAACCATCCATACATATAAGCCTTATTGGCTTAGTAAGGTGGTTATATTAATGAAGCAAATTTTGAGTGTCATGACATCATAATGTTGGATAAAAGTCCCATAAAATGGAGGCAGCGTCCCGACATGACCTTTGCTGTTGACTGTGACGTAAAACATCAATTCAAACAAACAAACAAACAAAATAACCACGACGATATTGACAATGACTCTTCACACTCATCATCTTCAATTTGCATATCATGCCATCCTAATTTTAGGAAGAAGTCCCATAAAACGGAGGCAACATCCTGACATGATGACCATAGCTGTTGACTGGGACGTTAAAGCTAATATCTCACTGGCATAAGAATTCCTCGCGACTGTTTTGCGAATTCAGTCGCGAAACTTTTGCACGACACTCGTTCGAGTGTCACGTGAATTTTCATGTGTCGCGAGGCTAGTTGCGAAGGTTTTAAACATGTTCAAAAGTAAATTTTATGCGATTTTTTTTCCCAAAAATATTCGCGAACCCGTGGTAAGAGGGTTGCGCGACTGTCGTACGACTGTCGGTTCGACGTTCATGCAAGTGTCGCGATCCTGTCGCCGCGAAATTTGGGCAAATTTACAACGCGACACTTTTGCGACACTTGTACAAATGTCGTAAGACAGTCCCGCGACAGTCTTGAGAAAACATGCGAACACATGATGAAAACATGTCCGTAAAATATATACCCCCTTAAACGCCACTCTAATGTAGCAAAACTGGGGTATACATGGGGATACCTATTTTCCAAAGCATAGTTGTGAGTACTTATTAGAAACCGCCTCATCGATGCGGTTCTAACGTGTACCCACAATCTATGTTTTGAGAAAATATAAGAATAATACCAAACATTTTATGATGAAATTTTCAATTTTTACAGCCGAAAAAAATCCGTATATTGCATGGGCAAGTTTTCATAATGAACTCACGACTATCTGGCGAGAAAATAAAACTTAAGCGACACTCACACGAACGAGTCGTGAGACATTTTTTTTTTTTTTTTTTTTTTTTTTTTTTTTTAACTGTTACAGTAAGGTATGTGCAAACATTATGGTCTAGGGTCTGGTGCAGTTACATGGGTGGTCCACAATTAAGTCACTCCTGGTCCTGGGCTAATGTCCATGATACATCCATTAAGGGGGCGGCGTGGAATCGGTCTAGATTAAACACCAAAAATAGTTTCAATACTCAGGAATTAGACAGAGCGCACAGACCATGAGGTGGGAATGGTCGCCCCAACCAGGGGGTTTGAGACAGTACATTTTACATTACGGAATTTAGACACACGATTTTCAAAATTGTCTAATATCCCTTGGGTGTCCACCGCCCCTATCCCGTTCTTGACTGTTGTATTATTTAGCTGCTTACGAAACATGTCCGGTAAACTGCAAAGGATCCTTAACTTCAGCTTATCTCGCGAAAATTAATAACATGACGTGTTCGGACACCGAATTTTCCTTGCCGACCGATGAACTCTAACCACTGAGGTACACAACCAGAAACTGACTGAGGTCTATCTAAAGCTATATTGAGAGTTCGTTACAATTATTGGCGGAACATATTTTTACCAAAAAAGTAAACATTGATGGGAGACAAATTTATTGATTTTTCACTTCTTATAATGCGGTGTGCCGGCTAGTCAAAGGCGAAACATACACGGTAATTAGGCGAATAGACGTCGCCATTAAAAACTGTGACGTCATTTATTACGTGAAAAGTCAAAACAAAAGCATGACAGATGACAACAACAGAAACATGGAAAAGGAAAATAAAGAAAAAAGATGCCTTGGTTCGCAATTTTTCAATGTGGGGCTGCGCCGTGCTCAGTCAGGGAAACTGCAGGCTAATCACAATCGTAGAGGTATAAATTCCATTGTCAGTTTTGTGTTTTGCACCAATCTTTTTGCATTTACCATGCTAAATTTGCCAAAAAGTAGCATATTCGTCGAAATACTGGGCTCATTCTAGAATCTGTCCGCCATTTTTTTTTCTTGAAATCCCGCTAATGAAGGCTTAATGGACCTCCAAGACCAACATTAAGTTAATATAGGGATCAACCATGGTTTACAGTGTTCAAACATTCGATGGATCACGAGGAAGGCGTTTGAACACAAGGCCGCAGGCCGCGTGTTCAAACGCCTTCCGAGTGATCCAGCGAATGTTTGAACACGGAAACAAACCATGGTTGATCGCTATTCTTGCATTTTCTTTCTAATCCACTTAAAATATCTTGAAAATAACATTAACAACGTAAAAACTCACCGAAAACCGCGGAGCTTCTTCAACGTCGGCCATTTTGTTTAGAACGAAACACATGACGTCACGTCACATTGACCAATGACGTCGGCCAAAACCCATGTTCAAACGGCACGTGAATTTCATTATTTGAACATGGGTTTTGCTGTTTGAACACGGCTTTCGACCAATCGAAAACTGCTTCAAACAGCTATGCGCATAGATATCTATGCAAGAATAGAGGTTTAATCCAGAATTAAAATTTAATGGAGCTTCGTACAACCGGAATTAACAGCGCGTTATTTAATTGAGGTTTTAATCAAGGATTAAAATTTAATGAAGCTTCGTACAACCGGGTCCAGAAGTAATCCAAATCTACAGTGAAGATATAGACTGATATCAGTCACTAGTGACTTTTGATATCAGTGAGATTTGATATCAGTGAAATTTCATATCAATGAAAATACCAAATTTTATCAAGTTTTGATATGCTTTGGTTTTTTTTCTGCGGAAAATTGTGACTATAGTTACTTTCACATACGGATTAATAATGTTTGTTACTGACCGGTACCTTCGAATAAAGTCTTTTACGTTGAAATACTTACATGTTCACATTTGTGGCGTGACGCAGTGGTGCCACCGGTTATGTGACACAGGCGAACCGTAACAATACGTGTTCGTATCTGAACGTATTAAATTGTATCGAAAAGTATGTAAACGACAAAGACCGCAACCGAGCGAAACAACTCGTATGGAACAGTATCGATCCGCAACAAATGCTTGATCGCGGAATGATACATTTAGATACGTTTTTATACCGATTAGATACGGACAGCTTCGAATAAATGCCTTCAGTTACGTACCATTACCGACCATTACCGATCGTTCATCCGCGCATGAATTTTTGACAGTTATGAAAATTTGCCCGCGGATCTTCCGCGCACTGAGAATACGATACGTACAGTTGCGGACATTACGGATAAGATACGAATCGTTACGGATAGGACGGACAGATACGGAACACCTATCCACAGCGTCCGCAGCGTACGTAAGCTCTAATGTGACCTAGGCATAAAGGATTTCAGTTTTAATTTTTATTTCCTATTTGCCGTTATACACGATCCGTATTTTATGATTATCACCTATCATGTTTGCGTTCCCTCATACTTTGCATACTTTCTTCTACTCAGATTACCCTGTCATATGAATCATTTGAATCATGTTAACATTGTCATGTATAAAGTGATTCGTTTCATCAGTGAAAATACCAAGCCATCTAATACTGTTTATTAGCACAAAAGAAAGGCTTCCGATTACGATTTACGATTAAGTGCATTATTTTTTCTATACATTGACTAGTTAGAGATTCACCACGAGGACCGAAGAACTAACTTAATGTTATGAACCACTGTAGAGGCTGAGGATGATGTTATGGCCATGTAAAATCGATTTAAACCCGCCAGTGGCTTTCTGTTACTGGTCGTTCCGGGTCGATACTTCTGTGGTGGTTCTTTTTGTTTTGTGTCTTAAGGTAACTGAGTGGCCACCTATTGGGAAAATAGCTGCTCATATGGCTTATAAAATGTTTTCATGGTATAAGTACCTGATTGTTAGTTTGGTTTATTCCCACCTCGGTTTTTGGAGTGGGAATCTTTTTCTGGTTGCGCCTTTTCCTGATCTTTGCCTACTTGTACGTTTTTCCTATTGTTTTGAGAATTTGTCTTTATTAGGATGACTGCGATCGTAGACCTACTCGTATGTTTAGCATTGCCTTAAACTTGGTATTATATTATAAGCATGTTCTTTCAACTACTCAAACAGTTTTGTAAAAGTTTCCTCCCATCTTAGGCTTGGATGCTTAAAATAAATGTAGAACATACAATCATGGTATTTTATTAGTCATTGTTTCCCGCAGTTACTGCAGGAGTTGCAAAGTTGCTAAAACAACAGTAGGCATAGAGTTGCTAAACAGTTTCCTGAATCTGCAACGGTTGCTACTGAGTTGTCTGAAAAAAGTAGCTTTGGGGCTGAAATTGTAGCTGTGGATGTTGCTCTTGTGAGGATGACTGAAGCTGATCATGCTGAGAGGATTTAAATCACTGAGAGGATTTAAATCATTGTGCCTTCTGGTACTGCAGGGTGAATGTAGTATCCTGGGGCAGCCAAGGCGAAACGTTCTTGGACCTGGCTAACTTACCGCTGGGTCTCTCTGATTTCTTGTCTGTTTCAGGAATCTTTTCACTCGAATGGAGAGGTACGGGGAAATGAAAGTGGACTGACTTCGACCCCCTTTCTCCGAGTCATGTTCATGAGCAACCTCTTGTAATTCTCTTTCGTGCCATTGCATAGTGCGTCAGCGTCTTCTTTCAAGCATTATTTGCTTATCAGATGTTTGAACACGGGAGTCCGTCTGCGTCAGTTTTGAAATTAAGTGATGCTATTATTCTGTGACGTTCGTCCAGAAAGCTAATTATCTGTTTTCAGGATTTTAGACCCCTTTAGTGAGATTTGTGAACCAATCAAAGACTCACTAGGTCTTTGGCCCCTTTGGGAATTTGAGTCTTTGATTTAGACTACACAGATGTAAATTCTTGAAATTGCAGCAAAATGTCTGGCTTTCGCTGCCAGTTTTATAAAGGGTCACTGATGAAGGTTCATTACCCGAAATTGTACAATATGGCCCATCTTCTAGCTTTGTATTCTTACTGCTTCCAAAGGATCTAACAATTATTTTTATTTATTTGGCTTACATGTATCATTTTGTACGGACCGTGTGAAAATGATCAGTTCCGTCTTTGTTACCTATTACCACATTTCCTTTAATGTGTATTATTCATGGAGCATATGCGAAGAGTTTCTTTTATACGTTAGTATACATATCCCCTTTCACGGTGTGTTTTCCAAAAACAAATGTGTAAGACGCAAGGTAGAAGTTTTGCTATGGAATTGAGGTAAACAAAATAAGTTACTAAATGCATATGTCATCAAGATGCTGACTTGCCGCTCTTTAATGGACCGTTTTGACTATTGAAAACTATTTAACAGCTTAAAAATACCATCTTATTAATTACTTACTTTTTGTTTTCAATAAACATCTGTGAATGGGCACTTGCTAGTTATAACTTTGGAACAAATTTCAGTGACATGCAAAATCTTCAATGGTACAAGTGCGGGTTGGTTAATCCTACTGGGCCCACTTTCATGTTTCCGCTATTATGGTAGTGTTTAACTCATTTAAGCCTGGCGTCCTATTTATGGGACAAAGGCAAACAGAATAGGCCCCAGATGTGACGCCGCAGAACGCGACGTCCCATCTGGGACTATTCTGTTTGCACAGAGAAATTTCATCAAATACTGGAATAAAATTTGAAAATCCTATCAGAAGCCCCTAAAAATGAAAGTGGACTCACCCAAATGATAATGATGGGAAAATCCATTCGTCAAAGTTGGGTTAATAGTATTTACCTACAGGTACAAGATCCAGATTATTGTCGTGACTATTATATCACTGTTACAAGTGGCTGCAGGTGTGGCATCAAGGCCTGAACCAAAATGTCCCAGCCTCCCGGCATGCCTATGTTACAAGAATATGACCGTGATCGACTGCAGCTATGGAGGATTCACTCACATCCCCGATATCCCAGAAACTGTGTTAGACCTGAATCTAGAAAACAACAACATTACTAGCATTCCAAGTCGAGCGTTTTCAAAGCTCTCGAAGCTACAGACACTTAATCTGAACCACAACAATATACAGAGTATCGAGGCATTTGCTTTCGATGGATTAGAATGTATCACGAAACTCCAATTGCGAAAGAACCAACTGAAAGCACTAGAAAGCAACAGTTTTGCCAATATACCCTGTCTTCAAAATCTTACACTTGCCTACAACGTGATCGAGCAAATCTCAGAAGATGCCTTCGATGGCACTACCGCAATAAGACGACTAGTCCTTGATGGAAATTCGTTCACTACAGTTCCTTCTGTGGGACACCAACCTTATCTAAACGAGCTGCACTTGTTTACAAACAACATAGTCGGTGCCACATTCCCAAACTCCTACAGAAATGGATCGAAAACACTGCTCATCAACCTATCTGAAAATAAGATACAAGCATTGGGCAATGAGACATTCCTAGCACTAACTGGGGTAACCGTTACTGGCTTGACTCTTACAAATAACAATATATCCACAATTGCTGCTGGAACGTTTACACCATTGTCAACACTGGAATCTTTGAAGTTAGGCAGCAATCCTCTTGCCATTTCAGCGATCAAGAATGTTGCTCTTGATCTTGAGCAGAAGTCATTGGCGTTTCTGGATTTATCAGGAGTTTTCGCATCCGAGAAAGAGTTCTATGAAGGAATGTCATTCTTCAAAAACACAACCATAACAACTTTGGAATTGTGCAGAAATTCTATATCATATCTAGCCAATGGTGTATTCAAAGAATTCAAAAATGTTAGGGTCTTGCATTTGAGCAAAAACGAGCTTTTTGAGGTAAGCACTCAAGTTTTTGCAGACCTTCATGATTTAGTCGAGGTTGGGCTAGACAACAATATGTTTACAGTTTTTCCGAGGCAATTACCAAAATCCCTGACAAACCTGAACTTAGCGGGAAATCGAATAACGACGATCAGGACGAATGATATGAAAGATTTGCAGAACTTGAACAGACTCTCTATAAGAAAAAATCAAATCGGTAGATTAGAAAAAGGTGCATTTAATGGCCTAGAAAGGTTGGATACGCTCTACCTGTCCAATAATCAGATAGGTGTATTGAGTGGGTTTGTTTTTCAACCACTGAAGAGTCTAACGCACCTCTTTCTTAATGATAATAACTTGCATCAGATCTTCCAGGTTCTGTTTGACCCCATGAAATCACTTCGTAGGCTAGATCTATCTGGAAACGGATGTTGTGATCGTATGCAGGGGACGACGTTTGCATCTATGACGTCTTTACGTTACCTACATCTCGAGAGGAACAATCTTAGTGGATATATTGCAAGTAAAGACGCAGATCTTCTGTTTAAAGGTTTGTCAGAGTTGAAGGAAATCCACCTCTCTACTAACAATATCCAGAGAATATCGGACTCACTGTTTAAAGACCAAGTGGCTTTGGAGATATTGAAACTAGATAACAACCCAATAACCGGATGGGGTCCAAATTTGTTCAAGCATACTGCTAATATGACAAAACTCGACATGAGCCATAATAAAATTGGAGTCCTATATGCAAACAATCTAGCCGATCTTGATAATTTAGATGAACTTAATTTGGCTAACAACCCGTTTGTTTGTGGCTGTGATTTGCTATGGTTCAGAGAATGGATAGATCGCACGGCGGTATCCCTTCCCGGTAAGAAATCATACAAATGTGCAAGTCCGAAGCAGTGGGGAGGAAAACCCCTGCTGGAATTCACAAAGGATAAAATCAACTGCACGTTTGTTGCAACTGAATACGCAATTGCCATTATCGCATCAATTTCAACAGCGTTGATAATTTCACTTTTGTCTGGGTTTTTCGTCTACCGCAACAGATGGAGAATTCGACTTCGCCTTTATCTACTTTCTAATCGTGGAAGGCAATTTATAAGAAACATTCAAACGAACGCACAGGGGGCAAACTACGGATCTATCAATGATGACATTGAACGGAATCATTACGACGCTTACGTTTCATGCAGCGAGGATGACAACGAATGGGTTTTGAAGCACTTGCTACCAGGAATAGATGATGGTCTGTACGAAGACGGTACATTTGGCGGCGAGTTCAAACTATACCACGATCCTAGGGACTTTAATCCGGGTAAGTTAAATACGTTGCTTTTGACGTCCGCGTGTAATAAGACAAACACCTTATAGTTTCGGAAACAGTTAATTTCAGTCCCTTGCAATTGTAACTTTAGAATTTTTTTCTTTGGTGAAGAAAACGTACGTCATTTGTGTAAGTATCATTCTATGTCGCTGTATTTGCGAGCGGACCCAATATGGCATAATGTCACAATTCTTTAAATGTTGTTTGCATACATTTTGTAACATATCACATGACGTAAGATTCTTGGCCCACCGGGGTCCAACTGGTATTTTTCTTTTGCTCCGGAGTTAGTAGGTTATTCGGCGCCCAGGGATCTCCATCGCCGGGCAGCTTACTCAATCTGTGAGTCCTGATTTTTGATTCATGAGGATGTTTATCATGATTTATTTGTTTGTTCTTGATGGTTCATTGACTAGTTAGAGATTCACCACGAGGACCGAAGAACTAACTAAATGTTATGAACCACTGCAGAAGCTGAGGGTGAGGTTAGGTACCTGTAAAACTGGTTTAAGCCCGCCAGTAACTTTGTATTACTGATCGTTCCAAGGCGATACTTCTGTGGTGGTTCTTTTTGTTTTATGTCTTGGTGTTTAAAATTTTTTTGTGCTGTTGGCGCCTTATGTATGTTTTCATATTTTTTAGTTAAGTTAAGGTAACTGAGTGGCCACCTATTGGAAAAATAGCTGCTCATTCGGCTTACGATATGTTTCATGGTATAAGAACCTGATTGTTAGTTTGGTTTTTTCCCACCGCGGTTTTTGGAGTGGGAATCTTTTTCTGATTGCGCCTTTTCCTGATCTTTGCCTACTTGTACCTTTGAATACCCACAAAGTTCTTCCATGCACAATAAAAAAACTGACATGTACATAAAACATCATAATTCTAGTCTGATTTTACTGTATTTAAATACATTTTTGTTCAGGTGTTAGCGAAGTTGCAAACATATTTGAGCACATGTCAAGAAGCAGAAACATGATAGTGGTTTTAACGCGGAACTACCGCAATGCAATAAATGAGTTCGAACTGGACCAAGCCATGGCTCTTCAACGGAAAGAGAAGCTACAAGATATCATTGTGATAAAGATTGGCAATGTACCAGCAAACCGCATACCAGTGCATCTATACGTTCAAATGACGAATGATACATTTTTGGAATGGGAAGATGACATCAACGCCATAGACACGTTTAAAGGCAAACTCAAAGATAGATTGAAAGCTACAAACACGTGAATTGGAATTTTAAAATGACAAAAAGGTATGCACAGACATCAATCTGTTAATTCAAAGGATAATTAACATAGAAAAGCAACATAAAGCATGAAAACGTGTGTGCATTCGAAAAGGGCTCAGTCAGAAACCAGTTGAAATGGAACTGGTTTCAACTTGTTCATGTCGTCAAGCTACTAGGCTTTGTCTGAAGCTCATATTTAATAAAAAAAAAAACTTTTAGTTTTGACAGTAAAGAGGAGCTAACTTCATAATTACATATGATATACTGGCCAAATTTCATTCTTCTTTTTAAGACAGAAAATAGAAGCTAACTTGGTAGCCACTCGTGATGAACGTCAAATATTACACTAATTTAGATAAGAGCAGCTAACTTCATTGTCACGTATGAAGGACTGGCCAAATTTCAATCTTTAGACAGTAGAGAGTAGTCACACATGAGATCTGGCCAAATTTCAGACTTCTAAATTTATTCGCAGGGAGTAGCTTACTCGTAGGAATACATGGGATCTGGAAATCTTCTCGTTCAGACAGTCAAGAGTAGCTAAACCCGTTATGATACGTACAATCTGGTCAAATTGCAGACTTCCAATTTAAAAAGTAAATAGTGGCTTATTCCTAGATAAATAGTAGATCTGGCAAAATTTTAACTTACTTGTTTAGACAGTAAAGAATAACAAAAGTCGTAGTCACAAATGACAGACTAGCTGGTCGATTTTAGTTTAGGCGGTAAAAAGTAGCTAACTTCGTTGTCTTTTAATAACTGGCCAAATTTCACACTTAAAGAATGGCAGTAAAGAATGGCACATATGATATATTGACCAATTTTATCGTTTCTAGTTTAGACAGGAAAGAGAAGCATACTTAGTTGTCTCATATGACAACTGGTCGAATTTTACACTTTTAATTTACTAATAAACAGTAATGAGTAGCTTACTTCGTAGTAACGTATGAAAGACTAACGAAATTTCTCACTTCAAGTTTAGACAGTGAAGAAAACTTTACCTCGTCTTTTATAAAACCTGACCAAATTTCACATACCCAGGGAGCCAAGCCCCGTTTTGGGAAGAGGAGGTGACATCACCTGCTATAGTTGGTTTGAATACATTTTTAGTTAGGCTTTGCCATCCTATTGAAGGCCTGGGTGGACTGCTCACGAAAGTTTTTTGGCGCGATGGTTAAATTACACATTGCTTCATGCTGTTTAAGCTGCCTACTTATTACAAACGTTTTCAAGATATATGACCATATCTTTTGTGCTTCAGATCATAAACTGCTTAATTTTCTAGTCTAGAGCAATGCTAGGAATCACAGATTAAGAAGTATTCTTATTATATTGTTTAATTCATACTTTTGCAGCTCTTGTTTTAGTATTTATGATGTCGAATTACCCCACCCACTTACATAATAATATGGATCATGAAAGTTAAATAAATGCATATTGATTCGTGAGATGTTGAAGAACAAATGAATATGTGATATGCGCATAAACATTATACATGTATTTATGTTTATTTCAGTCATTCAGTTTCTTAATAAATCAAATCCATGGTCAGATTACCGTTTCCTATAAAATGACAGATGTAAGTTCTCATTGTTCCATAGGCTGGATCATGCATACCTTTAAGCAAGTGGCTATGAAATACTACAATTGTATCTAGTTAAATATTCATTATTGTCATATCAATCATTTGATACCAATTTCAGCTATCTAGGGATTTTGGTTGCTGAGATATAAACGTTTCCGTTGGTATACCCCCTCTATATTCCTGTGATTTGTATCTACTATTTTAAGTTATCATCAATATCTAAACAACAAGATAGTTATCATATTCATTTATCTAATCATTGGTTATGGAACATCATAATGAAAATCATTTGATGTCAATTTTAGCTCTCTATGACATTTGGTTGCCGAGTTATCATGTTTTTGTTGGCATACCCCCTCCACGTTTCTGTGATATTTCTCTAATATTCAAAGTGTTATCAATATTCGAAAACCAAGTAAGTCAGATTGTTTGTGTGTCTTAGCACATGGTTATTGAACATTATCTTAGCAATCATTTGATACCAATTTCAGCCCTCTGGAGCATTTGGTCACTGATTTAGTAGCAGTTTTATTGGTATACCCCCATCGTTTGTCATTGATTTTTCTCTTATATCTTATGTTTTCTTAAATATTGGAGCAACAAGAAAGTCAGCTTGTTTATGTATCTTATTACATGGTTATAGAATATTGTCATAGCAATTATTTGATACCAATTTTAGCTCTCTGTGGCTTTTGGTTGCTGAGATAAATACGTTTCCATTGGTATACCCCCTCTAATTTTCTGAGATTTTTATCCAATATTTAAAAATGTCATCAATATTACAACAACAAGAAAGTAATATTATATATGCGTCTTATCACATGATTATAGAACATTATTATAGCAATCATTCGAAACCCATTTCAGCTCTCTAGAGCTTTTGTTCACTAAGATATTTTCAATTTTATTGGTATACCCCCTTCATTTACCAATGAATTTTCTCTTATATCTTAAGTTTTCTTAAATATTGGAGCAACAAGAAAGTCAGCTTATTTATATATCTTATAACATGGTTATAGAATATAGTCATAGCAATTATTTGATACCAATTTCAGCTCTCTATGGCTTTTGGTTGCTGAGATATATACGTTTCCATTGGTATACCCACTCTATTTTTTTAGATTTTTATCAAATATTTAAAGTTCTCATCAATATCCCAACAACAAGAAAGTAGTATTATTTTGTGTCTTATTAATGATTATAGCACATTATTACAGCAATCATTTGAAACCAATTTCAGCTCTCTAGAGCTTTTGGTCACTAAGATATTTTCAATTTTATTGGTATACCCCATAGAATTCCAATGATTTTTCTCTTACATCTTAAGTTTTCTTTAATATTGAAGCAGCAAGGAATTCAGCTTATTTATATATCTTAATATATGGTTATAGAATATAGTCATAGCAATCTTTTGATGCCAATTTGTGCTCTCTATGGCTTTTTGTTGCTGAGATATAAACATTTCTGTAGGTATACCCCCTCCATTTTCTGTGATGTTTCGCTAATATTTTAAGTTTTCATCACTACTCGAACAGCACGAAAGTCTTATTATTTATGTATCATATTTTGTTATTGTCAAGCAATTATTTGTTACCAATTTCAGCTCTCTATGGCTTTTGGTAGCTGAGCAATAAATGTTTCTGCAGGTATACCCCTCCATTGTTCTGTGATTTTTCTCTTATACTGAAAGTTCTCATCAATATATGAACACATAGAAAGTCAAATTATGTCTGTATTTTATCACATCATTAAAGAACAGTAGCATAACAATAATTTGATATAAATTTCAGATCTCTAGAATTTTTGGTTGCTGAGATATCAGCAATGTTGTTGGTATACCCCCTTCTTTTATCTGTTATTTTTCTACAATATCTGAAGATCTCTGTAATATTTGAGCATAAAGTTATCCAGCTTTTTTATATATCTTATTACATGGTTATAGAACATTGTCATAGCAATCATTTGACACCATTTAAAGCTCTCTAGATCTTTTGATTGCTGAGATATAATCAATTGTGCTGGTATACTCCATTTTTATGTGATTTTTCCTAATATAAAAAGTTCTCATTGATATTCAAACACCAGGAAGTCAGTTCGCTTTTTTATATCTTATTACATGGTTAAAGAACATTGTCAAAACAATCATTTGATACCTATTTCTGCTCTCTATGTCTATCAGTAGCCAAGATATATGTGGTAGTATAGGGGTACCACATTACTTCCTCTGTTTATTATGGGTGTGGGTGAACACTCTGTGATTTTATGTGACACAAATGGGCATTCAATTGATCCTCTGACCAAACTGGCACCCATGAGCATTTGTTCTAAGGGTGGAAGGTACTTCCTAAAGATAACCCATCCCAAATACTTCAAAACTAATGGTAATAGATTTTCCCTTTCTTTAATCTTGATTTTCATCATTTTCATTAATATTCATGAAAATGCAACTGAGAATTTTTATTTAGACCCATGGCATCAACAAATTTGTCAAATAGTACTATTGGTACAATAACAATGAGCCACAATGATAGTTTAGGGCTGAAATTAGTTTTTATGGGATAATTGATTTTTAATTGTTTCTGTTTATTTATTTTAATATTTTAATAAAAATTCATGAATATGCAAAAAAGGAATAAATAAGCAATAACATTTGTTATAAAAATAATGATTACATCAACATTTATTGATAAAAATGTACTGACAAAAATATATTGATTCTCATAATAGCACATAAATTTTTACATATACATTAAGTGGGTGGGGTAATTCAATGCCTTAAGATGACACAGTTTACTCAAATGACACATTTACAGCTTTATACATGGCTAAGACATACTCAGCTGCAATCAGACAAGATAAAATTACATCAGGATAGTATACGATATTGAAGAAACATATAAATATGACTGTTCGTAATATATTTGTGTAGTGCATTTCAGCTGTATATAACAAATAGTACGTCTAAATACCGTCTGATTAAAGCATCGCGCCAAAAAAATTTCCAGAGCAGTCCACTTAAACCTTCTTTTGGAAGGTCAGAGCTATCCAAAAAAGCATTCAAAACAACTATAGCAGGAGATGTCACCTCCAACCTTTTTTTTGCGAGATAGAGACTTTTGGCTCCCTGGGTAACAATTTTATCTAGTTTAGACTGTACAGAGGATCTAGCTTCTTAGTCACATATGATATGCAGGCCAAATTTCACACTTCTAACTTAGGCTGTAAATACAAATCGACTTTTGGCCACACATGGGATCTGTCCAAATTTAAACTTCTTGTGTAGTTAGTAAAGAGTAGCTTTATTTGTAGTCATACATTGTTTCTGGCAAAATTTCAAAACTCTCATTTAAACAGTTAAAATCTGCTTGCCCCATAGTCACACATGGGCTATGGTCAAATGTCAACCTTCTTGTTTAGACAGTAAAGAGGTCACATATGATAGACTGGCCAAATTCTCACTTCAGCTTAGACAGTGAAGAGACGATAAGGTCATAGTTATGCATGAAAGACTGGCTAAATTTCTCACTTGTCGCTTAGACAGAAAAAAGAAGCTATCTACATAATCTTGTTCTTGTTCTTGTGTAAATTCCTCCTTCGAAGGAGCACCTCACGTCGTGAGTAGTCGATACCACCACCATCAAATATTTACATCAGGGAGCTATGTATACTTTTTACAAGGGTTAACCCGGAAAAGATACGCTGGCCTCTAGTTAGCAGAAATATGTATAATGTTCTTTATATTTATTTGAGTCTCTTTCTCTTGGTTTTTGGGATCAGATCTAGCTTCTTATACCGGAGTGCATGTAGCCCATACACCAGCCTTCCACTATGATACTGCAGTCTTTGCAGGAGTTCTGGATTTACACCCCTTTCGTCGCCCATATGGGTCAATACAGTGCAGTCAAATATAACAACTAGTCAAACTTCACACTTTTAGTTGTGAATCTGAATAGTTTACTGGTGACATGCCAAATGACAATATTTTACCAGGGGGTTCGGGTAGGGAGTGGAATTATTCCCTAGAACGCACAAGCAAAGCGAGCTTGGACTCATAATCATCTGACATTTCAGCTGTGGAAATCAGAGCTATGGGGGTCATTCCAGTCCTTGATAGTTCGGGGAAAGAAACTACATTTATAGGTCTCTATAGTAGCAGGTAGTTTAGACAGTAAAGGGTAGCCCATAAGATCTACTGGCCAAATTTATCATTTCTGCTTATGGCAGTGAAGAGTAGCTGATTTAGCCTCACATATAAGTTAACAACTAGCTGAAGTTCACACTAAGACAGTAAAGGGTAGCAAACTTTGTATTCACATATAAACGAGAAACATTACACACTTCTAGCTTAGACAGAAAAGAGTAGCTATCTTTGTTATCACATATAACATTTGGCAAAATTTCACACTTTCAATTTAGAGAAAGGTAAAAGTAGACAATGATCAGGAAATAGAGTAATCAGAAAGACCTTCCCACTCCAAAAACCAGGTGGGAAAAACTAAATTGACAATCAAGTACTTATACTAATTGAACATATCATAAGCCAAGTGAGCAACTATTTCCCAATAGGCAGCCACATAGTTACCCGAACTTAACCAGAGGAGCACATATGATATGTTGGTCACATTTATCATTTCTGAATGATGCAGTGAGGAGTAGTTTACTTAGTAACCACATATAATGTAACAATTGACCTAATTGTATACTTCTAGTTTAGACAGTTAAAGTAGCTAACTTTGTAGTTGTATATAACAATTGGCCAAATTTCACATTTGTAGTTTAAACAGTAAAGAGTGGTTACTTTGTAGTCACAATAACAACTGGCCGAATTTCACATTTTTAGTTTAAACAGTAAAGAGTAGGTAGTAACTTTGTAGTCACAATATGAACTGGCCAAATTTCACATTTTTAGTTTAAAGAGTAAAGAGTAGTTACTTTGTAGTCACAATAACAACTGGCCAAATTTCACATTTTAGTTTAAACAGTAAAAAGTAGTTACTTTGTAGTCGCATATAACAACTGGCCAAATTTCACATTTTTAGCAACAGTAAAGAGTAGTTACTTTGTAGGTAGGTGCCCCCCGTGTCAGAGTGGTTAAGCGCGCTGATATTTCATTACCGCACCTAACCATTCGATCATCTCACCGCTGTGTCTGGTAGGGGTTCGAGCCACGCTCTGGCCACATCTGAGACAAGCCAAGTTCTGTTTGCGGGTGTGTCAGGTGGTTTTTCCCGGGGTTCTCCCGTTGTCGGCGAATTCGTATATGAAACTTGTTTGGGATAAGCAAATAAGAAAGCGTTGTGAACAGTTCAGGTTCTATTGAGCGACTCTCCACGTATAAAAACATTCAAAACATATGACGTTGCATTATGGGCGTTACGTACGTTACAATGGCGCTAATTTTAACGTTACGTTACCGTAAATTCACAACATTCTGGCTAAGTTCCAGCGTATCCGTGGTCCCTCGTCGTGGATCTGTACGACATCTCCCACCCGGATACGTCCTTCATTCGATCCCGTAGCTCGGTGATACTCTCGTAATCCCGTGAGGTATTCAGATCTCCAACGTTTCCAGAACTGGCTGATTATATTCGTTACAGTTCTGGCCCGGTTTGTGAGTGTCGTCTGGTCACTCTGAATTCCCATGCTTTCTAGGCTCCAAAAACGTTCAAGCATGTCAGCAGGCAGCGGCGTAGCTAATGCGTTCAAGATATGTTCGGTGGCACGTGAATCATCCGGTTGCACGTGCACTGGTCCTGATAAAAGGTAGCCTAACTTAGACTTCATGGCGGTAGGTCCGTTGCCTCTAACGACGTGGTCTTCAACAAGGTCCCAGTAAAAGTCGGCGCCTATCAACATGGAGATCGTAAAACTGGAATCTGCAGTTCCCGGATGGGCGAGTTTAAGTCCCCGTAGATATGGATACTTAGACACAGCATGTTGGAGTTTGTTGTTAATGGGAGTTGAAATCGTTGGTACAATCAGGACTCGAACAGGAATCGTCTGGCGATCATCCGTAACTACATGGACCGTTGCAACGTCTACTTGCTGTAGCTTGTTAGTTGTGCTTCCAAACGACGATAGGTAAATGGTCTCTGTTGTTTCTTTCTTGAGGTTAAGTTGTGTTGCTAATTGTTCAGTAATGAACGACTTCTGGGCTCCTTCATCGAACAGGATGTTGGCGGTTGTCTGCACGTGACTCTGCGAAGTGACGGTTGCTATGGCAGTTTTCAGTAGAACTTCCTTGTCCGGTAGTGTGGTGTTGGAGTGTAATACGGCTGTTTCTGACGAGGTTGGCAAACTCGCTGGCTGGTTCCCTGCTGGTCGGCTGTTGCAAATCGTCGTGTGATGCTTTCGTCTGCATTTCAGGCATCTATTACTGGAACTACACTTGGCGACTGGATGTTTGCCCAAACAATTGAAGCATAAGCGCTTGTCTTTAACAACCTTCATCCTGGAGTCAGCATCTGAATATGTAGTGCAGTCGTTTGATCTGTGTCCGCCATCGCAAAATGCGCACTTGATGTCACCACGCGGGGCTTTCCCACCGCTGGACGAATTTCGGTGCGGTTGTGCTCTCTTTCCAGGTCTCGCTCCTGTGTGAAAAGACGCCGTATCCACGTAATCGTCGAAACCCGGGTCACTGTGCGTAGTACCGGCCTCCAAGATAGCGATTTCTTTGTTGATAGCACGGCGTAGTTCTTCTAGAGTCCACTCACTGGTACCATTTTCACGGGCTAGCTGTCTGCGAATTTCACCTGGAATTTTTTCTAACACAACAGGTACAAGTAAACTGCCATAAGACTCTTGACATTGACCCATAGCCTCTAAACTGCGAATATAAGTCTCCATTTTATCATACATACGGAACTTCTGTGCACCTAACTGCCATGGGAAATAACACAGAATTTCCGTCAAATAAGCTTAATCCGATTAAAGAAGTTATGTCCCTGTAGACCGTCGAAACGATATACCTGAGTTTCACCGATAATGGGTTACCTGTAGCTAGTGTAAGAGTTTTGTCTGATAATTAATTTACCTGTATTTTCCTTACCTGCGCCAAGAGGACGAGAATCCCGCACAGAGCGAGAATCTCGCTTAATGGGTGAGATTTAGTAAGCCCGTTTTCCATGCTGACAGGACTCAACGGCTCAATCTAGATTTCGTTTCTTCATACATTCAAAACGTGTTATTTTGTTTTAAGTAGCATCTTATCTAGTAAATGGGCTTTAGATGCGCTTGTGGTTGATAATCTTTGTCTCAGTCGTTGTCACAGCATTTGCGTGGCATGATACAGAGACTATACACAACCATATGGTGAAAATTATGCGTGCATGGCACAAGATAAAAAGATGAAAAATAAGACAATTTTACTTGTTAATCTAAAAGTACAAGAACACACTTCCCTATCATTTGACTGAATCGGTATGATACCGAAAAGGATTGGTAGAGGCAATTTTATGTGTCATTGATGCCCAGGCCTCAGAGTACATGTACATCTAGAGATAAAGCATCATAGAAAATGTATTTGAGCTGCTAACGCGGACATCCTCTGATGTTTCGTATATGCTGTGTAACGACTTAGATGAAGAAAATAAGGTTATATTTTGTATGCACAACATCGAATTCTAATTAAATGCACTTTGGTAGTTTCCATCTATTGGCAAATGCAATTGAATTTCCCGTCAATGTGTTTCTTCACGTCAGTTTGTGAAAATGAACATTTAACGTCATCATTACAAAAACTTGCTGAATATATTTTTTCAGCTGTAAAAAATGAAAATTTCATAAGAAAAAGAATGACATTTTTAATCATTTAGCTCAAAATATTGATTGTTGGTACATGTTAGAACCGCCTCGGCAAGGCGGTTCTAACGAGTACCCACAATCTATGTTTTGGAAAAAAATAACACAAATAGGTATACCCCTACAAACCCCAGTTTTTCTGTATAAAAGTGGGGTTCAAGTGGATTATGTTTTCCTGATAATTAAAAAACTGGCGAATTTCTCAAGTTGCAGTCTTCATGGTTAAATGGTCATTTTAAGCTCCTATTATTCATAAAACACCCGATGTGTTTTTCTAAATGATTATTTTTGTTATGTTCACATCAAAATCCTCTGTCCGACAAAAGCCACTGTCTGGCAAAACTGCCCTTTGTTTCCATAGGAAACAGTTACTCGGATCAGCCTGGGCTTCTGGTTCTGCGGTCAAGAATATGCAATTATTTGATAAATCCGCCCATGTATTTGATTTTTACTCTCTTTTGTTGAAAATATTATCAAAGTTATTGATATTATTATTAATTTTGGCCCGGCATTTAGTTTTTTTGTCGAATATGTCCGTACTTCAATTTTCCCTTTTAGGTCACGCGTGCCACTTGGCCGCTGTCCCCTCTTCTCACTTTGCCTTGGGGTGCGAAGTTTGTCTAAATCTACTATAAAAACAATGTTTTATAAACATCCGTAAAAATTCGGCTCAGCGCAAGAAAGCCTGTTTTCGGGCCTGGGAACATGTCTGATATAAGTAAACATGTGCAACAAGAGTAGCGAGTTTCCATTTTGTTTCAAACGACAAACATAACGACGAAGAGATGCGTAGTTAATGCTGGTCGGCGGTTGGACATATGCAAGAATACTGCTCAGAGAGACAACACCGAATATACGTATTTATCAGAATGCGCGAAAGCTACACAGCTATGCGTTTGTTGTACACATTTGGTAAAACTAGATTTTTTCAGGATGTTGCAAACTTGCCTACTGCAAACTTGATGTAATACCACGTAACAGGATATTATAACTTGTTTAAAACAGTAAGCTACTTCGAGATTTTTTAAGAGTGATCGGTGATCAGTTTGTGCAGATGCATGATCTTGTTTTCCTTTTTTTTTTTAATTTTAGAATAGGTATAATTCCCCAGATGATTTTTTTTTAATTATGACCTTTTTATTAGAATATCTCAAATGATTTGTGCTTTATCAAGGACTTTATGTACCGCATATAAGAAGAAAGAAAGAAAGAAAGAAAGAAAGAAAAAAAGAAAGAAAGAAAGAAAGAAAGTACATGCGACTCGGGTCTACTCATAATTAGAATTGATAAATGCAGAAGTCTTCACGCAGTATATAATTATGATTTAATTTTTGAAATGCTTTGAAGTTAAAAGAAGAACCATTACCTTTGATTTTTCTCAGTTAAGGCACAGTGTCATCATGACTCGAGTAATTATATTAGGTCGGTTTGTTCAATGATGACTTCAATATGTGTGAAATACTTGTAAAACGTTAAATGGATAATTTGTTTTCTTAAATTGGTTGCGGGATTTAAATTTTGTGTTTGATCGTGTACTTTTCTAGTTGGGGATTACGGCATCTCGATAAAATACGCGATAAAAATAATTTTCATAATAGTAAAATGATAATGATTAATATAACATGAATGTACATGATTTTTTTAATTATCCGGTTTTGACTAAGAAGTACACGTAAGTGTTTTGGACATAATGTTCAAAATCAATATTTCATTTCAGAGATAAAGCTTTGACCATTTAAAAGTATTTTTTGAACCATCGGTTAAACTAAAGCATTTCTTGAACTTCCCGCGTCTTTCATTATCCTGAGGCAGCCAATGACGCTTCGATATTACGGCATCAAAATAAAATTATTATAAACTTCAAATGCCTGATCAAATATTAATAATAATAATAACAACAAACATAACCATAATAATTAACATGATAATGATATATGATATCGTATATACATAAAATTCTGTACTCCGTTATTGACCGCACATGAATTCTTGAAATATTCAGTTTTTGTAAAATAAGTGTATTGGACATAGTGTCAGCTTTTGAAAGTGCAGGAATACAATATTTAATCTCAAAGATAAAATTTTGAGCATTTTTATAGTAAAGTATTTTGGCCCCTTCGGGTATTAAACTAAAGTACTTTCTTGAATCTCTCACATATTTCCATTACCTGTGGCAACCAATTGCGCATCGATATAACACAGTTACCTGTAATATTCATGGTGCGGACTTAGCCAAATTCCAAACAAAAATAATTTCCAGAAAGAGTTGAAACTGGTATTATCCTGTATCAGGGAAGCAAAAAGGACTATTACTAGAGTCATTAAATTTATACGTATGTAAAGTATGGAATGTGCAGATTACAAATATAACAGCATCCTAAAATTCCATAAAATAGTTTTTTGTTTAATTAGACGTAAAAATGGTGAAACACGAGTTTTGACCCTTTCTCAATAGTTTGATATAGGGTAACAATATGCCACCTTCCGACGACTCGGGAAGCAAAAAGATCAAACTCAAATCAAATAAAATTTATATCATCAGAAAGCTGATAAATTGTATAATATGGATATAACAGCATCCTGTTTCTAACTTTTTAAATAAAAATAATATAATTGTATAAAAACTGCTTTCCATAGCAATCTAATGTTAATTGGTAACCAAATTGAACAGGTAAGGTCTACCTGTCATTGCCTACGGAAATCCAATATTTCATCGGTATTTTCCGGTAAAAATGCAGGTAAGTTTCACATGTAAAAGTTCCTAAGACTTGATACTTTATGTGACAGTGCAGGCAATTTCAGCAAGGCTTGCATAGCTGCGTGTGTGATTTTCTGTTGTTGACCAAATCTCTCTTTCAGCAAATCTATACACAGGTACAAACAATACGTCACAAACCACGTGGTCTATAAAATACAGGTAAGTCACGTGACTATCACATGACCTTTTCTCACTTCCGGGTGGCAAAAAAGCGACCTCAGGTAAACGAATGTGTATTCTAACACACCTTGCCTATATAGCCAATGGTAAAAAACGTGTTATATTGTGCAACAATTTCACTGGGCGAATAAGCGTGACGTTACTTTGCAGCATTTGTGACGTCAGCTATCCAACAAAGCAGCGTTAGACGGTGAAACGTCGTTTTAGCGCACAACAAACGTAATAAGTGTGTGTAAATACCAGCATTACAGTCAAATATTTGGCGGGATATCTGCAATGCAATGGCGGAAAGCTGGACGATATCGACGGTTTCAGCAACATTTATTCCGTTTATTGTGTGTTAGAATCGAAATAGATCAGCTCAAGTGCGTGAATTGTAGAGTAATAATTCACTGTTTGTCGGTCAGTTGTAAGAAGATAAATCACTCGCGCTACGCGCTCGTGATTTGATCTTCTTTACAACTGACCTCCAAACAGTGAATTATTACTCAACAATTCACTGCTAGAGCTGATCTATTTCTTAAATGAACTGTAATGTTTTGATGTATAAAAATGTATAATAATGTCAAAATATAACTTATTCTTAACAAATTAATTTCTGTTTATAATTTAGTATTAAGTATTTAGCGTTTCTTCCCGTGCGGAATTAGAAAATATGAATTTAAAAGGTTTGCATCTCAGTCAAAAGATAAAATAATCCCACGGGATAAATCATAAATCAACGTTCAATACTTCACGTGTTTGAATCAATTTTTTTCAGTTTTAGAAATACAAAAAGAAACGGGAATCTTAAAGCCGTCAATTGGTCTCTCTCTCTCTCTCTCTCTCTCTCTCTCTCTCTCTCTCTCTCTCTCAAGAGCACGTGATTTAAATTTAGATTTAAATTGCATGCGGTGAAATAAAAGAAGAAGAAGAAGAAGAAAAAAAGCAACATTATTTTCATTCCGTGAAATAAATCTATTTTATTCACAAATTAAAATTACTTTATGTGTAGTGTATCCATTTTTATCTACAACACTGGAATCATAATTATCTTTTGCTAATCCAGGCGATGTCAACACATGTAATGTTAATTAATCGACTGAGTGAACACACACGGCGGCTGTCCCGGGGGGACTCCTTAATCCCTTATCATTCATATTGCACCCAAGAATGTTTCGTTTCTTTGAAAAGGTGTCATATATAATAATTAAAGAAGCCGATTATCATGATTATGGCCATCGTAATTTGAGATAGTGTGTCATAAAACTGTCTTCAAAAGTTTAACCGCCCTTCTTTCCGGCAAATTGATTATTATCGAATAGTTTGGCATGTATTTAAACTGGATCAAGTTATATTTCATTGGGATTATTTTTATATAATGTGAGCAAGAGTTGATGTTCTTAAGAATTAAAATGTTAAAGATCGATAAAAGAAGAAGAAACTTTCATTCATAAAAAGCGCTAAGATCAATGCACTTTTATTTCTAGTTACGGTACAAATAAGGTTGGAAAAAGGGACCAAGAACTATTTATTTATTTAATTGTTTAAATTATAAACTTTTTTTTATTTTTAACATTATGAATAATTTTTTAGTCTGATTGCAGAGACGTGACCACGTGGTTGGCGCAAATTATTAATAAATTATAAATAATATCTAAGTAAAAAATCTACGTATTTTGTTCGCGCGGTTCAAATATCATTTAGGATACTTGAGACGCTCAATAATGTGTTAAAATTAAATCATTTATAAAAGATCAAACAAATCAATGAATACAAATGCCAAAAATTATTAGTAATTTTGTATTTAGGGGTCACATCGTTCACTGGTTGAAATGGCACCACACATTTCACTTTCATTCTAACTGTAAATATATGTAAACAACATTGCACCGGAAATGGTTTTGCCACCCGGAAGTGAAAGTTTCAACCACAATGCATCGCGCACTACGTCATCGAGGTCAAGGTCATATAATGTAAACAATAACACTGTATGTGTCTATTGCACGTGCGTAGTTTGCATTAGTCATTGCGAACCCCTCAATAACGGACGCAGCGCTACCTTCGAGCTGGGATTTCAGATATGTAAAATTCTGAACATCTGTGAGGTTTGTGTTAGCATGTATCGTAGACTCATAACTATCCCAAAAGGGCTGCCATTGTAGAATATCGCCACTGAAACTTGGTAATGCCATTTTGGGCAATCTGTAGAATTGGGCGGAGTTTGCAGAAATATTTAAAGTTCTACTCACAGTTTCGTTAGGGATAGGTGCAGCGGGATTCAAACCATTGTTGTTCTGTTGCTGTTCGTTGGTCCCTGAGTTTCCTTGGTCCTCTCGGGGGGTTGAGCTGGGCTCGGAAGAATTCTGTTGACCTCGGAACGCTCGCAGGCGACACAACTTGATCTCCAATTCCATTCAATATTCGTCGGTTTGAAACGTTTCCTCTTCGGTCCCATCCGCATCAGTCTGTGAAAGGATCTTGTCATTCAATGCCTCTAGAATTTCCACTTTCCCCTCGATAGCAGCGAAAATGGCGTCGAACTCCACCATGGAATCATTCTCTTTCGCTTCCTCGATTTTCTGCAAATATCTCGCTATGAAACGTCGATGCCCCTCTCTCTGAGTTTGTAGCTTTTGTAGATTCATTATCCTGGTCACGGCACCAATGTCGGCGAATTCGTATATGAAACTTGTTTGGGATAAGCAAATAAGAAAGCGTTGTGAACAGTTCAGGTTCTATTGGGTGACTCTCCACGTATAAAAACATTCAAAACATATGACGTTGCATTATGGGCGTTACGTACGTTACAATGGCGCTAATTTTAACGTTACGTTACCGTAAATTCACAACACCCGTTTTCGCCCCTCCTGTTGATTGGCATGTCTCATATGAGCTGAAATAATCTTGAAAGGTTGTTAAACTGAATTAAAAACAAAAACAAAAAAACTTTGTAGTCACAATAACGACTGGCCAAATTTCACATTTTTATTTTAAACAATAAAGAATAGTTACTTTGTAGTCACAATAACAACTGGCCAAATTTCACATTTTTAGATAAACAGTAAGAGAAGTTACTTTGTAGTCGCATATATCAACTGGCCAAATTTCACATTTTTAGTTTAAACAGTAAAGAGTAGTTACTTTGTAGTCATAATAACAACTGGCCAAATTTCACTTTTTTAGTATAAACAGTAAAGAGTATTTACTATCATCTATGTAATTGCATATAACAACTGGCCAAATGTCACATTTTTAGTTTAAACAGGAAAGAGTAGTTACTTTGTAGTCACATATGACAACTGGCCAAATTTCACATTTTTAGTTTAAACAGTAAATAGTAGTTACCTTTGTAGTTACATAACAACTGGCCAAATTTCACACTTCTAGTTTAAACAGTAAAGAGTAGTTACTTTGTCGTCGCATATGACAACTGGCCAAATTTCACATTTTTAGTTTAAACAGTAAATAGTAGTTACCTTTGTAATTACATAACAACTGGCCAAATTTCACACTTCTAGATTAAACAGTAAAGAGTAGTTACCTTTGTAATTACATAACAGCTGGCCAAATTTCACATTTCTAGATTAAACAGTAAAGAGTAGTTACCTTTGTAATTACATTACAACTGGCCAAATTTCACACTTCTAGATTAAACAGTAAAGAGTAGTTACTTTGTCGTCGCATATGACAACTGGCCAAATTTCACATTTTTAGTTTAAACAGTAAAGAGTAGTTACCTTTATAATTACATAACAACTGGCCAAATTTCACACTTCTAGATTAAACAGTAAAGAGTAGTTACTTTGTAGTCGCATATGACAACTGGCCAAATTTCACACTTCTAGATTAAACAGTAAAGAGTAGTTACCTTTGTAATTACATAACAACTGGCCAAATTTCACACTTCTAGATTAAACAGTAAAGAGTAGCTTCCTTCGTAGTAGGATATGTCAGAGCTTACTTCGTAGAAAGGTATGACAAGACTTGCCAAATTTCTCTTTCTATTTTAGACAGTTAAGAGTAGATAACTTCGTAGTAACACAATGGATCTGGCCCAATTCCTTACTTCTAGTTTAGACAGGAGAAGCTTACTTAATTTCAAACTTTTAGTATAAACAGTAAAGAGTAACTAGCTTACTAACACACATAGGATCTGGCCAATTTCAGACTTTTTGGAGTGGGATTTTCTTTCTGATTGCGCCATTTCCTGATCATTGTCTACTTGTACCTTTCTAGTATTGACAATAAAAAGTAGCAAACGTTGTAGACAGCTATCTTTGTAGTCAGCATGGGATCTGGTTGAATTGTTATGTTTAGCTAGTGTCCAAAACATTTGAGCCATCTCGTGGGACAACCAACAATGTGGTTTCCGAACAGGTCTGACACAAACCGACCTGTACAGCTACAGAAGGAGGCTAGAAGCTTGAAATTTCGGATGTAGAAAGTAGAGGAATTGCACTATCCGTGTAGCGAAAACAAAGGCGCTGATCAGCTTCGCGGTTACCGCGAAGCTGATCTGCGCCTTTGTTTTCGCCTATGCAGATTGTTGGTTTTCCCATGAGGCGGCTCATTTCCAAACATTATGTATGCTTATTTATTAACTCAATCAATATGATAGCTTTATAATGAGAATTGTCAGTTTAGCATCTGATAGTAGTAATAGACCAGTGGTCATAAAAATATCCATACAAGTGGCTTGTTTCATAGATAGTTTATCGTGGCTTTGTTTATTCCTCTTAAGTATGACTGATGGTTTCCTAAGTTTCAGGTCACTGTTGTTGTTTTTTCTCTTCCTGATCAAGGTAGCTAAGTTACACCTTTTAGGAAAGCTCTTTTCTGTTTAAATTGTATTTAGTCATTTTCAATTTTATTTCACTGGGAGGACTTTTGTTCAAATCGTGCCCAGTCGCTTGCTGGAAAATGGTTTGTTGGTTGATTCCGTGTTTTTATCCAATTCAACAGCTAACTTCATATAAGCCGTGTCATGAGAAAACCGGATTTTTGCCTGTGCAAAAACAAAGGAGCAGATCAGCTTCGCAGGAACTGAGAAGCTGATCAGCGCCTTTGTTTTCTCTACACTGATAGTACAATTTCTCTACTTTCTAAATCCAAAATTTCCAGCCTCTAGCCTTTTCTTTTTCTGTGACTATACAGGCTGGTTTGTGTTGGACATGGTAGGAAACCCCGAAGACCGGTTTTCTCGTGTCCCAGCTCATATGGAGAAGTCAGTTTAAAGTCTCAACTCAGACTGCAGAAGATCAGAATTGGAAAATTGCTTTCCGTCAACTAAATTGTAAAATATTAGGAAAAGACATCAACATGTATATTAATGGGTTTAATCACTTATGGATTTGAAAGCAAAATGGAAACATTCATTACTTTAGCATTTGCTACATTTAATATCACAATTATTATAAGCCACAGATAAATGGAATAAGGTATTTACAATATCATGTGAATATTCTTTACAATATATTTGTATGGAGTGACTGTGATAAAAATATATATCTAAAATATAGAAACACATGTAAAACAATAATACTAATTAATGTGAAAAACACCAAAATATGACTTTGCATAGATAATAAATTTTTGGTTTGATAGCATAGATAATATTGAGTTTTTGGTATGACAGTTACGCTAATATGTATGTAAATAAATCAACAACCATGTCAAAGATATATTCATCATTTCTTTTGAGTTTAAATATTAATTCACAAACATTTTATGTTCAAAAGGACATGTATCTCTTTCTAATATCATATGAGCTGCATTGTGAGAAAACAGGATTATTGCCTATGTGAAAACAAAGGCGCAGATCAGCTGTGCAGTAACTGCACAGCTGATCAGTGTCTTTGTTTTCCCTACACGGATAGTACAAATTCTGTTCTTCTTAAATCCGAAATTTCAAGATTCTAGCCTGCTTCTGTGACTGTACAGGTCGGTTTGTGTCAGACCTGGTCGGAATCCCTGACGACCGTTTTTCTCAAGTTGCGGCTCAAATAATGGTCAAGATATTCACCTACACTTAGTAACATGGAAGCATGGTGGCCTAGTGGTATGTTTGTCAGACACCAGGTCCAGAGGTTGGGGTTCAAACACCACAGGGGCGAGAGGTGTCCTTGAGCCAGACAAATTTATTCCTATAGTACTGGTTATTACCAAGAAAGCAGAGAGTCTATCCCAATATGACTGAAAAATTGTTGACTGGGAAGTTAGATAACAAAACATACAAACAATTTCATACCTAACATGACTAAAACTACAAGAACAAGCTGATATTTTTTCATATTGACACAATGGTAAAACAATAGAGCAATATCTCTGAAATAAAGCCAAAAAACAAAGCAATTTGTTTTTGTTTCTCGACTAACCCTTTATATATTTTGCCTCCTGTCACAACCCAAGCAAAACAGACAGAGGCACATACCCAGATAGCTTGGTTGGTAGAGCATTAGGATTGGGAGGACCCAGGTTTGAATCCAAGCCCAGCCACTGAGTTGTTCTGTTGAATCATTGAGCTAGACACTTGCCACCCAGGTGTATAAATGGGGACATGTGAGGGATTGTATTAGAACTAAAGAAAGGGTTTCTCACAATGTGATTCATATATGAGCCACATCTTCGGGATTTCCGACCAGGTCTGACACAAACCGGGCTGTACAGTCACAGACAGTAGCAAGAAGCTTGAAATTTCGGATTAAAGAAGAAGAGGGATTGTACTATCCGTGTAGGGAAAACAATGGTGAAGCTGCGAAGCTGATCTGCGCTTTTGTTTTGGCATAGGCGAAAACCCGGTTTTCTCATGGCGCGGCCCATATTTCATTCACAAGATGTATAAGTTCGCTGTTTCAAAACAAATAATGACTAGAAAAGGAATGTATACATATTTTCAATCTATCATCCAAGATCACAAGGCAGTTCTCTCATTATAAACAACCTCTACTTCGTTGTGTATGAGAGAAGACGTATCCTGTTCTGACATAGTGGGGTTATTTGTACTCCTGAGACGAGCTATAGCGGCAGCGTCGCTACTCTTCATACGACTCTTTCTCTTTAATGTACTATCACCCTGGAATGAAGGACTACAAGTTATAAATTATTGCTCCCAAATCCCTATTTTGAAAATAAGTAATATCATTGCTTGGGAAGCTTTCAAAATGACCTACAGGGAGGGTTAAAGAATACAAGTACTAAGAGAAATGTACTGATATTTTTACACATAAAAACTGTATGTATCGCCTAAAATTTATCTGCACTAAAGAAACTGAAAACTTTTCAAACATTTTTCACCATGTTAAAAATAAACATGTAACTTTAAACAACTCTGAGGGAGTGAAAGTAGCATGAACAACCAACAGCGGTGAACTTTAACTAGTGGTTTATTCTATCGCCACATTCAGTCTTTTTACAGACCTTCTTCAAGATTATTAAATTAGAGAAGTAGAAAAAATGGTACATTTTGGTCACGTGATGTTGATTGTGCTAAAAATAGTGTCTCTTGGCAACTAAAAATTAGGAAGTAAGTATGACAGAAAGTTTACAAATTGTGAAATTAATTAAAAAAATATAAATTAAAAAAACGTTTTTCAAAACAGTTCTTGGAATGTGTCCTCTAGCAGCTTGGCCTTCAGTGAATTCTGGTTCTGGTCTTCATCTAGTGATGATTCTGACGATGATGGTGTTACATGTATTTCCAGGTCTTTTGACAGTTCTTCTGTGCTGATAGGGTAGGCTTCCCTTAGTTGTCTGAGTGAGTATGCTACCCATTCCGTTTCTGGTTTGGTTGGTGTCATCCGGTTGTTGCTTGGGATGTCCGTGTTAGTGTTATTTCTCTGGGTGGGGGGTATTCTCACTTTATAAATTGTTGCATTCCTGGGCCTGGCCTCAGATGGGGGGATCCATGGTGTAGGTTTTTCAATACTTGTTCGGTAGCATGTGTTGGTCGTAGAAACTATGACAAACTTTCCTTCATATCATTATGCTGTGTCCTCAAGTGTTGTAACACCGTCTCTTTTCTAGTGTAATTGCGGAAGCAACTCCAACATTGATTCTAGATTCATTGTGAACAGCTTCTGTATACATGTATGTCTTTAAAGGGATGATGATGTTGAGAAATTCTTTTGGCAAATATTGCACTGGTGTGCCATTTTTTTCTTTTTGTTTTCTTATCACTGGATCAGGTTAAGACGGAAAGGGATCTGCTCTGGAATTTGTATTAACGCTTCTTCAGTACGTAGCCTGACATTGACGTTTCCGGTAGTGGTTGTTAGAATTGCCGCGTTAATGTCACATATAGGTAACATGTAACTTGTTAAAGTTAAGCAGAATCACATTTTATTTGATTGTTGTAGATACATGTATAAATAGTAGGGATGTCAACCGGAGTCCCAACGTTCGGACTTCGGATTCCGTACCCAAGTTCGGATCCAAATTTTAGTATCCGGACCTTCGCTAAAAAATCAATTTGTCCAATATTTAGGTAATTTTCTATTATTTTAAGACAAAAATACTAATATTTACTTAACAGAATAATAATCAAGGTATTTAATACGAATTTTGAAACATTAGTGTCAAAGGTTTAAGAGGTAAAACAGGTAAACGGGACAATGCAGGTCAACGGGATGCAACAATAAACAAAGAAAGGATTAAAAGTGATAATTGGCCTCTGTTGTTTTCTTCTGAAAATGATTTGAATCATAAAGGACATTATTCATTTTCATTTTTAATAATAATTATACAGACCGCCGCCCAGCAAAATTACATGTCAGACGCAAAATGTTTGAAAATGAGTTAGTTTTGAGTAATGCTGTTTTAGCATGAAGTTTGTTACTTTTGTGAATGTAAATGAAATTGCCTAAATTATATGGCTTTTTGTTTCTGCGTCACCTTGATTATGAATGTTGTTTCAAGGGAACACTCGATTGACAAACATGTTAATGTATAGGTAATACCATGGTCTGATCCGAAAAAAAAAGAGAAAACAGATACGAACATTCAAACCATCCGGATGTTTGTTTCCGAACGTCGGAACCTTAAATCTGACACCAAATGACATCCCTAATAAGTAGCTATAATGTGACTTGTGATACATTTATGTGGAGATTTTCCTTTACTGTCCTAGGGAGATCATAATATACATAATGTAATTAATAAATCTTTAAAATAAATTGGTTATTCAACATTACCTGAGACAACATGTCTTCTGCTGAGAGTGTCATAGTGACAGACATAGACTCCATATCACTGGCAGATGGCGACTCCAGATATGTGGGGTTTCTCTTTACTGTTCCAGGGGGATCATGTCCATTGTAAGATGATGTGTTGTCCATGCCTGGATTGTCCATACCTGTAAATAAATACTTGAAAACTTAGAAATCTGAGTACTGTGTTGAAAACATTTTTAACTTTATATGCATAACAACAAAACCATAGATCTGCATGACCTTTCTGGCAGTCTATCTGGTACTTATGTTGCTTGCAGGCTAGGCTTGTATTTTTTTTTTTTGTTGTTGTTGTTGTTTGTTTTTTTTACCAAACTTCTTGGACTGTCCATATATATTTTTTCCAAGCCTCTACTAAATAATCTTGTGCCTAAACCAACTTGAAATAAGAAATCTAGTTGACCTCGGTCCTTTCTTTTTTCAATTTTGCATTGAAAGTACATGTCCTAGTTATGTCAATCAGTTAGATGATATACCGATAAATGATATACTTGTTTTGATATTTTAAGACATTTTTGGTGTTAATTTCTTTCCATTTACATGTAATTACTTTAGTATTGACATCTTGTTAATTGCCTGTAAATTGTGCAAGTCCGACACGCATGCAAAAAATACGAACCCTGCTGACAAGTGATACGAACCTATAGTATACACACCTAGAAGACCCTCTCTTTTATAGTTGGGTGGTAAACCACTCTGGTCTGTCATAAAAGAGCTCTTAGAAGCCTGAAATAATATGGAAATGTTCAAAAAACTTTATGTAATATGCAACACAGTCAGCATCTTATGTCTAGTAGTTGGATCATGGTGAAACATGATCATGGTGAAACATATTACAATACATGTTATTCTATTATCATATTATTAACTAAATTACATGTTGTATCAGTCAAGATGAGAAGAAAAGTACTATAAATACTAATAACTACTGTTCAGATTTTATTGATGGTAATTTGTTTATGACCGATAATAGCAAGTTTAAAATCAGTTAATATAAATAACAGGAGTCCATTGAAAATAAACAGCCAATGATACTTTCAAGCTTTTCTTATAAATATTAAATTCTAATGGAGGAGAGAGGGATGGGTGGAAAATTGGCAATACTTATCTAACAAAAATTTTAACGAAACAACAACAACATAAACTTTATATGTATACAGACAAAAATGCAAACTCAAAATCTGAGTTAATCAAAAAGGTTTTATGACCTTTGGGCTATTTTCCTACTTGAAGCCTGGGCCCTCATTTACAACCTACATGTACCTGTCTCAGGCCTCTGGTGACTGGAACCTGGCAGTGTTACCATGGATATCTACACTGTCTGAGAACCTATCACTGGAGTCAGAGCCATTTTTATTAACTACCTACCTGTCTCAGGCCCCTGTCTGGTGACTGGAACCCGGCAGCATTACCATGGATATCTACACTGTCTGAGAACCTATCACTGGAGTCAGAGCCATCTTTATTAACTACCTACCTGTCTCAGGCCCCTGTCTGGTGACTGGAACCCGGCAGCATTACCATGGATATCTACACTGTCTGAGAACCTATCACTGGAGTCAGAGCCATCTTTATTAACTACCTACCTGTCTCAGGCCCCTGTCTGGTGACTGGAACCCGGCAGCATTACCATGGATATCTACACTGTCTGAGAACCTATCACTGGAGTCAGAGCCATTTTTATTAACTACCTACCTGTCTCAGGCCTCTGTCTGGTGACTGGAACCTGGCAGCATTACCATGGATATGTACACTGTCTGAGAACCTATCACTGGAGTCAGAGCCATTTTTATTAACTACCTACCTGTCTCAGGCCTCTGTCTGGTGACTGGAACCTGGCAGCGTTACCATGGATATGTACACTGTCTGAGAACCTATCACTGGAGTCAGAGCCATCTTTATCAACTACCTACCTGTCTCAGGCCCCTGTCTGGTGACTGGAACCTGGCAGCATTACCTTGGATATCTACACTGTCTGAGAACCTATCACTGGAGTCAGAGCCATCTTTATCAACTACCTACCTGTCTCAGGCCCCTGTCTGGTGACTGGAACCTGGCAGCATTACCTTGGATATCTACACTGTCTGAGAACCTATCACTGGAGTCAGAGCCATCTTTATTAACTACCTACATGTACCTGTCTCAGGCCTATGTCTGGTGACTGGAACCTGGCAGCGTTACCATGGATATGTACACTGTCTGAGAACCTATCACTGGAGTCAGAGCCATTTTTATTAACTACCTACCTGTCTCAGGCCTCTGTCTGGTGACTGGAACCTGGCAGCGTTACCATGGATATCTACACTGTCTGAGAACCTATCACTGGAGTCAGAGCCATCTTCTGCTGCTGCCGCTATCCTACTGGAACTGAAAATACACTGTCAGTGTAGATAATCTGTTTTTTAATTATTTATTAGTGCCAAAATGGTAGATATTCTGTAATTTTGTCTGTTAAAATTAGATATGCATCTGGTACAGATCCTCGTAAACACTTGTCATTCTGCTCAGTTACATTGTTGTTCAATGTTTTGAAAATTATATGGTCTCTAAATTCCACAACTTAAGGTCTACAGGTGTACATATGAGCATTTAATCTGCTCAAAAATTGTTAAAACACCAATACTTGCCCTTAATTTCTACAAGTATCAAAGATCAAGCAATTTGCTGTCAATGACTTACCTTGGTCTATCCAGCTGTCCATACATGTCATCATAGGCCTGAGCTCTTCTAGATATCACTGAAATAGATTGAAAATTAAAACTATAAAACAACTGTAAAAATTTCTGACTAAGTCCAACACAAATGGACAGAACTCATATACCAAAACTAGTAAAGGTAGCAAACAGACACCCTAATAAGCTGTGTGGTAATGACTCAGCTGATCTGCACCTTTAAGCATATGGATAACCCAGTTTTCTCATAATACACTAGGCTTTTTACTAAATTAAATTTTATATCCAAACATTATTTATGAAACTAATCTATGTTCCAATTTCCTTGTTTTAAAGTGTACTATCGTTACAACTTGAAAAAGATGTTGGAACCTCCATAAAGGTATTCCATATGAATTAATAACTTTAGATTAAATGAGCCACGACGCAAAAACCCCAGCCTTCAAGTTTCTGACCAGGTCCGACACAAACCAGCCAGTGCAGCAACAGAAGTTGGATAGAAGCTTGAAATTTCGGATTTAAGAAGAAGTGGGATGGTACTGTAAATTCGGAAATTTTCGCGTGACTTTTATTTCGAGAATTTTCTATTTCTGAATTATTAGCGAGTTCTTGAATTCGCGAGTGAGTGTCAATGTATTCTATAAAGTTAATTGTGGCTCTTAATTAGCGAGAACTTTGAATTCGCGAGGCAACCAATTCGCGAATATTAGCGAAAATTAAGTTCTCGCGAATATTTCCGGATCTACAGTACTATCCAGGTAGCGAAAACAAAGGCACTGATCAGGTGCGCAGTTGATCTGCACCTTTGTTTTCGCATAGACAAAACTCTAGTTTACTCACGACACAGCTCAAATAATACATTTGCCTCCTATAAATTAAAGATTGGAAAAAGTAATAAGAGCTGTCGCAGGACAGCGTAGCACGCCTGACTTGTGTTTTGCCACTAAATCTATTAAAATCTACAACCCATGACATTGACCTCAAGGTCACTCAGGTGGGACCCAGATGGATCGTGATGATACAGCATAAAACTTCAGACCAATATCTAGCAACATGCAAAGTATTCATCATTATGTTCAAGAGATAAAGACTTTTAAAAACTTTAACACAAAATTTTTAAGTCCGTGACCTTGACCAAGGTCACCAAGGTGAGTCATGATGGTATGGCATAAAACTTCAGACCAATATCTACCTACATGCAAAGTATCAACTTGATTCATCAACAACCTCAAGAGATATAGACTCATAAAAACTTTAACCAAAAACTTTAACATTTGAGCAACGCCGACACTAACACTAACCCCGACGCTAATGCCGACGCAGTACTTTCGTACAGGCGAGCTAATAAAAGTTAAACTCAGGGATTTCTAAAATCTGTATGAAGTACACATATGACAAAAATACCTGTTGAAATTTTCAAAATATAGACCCTTTACAATTTACTTCCTTCAATTAACATGAGGAAGAAAAACAAAATAAAACAAATAAAAACTCAGTTTCTACTATCCAATACCTGTTAAACAACACAATATACATATTAATAAAGCTACTGTTCAGCCAAATTTAACCTTTAATCACCTTTTACAATAGTCTTCTTCTATAATAAATTTCAAGTGTCTCTATAAAATTTTATATCATTTTATCTCAGATGTCTGGTCATGATAAAACCTATCTGCATGCATAGGGTGACACCAGCTTGTTACAAAGCAGAGACATCAAATAATTGACTTGATATGAAGTGCATAGACTAGATAAATACACTATTTGGGCAGAAAAAAATATTTCTGCAATACACTAGGTTTATTGATTTTACCTAACTTTGATGTGATATGACTTTTGCGATCTTCATGATATCATATACCATAATTTTATTAAATTTTGAATTCATTTTTCATTCTGAAATTCAATTTTACATTCAGGAAGTTTTATTTTTATGAGCATGACTACCAGAAAATTTTGGTTGATTCATTATGAAAACTTGCCCATGCAATATTATATACAGACATTTTTTCAGCTGCAAAAATTGAAAATTTTGCTGGAAAAAATATCATAGTTTTAATATATTTCTTCAAAACATTGATTTTGAGTACACATTAGAACCACCTAAGCAAAGTAGTTCTAATGAGTATCCACAATCTCTGTTTTGGATCAAAAATATGAAAAATAGATTTGCCCCTGCAAACCCCTTTTAACCATATAAAAGTGGGGTTTAAGGGGGTATTTATTGCACTGACATGTTATCCTAATATAGTAAAAAACTAGAATTTGTTTTCTATGTGAAAACTGATGTCTCCCCCCTTTCTACGCACATGTCCAAAATATGCAAGCAAGAGTTATAGTTCTTGTGCATCACATATCCTGTCATTCTGTTTTATAAGTGTACCAAGTTTCATTGAAATATCTCTTACGGTTTTCAAGTTATAGAGCCGGCACGAAACTGTATGGAAAATAATCAAAGGGAAATAACTCCAAAGATATGAAAGCAAGAGTAATGATTCTTGAGCATGAACCATTGTTTCATCATGCTTTATAAGTGTACCATGTTTCATTGAAAAATCTCTAATGGTTTTTGAGATATAGAGCAGACACAAAATTGTATGAAAAATAATCAAAGGGAAATAACTCCAAAGATATGCAAGCAAGAGTTATGGTTCTTTAGCATGACACATCATCTCATCATGCTTTATAAGTGTACCAAGTTTCATTGAAATATTTCTTATGGTTTTCAAGTTATAGAGTGGACATGAAATTATATGGAAAAATAATCAAAGGGAAATAACTCCAAAGATATGAAAGCAAGAGTTATAATTCTTGTGCATGACACATCGTCTCATCGTGCTTTATAAGTGTACCAAGCTTCACTGAAATTTCTCTTACAGTTTTCTAGTTATAGGGTGGACACCAAATTGTATGGAAAATAATCAAAGGGAAATTTCTCCAAAGATATGCAAGCAAGAGTTATGGTTCTTTAGCACGACACATTATCTCATCCTGCTTTATAAGTGTACCAAGTTTCATTGAAATAACTCTTACGGTTTTCGAGTTATAAAGCGGACATGAAATTGTATGGAAAATAATCAAAGGGAAATAACTCATAAAATACTCAAGCCACAGTTATGGTTTTTGTGCATTACACATCGTCTGATCATGTTTAATAAGTGTACCACGTTTTATTGAAAAATCTTAAACGGTTTTCAAGTTATACAGCGGACACAAAATTAAATCCACCTTCGCCTGAAGAGTCAGCACCATCCAGACCCATCAGCAATGATGAGTCTGCTAGGTGCTGCCCATTATCCTTCCCTAACCTTAAAAGATTTCAAGTACATACAGGTTTGCAATGAAACACAAGATAATTGTTTTGGGAATTTGAAACCATATAATTGAAAATTTTCTTCAAACATGTACACAAAACAAACATGTACATAAAACAAACAATGAATCTTGATATGTATTATCCTACATAATCATACCAAGCCAACTAAATCATTTAAATTTTGAAAATTTTCAATGATATACCTCCTTCACTAAGAAAGTCTTTAGTCCATAAAAAGAGGTATTATATCACCATAATGTTCACAGTGCATCACAATGCATATCATCACCAATGATTACTTTTAAATGCTTCACAGGAAGTCAGTACACAGGATTTACTGCATGTAATCCATATTAATATCCAAGTTGGAATAAGGCTCCTCCATCAGAGTCTCTTATTTTCACTCTAGTCACAAGCACATGAATGTACTGAAAAAATCACTTATGTAAGTTCCAATGCATAATAGCACTTAAAATCTTCTCTTAAGGAGTCCTTAGCACACATATAATGACTTGAAAGAAGTTGGCATATGTCACTGAAAATGTAGCACTAATTCCATTGACAGTTCATGCAAATAAACAATGCTACAACCAGGAAGGTTAACATGTAAAATAATGATACTATGGCTTAATCAATAATCATATGGTTTCGAACTAAACTACTGAAACTATCTACTATTTACAGGGTGATGGGTGGGCGGGAAAAATTTGTCTTGCAGCTTACACAATGGCGATTTTTTTGAAACTGACGCGCAAGATGCCAAGGCGTCTTTGCGTGGGTACGCGATACGCTCATTGGCTGAAATTACATGTAAACAATTTTTGATTGGTTAAATTTCAAATTATCCGTTATTGGAATAAACAACAAAAACTTACAATTCTGATTGGATGAGAGTGATCATGTGACTGTAAAAAAACAATTTAATTATTTTTATTTATTTCACAACCGAGTCAAAAAGGTCTTGCAGACTGAGAACCTAAACTTCTATTTGTAAGGAACATGATCTTAATTGCATTATAATAAAAGTTAAGCATCAATAAAAATTAATAACAATTAAAAACCCTTAACCAAAACCCCACCCATCGATTGGTTGGTTTGGTCATGTGACTAACAGACTTTAAACTATTGCAGAAAAATAAGTAAATGTCAAAACATTTTCCCTTATGTAAATTCAAGGAACTTAATTCCTTAAATGACCAAACTAATGCATATGAAAACAAAAATTTAAAATTTACAAGCATTTAAGTAAATCACGTCAGAATACCATTTCAACGTGACTTCTGGTACATTACCCCATGTGGGTGGGGTAATGTAAACAAACATGGCTTGGATGATTTAAACACAGATTAACAGGTAATCTATTAATTAAATCCACCTTCGCCTGAAGAGTCAGCACCATCCAGACCCATCAGCAATGATGAGTCTGCTAGGTGCTGCCCATTATCCTTCCCTAACCTTAAAAGATTTCAAGTACATACAGGTTTGCAATGAAACACAAGATAATTGTTTTGGGAATTTGAAACCATATAATTGAAAATTTTCTTCAAACATGTACACAAAACAAACATGTACATAAAACAAACAATGAATCTTGATATGTATTATCCTACATAATCATACCAAGCCAACTAAATCATTTAAATTTTGAAAATTTTCAATGATATACCTCCAAACTACACAAAATTGTATCGAAAATAATCAAAGGGAAATAACTCCAAAAATACTCAAGCTACAGTTATGGTTCTTGTGCATGACACATCGTCTCGTCGTGGTTTACAAGTGTATCAAGTTTCATTGAAAAATCTTTAACGGTTTTCAAGTTATACAGCGGAAACGAAATTGTATCGAAAATAATCAAAGGGAAATAACTCCAAAAATACTTAAGCTAGAGTTATGGTTCTTGTGCATGACACATCATCTCGTTGTGGTTTACAAGTGTACCAAGTTTCACTGAAAAATCTTTAACGGTTTTCAAGTTGTACAGCGGACAAGAAATTGTATCGAAAATAATCAAAGGGAAATAACTCCAAAAATACTTAAGCTAGAGTTATGGTTCTTGTGCATGACACATCGTCTCGTCGTGGTTTACAAGTGTACCAAGTTTCACTGAAAAATCTTTAACGGTTTTCAAGTTGTACAGCGGACACGAAATTGTATCGAAAATAATCAAAGGGAAATAACTCCAAAAATACTTAAGCTAGAGTTATGGTTCTTGTGCATGACACATTGTCTCGTCGTGGTTTACAAGTGTACCAAGTTTCACTGAAAAATCTTTAACGGTTTTCAAGTTGTACAGCGGTCACGAAATTGTATCGAAAATAATCAAAGGGAAATAACTCCAAAAATACTTAAGCTAGAGTTATGGTTCTTGTGCATGACACATCGTCTTGTCGTGGTTTACAAGTGTACCAAGTTTCATTGAAAAATCTTTAACGGTTTTCAAGTTATACAGCGGACACGAAATTGTATCGAAAATAATCAAAGGGAAATAACTCCAAAAATACTCAAGCTAGAGTTATGGTTCTTGTGCATGACACATCGTCTTGTCGTGGTTTACAAGTGTACCAAGTTTCATTGAAAAATCTTTAACGGTTTTCAAGTTATAGAGCGGACACAATTTGTGACGGACAGACAGACAGAAAAACAATATGTCTCCCGACCCTGTCGGGGGGAGACATAAAAAAAAAAAAAAAAAAAAAAAAAAAAAAAAAAAAAAAAAAAAAAAAAAAAACTAATTTACATAGCATGACACAGTTTTAAATGACACTACATAGTGAGAGGCCACCTTTTGAGAAAGAGCATTTTGCTCTGCTGCATACATGTGATACATCTGTCAGTGAGAAGAACCAAATAGGGAAATTTCCTTTTAGTATCAGTCACACCAGGCGAACGGACGTCAAACGGGTTAAGTCCGTTGGTGTCCGTTGGCATCCGTTCCTTATCCGGTGAACCCGTTCCGTGTCCGTTGATGTCCGTTTTACCCGTTGGTGTCCGTTGACAAGTTTTGTGCATGTTCAAAACTTGGAACGGGTTCCAACGGGTTAGACCGGATAAATGAATCCGTTGGGCGTCCGTTGGTTGTCCGTTAGCTGTGCGTTGGTATCCGGTTTGCCCGGTACTTATCCGTTCTACATTCCGTAGTCATCCGGTAGATACCCGTTCGCGTCAGGCCGAAAGTGGTGGCCAACGGACGACTAACGGACATGTAACGGTTAAAACGGTCTGGAACGGACGGGGACCGTTTGCTAAACGGACAACAACGGACAGGGAACGTTCAAGTAACGAATATAAGCTCTGTTTGATGTGATCGAACCAATTCCCTCAATCTTAAAAGATGCGACTTGCCCAGTCCTACACTCATTTAATTTCTATCACTTTGTGTGTTAGGACATTCAGGAATATAGAATATTAGTTGAATAAAATATTAGTGCAATGGACTGTCGTGTAAGAGCCGGCCTTGAGTGCCAAGCAGCGCTGATCCAGGCTGAGATAGACCTGCTTGGGGTCAGTATTGATGAGCATGAACTGGCCAGTCAGGGTAAGAAGAGACGAAGGCGGCGATGGTGGTGTAGAGCCTGGTTAAGCCCAGAAAGGAGAAGACACTTTGGTCTCTATGACCAACTAATGACAGAACTTCGGCGGGAGGACCAGAAAGCCTTCGTCAACTTTCTAAGGATATTACCCTTTTGGTGGCATCGTGACGTTCTGAGCACAATTTTTCTTGCCTGAGTATTTATACCCGTTTCATCCGTCACGTGACCGTTTAAACACGTTCGTTAACCGTTAGACGACCGTTTTGCCCGTTTCTCGTGCGGTTCATGTTCGTTCTGTCTGGTATACATCCGTTCCTCATCCGGTAATATCCGTTAGTTAAACGTTCCTTGTCCGTTCTGTCCGTTGGTTAACCGTTCCTTGTCCGTTACAAATGCGGTTCTTGTCTGGTTTACACGTTCCTGAAATCATCCGCGATGGTCTTCACCGCCCTCGAGACGACTTTTGGGAACGGATATCAACCGACAAGTATTTTTTGCATATTTTCTGTCCGTTCGGCATCCGTTGGAACCCGTTCTCTGGTCTGACTGATCCTTTTCCAAAGAGGGAGACCGTTTAAAAAAAGAAGGAAATTCTTCAATTTTGGTAGGGAGAGCAGAAATTCCAAATAGGGAGATGTATAAGATATATATGGAAAATCTGAAATTAAAAATAGGGAGATTCTCTCAAAAATAGGGATATCTCTCAGAATGATAGAGAAATATCATATGAATGCTCTGTTCACTATAATGACTCTTATGTAACACACATTTATCTGTTGTTTTTTTTTTAAGTTATTTTTCATTTTGTTTATTGGGACAAAATTGACCTTGCCGTGTGACCAAGATATCCCAAACAAATTTCAGTGCCACTATCCAAGGAGGCTCCACATAAAATTTCAACTTGATCGGCCGAGCGGTATCAGAGAAGATCTTTGAAACTGTGGACAACAGATGAACGCCAGAGCATGGCCATCCTATAAGCTCACCTTTGGCTCAGGTGAGCTAAAACTCCAAAGTTAAACAATAGAGCCAACCAAATTAACCATTTCTTTCTGGTTTCCAGATATATTTTCATTAATCTCAAAACAATTTTACAGTTATAATGACTCAAGGGTATGATGTACCTGCTTATAATAACTTGATATGAGCCGCCTCGTGGGAAAACCAACAATGTGGTTTCCGAACAGGTCTGACACAAATCAGGCTGCACAGTCACAGAAGCAGGCTAGAAGCTTGAAATTTCCAATTTAAGTAGAAGAGGAACTGTACTATCCGAGTAGCGAAAACAAAGGCGCTGATCAGCTTCGCAGTTACTGCGAAGCTGATCTGCTCCTTTGTTTTCGCCTATGCAGATTGTTGGTTTTCCCATGTGGTTGCTCAATTAAAATGAGTGATACAATGTTTTTATCTGTTCAGCAGGGTTATCTAAAAGTCTAGTAGAGGGTGGAAAATGCATGCATGTTATAATAGAACTACCAATAAAACCCTAAAACTAGCTAGTATTTAGTTAGGTATTGAACTTGAACAAAAACCAAAACCCTAAACCAAAGAATGTGTCTTTGATTTAACAAAATTATTTTATATGTACCATTTATAATTATCATTATATGAGCCGCATCGTGAGAAAACTGGATTTTTGCTTATGTGAATACAAAGGCGCATATCAGCTTCGCAGTAACTGCGAAGCTGATCAGCACCTATGTTTTCGCTACATGGATAGTACAATCCATATTCCTTCATCCGAAAGTTCAAGCTTCTAACCTCCTTCTGTGAATGTACAGCCCGGTTTGTGTCAGATCTGGTCGGAACCCAAATTGTTGGTTTTCTCACGCACAGGCTCATTTTATATTTATTATATAAGCTACACAGTAGTTATCCAGAGACAACCATCATGACAGGGTACAACTAACTCAGATGAAATCAATAGAAGGTTGTAGAATGCACATACCTGGTGGGAACAACTTACAACAGACAAGAATGAGAATGATCCATGAAAGTTGTTCCCAGACAGGTATTTACTGCCTATTGTCAATTATTAATTTCATCTGCATTGAACTCAGTCATGTTAGTTGTCTCTATAACCAGTGTATGGTGACCTTGGTCTCAAAGACACTTTCTTCACCCTACAAAATTATATCTGGAAACAGGGGGAAACCAAGGACTTTAGCATTACTATGAGGAAACCTACCTTTTGAGTTTTTGCCAGTAAGGTCTTCAAAGTTTAAGCTTACACTCGTCCAATAAAGATATTAGATATATACAACATGAAAAATGTGCTTATCTGCATTGATTTCAATGATAATGTTTCTGCAAAATGCTAGAGTAGGTCCTCTCATAACAAGGCTAAATTAATCATTATACCTTAATGTTCTTCACGAATTCTTAAAAATATCAGCAAATATGGCTTATTTTTGGGAAAATAATGCAGACTGAAAAACAGAGGGGGAAACTTTCACTATCACAATCACGTCTTGAGTCTGTTTATAGAAAACTTTCTATTCTTAAAGCCTCTAACTGTTCTATATTCATTCTACAATATCATGATTTGGCAAATGACACAAATACTGGCATGTAATGACAGTATGGCAATAAAATTTGCTTATTTGCCTGCAAGTTAAATGTTAAGACACACGAATATAGCACCTCACATCACCATCAAATGGGACCCTGCTCACAGGGGCCTGGAGAAATAGATGGGCTGCTTTGGCATCCAGGCAAAGCTTACCCAGCAGGCACCTGACGTCTGTTTGACGTCAGATATTGGTTATATTTTGGTCGCGACGTCATATGACCAATTTCCAACGTCTATCAGACGTCATTTCCTGACGTCTTTTGGACGTCTGGATTGGACGTTGTTTTGACGTCAAACTAGTTCGTCAGTTAGACGTCGTAATCAAGACGTGATTTAGACCTTGTGTTTTTCATACTTCTGACCATGTGTGGTGTGCAAATTAATGAAACTTCACTTTGGGTAAAAATCAGATCATTCGTTTCGTGTGTTTCTTTTGCTTTCTTTCTTTTTTTTTCTATGTTACTTCCAGCAGACATTTGACGTCCGTTGGACGTCAGATTGACGTCAGACTCCAACGTCATAATAACGTTGGAGTTAGGTTGATTTTGAAAGTTTGTTTGTTGTCAAAACTAGACGTCAATCTGACGTGCTAAAGCCAACGTCGGTTTAACGTCTGAAAGCTGACGTCAATCTGACGTCCTAAAAACGACGTTTGAATTCATGTCATATAAATAGTTTAAGGTGTATATTTTTTCGCATTTTTGAATAACAGTGGATTCAGAAGAGCAGTGATGCACTTTTGATAGTCCCTTTCACTCCTTTGATAGAGTTCTTCGGAACATACAAAATGTTCAAGATATTAATTCAGCCTGATGTTGGTACATCTTATTTAAGCAAAATTTTATTGCTTTATGGTGCTAAAACCAATAAGACATTAGTGTGAGAAATAAGATTATTCTGAACAATGGTGAAATAAATATTAAAATATACAAATTTTATTTTCATCTTAATTGAAAGTTTGATAATTTAGTGAAAGACTTTATTTTGATTAATAGATAATCATTTTTTTCTACATTGGGCGAAATATGGGATTTCCCATACGAGACTCATATATGACTTTTAAGTGGCAAGGTTGAAATTATTATTTGAATTTGATATTATATAGAGGATCTTACACGAGTGGTCATTTCATATGAAATTTATTAAACGAGCCTTCAGCGAGTTTAATAAATTTCATATGAAATGACCACGAGTGTAAGATTCTTTTTATCATATGACTTCTAAAATCGGATTTTATCGCCTTCGAAGTGAACATATTTTCAATGAAAATTTACATTGTTGTTACGGACGTCGTCAATGACGTTACCTATTCCCGCAAAAGTGTTATTACACGTGTGGTCATATGATTTTTATGACATGACGTTATCCACTGGAAAAACAGCGACGTCATATGATAATACATAATATATGTAAGAAATTATGTCAGTTTAAGGGCAGCTAACTCTGTCGACATATATGAAAAACACGTCCCCAGCAGGCATCTGACGTCAACTTGACGTTGGATATTGGTTGTATTTTGGTCACGACGTCATACAACCAATAACCAACGTCCACCTGACGTCCAGTCCTGACGTCAGTGGACGTATTGATATGACGTCGAAATGACACCGGATTCAAACGTAAGTCTAACGTCATATGTCGACAGAGTTAGCTGCCCTTGAACTGCCATAATTTCTTGCGCAAAAGTAACAACATCAAATTCAAATAATAATTTCAACATAGCCACTTTTAAAAAAGCCATATCTAGGTCTCGTATCGGAAATCACCATGCTTGATTAATTTAGAAAAAAAAAATTATTTGTTAATCAAAATAAAGTCTTTCACTAAATTATTAAACCTTCTATTAAGACGAAAATGAAATTTGTATATTCTAATACTTATTTCACCATTTTAAATTATTGATTGTTCACAATAGTCTTATTATTTACACTAATGTCTTATTTGTTTTAGCACCATATATCAATAAAATTTGACATGAATAAGATATACCAACATCATTTAACATCTTAAACGTATTGTCCCAGCAGGCACCTGACGTCTGTTTGACGTCAGATATTGGTTATATTTTGGTCGCGACGTCATATAACCAATTTCCAACGTCTATCAGACGTCATTTCCTGACGTCTTTTGGACGTCTGGATTGGACGTTGTTTTGACGTCAAACTAGTTCGTCAGTTAGACGTCGTAATCAAGACGTGATTTAGACCTTGTGTTTTTCATACTTCTGACCATGTGTGGTGTGCAAATTAATGAAACTTCACTTTGGGTAAAAATCAGATCATTCGTTTCGTGTGTTTCTTTTGCTTTCTTTCTTTCTTTTTTTTTTCTTTGTTACTTCCAGCAGACATTTGACGTCCGTTGGACGTCAGATTGACGTCAGACGTCAGGTTGATTTTGAAAGTTTGTTTGTTGTCAAAACTAGACGTCAATCTGACGTGCTAAAGCCAACGTCGGTTTAACTTCTGAAAGCTGACGTCAATCTGACGTCCTAAAAACGACGTTTGAATTCATGTCATATAAATAGTTTAAGGTGTATATTTTTTCACATTTTTGAATAACACTGGATTCAGAAGAGCAGTGATGCACTTTTAATAGTCCCTTTCACTCTTTTGATAGAGTTTTTCGGAACATACAAAATGTTCAAGATATTAATTCAGCCTGATGTTGGTACATCTTATTTAAGCAAAATTTTATTGCTTTATGGTGCTAAAACCAATAAGACATTAGTGTGAGAAATAAGATTATTCTGAACAATGGTGAAATAAATATTAAAATATACAAATTATTTTCATCTTAATTGAAAGTTTGATAATTTAGTGAAAGACTTTATTTTGATTAATAGATAATCATTTTTTTTCTACATTAATTAAGCATGAGGGCGAAATATGGGATTTCCCATACGAGACTCAGATATGACTTTTAAGTGGCAAGGTTGAAATTATTATTTGAATTTGATATTATATAGAGGATCTTACACGAGTGGTCATTTCATATGAAATTTATTAAACGAGCCTTCAGTGGTCATTTCATATGAAATTTATTAAACGAGCCTTCAGCGAGTTTAATAAATTTCATATGAAATGACCACAAGTGTAAGATTCTTTTTATCATATGACTTCTAAAATCGGATTTTATCGCCTTCGAAGTGGACATATTTTCAATGAAAATTTACATTGTTGTTACGGACGTCGTCAATGACGTTACGTATTCCCGCAAAAGTGTTATTACACGTGTGGTCATACGATTTTTATGACATGACGTTATCCACTGGAAAACAGCGACGTCATATGATAATACATAATATATGTAAGAAATTATGTCAGTTTAAGGGCAGCTAACTCTGTCGACATATATGAAAAACACGTCCCCAGCAGGCATCTGACGTCAACTTGACGTCGGATATTGGTTGTATTTTGGTCACGACGTCATACAACCAATAACCAACGTCCACCTGACGTCCAGTCCTGACGTCAGTGGACGTATTGATATGACGTCGAAATGACGCCGGATTCAAACGTAAGTCTAACGTCATATGTCGACAGAGTTAGCTGCCCTTGAACTGACATAATTTCTTGCGCAAAAGTAACAACATCAAATTCAAATAATAATTTCAACATAGCCACTTTTAAAAAAGCCATATCTAGGTCTCGTATCGGAAATCACCATGCTTAATTAATTTAGAAAAAAATAATTATTTGTTAATCAAAATAAAGTCTTTCACTAAATTATTAAACCTTCTATTAAGACGAAAATGAAATTTGTATATTTTAATACTTATTTCACCATTTTAAATTATTGATTGTTCACAATAGTCTTATTATTTACACTAATGTCTTATTTGTTTTAGCACCATATAGCAATAAAATTTGACATGAATAAGATATACCAACATCAGAGTTATTTAATTACATCTTAAACATTTTGTATATCCCGAATAACTCTATCAAAGGAGTGAAAGGGAATAACAATAGTGCATCACCGCACTACTGAATCCACTTCAGGATTTCAGAATGTTAATTTAACTGCGAACAAACATTCACGATATCGGTTTTAGCACGTCAGATTGACGTCTGTTTTTGACGTCAAACAAACTTTCAAAATCAACCTAACCCCAACGTCATTATGACGTCACATTTGAGACATCAAACCAACGTTGTTTTTCTGACGTCAGAATGACGTCTGTTTTTGACATCAGAATGACGTCTGTTTTTGACGTCAAACAAACTTTCAAAATCAACCTAAATCCAACGTCATTATGACGTCGGAGTCTGACGTCTATCTGACGTCCAACTGACGTCAAATGTCTGCTGGGGTATATCCCGAATAACTCTATCAAAGGAGTGAAAGGGAATAACAATAGTGCATCACCGCACTACTGAATCCACTTCAGGATTTCAGAATGTTAATTTAACTGCGAACAAACATTCACGATATCGGTATTAGTACGTCAGATTGACGTCTGTTTTTGACGTCAAACAAACTTTCAAAATCAACCTAACCCCAACGTCATTATGACGTCACATTTGAGACATCAAACCAACATTGTTTTTCTGACGTCAGAATGACGTCTGTTTTTGACGTCAAACAAACTTTCAAAATCAACCTAAATCCAACGTCATTATGACGTCGGAGTCTGACGTCTATCTGACGTCCAACTGACGTCAAATGTCTGCTGGGTATAAACTACTGATGGCCATCTTATTACTGTTTAACAGCTCAGAAAGCTCAGAAGGTCCAAGTCTGCCAAGAAAAAGTGGTTCAAGTCAAACCATTCATACATATATGCCTTAGTTGTTTAACTGTTTTATTTTCAAGCACACTTTGGATGTCATGGCATCCTAAATGTTTGGAAGAAGTCCCATTAAATGGAGGCAACTTTCTGACATGACAAAAGCTGCTGTCGAGGATGTTAAGCGAGCAATTCAAACAAACATTTCCCCTTACCTCTTTCTTTTTCCTCATTCTCAGCTCTCCATCTGATAAATGAACACACCACCAACAGCAATATTAACAGTAGCAGGACAAGACCTCCTACAGCTCCCCCTATGATGGCAGGCATGTTCAAGTTGTCTCCACTTTGTTCAAGGGCAGTAACTCCTTCCATTGTGGTTGGTCTAGTGACGATTGGACGTTTTGTTGCAGGTTTCTGTGTTGTGGTAGCTTTCACTGTAAAAGCATGGATTGGAAAGTACTGTAGTAACTACATATAGTTGATGAACCACATAAACTGAAATATTTCCAGTTTAGCAAGAGCACTCTAGGTTCTTACTTAGTCACTGTAATTCTCACTACTTCAATCATATTTCCCCAAAATCTATGCCACATTCAGACTGCTCTTTACTATGCTGATGCTTTCTTACCATTTGACCAAGAAACGTTCATTCAACCAGCACTTTTTGTATAGGGAAATCTTGCATCCCAGGAGATATTCAAGGAAAGTTTATGAATGACTTTTGTTCTCCCATTGTGACCAAAAAAAAAACAACAAAATGGTCAACAATTTGGATATCTTTATCAAGCTATGAAGTTAACTCTATATATGAGCCACCTCATGAGAAAACCAACAATCTGCATATGCGAAAACAAAGACGCAGATCAGCTTCGCGGTAATCGCGAAGCTGCATGATCAGCGCCTTTGTTTTCGCTACTAGGACAGTACAGTTCCTCTTCTACTTAAATTCAAAATTTCAAGCTTCTAGCTCTTTTCCGTGCTTGTACAGGCCAGTTTGTGTCGGACCTGGTCAAAAACCACAGTGTTGGTTTTCCCACGAGGCGGTTCATATTTCTACATTCCATCAGTCATTACCCAGCGGGCACATGACGTCATAATGACGTCATATCAACGTCGATGCGACGTCATGACGTCGCATCGACGTTGATCTGACGTCATTATGACGTCATGTGCCTGCTGGGTACTGTTTACTTACAGGTAGTGACCTGCAGGAAAACAGGTTGTCCAGTTCCTCCCTCGGTGGCAGCACTCACTGATATATTGTAGATATGTCGGTCTAGGAGATCCGATAACTCTATCTCTGTGCTAGATGTTGTCTTCAACAGAATTACTGGCACTGGAGTAACTGAAGATTTGAAAACAGTTACAATGGAAAATATGGAATTACAAATGTATTTATTTTTGTGATTTATTACTATGCATTTGTTATAACAAACACATTTTCCAGTGTTCTGTTCCTGGATAAGCCTTCTAAAAGCACTCGTTCCCATTCCTTTATGTCCATTCCTTTGCTATTGACTGCTCTTCTTGGATCAAAAAAAAAAAAAAAAAAAAAAAAAAAAAAAAAAAAAAAAAAAGATAAGGAGTGGCTTTCAAAATATTTTCTTATCCAAAACTTTCCAAACAAGTGCCAGATTATGAGATGCTTTGTTCATATCCAAATTGAATACATGCAATTAGGTCAACAACATATTCAAGGTGATAAAACAATTGTAAAACTCAAGTGAATGCCAGGTAGACGGAGGATTGGTAAACATAAAACTATTGGTGTGCATGTATATGGACATGCAAAATAAATGGAACAATTAAGGTTTATCAAGTTTGGTTTAAAATTAGATGCAGAATAATACCTGGTTCATCTTCCATATGAGCAATCTCTTCTGTTGCTGCCTTCAAATTATCGCAGAAAACAATTACAGTCTGATTTTCTTCTTTAAACCAGTCCACTATCACGTCTGATAAATTATACATCTGAAATATGATGTCTACTTCTGAGAAATTTTCGTCTGTTTTCAGACTTTCAAGCACTGTCTCATTTGTGAATATGTAAATACACACATGCATAATGCTTTCTAGAGTATTTAGCGATACATTCCCATGAAAAGTGTCAAATAAATCAGTCATGATGTTAGAATCATTATGAACGTCTGCACTATAGTTCAGCATCATGGCGGGATCTGTAAATTGTGGAGGACTTGGGGGAACAGCCGGGCCCAGAGAGAAATAGCTGATGATGTACTGTTTGATGTTGCCATTGGTTACTGATGGCGGTTGCCATGACAACTTGATTGATGTCATATCTGCTGTAAACTGTAGGTTGGTGATGCTTTCTGGTGCTGTAAGTATAAATCAGCAATTAAATTATGTTTTTAATTTTTGTTTTGTTTTTTTTTTATCTAGAAATAGAAGTTTGTATTTTTTTTCATGCTTAAAGTTGTACAAGAGTACAATGTATTGCAAGTCTACATGTAATCTATTATCAGCTGTGGATAGTATTGCAAAAGAGAAACAGATTTGGTAAAGCAATTTTTTCACCGTTTGTTGGTTTTCATTACTATGCAGTGTGTAGTATGTACACAGGTGTCCGCAAACAGTGAAGACCATAACTGAATGAGCTGACACGATTGTCCAAACAAGCAGCCTACCTACAGCAGCTGCTATTTGAGCCACCATGCGAGAAAAGTGGTCTTCGGGGTTTCCGACCAGGTTTGACACATATCGGCCTGTACAGTAACAGAAGATGGCTAGAAGCGTGAAATTTTGGATATATGTAGAAAAGGGATTGTACTATCTGAGTAGCAAAAACAAAGGCGCTGATCAGCTTCGCAGTTACTCCAAAGCTGATCTGCGCCTTTGTTTTCACATAGGCAAAATTCCGTTTTTCTCACGATGCGGCTCATTTGACCTATTAATCCAAAGGGCGAAGTGCGCTTTTTGGCGTTTCCGGCCTATCTTTAGGTTGCTTCGGGATTTCGTAGATGTTTTCTACAATGTTTCAAGAAAACAAATCCGAAAAAATTAAATGACTACCTCAATTCGCTTTCTCATGAGCGTTATTTCTATATACGAGGGGTATGTACATATCAGTGACGTGACGCATGAAATATGACGTCGTCATAATCAACGGCGTCGCTATATTATTTTAATTTCATCTTGCATGTTGTAATGTATTTCTTTTTTTTTTTTTTTTTTTTTGTATTTTCGCACACACTTTTACATGGTATATAGATCTACTTTTTGAAGTTCAAACCATAATCGATGAGGAATTTCAGAATTTCCATCAGAATGCGCATTAGAATAAAGTATTGTGTTACAGAATTTTAATCATTTTGAAAAAAAAGCGTGGTGCGGTAATTGATACACGAAAACAGTTCTACCGCTACAAATCAGATTAATTTTTGCATAAAGCTTTGCTTGTTGATTATTTCATTACGTCACCGTCAACAGCTAGGATCATGTCGAGACGCACGATCCCCATTTAATAGGATTTCTACCAACGTCAGAATGACATGCAAAATACCTAGTTAGCAACTAATTTTAAGTTTAATCTATGGATTGCCGACTTAACCAGTTTTCCTGGGCAGTATCTCGATCTCGCATATAGACCTGTACATCATGTCGACATACATGTGTCGGCTGTCGGAGTGACGGTCTGGCCACATATCGGCCTGTCTGAGTGTCGAGTATAGGTCGTATCACCGGTTGTGCATAACCCATTTTTTCTATTTACAAAGTCTAACGGATTACTTAAAGAGCAGTCACACATCAGCGTATAAGTGAAACGCGCGCCGGGCGTGTTGAAAAAATAGCAAAATTTCTCACACGCCAGACGCACGTCGAAAACACGTTCAAAACTCGCTACAAGCGCGTTGGGTACGCTTGGTGTACGTCCGGCACGCGTCGCTGTACGTCGCTAAAAGTCTCTGCGCGTTTCGCGGGCGTTTGGGCTAAAAAAAATTTTAAACATGCTTAAAATTTTCTAAAAGCTCGGCGTGTCCCGGGCGTGTGACTTATACGTCCCGAATAAGTTCCACGCGCGCTACGGGCGCGTTGAATACGCTCTGAACGCGTTTGGTGCGCGTTTGAAGCACGCCAGTGTACGTTCCATGCGCGTTCCGATTTTATTAGATGTTGCTTCAGTAGCGTGTCCCAAGCGTGTGTGAAACGCGTGTTGAACGTTCGATGCGCGCATGTAGCGGGTGCTTAGCGTGTCTGGGACGTATCACAACCGTTCTCTAAAACTTTGAGATTTTTTATACGTCCGGCACACGCCCCAGTTGCGCGCTAATGTGTGACTGCTAAAGCGTGTTAAAGGAACAAATTAATTTTTATACGCCCAAAGTCTTCAGCGTGTTGAGATTTTTCATACGCCCGGCGCGCGTTTGGGTTATACGCTACAGTGTGACTGCTGTTTCAACTGCGATACCTGCGCAATGCAAAGTCGTATTTCCTGCTGGATTTTAAAGTCACTGTGTGTCATGGCGGGAAGTCACTTTGTGTCATTGCGGGAATATTTTATAAGCTTTCCAAGACTATTAAGTAAATAGCGACTGAATTATGGCCCGGGCCAATAAATACATGTACATGTCGGCATATTGCAATTATGTTCAAAGATTCCCGTAGCGACAACTGATTAACCAGCCAAATACAATTTGAAGCTCAAATATTAGAGGAGAGCTTAGAAGAATTGTGAAAAATGAGCCGCATCATGAGGAAATGTTTTTGAAGCAGCCGATCGAATCCAGCTGAAAAACTACAGAAGAAAACTGAGCGCTTTAAACCCGGGTAGACGAATATACTATATATATATCTGTGCCAAGTACGAATCAGCTGACCCATTTTCTAACTGTTTGAAGACCATTGAGAACAAAAATGTTGACTATTGTGTGCAAATCTAAATTAAGCTACAATGTATGCTGTGACACAATGCTACTGTGTGTGTGACATGCTAACAATATATCGTACATGTAAACTGAGGGCGAGGTTTGGGTCCTGTAAAATCGGATTACCCCCCCCACACACACACACACACACACTTAATTTCAAATTATATGGTCATCTGCGCTTTCATACGAATGTAGAAGATATTTTATTTTATAAACATATACCTTTCGCTAGTGATTTGCATGTCACATATGGGTTACCGTACCGTGGCTAATTAGACCTAAAAGGTAGAAGCTAAAAATATACAAGTAAAGACACGATTCTCAGGCCCCCATACATTGGCGCCTAAAGAGATGGTCTAATTTGCATCCAGGCAAAGTTTATACGCTATTGACTGCCGCTCAGGTCTGAGCCTGCCCAGGAAAAGTGGTTAAAGTCAAACCATTCAGACATAGAAGCCGTATTGGCTAAGTTGGGTAGTTATTTTCGGAAGCACTTACATCCTTATTTTGGGTACAAGTCCCATAAAATGGAGGCAACGTCCCGACATGACCACAGCTGTTGACTTGGACGCTATAGCCTAAGCCAAATAAGATCTACGGTAAGATATATGAAAGAAATTACGAGGCTACCTCAATTGGATTGGACAAAGTACAGGTAGCTGATTTCTGACGGTAGGCATAAACATTTTACGCTTTTTAGTTCGACTTTGATCTCATGGACCATCCGATCATGCACAATTATGAATATTCAAAACTCTGCCTGCACAGCTACCTGAATACCAAAATGAATCCGGTCAGAATATAGAAGCTAACTGAAGTCGGCCTCACAATTTCCACGAGCTAAAATTTGCGTGATGCACAAAACATGACTTTGACAAACATTTTATATAACAGTCGTTGATAGTAACCATTCTTCCAGGATAGCGGAAAAACAGCAGTCGTTCTGACAGACGTTTTCATTTACGGTTTTCATCGCATGTAGCATAATATTTTGTTCAAACATTTACTTTAATCTTTCCAAGGGAAACAACTATAAATTATCAAAGTGAAACTTTTCGATAGATCCTTAACTTCACACTCATTATATAGTTTCCAGAATAATTTCAAATCCAATGACGTGCATTTTACAGTTTTCAAATCTAAATTCAAAGCGAAATTCTAATAATTGCAGCTTGTCATTTGTAGACTGCACTACCCACTAAATAAATGAATATTTGTTCTTATAAATATATGAAATAACTTTTCGTTTCATCAATTATTGTCTTTCTCCGGGGAGCCGGGGCTTTTAGCAGGGACTTAATTAACATCGAACCTGGCTGTAAATGAAATTCCGTTTAAACATTTTTTACTCACTGGAAATAGACGTCAAGTCAAGCATTTCTACTTAGCAAAGCAATTCTGCTTCTTCGACGAACAGGCAATTTGCGTGATCGCGATGCTACTACACGTCGTTACCTGGCGCCAAATCATATGCTAATATTGCAGCAGTCATTTGTATCCTCTGGTCCCAAAGGGCCGGGGATAGCGGAGACACAACGGGACTTAAGTGCCGAAATTTAACCTCTGACAAGTCCCGGCAGTGCCGGTCACGGATCCGCCAATACACGGTCGTCAACATTAATTCAAATTAGATACAAGCTTTATTTAAACATTAAGTTACTTTTATGGCCCTTATTTAATTTACAAATGTGCCTGTACATTTACATGCAGAATTTAAAACCCCTCTCTCATAATTTGTCATTAGAACAACTACCGGCTGTCGTTCCACATTCTTGTCTTTCTCCGGGGAGCCGGGGCTTTTAGCAGGGACTTTACCACAAATCTGACCCCGCAGTGAGGAGCTTTTAGCCAGGCTTTAAAAGACTCAGGGGTCGTGTATACAAATGATTGGTGCATAATGACCCGGTACGAGCAGAAAAATGAAAGTCTGATGTGAAAACACTACTGACAATCACGTGGTATTGTTTACATACAAACCGATATTGATCAGTGACACACACTGCACTGAGACAGAAGTTGAGGTTACATATTCGAGTTTTCTCCTGCGGGGTACTCTACTGAAATATAGATGTCCATGCAGAAATTGAACATTTATTGAAAGAAAATAACATAAGAAATCCCGGTTACTTTGTTTTCGCAAACCTCAGTCGCAAACACTTCAATGTTATTGTGTTGGAAGCACTATATGTTCATGGGACGGAAGTGTTTGCGAAAACGAAATAACCTTGATTTCTTTCATTCAATAAATGTTCAATTTCTGCAGCATCTGCGTCTATCTATCAGTCAATAGAGTAAACAGTACAGGAAAAACTCGAACTTTTCATCTAAACTTCGGGTAGAATTGCAATGTGCGTCATCCATTAAATTCCATACCCACATGTTTATCAGCTGTGGAAAATTTGACAAGGCTTAAATAGCCACAAAATTTGACTTTGCCATTCATTAATGCACAAGTCATTTATAACCATCCCCCAGGCCCGGGGGTTGGCGGAGGATAGCCGTGGAATGGAGCGGGGCTTTGAGCAAAGTTTTGCCGCGGCAGTGCGGGGGAAATACCCGGGGTTTGCTTTATGTACACGTATGCAAAAAAGGCTGTGAATGAAAAGAGAGCAGGCTGCCGGGGAAAACAGCAGTGGTTTTACCAACGAGCAGTCCTTGCAGGGTGAGCTTGCATATTTTCATCCCGGTGTTTGCCGTACCAATATATTTACGAGATTTATATGCATGTGTTTGGAATTCATTACAGAAAAAAGTTTGAAGCAAAAACCGCACCTCGTTTTATGATCCGACGTGCTAGTTGTATTTTGTGAAAACGTTCACTTAAAATCTTTTCAAGGGAAACCACTACAACTTATTAAAATGAAGCTGTTTAATTGATCCTAAACTTCACATTCATCAAATAATTTGACTATACATGACCAGATTATTTTTTAAATCAAATGGCGTATACTAATAGTTTTCTAATTTAAATTCAAACCAAAAGTTCAATGATTGCAGCTTGCAACTGCACTACCCTCTAAATGAATGATTATTTGTCACTATATAGTTAATAAGTTACAAACAAGCCTTTTCCTATTTCACAAAATAGAAAGGAAACATGTAGTGGTTAAGTCACTCGCCTTGTAAACCAGCGGTTCGATCCCGGGCTTCTCTAAAAACAACAACAAAACTAACCTCCCGGTTGAACCTTCGGGTGCTCCCGGGTCAACAAATCCACAAAAACAACCTCCTATAGTACTGGTCTCGCCCAGGAAAAAAAGACTCCTTGGTGCACTCCTTGTAAACCAGGGGTCGCAGGTTCGATCCCGGGCCCAAAACAACAAAAACAACCTCCTACTCGGTTGAGCCTTCGGGTGCTCCCGGAACAACAAAACCAACAAAAACAACCTCAAAGTACTGGTCTCGCCCAGTAAAAATGCAGCAAAAGTGCTTCGGTTCACTATTTTTGCGGGGACCAGTAAATAACAATATATGACAACACCATTTAACCGTTTTCCCTCAAAATAGGCAGTCTAGCAGTGACTAAGTTAGATTTGTCATGAAGTGGTACAGACGAACACGGTGAATATGGTAAATGATAAGTAAGCCAACCATAATTTGCATACAATGCACAATGAAAAACTTTCGTCAATGGGGCGATGTAATAAACTATTGCTAGTTACTTATACTGTAGGCCTAATTATAATAGCCTAGGTGTAGGGCCTATGTAGCCTTCGAAATAAAAATGACACATTTATGTAAATCTGACGATAATTTCTCTTACAGAAGCAAGTTGAGAATTGTTAAAAGTCTATTGTCAAATGCTCCGTTGATTTTTGCATTCGATCTCAGTTCAGCATCCAAAGAATAGACGCGGCATAGGCCAGAAGCAGCTCACTTTTCATGTGGATTCTGGTAGAGAAAAAATTCGAAAAGTTGATATTTCACTGTGAGGCCACGCAGGTACCAGAATGAAACTTCACTATTTTGCGTATTTCCCTCGTATAAATATCTGTGCAAAATATCTTTTTGGTACCTGCGTGGCCTCACTATGAATTTTGGAAAAGTTTGCGTAAAATCTGTGAATATCTTGCAAAAGCGCGCAATCAAGGCGTCTTCAGTCACTATTGGTGACGTAACGTGACGTCATGACGTCGATTCGAAGTCCATGCGTGAAAGTGTCGACGTCATGACGTCAATTGGCAGCAATGACATTAATATTAAAGGATTTTATTTTTTTCCAAATTCGTAGGCCGCTAGATGCCAGACTTGCCTCATGCCCTTTAAGGATGTTCGCTGCCAACATTTGACATTTCGGAACTTCCGGTTTTTCTTTTCTTGAATATCTCATAAACGGTTGAAGATATTTTCCTAATATTTTATATTTGGAGACATATTGATGATGTGCATTGAATGAGCCATGAAAATTGTCAATCTAAGAAACTTCATTTTTTCACCCCATTTTCTGCAACTTTTGAGAAAATTTTAATTGTCAGTAAAATTTAGGGGGTAGGGTAGATTAAACTTGAATATTACACATCTTCAAATTAATTGCACTAGTTTGATGTTTATTTTATCAGCAGTTTATGTGTACATGGTCTTCTAAGTCAGTCTTTGTGCCTTTGGTGTGCTGGTTTTAAAATTTTAGGTGGTTTTATGAAATGGGCTTTTAGAAACAAAACAGCCGAATAAAGGCTGAAAATGGCGATTTTCAAGTTGTTGGTTCTCTCTTATATGCTCACTACCCTATATATTTCTTTCTTTTATTCGAACAATATTACCAAGTTCTATGTTTAGTGAAAATACAAGAAAAAGTTTGAATCAACAAATATGGGATTTGTACATTTCAAAATGTTGATTTTTTCCGACTTTTCAAGTATGGGGGTAGGGTTAGAAAAGGAATCGTAAAATTTTGTCATCCACTTCAAGTTGCAAATTTTTCTATGCTTTTGGTCCAAAATAGTCTGCGTTACGTAAATATTATGACTTTTGAAAGCATTCTAGATGTATTTTTGTTCAAGACAGGTATGTTTCAAAGAATTAAAAATTAATTTAATTTTAATAAATTTAAGACATGGTGCTCAGAGGTCTCATTCAGAGGCCTGTAGCTTGAAAAAATGCACACTACCCTATATTAATTTTGTTTTCAAATGTCTTGTGTTGTATTTTGGAATCAAAAAAGAGTGGTCAGAAAAAAAGTTTGAATACTTTTTCATTGGCAGCGAACATCCTTAAGAGTGCTTTATAGCAGTGAACTTTCTTCTTATACTTATGTTTGATTGTAGCCTGTCCTAGCAAAAAGTAAGGCACAGAAAATCTTTTCCCAATACCTGCTTCCAAGGTTTTGCCAGTGACATTTTCGCTGTAAGGACCCACACCATCTACCACCTGATCTGTGAATGCTGCAACCCTGACCTCATAATCTGACCAAATGTCAAGGTCACTGTAACAGAAAACAATGGTTCCTCTTTGACATATAACTGAATCATATGATATACAAGGATTTCACATGTTACAAAACATTATTGAATTTATTAGAAGAGTAAACTATTGAATTATTGCAAAGGTTGGAAAAAAGATACACCACAATGTCTTTATAACACTATTGCTGGGGTCCAAGCCCTTGAATTTCCATCTTAGCTATTCAATCTGTGTTATGAAGAGAGCAAAATATATAGACATATAGAAAAAACACTCTAAAATAACCAACTGGGGTCCAACAGTGATCAATGTTATATCCCAAACCGTGTTGTAACAAAGTGTGTTATAAAGAGGTCCAGCTGTACAATCCAAGACTTTGTTGAGAACCTATTCATGTTTGCCTTTTTTACTGCTTTATATTAACCTTCATGCAAGGTGATGTCAGAATGGTTGGTCATCCTAACCACACCATTCCTTGGTAAGTTTTCCAGTGGCAAGTTGCCAGTATTATGTGCACATTTGAGCCGCCTCATGGGAAAACCAACAATCTGCATAGGCGAAAACAAAGACGCAGATCAGCTTCGCGGTAACCGCAAAGCTGATCAGCGCCTTTGTTTTCGCTACTCGGATAGTACAATTCCTCTTCTACTTAAATCTAAAATTTCAAGCTTCTAGCCTGCTTCTAGCCTGCTTCTATGACTGCCCAGGCCGGTTTGTGTCAGACCTGTTCGGAAACCACATTGCTGGTTTTCCCACGAGGCCGCTCATTTCTTTCACCACTGCCAGAGGCAATTATCAGTCCTTAGTGCACATTTCTTTCACCACTAACTGACAAACTTACTCTTTTTGAATAAGCAGAGGATGGAGAATGGCAGTGAAAAAACGTCCATGAAATATTTTTATGAAAGAAATATGCTGGATATGAAGATCTATCAGGTTCACAACTTCAACACAAATCATATCTGCCAGCCCACCTCCTTACCGTGCCCGGTATGTATATAAACTGGTCTCTAATCAGCCTACCTTATTTCATGAGAGAGTTGTGTATGACCTTGAACTTTAATGGATGTAGAATTGTTCTCTGATAGTTTCCAATACTCGATGATATACCCTGACAGTTCACTGTGCCAGTCTGCCTCTAGAGGGGGCTGGAAAGTTATAAGATTTGCCTTCTAAATGGTCTTGAAAAGGTACAAACTGAATAGCAAGGCGTCATCTATTATGATCTAATATAAGTGAAAAGTTCTATTTGCTCTTGTCTAACCTACCCAAAAGATTTGATATCATGTATATTTTGTCGCAATACCCATCGAGGTTATGAATATGTGTTTTAATATTTGCTTCCCCTGCTTCAGTATACAATTAGGTTTGCTTTTCAAACTTTTGAGCCTCTAGCTAAGTGGGTAGAACAGGCTTTCATTTTGACAGCTGTAGCCTTAATCTTAAGTTAAGACACCTTCACTTACCAGCCACGAGACTCTGAGTGATGTTGATGATAAAGCCTCCACACTGACATTGATGGGGGAGCTTGAGGGAGCTGTAAAAATAGAAAAATTGAAATCATATAATTAACCAAATTGTCTTTGTGACGAATAGACTTGCACATATCGTCATTTTGGGTGAGCCCACTTTTATTTTTAGTGGCATCAGAAAATATTTCAAATATTTATTCATTTCGTGGAGATTTCTTGAAATTCCTTCAAGCAAACAGAATAGCCTCTGATGGGACATGGTGTTCTGGGGCATCACATCTGGGTTTACACTGTTTGCCTATGTCATAAAAATAGGGTGCCAGGCTTAAATGCATTTAACTCATTTAAGCCTGGCGTCCCTTTTTTGGGACATAGGCAAACAGAATAGCCCCAGATGTGACGCCGCAGAACGCGGCGTCCCATCTGGGGCTATTCTGTTTGCTTAGAGAATTTTCATCGACAAATTGAATAAAATTTAAAAATAACTGCTGATGCCCCTAAAAATGAAAGTGGACTCACCCTTATGATAATGATGGGAAAATCCATACATCAAATATGCGTTAAGATGCAGCAGACATTCAAACAAAAGCGTATAGTATTATTCTTGTTTTAAAGCCTTGAGAATTTAGGGGTAAAATCCATTTCATGTGGTCAATGTCTATTTAGAACATAGAACCTACATACCTCCAATTTATCTCTGTTCATATGAGCCGCATCGTGAGAAAACCGGATTTTTGCCTAGGCGAAAACAAAGGCGCAGATCAGCTTCGCGGTAACCGCGAAGCTGATCAGCGCCTTTGTTTTCGCTACACGGATAGTACAATTTCTCTTCTTCTTAAATCCGAAATTGCAAGCTTCTAGCTCTTTTCTGAGCTTGTACAGGCCGGTTTGTGTCGGACCTGGTCGGAAACCCCGAAGACCGGTTTTCTTGCGTCGCGGCTCATATGGATTTAGTCAAGTGACTCGATGACCCCTACAATAACTTACATGTAGGCATTGTTCTAACAGTAGTAGGATCACTATGAGCCCCTTCACCGCCATTATTCTCAGCATAAACCTCCACAGAATACCAAGACCATGGTTCAAGGCCACTGATGTTGACCCTGAGGTCAAGGGATTCAATGACCTCTTCTCCTAATGGAACTGTCCTGTTGCTTAGCAACCAGTATTTGACGTAGTAGCGTTTGATTGGTCCATTCTGCTGATCCTCCATAACAGCCTTAAACATGAACAGACGCATCAATTGAAATAGCCATTGTTAAAAAATATAAAATAAAGTAGCACATTTTCTTAATCATACTTTCATTACACATTATGTTCTCATTTTGCACGTAGATTTAATTCTATTTGATGTCCATATGTAGTTCAAACTTCATGTTCAGCTATAAAATGAATGTGAAAAGTAAGACATAATTATAACAGTTCAGGAACAGGTCTAATTTACTGAAATCTTATTTATGATTACCTCCCAAGTGACATGGATAGTATCTGGTGATAGTGCTATGGCTCTGACTTCTCTAGGGCTACCAGTGGGGGCTGAAATCAAATGATAAACTTTAAATTTGTCTGTAACAAAAACACAAAATATAAGATTATTTCATTCATTTGAATTTCATTGGTGATAAAATGCAACTTATTCAAAGTTCATGTTATGCTCTTGAGTACATACAAAAATTTATCATTTAATGGTGCCTAATGTGAGAAATCATAAGATAGAGGTACATGTGTTTGTTTTTCACTGCAAAAATTACAGAATTTTTCTACCTAGTTTCCCTAACGTAACTTTCATGGAGCTGTAATAAGATGTTTTTTTACAAAGGACACAACAATGACAACAAGGCTCCATACCTAAAATGCGACAAGAGAAAACCAGTCTTCGGGCTTTCCGACCAGGTCTGACACAAACCGGCCTGTGCAGCTACAGAAGATGACTAGAAACTTGAAATTTCTGGTTTATGAAGAAGAGAAATTGTACTTTCCATGTAACGAAAACAAAGGCGCTGATCAGCTGTACAGTCACTGCACAGCTGATCTGTGCCTTTGTTTTCACATAGGCAGAAATCTGGTTTTCTCATGACGCGGCTAAAATAATCTAATGGAAACTTCGTTACCTGACTCCAGTGTCTTTGCATGGACAGCCGCTGACCAGTTTCCCCATAAGACTTTATCCCCCTCCATCGTAGCTCCTCTCACTTTGAAGGTGTACCAGGTGTATGGCTCTAAACCAGGAACAAGCTTGGACTGACTTGGGGAACCAGAACTTTCTAGGGTAATGTCTGACACTGCAAAAACAAGCCATGTTGTATGAAGCTGATGTCATTACATAATCTAACTATTACTGCAGGCTGTTTCAAAAAAAATACTCAGGTTCCCAGCTTTTTAATGTGTAACTTCTAGGAAGCCTAAATCCAAGCAAACAGACATTTAAAACATCTGGAGAATTCAAAGACATCTGGGGTTTACAGGGGTATACCTATTTTTCTTATGTTTGCTATAAAACATAGATTGTGGGTACTCATTAGAACTGCCTCAGCAAGACGGTTTTAAGGTGTAGCCTCGATCTATGTTTTGAGAACAAACATTAAAAATATCAAATTTTTTTTAATGGAATTTTCAGTTTTTACAGCTGAAAAAAAAATCTTTGTGTATTGCATGGGCATGCTTTGATAATGAATTTGAAAGGCAATCTGAACCCATATTTGTGAGATTTTGTTTGTTTGTATTGAGGCTTAACTTCCCAATCAACAATTTTTCAGTCATGCTGAAATAAAGCCACCAATTCTGGGTATCAACCAGTACTCTAGAAGGTTAATGCCTCTTGCACAAGAACACAACACAGCACCCCAAGGATTGAACCCAGGGCCTCTCGATTCAGAGTCTGATGCTCTATCACCAGGCTTCCGCCCTCCCTTATTTGGAAGATTGATAAAATACAATATGGTAAAATTTGAAATAGCTTACAAAGGAAGCATCAGTACCTAAATGTACAAAAATAATGGCAAAACAGTGTGTTTCCTTGACAGTAAAATAACGAAAGAAAAACAATTGTCACCTGAAGCAGACCCTATTTCTGAGTACTGAATTTGGTAGAACCTGATCTCCCCATTTGTGGTGAATGGTATCTCCCAGTCCAATGTAACATTGTGGGCAGCAAGATCAACAGCTTGGACTCTTCTAGGTGCAGAGGGACCTGAAACGAAGAGTGGACATTTCATCTATAGAGGATCTTACAAGGCAGTCATTTCATATGAAAGTTAGTTGAATACATTTCATATGAAACAACCCGACCATGTTGTAGGGCATGTAATATGATGTTTTGTCCACTTTTGAAATAATGTCCAAGTTTGAAAAGTTAATACTTTATAATGTATGCTAATTAAGTCTTCAGCACAATCATTTGCCTAGCCAGTGAGATGAGATATGTGTATTTTGAATTATCATTACATACATGTACTTTTTGTACCAGTCTGAAACAGGCTTGCCAGTTTATTTGTTGGTATGTGATTTGTCTCTTTTACACCATTACGAAAACACGCCCATGTAATATATAGGTTTTTCTTAAGTTGTAAAAATTGAAAATTTTCTGCAGAAAATTTTTGATATTTTTCTTATTTTTGCCCAAAACATAGATTGTGGGTACACGTTAGAACCGCCTCGGCGAGGCGGTTCTAATGAGTACCCACAATCTATGTTTTGGAGCAAAAATAAGAAAAATAGGTATACCCCTGCATACCCCAGTTTTGCTATATAAAAGTGGGGTTTAAGGGGGTATATATTACACGGATATGTTTTCATGATGCTACAAAACATTAGTGTACATACCAGAATCAAAAGTTTTTGCGGCCAGTATATTACTGACATCACTTTCCCCTGCATCATTTACAGCAGACACCATAAAGATATAGTCTGTTGCTGGAGCTAGGTAGTCTAACTCATACTGAAGAGTGGAGGAGGGAATTTCCTGCGAATGCTGTTGGAGAATAGGCTCAATTCTGTAACAGATGAAATAACGCTTCGAACTTCTACAACTTTGGACACAAACTATTGAAAATATTTAAAACTGCTCAGTACAAAGCCAACAACCTATTAAAATGTGATGCATTTCATGTCACCAAAGGTGAAACATGGTACCTGGCTATGCAAGATAGATTTTAAATTATATCGGCTATTTCTGTGGAAACTTAAAATTTCAACCCTCCGGTCCACCATTCCAGTAGGAAACTTGGCAAGCCTTGTTTCCTACCGTAACAGTGGGCCCAAAGCCTGAATTTTCCTGTCCCCACTGAATGCCAATGATGAATTCTTTTTATCTGAAGCTTTGGGTTTGATGTATTCCTATGAGGAACAGTCTCACTGTCTGATTGTAGTCTGATCAATTTGTCATTCCATTTGCAGTTTTTCAACAAAAATTACCATATGAACCGCTGCGCGAGAAGACGGGTCTTCGGGGGTCCAACACAAACCGGCCTGTACAGTCACAGAAGCAGGCTGGAAGCTTGAAATTTTGGGTATAAGTAGAAGAGGGGTTGTACTATCCTATGGGGAACAGTCTCACTGTCTGATTGTAGTCTGATCAATTTGTCATTCTATTTGCAGTTTTTCAACAAAAAATACCATATGAACTGCGGCGCAAGAAAACCGGTCTTCAGGGGGTCCGACACAAACCAGCCTGTACAGTCACAGAAGCAGGCTGGAAGCTTGAAATTTTGGATATAAGTAGAAGAGGGGTTGTACTATCCTATGAGGAACAGTCTCACTGTCTGATTGTAGTCTGATCAATTTGTCATTCCATTTGCAGTTTTTCAACAAAAATTACCATATGAACCGCGGCGCGAGAAAACCGGTCTTCGGGGGTCCGACACAAACCAGCCTGTACAGTCACAGAAGCAGGCTGGAAGCTTGAAATTTTGGATATAAGTAGAAGAGGGGTTGTACTATCTGCGTAGCGAAAACAAAGGCGCTGATCAGCTTCGCAGTTACTGAGCTGATCTGGGCCTTTGTTTTCGCACAGGCGAAAATCCGGTTTTCTCATGACGTGGCTCATATGATCCTGTATGTCCGTTTATTTGAATTTTATTTTTACATGGGGTAACCTCATACTTTCTTGCTTTTGAATATTTTTCGGAAATCTAGTGTACTTACTTCTTCCTAAAGTAAATAATCACATGATCAACTGGAGTCTGTGGCTGCTCCTGGTCTATGGACCATGCCAGCTCTACACTGGTGGCTGAGGTTGTGTCGGCCTTGTATAACACTGGAGGGCTGGGACGTACTGTAAGGCAAAATAGGACTTATCATGTAAACATCTTGTATCATGAATTTCCACAATCGAAGTAGTTTATCTGAATCAATAATGTAAACATCTTGTATCATGAATTTCCACAATCGAAGTAGTTTATCTGAATCAATAATGTAAACATCTTGTATCATGAATTTCCACAATCGAAGTAGTTTATCTGAATCAATAATGTAAACATCTTGTATCATGAATTTCCACAATTGAAGTAGTTTATCTGAATCATATGCTGATGGATTTTCCCAGAAATTTGGCAACCTGGGCCCAGTTGTTCAAAACTAACGACGTTGTTAGTTAACGTTTCGTTAAAATTTCAAACATCAATATTACAAATACACTGTTATTTTTTGTTGAAAAAATGTGAGAATCCTTTGCACTGCAAAGGATTCTCACATTTTTTCAACAAAAAATAACAGTGTATTTGTTACTTTTGCTGATATTTGCTTAACAAATTTATGTCTTAACGATATCGTTAAACTAACGATGCTTTGAACAACTGGCCCCTGATTTTGTTGCCTTTAGAATTGTTTTATGAAAGGCCACTGCTGCAAATTTTAGATCATATTTTGGACAGTTATTTATCCTTAAAGCTTTGTTTCTAGACAAGATTACAGGTATCAGTTTACCAGAACTGACAACTGAGCAAATTAACCCATTCATGGCAAATGGATTCACCCATCATAACCGTTTGGGTGAGTCCACTTTAATTTTTAGGGGCGTCAAGTGTGATTTTAGAATTTTTATCCATTTTTCGATGAAACTATTTGAGCAAACAGAATAGCCCCAGATAGGATGCTGCATTCTGTGGCATCACATCTGGGGCTATCCTGTTTGCCTATGTCCCATAAAAAGGATACAAGGCTTATGAGTTAACTATATAAGAGGAAAGGAAGAAGGTCTGCAAAGAGCACTTTCATGAGAAAGAATGCTCAAAATGTGTGCCCAGTTTACTCGCTATACTGTTACCGGCACCCCCTAAAGGTAAATGCTCTTAGGGCAGATAAACACTGAGCACTCACCAATAATATGAACTTGGATGTCACTCTGGCTGACTCCTGCTGGGTTTGTCACCTTACACGTGTACAGACCTCATGTGAAAAACAGAATTACAAAATACAGGTCAACCTCATTATAACGCTATCTTTGGGGTCCATGGAAACAGACCATGTTATAAGTGAACGGTGTTATAATGAGGTTATTTACAATAGATATATAACAAAATAATTAAGTTGGGAGCCATGACATGGCCATGTTATATTGAAAACCGCACTATGAGGCGCGTTATAATGAGGTTGAACTGTAAATATACCAAATGTTATTACATATATTATAATGTTATCTTGCAAAATGAAAGAAGGCTCCCTTGTTACAGAAAACTGAGATAAAGATGAAGAGATTAGAAAGTCCACCTAGCGGCCACTTTATGATTGTCGCGCGTGTACCTGAGGCGCCGGTTTCGTGGCGCCACTTACGATCCGCCGCCATATTGTTTCGGAGACAAAACCAATGCTATAAATATCGGCGTTCATTGGCAATTTCATACATCCGATGAGATAATATTTTATTCAATATAAACTGTTAATATTTAATATTTGATTTAGGAACCAGATTTTGATGTTTGTAGTGTTTTTATTGGATTTTTGATTGTTTATACGTTGATAAAACACCTCAGTAATTCCTTGTTCGGCGTTTCAAAATGGCGACCAAGCGGATTATAGTCGGTACTTTTTGACTAAAAGGCGTTGTAACTAAAAGGCTAGGTAATCTTTAAACAACAAAATATGAAAGAAGAAAGGCATAAAAATCGTTTTACTTGTTGATACGCACACAATCTATGACTGTGTTTGTCTTACCATCGTATAAATATTGACAATTTTTGTCATTTAAGCAAAAACGGTTTGGTCCGATCTCAAAACGATGTGTAATTGTTTTTATTAAAAAGGCTTCTATGAATGACTTTTCTTTGGCAAACAAGATCAATTTTCTCAAAGAACAATGTCTTACAAATTGTTTTATTGCCCTTCGATACGGTTTAGGTATTTTTAAAAGCTTTAAATCGCCCTAATGAATCGGCTGTTTTTCACAACTTTTTGCCGCTTTGGCGTCAAAATGGAGATATTTCTACACATTGGTTGGCATTGCAAATAAGACCAAAAAGTTACACTTGAATGCAGAATGACATATCATGCTTTTACAGATGATTTCCAGTGATTGGTTGTCTATTTAGCCGATAGTTTATTTTGTATTTATAACCACACACCCTCCCCATGTGCCGTACCCGGGACAGGATTTGGGATAGCCGCATGCCCGGAAATGTGATGGGGACAACAGAACAATTAGTTTCCACATTTTTTCGAAATAAAAACAGTGACAAAATAAGAAATGACATATGCGTAGCAAAATGTAGGAATTTAATTATACGTTAAGCCCGGATTCGAGACGGAAAAAAATAGGATCCGGCGAAAGGCGCTCTGATATGCAGATTGCATTTTGATTTTGATGCTGTTGAAAAACATCCCATTGATACATTTTCGTGCAATGTGAAAACTGCGAGACCGTGCTTGAAAACAGACACCATAGCAGCTATTGAAAAGAAATCGTTGCTCAGCACGGGCAAGTATACATATAAAGCTAGAGTATTATCTTTTCAACATTTTGAGTATGACTATATCATGATGAGAGCTAACATTGCAAGAAAAGTGTGGTTGCATGTTGGCCTAGAGTGTATTATTATTTTTATTATGTATTTATTTCAATTACTTTTCCGAATACAATCTTCAATAAAGTTACATTAAACTGTGTCAGGTATCTGTCATTAATGCGGCACGTGCCTGCAACGTGACATAAGTGCGTCTTTAACGGCTCGAAGATCAAACAAGTCGCCGAAACAACAGGTATTGCACGGTGCAATACAGGTAGCTGGTAATAAAAGTGTTATTTTTAGCTCGACTGCACGAAGTGCATAGAGCTATTGCAGTCACCCCGGTCGTCCACGTTCCCGTTCCCGTCCCCGTGCGCGTTCCCGTGTGTGTGCGCGTGCCCGTGCGCGTCACACTTGCGTTAAAGTTTTCTAGAAGTCCATATCTTGACAACCACTCATCAGAAAGCATTCATACTTGGACCATAGTTACCCTGTAGGGTTAGCTTTCATTCCATGGCATCGGGCCCCTGGGTCCAGGCCAGGGGGTGGGGCTGGAGGTTAAAATCTAGAACACCTTCAAAAATGGCAATTCTTGTGTTAAAGTTTTCTAGAAGTCCACATCTTGACAACCACTCATCAGAAAGCATTGATACTTGGGCCATTGACACCCTGTAGGGTCGGCTTTCATTCCATGGCATCAGATCCCTGGGTCCATGCCAGGGGATGGGGCTAGAGGTTAAAATCTAGAACACCATTAATAATAATGGCTTTTCTGTGATATAGTATTCTAGAAGTCTATATCTTGAAAACTTTTTATCAGAGGGCTTTCATACTCGGACCATAGGTACCCTGTAGGGTTGAGTTTCATTTCATGGCATCGGATCTCTGGGTCCATGCCTGGGGGGGAGGGGCTGGAGGTTAAAAACTAGAACACTGTACAATATGGATGTACTGCTGTGAAACTTTTACAAAGAGTCCATCTCTTGACAACAACTTATCATAAAGCATTCATACTTCATACACTTTAGGTTCCATGACATCAGACCTCTGGGTCAGAGTCAGGGGGGCGGGGCTAGAGGTCAAAATCTAGAACTCCCCGAATTTTTTTTTTCTTTTTATTTCTTAATAGAAACAACTTAGGAAGATGGTTGGTCATTCATCTTTTGACTTTGTGACACTGACTTGTGTGTCATGACGGTAAGGGTCGGTTGACCTACTTTCCATGGTTCAGTGATTTTGCCTTATATCTTGACACTCAATTAGTATATTTTCTTACTTCTTTCAGATTATGAGTGAGTACGACCAGGCCTTTGACCCCAATATACTTATAGGTCACTGTGACCTAATTTCACGGTTCATTGATTTTGCCTTATATCTTGACACTCAATTAGTATATTTTCATACTTTTTTCAGATTATGAGTGAGTATGACCAGACCTTTGACCCCAATATACTTATAGGTCACTGTGACCTAATTTCACGGTTCAGTGATTTTGCCTTATATCTTGACACTCAATTAGTATATTTTCATACTTTTTTCAGATTATGAGTGAGTATGACCAGACCTTTGACCCCAATATACTTATAGGTCACTGTGACCTAATTTCACGGTTCAGTGATTTTGCCTTATATCTCGGTACTCAAATGGTTTATGAACAAACTTCTTTCAAAGTATGTTTGCGTATGATAAGACCTTTGACCTTGAAGTAGTCCTAGGTCACTGTGACCTTATTTCACAGTTCAGTGATTTTGCCTTATATCTCAACACTCAATTAATATATTTTCATACTTTTTTCAGATTATGAGTGAGTATGACAAGACCTTTGACCCCAATATATTTATAGGTCACTGTGACCTAATTTCACCGTTCAGTGACTTTGCCTTATATCTCGGCATTCAAGTGGTTTATGAATAAACTTCTTTCACACTATGTTTGTGTATGACAAGACCTTTGACCCCGAAGTAGTCCTAGGTCACTGTGACCTAATTTCATGGTTCAGTGATTTTGCCTTATATCTCGACACTTAATTAGTATATTTTCATACTTTTTTCAGATTATGAGTGAGTATGACCAGACCTTTGACCCCAATATACTTATAGGTCACTGTGACCTAATTTCACGGTTAAGTGACTTTGCCTTATATCTCGGCATTCAAGTGGTTTATGAACAAACTTCTGCGTATGACAAGACCTTTGACCCTAAAGTAGTCCTAGGTCAATATGACCTAATTTCACGGTTCAGTGATTTTCCTTTATATCTCGGCACTCAATTGGTATTGAACATACTTCTTTCACGATATGTATGAGTATGACAAGACCTTTGACCGTAAAGTATTCCTGGGTCACTGTGACCTAATTTCATGGTTCAGTGATTTTGCCTTATATCTCGACACTCAGTTGGTATTTTTTTCATACTTCTTTCTGATTATGAATGAGTATGACCAGACCTTTAACCCAAACATACTTATAGGTCACTATGACCTAATTTCATGGTTCAGTGATTTTGCTTTATATCTCAACACTGAATGGGTATATGATCGTATTTCTTTCAAATTATGAGTAAGTATCACTAGACCTTTGACCCTGGAATACTTATAGGTCAGTGTGACCTTATTTCACGGTTCAGTGATTTTGCCTTGTGTCTTGGCACTCAGTTGGTATAAGAACACACTTCTTTCACAATATGAGTGAATAGGTAGTTATAGTTAACTTTCATGGTTCAGTGATTTTGCCTTATTGCATCAAGGCAAAAAGATGTATGAGCATAATGCTTTGGGTTACTGGTCGGGTTTGGCCTTATGTTTGACAAAGGTCAGAAGCAGTCGAGCACGCTGTCCTGCGACAGCTCTTATTTCTTTTGAAATTTCGGCGGCGACTTCTTAGAATATACATGAATGCAAGTACGAAAGATAGAGGAGAAAAAAAGAAGAATACTCGAATTCATGCCTGACTGATTCCATTTAATTCACATAATCCGTTCCTCCACTGCCCTTTTGTAGAGAAAAGTATAAAATATGACCAACAAAACGAAGGGGAAAAAGAAGATAGAAAAAAGCGAAAATGGTTGTTGAACCAAACGCATCTCCCCAACGTGTGCAATTCGGATATTGGCGGTATTCTTCATTGAACGTGATAGATAGATGTGGCTAGAAATGATATAGGGCAATCTCATTACGCTCATTTACGTCAGGGGACATCAAAATCGTTGTTGTCCGGTCTAAAGCTTAAAAAAGATGCTTTAATTTTAATTGAAGCTTTCACCTTGTTCAATAATTATCGTTATTTTTACGGTGTTAAGTATGATTAGAGATACGGCGAGATAAATCAATTTGCGTTTTCTTTAATCTAAAGATATTCCGTTAAGAATCGTTGTATGTGTCCAGTAGTGTAGAAAAAAGCATAATTATGGGCGTAATTCGTAAGTAAAAAGAATAAAAGCTTGTGCAAATTGAATGATAATTGATAAACAACTAAAGAGATGACTCTCTCTCTCTCTCTCTCTCTCTCTCTCTCTCTCTCTCTCTCTCTCTCTCTCTCTCTCTCTCTCTCTCTCTCTCTCTCTCTCTCTCTCTCTCTCTCTCTCTCTCTCTCTCTCTCTCTCTCTCTCTTACAAAGATGCCAGTGTTTAGTATCTATTTGTTGGAAATTTGAAGCTCTATTTAACAGAAATAAAATCTTTTACTATTATATGAATTATGGCGAAGAAAATTTAAGCGATTTATATTTGCTAATATACAAAACTTCGGACCACATTCAGCGGCCGGTAAAATATTGATATTTTTCACCGATTTACCTGTCTACCTAAGCGACAGACACAGCGCAGGCAAATATCAATATTCAATAGCAGTTTCAGATCTCTGTATCTTTATCTCAGCAGAAAACAAGCAACCAATATAATTCTTGCAATATTTAGAGACTTATTTTCAGATTTTACCTACAAGTTATAAATTTTGATTCTCTCAAATCTTTATACTTACAAATACCAAGAACCTACTCTCTGGAAATGATGACTCCTGACTTTGAGTATATTGCTTTTCAATTACACAGAAATAAGTTAAATTGTCTGAAAAATGAAACTCCAAATATTGTAAGTCTCACCTGTGTCCTCAACAGTGACAAATTTAATATTCAGCGACTCATCATCTGGAAAGTTTATCCTGCCATTCTGTGTTGCTTGGATTGGTTCCCTGTTTTTCTGCCACTCTATTGCTGGATATGGGATACCAGTCACATGACATTTCAGGTTCAAGTCCTCATCCTGGTACAGCACTGGTACCCCTTCTATTCTCTCTACCTTTGGGGGAACTGGGAAATATTTGTAAAATATTGTAAATTTGGAAATGGTACATGAAATATATGCTAATAGTAATATTCAAACATTTCTTGCCTCAGGAATTCAAAGTTTATGCTCGTTTACTGTATCACATTAAAGCTTTAAAGGCTGTGCAAGTACTCACTCCAGAAATAAAGAACTCACTATTTTTACCTATATTCCCTCATGCATCTTTTTTACTTTATAAGTGGGGGTTTGATGGGGGTTCACATGTCGATGTTTCCATGATGAGCTTGATATGCCAGTCGACAATTTTCCAGTTATGTCAAGATGGAGCCACCTGAGAATTTAACATTAACAGTACAATGAGGTCTTGATCACTTACTCATGAGTTTAACAGTAGCAGACGCAGTCTCCACACCCTCTAAATTCTCTGCCTTACAGGTGTATTCTCCAACATGTATCCAGCTGACCTCTTGCAGAAACAACTTCTCATGGTTAAGAGACTGGAGGGCATTTTGTGGAAACAAGGTACTGCCCTGAAAAGACAATTAGTTGCTATCATCTTTCTGACACCCTACAATTCCTCCCTATTTTTCTGAAATAGCTTGTTGGTTTATATATAGTGTCTGCTTTTGGACATTAAGATGAAACAAAGGTCCTCTTAAATGTTATGTTAGTTTTCACAAAGAAGCCCTATCTGGTAGGGTTTCTTCTACATCTACAGTCCCAGCAACAAAAATTCAACCTGTTTTCAAATTCAAGATGTTTTCTCATACACTAAAAGATTTTCTAATGATCTTTCAATATAAGGCTTATTCTATCTTACATTGAAGAGCCAGGAGAGAGTTGGTGTAGGATAACCAGTTGCAGCACAGTTCAAGGTCACATTTCTGCCATATATAACCTTCTGATCTTCAGGTCGAGTCACAAAGCGAGGAGTCACTACAAGATAATAAAGCAAGTTTTCATATTTCAGTCAGCCATTGTTCTCAGTTAACACATGTGCAAACTGACCTTCTGTCACAAAGCGAGGAGTCACTACAAGATAATAAAGCAAGTTAACAGATATTCTTAACTTTTTAGGTATCGTAAAGTTCAAAGAAAATGGATGGTCAAAACAGGATGTTTCACAATTTAGAAAAATGATTCATTGGATGTTTAATTATATGTGTATAAAGTATATCCTGCAGTTATGAACCACATACGATGTATAGACTTTGTCACGTGTGAACACTATTGTAACTATTTCTTGTAGGGGAAGGGTCGTAACTAATGTGGTGAGCACTTGTGACCCAACCCCATTGTATTATATGCAATTAAATATTATTAAACTATAGACTATCACCCACATATGATGTATAGACTATCACATTTTCTGCCACACTTACATATTTTGCTATATCTTCAGGTTACACAGAAGTGATGTACAGCCTATCCTGAAATTGTAACCACCTACCATGGATAGAAAGAGTGCCCTCACTTTCAACTGAGCCAGCCACATTTTCAGCGACACACACATAACTCCCAGTATCATCAGGTTGTACAGAGGTGATGTACAGTCCATCCTGTAACTGTGTATACCTTCCTGTCATTGTCAGGGCAGCTCCATCTAAATACACAGGTAAAATATTTAAACATTTGAATTATCACATTGAACAAAATGACATGGATACAACTTACTAAGGTCAACATCTGCAACAACAATATCGACTCAATATCCAGCTGGATTTGAGGATTTCTTGAAATGTGGTTACATGTAAATGGCTAGGTGTGATCAGACAGAGCTGATGTTTTGCCTTCAGTAGTGCCACAAGTCGTTCTCCTGATACATCTATTTATGTTGCTATGTTTGAAAACTGCATGTGTAACTGTTAATGTCTAGTTTGATCTGATTCATTTGATTGTGTATTCTCTTGCAGCTGAGGCCATGACTGGATGGACATACTGTTCCATGCAAGCCTGTCAGAAGCGGGTTACCAGTATCTTATGCATAATCTTTTGCTATAAACTGGCATCACTCATCTTCATACAGTAACAGAGAAGAAATGAAATATTTAAAAAAATCTTCACCTAGGGTAGATGGAAGTAGGGTTCTATCTCAGGCGTGTTTCTCTAATATATTTACCTTTAAACCAAGTGACTGAGGGTGGTGGATCACTGTACACTTGACATGGCAACACAATGGCTTCATTAGCTGTGGCAAGGTTACTACCAACAGGAACTAGCACCACTGGAGGTACTGCAAAGCGTTTGTTTTTGTTTTATTTTGTTTAATTGATGGTCCCAATCGACAAAGTTTCAGTTATGTCAAGATGAAGCCACCACTTCTTGGAAACTAACAAGAACAATTGGGAGTCAGTGTGCCTTGCTCAAGAACACGAGCCGCCTCGTGGGAAAACCAACAATGTGGTTTCCGAACAGGCCCGACACAAATCAGGCTGTACAGTCACAGAAGCAGGCTAGAAGCTTGAAATTTTGGATTTAAGTAGAAGAGGAGTTATACTATCCGAGTGGCGAAAACAAAGGCGCTGATCAGCTTCGCGGTTACCGCGAAGCTGATCTGCACCTTTGTTTTCGCCTATGCAGATTGTTGGTTTTCCCATGAGGCGGCTCACATGGTGCCAGTGTGGTTCAAACCCAGAATCTCTTGTTTTGGAGTCTGATGTACTGTAGCACAAGGCCACCACACTCATTACACCAAAGAAAAAATATCAACATTAAATTTTGAGCAAATCTGTAATATATTGCAGGCCCTGTTCAGATTGCTCACATGGCATCCACTGTATCTGACTCTGGTTATAACTCTAGCATCAGTATGAGAATCTCTGATGAAAAAATCATATTAACCATTTCCTCTTTTTTTCTATCAGAACTTAGAGATTCTCTGCTATGTGTTTCAGACCAAACACAATAACATGGTCTACCTCCTTTCTTATTAATATACACATGGAAATAAGTTAGGGAACACTTTTAGCCCTTGGGGAAAGTTTGAAAAAATCCATTTTCCTTTTTTCTGGCGATACTGAAATTTTTATCACATATATTTCATACTTTAGCCTAGCTACAAACCAATTTATGGAAATTCACAACATTTCGCCTTTGTGCTACGGAGGATACAAAATGCCATATGTGAAAAAATCCACTTTTACTGAATACAAGTTTGCCTTTTTGCTTCTGCACTCCGCAAAACTCAATTTTTGAAAGCAAAACAGGTATAAAATGTTGAATCTGATCGTTCTGAATGAATAAACGTCTTCGGACCTAACACTTCATGCTTAATCTCAAAACCAACTAATCATACAAAATCTACAGTTTGCATTGATTTCTATGGAAAACAAAATTCTTGGAAATTTTGCAAATAAAGCCGTAAAAGAATAATTTTGCTAGGACACTATCACAAGAACGTAAATGTTAACATTCCTAAAGGGTCATATCGAATATCTGGCCTAACATTTACAACCTGCAAAATGTATACCCAAAGAACAAAACGTGACCATGAAACCTACTCCCGGAAAAGTATGGACCTACTGCTAACAGTCGATCAGAAAATAAAAAAAATATGATCAAAGTTCAACAAGCAATGTCTCAGCTTTATGCTTACGAAAAATAACGACAATGTGAGTTCAAATAATGAAGATATCGCAAAGACTAGCAGTGCGTTTCTTAAATTTAGCAAACATTTTCTGAATAAAAGATGGCCGCTCTCCGCCGCAGTTTTTGTTTGATGCTAACCATTTTCACATAGAAGCAACTTTGGATACTACAGATTCTGACAAATTGTCAAAACATTTTTCATAATTTTTACAAAGAAAGATATTCACAGTATAAAGTTGGTAGTCAAACTATTACAGGTGTTCCCTAACTTATTTCCATGTGTATAGTTGCAATGCTCTTTCATTAATATTCATATAATTTCATTTTTTCAGGATATAAAGCAAATGAACATTTTTTTTTTCATAGAAAAAATGTTTTCACCTACCCATTACTTTGACATAGACTTTAGTTTCTGTAGAACCATATCTATTGTCTGCTCTACAGGTATATGTCCCCTCGTATTCTTTATGTATATTACCAATCCATAGTTCCTGATTTTGCTCCCTGAAAATAAATAGTTTGTTTTAAAGAAATAAATAGCCAAACCGTAAAATAATGCCCAAAAAGGGCATAAATGGAATGCCAAACATAGTTGATATTAAATGTATCAAATCTATAAAAATGAGACATCATGTATTTAGGATGGGCATAATTAAGGCTGTGCAGTCACAGGTAAAAGCACAGGTAAAAGCCAGGAGCTTAAAATTGGAAGAAGGACATTGCTCTGAATACTGCCTTTGCCAATACTGTATATAGACATCTTTTCATTTACAATCACATTTTTACAAACCTAAATGAAACAGTTTCACTTGGCTGTATAGTTTTGTCTTCAAGCAGCCATGTGACTATAGGAAAGGGATCTCCCTGTACATAACACACAAGCTTGGCAAGTTCACCCTTGTTGATAGTTAACCCTGTTGGTGGCTGGATGAAGATTGGGGCACCTAGAATGAGTGGGAAGACATGATTTGAGCCGCCTCGTGGGAAAACCAACAATGTGGTTTCCGAACAGGTCCGACACAAATCAGGCTGCACAGTCACAGAAGCAGGCTAGAAGCTTGAAATTTCGGATTTAAGAAGAAGAGGAAGTGTACTATCCCTGTAGTGAAAACAAAGGCGCTGATCAGCTTCGCGGTAACTGATCTGCGTCTTTGTTTTCGAATATGCAGATTGTTGGTTTTCTCACAAGGTGGCTCATTTGTTTTAGTAATTTTAAATGCTGTTGCTAATAATGAGCAATGACCTTATGTGTGTAAACTTGCCTTGCTCCTTGTAACATCAACATATTAGATGGGCCACCTCCAGTTACTTTCTTCAAAGATACAAACCATATCCATTATCAGTATATTTTGAACCTATTTATCAGTAATTGGTAACAGAAATCATAAGAAAACATACAAACAAGTTAAATTTGCTTATAAATTGGGGAAATGAAGCAATTCATCCTTTCATGAGTGCAACACCCTAATAATAAATTTGAAGCGCCGGGCCTAATGCTTATTTATATCAGAGACATACCGTATACAGATTCATCTTTATCTCAGTTTATACCTCCAACTTGAAGTGTAGCCACTCTTGATGTTCTAGTTGATGGAACAGCGTAATCATTATTAGCCACACAGAAATACTCCCCTTCATCTTGCTTCTGAACTTCAGCAAACTCTACATCCCAAGATCCTGTAGAGCTCATGATAATTCTTAATGATTGCTCCCCTGTGCGGGGTACCAGTAGGGCATCATCCTTGTACCATGTGACATAGGCAGGAGGCACACTGATTGGTGGAACACATGACATGGTTGCTGGGAGGCCAGCTATTACATACATGTCTGTTGGTGATGTAATGAAGTCAAAGTCTAATCCTGAAAATGAAAAAAAAAATGTTTAAATAAATGACTCCTTTCTTTCTTGACACAAATTATGAGGTAGTAGAGGGAGCTGGGTGATCAAATAGTGAAACAAAGATTAGAAATCTCATTTTCCTCCTCAAAAATCATGACTCTGTGTCGTCCTAATCACTGGAAATGCTTAATTACTTCTAAGCAAGATCACAATTTTTGTAACATGGATGTCTTACTAACCACAAGAGAAAGTCAGATGTATTATGTGTATTATCCTTACAGTTAAAATATGGGGACGTGAGCTGACCCCAGAATGCTTTTAATGATTTTTAATCACATATCATATGCATAACAGATTTTTAATGGTGCTGCTCCAGTGATATGTGTATATTATATACATGTATTGCTATAAATAAATGAGCCGCCTCATGGGAAAACCAACAATTTACATAGGCGAAAACAAAGGCGCAGATCAGCTTCGCGGTAACCGCGAAACTGATCAGCGCCTTTGTTTTCGCTACTCGGATAGTAGAATTCCTCCTCTACTTAGCTCCAAAATTTCAAGCCTCTAGCCTGCTTCTGTGACTGTACAGGCTGGTTTGTGTCAGACCTGGTCAAAAACCACATTGTTGGTTTTCCCACGAGGCGGCTCATTAATGTATCACAATTCACTTACTTGCAATTATAACAGTAACATTAGGACTTCTGGCAACACCCAGAGTATTCTCCCCTTCACAATAATACACTCCCTCATCCTCAAGTCTTGCCTTTGGATTGTACAGAGAACCATTCTGTAGCAACAGGAAGGAATCATAGTTGTCGATAGACTGGTTCTCCTTGTACCAGGATATGCTGACCTTAGGTTTGCCGGTAACCGGACAGTCTAAAATCATTGGTTGATCTAGTGGGGTCGTGACCCCAGCGACTACCTGGTCCTCGATGACAAATGGTGCTGTCTCCCTCTCTGCAACAAAAATTGGTTTATTAATTTCATTTTTAGTGCAAAGTCAACAATTAAAATATTAAGACTCATTTAAGATACATTTGTAGCTTTTGCTTTATATAGTAGGTCATTTTTAGAGCCACTCTCAGTTATTTACCATTATATTTCTATTGCTCAACAAGTCTTCTTTATTGTAGACATATCTGTTGCTAACCACTGCTGAGTGCACATTCATTTTCACTAGGTACAGAGTTTTAAAGTTAAATCAGCCTACTCAGGGTTTACACATTTAGCCTTAATTGATCTTATTTTACAGCCTAAGATCAGGTTCCGTCCTTTTGGCCTAGAACAGTCTGTCTACAATTGGGTCATAGGAATATCATGCTTGACATGAGGAATTATCATAATATGTGTTAGCAAGTGTGTGTATCAGTCAAAATTAATCCCAGGCATGTTCAGGTAAAGAATAGTTGAGACTCATGAAGGCTGCAGCTGCTATATTGACAATTACTGTCATTTCTAGTCATAACCGATAAGCGAACTATAGTAATGTTGTGAAAACTGACCTCCAAACTAAAACTGGGCTGCATCAAGAGAAAAACTGTTGTTTTGTTTTTTTTTTACATATAATTATGCAAAACAAAGAAGAAGATCAGCTGTACATTTCTCATTTTCTTCATCCAAAATTTCAGGCATCTCGCCTTCTGCTACTGTATAGGCCGGTTTATGTCGGACATGGTTGGAAATCCCGAAGACGGAATTCTTGTGCCATAGCTCAATTATCTATCCCCTTAATATAACTTCCTTTATAATTATTCTGATGCATTTTGAATATGCATTAAGCGGAATATTTGAACCGCGTCATAAGAAAAACGGATTTTTGCCTGTGCGAAAACAAAAGCACAGATCAGCTGTGCAGCAACTGCACAGCTGATCAGCGCCTTTGTTTTCACTACTCCGATAGTACAATTCCTTTTCTACCTATAGCCAAAATTTCAAGCCTCTAGTCTGTTTCTGTGACTGTACAGGCTGATTAGTGTCAGACTTGGTCGGAAACCCTGAAGACCAGTTTTCTCACGTCGCTGCTCATTTTCAGAATTTCCTACCACTTGTCCTCATCATAACCCTCAAACTTCTCACATCTATTTTTAGAACTGGGTTCCTGGCAGCACAGTTGTAAACCCCGTCTAAGTGTGGCCTGGCTACCAGTATCAATTTCATAGAGTACTGCCTCACCAGAGACAGGGAACCATGACCACCATATGTGGCATTGTACTGGTTCCCACTAAGGAATGGTTCCCCGTTTCTCTCCCAGTAGATATCAGGGGGTGGGGCACTCTCTCCGGTTATACAGTCAAATGAGATGGTTTCCTCCTCAAGAGCGGTGACGGGTGAAGGGTTCACTTCAAACATCTTGATAACTGAAAATTATTAAAATTTTACTGAACTCAGAATCGTAAATAAAGAGCCACTACATATATTTCAGCGTTCATTCTGTAAAAAACAACTTCAATTCAGAAAACATTAAGAATGAAAAATGGTTAGTTGAGTTTGGGTTAAACATCTCAAAAACAGCTATTAGGTCTTACAGAGATGTGACCTCAGTTTAATGTTTCATCCATTAAAGACAGTGGTGATTCCCTGGCTTTTCCACTAAGCCACAAAGGCTTTTCATATCCTGTTTAACCAAGCAGTACATGCATAATGATGAATGCAGAAATTCAATCATGTAGTCAAATTTTAATTGCCAAAACTTCAGCTTACATGCAGGGAACACAGAGGCCATCTTTGATTCCAGTAAGATGGTATCCTGCTCATCTAGCACCACACAAGTATAATTTCCTAGATCAGAGTTGGAGATACTGGGAACCAGCAGTGTGAAGTTGGCAAACAATGAGGTTTTCTGAGAGACTGGGGAGCCATCTAGCCGCCATTGTATGAGTAGGCCGTCGTCAGTACCGCTGGTAAGGTTAACGGCTGAACAATGCAGGAAAAGATCTTGACCAAATATGATGGCTTGGTCCTCTGGTTCTGTTGTAAATACTGTAACAGAGGATATATTGCAATTTGACTTTACAGCTGAATGATATTATTACTATTTTCTATTCCTCAGAATAGAATACGAGTAAAATAAAAGAAGACTGTCGGCCAATATTTGCAGCAAAACTTGCAAACAATAGAAAATATGTATGCTTCTTAACACAATATAGTATCTTATATTAAATAAAAACAACATTTCTGCTAAATTATAGTTAATTTTCTTCTTTAACACATTAATCATTGTATATTTCAAATGGAAGTTTTAGCTACATGTAAATGCATTTTTAGACACAGTTTTACCACTTTTTGATAGTATATGTAAGAATAAAAGCCATTGACGTCTTACCAATCTGAGCGGCCATAAAGTGTAGTTTTGTCAGACTTAATATAGCCCACCACAGGCCAACAGACTGTAATACAGACACCATAATCCTGACTGGTCTACAAGGGCCCTCAATTTAATAGTATTTCTTGTTATGGAACTGTTGCCTCAGCTCTCCATTTTTAAAAGCACAACAAGCCATCCTCTATCTTGTAGCTTTAATTACTGAAAAAAAATATTGATAATCATTGTATGTCAGAGGTAGCTCATGCAAAAACAAAACCTTGATTTGCTGCAAAACCGTTTACTTGAACCTTTAATCTAAAAGTTAAAATCTAAAACCATCTTCTGTGGTTGTACAGCCTAGTTTCTGTCAAACCTGATTGTTGGAAAAGCCCAAATATAAATGAGCCTATGCATAAGACAACCAACAATGTGGGTTCTGACCAGGTCCGACTCAAACCAAGCTGTACAGTCACAGAAGATGGTTAGAGGCTGGAAATTTTGGATTTAGAAAGTAGAGGAATTGTACTATCCGTATAGCGAAAACAAAGGTGCTGAACAGCTTCGCAGTTTAACTGCGAAGCTGATCTGCACCTTTGTTTTCGCCTATGTAGATTGTTGGTATTCCCATGCGGCGGCTCATATCTTCTTGTGATGCCACTCACAAGGTTTGTCTATTTATTATTTCCATAAAAATAACAAAAAGTCACAGTTTTAATACATCCATAAAAACCATAAGTCCTAATAAAAAAATTCACTTTATATCCAATTATCTGAAGCTTTTGTTTTGTAAATCACAAGAAAAATGATAATACATAAGTTTTCTAACACAAATACATGTAAATAAACCTGAAGAATTCAAACTAATCTCGATCAATACTGCACCATAAAACAAATAAATAGTTAATGAGTTAGTCATGTTATTCTGATGCTTAGGGCATCAGTTAATTATATAAGAAAACCCAACCAACTAAACAATAAATATGCTCTTGGCATTAGAACTCCCCTCAGGTCTTGAGATAAAAGAACTTTTTGATGCTAAACAAAGCAGAGCATGAAATTTATCATGCTCATCAATGATAAAACACTAATATTTGTTGACATTTAACAGTTTATGAGATAGATGACAAATTCTACGTGATAAATCCTGAAAATGAGTTTGGTAATTTTGATTATCATTATAAAGAAAGAAAATAACAGTCTCAGCTGAATATTACATAATTTGAGCATGAAGAAATATTTTTTATTCTCTGAGGTCAGGAGCAGACTAAAGTGAATTTGTAGGAAGTGTGATCAAGATTTACTTTCAAGGCTCTGGCCACATTCTATAGGAGAACATATATACTATAATATAGTCTAATAGTTTGTGTGACAGTAAGAACAGATTTAAGTTCCAGAATTTATATGATTGAATTTAAAATCCCAGCCCAGACACCAGGCCGGAAAACAAAAACAATGCTAGACATTGTATGAAATGAGCCTCTGCATGAGAAAACCAACAATTTGGGTTTCCGACCAGGGCCGACACAAACCGGCCTGTACAAGCACAGAAGATGGCTAGAGTCTGGAAATTTTGGATTTAGAAAGTAGAGCAATTGTACTGTCCGTGTAGCGAAAACAAAGGTGCTGATCAGCTTTGCAGTTACTGCGAAGCTGATCTGCGCCTTTGTTTTTGCCTATGCAGATTGTTGGTTTTCAATATGACAATACAGTCCTACCCACAATACCAAAAACCAGCCTCATATTGAGGCTGCTGCTATAATTGGTGGAAGTTAATAATCACAGCAGGGAGAGAGAGATAGTGGCTACCAAGTGTGGGTGCTAATTAATAATGCATGGACTGAGGAAAGCAAACTGAAGATAATAATATAGACGTTCTCAATTAGAATTCATTTTATCATTTGAAATATGCATATATATCAAAAGCAAAGGCATATTACTGCATAGATCCACATTTTGCTTTGTATTGCATGCCTCAATTTACATGATTACAAGTCTTAATGCTCATACTCATACTACTTGCTTTGATCATTTTTAAACTTTTTAAAGTCTGTTTTGTAACAAAATGTGCCGCATGATGAGAAAACCGGCGTTTTGCATGCAGCATTTTAACAAAGACACAGATCAGTTGTACAGTAACTGCAAGGAAATCAGCCCCTTTGTTTTCGCCAAATAGATAGTTTGATGCCTCTTCTTTCTCAGTCTGAAATTTGAAGTTTTTAACTATTGACTGCAGCTGCACAGACTGGTTTGTGTCGGGCCTATTTTGAAATCCCACAGCCTTGTTTTCTCGCATCGCAGCTCAGATATATATACAAACTAGCAAAATCATTCGACTTCAGCTTTTGAAATTTCGATTGTATCACCAACAGCCCCGTAAAACTGAATAAAATAAATTAAAGAAATTTGTTTTATTATATCATGTTAGATCCCTTTTTACAGTTTATAACAGCATGTTTTCAGACATTAACCCATAGGATTTTGTGAATGGCATGCACTTTAGATTTCAAAAGAAGAGCATTTCATTGGACAAGAGAAATGCATGTCCGGCACATCTGCACCTTTAATTTCATATAGGCTAATATTTGAGCACTGATTTTCTCATATGATCGAGGTCTGACACCCCATATAATGCGCGGATCAGAATATATCATGTACATATACTGTGTGGATCAGTATCAGTTTATTTAAAACGAAACAAAGTTCTAGAATAATAATTGTTCAATCAATGGAAACACATGTATGGGTTTCCCCAGACAATGCAACATTTGAGTCGCGTCATGAAAACCCAACAATGTGGTTTCCGAACAGGTCCGACACAAACCGAGCTGTACAAGCACAGAAGATGGCTAGAGGCTGGAAATTTTTGATTTAAAAAGTAGAGGAATTGTACTATCCATGTAGAAAAAAACAAAGGTGCTAGTCAGATTCGTAGTTACTGCAAAGCTGAGCTGCGCCTTTGTTTTCGCATATGCAAAATGTTGGTTTTCTCATGATGTGGCTCATTTTATTTCACGCCTTGCTGGATCATGTGAAAAAGTTTGCTTCAGTGTATTTGATGACAAAAAGTTTGGATTCTCAGCTCCATTTGACATAATACAAATAACAATATTTTCTGGCATGAATAAGGAGTGAGAGTAACACTATCTTTGTACCATATGGCAGGGGCCTCATGCTGTTGAAGGAACACTATAATTATCATATTGCCAGAAAATAAGTACATGCTGTGTTTTGATAGCCACTTAATTATCTTTTATGAACTGGAGGGTTTTTGGTTCTGAAGCAATAATCTGGTATTGTGGGTAAGAGTGAATATGTATTAAGAGCATGATGACTAGCTCTGTCCCAGCATGGCTGCCATTTGGCTTACGTACAGTCCACCAAAAACAAAGACAACAAACACTACAGTAAGCAGACAGACTAAATAGGCAACATAACAGTAAATCACAAAAAGCCGCAAATTATCAGAAAACCCAGGCCAAAGTCTGGTTTTCTTGTGAAACAACACAATTACATTGGACTCCTTCAAACCTTCCTTATCAGGGGATCGTTCTCGAAAGTCCCAGACAGAAATTACCCTATCTTGATACAACAGAGTTCATCTTGGGACAAAAATGTTAGCCCGGTTCAAACAAAGTGGAAAAAGAGACTCATTTCAGAATTTTCAGGACATAATCAAGTCACCTGTTTTTACGATTGCTTGATTATGACTTTTACAGGAAAATGGATAAATTGTGCTCCATTTTATTAATCATTTTTATAGCATCTTTCTGCTTCCTGAAACAGTTGCCTATTGATTTCCAGTATTATTAATTATAACTCTCGTAAGAAATCTGACTTTATTTATTATTCATGGCCAGTTAGGGGACTGTGAAATAAATAACAAAATGGTGTTTTTATCAGAGGCTATCAGAGGCTATCTTTCTGTTTTTGTTTGAATTGGTGCTTTACGTCCCAGTCAACAGCAATGATCATGTCGGGATGTTGCCTCCATTTTATGGGACTTTAACCCAACATTAGGATGTCATGACATACAAAATGTGCTTCATAAATATAATCATCCAACTTAGCCAATAAGGCTTATATGTATGGATGGTTTGACTAAACCACATCTCCTGGGCAGGCTCAGACATGAGTGGTTAACCAGAAATCAAACAGTCGGTCAGTAGATTAGAAGCTTTGCCTGGAGCCACAAGCAGCCCATCTATTTCTCCTTGGCCCCAACGGGTTCGAATCCCATCAGGTACGTGGGATTTTTTAACTATGCATCATATCTTAGTTACAAATTTTCATATTTGTAAGAACTTTGTGAAAAAATATAGATAACAATCCCAAAATTCACATGTAAACAACAACCTAGTGTTGCTTAGCAACGGGAGAATGTGAGTGAAAGGTCCTTGGTGGCGTAGTCAATATGCACACAATACTATCCAAATACCGTACATTTCGATCAGACTATATGTTCATGAGTGTATATAACCATCATCAAGTGTGAGCTTTGCCTACAAGTCATATTACTAACAGATATTTGGCAAATTTATGCTTTTATGGTTATTTTGTTTTAATCCCCATTAACATAGCAAATCTAATATTATTCGCGAACTCACAGATAAATTTCCGCAAGAACTTTTCAGTGAAAGTCCACCTTAAAAAAAGTAATTTGATGAGAAAAACATGTGGTCAGCAGAACGAAAAAATGCTTCAGGCAATTATGTTGACCCACCCCCTTTGATTTTGCTTACATTTTTCATGATTTTGTACTTATGGAAAACGTGATTAAATTACCACTGTAGGTTTTAGATCATAATGGTATACCTGAGTGTGTAGCTTAATGTATCTTTATTGATATTTGAGCCACCTCGTGAGAAAACCAACAATCTGCATAGGCGAAAACAAAGGCGCAGATCAGCTTCGCGGTAACCACGAAGCTGATCAGCGCCTTTGTTTTCGCTACTCGGATAGTACAATTCCTCTTCTACTTAAATCCGAAATTTCAAGCTTCTAGCTCTTTTCTGTGCTTGTACAGGCCGGTTTGTGTTGGACCTGTTCGGAAACCACATTGTTGGTTATTCCACGAGACGGCTCATTTAGTAAAAGTTGAGACCATACCGTGTGCTTGTTTAATTAAACATGCATCTTTAATCAGACAAGTGTTGCTAATTTCAAAGCCAAAAAGCAATGCATAAAAATGATCGAAGTTGCCTTTATTTTGACATCATTGGCGTCATATCTATTCAAAAACTTCACCAAATTTAAACAATTAGTAAGTTTGTTTTACATAAATCCTCCATTTTCAAAATCCGAAGCTGGCGATACATAGCTCTCATTTCCCATGGGTGTCAGTATTATCCTTAATTATGGTTTAGCTTGGGATAAAGTACAAGGATTTGTGCCAGACCATCTTTTTGGCAGAGCATGCTATGACACCTGGTTTGATAATAGATTAATCACCGTGAAACTATTATGTTCAGTGATATATCAAATTTGTCAGAAAATTGTTGTGGCAACCCATACCAAAATAAAGTACAAAATAGGCACAATTTCTGGGTACAAAATAGGCACAAAATAGGTATACCTATTTTGTACAAGATTGGCCCATTGACTGAGACTGGGCCAAACTGATACAAAATAGGTACATTTATATAAATATAAGAGTGTACCTATTTTGTACTTGAAATTCACTGTATCTATACATGTGCCTGCAATGTACCCTTTGTACCTGTAATGTGCCTAGTGTATCTTTAATGTGCCTATATACCTATCTTGTGCCTATTGTATCTTTATTGTGCCTATGTACCTATCAAGTACCTACTGTACCTAAATTGTGCCCAGTGCACTTATTATGTGCCTTTTGTACCTAATATGTGCCTTTTGTACCTAAAGTGTGCCCTATGTACATATTATGTGCCTATGCACAAGATTACAATGTGCTTATTGTGCCCTAGTAGTTAAATTGTGTACATATAATGTGCCTAGTGTACCTAATATGTACCTTATGTACCTCATATGTGCCTGGTGTACCTAATATGTGCCTGTTTGTTTCTAGGGGTACATTTTAGGTACCATACCTTAGTTCTTGAAAACAGCCAATCATATTGCAGTCTTCAGGCACATTATAGGTACGCAATATAACCCCCCCCCCCACTTTAAAAAGGCACATTATAAGAAAACCTGCCTTTAGTACATTCGAAAACAGCTCTAGGCTCAGATCAGTTATACAAAAAACTGTAAGCTCACAACAACTGATCAGCACAATGTAATGTACTACTTTTACCACATAGAACCCACCATTAAAAAAAAATGTTTTTGAAACCATTTTCAATACAGCCTGGTTTATATCAGACCTGGTCAGAACCCTAAGCCCAGCCATCCCAATCTCCCATTTTGAGCTGCTCAAATAAACATATTGTAATCAAAATAGCTTACCTGTGGCCAAGTGGTTAAGAGCCCTTATTTCATTACCATTCAATCATCTTTAACTGTGTGTCACATGTTCAGCTTGCATATGTACCAGGTGGTTCTTCTTGGGGTTCTCCTGTTTTTGCCTCACCTAATAATTGACCTGTCTAATATGAACTGAAATTATCTTGAAAAGGACATAAAACTGAATAAAATAGCATTAAATATCACCAAAATCTGCAGTTACATGTGACATAATCATCATCTATTGTCAACAAGAAGCTGAATCTCAGTATGGAGTCAAAATATTCAGATATTTACCAAAGTCAAAGAGATAGTACATATTATGGGAGGTTTAACTCAGCATACATTTATGATAAAAGTATAATTCTAAACAAACAAATTATTCAGCTGATATAATTTAATAGTAAGTTACAGTTTTATTTGTTTTAAATCTAAAATTCAAACAGATTGAAAAAGTGTAGCAGCAAAAGTGCAGGGCATTTAACGCCTGATTTTGGCCTCAGATTTTGCTAAAAAATAAATTTTGGAATTCAGGTGAGAAATCTATTCCTTGAAACAGTCATATATCTCGTCTATTAAAAACAAGAACAAGTACTTCAATTATTCTACAAGCGTTGCCATGGCAACGCCCAGAAGAACCATAGATAGAGCACATTTTGCACTTTTTGGTCTATTTGTGCCCATTTATGAACACATTTTTTAATTTTGAAGTGCCAGCCCACACGACGAACAACATGATACTTTGCATACAATATCTCTGGATGATACTTCATAATTATTTCATAATAAGAAATTGTTCGTCGCGTGGGCCGGTAGTTGAAAATTATGTTGAAATGTGGAAAATAGACCCAAAATTGCAAAAAGTGGTATTTCCATGCTTTTCGGAGCGTTGTCATGGCAACATGTGTAATTTGAATGTAATAGTTGTGCTAGAATTTATAAGCAGGGACCTATACCTGCTATTTGTGATACTTCTCTCTTCAAAATTCCAAAATTCAATTTTTTACCAACACATGAGGCCGAAATCAGGCCTTAAATTCCCTAGGCCTTTGAAAAAAAATACCAGAAAATATGTGTAATCAGGGCTGTAATCACACCTAGTTTATGAAAATAAAAAGTCAAATTCTTACTTTCTATATTCTGTTCATTCCTTGCATCAACATGTCAACTGGTGTATGCCTCTCTATAAAATGCAGATTTTTGCATAGATCTTGGGTGTTTTGTGTACAAGTTAGTGGTCATAAATCTCATTTTACACAGAAAATGTGTTGTGCATGAGATAAGAGTCATTAGAAAGTCATTAAGTGGCTCATAGGCACATTTTAGGTACATCCAGATGCCATTGTCATTAGATACATGAATAATAATGTTATGACATATTATAGAATTACTGATAAAATAACATAAGAAAATAAATACAAGAAAACAAAACAAAATCATTGTGATTCATTTTATTTCAATTTACTGGAAGTGAAATATTTCTTTTAGTTCCAAATTATAAGAAACAATTCAATACAAATTAATTTCATAAATGTTATGAGTTACTCATTTGTTCTGAGAAAACTCAGTACAGCCTAGGATGAAATTAAGTTGTTGCTTAAATCTCATGAATTAAGCCTGATTAAAATGCAGCATGCTTTTAAAAAAGATATTTTGACCATTTTTATAATGTATCTTTATATTCTATTGTTTTCGATCCATATGTCCTTCTGGCTGATTTTAGTCAAAAAATATTACAAGTCCGTGAAGAGGCACAAAAAAGGTACATCTAAAAATGGCTAAGTCCAAAATACAGGCAGAAAAATCTGAGTTCTTCAAAATGGTAAAGTCCAAAATACAGGCAGAAAAATCTAAGTTCTTCAAAAGTACAAAAAAAGCACATCAAAAAATGACTAAGTCTGAACTAGGTATAAAATAGGCACATGAAAAAACGACTAAGTCCTGAAAGGCACAAAATAGGTACATGTATAGGCAAAAAAGTCTAAGTCCGCAAAGGCACATGAAAGGCACATGTAAAATTTCTACAAAATAGGTATACCTATTTTGTGCCTAAAATGAAAAGGCACATAAATGGTACAAAATAGGTACAAAATTTTGTGCCTATTTTGTACCTGATTTCGGTATGGGAATGCCAGATGAGACTTACAGTTGGTCAAAAATATTGTTCAGTTATTGTCAACAAAAACAATAAAAATTTGAACCAAAAAACACACAGAAGGCATTTAGAGGCACCATTCAATCAAACATGTTCTCCGGGGAGATTCCCCAAACCCCACTTAGTATAACGGGAACACCTCCTCTCGTGCTCTCCCACTCTGTTGCCTTTGGCACTCAATCTGTATCTTCTACCAGACCACTTTTTGGAAAACATGTCCGTGTTATGTATACCCCCATAAACCCCACTTTTATATAGAAAAACTGGGGTTTGCAGGGGTATATACTGGTACCTAATTTTCTTATTTTGATCCAAACATACATTGCAGATACTTCTAACATGTACCCACAATGTATGTTTTGAGCAAAAACATTAAAAATATCAAAATTTGTCTCGTGAAATTTACAATTTTCGTAATAATCATTGAAAAAAAATCTCTGTATATTGCATGGGCAAGTTTTCGTAATGGTGGTGACAGGCCTATGGAAGCCATTTAGTTGATTTGCCCAGAGGTAGAGCATCAGAGGTCCTGGGTTGACTGTGTCCATTTAATTAATTCCTCGTATCTTCCTTTGCATCTTTACCTCCAAATAGGACTTCAGATGGTGTTCCGGTATACCAACAGCTGAAGGGGGTTAGGTTAGATGAAATAAAAGCAATGACGTGTGGGTAACAAGACTTTGTACAGTGCGATCAAGAGTGTTAGTAAAGTAATTCCCCAGAGTCCTGGTTAACAGCCAGAAAGCGGTGGCTCTGTCCTATCATGACTGAAAAATTGTTAAGATACATGTTTACAAGATAAAATGAGATTTATTTCGTTGACAAGTATCATAACATAAGCTCTGGTGAGCTTTTCAAACAGCTATTTACCAACAAATGTATATAATCAACAAAAGTAAAACAGTTGAAAGACTTAAAGCCCGGATAGCTCAGTTGGGCGCCCGGATAGCTCAGTCGGTAGCCAGTTTGGCTTCTGACTAGCTATGTACCTCTGCCGTGCAGGTTCGAGTCCCACTGGTGACGCCAGTAAAAACTATCAATTACTGAAAAAACTATCAATGGTTAATGCATCGGTATGTACCAATGGTTTGACTGTCACCTTCCGGGCGCAGTGGTTTCACAGGGCATTGCCCGACCGCATGTCGAGAACTGCCCTGGCTTTCCCCCACTACTAGACAGTTGGCGTCTAAGAGCAGGAATGCTTAGCTAAGTAGAAATGATGTCTATCTCCAGTAAGTAAGTAAGTAAGCATAACAAAACCCAGCAGTTTCATGAAAATATATGAGCCGCCTCGTGGGAAAACCAACAATGTGATTTCCGAACAGGTCCGATACAAACCTGCCTGTACAAGCACAGAAAAGAGCTAGAAGCTTGAAATATCGGCTTTACTTAAAGTAGAAGAGAAATTATACTATCCAGGTAGCAAAAACAAAGGCGCTGATCAGCTTCGCGGTTACCGCGAACTGCGCGAAGCTGATCTGCGTCTCTGTTTTTGCCTATGCAGATTGTTGGTTTTCCCATGAGGCGGCTCATTTATACTGCAATTAAATGAACTATTCTTGTAGAATCTTGTAGAATAGTTGGTAGGCTCGTAAGTAAGGTAACCCTTTTTAAGCCAACTTCTTCCTTTTCTTCTTATGGTACTATACTTCTGTTTTCTCTCGTTATATGATTAACTTGTGTGGTGACAGATCTCCTTTCTTGTTTACAAAGTTCTCATTTCTGAGATACACATCTTAGTAACTGTACATATCTTCATTGCTCCAAAATTTGTCAAGTCTATTTTTAAAACTGTTTAGAGTCTGGGCAGTAACAACATCGTAAGGTAACTTGTTCCAGTCTGTAATAACACGTTGAGAAAAACTTCGGAGCCTAAAACTGGTCTCACATCTTGGTTTGATTAATTTGTAACAATGTCCTCTGGTTCTTGATTCAGCAAATGTGAAGAACTTATCACAAGGAATATCATCTAGTCCTTTTATGATTTTAAAACATTGAATCATATCACCTCTTCTACGCCTGTGAGCTAAGCTTGGTAGTTTCAAATTTTTAAGTCTATTCTGATAGCTCAAGTGTTTCAATCCTGGTATGAATCTTGTAAACCTTTTCTGAACAGCTTCAATACTTTCAATGTCTTTACGTAAATATGGATACCACACAGTGTTGCCGTAGCGTAAGGCGACCAGTGATCGATCAGGGACCAGTGATCGATCAACTAGTGGTTATCGGCTATTAATTCTCAAAGGATACCTGAAGTAAATCTTATGCTAGTCTCAACTTAAAGTGCATTATATTACCTTACAAACACTAATTTAATTTTATTTGGAAAGCTTTTCTATCTAGCATTTTCTGGCACTTTACGAAGAGGGGGTCTTAGTTGTACAGCTTAAAAGCGGTGATTGTTCTATAAATTCTTCAAGATGAAACAACCTGCATTCGTTTCGACTGGCTAAATATTTTAACTTTACTGCATACTAAACAAATCTGATCCACATTTCAAATTGTATAGGATAACGCTGCGATTAGTGGACGATTTCTGTGATTTTCTAGCTGTTTTTTCAAAAGTTTTCCAGTGTTTCTATGGGCGTTTATGCTTTTCGACCACCCCATTTTGCTGCTTTATTTCTTTTAACTCACTGAAAATTTCCAAACTGTGTTTTGTGGCTAGAGGTAAACAATAATTATTCTTTCTAAAAATGTACATACCTTCCAAGTTAGCCGCGGTTTTGGGGAGATCAGAATCAGAATAGTTTACTGGTGAAACGTCAAACTGACAATACTACACCAGGGGGGATGGGGCTTGACCGGAGGGGATTAGTCCCGAGCTCTCACAAGAGAAGTAAATTTAGACACACAATCATCTGACAATTCAGCAGAGGAGATCAGAGAATCAGGGAGTTCATTCCAATCTCTAATGGTCTGGGGGAAGAAACTGTGTAAATAGGCATTTGTACTTGCTGAAGGTATCTGAAATGCCAAGGAGTGTTGATTCCTACAACGCCTATTTTTGGGGACAAGGTCATCCGTGGGTATTTTTGCTCTCCCTTTTAGACCTTTGTAAAGTAATATAATTCTATTATCCTTCCTTCTTTTCTGCAGGGATTCCCATTTTAGTTTTTTAAGGATGCCAGTCATACTACCTTTTTCATATGTATAGTTCCTAGTTACAAACCTAGCCGCACGCTTTTGCACCTTCTCCAAATCATCTATCAAACCTTCATAATGAGGGTCCCAAACTGAGCTACCATATTCAAGAATAGGTCTCACCAGACCTTTATAGGCAGCTTCTCTCACATCTTGGGGGCAAGAAAACAGATTTCGTCTCAAAAAACCAAGGGTCCTATTGGCTTTGGTACACACATTGCTGATGTGAGTATTCCATTTTAAATCCTTAGTTATTGTGACACCAAGATATTTGATACTCTCAACATTTTCCAACACAGTACCCTCAAGCTTGTAAGAAGCCTGAATTTTACTAGTACGTTTATTTGTCAGCTGCATCATGTTGCACTTGACAGGTTGAAATCTCATACCCCATTTCCTGGCCCAACTACCTAATCGATCAATATCCTTCTGAAGTTTCACTGTATCCTCCACATTCTTAATTTCACGATAACAAACACAATCATCAGCAAAGAGTCTGATTTCCGATTCAATATCTGAGGTGATATCATTTATATGCAACGAAAACAACAAGGGGCCAAGAACGGTGCCCTGTGGGACACCAGATACAACAGGAGCCCAGTCTGATTTAACGCCATTAACCACAACTCTTTGTTGTCTATAGCAAAGGAAGGCATCAATCCATTTAATTGTCTTCCCACCAATTCCATAACTGAACAATTTGCTTTTAAGGAGTTCATGCGGAGGAGTGTCAAAAGCTTTTTCGAAATCCAAGATAAATGTGTCAACCTGACCTTGATTGTCTAAGATTTTTGCCCAGTCATCAATCACTGTAGCTAACTGGGTTTCACAACTGTGGGATTTCCTGAATGCATGTTGCCTGTCTGACAAAAGTTCATGATGATCCAAATGGGACATGATATTAGAACACACTATATGTTCCAGAAGTTTGCAGGGTACGCAGGTCAAGGAAACTGGACGATAGTTGCAAGCAAGAGACCTGTCAGCCTTTTTGAACAGGGGACAAATGTTTGCTAAAGACCATTCTTTGGGGATTTCACCCGAGTCTATTGACTGTTGAAAAAGATGTGCAAAAACAGGACCTAGCTCAGATGCCAATTCCTTAAGGACTCTGGGATGAAGCTCATCAGGACCTAAAGCTTTCGACGGGTTCAAACCTTTCAGAAGTTTTGTGACACCTTCTTTGGATACCACTATGTCTTCCATAAACGGGGCTTTTCTATTCAGAAGAGGGACCTGGCTATGTTCAGTTTTGGTGAACACATCCGTAAACTGACCATTGAATTCACCAGCCTTTTCAAAATCTGATTCAGCAAGACCACTTCCATTTCGCTTTTTCAAAGGGGGAATACCTTGAACATCTTTTTTCTGACTATTTATGTACCAATAAAAATCTCTTGGATTAGCATTAACATCACCAACCAAGTTATTTACATACAACTCATGCTGTTTTCTGATATCTGCTTTGATTTCTCTTCTCAAAGTTTCAAATTTCGTTCTAAATTTTGCATTCCCAGTTTTCTTCGCTTTAGCGTGAGTTGCATTTTTTCTACGAATCTTTCTTCTTATTTCAGGAGTTAACCATGGGACTGAGGAAACGGAGCGACTAGTCTTTGATGGGATATGTTTATCCACTGATTCCTGGATAAAAGATGTGATCAAATTAAAGTTTTCTTGAACCGACCGTGTGCCAGAGTAACCGTTGAAATATTTCTCCTTTGCAAATTTAAGGGCATCACCTTTCATAGATTCATAATCACCTTTCTGATATTTATACACCTTTCTCTTAGGTTTCTTGATGGGGGGAATAACTATTTTCAAAGTTCCAGAGACAATGTCATGATCACTAAGCCTGTCCGGGGAATGAATATCAACAAATTGTCCGGGAAGTGAAGTGATAATCAAATCCAATGTGTTTTGTCCTCTTGTGGGGAAGTGCACTACCTGTTCCAATTCGTGGTCACTTATTAGTTCTACCAACTTTGCACCTTCAGACACGCTCAATGAAAAACCTAGTTTGTTGAGTCTATCTGGCCAAACAATATCTCTGAAGTTGAAATCACCCATGACATGGACCGAGGGGGGTTTGTTTCCTTTATGTAAAGTTTTCACCTTTTCAAGTTGGTCTTTGAATAACTCAAGTTCCTCTATCTTACCATCTGGAGGTCGATACCAACTTGCCACAAAATGGGAAGTTTTGTTCGCAAATACCTTTACCCAAACTGATTCGGAGCCGTTTTCCAATTCAGTGATCGGCATATGAGGAATATCTTTGTGTATAAGTAACATCACACCACCGCCGTCAAGAGTTCTATCTTTTCTATACACATTGTAAGGACAAGTTTCTGGGAACAATTCTGAAGTTGAAATAGTGTTGTCAATTTTAGTTTCTTGAATTGCAACAATCTGAGGTTGATGGAGATCAAGAAATGCCAACAACTCAAGTTTTTTACCTCTAATACTATTGATATTTATGCTTGAGAATTTTAACCCACTGATAAATTTATTTTTGTTTGTACCTGAACCACGTTTTAGTACCACAGCTACTATCGTTTGACAATGGAGCAAATCTATTTTGTTCTTCCAAGTTTAATTGATCAGAAAAGAATGAATCCGAAAAGTTGAAGAAGTCACATTTTGGGCAAATCCATGAACAATTTGAATTTTGTATATTTTCATACTGGTTATCTGAGACAAGGGAGCATTTATTGTGGACCCACATTTCACATTTGTCACATTGAACAGCCTTGTGACTATTTAAGACAGCCCCACTGCAAAGACCACAGTCTGCTTTGCAGTCTGAACAATACCAAGAGATAAAGAAGGTGATCGATCACTGGTCCACCTGACCCTGATTCACGCTGTATGAGGGTGGGTGTGTTAAAATGACCTCTATGAGAACGTGTCGTGATGACGTCATAAATTGACATATTGAAGAAAATGGCGAAGGTTCAAGCTTGGATATGGTATGTACAAATGCATTCTACAATGCATGTCTGATCCGCAAATTTATCAAACATGGCTAGTTTTGATCGATCACTGGTCCCTTTATGCTACTCCAGTTGACTCCGAACCTATTGCAAAAAAAAAAAAAATGTTCTCTTTTTTTCACATGTGCTGCTGTCACGTCAAAAATTAGAAACATTTAGACAAGAAACATCAAAGAACCTTGTTCAATATGGTCGGATTCTAAATTCGAAATTATAACCTTGATTTCCATTATTTTGTGTTAGAATTGTAGTTTGTTGACATCTCCTCCCGCCATTTGTAAACAAGTGCACGCCTACCAAAAGAAGAGTTGGTAAGGGAAGCAACTATTGTCAGTCGAATAGTGGCGGACCTAGCGGAGATAAATAATTTTTTTTTTTTTTTTTTTTTTTACTGTTTACTGAGTCGATCAATTTCTGACCATTACCCCAGGAGCTGTGGAAATGTGACTTGCTCAAGGCCACAACGAAAGGCGCCCCGGCTGAGGATTGAACCCGGGACCTCTGGGACCGAAGTCAAACACTCTACCCCTGCGCCAGCCCTAAATTTGGCGGGTATAGCTAACTTTTTAACATAACCGTACAATCACACTGTTGTGATTATTAAGAAACTGACGGACAGTGGGATTCTCCCGGATCATCTTCCGATCCAGCTCCAGTTTCCAGTATTTCTAACCCAATTGAACCAGTCACCTGGATTGTTCGATGTGTGTGGATATTCAACCCTGGGACTCTGATAAGTTGGGGTTGGAGCTTTATTCACTGGAGTACATTTACGCAATACACATGGAGAGACTGGGCTCTGAGGAAGATTTCTGGCAGCTGAAGAAAAAGACCAGCAACTTTGTATATAAGTTGCAGCACATGTAAATAGGGTTAGGGTTAGGGCTAGGGTTAGGGTCAGAGTTAGGCCTTGGGTCCTAACCCGAATCCTAACCCTAACCATTAGGGTTAGGGCTAGGGCTAGGGCTAGGGCTAGGATTAGGGTTAGGGTTAGGGTTAGGGTTAGGTCCGAGACAAGTTCAGTAATCAAAGAAAGTCCAATTCTCCGAGCCACCGAGGTTTCTGCGGGAAAAATTCTGGATGCATGTTCGGACTTAGTCACCGAACATGCATCGCTGTATTTTCCCGAAGAAAGCTCGGGGACTGAATGCTAAGCATACTTTCTGCTATTACCGAACTTCTGCAAACTTAGACAATTTCGATCGGTTTTCGGACTTGGACAAATTCTATTGAGTTTTTGGACTCTTTTAAAGTCCAATTTTTTTGCGAACTTAGTCAATTTCAATCAATTTTTCATCTGTTTTTGGACATTTAAAAGTCCGCAAAAAATGAGAACTTTGAAAATTTCAGCCCTAACCCTAGCCCTAGCCCTAACCCTAACCCTTGCCCTAACCCTGACCCTTGCCATAACCCTAACCCTAACCCTTGCCCTTACCCTAGCCTTAACCCTAACCATAGCCCTAGTCAGAACCCTAGCCCTAATCCTAAACCTAACCCTAACCCTTGCCCTAACCCTAACCCTAACCATAGCCCTATTCATAACCCTAACCATAGCCCTAACCCTATCCTAGCCCTAGTCTTAGTCCTAACCCCAGCCCTAGCCCTAATCCTAACCCAAACCCTAACCCTTACCCTAACCTTAGCCCTAACCCTAAACATGGCCCTAACCCTATCCTAGCCCTAGTCTTAGTCCGAACCCCAGCCCTAGCCCTAGCCCTAATCCTAACCCTAACCATAACCCTAACCCTAGCCGTAGCCCTAACCCTAACCCTATCCCTTACCATAACCCTAACCTTAGCTCTACCCCTAACCATAGTTCGGGGACAAGTTCAAACATGCATAGAAGAAACCACGGTGGAACTTGTCTCGGACCTAACTCTTACCGTAGCCCTTACCCTAGCCCTAGCCCTAACCCTAACCATAACCCTGACCCTAGCCCTAGCCCTAGCCCTAGCCCTAACCCTAACCCTAACCCTAACCCTAGCCCTAACCATAGCCCTAGTCCTGGTCCTAACCATAGCCCTAACCCTAACCCAACCCGTAGCCCTAACCATAACCCTATCCCTGGTCCTATCCCTATCTCTACCCCTAACCCTAGTCCTAACCCTAGCCCTAACCCTAGCCCTAACGCTAACCCTAGCCCTAGCTCTACCCCTAACCCTAGTTCGGGTACTACGTTCGAACATTCATAGTTGTATTTTTTTCCGAAGAGACCTCGGTGGAACTTGTCTCGGACCGAACCCTAACTCTAACCCTAGGGTTAGAGCTAGGAAACTTCGAGAGTGACAACAGTTTTTTTTTTTTTTTTTTTTTTTTTTTTTTTTTTTTGTGTGTGTGTGTGTGTGTGTGTGTGTGTGTGTGTGTGTGTGTGTGTGTAAAAAATGTCCCGTACTACTTCGGAATATACGGAGCGCTAAAATCCTCTTGTTTCTCGAATGTAGCGAATGACCAAAACATTTTGGCAAAAAGTACCGTAAAAATTCTATTAAACGCACATACTCTAATAATAAACGCCCTTCCCCCTATTTGGATGCCCCAAAAGGCCATTTTATCTGCAAGGTTTGGAAATCCAGGAACCTCTAATTAACGCCAACTTTGAAGATGTTGGGGAAATTCCTATATTTTTAAGCAGTTAATTTCGAACTTTGCTCTTAAACCATATAACACACAAGTCATTTTTCTCTTGTAGTCCGAATAAATGACAATGATAAACAAAAGTCCTGTCTGGGGTAGATCGAGGACCACCAGTAATTTCAAATCCTATATATGAATGCTTGAACGTTACCAACCAGTGTAGCCTCCAATAAACGCCCACCCCCTTCTATATAAAATGCATTGTTTATAGTAAATGCCCGGGCGTTAAATAGAATTTTTACCGTAAGTTTCATTTGGTTGTCTGTCACCTTTGAAATGTCTGTGCTAATGCTGGAAGGCAGTAAGTGGTCGTACAAAAGCACAGTGGGGACGGTTACGAATGCAGCCGTCATGTCTCTTGTGTGTCGGGTACTTACCGTCGTCTGACTTTCGGCTCCTGACAATCATGTCGCCATGAGACCCAAAAGCCGTCCCGCGTCTCGGTAAGCGGTGCGTAGAGGACTTGAGTTCCCGAGAAGCGAGTCGGTTTGTTCGCTCTCTCGTACAGCTTACGACATACTAGCCTGTCATGTCTTGAGGCGTCTGCCGGTCCACCCGGGAAACAGACTGCGATTCTCGAGCATCAGAACGGCATCAGTTGTTGAGCGGTTTGTCCTCGGACTGTCCGTAGTCTTCGGTTCTCCCTCGTTTAAAACACACAGACGATGCGCTCAGTGTGCGCCGAACAAATAAGCGGCGGATCACAAAGAAGAACAGAACAGTGACTGTATTGTCAATTAAACAACTAACAAGGTAGCTGAGAAGTTAAAGTCAGAAACCATATGCTTATTTTGTATCACCTCTATGTAATAATTTGCAAGTAAGAGCAGAAATAATAATAATAATAATAAAGACTTTATTTCAAGACGGTTACACAATTAGAACAAAACTCCCTTGCGGCCCTCAAATATCTACAAACAAATAGACTATCCAGATTCAGATTCAGGCAGCAGAGGGTAGTACATGTAGTTAACGGTGTTAAATCAGACTGGACCCCGTTGTGTCTGATGTTCTCGGCCCCTTGTTGTTCTCTTTATTCTACATAAATGACATATCCGTTGGCAATTGACTCTCAAATCATTCTTTTTGCTGGTGACTGTGTTTGTTACTGTAAAATTAAAACAGTAGAGGATACATTGAAAGTAAAACAGACATAGGCCTTTTAGGGAGTTGGACTAGGAAATTGGGTACGAGATTTCAACATGTCAAATGCAATATGACGCAGCTGACAAATAAACGGATTATTTTTATTGAGGCTTCCATCTATCTACTGATACTGAGTCGAACAATTTCTGATCATCACATCAGGTGTGAGGTGGGTAGCTAAATTTAGAATTTAGTCAAGAAAGAAAAACATTTGGGGTGGAACATTAAAACTATTTACAAGATATAGATCAGAAACATACTAAAACGCATGCCTCTAGGTCTAGAATTTGAATAAAAGCCTTAAATTCCCCCATAGGTCTTGGGAGAGATCACTGAAGAAGGGAAATCATTCCAAACCGGAATAGTTCTTGGGAAAATGAATTTGTCAGGGCAACAGTATATGCAAATTGTCTTGTGTATTGTGATTCCTGTGATACCCGTGTGCGCTTTGGGTGCGTGCCGGGGTCAGATATGTCTTTCTCAACATCATTACACTGTACCGGAGTGTATCTTCTAAAGGAAGGTTAAGGAGAGCCGCTCCCTGTGGGACTCCAGGGATGGGCACTCGTTCGTCTAGCATATCACCGACGCTACTGGTGTTTCTCCATCGCATGCAGGTCCACCTGGCTGCAATCCTCTGCACCGTCTCCGCCATAGAATTCTGAGTTTCATTATAGGAATGCTGAATAGGAGCTGGATAGTCGAGGTCGAACAAATGTTTCGTATGCAACTTCCTTCGCATGCCTAGATTGCGCCGACGAAAACCCAGTCTTAGTTGCCGTTCCGTTCCTCTATGAACACAGGAAAAAAAGTCACAGAAAAAAACTCACGAAAAATAAAAGACAAATCTAGGAGAATACATAATTAACTAAAATATAGAATGAGAACCCTACCGATATGGACAGCATGGTGTCTCAGAGGTAGTTTCTGGTTATGGGGCCAGAGAACAAGATTTGAAACCAGTCATTATCATGTACTGTTCTTGGGCAAGCGTCTTTTCAGATCCGAGGATACTGCTTAAGCACCCAGGAGGAAAGGCCCTGTGACGGTATGAAAATCATTGTTGTGGGACATAAGAATGCTTAAACGTCAAACCAAACAAAACAAAGTGATGATGACCGTACTAATACAAATAATAATGTACATTCATTATCAAAAGTAGAATAAAAAAAAACAAACTGTGAAACATGTACTCTTCTGTGGCGTTTATTTCCTGTGAAGTTTTTACTATTTCAACTCTGTGACTATTCTTTATTGCCCTTTTTTCAACCCCGATTCTATATCTCACATCATTCTAACCCTCTTTTGTAATATTAACTCCAGTGTAAATGTAGTTGTTCAGTATAATGTCGAATTACCCTGGTGTCGCTTGAAAAAGTTTGCGTATTGGACAATAGCACCTTGTGATTTAAAGTTTGAACTGATATTTTGAGTATGATATCATCAGGCTTGGGCAGCATTAGTTAGCAAAGTATTGCATTGTCATTAGCATTAAAATTGATTTGGAGCATTCGCATTAGCTTTGACATTAACTAGTTTATGAAAACAATGCACTAACATAAGATAATGCATTGACATTGGCATTAGTTTTCAGGTTAATTTGTGATAGGAAACTGAACCAGTGCAATGATGGGTTGTACATTCTGATTCTGGCACTTCAAAGTTATTTAACACATTCATGATAAAGATTATCAACTCTGTATAAGATCATGAAATGATATTTATCAAATTATGAATCCATCACTGTTCAACTTCATACCTAGTTTCCACACTGAAACAATTATAATCTTAAATGCTATTATTGTGAAACGGTGCTGTTCAATAGCATGCCCCAATGGATGTATTCGCCTTACAAAAAATCTCCATAAAAGGACACATGTATAATTGGGCAAATAGGTTACTGTATAGGCGGCAACTTTAATGTTCATAGCTTGGCGTGGTCGGCTAGTCCATCTGTTCGAGCAGGGAGATTATAAGAGAGTAGAACTCAGTCAGCCTAAACCGCTGTCACATATTTACGGTTTGATCATTATCATTTTCGTTCTGATTCAAATATGCCAGAGAACAGTAGAGCTTGACAAAAACAGGATAATGATTAGCTCGGCCCAGCATTGTTTGCGTGCATTGTAAATTTAAAATGCAGAATATTGGTTTTGAGATACAACAAACTTCATTAAAAGTCGACAATCGATGTACGTAACAACATGATAACGTTAGTCAGACAAGCCTAAAGTGACTTGTTTTCGTGTGCATAAGTATTGCGTGGCTTCGTGTTGATCCCAGCCTATCTCAAGAAGCAGAAACTGGTCGACAGGAAGCCCATGAAAAGTATACCCACTTAAACCCCAATTGAATTTATAAAGTAAAACTGGGGTATACATGTTTTCTCGGCGAGACGGTTCTAATGTGTATCCACAATCAATGTTTTCAGCAAATATAAAAATATTAAATAATGAAATTTTCAATTTTCGCAGCTGAAAAAAATCTGTGTATTGCATGAGCAAGTTTTCGTTATATGGGCAATGGTTGAACAAATTTATATTGTCATTATATTATTTCTTGATTTTGGTATGGTAGTTCATGTACATTTAACCAGAGACATATACAGATACATTTAACAAGCTGTTACACTTAACGCACAAAACACAGAGCGTAAACATCTCTTATTCGACGCAACTTGAGCTATTCTTTAAGATAGGATATGTCTGCAAAATAACAAGTATATGGGGGTGGGGGGTGGGGGTGACATTCTACCTTCTGGCTGTCGGCTAAAAGAGTATAGCACCATTGTCACACATGAACTTGTATGACATATGGGCATGGCGGCTTTGTAGGTCATGTTGACTGGACCATTTGAATGCTACAAATAAAATTTGGCCTTCATGAAATTCGGAGCGTGGGGACGGATAAGACAGACGAGCAGCGTCTCGGACGCCGGATGATTTGAAGCAACGATCAGAAAATGGCGCTATCAGAACGAAAGTCCCACTCCAAAAAACAAGTAGGGAACAGGTAGATGTATAACTTGATGATCGCCCCTCGTACTTTTGAAACAAATGGTAACTCATTTGTTTCATGACGATTTTGGGAGGTTAATGCATTGAATGCTTATAATAGCAAGCAAACTTTCATTAGCAGAAACCTACTGTCTATTCACTATCTAACAGAAACTGCGTTTTTCAAAATTTCACTTTTTTGAAAGACCTCAAGAAAAATATTTCCATGTCATCATTTTGCATTCCAAAAAGTCTAAAAAAGTGCTACACAATATTTGAAAATCGGTTGACAAATAATTATTTTATGCCAGAAGATAAATTTGAATAGGGCTTAATTTTTCCACTGTAAAATGTCAACAAGGGAAGTAACTAAATTTCAGGAAAAAAATCTGAATTGGTTATTTATTTATTTTTTTCATTTAAACTGCCCCAAATCAAAACAAAATTGCATTGCATGCATAGCTGTGTGCCAAAGTCTTAAAATGTTTCCAAAGATTTACTTGATCTGCCATTTCAATGTGTTTGGATTACCTCCCTTGCACATGCAAAATGCCTATTTAAAATAATTTTTGTGCACAGTTATGTTAATAGTGAACTGATTTTCATTTTTTGCGGCACTTTTTACGACATTTGGGTCGCAAAAAGATGAAATGGTCATATTTTTCTTGTGGTGTTTCAGAAAAGTGTGATTTTGAAAAATGCAGTTTCTGAAAGATGGTGCACAGACAGTAGTTGTTGCTCTGAATTTGCAAAACACAAGCTGCACAACCTTGACAATTAACGTAATAGTTCAATTGTTAATGTCGAGAAAATTGACAAAATTTTGGATTGTTGATATCGTTGATCGTCGATTTCACGATTCGATTTTGCCTTAAAATGTCTAAATATAAACAGATAGGCTACAGACTGTTTCACTGAGTTATAGTGGTACCATGGGCAAACAGATTTGAATGAATCCAAAAAATAACTCTAGAGAAGAAAGACGTGGAAAACGCATTGATCTAACATTGAAACTTGATTTCGCATTTTTGTACTACCCCAGCCTGTTCAGTGATCTTGAGTGGTTTCAATCTCAAAGCAATATGTTCCTTCGAGTTTCAATGTGGCAAAACTATAATTCGGGCAAAACTATAATGTGCAACTGCACATAATACTCGTGAGAGGGTGCTGCAGTATGAAAAGATAGATAGGGTCATTGAGACACCAGGTGCTCGTAAGACAAGTGTTGATAATAAGCTACACGATTTTGACTCGCTAATTTTCTAATCATTGCAGTTGCTGGTATAAAAAATAGAATAAAGTTGCAGTTGCATTTGTAGTGATCACTATTGTGCAGTTGCAGCTATACAATGCATAAGAAAGGTGGCGGGAAAAGTTTTGTTAGCAGAATGTTTTGTATCTGAATCTGAATCTGAATAGTTTACTGGTGACACGCCAAATGACATTATTTCACCAGGGGGTTCGGATGGGGGAGAAATTAGTCCCTTGAACGCACGAGTGTAGCGAACTTGGACACACAGTCATCAGACATTTCAGCAGAGGAGATAAGTGAATCAGGGAGGTCATTCCAGTCCCTGATAGTCTGTGGAAAGAAACTACTTTTGTACGCTTCTTTGCTAGCTGAAGGTATCTGAAAAGCCAAAGAGTGTTGATTTCTACAACGCCTATTCTTTGGGATAAGGTCATCTGTGGGTATTCTGGCTTTACCCTTTAGACCTTTGTATAGCAATATAAGTCTACTATCCTTCCTCCTTTTCTTAAGAGATTCCCATTTCAGTTGACCTAAAATGCCAGTCATGCTCCCAGTTTCAAAAACATAATTTCCCGTCACAAACCTTGCCGCACGATTTTGTACCTTTTCCAGTTCTTCCTGGAGGCCATGAGTGTGAGGGTCCCAAACTGAGCTTCCATATTCCAAGACCGGCCGCACCAGTCCTTTATAAGCTGCTTCTTTCACATCTGGGGGACAAGAATACAAATTTCTCCTTAAGAATCCGAGAGTTCTGTTAGCCTTTGTACAGACATTGGAAATATGAGTATTCCATTTCAAATCATTTGTGATAGTTACACCCAGGTATTTTATGCTTTCAACGTTTTCCAGTAAAGTGCCCTCAAGGGTGTAGTTAGCCTGTATCTTACTAGACCGTTTATTTGTCAGCTGCATCATGTTGCATTTGACGGGTTGAAATCTCATTCCCCATTTCCTAGCCCAACTGCCTAAACGATCAATGTCTCTCTGAAGTTTCAATGTATCCTCTTCATTCTTGATTTCACGATAGCAAACACAATCATCAGCAAAGAGTCTTATTTCAGACTCAATGTCTGCTGAGATGTCATTTATATACAAGGAAAACAGCAAGGGGCCGAGAACGGTGCCCTGAGGGACACCCGAGACAACTGGAGCCCAATCCGATTTAATACCATTAACCACTACCCTTTGTTGTCGGAAACAAAGGAAAGCATTTATCCAATTCAGTGTTGTTCCACCTATTCCATAGCTAAACAATTTGCTTTTAAGGAGTTCATGGGGAGGAGTATCAAAAGCCTTTTCAAAATCGAGTATAAAAGTGTCGACCTGGCCTTTTTTGTCTAAGATTTTGGCCCAGTCATTTATCACTGTAGTCAACTGAGTTTCACAGCTATGCCATTTCCTAAATGCGTGTTGCCTGTCCGACAAGAGTTCATGTTCATCAAGATGGGCCATAATATTTGAGCATACAATATGTTCAAGAAGCTTACAAGGAATGCATGTCAAAGAAACAGGGCGGTAATTGCGGGCAAGTGACCTGTCTCCCTTCTTAAACAGGGGACAAATATTAGCGAGAGACCATTCTTTAGGAATTTCACCTGTATCAATTGACTGCTGGAAGAGATGGGCGAATACCGGCCCTAATTCCACAGCCAGTTCCTTTAGGACTCTGGGATGAAGCTCATCAGGCCCTAAGGCTTTAGACGGGTTTAGACCTTTGAGAAGTTTGGTCACCCCTTCCTTTGTGACCACAATATCATACATGAATGGGGCAGATCTATCCATAAGAGGGACCTGTTTGTATTCACTTTTAGTGAAAACATCCGAGAACTGACCATTAAATTCTTCCGCCTTCTCAAATTCGGATTGTGCAATTCCACTTCCATTTCTCTTTTTCAACGGGGGAATACCTTGGGTATCTTTTTTCTGACTGTTTATGTACCTGTAAAAATCTCTAGGATTAGCCTTAACATCTCCTACCAAGTTGTTCACGTAAAAGATCATGCTGCTTCCTGATATCAGCTTTGATCTCTTTCCGTAAAGATTCAAATTTAGATCTAAATTTTGCACTACCAGTCTTTTTAGCCTTTGCATGAGTTGCATTTTTCTTGCGAATCTTCCTCCTTATTTCAGGTGTTATCCAAGGGACAGAGGAAACTGAGCGACTAGTTTTTGAGGGGATATGTTTATCTGCCGATTCCTGAATAAACGATGTAATGAGATTGAAATTTTCCTGGACCGACCGAGTATCTGAGTATCCGTTGAAGTATCTTTCCTTTGCAAATTTAAGTGTTTCTGCTCTCATAGATTCATAATCACCTTTATGATAACGATACACTTTTCTCCTAGGTTTCTTTATTGGGGGGATAGCAATTTTCAAAGTGCCAGAAACAATGTCATGATCACTAAGCTTATCCGGGGAATGAATGTCTGCAAACTGACCAGGAAGAGAGGTCAAAATTAAGTCCAAAGTATTTCTTTCTCTGGTGGGGAAATTGACTAATTGTTCCAAACCGTGGTCATTCATGATATCTATCAAAATCTGACCCTCCGTCTGACTCAATGATGACCCAGATTTGCTGAGTCTGTCTGGCCATACAATATCTCTAAAGTTGAAATCACCTAAAACGTGAATTAAGGGGGGTTTGTTGCCTTTATTAATATTTTTGATTTTGTCAAGCTGTTCTCTAAATAAATTGTCAAACTTTTCCAGGGAATTCAATAAGTCATTTCCATTGTCCGATACTGGTAAATGACCATCGACAGGTGGTCGATACCAGCTAGCCACAAAGTGTGTTTTCTTATTTACAAAAAGTTTGACCCAAACCGACTCTGAGTCATTGTCCAATTCTGTGAGGGGCATGTGTGGGATGTCCTTGTGCACAAGAAGCATAACACCACCACCATTTAAGGTTCTATCCTTTCTGTACACGCTGTATGGAAAAGATTCCGGAAATAATTCAGACGTTAATATGGAATTGTCAATTTTTGTCTCCTGAATCGCCAAAATCTTAGATTGATGAAAATCAATGAAGGCCAACAACTCAAGTTTTTTGCCTCTTATACTGTTTATGTTGATACTGGAAAATTTCAGACCACTAATAAAACTGTTTTTGCTAGTCAAGGTTTCAGTGGACTTGGTTTCATGACCTTTTGCAAGTAGGTCAAACCTATTTTCACTTTCCAAGTTAAACTGTTTGTAGGCGAATTGTTTTTATAACGGGTTGTTCTGTCATAAATTGCTCTTTATTCATGTATGGTAGGCTTCTTGCGAGAAATGACCATTCATATCGTGTCCTTCTTAACATTCTTGCTTTATAGATAGTGTGATAAAGTGGAACCACCTGCCAGGCAGCATCGTGCATGCAGAGACAGTTTAGAGCTTTAAAGAAACTATCCAAACACACGACGCTTTCTCTCCCGGAGTGAAATATATCAGCATTGGTCCTACTCCGAAGAAGATACAGGTACAAACAGACAGATAACTCGCATATCCTCGACACCAAGATCAGGCTAGACAGCCTCTGTAGGTGCATTCTTGTAGTAGTCTCTTGGTTTTGGTCCTGGAATGTAGCACCAGGGACAAAACTTATACGGGTAGTTTTTCCAAAAAACATTTAGACATGATTTGAAGCAGTTCAGGGAGGGTGCCATGACTACATGTTCGGGTAAAGCGTTCCAAGAGTCTATCACTCTTAGACTGAAACTGTTGGATCTAATTTTTAGCCTATGCTGTTTCTTGGCTAGTTTAAATTGATGTCCCCATGTCACACTGTAAGTTGGAAAAGCGAAGAGCTAGTCCTTGTCGATTTTGTCAATGTTGTGCATTATTTTATAAAAAAAAATACAGATACAGAATGGCATCGCAGTAAAGTAAATCATTCTCTTTTTTTTTTTTTTTTTTAATTCAGTTTTACGTCCCTTTTAAGATTATTTCAGCTCATATAAGAAGGGGCCAATCAGCCCTCAGCTGGAGTATGCCGCCCTAGTTTGGGACCCACACACTAAGGAGAAGGTACTCCAGCTGGAAAAAGTACAACGCAGGGCAGCACGCTGGACCACCAGTAATTACGACTACCGGTCAAGCACCACTGCCACTGTTAATAACCTTGGATGGAGAACGCTTGAATTACGACGGGCAGATGCGCGTCTAGTACTATTCTTCAAAATAGTACATGGCCTTGTTGCTGTACCCCTTCCTGATTATATCCACCCTCCAAATAGAATTTCTAGGCATTGCCATTCAATGACATTCCAACAACTCCAGACTACCCAAAACTACTACAAATACTCCTTCTTTCCACTGGCGATTGTCCAGTGGAATGCCCTCCCTGCAGATGTTGCAAGCTTACCAGACCTTGACTCCTTCAAGGTTGCAGTCAGTAAGCTGCAACATTCCAGGCCATAGACCCAGAAATAGTTGTTTTTAACCTGATTTTAACTTCAACTTAGCTATTTTAACCTATCATCTTTTATCCGTCTTCCTGAATGCTTTTAACCTGTCTCTTCATTAATTTTCAGTCTTTTTCTTTTTCGACAGCGCATCTGCCTAGAATGTCCGTGAGGGCGTACGGCAGTATACGAAGATAGATAGGTGGGGCGAAAGCGGGAGAATCCAGAGAAAAACTTTACTTTCGTGCTCGCAAGTCAAGCAGCCCTGACATTAAGAACCATTACAAACGGTTCAGAGCACATGTTCAAAAGAGCATTGGAGATGCATATTGGAAGCATATTACCAATATCTTCTCCTTTGAAAATGATAACCCTGATCCCGATTGTCCCCGAAAAAATGAAAAGGCAAAAAAAGTTTTGGTCATTTGTCAAGTCTCTTAAGAAAGACGCATCTGGGATCAATACTCTTAGAGAAAATGGTATCTTGAAGACTGACACTTTGGATAAGGCTAATACTTGTAATAGGCAGTTTCAGTCAGCCTTCACTCGCGAATCAAATGATGAAATCCCCTCCAAAGGCACAAGTCCTTTCACCGCTATGGTTGAAATTACAGTTGACCCCAAAGGGGTCATGAAACTGTTGAATAACTTGAATATACATAAGGCTAGGGTGTTGAAAGAATGTAGTTCTGAAATTGCTCCTGTCCTGACCTATATCTTCAATGAGTCACTTGCTCAGGGTGCTGTACCAGGCGATTGGCGACAGGCAAATGTAGCCCCGGTATTTAAGAAAGGTGAGAAATACGACGCAGCTAATTATCAACCGGTGTCGCTTACTTGTATCTGTTGCAAAACTCTAGAGCATATGATAGTCAGCAACATAAACAAACACTTGGCTCTTGAAAACATTCTTGCTGACTGTCAGCATGGGTTCTGAAGTCAAAGGTCTTGCGAAACCCAGTTAGTTCAGTTTTATCATGATTTGGTTAGTAATCTGGACCGAGCAGTGAGTTGTGGACACCGGCAGACGGACATGATTGTCATGGATTTCGCTAAGGCCTTTGACAAGGTCCCACATAAAAGGTTATTATACAAACTTGACTTCTATGGGATTAGAGGATCTACACATAAGTGGATCGACTCGTGGCTCTCTGAGCGCTCTCAAAAAGTGGTATTAGATGGCCGTGCCTCAGACCCAGTCGCGGTTCTTTCTGGTGTCCCACAAGGATCGGTCTTAGGACCGGTCCTATTTCTTATTTTCATTAATGATCTTCCTGATAACATCAGGTCATCTGTTCGGCTATTTGCTGATGATTGTGTCTTAAACAGGGATATCAAGTCACCATTGGATTGTCAGATTTTACAAGATGACCTGAATAGCTTGGCCAAATGGGAAATGGATTGGCAAATGAAATTCAATGTTAGCAAATGTCATTCAATGAGGGTGACGCGGCTACATCCACGCAGGCATATAGAATTCAATTACACACTGCATCAGCAAACATTAGAACAGGTTCAGTCCGCTAAATACCTAGGTTTAACAATCACAGACGATCTTGATTGGGGTCAACATATTTCTGAAATTACATGCAAGGCAACTAAGACTTTGGGTTTTCTTCGGCGCAATTTGGCACTGGCAGCTAGGTATACTAAGGAAGTTGCATACAAAACATTGGTTCGGCCTCAACTTGAGTATGCAGCTCCTATTTGGCATCCCTATCATGAAACTCAGACTGAGAAGGTGGAGAAGGTGCAGAGGACTGCTGCCCGGTGGACCTGCTGGCGATGGAGGAACACCAGTAGCGTCGGTGAAATGCTAGACGAACTTGAGTGGCCATCCCTGGAGTCCCGCAGGGAGCGGTCCTCCTTAACCTTCTTCTACAAGATACACTCCGGTACAGTGTCTCTTGATATAGACAAATACCTGACCCCGGCACCCAATCTAAGGCGTACTTGGGCATCACATGAATCACAATACACAAGACCATTTGCCTATAGTGATGCCCTGAAAAATTCCTTTTTTCACTAGAACTATTCCGGTTGGAATAGTCTCCCTTCTTCAGTGGTCCTATCTAAGACCATTGAGGAATTTAAGGCTTAGAACATTAGCCCAGAGGCATGCGTTTTAGTATGCCTCTCATCTATATCTTGTAAAAAGTTTTAATGGTCCACCCCAAATGTTTTCTTTTCCCTTGACTAAATTCTAAATTTAGCCACCCACCCCACACCTCACGTGATGATCAGAAATTGATCGACTCAGTACTATCAGAAGATAGATAAACCACCTGGCATACCCGCAAGCAGAACTTGGCTTGTCTCACATGTGGCCAGTGCGGGGCTCGAACCTACATCAGACACAGCGGTGAGATGATCAAGTGATCAAGAAACAGCGCTCTTAACTGCTCGGCCACTGGGGCTGCCAAATCATTCTCATGCATGTCTCTTTCACAGAAAATTGTGGAATAAGAGCACATGGAAGATGTTTGTCCAGGCAACAAATGTACATGAATAAACTATTGACCCAGTCAAGCCACCAGTTAGAATTCATAGAAGGTAGGTAAACTTTATTTTATGCACTAGTCATTTATAACCACTGCCCCCCACCCCCTGGGGAATAGCGGGGACTTTGACTTTTGGTACAGAAAATCCCCGCTAAAAGCCATACACTGCGGGGACTGCTTGTTGGTAAAACCACTGCTGTTTTCACCCACAGCCTGCTATCTTTTCATTTCAAGACCCTTTTTGTAAACCCTGGGTATTTCCTCCCCTGCACTGCCGTGGCAAAACTTTGGACAAAGCCCCGCTCATTTCCCACCGACCCTCCCCTGGGGATGGGGAGGCGGCTTGGTTACAACAAATGACTAGTGCATTAGATGTCTAAAATTATGTACAAAATAACCAGTCTCCAAATATTAATTTTTGTGTTGGATTGCCTGCGGTGGTTAGATTTATTTTGAGTCGACAAGTATCATAACAGTGTGACATAAGCTCTAGTGAGCTTTTTAACCGACTATTTAACAACAAATATATATTAAATCAACTAAAGTAAAATCGCTGAAAGACATCCATCAATTCTGAAAGACAATAAGATCATCATATATATATTTATATATATTTGTTGTGGTGCCCCTGCCAGAAGGCTATATGCATATATTTTTAGCTCACCTGAGCCGTCAGGCTCACAAGGTGAGCTTATAGTATACCCATGCTCCGTCGTCCGTCCGTCCGTCCGTCCGTCGTCCGTCCGTCGTCCACCATTTTCAAAGATCTTCTTCTCTGAAACAGCTTGGCCAATCAAAGCCAAATTTTACATGAAGCATCTATGGGAAGGGGGAACCAATGTGTATATAAGAAATCCAGGTCACATGACCAAGATGGCCGCCATGCCCATATATGGTAAAAACCCTTCAAAAATCTTCTTCTCCAGAACCTGTGGACTGATTTCAACGAAACTTGGCATGAAGCATTGATGGCTCAAGCACTACAATGTGTATATAAATCACGACCCTGTGATGACCTTGACCTATTTTACGGCAAGGTCAACATAGGTCGCCAATGCATTTGAATGGGGAAAACTTTTAAAATGTCATTTAAAGTGAAAGTCTTGCAGAAAATGGGCAGTAGGACTGAATATTAATGATTCTGAAAAAAATTGGACCCCAGGGGCTCATATGTCCCCACCCCGGGGCAATATACATGTATATTACCGTAATATTCAAACATCATGTTGGCCAATCAAAGCCAAATTTTATGTGAAGCATCAATAGGAAGGGGTTATCAATGTGTATATAAATAATCCAGGTCACATGACCAAGATGGCCGCCATGCCCATATATGGTAAAAACCCTTCAAAAATCTTCTTCTCCAGAACCGGTGGATTGATTTCAAAGAAACTTGGCATGAAGCATCGATGGCTCAAATACTACAATGTGTATATAAATCATGACCCTGTGATGACCTTGACCTTTTTTTACGGCAAGGTCAACATAGGTCGCCAATGCATTTGAATAGGCAAAACTTTTAAAATGTCATTTAAAGTGAAAGTCTTGCAGGAAATGGGCAGTAGGACTGAATATTAATGATTCTGAAAAAAAAAATGGACCCCAGGGGCTCATATCTAGTTCACATGACCAAGATGGCTGACATGCCCATATAAGGTAAAAACCCTTCAAAAATCTTCTTCTCCGAATCTGGTGGACCGATTTCAAAGAAACTTGGCATAAAGCACCAATGGCTGAAGTACTACAATGTGTATATAAATCATGACCCTGTGGTGACCTTGACCTATTTTAGGACAAGGTCAACATAGGTCGCCAATGCATTGGAATGGGGAAAACTTTTAAAAAGTCATAAGAAGTGAAAATCTTGCAGGAAATGGGTAGTAGGACTAAATATTTATGATTCTGAAAAAAAAATGGACCTAAGGGCTCATATGTCCACACCCCGGGGCAATATACTTGTATATTACCATAATATTCAAACATCTTCTCCTCTAAAACCACTTGGCCAATTGAAGCCAAATTTTATGTGAAGCATCTATAGGATGGGGGTACCAATGTGCATATTAATAATCTAGGTCACATGACTAAGATGGCCGCCATGCCCATATATGGTAAAAACCCTTCAGATATCTTCTTCTCTGAAACCGATAGATTGACTTCATTGAAACTTGGCGTGAAGCATTCATGGCAATACTACAATGTATATATGTGATGACCTTGACCAAGTTTATGGCAAGGTCAACATGGGTTGCCCATGCATTTGAATGGGAAAAACTGTTAAAATGTCATTTGAAGGGAAAAACCAGCAAGAAATTGGCAAATGGACAGAATATTGATTATTCTGAAAAAAGAAAACGGCCCAAGGGCTTCATCTGCCCCTGCACTGGGGTTAAATACCATAATATTCAAACATGTTTATTGGTATATGCAGCCGACTCAGGTGAGCGTTTACAGGACCATTGGTCCTCTGGTTTAAGTTTCTTCTCTCTTCTAAAAAAACGTCTTAAGGATTATACCGACACCAAGGGAAAAAACTCTTCTTTAGGGATATGTATCGCCAGCTTCAGATTTTGAACATGGAGGATTTATGTAAAACAATTGCCTAAATAGCATCCATACAACTTGATGAAGTTTTTGAACAGGAATTACGCCAATGACGTCATAATAAAGGCGGCGTTTCGTTGAATTTTGATCAATTTCATGCAACATTTTTTGTCACTATGACTGAAATGTGTTACACTTTTCTGATTAAAGCTGCATGTTTAATTCAACAAGCGTATGGTATGTTATCAACTTTTACTGCAACATTACGCTACAACCTGCAGTGGTTATTTAAACATATTTTCCATAAGTACAAAATCATGAAAAACTTAAGCAAAATTAAAGGGGATGGGGTAATATAATGGAAGTATTTTTTTCGTTCTGGTGACCACATGCTATTTTCTCATCAAATTTCTTGTTACAAGTATAAGCTTTAACAAAAAGCTTGGTCTACGCTTCGCATATATAAACGAGAATGTCAAAGAATCTGACCGTACTCCCATTTCATCGTGGTGCATTTGACTGAACAGAATTAAAACGCTGTGCGGTGAAAGCATTCATACCTGACAATCGACCATCACGATACTGTCGGTTCATTTCATTCCGTTGTGGCTTGGATAGAATGTAATTGGCTACATGGCAGGTGGGGCGCGGTCAAAGCTTTCATACCTGACCATATAGCGTCACAATACCGTCGGTTCATTTTATTCCGTTGTAGCTTAGATAGAATGCAATCATGCACCAGTTCCACGAATTTAACAATTTGCCCCATTTTTTGGTACCTACTGCACCATTGTTACAAATGTTACCAACCAAAGGGAGGTTTGCATGTGTATTTGGGGGTGTTTACACGGTCCTTGGCGAAACGACCCGGAATCCTACTAACACGATGGTCAAGCCACTAGACTCAAACGTGCAGTTGCAGTTGTAGAGAGGTGTATGAGTTGTCTTATAAGTAGGTCAATCTCAAACCTTAGAGGCGCGTAGACAATAAGATGGACTATGTCACTAAAACGTTTTTTTTTTTTTGCAGAAATTCTTCAGCGAGTTCTTGAATATTTATTAGATTTGCTATGTTAAGGAGTATTGAAACAAAATAACCATACAAACATAAATTTGCCAAATATCTGTTAGCGATACCACTTGTAGGCAAAGCTCACAGTTGATGATGGTTATATACACTCAACAACATATAGTCTTATTGAAATGTATGATATTTGGATAGTACTGCTCGTACTGTTCAAAATTTTCATTGCCAAAATGAAGTAGCAACTAGCGAAAAAAACCTGTTCTTTTAACCAGTATAAATCAAAGTTAAGCCTGGTAACCCCCATAGTGCAAAGAATTCATGTTAAAATATCATCTAAATAAAAAAATTTAAAATTTATCAAGCCGTTTAAAATCACCTTTACGATCAGTATCATCCTCAAATGCAATTCACTCACATCTAATTTCCTTGATTTTACTCAAATGGGAATACATGTAGTTATATGTCAAAATCTTCTTGGACATTGTTACATTTCTGTTTTTATCGCACCTGCTTATAGCAGGATGCGATATAGGAGTCCAAATTTCCGTCAGTCCGTCCGTACATCCGTCCGTCCGTCAACAATCACGTCGAAGTTAGGTTTTCTCTACACCTGTGATAGCTGTGAGTGTGAAACCTTGCATAATTATTGTCTTTGACAAACCATTCAAGCATGCACCTTGATCCGATGTCCTTGACCTATATTTCACGGTCCATTGACTTTGTTAATTTTTACGTCGAAGTTAGGTTTTCTTTGCATCAGTGATAGCTGTGAGTGTGAAACCTTTCTCAGTTATTGTCATTGGCATACTCTTCAAGCACGCACCTTGACCCGATGCCCTTGACCTATATTTCACGGTCCACTGACTTTGTTAATTTTTATGTTGAAGTTAGGTTTTTCTTTGCATCAGTGATAGCTGTGAGTGTGAAACCTTGCATAGTTATTGTCATTGGCATACCCTTAAAGCACACAACTTGACCTGATGACCTTGACCTATATTTCACGGTCCACTGACTTTGTTAATTTTTACATTGAAGTTCGGTTTTCTCTACACCTGTGATAGCTGTGTGTGTGAAACCTCGAATAGTTATTGTCCTTGGTATACCCTTCAAGCATGCACCTTGACCCGATGACCTTGACCTATATTTCATGGTCCACTGACTTAGGAAATTTTTATGTGGAAGTTAGGTTTTCTCTGCACCTATGATAGCTATGAGTGTGAAACCTTGCACAGTTATTGTCCTTGACAAACTCTTCAAGCACGCTCCTTGACCCAATGCCCTTGACCTATATTTCATGGTCCACTGACTTTTAAAATTTTTACATCGAAGTTAGGTTTCCTCTGCATCTGTGATAGCTGTGATTGTGAAACCTTGCATAGTTATTATGTCCCCCCTCCGAAGGGGTGGGGGACATATTGTTTTTGGTGTGGATCCCGTCGGCGTCGGCGGCGTCGGCGTAGCTTTTTGTCTGCACGATATCTCCTGAACCACTTGATGGATTTAGACCAAACTGGCACAGAAACTTCATTTGGACAGCTGAATGGAGTGATTAGCTTTCGGTGACCTTGACCTAATTTTCAAGGTCACAAAGGTCAATTAACTTTGAAAATCCAGGTGGCTCCATTCGTTTCCGCTCTCTAACTTGAGTAGTTTTTGACCGATTTTCTTCAAACTTTGCATATGAGTTGATACCGGCAAGGAGTGGTTTGGGATTGTAGATGGGTAAATTTCGTCAAACGACCTTAGAGTTATGGCCCTTGATTTAGGTTAAAAATTGCATTTTGTTCGTTTCCGCTCTCTAACTTGAGTAGTTTTTGACCGATTTTCTTCAAACTTTGCATATGAGTTGATACCGGCAAGGAGTGGTTTGGGATTGTAGATGGGTAAATTTCGTCAAATGACCTTAGAGTTATGGCCCTTGATTGAGGTTAAAAATTGCATTTTGTTCGTTTCCGCTCTCTAACTTGAGTAGTTTTTGACCGATTTTCTTCAAACTTTGCATATGAGTTGATACCGACAAGGAGTGGTTTGGGATTGTAGATGGGTAAATTTCGTCAAACGACCTCAGAGTTATGGCCCTTGATTTATGTTAAAAATTGCATTTTGATCGTTTCCGCTCTCTAACTTGAGTAGTTTTTGACCGATTTTCTTCAAACTTTGCATATGAGTTGATACTGGCAAGGAGTGGTTTGGGATTGTAGATGGGTAAATTTCGTCAAATGACCTTAGAGTTATGGCCCTTGATTTAGGTTAAAAATTGCATTTTGTTCGTTTCCGCTCTCTAACTTGAGTAGTTTTTGTCCGATTTTCTTCAAACTTTGCACATTAGTTGATACCGGCAAGGTGTGGTTTGGAATTGTAGATGGGTAAAATTCGTCAAACGACCTTAGAGTTATGGCCCTTGATTGAGGTTAAAAAATGGATTTTGTTCGTTTCCGCTCTCTAACTTGAGTAGTTTTTGACCGATTTTCTTCAAACTTTGCATATGAGTTGATACCGGCAAGGAGTGGTTTGGGATTGTAGATGGGTAAATTTCGTCAAATGACTTTAGAGTTATGGCCCTTGATTGAGGTTAAAAATTGCATTCTGTTTCATTTACGCTCTCTAACTTGAGTAGTTTTTTACCGATTTTCTTCAAACTTTGCATATTAGTTGATACCAGCAAGGATTGGTTTGGGATTGTAGATGGGTAAATTTCGTGAAACTTCAAACTTTACAAATATGGAAAGCTGAAACATGTGTTATTTAAAATGCCTGTTGGTATATATTGGTTTTAATTTAAAATGTCTGTTGGTATAAATTTTTCAGGGTTATATGTAAAAATTTACAAAATTAAAAGTGGGTTGGGGCAGAGAGGGGGGACATATGTTTTCCTCTGAAAACTCTTTCTAGTTGTCCTTGGCATACCCTTCAAGGACAAGAAACAAAATCAGCTTTATTATTAGGGATGTCATTCGGTGTCAGATTTAGGGTTCGGACATTTGGAAACAAACATCCAGATGGTTCAAAGGTTCTGATCGTATATCGGACCAGACCATAGTACCACATGTACATGTATGTTAATCGAGTGTTCCCTCCTAAAACACACATAATCAAGAGTTACTGAACTTGGTTTGTGAACAAAACATTATGCCAATTGGGGAAAATTTATTTACATGCATAAAGTTAAAAACATCATCCAAAAGTTAAAAAAAAAAAACAGTTTAAAAATGGTAAAAAATTAGAAACATATTTCAGTAAAGTGTCACTATCTACAGTCACAGGAACCAAGACACATTTTAATGAATTGGTATGCCATATCCTCTTTCCTACACTTCAATTACATTTACGTTTTCAACTTCAGTATCTTTTGGAATTTTGTTCTTATTTAGAAATATGATACTGTCCACGATGTCGCTCGACAATCTACTTCTGAGTTTATTAATCAGAAGTCCCGCAGCTGAAAAGATCCTTTCTGAGGGCACCGAGGTTGCCGGTATTGCAAGAATTCTCCTAGCAATATTTGATATTTTGGGATATTTGGCTTCTTTTTTGAGCCACCGGTCCATCGGCTCATACTCCTGTGAAGGCTTATCAGTGATGTAACAGGCAAGTTCATCTTGTCTCGTCATCAGACTTAAACATACAAAAGTTTAGTTTACGCCACTTTGATGGTGGGGCCTCCATATAGACACTGGCACGTGCAACGGAATCTCGTAAATCCGCTGTTCACTGGTCAGGAATGGTAGCAGCTTATACTGCGGATCCAGCAACGATGCTAGCATGGGCAGTTATGTGGCAGTTTCGACGGAATCTGGTTGATTATATGAGCGTGCAACGATCTCTGAATGAACTGCACTTTTCACTTTAACAATAATGCTATGGCCGTCACTTTTTCTTTTCAAACACCCACTTAGTAATCCAAACAAGATGGGATATACCTCAGAACATGACACGTGAGATTTAGTGGACATAAACTCCGTAGTATCAGTGAAATCCTTAAGAACTACACAAATCACTGGCTAATTCCCATTCACAGTTGTCCAGATTGAGCAACACATTTTCATTTGACGTTACAGGTCAGGGGGGTCCAACATGACGTCATTCACCACTCGGCATTGATGCACAAACGGTCCAGCATCAGGTAGGTAGAATTCCATCTAGTGCTCAAGTCGGATATCAGTTTATGCTTTGGTACTTTCAGTAGGACCTGGCATTTTTCAAGTTCAGCAGTTAGCGTGGTTGAATATTTAAAGTGCCCTGCCAATTTGCGTGCTTTGCCTACCATTTTGGATACACTCTGTTGTTGGAGACCTGGTTTTATGCACAATTTGAAGTGTATCTTCAAAACAACCCAAGTCACTCCTCTGTTGTTGGAGACCTGGTTTTATGCACAATTGAAGTGTATCTCCAAAACAACCCAAGTCACTCCATGGACACTTACGCCTAGCACAATTCATGTTGGCAGCATTTGTTGTCATGGACACAGCACTCAATTTACCATTGAGACCAAACTCAGATAACGCACTCTGTAAGCCTGTCCGCAAGATTGTTCCCTGTGTGTTTTTCAAGCATATCACGCGTCACTACACTAGAATGCATGTGCCATTCACTGTCTATATGATGCTCTGTAACAGTAATGTAACAGTGTTATTACTGGTCCAAGTGTCTATTGTTATTGCCACACCTGAAGCCGCAGCGAGGTCTGTCCTCAGTAGGTCTTTCTCCCCCTCGTAAAGAGACATTATGCGAGCAAGAACTGTATTCCTGCATGAAATTGAATAGGACAGGTGCAATTGTATGTATCAAGTCAGAAAAGCCTTCACCACACACAACATTCAAAGGCGTGTACAGCCATGATGCGTAATCCTTGACAACCATATTTGCAATCTTTTCAGTTATCTTTTTTGAATCACTTGAAGATAACTGTTTTGTTGAAGTAGTCACAAAATCTGACATCAGAGACTGTCCACGACCTGGGCCTGGGCTGCTGGGGTTGTCTTCCACCAAAGGATGATGGCTGCAAATGTGGCTACATAGGTTGGATGTTCCACTGGAGTACACCAAAACAGACTGCAAACAAGAAAGATATTTATTCAAACGATGTTCAAAAATTCTGTGCTAATGTAATTTCCAAAATGCCATAATAAGAAAATTCACAACACAAACACGCAATTTGATGGCTCCCCTTAATTCAGAAAATTTATAATGTAGCACGTACTAATTAAAAGGAATGTTCCCTTACCTCACATAAATTGCATGTTGCGCTTTTCTTGTCGTCTGACTGAGAAATGTTTCTCCTAACGTCAGACTGGAGAGACACTGGCATCAATGATGATTATACCCCCAGCATTTATGCCAACAGGTATATAGCTTTCGCTTTTCCATTCGTCCGTTTGTGTGTTCGTTCGTGTATTCGTTCGTTAGTTCGTTCGTAATTCCGGAACGTTTGTGGAATTTATGTCAAAGTTTTGGTTAAAGTTTCTCTAATAGTGTATATCTCATGAACCAACCATCAGAAACCATTCATATTTGGACCATAGGTACCCTATAGGGTTTGATTTGTTTCTGTTAGTTCGGACTCCAGGGTCCATGCCCAGGGGTGGGGCTAGAGGTCAATTTCTAGGTCACCTTTAAAATGTGCTGTTTATAATGTTAATGTTTCATTTCTAAGTCCATATCTTAATAAATAATCATAGGAATGTATTCCTATGTACATCATAGATACCCTGTAGGGTTTGCTTTCATGTCACCGAATTCTGGATACCATCCCCTGGGGTGGGGCTAGATTTCAACATCTAGGACACCTTTATAATATGATAGATACCGTGAGAAATTTTCTGTAAGTCTATATCTTGACATCCACAAAGTCTTGTCAGAAAGCATTCATACTTTGACCATAGGCGCCAGGTTAGGTTCAGACTCTAGGGTCCATATGTGGGGGGTGGGGCCTGAGGTCAAAATCTAGAACTTCTTTAAAAATTGTATTTTCTGTACTTTTCTTTATAACCCTGTTTAGAAATCATTCATACTTGGACCATAGGTACTCAATAAGCTTTGCTATGTATCTAATGACATTAAACTCTAGGGGGCCATAACCAGGGTGGTAGTAGAGGTCAATATCTAGGACATCTTTTATATTTATTTATTTTTTTATTATTATAATAAAGAATGACATTCTGTTTTCCATCTAGGACCAAGGACCTGACCCTCAATGTCAGCGATCAAGTCCTAGATTGAGTATACAAGTCAGCTCTGTATACTGCTCTAAAATAGATGTCATTCTACTACAACCCCCCTCCCCACTTATGTGTCAGGGGTGGGCATGTCAGGGCTGGGGGGGCGAGTGCTACCAGCCGGGGGTATGCGTGCCTCTCAAGGCACTTTTTCTAGTTTGATGTGCTTTGAATCATCATCATGTGCTATGACCATTTACTCAAGTTCACATTTTGTCAAACTGGAGCATCAGCAATCAAAGAGGGACGTGCATTAACAGGGTTTTCTGGCCCACCCAAAAGCCAAAAAATAAAAGTATCTGTAAGACATTTTATCTTATATGTTTTAATAGATGATATGTCCAAATGTTTTAATCTAATATTGATTTCACTTTTATGGTTGCTATGGTTACACAAAATGGCCGCCAATATGGGCTAAAGTAGGAAAATCACAATTTTGGACCGAAATTTAGAGGTTTAACAGAGAAGTTTACATAGAGCCCAGCTAAATACCAAAAAGATATTTTCATAAAAGATTAGTATTACAAAGATGCACAAAATGTGAAAATATCTTTTTGGTATTTAGCTGGGCTCATACCTAATTCTTAAAAAATTGCTCTATAGATTACCTGCATTTCACTCAAAGTAAGACACCTTTATTATAAGGCCTTGTGCCAATTAATTCACCCAAGCACCAGAAGACATCCTCTGATGGGTGATAAATTGTTGATTGGGACCCCCGAAATAAAATGGAATTTTTTTCAAAGGCGCACTTATTTGTGTTATGAAGAAAATCATGGTTTCCATAGCAACTTGTATTGTATTGTATATTGTATTTTCACCTCACTTTGCTATAAGGCACCAGGTAAAATACAAGTTTTGGATACTACGCAACCATTGACCAAACTATTGGTACAGAAAAATATCTCAGAAATATGGAGTTTGATCATGTAGATTCCAGACTACAAACCAGTCACGACATGTGGTTGTGCCAGATCGGCAACCACAAATATGATTTTTGAACATAGGGGTATACCTACAAAATCAAATAAAACTTAGTTACTAATTATCTTAGCTCACTAAACTTGGTATCATTTTAAAGCTTATGCTTAGGCCTTTCATCCAACTGTAGGTTGTGTAAAATATCTAAATTAAATATTCATCTAATTTGCATATTCATGAATACCGGTATTGATAGAATATTTATAGAAAATATATAAATAGAAAAAACATAAAATACACTGACTTCAATAACAAACAGCCATTTTCGCATCATGTCGATAAGCGATACAACTTGATATACCCTAACACGTAATGAGTCTTTGCATAAAAATTAGCTCATTTGCATATTTATGAATATTTATAGAAATATGAGAAATTAAGAAAAAAATTTCAATGGACTTCTAAGATATACAAATTCCAGTCACAAATCATCACTGCGGCTGGTTGTTGTCCATTTGTTATACAATTTTTCATTTTCTTACCTGCAATGGCCCAATATTAAAATAATCTAATTTGCATATTCATGAAAATAAAATGAAAGGACATTGAAAATGAGGGGGGGGGGAATTCAATAAAATTCGTAAATATTCCACCCACCATCACTGTGGCATGTTGTCATTTTATACGATTTGACTGTCCTATCATGCAAAATACTATATGACAAGAATCTGGTTTGCTAACTTTGCATATTCACTGTATCATTTTCATGAATACGATGATACAAAGAAACAAGAAATTGAGATAGAATTTGAAGCCTCCAGCGTAAATATTTCAAAAATACTTATTTCAATTTAAAACAATCTTTTTGGCATGTAATTGTTGGTCAGTAATATAATATGACTATTCTTACATACATGGGGCCCGTATGAACTTAACCATATTTGCATATTTATGAATATTGATCTGAAAATAAGATATTGAAAGAAAGTTCAATTAAAACCGTAAACATACTTATTTAAGTCAAACACCAGCATCGTGTCAAGTTGTCGTTAATCATTTATGCGATGTGTATGACCTAACATGTAATGGATCTATGTGAAAATTTGAATATTCACAAAAGTATCGAACCAGTGACATCAATCAATCAATCTGTCTATCCATATAAGTCAAAGCTAAGTGATTTATCCCAACGTCATATCTGTTGAATCCTAGACTTGCTTCGTTAAAGTTTGAAATTGTGATTAATTCGATTACTTTGGTGAATAAAAATAAATAATCATTCATATGCAAATTCATGGTATTCAAATTAGATAATTTGCATTTCTGATCAGTGTAATTAGTTTTGTTTGTAACCATTTCTTAGTTAATGCTTGTTCAATATTCTATAGCAGACGTGATGAATTAAGAGTGTGTTGTGGTAAACAGTATTAATTTGGGTTTTTTCCTGTATTTTCTAAAGTTTTCATTAATATTCATGAATATGCAAATTAGAAATTTTGCATAACCACAGTGGCTTAGCATAAAGTTGACTCTGTATGGTATTGATGGTATTGGACAAGTGCAATATAGGTACATTTACATCTGTAAGGCACTCAAAACATTTTTATTCTGTTCGTTAATTTCTGATAAAGCACTTTGGTTTTCATCAATATTCATGAATATGGAATATGCAAATTTCATATTTTTCATACTGAATGCAGATTAGGTTCAAAAGCTGAGCCGAAGCATTGTTAATAACATATTAGGTTGACAATGTTAGTATTTGAATACGAGTAATTACTTATTCAACTTATTGGAACTGTAGTATAGGTTGCTATGGAAACCATGAATATATGCATTATCCATATGCACTTTTGCAGAATTTATGGGTTTTTCTCTCATTTTAACATTAAGGAGGTCCCTCTTACTATAATGCTTCAGTGATGTTCTTTCTGAAATATGTAACGAAGGTCTAAATATCACAAGCCAACCCTTAAATGGATGAGTTTAGTCATTTCTTTTTGTTTTTCATTAAAATTCATGAATTTCGACATGACCACTTTTCCTTATGGTAATTGAATGACTTGTTCAGAAGTATTAATGATGCCATAGCAACATATCATTCTATGGTTTGGACTGAAATTAATGAAGTTATGAAGTTCTAACAGACTTACTTGTTTTCCAATTACTTTCAGTGTTTTCATTAATATTTATGAAAATGAAAATTCAATATAATTTTCATTATAACACCAATTAATGCAAGGCAGGTGTGTGAGCTCTAAATGGATACCAACTTCAGTGGTCTACAACAAGTAAAAGCTGAAATATGACCATCTTTTCCCATTAGCTGATATATCAATATTGAAATTGCTTTGAATGGGTCATGACCTTTGACTCAAGGTCATTCCTATAAGAAAGGTCATACACATATTTTATTATTATTTTCATGAAGAGCAATAACAAGGCTATATTTCACATCATTGTCACTCAGCTCGGTTGGGGGCTATTTTTGGCTCTTAATGCACATCGCCCTTTAATTCAGTCACTTCATGGATAATCATTGTTAATTGTATTCTACCTTTCCTGAATGTATACACAGACCAGCTTAAGAATCCACCTATTTAAAATATATCATTAAATACCCGAGTTGCTGGTCTGATCCTGATACATATCTTTCAATCAACTTACATATAGTTTTGCTGGGACACGGCCTGTATAATTGTGGTCACCATAATTGAGGCCCCCAGGGGGGGCTTTGCTCCCTGAAAAAAAATGACCTTTCTCCCCAGCTCCATAAATGTTTTTCCTCAGCCCCCTGCTCCCTAACATCTCAAAAAGTTATGCTTTCTCCCCAAATCCCTGAAAATAAATGACCCTTCTCCCCAAATTCCTGAAAATAAATAGCCCTTCTCCCTGAATCCCCAAAACCCCTGGGAGGGCCTCATAATTACTTTTTAACTAGCCGAGTGTGAATAATACAGTTTTCAAACATATACACGGTGGCAATTATCACATACCTGGTTTTCAATTTGATTCAGTGCATTTTTGTTATCGTGTTTATCCTAATATCTTAAATATTGGACATTTTCATTTTTTTTTTTTGTTTGTTTGTTTGAACTGATGCTTTACATCCCAGTCAACAGCAATGGTCGTGTCAGGATGTTGCCTTAATTTTGTGGGACTTTTATCCAAAACTAGGGTGTCATGACACTCAAAATGCGCTTCCCAACTAAGCCAATAAGGCTTATATATGTAGGGGTGGTTTGACTTAACCACTTTTCCTGGACAGTCTCAGATATGAGCAGTTAACCAGTAAATTCAGATGGTCGGTCAGTAGATTACAAATGCCTTGCCAGAATGAGCACCCCTATGATAACACAAATTTTTATGAAGAAATGAGCAAAATTATTCCCTTAATTGTCATCAAACATCGTTCCATCTCTCAGGTCTTGTGCAAGTAATTTGTTTTTCAATATTTATTATTTCATATGGGGAGTATTAAATGAGCAGCATCATGAGAAAACCAGATTTCTGCATATGCGAAAACAAAGGTGCAGATCAGCTGTGCAATAAATGCACAGCTGATCAGCGCCTTTGTTTTTGCTTCACGGATAGCACAGTCCCTGTGCTTCTTAAATTGAAATTTCAAGCTTCTAACTATCTTCTGTGGCTGTACAGGGCCAGTTCATGTCGGACCAGGTCGGAACCCCTGAAGACCGGTTTTCTCGCTTCCCGGCTCATATTCACTCCACTGACCAAGTTTCTTGGAAAACATTTGAGCAGCGTCATGAGAAAACCAATGTATCGCATTTGCGAAAATAAAGGCGCAGATCAGCTTTGCAGTAACTGCGAAGCTGATTAGCACTTTGTTTTTGCTACATGGATTGTACAATTCCTCTACTCTCTAAATCCAAAATTTTGAGCCTCTAGCCATCTTCAGTGCTTGTACAGCTCGGTTTGTTTTCTCATGAGGCGGCTCATTTCTGGGGCAGTGTTTCATCAATTATGCATGATTTGTTCCTAATATCACCAGTAACTAATAATTTTACTATTGATCACCTCGCCTGGTTTGTATTGAAGAAGCTTCCAAGTTGTTTAAAGAATAGCTTTAATAGCCATTCAAGAATTAACAAATAAGTTTTTTCTCTTATACATAAACACATTAAGAGACATCTAAGAGTTGTTCTTATGGGATAATCGAAATAGATTTCACTGGACTTTGTACGATATATCTATCTGGCACAAGTGCACAGCCGAAATCTTTGCTTTTCAGTGGTTAAAGAAAAAAAAAAAGATGTCATAAAATTAATGCCATCTGAAAGTTAGCTTTATTACACTGTAATTGGAATCTATAGCATTCTGAAACTAGATAAATGCATGACCAAATTTCACTTGGCATGTGCCATGAATTATTTCATTACATACATGTATTTTTAAAACCTAAGTTTGTTGAGTAGTGGGCAAGTACTGGTTTTGAATAAGTGCTCAGGAAGAGGTGGCACTTTGAGGGCATGACTGAGAAATTGCTATTTGGGCAACATGAACACATCACAAAACAGTAAAAAAATTATGTCCTGTTTTAACTCGTATAAGCCTGGCATCCTTTTTCATGGGACATAGGCAATCTCGGGCTTTTCTGTTTGCATAGACGATTTTCATCGAAAAATGGAATGAAATTTGAAAATCTCTCCTGTCCCTTAAAATGAAAAGGGACTCATCCAAATGATAATGATGGGAAAGTCCATTTGTCTTAAATGGGTTCAAAGCAGTTTAAAATAATGACTATATGTTACAGTTAGCATTTTTAATACATGAACATTTTCAGTAATCAAATCATCTAGGGACATTACAAGATCAGTAATGATGATTGTCAGGCAGCCGCTCTGGGGAGATGTTGGCTACAGAATTAGCGCTGAAATTACAACAAAATGTGCCAGTTCCAATGAGACGTTCATATGTTTTGTTCTCTGATTTACTGCTATTCTTATAGTCCTGTTACCATGGTTGTTGTCTAGGAAATATTCTCGAATGGGTCTGCTGACCTGAGCAGAAAAATCATGTCCAAGCAACTTAAGAGTTATAGTTATCAAATCTCATCAGGAAAACATGTCCGTGCAATGAATACCCCCTCAAACCCCACTTTTATATAGTAAAACTGGGGTACGCAGGGGTATACCTATTTTTCTTATTTTTGCTCCAAAACATAGATTGTGGGTACTCATTAGAACCGCCTCAGTGAGGCGGTTCTAACGAGTATCTACAATATATGTTTTGAGCAAAAATAAGAAAAATATCAACAATTTTCAGCTGAAAATATTTAATTTTTAAAGCTCAAAAAATCTTTGTATATTGCATGGACAAGTTTTCGTAATGTTCTTTATTAGTACTGCAACATAAGATACTTGTATCATATTTTCTGAAGAGAGGGATGTGTATAAATGATGTTAATGAGAATAAGACAATTTTTGGGAAAATGGATCTAACTTTTTTACTTGCTCATGATTTAAATACATTGGATATGGCCAAATTTATCAGAAGGGCCATGAAATTCATTCAAAACACTGCAGAGTAGTGTCCTTGAGCAAGTACTTATTTAAAGTACACATACCGAGACAGCAATGGCTCTATCAGGATATGACTGTAAATATCAAACACAACACAGCACATACATGTTATGGGTTTGAAAGAGGCGTCAAAGAGATTTCACATTACGAAAACTTTTTTTTTTTTTGTTATTTAATATTTATTTTCGAAAACACACATCAAAACAAACGTATTATACATGAAGATATGAAATACATATACAACAGTCACAGGCATGTAGTAACAATTTTTCACTATAAGTATTTACTAACCTGACTTACGAATGATTTTTTATGTGAATTCAAAAATATTCAAATAAACAATGAGGTTAGAGAGAGAGAGAGAGAGAGAGAGAGAGAGTGAGAGAGAGAAGGGGAGAGAGAGGGTTTAGAAATGAGTAAGGAGAGATTTAGGGTACCAGTAGATAGATAAATAAATAAGTAAATAAGTAAATAAATAAATAAATAAATAAATTTCTGCTGCCTTCTTTTATGAATTTAAGTAATAAGAGTGTTAAATTTGCCCCAGGCTATTTTTTCTCGCATAAAGAATATTTCTTTTTCTAATCTAAGTCTTTACGAAAACTTGCCCATGCAAAAAACAGCAATTGTAAAAATTGAAAATTTCAATGGAAAATGTTTGATATTTTTCTAATTTTTGCTCAAAATATAGGTTATGAGGCGGTTCTAACGAGTACCCACAACCTATGTTTTGGAGCAAAAATAAGAAAAACTGCACACCCCAGTTTTACTATATAAAAGTGGGGTCCAAGGGGGTATACATCAAAGTAATCTGGATTAACCCATATTTGACGAATGGATTTTCCCATCATTATCATTTGGATGAGTTCACTTTCATTATACCCCCGGCATTTATGCCGACGGGTATATAGTTTTCGCTTTTCCGTTTGTCCGTTCGTATGTTCGTTAGTTCGTTCGTTCGTTAGTTTGTTAGTTCAGTAGAATTTGCGTCAAAGTTTTGGATAAAGTTTCTCTGGTGGTGTATATCTCATGGAGTTATAGTCAGAAACCATTCATATTTGGACCATAGGTACCCTATAGGGTTTGCCTTGTTTCCATGAGTTCGGACCCCAGGGTCCATGCCCGGGGGTGGGGCTAGAGATCAAAATCTAGGTCACCTCTAATTTGCGACAAAGTTTTGGTTAAAGTTTCTCTAGTGGTGTATATCTCAAGAACCATTTATCAGAATTCATTCATATTTGGACTTTAGGTACCCTATAGGGTTAGCTTTGATTCCAAGAGTTCGGACCCCAGGGTCCATGCCTGGGGGTGGGGCTAGAGGTCAAAATCTAGGTCACCTCTAATTTGCGTCAAAGTTTTGGTTAAAGTTTCTCTAATGGTGTATATCTCATGAGCCAATTTTCAGAAATCATTCATATTTGGACTTTAGGTACCCTATAAGGTTTGCTTTGTTTCCGTGAGTTCAGACCTGAGGGTCCGTGCTCGGGGGGTGGGGCTAGAGTTCAAAATCTAGGTCACCTTGAAAATGTGCTATTTACATAGTGTTTTTTTCTTCTCTAAGTTCATATATTAACAAAGACTTATAGGAATGTATTCCTATTTGGATCATAGATAACCTTTAGGGTTGAATTAAATTCCATGGCACCAAACTCTAGGGGTGGGGCTGGAGGTCAAAATCTAGGACATTAATATTAATATTCTGTAGGTCTATATCTTGACAACCATTTGTCAGAAAGCATTCATACTTACAACATAGGTACCACATAAGGGTTAGACCCAAGGGTCCATGCATGGGGGTGGGGGTGGGATGGACCCAAGGGCCCATGCATGGGGTGGGGGTGGGACTTGAGGTTAAGGTCTGGGGCTTTTTTTTTTTTTTAAGAATGACACTCTATTTTCATTCCAATCTAGGACTGAGGACCTGACCCATAATGTCCGTGGATTATGTCCTAGATTGAGTATACATGTCAGCTCTGTATACTGCTCTAAAATAGATCTGTCATTCTAAAACACCACTCCCCCATGTTTGTATGCAATGTGCTTTACAGTGCTTATTTCTAAAGTGTACTTGATAAGGGTACTGTCTTTCATTGGGGGGTTGAGGTTCAATGTCAGGGGTGAGCATGTGCAGCGTTGTATAGGTAGGGGGTAGGGAGGGGGCTTTGTGGCTACCAGCCGGGGGTATACATGCCTCTCAAGGCACTTTTTCTAGTTTTAGGGGGTGTTAGGTGTGATTTTTAATTTTTATCTCATTTTTCGATGAAATTTCTTTAAGCAAACAGAATAGCCCCAGATGGGACGCCGAGTTCTGCGGCGTCACATCTGGGGCTATTCTGTTTGCCTATGTTCCACAAAAGGGACGCCAGGCTTATATAAGTTAATACCAAGGAAGCATAATTGTTGACTGTGATGTTTATCCGCAAAACAAACAAATCAGAAGAAGCTGGTTCCAGCTTAATGTGACCTCAGCTGACTGGCAAAATCAAAACACCAAAATTTATACACCCTTCTTGCTAATTATATTCCTCAGGGTCGACCTAGCTTAGTATTTTAGGGAGAAGTTTCTTCTCTCTCAAAGAAAAATTTGAGAGAAGTTGGAACTGAATTTCTGGTTTTCCTATATAATCTTTACATTTTCACTTCACCCTCAGCTTGAAATAGGGAGATGTTTGTTATTTAGGGGGACTCTTTCTCCCAAGTTGCCCTGTAGGTTACTGTAAATCCGGAAATTTTCGCAAGAACTTAATTTTCGCTAATATTCGCGAAGTCTTTGCTTCGCGAAAATAAAGTTCTCGCTAATAAAGAATTACTTTAAGCTTTATAGACTACACGAGTACTCGCTCGCGAATTCAAGAACTCGCTAATAATTCAGAAATCGAGAATTCGCGAAATAAAAGTCTCGCGAAAATTTCCGAATTTACAGTATTCCCTGAGTCCTGGTTTGATCAAGTCTAAACAGAGTGCCTATTACCCGATTGTACTTGCATGTTCCAGTGATAAATGGCTTGGAGCCAAACTGCAGACATATTCAGAAATTTGATGCACATTTTGCAAATTTACTAAATTAATGTAACACCTAGTGAGTGCACATGTAATAAAACCTGTAATTAAAAAGCAAGTGCATTTAGATGAAAATAAGATCAATTATGAATTTGCTATTGGATTCTGCTGTGAAATATTATTTCTGCTTAGAATTTCTGTACAAAAAAAGAATTTTTCATGCATTTGAATGTGTTTGAAATCCCTTCTAGAATGTGTTTCTATTATGTTTGTTCCTCTTTCAGTAACTGGGTTCCTGGGCTGTACCATGATGTCCATCCAGTCCCATAGAGAAGTGGCATATGAGCGCTTACTGTGTATGTTCCAGAAAGAAAATGGTTACATAACCACGAAAATCCTCATTCAATTCAATTCTGCATCTTTAACACTAGTGATGATTTCGGGCCAGGTTTCCAAAAAAATTGGATCAATGTTGCAAGTGGAGTTCCTCAAAAATGAACCTATAGAATCTGGGACGTCTCACCTCGTAGGAACACCCGCCCAATTTTCTTGTGGGTTGGGCAAGCTGTAAAGGTTGATGGCAAGATAAGGGTTAATACAGGTTTAAAGCAGCTTAAAATAATGACTATAGATCTCACAGTTAGCATTTTTAATACATGAACATTTTCAGTAATGAAATCATCTAGGGACATTACAAGATCAGTAATGATGATTGTCAGGCAGCAGCTCTGGGGAGATGTTCACAGCAGAATTAGCGCTGAAATTACAACAAAATATGCCAGTTCCAATGAGATGTTTATATGTTTTGTTCTCTGATTTACTGCTATTCTTATAGTCCTATTCTCATGGTGATTGTCTCAGAAATATATATGTGCTGTTTCAGATGATTCAGTCTGCTGAACTCAACAGAAAAATGAGCCACCTCATGGGAAAACCAACAATCTGCTCAGGCAAAAACAAAGACGCAGATCAGCTTCGCGGTAACCGAGAAGCTGATCAGCACCTTTGTTTTCACTAAACGGATAGTACAATCCCTCTTCTTCATATATCCAAAATTTCAAGCATCTAGCATTTTTCTGTGCTTGTACAGGCCGGTTTGTGTCGGACCTGTTCGGAAACCACATTGTTGGTTTTCCCACAAGGCGGCTCAAATGTGTCACCAAAGCTGGAGATGTCTCAGAGTTTTACTTGCATCCTGAAAGCCTCTTGCAAATATTTGAGCTGAAGGTAAGTAGTAGCCAGTATTATACATAATGGCCCTTCTGGCCGATTTAATATAATGAAGGTACAAGTAGGCAGTGATCAGGAAATGGAGCAATCGGATCCGATAACGGAGGTGGGAAAAAACTAAATTAACAATGAGGTACCAAAAGGTCCCAGAAGGTACCAAGATACAATATGGTAAGCCTAGTGAGCAGCTATTTCCCAATTGGCGGCCACTGGGTTACACAAACTTGACCAAAATATGAAAATGTACATAAGGTGCAAACTGCACAAAAATTCAATGCCAAAACATAAAACAATTAGAACCAAAACAGAAGTATTGGCTTGGAATGTTGGAATGATCAGTAATATAAAATTACTTGGAGTGGGGGGGGGGGGTGCTTAAACTTGTTTTACTGGCGCGTTTTCATGTTACATTTTTGCAAATCAAAGTAATCTGGATCCTGTCAGTTCTAGCAGAATTTTAAGGTTCAGACCAGTCTTAGGGATCCTTATGATGTTGAATCCTCTTTAAATGGAGGTGCTTTCACAACATATATCCTTTGCTGTTGTGTAGGATATAAAACATGAAAATCAACCAACCAAACCTGGGGCCAGTTGTTCAAAACTGTTAGCTCAACATCATCGTTTAGACCTCAACTTCTTAAGTAAATGCCGACTACATAAGCAAATACACTGTTATGTTTTGTTGAAAAAATGTGAGAATCCTTGCATTTCTCACATTTTTTCAACAAAAAATAACAGTGTATTTGTAATATCCATGTTTGAAATTTTAACGGATAGTTAACTAACGATTTTGTTTATTTTGAACAACTGGCCCCAGATAAACTAACAGGAGTGCAGTGACCTCATGCATTGTGGTTGAGAATAAGACTTCAAATTGAGAGATCCAGTGATCTGTGTCCATGAGCATACAACATTATAACTCACTCATAGTTAATACAGAGGAAGCAAAATTGTTGACTGTGATGTTTATCCACAAAACAAACAAATCAGAAGAAGCTGGTTCCAGCTTAATGTGACCTTAGCTGACTGGCAAAATCAAAACACGAAAATTTATACACCCTTCATGCGCGAATCCAGAAAATTTTCTCAGGGGGGTCCTAATTCCCAGAAGGGGTGTGATGGGAAATTTCAACATGGCAAAAACTAATAATCTGGCAATGCCAGGGGGGTCCAGACCCCCTGTCCCCCCCTCTGGATCCGCCCATGCCCTTCTTGCTAATTATATTCCTCAGGGTTCAACCTAGCCAAGAATTTTAGGGAGATGTTTTTTCTCTCTCAAAGAAAGTTTGAGAGAAATTTGGAACTGAATTTCAGGTTTTCCTATATAATCTATACATTTTCACTTCACCCTCAGCTTGAAATAGGGAGATGTTTGTCATTTAGGGGGACTATTTCTCCCCAGTCACCCTGTAGGTTATTCCCCGAGTCCTGGTTTGATCAAGAGTGCATATTACCCGATTGTACTTGCATGTTCCAGTGATATATTATATTATTATTATAATATGGCTTGGAGCCAATTTCATTTCACACAACTGCAGACATATTCAGAAATTTGATGCACATTTTGCAAATTTACTAAATTAATGTAACACCTAGTGAGTGCACATGTAATTAAACCTGTAATTAAAAAGCAAGTGCATTTAGATGAAAATAAGATCAATTATGAATTTGCTATTGGATTCTGCTGTGAAATATTATTTCTGCTTAGAATTTCTGTACAAAAAAAGAATTTTTCATGCATTTAAATTTGTTTCAAATCCCTTTGAGAATGTGTTTCTATTGTGTCTGTTCCTCCCCCAGTAAATGGGTTCCTGTGGGCTGTACCATGATGTCCATCCAGTCCCATAGAGAAGTGGCATTTGAGGCGTGAAATCCACCAACATAGAGATGACTTGATTACTAGATTAGCGCTTACTGTGTATGTTCCAGAAAGAAAATGGTTACATAACCACGAAAATTCTCATTAAATTCAATTCTGCATCTTTAACATTAGTGATGATTTCGGGCCAGGTTTCCACAAAATCTGGTCAATGTTGCAAGTGGAGTTCCTCAAAAACGAACCTATTGAATCTGGGACGTCTCACCTCATAGGAACACCCGCCTAATTTTCTTGTGGGTTGGGCAAGATACCCCTCCAAAATTGCAATTGCTGCAAATAGCAAGATAAGGGTTAATAAGTTTAAAGCAGCTTAAAATAATGACTATAGATCTCACAGTTAGCATTTTTAATACATGAACATTTTCAGTAATTGAATCATCTAGGGACATTACAAGAACAATAATGATGATTGTCAGGCAGCAGCTCTGGGGAGATGTTCACAAATCACAAATCAAATCCCTTCGAGAATGTGTTTCTATTATTTGTTCCTCCCCAAGTAAATTGGTTCCTGTGGGCTGTACCATGATGTCCATCCAGTCCCATAGAGAAGTGGCATTTGAGGTGTGAAATCCACCAACATAGAGATGACTTGATTACTAGATTAGCGCTTACTGTGTATGTTCCAGAAAGAAAATGGTTACATAACCACGAAAATTCTCATTAAATTCAATTCTGCATCTTTAACATTAGTGATGATTTCGGGCCAGGTTTCCACAAAATCCGGTCAATGTTGCAAGTGGAGTTCCTCAAAAATGAACCTATTGAATCTGGGACGTCTCACCTCATAGGAACACCTGCCAATTTTCTTGTGGGTTGGGCAAGATGTAAAGGTTGACTACCCCTCCAAAATGGCAATTGCTGCAAATAGCAAGATAAGGGTTAATTAGTTTAAAGCAGCTTAAAACAATGACTATAGATCTCACAGTTAGCATTTTTAATACATGAACATTTTCAGTAATTAAATCATCTAGGGACATTACAAGAACAGTAATGATGATTGTCAGGCAGCAGCTCTGGGGAGATGGTCGCAGCAGAATTAGCGCTGAAATTACAACAAAATATGCCAGTTCCACTGAGACGTTTATATGTTTGGTTCTCTGATTTACTGCTATTCTTATAGTCCTATTCTCATGGTGATTGTCTGAGAAATACGTATGTGTTGTTTCAGATGATTCAGTCTGCTGAACTCAACAGAAAAATGTGTCACCTCATGGGAAAACCAACAATCTGCATAGGCGAAAACGAAGACGCAGATCAGCTTTGCGGTAACCGCGAAGCTGATCAGCGCCTTTGTTTTCGCTAAATGGATAGTACAATCCCTCTTCTGCATATATCCAAAATTTCAAGAATCTAGCATTTTTCTGTGCTTGTACAGGCCAGTTTGTGTTGGGACCTGTTCGGAAACCACATTGTTGTCAAATGTGTCACCAAAGCTGGAGATGTCTCAGAGTTTTACTTGCATCCTGAAAGCCTCTTGCAAATATTTGAGCTGAAGGTAAGTAGTAGCCAGTATTATACATAATGGCCCTTCTGGCTGATTTAATATAATGAAGGTACAAGTAGGCAATGATCAGGAAATGGAGCATTCAGAAAGAAATTCCCTCTCCCAAAACCGAGGTGGGAAAAAACTAAATATATACCAAGAAAACATATCGCAAGCCTAGTGAGCAGCTATTTCCCAACAGGCAGCCACTGGGTTACACAAACTTGACCAAAGTATGAAAATGCAAACTGCACAAAAATTCAATGCCAAAACATATAACAATTAGAACCACAACAGAAGTATCGCCTTGGAAGTATCGCCTTGGAATGATCAGTAATATAAAATTACTGGGGGGGTGGGGAGCTTAAACTAGTTTTACTGGCATATATGGTGCGTTTTCATGTTACATTTTTTGCAAATCAAAGTATGGATCCTCTGTCCTAGCAGAATTTCAAGGTTCAGACCAGTCTTAGGGATTCTTATGATGTTAAATCCTCCTTTCACAACATATATCCTTTGCTGTTGTGTAGGATGTGAAACATTAAAATCAACCCTCCAAACCAGATAACATCAGGAAAACATGTCCGTACCTTGTATACCCCCTTAAACCCCACTTTTATATAGAAAAACTGGGGTATGCACGGGTATACCTATTTTTCTTATTTTTGCTCCAAAACATAGATTGTGGGTACTCGTTAGAACCGCCTTGGCGAGGCGGTTCTAACGTGTACCCACAATCTATGTTTTGAGCAAAAATAAGAATATCAAAAGTTTTCTACTGAAATTTTTCAATTTTTACAACTTAAAAAATCTCCATATATTGCAAGGGCAAGTTTTCGTAATGAAGTAACGGTAGTGCAGTGACCTCATGCATGGTAGTTGAGAATAAGGCTTTGAATTGAGAGGTTAGTGATTTTGTGTCCTTGAGCATACAACATTATAACTCACTACTTAATACCAAGGAAGCGAAATTGTTGACTGCGATTTTATCCGCAAAACAAACAAATCAGGAGAAGATGGTTCCAGCTTAATTTGACCTCAGCTGACTGGTAAAGTAAAAAAAAACGGAAATTTATACACCCTTCTTGCTAATTATATTCCTCAGGGTTCAACCTAGCCAAGAATTTTAGGGAGAAGTTTCTTCTCTCTCAAAGAAAATTTGAGAGAAGTTTGGACCGAATTTCAGGTTATCCTATATACTCTATACATTATTACTTCACCTTCAGCTTGAAATAGGGAGAAAATTGTTCATTTAGGGGGACTCTTTCTCCCAAGTTGCCCTGTAGGTTATTCCCTGAGTCCTGGTTTGATCAAGTCTAAACAGGGTACATATTACCTGATTGTACTTGCATGTTCCAGTGATAAATGGCTAATGGAGCCAATTTCATTTCACACAACCGCAGACATATTCAGAAATTTGATGCATATTTTGCAAATTTACTAAATTAATATAACACCTAGTGAGTGCACATGTAATAAAACCTGTAATTAAACCAGAATTAAAAGCAAGTGCATTATAGTGAAAATAGGATTAATAATTTGCTATTGAATTCTGCTGTGAAATATTATTTCTGCTTAGAATTGCCGTACAAAAAAAAAAGAATTCTCCATGCATTTGAATGTTTTAAATCCCTTCTAGAATGTGTTTCTATGTCTGTTCCTCTTTCAGTAAATGGGTTCCTGGGCTGTATCATGATGTCCATCCAGTCCCATAGAGAAGTGACATTTGAGGCGTGAAATCCACCAACATAGAGATGACTTGATTACTAGACAAACAGTAATGTGAGTTGCTCTTTGCATTTTTTTTCTGTCAGCTTGCATACACTACTTGCATACATTACAAAAACATGCCCATGTAATATACTGAATTTTCTTAAATTGTAAAAATTGAAAGTTTAAACTAGAAATCTTGTGATATTTTTCTTATTTTTGCTCAAAACATAGATTATGGGTACATGTTAGAACGGCCTTGGCGAGTACCCACAATTGGAGCAAAAATAAGAAAAACAGTTATACCCCCGCACACCCCAGTTTTTCTATATGAAAGTGGGTTCAAGGGGGCATACATTACACGGACATGTTTTCCTGATGCACAGTTTTCATGTGTCATGTATTCCAACAAGCACCCTTTAAGGTTTTCATGATTCTACCATACTGATAAAGAAGCCATGATGGCCTAGTGGTTAAGCCACTTACCTTGTAAATCAGGGATTGTGGGTTCGTCTGTTGTGATTTTTCCAGTCTTTCCCCACTGTTGTCACCGCGTTGTGTCCTTGAGGAAGACACATTAACGGATCAAGTATAAAATAAGACCTAAATCAGTCTACTGTCCACTGTCTACCTGTACACCTGTCTACTTGTCCACTTGTCTTCCAGTGTCACATTCTACCTGTCTACCTGTCCACCTGTTTTTCTGTCAACCTGTACACCTGTCTACCCGTCCACTTGTCTTCATGTCTTCTAGTGTCCCTTTTCTATCTCTTTGTTGTCCACCTGTCTATTGTCCACTTGTTACATGTCTTCCAGTGTCCCTTTCTGTCTACTGTCTACCTGTCTGTCTGTCCACCTATCTACTCATCCACTTGTCTTCATGTCTTCCAGTGTCTATTTCCATCTGTCGAATGTACAACTGTCAGTCTGTCTACCTGTCCATCTGTCTACCTGTCCACCTGTCTACCCAGTCCACCTTTCTACCTGTCCACCTGTCTACTTGTCCACTTGTCTTCATGTCTTCCAGTGTCCCTTTCTATCTGTCTACTGTCCACCTGTCTACCTGTCCACCTGTCTACTTGTCCGCTTGTCTTCATATCTTTTAGTGTCCCTTTCTATCTGTCTACTGTTCACCTGTCTACCTGTCCACCTGTATACTTGTCCACTTGTCTTCGTCTTCCAGTGTCCCTTTCTATCTGTCTACTGTTCACCTGTCTACCTGTCCACCTGTATACTTGTCCACTTGTCTTCGTCTTCCAGTGTCCCTTTCTATCTGTCTACTGTTCGCCTGTCTACCTGTCTTCTTGTCCACTTGTCTTCATGTCTTCCTCTGCCTGTCCACATGTCTATCTGTCCACTTTTTTAATGTGACCGATTATCCCTCTCTACCTGTCTACGTGGGTGATCCAAGAAGTAATGCGAACACAACTATATTTTAGTAACCAGTGCAGATACATTTAAATAATTTGGCAAGTTTACACATGTATATATGTGCAGTGATTAGGTGTAATATCATGAAGTTCGGATGACGTGTTGAGGTTTAAGGATTATTTGATTTGTCCACCCGAAGTCGCCATAGACACGAAATTGACTGAAAATGTCATTTTTGTTTGGGGTACAGGGAAATATTTTGTGCTCCAATTTATTATTTTGACATTTAATTCACATAAATCATATTCGTTGTGTTAAGTATGCCTTATGTTTGGAGGTAATAGAGAAAACGATATGCAAAGATCAGCAGGGACTATTCTATGTTGCCTAGCAATGGCATCTGACAAAAATATCACAATTTCGACGAAGTACGACAAATACCCATAATTCATGCGTATATTTGACCCTGATAAGGATGCAAATATCGACATTTATGCCCACAGCCTATCAGAATGAAGAATTTCTATTTAAAAAATAAATATTGTATGGAATTTAACCTTTTTGGTAAAGTAGCAGGGGCGTTGATGAAAATGTGGAGATTTAGAGAAATCAAAATTGACTCAAATTCTAGGGGGTACAGATAGCCAAACCTCATAAAATTGCGCTACTTTAAACTCATTAAGGTATGAACAGTAAATTTATTAAAGGGATTATTGTACTTTGGAATTAAGCGATAATTGACATAATTCATAGTGCTTTGCATATGACACTTCATTACATAAATAAAATCCATTTTTACCGTGGCCAAGGTCGTTTACCTTGCATTTTCTTGTTGCCAGGCAAGGAGGGTTGCTATGTGATTCTGTCAAAATAGTAATCAGATCTGGGACAATCGATACTGCATCATAATTCTGATGTAAACTATCTTGAAAAATGGCGATGGTGAAAAAATTACACACAAGTTCGCATTACTTCTTGGATCACCCTTGTACTCGCCCACCTGTCTCTTTTTCTACCTGTTCGCTTGTCTTCGTCTCCCCGTGTTCATTCGACTTGTACCTGTACCTGTCTCCGCATTTCTGTTTCATTAAGTATGTGTATGTATATATTAACACATTTGTTTTTAAATGCACATTAATACATTTTCTTTCTAGAACTACTTAGTCTTATTTTGTACTTGAGCCCATTAACTCCCCAGTGTACTGGTTAATATCCAGAAAGTGGTGGCTCCATCCTGACATGATTGAAAAATTGTTGACTAGGATGTTTAACCTCAATGCAATCAAACAAAGTGTTATTCAAAGTCTACACTGTTTTATAATGACAAAATAGTTTGTAGCCATACCATATAATAATAATAAACCATTGATTATACAATATAGATTTAGTCAAAGTCCATTCCGGGTTATGAAAAACATTGATCTTAATCATATCCCGAGAAATATCTACTAGGCTACATTGGCCAGCTATCAATGTAATAAAATTTTTCATTCAAAAATTTTACAAATCACAATAGTTGTTTTTTATACAGCAAGCAACTAAGTTGTTGATCAGACTGAACAAACTGCAGCCTGATCCGCAACTTTGCATATGCTGAAACAAATTTTCTCTCAATATTACCCATTTTACACCAACACCTTTTATCGTAAGCCTGTCCAATTGGGAAATAAATGATTATCACAGGCTTTTGTCTATGAGTGGCTGGGAAACCGGTGATATAATAATGCCAACTTGGTTGGAACTGCCAATTAAGGCTCTCAGACTTTATAGCAGCGTTCATATTGTATTGACCAGTTTTGATCTATGAAACTGGACTTGTTTAGGTTGGTCAATTAAACACGACTTCAACAATGATTAACAGTCATTGAGCTACAATCCAAGATAACTGGTCTTCGAGTTTTCAACCAGGTCTAACACAAACCGGTCCGTGCACTCACAGAAAATAAGTTAGAACATTGAAATAAAGGAATTCAGAAGTAGAGGCATTGTACTATCCATGAAGAGAAAACTAAGGCGTTGAGTGCAGTTACTGCATGGCTGGTCTGCGCCTTTGATTTTGGCATATGCAAAACTTTGCATTTTTTATGTGTGTGTATGTTGCAGCACATTTAATCAATGGTCATTTTACATAATCTCAAACTGTTTGGCAGTTCATCAGTGCTTTGTGCCCATTCTATTGCTGAAAAAAAAAAACTCATTTGAATCAAAATCATTTTGTTTTGATTCACGAACATGCTGTGGACGTTGTTACTATTGTACACGTACAACCTCTTGAAATGTAACTATTTCAGGTAGATTTTAGATTTAGAGCTTTGGCAGATATTAAAGAAGTATAGGCAGTTAATGTCAAGTTTCCAGGACGTAGTAATGGGTCACTGATAATGAAACTGGACCATGCCCTTTTTAACAAATATCTACAACCATATGCAAGCTTGTCACATGTAAGCCAGTTTTGCAGATTCTCAGTCCAATGGATATTATTTTGGTTCAGTTTGTGGTCTAAGTATTTGTAATTAGATAAACTACTTGTTGATTGCTGGTTCATTAATACCATCATCTTAATTATATTGTTTACTTCTGATTTCTAGATCTGGCACAAACTGGATTATAGTCCGAGATCCAAGGTCCAAATTTTTGGTTAACCCTACACGATCTTGGCCTTAAGGTTTGATGGCTTTTTTTAAAAGATATATGATAGTAGTCTATGAAACAGGTCCGTGTATAAAAATTTAGGCCGGCGAAAGTCTTCAAAATGGCCGCCATCCAAGATGGCCGCCAAAATTAGGATTTATACAGGCTTGAGTAAAAAGCGTTTTCATTTTAGATTTTGTTACATTTAAGTGCTTTCAGTGTAGATTTTCTATAAACTCAACATTATGCTTTAGCATATTAAGTTGAATTAACCCAGTTTTGATGTTCTCATGCGTTACATACGTTACTATATTAATGTTACTTGCGAGAAATGAAAATATTGACTATTAGTGTTTATCTTAGTGCCATTCTTCAAAGTTTTTGAAGTGTTTATGCAAAGTGCTCCTAAAAAGACTTGAGTAGCGTCTTGATAAAGCTTCTTTTGGGTCGTTTATCTGCATTTGGTGGTCAGCCTCAAGTCTTTTATCACATAAATCAAGGTTCACCCTTGATCACTTAATATTGTAAACTCACATATTTTGGGTAAACTCACATATTTTGGGTCTGATCATACATACAATCAACAGCTGTTGATGATTTGTTAATAAATTATATGGATTAGAACCGCTTACTCCATTTATATAATTTTGATACCCTCAAGACGTTCCTAACTGTTACATATGTTACCTTTTTTATAATATTTCCTACAAAATTAATATATTGACTATTCTTGTTTATTTTAATGTTATTCTCTAAAGTTTTTGAAATTTTTTGTATTTAATGCATTAAAAGACATGAAAAAATATCTGTATTAAGTTATTTTGTGTGCTTTATTTGCTCCATCCATCAGCGATGGGTCTTTAAACACATAAATCCAGGTTTAAACTTGACCCCTAAATATTATACACTCACATATTTGGGGTCAAACACATTGATAAAACAGTGATGGGGTTTTATAGATTGAACATATGTAATAGAATTTTAACTCAAATGTTTTAGAGTCAAGATGTACCCAGCTGTTACATACGTTACTTTTCTAAGGAGCCTTTAACACGATTAACATTATTTCCATGTTCTGAAGATGTTGACAACTGTTACATTCATCACTTTTCTTAAATGATATATCCTACAGAATCAATATATTGACAACTGTTGTAAATGGCGTTTATATGCTCTTAGGTTTTTGAATTGGTATTATATTGATTGCATTAAAAGACATTGGAGACATTTTGATAAATACATTTTGGATGCGAAATTTGCTTTGACAGTCAGCAATGGGTCTTTAAACATATAAATCCGTGGTAAACTAGATCACTTACATATTGTAAACTCAAATAGTTCGGGTCGGAACACATAAATATATTTATAAGAATCTTAAACTTAATATACAAGTACATAATTTCAATGTTCTCTACGTGTACTCAACTGTTACTTACGTTACTTTTCTATAATATTCTATACAAAAGCTCCATAGGGTCACTGAGGAGGCTTAAGTAGCCAAGCATCCCCTTTCTCAATAATATGTTAACTGCTCTTAAAGGATCTCAATTTTATTTTTAGTTGAAGAGGACTGTGTATAGAACTTTAGACTGGGAAAGTCCTAAAAATGGGAACAATTCATTTATACATATATGACTTACTGGATCAGATTTAACGGGAAAAGGGGTTTGTCTCCCATGAGTGTCTTTTTGTTACCTATCTGATTCAATCATTTAAATTTTGATATGCTTAACCCACCATGTCACTTTCTTTTTTGAGTGGTATTTTCTGAAATGTATATCCAAACAGCAGATGATGATGAATAAAAAGATAAAATGTCTAAATATGACATCATCCATAGTATGTACATTGAGAGCCATATTCTAAACATTGTTTTAATTATCTGACCCAATTTAGGCATGTGTCTTAAATTTAGACTTCCTTTGTGTACATTTTTGAACTTGCAGTGTATTTATCTGGCTATCGTATACAATTTATAAAGGGTCACTAATGAGGGTTCATAACCTGAAATTGCACAGTATGGCCCATTACTTCACCCCTTTGAGGGTGTTCACTGTTTCCAATATTTTATTCATTGCCAGAAATTGTATAATGTACCCACACTTCTCCTTTTAATTGTTTATGCCACTTCCAAAGAATATAAAGTAAAGGGGTCAAGGTACCGAAATCGTAATCCTAGCTCGTAAAAATCCATAATAACATTGACAAATACGAGATATGTAGCCATACAGGCATGGATCCCCCAATAACAGGAGGTGTGATCAGGTGTTTGCAAAGGGTGGGCATCACCTGCTCATTATAATGCACCCGCCATGTCCTTATGACTGATTACAAAGCCGAGAAAATTAATATCTGGTAAGAAACGAATGTCCAGTAATTGAAAGCCTTATTAAATGTTGCCAATTGGCATAAGGTCAGTCACAAGTTTAGACGCAGCCACGCTGTAGGGATCAACAAGGTCATGGTGTCTCCCATAGAACTTTTTAAGAGTTGACACAAGCTTGGTCCTGCGATATCCCCGTGACAACAATTTGGTGGTGAGTAACTTCCCCCTATCAACAAAGTCTTCGTAATTACAACAGGCTCTAGCATAGCGAACTAGCTGAGAGACATTTAACATTTAACTTAAAAGTTAATAATCTGATAATGTTATAATTTTTTTGCAAAATTAATACATGTGTACAAGTTCAATCATAAAAAAATAAATCATAAAATTACTATAAACAGTTTAAAAATGAACAAAAATGGTCAAACTCTTGATTTTATGGGGATATACCAATAAGAGTAACATATGTAACAGTTAAGAACATCTATACTGTGTTAATAAAGAAAAATATTCTAACACGTAACATTATATATATACATGTAAATATATATAAAACAACAATATGTACATGTAATGTAAATAGTTAAGACAAAAGATTATATGTGTTTAATACAACTAGTAGCCTCAAGTAAAGGGGAATGTTTGTTTTTAAACAAAAGTTAATGAAAACAAAACCAGTTTGATCACCCAAATGTTATATTTGTGTTGTAGGTTAACATGCCAGTCAAATAATGTTTGAGTATTGTGTTGACAGAAACATTTAACCAGATACCTTTAGCTTAACTAGCTTAACACATATAAGCCTGGCGTCCCTTCTATGGGACATAGGCAAACAGAATAGCCCAAGATGTGACGTTGCAGAACGCGGCATCCCACCTGGGACTATTCTGTTTGCTTAAAGAATTTCATTGAAAGTTGAATAGAATTAAAAAATTACACCTGATGCCCCTAAGAACTGAATACTCACCAGAATGATAGAGACGGGAAAATGCATTCGTCAAATATGGGTTATGGAAATGTAACTCCGTGCCAGCATGGTTCAAAACAAGGAGCACTCATTTAGGAGTATGTTGCTATAATACTACACCAACATGGTCTTCAAAACTACATAAATTTACCTTGATTAAAATTGTCACAATTTTTATTAAGAAAATACAAGATAGGCTTTCATTAACAGAAATTGGGACCATTAAACAAACATGATTAGGCAAATAATGATTTTATATGGGATTATGGGATATCCTATGACAAGTAACATATGTAACAGTTGTCAACATCTTGAGAACAGAGAACATTCAAATATAATTGGAGGTAAATGTGCTACGACATTTGTATTATAATTGATATAAAAAATCAGCAGCTTGTGAAATTTTGTGTGTTAAGAACCCAAATGTAACAGTATTCAGTGATCGAGTGATTCAGTTGAACCTTTACTTATGCCTTCAAAAAACATGCTGCTGACCAACAAAAGCAGAAAAAAAAACCCAAAAAATGGCTATATAGCAAGACACCCCTCGTGTTTTGTAAAAATATTAATGCAAAAATACACAAAAACTTTAAAGAATAACACTAAAATATACAGTAACAATGGATATTATGATTTTGTAGCATGTAACATTAATGGTGTAACGTATGTAACATGTGAGAACATCAAAATCGTCCTAAATCAAATTAATTTAAAAATGCAAATTTCTACTTTATGTTTTATTGATAAAACATAAGTAGCTGTTCAATTAATGTATTCAAACCCAAAATATGTGAATTTATGATATTTTAGTGATCAAGTGTGAACCCGGATTTATGCGTTCAAAGACCCATTGTTGACTTAAGTGTTAAGATTATGTATCTAAAATTGCTTTATATAGATGTTCCTTATGTCTTTCACTGCACTAAATACAAAAACACACTTAAACCTTTAAATGATACCACTCAAACAAACAATAACAGCCAATCTATCATTTAATGGCAGATAGTGTTAAAAAGTAATGTATGTAACACATGAGAACATACAAACTGTGTTAAATAAACTTAATATGATTCAACATATGTTGAGTTTATAGAAAACCAACACTGAATGTAACAAAATCTAAAATGAAAAGTTTATTACACAAACCTGTACAATTCCTAATTTTGGCGGCCATCTTGGATGGCGGCCATTTTGAAGACTTTCGCCGGCCTAAATTTTTATACACGGACCTGTTTCATAGACTACTATCATATATCTTTCAAAAAAAGCCATCAAACCTTAAGGCCAAGATTGTGTAGGGTAAACTAAAATTTTGACATCTCCTGGATTATGGATCTCAGGCTATTAACATTATTGAAGCTGGCGAGAGAGTACTGAATACAAGCCTTGAGGTTATAAAAACTTTTTCTTGCTCAACTCAGCTGAGCATGAAATTTAAGTTGCCTATGAATAGAGAAACAATCAAAATTGGTAGAAAATTCAGGTATAGATTAGGCGATGCCTGTAATTTACATGCTTATACATGTAAATGTTAAAAATTGTTGGCATTTTAACATTTATGAGCAGGGCAGGATAGATTTCAGTCTCAGCTGAGCTGAGCATGAAAAAAGTTTTATAATCTCCAGGACTGATGTTATCATTGCCCTGTGCAATACCTTGCAGCTTATTGATGCTTTTTATTTTTGCATAAACACATATGAGCCGCCCCATGGGAAAACCAACAATCTGCATTGGCGAAAACAAAGGCGCAGATCAGCTTCGCGGTAACCGCAAAGCTGATCAGCGCCTTTGTTTTCGCTACACGGATAGTACAATTCCTCCTCTACTTTACTTAAAAATTTCAAGCTTCTAGCTCTTTTCTGTGACTGTAAAGGTCGGTTTGTGTCGGACCTGGTCGGAAACCACATTGTTGGTTTTCCCACGAGGCTGCTAATATAACAGATTGTCTGATAATGAGGCTGGCATATTAGAAACCTATTTAAAAGCCACCAAGTGTTTAATTATCACGTAAGAGGGGGAACAACCTGTTACATTTTTGTGGTCAGCTTATTTAGTACAAAATGTTCATTGCATCCGCTTGCTATTTTTTAGGTCACTGAGCTGAAAGGATCACAGGTGAGCTTATAGGATAGGCAGGTACCTGGCGTCCGTCTTTTGTCGTCCATCCGTCCGTCGTCCACCGTTTTAAAAATCTTCCTCTCTGAAACCGTTTGGCCAATTAAAGCCAATTTTATATGAAGCATCTACAGGAAGGGGGAACCAATGTTTACATAGATAATCCAGGTCATATGACCAAGATGGACACCATGCCCATATATGGTAAAAACCCTTCAAAAATCTTCTTCTCCAGAACTGGTGGACAGATTTCAACTAAGCTTGGCATGTAGCATCGCGGACAAGAGTACTAAAAGGTGTACATAACTTATGACCCTGTGACCTTGACCTATTTTATGGTCAAAATAGGTTGCATGAGCATTGGAATGCGGAATAATGTTAGAATGTCATTTGAAGGGAAAAAGTTGAAGGAAGTGGACAAATGGACTGAAGATTAATGATTCTGAAAAAAAAAATTGGTCCCCAGGGTTTGGTCTGCCCCCACCACGCCCCTTGGGCAATATACATGTATAATACCATAATATTCAAAGATCTTCTCTGAAACTGTTCGGCCATTAAAAGCCAAAATTTACATGAAATATTTATAGGAATGGTGAACTAATGTGTACATGAATAATCCAGGTCACATCAGCAATATGGCCGCCATGCCCACATATGGTAAAAACTCTTCAGAAATCTTCTTCTATGGAACCAGACTGCAGTGGACTGAGTTCAACAAACTTGTGATGTAGCATCGGGGACTAGAGTATTACAATGTATACTAAATTATGATCCTGTGATGACCTTGACCTATTTACGGCAAGGTCAGCTTAGGTTGCGTTGCATATGCAGTAAACTGTTAAAATGTCATTGAAGGGAAAAACTTCCAGAAAACGGGCAAATGGACAGAATATGTATGATTCTGAAAATAAGAATGACCCCAGGGTTTCATCTTTCCCTGCCCTTGGCTATATACATGTATAGGACCAGAATAGTCAAACAAGTTTATTGATATATATTCCAGATCTCAGGAGAGCGTTTAAGGGACCATTCGTCGTCTTGTTTTAATAGCCCTGCATGCTTTGAAAATGTGGGATTATATTGGATTCACCATGTCCTGTTGTTCCATAACTCTGTTATTTTGATTCGGTCTCCATGTGGAATCCAGTTCAATCACTTGAAAAAGAATTGACATATTATATAGCTAAATATGTTGACTGCTAAAATCATTTGTCTACTAAAATTTGAGTCAGTTTTCATACCACTCGTATTTAATTGAAATTTTAATACATTTTAACATGCTCCTTCCCAACCTGCCGGACAGAAAAAAATTGTTGACTCACAGAGACATCAACACAATACAAACAAACAAACAAAAAATGATTATACCCCCTGCCTCTGTTATTCATCTGTACTTCTGTAGAACTATAACAATGATTTAAGACACTTCATTGGAAAACCAATCTACAAAGCTTCCCCACCAGGTCTGACACAAAACCAGTTGTATAGTCATAGAAAATGAGCCTGTGCGTGAGAAAACCAACAATTTAGGTTCCGACCAGGTTTGACACAAACCGGCCTGTACAGTCATAGAAGCAGGCTAGAAGCTTGAAATTTCGAATTTAGATAGTAGAGGAAATGTACTATCCGTGTAGCGAAAACAAAGGCGCTGATCGGCTTCGCGGTTACCGCGAAGCTGATCTGCGCCTTTGTTTTCGCCTATGCAGATTGTTGGTTTTCCCACGTGGTGGCTCAAATATCTTTCTTTAAAGGCTTTAATAAAGTCAGCTCAAGGAAGAAAAGGGATTCTATCATCAATGTGGCGAAAGCAAGGTACTAATCAGCTGTACAGGTAAAGTGCAGCTGAATTGTAATTTTGTTTTTGCATAGGTTCTCTCATTCTGCGGATCATTTCCCCTTTGGCTACCTGTGCTTTTCTACAGATCTCAAAGGTGACTCAGTAGTTGAGCCACCTCATGAGAAAACATGATTTTGCCTTTATGAAAACAAAGGCACAGATCAGCTGTGCAGATCAGTGCCTTTATTTTAGCTAGACGGTTAGTACAAGTTCTTCTCTACCCATATATAAAATTTTAAGCCTCTAGCCTTCTTCTATGACTGAACAGGCCGGTTTGTGTCGGACCTGGTTGGAAACCTCAAAGACCCGTTTTCTCGCGTCATGGCTCAGTTACTGGTTATTATTGGAAAATCTCAATGAAAGTGAATGCTGCTATAGCTCAATTGCTTCTTTTTCATAGAAGTATCTCTTTCCTGACAAAAACTTCCAAAGTTTGGAGAATTTTCTGTTTTTGGACTGGTTTCATGGGGTTTCATGAGGTTTGATAGAGTTTATTGGAGAATTATATCATGTTGATTACAGCAAGATGAAAATGGATCTATCCTCTGATGTGAGTTGTACAGATATCTTTGTTTGCATTATGAAAACTTACCCATGCAATATACAGAATTTTTTTTTCAGCTGTAAAAATAAAACAAAATTCATTTAAGATATGAAAGTGGGGTTTAAGAGGGTATACATTGCATGGAAATGTTTTTCTGATAGTCTCACCATGAAAAACACTTGTTTGTGTTTTTGCCTTCGTGGGACACTTAGTACAGTCCATGCATATTGTTTTAAGTTGCCCCTTGAGTCAGTTCATGAGTCAAGCATTTCAGGAAATAGGTTGAATATTTTTAAAATTATATTTTAGCCGCTGCATGTAAAAACCAACAACTTGGAGTTCGGACCAGGCCCCACACAAACCGTCAAAGAAGCAGGCTAGAGGCTTGAATTTTCGGATTTAAGTAGAAGAGGAATTGTTCTATCCAAGTAGTTAAAACAAAGGCACTGATCAGCTGTGCAGCTGATCTGCGTCTTTGTTTTTGCATATGCAGATTGTTGATTTTCTGGTGTGGCGGCTCATTTGTTACATGTTTTTGTTGTAAACTACTGTATGTTTGTTTGTTTGTTTGTTTTTTCATGTGAAGGAAACCATAATTCATAAAGCCATAAGCTTTTTTAGCCAGTGGTTATGGTCTATAACACTGTGCAAGTTGCTTATTGCATATTTAGCACCCTGCACCTTATGGACCTCCAAATAACTGACAATGAACACTTGAATGATACAGTAAAGTTTTTCTAATTAATGTACTTAAAATAATATGCTTAGTTAATTTCTAAAAAAACCCATTGCACCTCATCAGTTACTAGAATCTAGTAAAAATACAACATGAAGTTAAGTGAAAATCACTCCCACTTTTTCAGTTTGATCCAGTGTCCAGGATTTAATGAAAGGGGGAAAGGGGGTATAGCCATATAGGGGGTTTCAGCTTTTTTCACCGAAACTCGGATTCTCCTCCCTGTTTGGGGCAGTGACTGGGTTCAAGTTTATTCAAGAATAAGCTTAAGATAAATATCCATCTGCATGTATAAATAAAATTCATCATCCATGCACAATAGTCCAGGTCCCGAGGTTATAAAACTTTTCATGCTTAGCTCAGCTGAGACTAAAATTTATCCTGCTGATTAATGTTAATTGTTGGCATTTTATAATTGTTGGCATTTTAACATTGATTAGCAGGATAAATTAATGTCTTTTTGGATTTATTACAGAATTTTCAACTGATTTTTGCTATCTTAGTATTAATATTTCATGCTCAGCTGAGTTGAGCATGAAAAAAGTTTTATAAGCTTGGGACCAGGTGCATGTTGTAGGGTTCAAAACTCTCTCCTTCCTTGAGCATGACACCTCACTCCACATAGTACTGGGCACATTTGTTCAAAATTAAACAATGTTGTTAGTTAACAATTTGTTAAAATTTCAAATGGCAATATTACAAATACACTGTTATTTTTTGTAGAAAAACTGTGAGAATCCTTTGCAATGCAAAGGATTCTCACATTTTATTAACAAAAAACAACAGTGTATTTGCTTTTGAAGTGGGCATTTACTTAACAAGTTGAGGTCTTAACAATGACTTTAAGCTAATAAAGTTTTGAACAACTGGGCCCTGGTTAATACCCAGAAATCTGTGATTGAAAAATGGTTAACTGTGGGACAATACAATACAATACAAACAAACAAACAAACAAACAAACAAAAAAAGTTTCTTTCTTTTTTTTGAGGTCAGTGGAGTGACAGAACCAAGAGGTCCTGGGTTCAAACCCCACTGGTACCATCCTTGAGCAAGACACAGATTTACTGCCATAGAACTGGTTAAAATACAAAGGGACCGGCCTCGTAGCTCAGTAGGTAGAATGTCCGCTCCAAGATCGGGAGGTACCGGTGTCAGTATAATGACTGGGAGTGGTATCAGGTAAAAGTGTCTGGGATCTGATACCACAGTGAGGCAGCACTATAAAAGTGAGCATTGAGCTCCCTGTCACAACCAGACATCGTCTTGATATGACGGATAATGTTGAAAGCGACGTTAAACCCGAACAAACAAACAAAATACAAAGGAAACTGGCTGCTTACAAGCCTGACTGAAAAAATTAGCTTTGGATGTTAAACAACAAACAAACGAAAAATATGTTTGATAATTAGTATAGTGGTGAAAGAAATTTGCGTTAAGTACTGTTTATCACCACTAATGTTCACAAAGTACTGGTAACCTGCCTCCGGGAGGCTTTCACATGAATAGTGTGACTAGAACAATCGACAGTCCCAATGTGGTCTTAGCTGTTGAACTTGTATGTAAAGCACCAATTCAAACAAACAAACATAAATCTGATTTTATTGCTGATGTTTCAATCAAATTTTCAATTTAACAATTATTTTATTGCTAGGTTTCTGCTGTAGGGCTGTTTTACATCATGTTCTGACTCAGACCTGGTTTGAAATTTATTTGTCTGTGAAATTGCAATCAGTCTGAAAATTATGTGTATGTGCTGTAATTGCACCAGAAATAACTCCAGTTTCTTTGAAACTTTACATAAGTTGGATTTTAAAGTTTAGGTTTTATCTGATTAATAGCTGCAGAAGGACTTCTAGAAACTTCCATTTTGATGTGTTAAAAGTTGTTGTTATTTTTCAAGCTCATTTCAGCAGAGTATTAGATTTTGACATCTCATAAATTCTTTGAAATAATGAAAGTAAAATTACAATGTACTATAATAATCTAGTCTGCTGATAAATTAAATGTAAAAATGACAATATTATTGAACTGAAAAATAATATGAGCTGGTTCTAGTAGTTTCAGCTTCGAGCCAAACTACATGACATGTACTTATAATCAGGGTCTCTATAGAGACCCTGTTATAATGGAAGTAAACAAAGTATTTGATCAAGTTGAAGCCATTAGCATGTAAAATGAGGCTAATTTGCTACTACTGTGCAGTGGTAGGAAGGAAGTGAACATGATACATGTACTTATATATGAGCCGCCTCGTGGGAAAACCAACAATGTGGTTTTTGAACAGGTCCGACACAAACCAGCCTGTACAAGCACAGAAAAGAGCTAGAAGCTTGAAATTTCGGATTTAAGTAGAAGAGGAATTGTACTATCAGAGTAGCGAAAACAAAGGCGCTGATGAGCTTCACGGTGTCCGTGAAGCTGATCTGCACCTTTGTTTTCGCCTATGCAGATTGTTGGTTTTCCCATGAGGCGGCTCATATATCAGGTCTGTGATGAGAAAACATTTTTTAAGGGTTAACTATGTCGCTTACACAACTTCATGCCTGATTGTCCAGATTTGCCTGATTGTCCAGATTTTATTAGCTCCCCTGAGCCGAAGGCTCATGGGGAGCTTATAAGATGGTACTTGAGTACTGTGTGCGTCCGTCTGTTCACATTTTCAAAGATCTTCACTGAAACCGCTTTGGAATTCAAAGCCAAATTTTATATGAAACATCTGTAGGAAGGGGAAAGCCAGGGAACCAATTATATAAATAATCCAGGTCATGTGGCCAAGATGGCCACCATGCCCATATAAGGTAAAAACCCTCCTAAAATCTTCTCTGGAACTGGTGGACCAATTTCAACAAAACTTGGCATATAGCATTATTGACTAAAGTACTACAATGTGTATATAAATCATGACCCTTTGTTGACCTTGACCTATTTTACGGCAAGATCAGCATAAGTCACCGATGCATTTGAATGGTACAAACTGCTAAACTGTCATTTTGAAGGGAAAATCTTGCCCGAATTGAGGTAATTGGACTGAATATTTATGATTCTGAAAAACAATTTGACCCTTGGGGCTCATCTGCCCCTACCCAAGGGCAATATACATGTACATGTATATTACCATAATATGCAAACATCTTCTCCTCGGAATCCACTTAGCCAATCAAAGCCAAATTTATATGAAGCATGGGAACCAATGTGTATATAAAAAATCAAGGTCGCATAACATAGATAATTATACATTTCTTTTGTCAAGGGACTGTAATTCCTGACTCTCAGGTGAGTGATTGTTGCCCTTTGGGCTACATGTTTCATATGGATTGGAACTGCTTCTGATATACATAGCTATAATTTTGGTTTTCATGAAAGTTGAAAATCTATATAGGAAGGGGAGAGTATTGGTGAGCTGATCCAATACAACTTCATAAAATTTAGTGTTGTACTTTTTATTTTTTGAGAGTATTTCTGACCATGGACAAAAATGTATCGTGCTAATAGGTGTTAAACAGCCAACCAGTTTTGTCATTATGTCCCCCCAACCGAAGGTGGGGGACATATTGTTTTTGGTGCAGATCCCGTCGGCGTCCACTTCGGCGTCTGCGTCTGCGTAGCTTCTTTCCGACGTGATATCTTTTGAACCAGTGGATGGATTTTGACCAAACTTGCATAGATACATGGTTGGGAGGGAGGAAAGAGTTGATTAGATTTTGGTGACCTTGACCTCATTTTCAAGGTCACCAGCCCATGAAAATTGATCAAATTAGGTTTTCCGACGCGATATCTTCTGAACAAATAAATGGATTTTAACCAAACTTGCACAAGAGCATTGTTGGGAGGAGGCTCAGAGTTGATTAGATTTTTGTGACCTTGATCTAATTTTCAAGGTCACGAGTCCATAAAAACTGTTGAAATTAGTCTTTCCAACGCAATATCTTGTAAACCAATCGATGGATTTTGACCAAACTTGCACAGAAGCATTGTTGTGAGAAGGCTCAGAGTTGATTAGATTTTGGTGACCTTGACCTCATTTTCAAGGTCACCAGCCCATGAAAACTGATCAAATTAGGTTTTCCGACGCGATATCTTCTGAACAAATAAATGGATTTTAACCAAACTTGCACAAGAGCATTGTTGGGAGGAGGCTCAGAGTTGATTAGATTTTGGTGACCGTGACCTAATTTTCAAGGTCACGAGTCCATAAAAACTGTTGAAATTAGTCTTTCCAACGTAATATCTTGTAAACCAATTGATGGATTTTGACCAAACTTGCACAGAAGCATTGTTGTGAGGAGGCTCAGAGTTGATTAGATTTGGTGACCTTGACCTAATTTTCAAGGTTGTGCGTCCATAAAAACTGTTGAAATTAGTATTTCCAACGCAATATCTTGTAAACCAATTGATGGGTTTTGACCAAACTTGCACAGAAGCATTGTTGGGTAGAGGCGCAGTGTTGGTTAGATTTTGATGACCTTGACCTTATTTTCAAGGTCACGAGTCCTTAAAAAACAGTTGAAATTAGTTTTTCCGATACGATATCTTGTAAACTAATTGATGGATTTTGACTAAACTTGCACAGAAGCATTGTTGGGAGGAGGCTCAGAGTTGATAAGATTTTGGTGATTTTGACCTAATTTCCAAGGTCACTAGTCAAAAACTGTTGAAATTAGTATTTCTGACGCAATATCTTGTAAACCAATCGATGGATTTTGACCAAACTTGCACAGAAGCATTGTTGTGAGAAGGCTCAGAGTTGATTAGATTTTGGTGACCTTGACCTCATTTTCAAGGTCACCAGCCCATGAAAACTGATCAAATTAGGTTTTCCGACGCGATATCTTCTGAACAAATAAATGGATTTTAACCAAACTTGCACATGAGCATTGTTAGGAGGAGGCTCAGAGTTGATTAGATTTTGGTGACCTTGACCTAATTTTCAAGGTCACGAGTCCATAAAAACTGTTGAAATTAGTCTTTCCAACGCAATATCTTGTAAACCGATTGATGGATTTTGACCAAACTTGCACAGAAGCATTGTTGGGAGAAGGCTCAGAGTTGATTAGATTTTTGGTGACCTTGACCTAATTTTCAAGGTCACGAGTCTATAAAAAAATGTTGTAATTAGTCTTTCCAACGCAATATCTTGTAAACCAATCGATGGATTTTGACCAAACTTGCACAGAAGCATTGTTGTGAGAAGGCTCAGAGTTGATTAGATTTTGGTGACCTTGACCTAATTTTCAAGGTCACGAGTCCTTAAAAACTGTTGAAATTAGTTTTTCCGATAAGATATCTTGTAAACTAATTGATGGATTTTGACTAAACTTGCACAGAAGCATTGTTGGGAGGAGGCTCAGAGTTGATAAGATTTTGGTGATCTTGACCTAATTTCCAAGGTCACTAGTCAAAAACTGTTGAAATTAGTATTTCTGACGCAATATCTTGTAAACTAATTGATGGATTTTGACCAAACTTGGACAGAAGCATTGTTGGGAGGAGGCTCAGAGGTGATAAGATTTTGGTGACCTTGACCTAATTCCAAGGTCACTTGTTCGTAACTGTTGAAATTAGTCTTTCGGACGCGATAACTTGTAAACCAATTGATGGATTTTAACCAAACTTGCACAGAAGCATTGTTGTGAGGAGTTTCAGAGTTTATAAGAATTTGGTGATCGTGACCTAATTTTAGACAGGGTCCAAAACAAGTTTAAACTACCACACCATACAGAACAAGATGGGCATGGTGTCTTCCATAGAAAAACTTCATATCACAAGGTAACTACACTTCAATTACTAAACAGTTGGGGGGACATAGTTTTCCTCAGAAAACACTATTTTAATTTAATTATTTATCAACAGGATAAATAACTGGCTTTGGAGAGCTAAAGCGAAATTGTATTTATTTGGTCCATTTCAGAAAGTATGAGCAGGTTTTTTTAAATTTCATGCTCAGTTGAGCTGAGCATGGAAATTTTCATAACTTTAAGGTTGGGTACAGCTACAGAACTTGAGAAAATAGGAAAAAGGCTTTGATTTTTATATTTATGAAGTACGCCTCCGCGACATTTCGTCGAAAATTACATTTGTCGAAAATGTCCCAATGCCCAGACCCTTACCCTAACCCTATTGGTTGGTGGCTCAAAATGTGGACCTATAGGTTAGTCTTCTACGGAATAAATCTCAAAATTTTGCGGTGAATATTTTTGAAGTTACAACATTTTCGACAAAACACATTTTCCACGAAATGTCGTGCATTGATGAAGTACATGTATGTAAAGTACATTCCAGGTACCCATAAAGTCAATTGACTCAACACAAAGGTGCCGATCATATGAACAATAACTGTTCTTCAGAGCACTTCAGAAACAAAACTGCAATGAACAAAACACACTTAAAGCCAATTTTCAGATTTTCTGTGATGCATCTTAATCAAGCTATAATGAGATAATAAAAAGGCTATCAGTTTGTAATAAATTGGATAATTTGAGAAAATTGCAGGATGAAATTTCTCTTAAACAGAAGTGCATAATGGTGAAAGGGTGTTGATTTGAATATGAGCAGTTTTCTTCTTGTGTGTGTTTATTTTGATTCTGCATATTAAGTAAATTTTTGAAAACATGTTGATTGAATTGAAATGTTAAACTTAATAACAAGAAATGCAAACACCAGTATATCAATGTTGTCTGCATTTGAATATTCAAACAACAAAACAACTATTCTGCTGGTTATTTGTTATTTTTTTTTTTATTGTAAACTGTAATTTTCTGTTCCCTTATTTGACAATTATCATCACTGATGTATGCAAATTTGATTTCTGTTTTCACGCCTTAAGTGGATCCAAAACTTTTCCTTCTCAGATATAGAATTTTTGTGAATTTTTTCGAAAGAAATATTTTTGTTTTAAATCTCAGCATACAATATAGATTACACCGTAGGCTCAGGTACATGTAATATTGCAGTGCAAAGCAGTATTGTGGCTTTCCGCATCAGTGGTTTGCATCATCAGTTCTCCATGAGCTAACAGGAAGATTTTTTTTTCTTCAGTATAATCAGTAATAATTAGTATATTTGTTTTTCTGGCACTGAACCCTCATTCTCAGAAAACTACGAATATGAAGATAATTGGAGATAACTTAAAGATAATTATTTTCAGTTCTTCATTAAAACCCATGCTGTGGGTGCTCATTAAAATCGCCTCAACGAGGCGATTCAAATGAGCACCCACAACATAGGTTTTTATGGAGAAATAAGCAAAATTATCCCTGAATTATAATTGAATACCCCCTTTATTTTCTAGTCTTCGGCATTCTTAGCGAGGATGTAGGTAGAAGTGCTAATGTATGTTGTCATATCGTATGAGATTTTCCGAACCAAGATGTCAGAATTACCGGTTACTTGCCAAAAAGCTTTATTATTGGAAGCAGGAAGAAAAATGCATCATAAATGATATAATTCTATTGTTTTGTTATCAAGAGAATGTCTGATTAGAACTTCAGACAGAGACTATTAGCGCTGCCTCGATACAAAACTTGTCCTCGGGTACTAGCCAGGCTTTTTTCATGCTCAACCAGCTGAGACTATAATTTATCTTGCTCATAAATGTTAAAATGCCAACAATTTTTGGCATTTTAACATTTATCAGCAAGATAAATTACAGGCTTTGGTAGTCTAAATCAGAGATTTTAATTCACTAGGCTATTTCAATATTTATTAGCAGTTTAAATTTCATGCTCAACTCAGCTGAGCATAAAAATAGTTTTATAACATGGGGGCCAGGTCCTACACAGCCACAGATGTTGGGTAAAGGTTTGAAATCAGGATAAAGGAGTATCATACCATCAGTGCTCAGTTAGCTAAGCTGATACTTCATAGCTGAACTAAAAAAAAGTTTCCATAATTAAAAACAGGGGAGCGTGATGGCATAGTGGTAGAGCATCGGACTTGGAATCGAGATGTCCAGGTTTTGATCCCCACTGGCCGCACCCTATTGTGTCCTTGAGCAAAGCACATTAAGAGAAGCAGTAGCTGCATCCTGACATAACTGAAAAATTGTTGACTGGGATATTAAACCTCAAAACAAACTGAATCAACAGTAGGTTTTCTCTTGATGTGGCTCATTAGATTACGGAATCAACATATTACTTGTGCAGACACTGCGGTCTCAAAAAATAATGAAGGTTGGTAGATTGCATCTTATATTCATTTTTTTCTGTCTGAATGAAGTTAGATCTTCAAAACAGTAGGAATTGGTTAATAACTTTCACAATTGTACGACAGAAATGAGGTCAAATTAGTGAAGTTACTTGCCAAGCCGTAACATAGGCATCTCTTAGGCTCACCTGATGGAAAAATGGCCGTAGAAGTATTTTCACTAGGAAAACTTGCCCATGCAATAAAAAGTTTAAAATTGAAAATTTTCAGCTGAAAACATTTGATATTTTTCTAATTTTTTTCTCAAAACATAGATTGTGGGTACACGTTAGAACCGCCTCGCTGAGGCGGTTCTAACGAGTACCCACAATCTATGTTTTGGAACTAAAATAAGAAAAATAGGTATACCCCTGCATACCCCAGTTTTTCTATATAAAAGTGGGGTTCAAGGGGGTATACATTTCATGGACATGTTTTCTTGATGTCACAAACAAACCTTCTTAAAAGAAATGTACCAGCCGTGAGAATCCGTCATTGGTCCACTTTTAATGGCTAACTGATAAAATGTAAATAAGGCAAAACCATTCCTGTTATCTGCTCCAGATCTATGGAGACATTCCCGTCATAGTTGATAAATGCCAAAATCTTGAGAGATGACTTGAGCCGCGACGCGAGAAAACCGGTCTTCGGGGTTTCCGACCAGGTCCGACACAAACCGGCCTGTACAAGCTCAGAAAAAGGCTAGAAGCTTGAAATTTCGGATTTAAATAGAACAGGAATTGTACTATCCGAGTAGCGCAAACAAAGGCGCTGATCAGCTTCGCGGTTACCGCGAAGCTGATCTGCGTCTTTGTTTTCGCATATGCAAAAATCCGGTTTTCTCACGATGCGGCTCACTTAATGTTTTATTTCCCCGTAAAGCGTTTCTGGAGTTTAGTTTGGATATGTCATTGGTGGACTCCATGGGACTTATCAAAGTCAGAATGTAAAGGTCAGGATCAATGGTTGAAGCGTCTTGAGGAAATCTGTTTGTGGGATTTCCGACTGTGTCCGACACAAACAAGACTGTACAGAAATTGGTGAAGCTTCAAGTTAGTAGACTAGTTAACATCAGGAAAACATGTCCGTGAAAAGTATACCCCCTTATACCCCACTTTTATATAGCAAAATTGGGATATAAAGGGGTAAACATATTTTTTTTTATTTTTGCTCCAAAACATAGATTGTGGGTACTCGTTAGAACCGCCTCGCCAAAAATTTTCATTTTTTACAACTTTAAAAATCTCTGTATTATTGCATGGGCATGTTGTCGTAATGATGTAGCAAAAACAAAACCACACTCATCACAACTGCACTCTTACTGCGCTGATGATCTGCACTTTTAATTTTCTGTAAAGAAAATACAGGTTTTCTCCCAACACCCGACATAGCTCATAAATTGGTGAAGATTCAGAGATCCAATGCCATAGCCTTCCTTAGGGGACTTCAGATTTTATTATGCTTACAATACTGTTCTCAGTTGTCTCATGATAATCCTGATTTTTGCAAATGCAGAAAGATTCAACACACTTTCAGCACCATTTGAGCCGCCTCATGGGAAAACCAACAATCTGCATATGCGAAAACAAAGACGCAGATCAGCTTCACGGTAACCGCGAAGCTGATCAGCGCCTTTGTTTTCGCTACTTGGATAGTATAATTCCTCTTCTACTTAAATACGAAATTTCAAGCTTCTAGCCATCTTTTGTGACTGTACAGGCCGGTTTGTGTCAGACCTGTTCGGAAACCACATTGTTGGTTTTCCCACGAGACGGCTCATTTGGTTTAGCTGCTGTGGCAGAGTATGTTATTAGTATATTGTCTGAATTCAAATTCTGAAGTTTCATCAGGAAAGCATTTCTGTAAAATATATACCTTGTTATACCCCACTTTTATATAGTAAAACTGGGGCATGCAGGGGTATACGTATTTTTCTTATTTTTGCTCCAAAACATACATTGTAGGCACTTGTTAGAACTGCCTTGGCGAGGCAGTTCTAACGTGTACCCACAATCTATGTTTTGAGCAAAAATATTAAAAATAACCATTTTTTATCCATTGAACTTTTACAGCTGAAAAGAATTCTCTGTGTTAATTTACATGTGTTCTCCAGTTGAACTGTTTTTTTTTTTTTTTTTTTTTTTTTTTTTTTTTTTTTTTTTTATTATTATTTTCTTTCTTTATGAAATCGAGGATGTCCCCAGGAAAAATAGTTTTCGGCATTGTCCCCAGTAAAAACGATAATTGGTGTACCAGGGAAAAGTGGTTTATCTTCATTATTATCACACCTGCTTGTAGCAGGGTGCGATATAGGAGTCCAAATTTCTGTTCGTCCGCCCGTTCATCCGTCCATCAACATTTACGTCGAAGTTTGTTTTTTTCTACATCACTGACAGCTAGGAGTGTGAAACCTTGCATAGTAATTGTCCTTGACATACCCTTCAAGCACGCACCTTGACCAGGTGCCCTTGACCTATAATTTACGGTCCATTGACTTTGTTCATTTTTACGTCGAAGTTTGATGTTCTCTACATCAGTTATACCTGCGAGTGTGAAACCTTGCATAGTAATTGTCCTTGACATACCCTTCAAGCATGCACCTTGACCCGCTGACCTTGACCTATATTTCATGGTCCATTGACTTTGTTAATTTTTACGTCAAAGTTTGGTTTTCTCTGCACCTGTGATAGCTGCAAGTGTGAAACCTTGCGTAGTAAATGTCCTTGACATACCCTTTCAGAACACACATTGACCTGGTGCCCTTGACCTATATTTCACGTTTTTAGTTATTTTGCCCAGTGCAGGTGCGAAATCGACCTCCACGGCATTCTTGTACTACTGTATATTGTGCCTGCCTCTCTGTCATGCTTGTTGCCTTTTATTTCGTTTGAAACTTAGTCGGATGGCTACCTTGTTGGGAAAGAGCTAGTCATTCTGATCTTCGTGTGTGTTGTCGGAAAAATGTTTTGTTGTATTTTATGTATTTTCTTTCCCGCCTGGTGTCAATGTTGGGACTTTAAATTTAATTGCATCAATTCCTGATCCCTCTATTTTTACTTATGTATATTGCATGGGCATGTTTTCGTAATGATAGCCATTTTCTGTGGTTCTTTTTGGCTTCTGTTTAAGTCCAATTTTGTCAGAAATATAGAGACAAGTTTTTGTATGACATGTGTCATACAAGTCCCTAGGTGATACTGAACAGACAAATATTAAAGTAAGAATATGGCGACCAGGAATTGATGCAATTAGATTTAAAGTCCCAACATAGACACCAGGTGGGAAAGAAAATACATCAAAGAAACATTTGTATGACAACACACTTGAAGAACCAGATGACTAGCTCTTTCCCAATAAGGTTACCATTTGGCCAAAAACAAACGAAACAAGCACAACAGAGAGGCAGACAGAATAAACACATACATGTATCATGGAAGGGTGATGTTTTTTACTGGTATGGTGAAATTGTTGTTAAAGCTGTAGAATAAAAAATGGGGAGGGGAATGTAAGGTGAAATGACATTGGTAAAGTACCCATGAAGCAGTGGTTCTCTCATTGCTCAGCTTGAGTTGGTTAACATGCTAACTCAAAAAGTCAAACTTGAATGCTGCTGTAATTCATTTTAGCCTTTCACTCAGGTGAGCTATTAGGGCCCCTCGGACCTCTTGCTCTACATAGAATGCCTTTACCATACATAGCAGACAATGAAAATTGATTGACCAAAGAATGAATGCAATATTTTTTTCTCCTATCTAGTAGTTGTATCATTACCAGGAATTATAGGTTAATGATTGTTAAATAGTGCTCATAAAACTGGCACTGACATAGTAAGCAGGAGATTAATATTTCCCAAGCAGTATCCATCAAGGAGCGTTGAGGCGAGAAACAGGTCTTAGGGGTTTCCAACCAGGTCCAATGTAAACCGGCCTGCACACTTTCAGAAGAAGGCTAGAAGCTTGAAATGTGGGATTTATTAAGATGAGGGATTGGACTGTCTGTGTAGTGAAAACAACGCAGCTGATCAGCTGTAGCTGATCTGCGTCTTTGTTTTCGTATATGCAAAAAGCAGATTTTCCCAAACTCCAATCCATCAATATCAATGAGGCCAAATATTGACAAAATATCTGAGAACCCATCTGTACTAATAGTTAGTGAGCTCTTTTATAGAGTGCAAAAGTGAGGTATCATCTATAAAATGGATTGATAGAAAATACAGTCCATTCTGTCTTAAGCTAGTGGCCGGAAGTACAGTCTAACCTGTTTTAAGCTAGCAGCTGAAAATACCTTCCTATCTGTCTTGCTAAGCTAGAGGCCAAGGAAACATGGCATTCACTGGCTTACTAGAGGTCCTTGTACATGTACAATCAGTTAAGGGATATAAATCTGCTTAGGACAGGTTCTTGCTTAGTAAAGGTGTTGCTTAAGACAGGTTGGACTGTAATCATCTGTAGAAGCTTACAATGATTTCCTGATTTTTTGTTGACAGTTTATCTTTTTGAACATTTTTGAAACCAATGCTTATTTTAAATTTCCAAAATACTTTACCGCCTTAGATTAACAGGAGCTGTTACTCCAGTCAAATCAAAACCTCCTGAAGTCTTCATTTGCATTACGAAAACATGCCCATGTAATATACAGAGATTTTTCTAAGTTGTTAAAATTGAAAATTTCATCAGAATTTGATATTTTTCTTATTTTTGCTCAAAACATTTAACATAGATTGTGGGTACACGTTAGAAGCTGAGGCGGTTCTAACAAGTACCCACAATCTATGTTTTAGAGCAAAAATAAGAAAAATAGGTATACCCCGCCATACCCCAGTTTTGCTATATAAAAGTGGGGCTTGAGGGGGTAAACATTTCACGGACATGTTTTCCTGATGGGAAGGTAAATTGGGTGGAGGGTGAACCAGTTTCAATAGCTTGCCTGGGTTTTACAGTGTGGCTAGGATAAGTGACTCATCCTGACATGGCCTAAGCTGTTGACAATAGTTGTAAAGACCTAAAATGTACAATTTAGTGAACCTCAACTCAAGCATTAACTCATAAGACATGAAGCAAAGATGACAATAACACTTTGATGTCTAAATATAAGTTGTCACAGGAAGTTAAGCTAAATTCTCAAAGAGAGAGAGAGAGAGAGACAAAAGCGACGTTACAGAAAGAATGATATAAAAAAATCTGACTGATGATTAGCAAGTATTCAATAAAGTATATATTTGGATTCCATGGATGTCATAGATTTTTTCTTCTGAGAAATGCAAAATAAATAGTTTGTGGTAGACAGATTGTTTGTATGGAAATGAGATTGTCTGAAGTGATTTTTAACTTGCACCATTTTCGCCCTGTCATGCAAAAGATTAGATGTCATAATGGTTCTTAGTTTTTGGATAGAATGCACTGAGTGAACAGTAAAGACCAAGATCTGACTGTTTCTGATCTCTTATGGCTGTCTGTTTGTGCACATCTCATATCTATCTGTGTCAAAATTATGCAGGGGCATTATGTTGATTATGAGTCATGGGTGGGGGAGTGGGGTTAGGTAGCTCATCATTTTCTAGCAGCAGCGCTTACAGGGTTTTCAAAAACTTATTATCTACAAGTGTTATTGAATAAGACTCAGTAAGCTTCCCATATTATGCACCAGTCATTTGTAACCAAGCCCCCGGCCCGGGGAATAGCTGGTCTTTGACTTTTGGTCCAGCAAATCCCTGCTAAAAGGCCGACCCTGTGGGGACTGCTCGTTGGTAAAAGTTTCGTAAAACCACTGCTGTTTTCCCCCACAGCCTGCTATCTTTTCATTTCACTGCCCTTTTTGCCTATATAAAGCAAACCCCGGGTATTTCCCCCGCTCTGCCGTGGCAACACTTTGGTCAAAGCCCCTCTCATTTCCACGGCTATCCCCCACCCTCCCCGGGTCTGGGGGGCCGTGGTTACAAATGACTAGTGCATTACTGCTAAGGTACCCCAAAAGAGCTAAGGTGGCTCTCATTTTCACATGACTGAAAAACTGTTGACATCAATATGTGTTGTTAAACCTAAAGAAGCAAATGAAAATCTCATGAAGCGGGACATTGTACTCTTCCTGTGGCAGTATGTCAGCATATTGTTGGCACTGCCACTGAAAGGTAGTGGGCGATTCAGCATGCTATGGAAGTGTTATGCCAACATTATAAGATATCATCTTTGTGTGGGAAAATGTACTTTCATCTGCACAATTTGCAGTGTTGTATCTTCAAAGCTTTCTCCGGGGCCATAAACTACAATCTGTGTAATCTTGTGACACTCCTTCATATGTTTCAATGGGCAAATTAAGAACAAAAAATATAATTGACGAAATTTCAAAATCCCATCCTAGACAACAGGTGAGAACCAATGGATATAACCACACATAAAGGAACAGTTACTGAAGATGATCATCTCTTTCCCAGTTAGGTTGTCATCCAGGGGCCTTGGTGCTTATAAGCTGGATGTTGAAAGAAACTGTGTTATATTAATACTTGATGGGTGATGACTACATAAGCAAATACACTATTTTATTGTTGATAAAATGTGAGAATCCTTTGCATTGCAATTAAGGATTCTCACATTTTATCAACAAAAAATAATAGCAAATACACTGTTATTTTTTGTTGATAAAATGTGAGAATCCTTTGCAATGCAAAGGATTCTCACATTTTATCAACAAAAAATAACAAATGCAAAGGATTCTCACATTTTATCAACAAAAAATAATAGCAAATACACTGTTATTTTTTGTTGATAAAATGTGAGAATCCTTTGCAATGCAAAGGATTCTCACATTTTATCAACAAAAAATAACAAATGCAAAGGATTCTCACATTTTATCAACAAAAAATAACTGTATTTGTAATATTCAAGTTTGAAATTTTAACGAATCGTTAATTTTGAACAACTGAGCCCAGGTCTTTACTAGTTGCTTTAAAAGGGGCTTGGTGTTTACTAGATGTATGTTATGAGAACTTGATTTCATATTCATCGAATCGTGGAATATTGTCCGAGAAGGGCTATTGATTGCTGCGTGCAAGAAATCTGAGTTATAAACTTCTTCATGGGAGGTGTTTGCTTTCATGAGCTTTGGGATGGAGTTATTTGAAATCAATGTACTGATGGAACTTGATTTACAGAATATTTGTGCCGCATCATGAGGTACCAGCATTTCACATATGCGAAAAACAAAGGGGCAGATCAGCTTCGCAGTTACTGCGAAGCTGATCAGCGCCTTTGTTTTAGCAACACAGATAGATAGTATAATTCCTCTACTTTCTAAATCCAAAATTTCCAACCTCTAGCCATCTTCTGTACCTGTTCAGCTCGGTTTGTGTTGGACCTGTTCGGAGACCACATTGTTTTTTTTTTTCATAAAGTGGCTCATTTCTTTTTGTATCAGGGAGCCAGAAATCAATTTATAAATTAATTAGTTTTGATATTAAACAAGCACAGTGGTGAAATAAATATGTCAATAAGGCTATCATTAAAAGAATCAATTATACAATGGGCTTTAATATTTTTTCGAAAACCTGTCTTAAGTTGGGATGGCCAAATCAGACACAAACAAAACTGATGGAAAATTTAGGACTTCCGTTTTTTTTTCTCTTTTTTTTTTTCTGTTGTCATTTTTACACCCCACTACCGCACATTGTACCATACGGCACTATAAAGTTTTATTATACCCCCGGCATTTATGCCGACAGGTATATAGTTTTTGCTTTTCTGTTCATATGTTCGTTTGTTCGTTCGTTAGTTCATTCGTTATTCCGGAACTTTGGTGGAATTTATGTCAAAGTTTATGTTAAAGTTTCTCTGGTGGTGAATATCTCATGAACCAATGATCAGAAACCATTCATATTTTAACCATAGGTACCCTATAGGGTTTGCTTTGTTTCTGTGAGTTCGGACCTAAGGTCCATGCCCGAGGGTGGGGCTAGAGGTCAAAATCTAGGTCACCTTTAATTTTGGTCAAAGTTTTGGTTTAAGTTTCTCTGGTGGTGTATATCTCATGAACCAATGATCAGAAACCATTCATATTTTAACCATAGGTACCCTATAGGTTTGCTTTGTTTCTGTGAGTTCCGACCCTGGGTCCATGCCCGGGGGTGGGGCTAGAGGTCAAAATCTAGGTCACCTTGAAAATGTGCTATTTACATAGTGTTTTGTCATCTCTAAGTTCATATAGGAATGTATTCCTGTTTGGATCATAGATACCCTTTAGGGTTGAATTAAATTCCATGGCATCAAACTCTAGGGGTGGGGCTGGAGGTCAAAATCTAGGACACATAAAATACAATAGTTACTAAGATTAATATTCTGTATGTCTATATCTTGACAATCATGTGTCAAAAAGCATTCATGCTTACAACAAAACATAGGTTCCACATGAGGGCTAGACCCAAGGGTCCATGCATGGGGGTGGGGGTGGGACCTGAGGTCAAGATCTAGGACTTTTTTTTTTCTTTTTTAAGAATGACATTCTACTTTCATTTCAATCTAGGACTGAGGACCTGACCCCTAATGTCCGTGCTTATGTCCTAAATTGGGTATACACGTCAGCTCTGTATACCGCTCTAAAACTACATTCCCCCATGCTTGTATGCAAAGTATTTTACACTGCTTATTTCTAAAATGTACTTTATAAGGGTACTGTCTTTCATTGGTGATGTGAGGTTCAATGTCCGGGGTGAGTATGTGCCGGGTTGTTTAGGTAGGGGGTAGGGAAGGGGGCTTGGTGGCTACCAGCCGGGGGTCTATGTGCCTCTCAAGGCACTTTTTCTAGTTTTACGCATGTTCTGTAATTTTGACTTGGAAAACGGTAATACACACTAAATTAAATCGTTTTACTGCAAAAACCTATGCAAAAGATAAGTAATTGAAACCATTGTTCTTTTCTTTTCTTTCTTTTTTATTCAAGTCACTAAACCAGAGACATGCATTACAGCATTAACGTAATGGAAGCTCAGTGCACGTTCGCACATTTATGTTTATTTCAACCTTAATTTTACATATTTTTCTCTCTACTTCGTGACACAGTAAAGGTGAAATCACACAGAATAATCACTAGTTAATCCATAAAAGGTACTATGCTTCGCGATCTACATGAGTGCCAGATTCCGAACGCATTGAAAAGTATGACGTCATAAGCTGGCCCGCAGGTTACTACCGTAAAAGACCGAAGTGAATGTGAATTATTGGATCAACAAAAAATAATGATGTTTCGGGCCAATTTGGTCAAACACATTGTTTTTATGTTTTAGACACTTTATTTGAATATATTCTACAGTTATTTGAGGCTAAAAATACGTAAAACGTCAACTTTAGAGTTTAAAGTCCCAAGAATTTAGTTAAGGTTACGAATTTCAGCATCCCAAAAGTTGCATTTAAAACAGTTATGTACTTTAAAAAATCAAACTTAACGGGTTTATGTAATTGACGGTTGATTTTAACACATGGGTATATTTTCTTAAAAGCAGTTACAGTGTATTGATTTTAATGATAAAATATCCAGTCAAAATTATTCACCTTAACTAAGGTGGGCCTTAACTTTAAGGAAGCAGTGTAATTCTGGGCCCTTGGGTGTCTTTGAGTTAAGATTCTGAATTAAATTGTGTCAATTCCTAGACTTTCTATGTATCCTTTGAATCTGGGTACAGGTAGGGTAGCGATATCCTTCTATAGTCAGTGGCCCATAAGCTTTTAGTGAAACTCAAGTAAAACAAGTAAAATTTTGACCTTCATTTCAGTTTCTCATACTGTCTCTGCGTACCGTGGGAATTCATTAACGTCTTCCTTAAGTTTTTGTCTGATTTATCGACATTGGTTTTTGTCTTCAATATTATTGTTCTTGTCTCTAATGATACCTTTGGCAGGCGTCCTATTTATGGGACATTGGCAAATGGTATAGCGCCAGAAGTGACAACAGAGAATAGATGTGATGCCGTAGAATGTGGTATCTGGTCTGGGGCTATTCTGTTTGGCTAGAAAAATTTCGTCAGACAAAGAAATACTAAAAAAAAAAAAAAATCAATTCTGATGCCCTTAAATAAAAGTGGACTTACCCAAATGAGCCGCTGCATGAGAAAACCAACAATTTGCATATGCGAAAACAAAGGCACAGACGAGCTTCACAGTAACTGCGAAGCTGTTCAGTGCCTTTGTTTTCCGTACACAGATAGTACAATTCCTCTACTTTCTAAATCCAAAATTTCCAGCTTCTAACCATCTTCTGTGACTGTACAGCCCGTTTGTGTCGAACCTGGTCAGAACGGCAAATTGTTGGTTTCCTCATGCACAGGCTCAAATGATAATGATGGGAAAGTCCATTTATCTCAAATGGTTTAATGATACCCTTGGCAGGCAACTGAACTATTAAAAAAATGCTTTACCCATTTATGGCAAATGAACTTGCCCATCTTTATCATTTGGGAGGTTCCACTTTCATTTTTAGGGACATCAGGAATGATTTTGATTTTTTTCTTCTTCTCTTTTGCAATGGAATTTCTCAAAACAAACAATAGTATGAAGCGTCATATCTGGTGCTATACTGTTTGCTATATCCTATAAATACAATGCCAGGCTTATGTGAGTAAATGACAAAATATCAAAGAGAGTGCCCATTTATATAAAGAATATCTTCTGACCAGGAAATGATGATGTGTTATCCTCTAACCAAATGTCCATAATAATTGAGCCGCCTCGTGGGAAAACCAACAATGTGGTTTCCGAACAGGTCCGACACAAACTGGTCTGTACCGTCACAGAAGCAGGCTAGAAGCTTGAAATTTTGGAGTTAAGTAGAAGAGGAATTATTGTACTATCTGAGTAGCGAAAACAAAGGCGCTGATCAGCTTCGCGGTTACCGCGAAGCTGATCTGCGCCTTTGTTTTCGCATATGCAGATTGTTGGGTTTCCCATGGGGCGGCTCATATATAGGCCAAATGGAGCATTTCAGTAGTTCTGATTTGCATAGCACTGTAGATGTAAAGCTCATCTGAGCATGGAGTTTAAACTGACAACTCATATAAGCTATCAAAACAGCAAAAAATGAAAATGTGACAATAAACAACTTATTATTGTTAACTTATTATTTTTCTATTTAAAACCAGAAATCTGTCCTACTCATAATAAATAAAAGGATTATAATGCTCAAAATATTAACATTTGAGCCACCTTTTTGGAAAACCAACAATCTGCATATGCGAAAACAAGGACGCAGATCAGCTTTATGGTAACAGCAAAGCTGATCAGTGCCTTTGTTTTCGCTACTCGGAAAGTACAATCCATCTTCTTCTTAATTTCAAGCTTCTAGCCTGCTTCTGTGACTGTACAGCCCGATTTGTGCCAGACCTGTTCAGAAACCACAATGTTGGTTTTCTCACGAGACGGCTCATTTAGATCTAAAATTCCTTTGAATCTTTGTCTGGTCATTCATGTTTTCATTTTGTTTTGTTTTTATTAAATATTAAACAGTTTCATTAACTATTTATTTAATCAGTTAACTTGTGTTAATCCCAAAAGGAAGTGTTTACGATCAGGCTTAAAGGCATATATTGTACAATTTATGTCAATGAAACATTCTGACGCACTTTACATCAAGATAACATGTCCATGAAATGTATACCCACTTAAGCCCCAGTTTCGTATAATAAACCTGGCATGTACAGAGGTATTACCAAAAGTAGATGAATAGGAGAAAGTCTGCATCTACTGTCAATAGGTATTGGAAAGGCACAGTACTAATTTCCCCCATACCGATAACATGTGATGACGTAGCAAGGCTGAAACGGTGTTGCTATAAATAGAAACGGCTCATGGGATAGGTAAATCGCACCTCAGTAGCGCCATCTGTATCGCACAGCAGGCATAAATTTGGCGATAATTGATCCTGTTGTTTGATTAATTAATGTTGTGTCCAGGCCGTTATCATAAATCCTAAACGTAGCATAGAAATGCACTGCAATTTAATTCGTTTGAGAAAAATGAAGGTATTGTTAAAACAAGTGAGGCTTGGACAAACGTCCACCGCTAAGAGTAAGCAATCCTCTCTCATTTTCTTGTTTAATCATGCATTCAGTTTCAGTCTCTTTTCCCGTTTTATCTATCTGGGCTGTTGTTGCGCTTCCTATTGACTTGATCTGTTTCTCAGAGAAAAAAAAACATTGCATAGTAAATATGAAAAACGCAAGCAAATCGCACATTTCACCTTCCGCCATACATTTGTATATTGTGTAATTTGCATTTCCTTTGAAAATGTCAAGCAATGTTTCCCACAATGCAAATTAAAGTTGAACAGAAAAGTGGAGATTGTTTCTTGCTTCTTTTACATTGCAAGCATACATTTCACCAAAAGTAGTCACAATCTCACTAAAACTGTTTTAATTAATAACTTTGTCATAATGCAACATTCTTTCATCGATTATATGCATCTCTTTAGACAGATGCTCACTCATATACGCCCTTAAATCTTCCGCCATTTGATGATTACATGTAGTTATTTAAATGCAGTTGCAAAGATTTATCGTGCTCCGAAGTTTTGGGGTGCGTTAGTTGATACTTAAATATTTTATTAACATTCATTTATATATCGAGCCATACCACCACGAGCGCTGATTATCAGGTACATGTTAATTATTATTTATACGAGTCCATGTAATCGTTGATTAAGTCCTGCTGCTAAGTCGACATGTTCTCTTTGCAATGCTTGTTCTAATTATAGAACAAATATCTGCGAGGGAAGCTGGGGAAATTAGTCACATGTGTTTCCGAAAACTATTGCCGATGCAGGCTTTCGCCTTCATAGGCTTTTGGTATTACCTATATTTCTTATTTTTGCTCCAAAACATAGATTGTGGGTACTCGATAGAACCGCCTCGCTAATGTGTACCTACAATCAATGGTTTGAGTGAAAATGAAAAAAATCTATAAAAAAAATGTCAACTGAAAAAAATTCAATTTTTTCACTGAAAAATATGTATGTTGCATTCATGGGTTTGTTTTCATAATTAAAGTTGCAGATCACTTCCTGCATTAGGATAGTTTGTTTATTATGAATGAAGTTTTATTGAATTAGTTGTATTTGAGCCTGTGCGTGAGAAAACCAACAATTTGCATGGGCGAAAACAAAGACGCAGATCAGCTTCGCGGTAACCGCGAAGCTGATCAGCGTCTTTGTTTTCGCTACACGGATAGTACATTTCCTCCTCTACTTATACCCAAATTTTCAAGATCCTGGGTTTCTTCTGTGACTGTACAGGCTGGTTTGTGTTGGACCTGGTCGGAAACCTAAATTGTTGGTTTTCTCATGCATAGGCTCATTTAACAGTAATGAACATCAGTTGATTAACAAGCCAGTACCTCTGAGTATAGAAATTGGATTTAGAGTTCTAAAATTATTTCTAAAATTATTTTAAGACGAAGCTTTGGGATTATTTTCTGCATGCAGTGGCATAAAAGATTGATGTTAGATTTTAGTGAGGCTTGAAATATTAAATTATGGCAATGATGTTTATGCAGCTCTCATGCTTTCAGTCAGAGGTGAGTTTGAGAATCTTTCGGAATCTTTAAGTTCGTAAAGTTGTATTTAGAATATTTGTCAGATATGCATGATTGTGGCTATGCATACATCTTTGTTAATCTATATATGAGCCGCATCGTGAGAAACCCGGATTTTTGCCTATGCGAAAACAAAGGCGCAGATCAGCTTCGCGGTAACCGCGAAGCTGATCAGCGCCTTTGTTTTCGCTACACGGATAGAACATTTCCTCTTCTTCTTATATCCGAAATTTCAAGCTTCTAGCCCGCTTTTGTGACTGTGCAGGTCAGTTTGTGTCAGACCTTGTCGGAAACCCCGAAGACTGGTTTTCTCGCGTCGCGGCTCATATATAAACCCTCGCATCTATAGGTGATGACGCTATAGATTTTAATAGACCTAAAAATTAAATGAGCCTCTTTGTGGCAGTGGTCATGTCACTCGCCTTTTAAACCAGCGATTGCAGGTTTGATCAGGGGCTTCTCCAGTCTGTTAGATGCGACTATAAACTGAGCTCCCATCTGCATATGACTGTACCTGTTGGTGGGACGTTAAACCCCAATCAACCAACCAACTAAAAATTTAACAAAGCTGTGCTTCTGACTGCAAAAAAAACAGCACATTTTTGGCAATCATTAAAGTTTTCTTTGTATTCAAAGATATTAAATGTATCATTTTTGACTATTACATGTATCATTTTTGACTATCTCATCATCATCATATCCGTTTTATAGTCCGTTGTCCTCTACTGAGCGTTGGACTTGTTTGACAAGTCTCCTTCTTAGACGACCTCTCCACTCTGAGTGATTCTGAGGATCAGCTGTATCCATTCCTAGCTTTTTTCTGTCGACTAACAACACTTCATCCCATGATTTCCTTGGCTTGCCAGATCTTTTCTGTGCAACTATGTTTAGCTTGCGTACTTGAGCAGTCCAGCCTTTGCTGCGCTCTACGTGTCCATACCATCTCATTCTGCTGGAGCCAAGCACCACATCTATATCCTGGAGTCCAAGCTTTGAGAGAAGGGAGTCTGAGCTTACTTCATCATTCGCCTTGACATTACAGATCCAGTGGAAAATATGGTTATACTTGTTAACTAGTCCACGCACAGGGTAGTCAAGGTTGTTCATGACCTTACCTGTTGATAGGGATGTAAAAAATAAAGTCAACCCACTAAAGATATATAAAAGTACAAATATGAGCGAGATAACTAGTCTTCATAGTTTTTCAACCTGGGTCTTCCATTATGAAAACATGCCCATACAATATACAGGTTTTTACAGATAAAAAAATGAAAATTTCATTGGAAAAAATATTGATTTTTTTATATTTTCGCTTAAAACATACATTATGGGTATTTGTTAGAACCGTCTTGCAGAGGCGGTTCTATTGAGTACCCACAATGTATGTTTTGGATCAAAAATAAGAAAAACAGTTATACCCTTAAAGCCCCATTTTTACTATATAAAAGTGGGTTTCAAGGGGACAAACCATGGTGCTAACTGATACATGTGGCTTGCTTCTGATATTAAGTATATTTTCTCATTCTCACACTCATATAATGTATCATCAGAACTCTACATGACCTTGGAATAATCCATCTTCAGTATTTGGAATAATGCTAGGCTTGGCAAGTAGATCTTATTCCATTTTTCTTCCAAACGAACTGTCATGGGAGACAAATCCTCATTTATTTGATTTTTATTACCTGACATCTCAAGCAATTTTTCTCTTCTGGTTTTAAAGTCTTTTGGCATTAGCATGGGATGCAGTGTAGGATGGTTTCAGTGGTCGTTTTTCAATAAGTTTGATTGGTTGATTTGGGGTTTAACTCCCAACCAACAGCAAAGGTCATACAGAGACAGGACCTCAGTTTAAAGTCTCTTCTAAAAGATGAAAAATTTGGGATTGAATCTTGCACCCCTGGTTTACAAGGCAAGTGGCCTAATCACTACTTTATGAATGCTAGCTTCTTTTTCTTTAGGTTTGAACTGTTAATTGTTATTTTTTTGTAGAATCTGACCAAGTGCACATTGTGCCTTCCTTAACTCAAACTGGTTATCCACAGACAACCAAAGTGTTGGTTGTTCTCAGTCACCTTGGTTGACACCTGATAACTGGTGTGTATTTGTTGCAATACTGCCACACTACCGGTAATGCGTGCAAGATCTACTCAATCGTGGCAATATTTCTGAAAATTATTGTAATACGTAATAGTAAAAAACCATATGAGTTGCATCATGAGAAAACCAGATTTTTGCCAATGTGAAAACAAAGGTGCAGATTAGCTGTGCAGTAACAGTGCTGCACAACTGATCAGTGCCTTTGTTTTCGCTACTCAGATAGTATAATTTCTCTTCTTCCTAAATCGGTCTCCTTCCTGAATCGGAAATATCAAGGTAATCACGATAACATGTCCGTGCAATGTAATTACCCCCTCATACCCCCTCTTCTATAAAGTAAAACTGGGGTTTACTGGGGTATACTTATTTTTTATCCAAAACATTGACTGGGGGTACCCGTTAGAACCGCCTCGTCGAGGTGGCTCTAACGTGCCCACAATCAATGTTTATGAACAAAAATATTAAAAATATCAAAAAATTTTCCAATGACAATTTCAGTTTTTATATTTGAAAAATGTCTATATATATTGCATGGACAAGTTTTCGTTATGTTCCCGCTGCTTTGTGTCAGACCTGGTCGGAAAACCCCGAAGACTGGTTTTCTCATGCCATGGCTCATATATGCTGCAATGAACTGTGGCAGTGATTTTACAACTTTGCATGCAAATTTGATTTTTGCAATCAGTTTAGTCTTATGCAACCATTTCTGTGTCAATTTTTCCACATATTTGACTAATAGTTTGCAGCAATGTCTGATACATCACCTTATATAGATTGTGTTTTGGTAAGGATGAGGGCAAGAAATCAAATTACATTCATCTGCCACATTGATTTGTTTTCATAAGTGCTTGGAGTTTAATTGTTACAATTTATCGTGTGAAAACCTGAATTGAAGATATAATGGAGGAGGATTCTAGACAAAGAAATTTTGCACATCAAAAGAAGCTATTAAACTTAGAGTCTCTGAATTATAGAGATTGAAACACATAATTAAAGTGGAAAAAAAGAACAACGACAACCAGAGGACCATTGGTCCTGAGAACGCTCACCTGAAGCCTCATCTTGGAGTATTAAGTCATCATGAAATGACCTTGACCTTGAATACTCACACACCTTTATTGACTTCACAAGTTGTCTGCATCTGCAAAGTTTCAGGTATCAGGCTGCAATAGTTTTTAAACCCAGTTATTTCTGAGAAAACCATAATTTTAATTTTGATATTTAAATGACCTTGGGTCAAGGTCAACAAATGACCTTGGCCTTCATCAATTACTTACCTTCAATGACTCCATTAGTTGTCTGCATCTAGCAACTTTCAGGTCTCAGGCTGCAACAGTTTCCAAAATATCCATTGTTTTCGCCTTTTCCCATGTAAAAGCCTATGTTTCCAAAATTGACCTTGCCGTAAAATAGGTCAAAGTCATCCTAGGGTCTTCATTTCAACAAACTATGATGGGCTTGGGGTCATAAATGCTACATACCAAGTTTCATGTAAATCGGCCAGCCGGTTCTGGCGAAGAAGATTTTTGAGTGGTTTTTACCATAGTTGGGCATGGCGGCCATCTTGGTCATGTGACCTGAATTTCGCGATCACACTTTCGTTACCCCTACCCATGGACGCTCCACATAAAATTTCACTTTGATTGGCCAAGCAGTTTCAGAGAAGATCTTTGAAAAGTGTGTATGGACGACAGACTGGCCAAGGTCAAGAGATGACCTTGACCTAAATTAATCACATACCTTCATCTACTCCATTAGTTGTTTGCAGGTCTCAGGCTGCAACAGTTTTCTAAAAATCCATAGTTTTCACTTTTCCCATGTAAAAGCCTATGTTTCCAAAATTGAAATTGCCGTAAAATAGGTCAAGGTCATCCTAGGGTCATCATTTGATCAAACTATGATGGGCTGGAGTCCCAAATGCTACATACCAAGTTTCATGAAAATCGGCCAGCCGGTTCTGGAGAAGATTTTTGAGTGTTTTTTACCATATATGGGCGTGGCAGCCATCTTGGTCATGTGACCTGGATTTCGCGATCAAACTTTCGTCTCCCCTACCCATGGATGCTCCACATAAAATTCACTTTGATAGGCCAAGCAGTTTCAGAGAAGAAGATCTTTGAAAAGTGTGTATGGACAACAGACAGGCCAAGATCAAGAGACGACCTTGACCTAAATTAATCACATACCTTCATCTATTCCATTGGTTGTTTGCATCTACCACTTTTCAGGCCTCAGGCTGCAATAATTTTCAAAAAATCCATAGTTTTCACTTTTTCCCATGTGAAAGCCTATGTTTCCAAAATTGGCATTGCCGTAAAATAGGTCAAGGTCATCCTAGGGTCATCATTTGATCAAACTATGATGGGCTGGAGTCCCAAATGCTACATACCAAGTTTCATGAAAATCGGCCAGCCGGTTCTGGAGAAGATTTTTGAGTGGTTTTTACCATATATGGGCGTGGCGGCCATCTTGGTCATGTGACCTGGATTTCGCAATCAAACTTTCATCTCCCCTACCCATGGATGCTTCACATAAAATTCACTTTGATTGGCCAAGCAGTTTCAGAGAAGAAGATCTTTGAAAAGTGTGTATGGACGACAGACTGGCCAAGGTCAAGAGATGACCTTGACCTAAATTAATCACATACCTTCATCTACTCCATTAGTTGTTTGCATCTACCACTTTTCAGGCCTCAGGCTGCAATAGTTTTAAAAAAATCCATAGTTTTCACTTTTTCCCATGTAAAAGCCTGTTTCCAAATTTGACCTTAACGTAAAATAGGTCAGGGTCATCCAAGGGTCATCATTTTATCAAACTATGATGGGCTGAAGTCCCCGATGCTACATACCAAGTTTCGTGGTAATCGGCCCACCGGTTCCGGAGAAGAAGATTTTTGAAGGGTTTTTAGCTCACCTGAGCTGAAGGCTCACAAGGTGAGCTTATAGTATAGTAGTCGAGCCGGCGTCCGTCCGTCCGTCCACATTTTCAAACTTCAATATCTCTAAGACAACAAGGCCAATCGTGACCAAATTTTATCTAAAGCATCATTGAGGAGGGTTTGGGCCAGGTCGGATCAGAACTCTGGTTTCCATGGCAACGGATAGCTCCCATAGACTTACAATGCGAAAAACATATAAAAATCTTCTTCTCTGAAACCACAAGGCCAAGAGCTTTCATATTTTGTGTGTAGCAATGTCTAGTGGTCCTCTTCATAAATCCTGCCAACTGTGCCCCTGGGGTCCATACGGGCCCCGCCCCGGGGGCGTCATGATGAAAATATAAAAAAATCTTCTTCTCTGAAATCACAAGGCCCAGAGCTTTCATATTTTGTGTGTAGCAATGTTTAGTGGTCCTCTATATAAATCCTGCCAATCATGCCCCTGGGGTCAAAAATGGCCCCGCCCCGGGGGTCATTAACTCCCATAGACTTACAATTGGAAAAACATAAAAAAAAACCTTCTTCTCCGAAACCACAAGGCCCAGAGCTTTCATATTTTGTCAGTTGCAATGTATAGTGGTCCTCTTTATAAATCCTGCCAACCGTGCCCCTGGGGTCCATACGGGCCCCGCCCCAGGGGGGTCATGGGTAAAACATAAAAAAAATCTTCTTCTCCGAAACCACAAGGCCCAGAGCTTTCATATTTTGTTTGTAGCAATATATAGTGTTCATCTTTATAAATCCTGCCAACCGTGCCCCTGTGGTCTACACGGGCCCCGCCCCGGGGGCGTCATGATGAAAATATAAAAAATCTTCTTCTCTGAAACCACAAGGCCCAGAGCTTTCATATTTTGTGTGTAGCAATGTTTAGTGGTTCTCTATATAAATCCTGCCAATCACGCCCCTTGGGTCAAAAATGGCCCCGCCCCGGGGGTCATTAGCTCCCATAGACTTACAATGGGAAAAACAAAAAAAAATCTTCTTCTCCGAAACCACAAGGCCCAGAGCTTTCATATTTTGTGTGTAGCAATGTATAATAGACCTCTTTATAAATCCTGCCTACCGTGCCCCTGGGGTCCACCCTGGGGTCCATACGGGCCCCGCCCTGGTTGTGTCATGGGAAAAACATAAAAAATCTTCTTCTCCAAAACCACAAGGCCCAAAGCTTTCATATTTTCTACGTAGCAATGTTTAGTGATCCTCTATATAAATCCTGCCAATAGTTCCCCTGGGGTCAAAAATGGCCCCGCCCCGGGGGTCATTAGCTCCCATAGACTTACAATGGGAAAAACATAAAAAATCTTCTTCTCCAAAACCACAAGGCCCAGAGCTTTCATATTTTGTGAGTAGCAATGTATAGTGGTCCTCTTTATAAATCCTGCCAACCATGCCCCTGGGGTCCATACGGGCCCCACCCTGGGGGGGGGGGGGTAATGGGTAAACATAAAAAAATCTTCTTCTCCGAAACCACAAGGCCCAGAGCTTTCATATTTTATTTGTAGCAATATATAGTGATCCTCTTTATAAATCCTGCCAGCCGTGCCCCTGTGGTCCTCACGGGCCCCGCCCCGGTAGCGTCATGGGAAACCACAAGGCCCAGAGCTTTCATATTTTGTTTGTAGCAATGTATAGTGTTCCTCTTTATAAATCCTGCCAACGGTGCCCCTGGGGTCCATACAGGCCACGCCCGGCATGTCATTATCTACCATAGACTTATAATGGAAATAAATGAAAAAATCTTCTCTGCAACAGCATGACACAAAGCTTGTATATTTGATATACAACATTGTCATGTGGAGCTCTACATAAATCCTGCCAATCTTGCCCCTGGGGTCAAATATGGCCCAACCCCGGGGGTCATTATAGGACCCTGACCTTGTTAGATGATTTTTTCAAGAGAACCAAAATGGCAGAAAAGAGGATACACAATCCAGACAAGAGCTCTTCTGCTGATGTAAGTAGGGTTTCAAGGTCACATGACCAAGATGGCCATCATACCCATATATATGGTAAAAACCCCAACTGCTTTGTCCAGTGACTGTACTTGCTGGCTCTCAGGTGAGCGATCGTTGCCCCTGGGCTACTTGTTATCATATATGGGCGTGGCGGCCATCTTGGTCATGTGACCTGGATTTCGCGATCAAACTTGAAATGCCACTACCCAAGGAGACTCCACATAAAATTTCAACTTAAGATCGGCCAAGCGGTTTCAGAGAAGAAGATCTTTGAAATTGTGGACGACGCCGACGGACGGACAGACGCCGGATCATGGCCATCCTATAAGCTCACCTTGTGAGCCTTCGGCTCAGGTGAGCTAAAAAAACAAAGATGCTGATTAAACAGGCAGGAACTGCTAGATATTTTTGCACTACCACTATTTTTAAAAAAAAAAAGCAAGCATTGTTATGGCATTGATCAATATTGTTATTAAATATTGATAATATGTCCCTTGTGATCAGAGAGAAAGTTGTGAAATAATTCCAGTTAATTGATGTAGTACTATCTATTATTATAGTTTAGTTCACACCAGTTATTCAGGGTTAAACATGTCAGTGCAGGTGGACTAAAACATGTCGGAGAACAACCAATGCTGATGAAATCTGTGTAAGTGACTACAGGAAGTATACATGTAGTTGTCTAGATAACCAGTGTGGTTGTGAGAAATATTTTTTGTAGTTTTGACCAGACCTGAGACAAACCAACCTGTGCAACCTAAACAGCCAGCCACAGTCGTGGTGTAATGGATATGAGCCACATCATAAGAAAACAGGATATTTGCATATGCAAAAAAAAAAAAGTCGCAGATCAGCTGTGCAGTAACTGCACAGCTGATCAGCACCTTTGATTTTGCTACTTGGATAGTACAGTTCCTATTGTAAATCCGAAAATTCAAGCTAAATCTAGCCATCTTGTGTGGCTGCACATGCCGGTTTATGTCAAACCTGTTCAGAAACCACACATTTTCTAGCGGCCCCCGTGGCCGAGCGGTTAAGATCGCTGTTTCTTAATCACTTGATCATCTCACCGCTGTGTCTGGTGTGGGTTTTGAGCCCCGCACTGGCCACATGTGAGACAAGCCAAGTTCTGCTTGCGGGTGTGCCAGGTGGTTTTTCTCGGGGTTCTCCCGTTTTCGCCCACCTACTGATTGGCCCGTCTCATATTAGCTGAAATAATCTTCAAAAGGACGTAAAACTGAATTAAAACAAAACAAAACAACAACACATTTTCTGGCATCACGACTCATAAGTTACAATAAGTGCACAGGCACACTGGTTATCAAGACACAGTAACATGACGGAGAAAGAACTGCACAGATGAAATGAATACAAGACTGCACAATGCGTATACACTTGCACCAGATCATTTTAATTCATTGCAAGTTGTACCCAGACAGGTACTGTAATTACTCCTTATTGCCATTTTTAGCTCACCTGAGCCGTTAGGCTCACAAGGTGAGCTTATAGGATGGCCATGATCCGGCGTCCGTCCGTCCGTCCGTCCGTCGTCCACCATTTTCAAAGATCTTCTCTAAAACCGCTTGGCCAATCAAAGCCAAATTTTATATGAAGCATCTATAGGAAGGGGGAACCAATGTGTTTATAAATAATCCAGGTCACATGACCAAGATGGCCGCCATGCCCATATATGGTAAAAACCCTTCAAAATTCTTCTTCTCCAGAACCACTGGACCGATTTCAACGAAACTTGGCATGAAGCATCGGGGACTAGAGTACTACAATTTGTTGATAAATTATGACCTTTGGATGACCTTGACCTATTTTACGGCAAGGTCAACATAGGTCACCCACGCATTTGAATGGAGAAAATTGTTAAAATGTCATTTTAAAGGCAAATCTTGCAGGAAATGGGCAAATGGACTGAAGGTAGGTAATTCTGAAAAAATTTGGACCCCAGGGGTTGGTCTGCCCCCACCCCAGGGCAATATACATGTTTATTACAAAAATATTCAAAGATCATCTTCTCTGAAACCACTTGGCCAATCAAAGCCAAATTTTATAGGAAGCATCTATGGGAAAGGGGAATCAATGTGTTTATAAATAATCCAGGTCACATGACCAAGTTGGCCGCCATGCCCATATATGGTAAAAACCCTTCAAAATTCTTCTTCTTCGGAACCACTGGGCCGATTTAAACGAAACTTTGCATGAAGCATTGAGGATTAGAGTACTACAATATGTTTATAAATTATGACCTTTGGATGACCTTGACCTATTTTACGGCAAGGTCAACATAGGTCGCCCATGCATTTGAATGGGGAAAATTGTTAAAATGTCATTTGAAAGGCAAATCTTGCAGGAAATGGGTAAATGGACTGAAGGTAGATAATTCTGAAAAAAATTTGGACCCCAGGGGTTGGTCTGCCTCTACGCCGGGGCAATATACATGTATATTACAAAAATATTCAAAGATCTTCTTCTCTGAAACCACTTGGCCAATCAAAGCCAAATTTTATAGGAAGCATCTATGGGAAGGGGGAATCAATGTGATTATAAATAATCCAGGTCACATGACCAAGATGGCCGCCATGCCCATATATGGTAAAAAACGTTTAAAATTCTTTTTCTCCTGAACCAATGGACCAATTTCAACAAAACTTGGCATGAATCATCGGGGACTGAAGTACTACAATGTATATATAAATTATGACCTTTGGATGACCTTGACCTATTTTACAGCAAGGTCAACATAGGTCGCCAATGCACTTGAATGGGGAAAACTTTTAAAATGTCATTTCAAGTGAAAGTCTTGCAGGAAATGGACAGAAGGACTGAATATTAATGATTCTGAAAAAAATTGGACCCCAGGGGCTCATTTGCCCCAGCCCCGGGACATTATACATGTATATGACCATAATATTCAAACATCTTCTCCTCTGAAACTGCTTGGCCAATCAAAGCCAAATTTCATGTGAAGCATCTATAGAATGGGGGAATCAATGTGTATATAAATAATCAAGGTCACATGACCAAGATGGCCGCCATGCCCATATATGGTATAAACCCTTAAAAAATCTTCTTCTCAGAAACCGGTGGACCGATTTTGAAGAAACTTGGCATGAAGCATCAATGACTCGAGTACTACAATTTATGTATAAATCATGACCCTGTGATGAACTTGACCTATTTTAAGGCAAGGTCAACATGGGTTGCCTATGTATTTGAATGGGTAAACTGTTAAAATGTCATTTGAAGGGAATGTATAGACAGTATATTGATTATTCTGAAAAAAAGAATGGCCCAAGGGCTTCACCTGCCCCTATACTGGGACTATTTTCTATAACATTCGTATATACAGCAGATCTCAGGTGAGCGTTTACAGGACCATTGGTTCTTACAGGACCATTGGTCCTCTGGTTTTATTAGCTCACCTGAGCCGTTAGGCTCACAAGGTGAGCTTATAGGATGGCCATGATCCGGCGTCCGTCCGTCGTCCATCCGTCGTCCATCCGTCGTCCACCATTTTCAAAGATCTTCTTCTCTGAAACCGCTTAGCCAATCAAAGCCAAATTTTATATGAAGCATCTATAGGAAGGGGGAACCAATGTGTTTATAAATAATTCAGGTCACATGACCAAGATGGCCGCCATGCCCATATATGGTAAAAACCCTTCAAAATTCTTCTTCTCCAGAACCACTGGACCGATTTCAACGAAACTTGGCATGAAGCATCGGGGACTAGAGTACTACAATGTGTTTATAAATTATGACCTTTGGATGACCTTGACCTATTTTACGGCAAGGTTAACATAGGTCGCCCATGCATTAAAACTTGGCATGAAGCATGGGGGACTAGAGTACTACAATTTGTTTATAAATTATTACCTTTGGATGACCTTGACCTATTTTACGGCAAGGGTAACATAGTTCGCCCATGCATTTGAATGGGGAAAATTGTTAAAATGTCATTTGAAAGGCAAATCTTGCAGGAAATGGGCAAATGGACTGAAGGTAGGTAATTCTGAAAAAATTTGGACCCCAGGGGTTGGTCTGCCCCCACCCCGGGGCAATATACATGTATATTACAAAAATATTCAAAGATCTTCTTCTCAAGCCAAATTTTATAGGAAGCATCTATGGGAAAGGGGAATCAATGTGTTTATAAATAATCCAGGTCATATGACCAAGATGGCTGCCATGCCCATATATGGTAAAAACCATTTAAAACTCTTCTTCTCCTGAACCAATGGACCAATTTCAACAAAACTTGGCATGAACCATCGGGGACTGAAGTACTACAACGTATATATAAATTATGACCTTTGGATGACCTTGACCTATTTTACAGCAAGGTCAACATAGGTCGCCAATGCACTCGAATGGGGAAAACTTTTAAAATGTCATTTAAAGTGAAAGTCTTGCAGGAAATTGGCAGTAGGACTTAATATTAATGATTCTGAAAAAAATTGGACCCCAGGGGCTCATTCGCCCCAGCCCCGGGGCATTATACATGTATATTACCATAATATTCAAACATCTTCTCCTCTGAAACCACTTGGCCAATCAAAGCCAAATTTCATGTGAAACATCTATAGAATGGGGGAATCAATGTGTATATAAATAATCATGGTCACATGACCAAGATGGCCCCATGCCCATATATCTTCAAAAATCTTCTCCAGAACCGGTGGACCGATTTCGAAGAAACTTGGCATGAAGCATCGATGACTCAAGTACTACAATTTATGTGATGACCTTGACCTATTTTAAGGCAAGGTCAACATGGGTTGCCTATGTATTTGAATGGGTAAACTGTTAAAATGTCATTTGAAGGGAAAAACTTGTATGGACAGTATGATGGTACCTTCGAAATTCGGTGTAGTTAATGTTTAGTTGTAATTTATAGCTCTCTCTAAAATCTCGGATTTATTACAGTTCTTGCACACATGCAGTGACACATGCTGAACTAAAACAGAATTGAGAAATTGGTCACTTTCATGTGTCAACAACTATTCTTGATTAGAATCACTAAGGTAGGATTTTCAGCCAGATGAAAAGTCCCTTCTAAATTCGGTGTAGTAGTAAACAAAACTCAAAACAAAATTATCCAGTGGTGCCAGAACAGTCTGGTTTTTACCAATTTGTAGAGCTGGATATCCCCAAAGTAGCCATGGTAATTAAACTTATCTATCCTGTCTGGTTTGTATTTGGGATGAATTTAATCTCAGGGACTATATTTTATTAAGAATTTGCTTTCTTTCCTTGTTGAAAAAACGAGTGCGTGAATTTAAATGCTTGTGAACTTGCACAATGTTCACTGTTAGTGCGGTACATGAATCCTGTACGACGCTTAAATCGAACGAAAAATGCACCTTTGTAGGGAAAGGTTGAAATTAGTCTCAAATTAAAGCTTATCATCTCTTCTTTCATTTGCCGGTTGTCGTAGTGTCCGGAAAGTGTAGCGTCATATTGTAAAATGGGGAGATAACTCTTTACTAAAATCTTATAAAATGCAATGTTCTAAAGGGTGTATAATGCTAAATCGTCCATATCTCCACTAATAGTTATCCTAGATGACTAAACTTCGTCTCATTCTAAAGCGTAGACATCCCCCTTTCATCTACAGGTAAGTTATGCAAATAATCTAATTTGCATATTCATGATTATTGATAAAATCATTAAAAATGTCATGACAAAGCATGTTTCAATATCATTTAAAATAAAAAAGTAAATCAATTAAAACCAAAATCACCATTGTGGCGAATTTTTATTGCACCAGTAGATCTAATATAATTTGACAAATTCTATCGTGTTATGGACATGTAAGATATTAACCGTGTCATTTGCATATGCATGAATATTAGTAAAATTCGAGATCATGCAAAAATTGAGGGACTATACCTTCAAAATCAAATGTACCTGGCTTGTTGTTAGACATAGAGTTTTGAAAGTATTTTCCAATGAATGCTCAGACAATGAACTTTTGCACAAATAGTCAGGTATTCAATCATGAGATTTTAGTTTCATGAATATTAATGAAAACATCAAAATGCAGAAAAAGCGGAAAAAACTAAACAGTATACTTACAAAAATGACTTGCACCTCGGCTAAAAATAGCAACAGAGTGCTAAAAAGTATGTCAAATTAAAGAATATCGTCCCTCCTTTCTGTTATTTCTTATTGTCGTATCGGAATGTGTACCGTCATATCGTTAATTGGGGAGATAACTCTATACCATAACACTTAGAAATACATGTACAATATTTTGTATGTATTTTTCGTTTTGAGTGACTAATTACTTAATCAATATTATTGCCACTGCTAGTAATCCCAGACTTGGTCTCAGTTTAGAGCTTAAATATAGTTTTTTTTTCAATCTTGTTAATGCAACTAATCTTATTTATATTCATGGAATATCAGTAAAATATCAATAATGAAAGAAAAGCATTCAAACCCCAAAATTTCAGACCCAAAACATTATTGTGGCACACTGCTTTTGTACCAGTGATACCATTTGACACATGTGCTAATAACATGGATCTGAATAAAATTATATTATGTTTTTTTTTTATTTGCTATTACTGCAGCTGGTGTTGTGCCGTGTGGCGGCCCTAAAAGTCTCCCCTTACATCATCCATAGTGCAGATTATATTTTTCTTTTGATCCTTTGGGATCAGTGAAAACATTTGGAGTATGTCAAATATATACGTTAAGAATCATCTTTTTAACAGTATTTTGATTATTTGACCCCTTTGGGAATATGAGTCTTTGATTTAGACGACACAAATGTAAATTCTTGAAATTGCAGCAAAATGTCTGGCTTTCGCTGCCAGTTTTGTAAAGGGTCACTGATGAAGGTTCATTACCCGAAATTGTACAATATGACCCATCTACTCACTGTGAATGTTTTCCTGCTTCCAAAGGGTCTAACAATTATTTATATTATCTTATTTACATATCCATTAATATTTATCAAAACATCGACTAATCAGGGAAAGTAATGGAATATCTGTCACTAAAGAGATTGGGGTGGTATATGGATATAAAATCTACCTTATAACTGTAGATCGATTCCTCACATATACCAAATTGTTATTGTTCAGAGGGACCACCAAAATGCAAAAAATATGTTCCTGGTAGCGAAACGTTGGAATGACATAACAGTACAAATTTTCCATTATTTTCTACCCATAATATAATTCGCTAGAACGGTGTGAACCTACTAAATTGCTATTTCTCCATTAACAATTGACAAAGTTACTATGACTGGTATTATATTAATACTTGGACCTGACACTTTTACCTGGGCTGTACACAAACATAGAACACTGAAAATAGTATCAAATACATGCTATGGTAATATATAAGCCTTACCTGATTTTCAATTTCATGAATATTAATGAAAAATAGAATAATAGATAATAAACTTGAAAATTAAATGGATATACCTACAAGATGACTTGTATCTCAGCAACCAAAAGTTCTGATGTACTGAAATTGGTGTAAAATATTACATGTAAAATATTACATAGACAGTATGATAAACCCTGCACTATAAAATATATGTAATTTGACTTTAGTTTCATGACTATGAATAAAATCTTGAGAAATCGGAGAAATATTGCAGAAAAAAATAAGGCGGTTTACCTATAAAACCAAACGTATCTTAGTCAGTAATAAGCCTAGAGAATTAGACTTTGCATTTGATAATAGCTATGACAATGAACTATACACATTTAATCTTATTAATGATCATATGAATGTTTGCTTCATGAATTTTCATGAAAACCACAAAAATATGTAAAAAATCGAGGAAAACTGAAGGGGTATACCAACAAAAATCATCTGTTTATCAGTTGTAAACATCCACAAATTATTCAAAATTGCATCAAATAATTTTTATGACTACTAGTCTTTGCGATATGGCCAGATTTACAATATTTATTAATTTATTAGTTAAAAACAAATGTACTAATAATTTTGTTTGAGCACAACCTTTTTTTTTTTTTTTTTTTTTTTTTTTTTTTTTGTTATGTTAACATTCTTTGATGTTTTATGTATCATTCATTTAACGTTATCCAAAGTGGTTAATATATCATACTGCAGGGCAATAGTGCATTACCTTAGAAATCCTTTGGTACCATTTACAACACTCTAAGTTTTTTGCTATTTGAGATATAAGCGATTTTGTTGGTATAGTCCCTCTATTTTTGGTGATGTTTTCTTCAATATCTAATGTTCCAATTAATATTCGAACAACAAATACTCAGACGATTTATATATCTTATAACATGGATATAGAACATTAATCTAGCAATCACTTTGTACCATTTTCAAACGCTAAGACATTTGGTAGCTGAGATATTTGTGATTTTGTTGGCAGACGCCCTTCATTTTTCTGTGTTTTCTCTGATATCTATTTTGTTTTCGTTAATGTTCGAACATTAAGAAAGTCAAATAGCTTACATATCTTATTACATGATTATAGCGCATTGTCCTAGCAAGTACTTGGTACCATTTTCAACACTCTATAACGTTCGGTAGCTGAGATATAAGCGATTTGGTTGGTATACCCCTTCATTTTTCTGTGATTTTTTCTCTAATATCTATATTTCATATTCAAATAAAACAACAAGAATTTCAGCTGATCAACATGTCTTATTACATGGTTATAGCAAAATGTCATAGCAATCATTTGGTACCATTCACAAAAATCTAAGGTTTTTACTAGCTGAGATATAATCGAGTTTGTTGATATACCCCTTCATTTTTCAGTGATTTTTCGCAACACTCTTAAGTTTTATTAACAATTGAACAATACGTTAGTTAGCCGATTTATATTTCTTAGTATTTGGTTATAGTCAAGTGTCCTAGCAAACAATTTATTCCAATATCAGCTCTCTGGGTATATCAGTAAACAAGATGGGTATGGTAATATAGGTATACCCCCTTCATTTTTCTCCAATTTCTACAGATTTAATTAAAACACGTATTAAATGACTAAGATATTGTAGAATTGAGTGATATAATTTTGCTATAGCAATCGTTTCATACCAATTTCAGCACTTTAGGGTTTTTGGTTGCTGAGCAACAAGTCATTTTGTAGATACTCCCGTTTATTTTATTTTATTTTTTCTCTCCAATTTCAAGTTTTCATTAATATTCATCAGGTGAGTCTTATATCAAACATAAGGGTGATCTAGTATTGTCTTAGCATTCACTTGATACCACTTTCAGTGTTCTATGTTTATAAACAGCTCAGATTCGAGTGACTTTGTAACTATTCCCTTTTATTGTACCGACTTTCTTATGTTTATTAATTTCATGAATATGCAAAACCAATGATTTGAATAATAATATGTATTTATGTAAAAGCTTTATGTCCATGTATTACTATTAGAAAAATGATAATCTTCTAAAGAATGATGTTGATGGTATGTGAGTAAGTGCACCCCTATTATTTATGATCACATTCGGTGTGGGTTGGGAAACTATAACATTTACATCATATAAATGTGTTCAGTGTTGAAGGTAACACATTTGGGCATTCTAATATTCTTCTGACAAAACTGGCCGCCATAAAAATGTGTCTAAGAGTGCGTTAGATCATATTACCCGCCCCAAAGTACTTCAATGGCAAAATATCTTCCCCTAGTTTTTCCTGATTTTTTTATAAATTTTCATTAGTATTCATGAAAATGCTAATAATATAATTTTCATTTACGTACATGACATCAACAATTCTGTCAAATGGTATTTTTGGTGCAATAACAATGTGTCATAGTAATAGTGTATATATGAAATAAGTTTATTTATTGTTTTTATGGTTTATAGTGTCATTTTGATGAATTAATTAAAATTCATGAATATGCAAATTAGATAATTTACATTTTTTATCATACGATATCAGAAAAATGTCTCCGCTCTAAAATGAGACCAAGTTCTGTGACCTATGATAGAACACAGCTGAGATATGGTCCATTTTCCTTGTGTACCCCCATTATCCATTCACTAAAATGTGCATGTTTTTAAAGGGGGGTGCCATACTTCAAAAGGATATACCTCAATAAATAAAAATTGTACAGAAACGTAGTTTGTATGGCTGAAAAGCTTATGAAATTATCTGTACGGCTAAAGAAAATTCGCTTCAAAACTATGTATATGAAATGCGCAAATTAAATTGAAATTATTCATTTACAACGATTTTTGAGTATATTACGTAATATTACGTAATAACATCGTCTTGGCGTTCAAGGAACCTAAACAGCAACCAATCGCCGCGAAATACATGTTTGTATTACATTACTTGGAAATGCACGTTGTTCCATGAATAATTCTATGGCTTTTTCTAACGGAAACAACTGTCTATCGAAACTTGTTTTGTAATAGTAAGGAGTTATCTCCCCTTTTTCTAATATGACGCTACACTTTTGGAAAGCTACGACAACCGGGAATCGATAGCAGGGGTCATATGCTTTCATTTGAGACCAAGTTTGTCCTTTCCCCTTATGGGTGCATTTTATCGCCAAGTTTCAGTTTCATGTACCGTACTATGTTGTTCAGATACAATTTTTATATCATTTTAAAGTGCAAACATCAAGGTTTCAACTGAGGTTAAAATCTTTTCAGAACACTTCACAGAGAGAGAGAAACTATTAAAAATATAAATTACCCCGAATTTCGAATTGCCCCGAATTTCGAAGGTTCCGCCATATATTGATTATTCTGAAAAAATAATGGCCCAAGGGCTTCACCTGCCCCTATACTGGGACTATTTTCTATAACATTCGTATATACAGCAGATCTCAGGTGAGCGTTTACAGGACCATTGGTCCTCTGGTTTCATCTACATATAGGTTGCCACTGCATAACCTGTGAGAGAGAGAAGCACATCAGGCTGTATGAAAGTTTTAGAACATGAAATATATAGGTTGGTTTTGCCTGGAGTGGAGGCTCAGGTTACAACATAACCAGAATTTCTGAGAGTATACCACATCATGTAAACACTACACTAGTTATGTAAATAGCCAAATCAAATAGAAACATACATGTATCTGATCTAACACCTGTTGTTGAATTCCATCACTTTTACAGAGATAAAAGGCAATAACTTGATACAATTCATGTTGGTGCTGGCTAAAAGTCTGATGAGCACCTCCCTGTACAAAATGTTCCCACATATTCAAGGCGGAATTTACAAATATTTTGCCCGGAAAGTATGCCTTTTTTAGCTCACCTGAGCCGAAGGCTCACAAGGTGAGCTAATAGGATAGCCATGATCCGGCGTCCGTCCGTCGTCCGTCGTCCGTCGTCCGTCGTCGTCCACAATTTCAAAGATCTTCTTCTCTGAAACCGCTTGGCCAATCTAGTTGAAATTTTATGTGGAGCCTCCTTGGGTAGTGGCATTTCAAGTTTGATCGCGAAATCCAGGTCACATGACCAAGATGGCCGCCACGCCCATATATGGTAAAAACCACTCAAAAATCTTCTTCTCCAGAACCGGTGGGCCGATTTCCACGAAACTTGGTATGTAGCATCGGGGATGTCAGCCCATCATAGTTTGATAAAATGATGACCCCTGGATGACCTTGAATTATTTTACGGCAAGGTCAAATTTGGAAACATAGGCTTTTACATGGGAAAAAGTGAAAACTATGGATTTTTGGAAAACTATTGCAGCCTGAGGCCTGAAAAGTGGTAGATGCAAACAACTTATGGAGTAGATGAAGGTATGTGATTAATATAGGTCAAGGTCATCTCTTGACCTTGGCCAGTCTGTCGTCCATACACACTTTTCAAAGATCTTCTTCTCTGAAACTGCTTGGCCAATCAAAGTGAAATTTTATGTGGAGCATCCATGGGAAGGGGATACGAAAGTTTGATCGCGAAATCCAGGTCACATGACCAAGATGGCCACCACGCCCATATATGGTAAAAACCACTCAAAAATCTTCTTCTCCAGAACCCGTGGGCCGATTTCCACGAAACTTGGTATGTTGCATCAAGGACCTCAGCCCATCATAGTTTGATAAAATGATGACCCTTGGATGACCTTGACCTATTTTACGGCAAGGTCAAATTTGGAAACATAGGCTTTTACATAGGAAAAAGTGAAAACTATGGATTTTTTTAAAACTATTGCAGCCTGAGGCCTGAAAAGTGGTAGATGCAAACAACTTATGGAGTAGATGAAGGTATGTGACTAATATAGGTCAAGGTCATCTCTTGACCTTGGCCAGTCTGTTGTCCATACACACTTTACAAAGATCTTCTTCTCTGAAACTGCGCGGCCAATCAAAGTGAAATTTTATGTGGAGCATCCATGGGTAGGGGAGACGAAAGTTTGGTCGCGAAATCCAGGTCACATGACCAAGATGGCCGCCACGCCCATGTATGGTAAAAACCACTCAAAAATCTTCTTTTCCAGAACCAGTGGGCCGATTTCCACGAAACTTGGTATGTAGCATCAACGACCTCAGCCCATCATAGTTTGATAAAATGATGACCCTTGGATGACCTTGACCTATTTTATGGCGAGGTCAAATTTGGAAACATAGGCTTTTACATAGGAAAAAGTGAAAACTATGGAATTTTTTGAAAACTGTTGCAGCCTGAGGCCTGAAAAGTGGTAGATGCAAACAACTAATGGAGTAGATGAAGGTATGTGATTAATATAGGTTCAGGTCATCTCTTGACCTTGGCCAGTCTGTTGTCCATACACACTTTTCAAAGATCTTCTTCTCTGAAACTGCGCGGCCAATCAAAGTGAAATTTTATGTGGAGCATCCATGGGTAGGGGAGACGAAAGTTTGATCGCGAAATCCAGGTCACATGACCAAGATGGCCGCCACGCCCATATATGGTTAAAACTACTCAAAAATCTTCTTCTTCAGAACTGGTGGGCCGATTTCCACGAAACTTTGTATGTAGCATCGGGGACCTCAGCCCATCATAGTTTGATAAAATGATGACCCCTGGATGACCTTGAATTATTTTACGGCAAGGTCAAATTTGGAAACATAGGCTTTTACATAGGAAGAATTGAAAACTATGGATTTTTTAAAAACTATTGCAGCCTGAGGCCTTAAAAGTGGTAGATGCAAACAACTAATGGAGTAGATGAAGGTATGTGATTAATATAGGTCAAGGTCATCTCTTGACCTTGGCCAGTCTGTTGTCCATACACACTTTTCAAAGATCTTCTTCTCTGAAACTGCTTGGCAAATCAAAGTGAAATTTTATGTGGAGCATCCATGGGTAGGGGAGACGAAAGTTTGATCGCGAAATCCAGGTCACATGACCAAGATGGCCACCACGCCCATATATGGTAAAAACCTTTCAAAAATCTTCTTCTCCAGAACCGGCAGGCCAATTTTCATGAAACTTGGTATGTAGCATTTGGGACTCCAGCCCATCATAGTTTGTTGAAATGATGACCCTATGATGACCTTGACCTATTTTACGGCAAGGTCAATTTTGGAAACATAGGCTTTCACATGGGAAAAGGCGAAAACAGCTGTTGCAGCCTGAGACCTGACAGTTGCTAGATGCAGACAACTAATGGAGTCAATGAAGGTAAGTAATTAATGAAGGCCAAGGTCATGACTTGACCTTGGCCCAAGGTCATTTAAATATCAAAATTAAAATTGTGGTTTTCTCAGAAATCACTGGGTTTGGAAACTATTGCAGCCTGAGACCTGAAACTTTGCAGATGCAGACAACTTATGAAGTCAATAAAGGTGTGTGAGTATTCAAGGTCAAGGTCATTTCATTATGACTTAATACTCCAAGATCAGGCTTCAGGTGAGCGTTCTCAGGACCAATGGTCCTCTGGTTACGCCTTTGGATTTAAATTGGGGGCGTAATCCTGGCATAAAACGGGTGAAATGTGCAAAATAGACAGAATTTTGTTTACTTTTCTGGGCGGAATGAAAAAAAAAATGAAAAAATAAAAAAAGTCTGGGCTTATTAAAAAAAAAAATGCAGACGGAATAAAGACAGGTTCCAGGCTGAATTATTTTTACACACGGAAAGGCCTTGATTTTAACACACCTTTTTTAAACATATTATATAAACATTGAATAAAAAGATGCATAAAAACACTAACCTGAATTATTAATTGTCTCCAATTAATGCTGCTTCTATTATATTTCATATAAAAATATTTTTTTTTAATATATTTTAATTGGAGCACATTTAAGTTAGTCTGTGTAACTCGAGTTTACTGCCCACTATAGAACAGGTTTGACAGCTTTTTGACTAATTTGTGGGCAGAAAATATTACACCTTTCTTTTACAGGCAGAATGAAGAAAATTTCCCCCAGAAAAAATCCTTGCTTTACAACTTTTGGGGCGGAATTATTATTTCCGCTCTATTTTCCCTCAGAAAACAGCTTGTACGCCTAATTTCTGCCTCTTTTATGTGTGGAATCTGCCCCAAAATTTTATGCACGTTTTCATCAATGATACTTCCGTAAATCATCCCATCAGGAAAACATGTCCGTGTAATGTGTACCCCCTTGAACCCCACTTTTCTATAGCAAAACTGGGGTATGCAGGGGTATACCTATTTTTAGCTCACCTTAGGCTCACAAGGTGAGCTTATAGGATGGCCATGATCCGGCGTCCGTCCGTCCGTCGTCCGTCCGTCCACAATTTCAAAGATCTTCTTCTCTGAAACCGCTTGGCCAATCAAAGCCAAATTTTATATGAAGCATCTATAGGAAGGGGGAACCAATGTGTATATAAGAAATCCAGGTCACATGACCAAGATGGCCGCCATGCCCATATATGGTAAAAACCCTTCAAAAATCTTCTTCTCCAGAACCGGTGGACTGATTTCAACAAAACTTGGCATGAAGCATTGATGGCTCAAGCACTACAATGTGTATATAAATCATGACCCTGTGATGACCTTGACTTATTTTACGGCAAGGTCAACATAGGTCGCCAATGCATTTGAATGGGGAAAACTTTTAAAATGTCATTTTAAGTCATTTAAAGTGAAAGTCTTGCAGGAAATGGGCAGTAGGACTGAATATTAATGATTCTGAAAAAAATTGGACCCCAGGGGCTCATATGCCCCCACCCCGGGGCAATATACATGTATATTACCATAATATTCAAACATCATCTCCTCTGAAACCGCTTGGCCAATCAAAGCCAAATTTTATGTGAAGCATCAATAGGAAGGGGTAATCAATGTGTATATAAATAATCCAGGTCACATGACCAAGATGGCCGCCATGCCCATATATGGTAAAAACCCTTCAAAAATCTTCTACTCCAGAACAGTTGGATCAATTTCAAAGAAACTTGTCATGAAGCATTGATGGCTCAAGCACTACAATGTATATATAAATCATGACCCTGTGATGACCTTGACTTATTTTACGACAAGGTCAACATAGGTCGCCAATGCATTTGAATGGGGAAAACTTTTAAAATGTCATTTTAAGTCATTTAAAGTGAAAGTCTTGCAGGAAATGGGCAGTAGGACTGAATATTAATGATTCTGAAAAAAATTGGACCCCAGGGGCTCATATGCCCCCACCCCGGGGCAATATACATGTATATTACCATAATATTCAAACATCATCTCCTCTGAAACCGCTCGGCCAATCAAAGCCAAATTTTATGTGAAGCATCAATAGGAAGGGGTAATCAATGTGTATACATATAAATAATCCAGGTCACATGGCCAAGATGGCCGTGATGCCCATATATGGTAAATACCCTTCAAAAATCTTCTTCTCCTGAACTGGTTGGCCGATGCATTTGAATAGGGAAAACTTTTAAAATGTCATTTAAAGTGAAAGTCTTGCAGGAAATGGGCAGTAGGACTCAATATTAATGATTCTGAAAAAAATTGGACCCCAGGGGCTCATCTGCCCCCATCCCGGGGAAATATACATGTTTATTATATGGCAAGTGATGAAATATAGAGAAATATGTATTAAATATAACCAATATTTGAAAAAGTTATATTTTCACATGTGAAAATATAAAAAGGTTATATTTTCACATGTGAAAATATAAGATTTGGGAATACGCAAATGACGATCCCACCGTTTGTTTCTAATTTATACATAACTAAATTTTATAATCTATGCTATTGTTGACGCAATGAACGTTCACACACAATAGCGACATAATGACGTGACGTAATGACGTCATTTAAGATTTTGACGTCATATGCTTTAGCGCGCAACGTTACAATGACTACATGCCATATAATAAAAAGAAAATTCAAGTTTTTGTCGTGAATATGAGTTTTATTTCATCTCGTGAAGTGAAAAATTGTATATTTCATTCGTGCCTTCGGCACTCATGAAATATATGACTACATGCCATATAATAAAAAGAAAATTCAAGTTTTTGTCGTGAATATGAGTTTTATTTCATCTCGTGAAGTGAAAAATTGTATATTTCATTCGTGCCTTCGGCACTCATGAAATATAAAATTATTTCACTTCACTCAATGAAATAAAACTCATATTCACTCCAAAAACTTGAATATCCTCTATATATTACCATAATATTCAAACATCTTCTCCTCTGAAACCGCTTGGTGAATCAAAGCCAAATTGTATGTGAAGCATCTATGGAATGGGGGAATTAATGTATATATAAATTATCTAGTTCACATAACCAAGATGGCTGCCATGCCCATATATGGTAAAAACCCTTCAAAAATCTTCTTCTTCGAATTTTGAGGACCGATTTCAAAGAAACTTGGTATGAAGCACCAATGGCTGAAGTACTACAATGTATATATAAATCATGACCCTGTGGTGACCTTGACCTATTTTATGACAAGGTCAACATAGGTCGCCAATGCATTGGAATGGGGAAAACTTTTAAAGTCATTTGAGGTGAAAACCTTGCAGGAAATGGGTAGTAGGACTAAATATTAATGATTCTGAAAAAAAAATGGACCTAAGGGCTCATATGTCCACACCCCGGGGCAATATACATGTATATTACCATAATATTCAAACATCTTCTCCTCTAAAACCACTTGGCCAATTGAAGCCAAATTTTATGTGAAGCATCTATAGGATAGGGGAACCAATGTGTATATTAATAATCTAAGTCACATGACCAAGATGGCCACCATGCCCATATATGGTAAAAACCCTTCAAATATCTTCTCTGAAACCAATAGATTGATTTCAATGAAACTTGGCGTGAAGCATCCATGGACAGAATATTGATGAGTCTGAAAAAAGAAAACAGCCCAAGGGCTTCATCTGCCCCTGCACTGGGGTTAAATACCATAATATTCAAACATGTTTATTGGTATATGCAGCAGACTCAGGTGAGCGTTTACAGGACCATTGGTCCTCTGGTTCTTATTTTTGCTCCAAAACATAGATTGTGGGTACTCTAACGTGTACCCACAATCTATGTTTTGAGCAAAAATAAGAAAAATATCAACATTTTCCTGCTGAAAATTTTCATTTTTTTTAAGCTAAAAAATCTCTGTTTATTGCATGGGCTTAAGTTTTCGTAATGCAGGGTACTGTTGCTCAGTGGGAGACAAGGGGCTGTACTTGTCATTGAGCCAGAAATTTTAGATTTAAGGAGAAGAGTGATTGTACTGTCCTTGAAGATATAACAGGTACTGATCACCACTTTGTTTTTGCGTAAGTAAGAGCAGGTTTTCTCATGATTCAGCTCATATGATTTGAGATAATTGACCACCTGGACATTACCTTAGAAATGAAGCACAGACAAACAAACAAACAAAAAACATATTTTTGGTAAACAATTTTTTTTGCAGTTTTGCAAAAAAATTGTTGTTCTATGTGCTGTACTGAGTCACACAACTTTATTTTTAAGAAATTTCTTTTTTCGATCAGAAAGTCACTAATTTGTTAAGGAGGACCAGTAGTATTTTATGGAAAACTGATAAGTCTATGACACAAATAAACAAAGTTTTAGTCCACCTGCACTGAAGGCTCACAGGTGAGCTTATAGGATAGGCAGGCACCTGGCATCCAACCGTCTGTCTTCCATTGTCCACCATCTTCAAGGATCTTCTCTGAAACCACTGGGACAATCAAAGCCAAATTACATGTATACATGAAGCATCAATAGGAATGGGGAACAATGTATTTATGAATAATCCAGGTCACATGACCAATACGGCTGTCATGCCCATATATGGTAAAAACCCTTCCAAACTCTTCATCTCTGTAACCGCTGGATCGATTTAGAAACTTGGCATGTAGCAGCTGGTACTAGAGTACTATAATGTTTATATTAATCATGACCTTGACCTAATTTATGGCAAGATCAACAAAGATGGCAAGATCAACAATGATTGTGGGTAAAATTGTTAAAATATCATTTGAAGTGATTCTAAAAAAATGGACCCCAGCGGTTGGTCTGCCCCCACCATAGGGCAACAACACGATATTTTTATAATATTCAAAGATCTTCCTGAAGCCTCTGGTTAGTCCACCTGAGCTGGAGGTTCACAAGGGTGTACTACTTATTGTCAATGATCTGATCACAATTTTCTTCTCAGATGCAATTGAACTTGAAATTTAAGAGTGGTTGTACTGTACTTGAAAATAAAAACAGCGTTTTTGTTTTTGCATGGGTAAAAAACAGGTTTTCTCATGATTCGGCTCATGTGATTTGTGATAACTGACCACCTGGACATTACCTTAGAAATAAAACACAGACAAACAAACAAACAAGAAAAAAAAAGACATACTTTTGGTAAACAATTTTGTTTTGCAGTTTTGCTAAAAAATTGTTGTTTATTATGTGCTGTACTGAGTCATCAGAAATTTTTGTTTTCAATCAGAAAATCACTTATTTGTTTTAAGGAAGACAGTAGTATTTTATGGAAAACTGTTAAGTCTGTGACACAAACAAACAAAGTTTCAGTCAACCATAAGGTGAACTTAGCAGTGGTAGATCTGTGTTAGAGAGGGCAGGGAGCATATTGTCAGTACACCTTCCTGTCTGTAGAAGTCCATGGATTCCATGGACATCCTGGACATTTTCCATGGAATCCATGGATATTTTCCAAGGAATCCATGGAATGTGTGGACAATGTCCATGGAATGTCCAGGGTACTGTGGACATTATCCATGGACATTGTCCAGTGTCGTCCATGTACATTTTTCAGTGTTAGAATTACCCATAATCCCATGACATCTGACCTCACTTCTTTTTCATGTTTCACATAATTTTAGAAAGTAAACAGAAATCTAGTCTGAATAATCTTCAAACATCTAAGGCATCAGAATGCCTGCAAGCAAGAAACTTGAAGAATATACTGAAGACAGGCTCAGAGATGCTAACAGAAAGAGAAAACTGCAAAAACATTGATGGAAAATGGTCAAGACAAACTTTTGTAGAAACCATGCGGGGAATGAATGAACATTTCTGGACAGATAAATTGATAAAAGCTAGGACTTGCAAAAAACAAGAGTGTTAAACTTGCTGCCTTGCAGGTGAGCATTTAAGAAGAACTTTGATGTTAAAATATGAAAATATGTGCATATCATACTGCAGAAGTGTCTGGTTGGGGCATGTTAGATTACATAATCTGGCCTGAATGAGAAGTCATTTCAGAAACACTTTCTGGGTACATCCTTCCAATGCACACAGGCTATTGAAACAACCAAGTAGGTATTAGCAAACCCATTCCCTCCCTTAACTGATTGCAACTGTGTTGGTTGTTCATTTGGCTCCATGCTCTTTATTAAGAGTCCTAAGCTTTTGATAGCTCTTTCACCATATTAAAATTAGGCAGTTCTTAAGCCTAGCAAAAATGTGCATGAAAGCTATAATATGATTCAGGGCTCTTGTCAGAGTCTACACTGCACAGCCTACTGCTCAAAGGTCCAAGGATTATTTCCATGGATTCCATGGACATCATGGATTATTTCCAATGACATTGTCCACTAACTCCCTGGACAAAATCCATAAAATTCATTGACATACTGGAAAAATCCATGGACATACTGGAAAAAAAATCCATGGATATATTCCATGGATTCACTGGAAATTGTCCCACTGTTTTTGTTCCAATACTCCAGCCAGATTTTGTCCATGGATTTTGTTCTCTAATTTCATGGACTTTCTACAGACGGGCTATGCGTGAAATTCTGCTATGAGGACACAGAAAGTGCCATTTTCCCATGATAAAGAGTACTTTTTGGCTACTTAAAGCTAGGTCTTTACTTTGCTTTTAGAAAATTAATGATAGTAGGTTGTTTTTGCATGGAGGCTCAGGTTACAACCTAACCAGAATTTCTGAGAGTATACCCCATTATAATTACATATATAAGAAACACTACACTATTGTAAATAGCCAAATCAAATAGAAACATACATCTGATCTAACACCTGTTGTTGAATTCCATCACTTTTACAGATTTGATACAATGCATATTGGTGCCACATCAGGAAGGCCTAAAATCTGTGAGTCCTGGTATTTGATTCATCAGGATGTTTATCATGATTTATTTGTTTGTTCATGATGAATCGTTGACTAGTTAGTGATTCACCACAAGGACCGAAGAACTAGCTAAATGTTATGAACCACTGCAGAAGCTGAGGTTGAGGTTATGGCCATGTAAAACCGGTTTAAGCTAAGCCCGCCAGTAACTTTTTGTTACTGAACGTTCCAAGGCGATACTTCTGTGGTGGTTCTTTTTGTTTTATGTCTTGGTGTTTAAAATTTTTGTGCTGTTGGCGCCTTATGTATGTTTTCATATTTTTAGTTAAGTTTAGGTGACTGAGTGGCCACCTATTGGGAAAATAGCTGCTCATTCGGCTTACGATATGTTTTCATGGTATAAGTACCTGATTGTTAGTTTGGTTTTTTCCCCGCCTAGGTTTTTGGAGTGGGAATCTTTTTCTGATTGGGCCTTTTCCTGATCTTTGCCTACTTGTACCTTTTCATCAATGATATTTCCGTAAATCATCCAGGGTACTGTTGCTCAAAGTGGGAGTCAAGGCGCTGTACTTGTCATTGAGCCAGAAATTTCAGATTAAGGAGAAGAGTGATTGTACTGTCCGGGCACTGATCACCACTTTGTTTTTGCTAGGGTAAAAGCAGGTTTTCTCATGAGATTTGAGATTATTGACCACCTGGACATTACCTTAGAAATAAACGCAGAGAAACAAAGTTGTTTTAGGAAGACCAGTAGTATTTTATGGAAAACTGTAAAGTCTGTGACACAAACGAATAAAGTTTTAGTCCACCTGAGATGAAGGTTTATGAGGTGAACTTAGTACTAATGCTCTAGTCATTTCTAACCACGGCTCCCCTACCCCCCCCCCCCCCCTCCCTGGGGAGAAGGGGCGATAGCAGTAGAAATGAGCGTGGCTTTGACCAAAGTTTTGCCATGGCAGTGTGGGGGATATATCCGGGGTTTTGCTTTATATAGGAAATGAAAATATAGCAGGCTGCGGGAGATAACAGCAGTAGTTTTACCAATGAGCAGTACCCACAGGGTCAGGGGGCTTTTAGTGGGGATTTGCTGGACCAAAAGTCAAGGTCCCCGCTATTCCCCCGGGGTGGTGGGTGAATATGTGGTTATAAATGACTAGTGCATAATACCAATGGTCCATCCACCATTTTCAAAGATCTTCACTGAAATTGCCTTGCAAATGAAAGCCAAATTTTATATGAAACCTTTCTGGGTAGGGGGAACAAATTACAGATGACATGCTATACATAGCTGCTAATGCTCACAATGTCATATGCTCAAACATCTGTACTGTAGATTAGGTAATTTTCGTGTGACTCTTATTTTCTGTTTCAGAATTATTTGTGAGGTCTTGAATTCGCGAATGATAATGATCATTTGTGTAGTCTTTATGACTTTATTAATACAGTGATTCTGTGTTAATAGTAAGAACTTTGAATTTGCGAGACGACAAGTTCTTGAATGTTTGTGAACTTACAGTAAATTATAGCATTTGGGAAACTGTCATTTCAAACGTTGGTGTATATATCAGACAACAAAAATTGGGTTGAGGTCCTATCTGTGTTTGGCTACACTTCCTTGCAGAGATTATTTTTAGTCATTGTGGAACAACAGTGAAAATTTTAAGCTAAATGTTTTTCTTTGACTGGCTATGAGATTTTGTTCCATACTCATTTTAAAGGTTAAAATATAACACGAATGAGTGTCAATTTGACGTCAATGGCTGATACATTTTGATAGCATATATTTTCATCATCATTTTTCAGCAAATTGTGCCAATATGATAATCATGGCTGATAATTGTGATATGATTATTTGGTTTAAACAGTATCCATTGATAGAGAGAGCCACATCATTCAAGATTCTGCAGTTTTCTCGTTGTATGAATAAGAGAGTCATTGAGCAGTCATACTCATGCTTATTATGCAGATTAATTTTCTATGGATGTATTTCAAATGTAGCTTAAATTAAAGCCGTGCTGAATATAATAAAGGCAGGTTTTCTGTGTTGAAAAACATTAAATTTCTCTTAAATCTGTTGGCAAGTTTTATCAAGACTATGCTCATTGATGCTATAGGATCTTTATGATTCACTTCTGTTTATTTACAGAGCCTCCTAGCAACAAATCCTATCTTCTAGAGCTTAGCTCTTCCCCATCCCCCAGGCCCACCCCCATGGCACGATACAGTCTAAAGTGTTGTTTTGTTAGGTTCTACATTATTACTGCAGAGTACGTAGCCAGACAAGTTGGATTTTCTATGCTAAATGCCTGGACTGATCTAATCTTCTCTGCTGCTCATGCTCACATCCATCAAAGGCAGAATTCCTCATGATATTGCCCATTTGTAAAAAAAACAACACATATTCCATGTTCTATAGAGCAGTTCATTATTCAGAATCTCCAGTAAATCTAATCAATCCTACAATAACAAATCTCCAGTACTCTGGGGATCTTTTATCTGATTGAGATGACCTTACCAAATTTCAGTCACTTCTGCATTAATACAGCAGAAATGATAGAGGCTTAGAGGGTGAATTTTCTTCTTCTAACAAATTCCATTGGTGGAGATTAAGCCGCTTTCAGCTCACCACACCTAGACTACCATCAAGGACTCCACTCGTCATTATGAAAACATGCCGTACATGTAATATAGATTTTTTTTAAATTTTAGATATTGAAAATTTTCAGTAGAACTTTTTTTTTTATACTTTTCTCATTTTTGCTCAAAACATAGATTGTGGGTACACGTTAGAACCGCCTGGGCGAGGCGGTTCTAATGAGTACCCACAATCTATTTAAAGGAGAAGATCTTTGAGTATTATGGTTGCCCGTCAAATCCAACTTTAACAATTTTCCCCATTCAGATGCTTAGGAGACCTATGCTGACCTTGCTGTAAAATAGGTCAGGGTCATCCAAGGGTCATGGTTTATACAAATTTTGTAGAGCTCCATTGCCTGATGCTACATGCCAAGTTTCAAAATCATAGGCCTTCTGATTCTGGAGAAAAAGATTTTTACAGGTTTTTGCTATTTATAGCCATGGTGGCCATCTTGGTCATGTGACCTTGATCATTTATACAAATTAGTCCTTATAAATAAACCAGGTCACATGACCAAGATGGCCTCCATGCCCGTATATGGTAAACACCATTAAAAATCTTCTTCGCAGGAACTGCTGAACCTATTGCCACAAAACTTGACATGTTGCAATTAAGACTAGAGTACTACAATGTGTGTATAAATCATGATCCTGTAAAGACCTTGACAGATTTTACAGCAAGGTCAACATAGGTCACATATGCAGAAAACTGTTAAAATGACTCTGAAAGGAAAAAACTTTCAAGAAATGGGCAAGTGAACATGTATGATTCAATTTTGGGTTATCCCCTGTGCAGGTTAAAGATCCCTACACAGGTTCTATCCTCATGCATGTAGGCTCATCCTGCAAACACACCGGAGTGTACAATGTACACCTCCCAAGAATAATCAGAAATTGATTGATGGGAGTAACAGGAAAAAAAAAAAAAACAACAACAAAGAACATTTATGAATTTGAAAAAGAAATTAAACCCAGGGGTTGTTCTGACCCTGTTCTAGGGCTATATGCATGTATATGACCTTTATAGTCAAACAAGTTTATTGGTATAATATATCTTAGATCTCAGGTGAGCCTTTACAGGACCATTGGTCCTCTGGTTTTAGTTCTGAGAAAATCGCTTACATTTGGAATTAAATGAACCCACCTGTAATATTACCTGTAATAAAGGATGCAAAGTTACAGAACAAAAAACAACAACATTTGAACTGTGTCAAGAGAAAACTAGAATTTTGCCTATGCAAAAACAAAGGCACAGATCAGCTATGCGGTAACTGTACATCTGAACACTGCCCTTGTTCTCGCTACACAGATAGTACAATCCCTCTTCTTCTTAAATGTATAGTCTGATTTGTGTCAGACCTGGTCGGAAACTATATTGTTGGTTTTCTCATGCTGTGGCTCATTTTTAAAATCAGGATGGTGTTGTTTTTGTGATCAGTTACAAAATACACACCCTCTCAAAACTGATAAACCGCATAAAATAAGATAATTGTGAAAATTTCAGTCCAAATTGAATTCTTTAATGATTTTGTAGAATGTTAAGCTCAGGATGATGTATAATATTTGGAATCGCATGCAGAAATTAAGCTTTCTTAATGTAAGTTGAATTTGTTTAATAAATTTTAAGTATGTTTTAAATAATCAATGTTTGAATTTCTGTAATTCTGTAATGCACCTCGCACAGTGGGCATATATTTTTCTCTAGTGCACATTTCATGAACTTTCTCTTTTACATGTATACATGTATGATTCAATTCTGGTCAAAGAACTTCAAAACATGTAGTTCTATATACTTTCACAAAAGTTGCTTGCCATAAGATTGGGTTATTAACTTGACTCACAAATAGAGGATCTTACATGAGTGGTCATTTCATATGAGATTAATAAATTTCATATGAAATGACCACTTGTGTAAGATTCATTTTATCATATCATATGACCTTGGAAATAAGATTTTTCGACATTAAAGTGGATGAAAATGAAAATTTATATTGTTGTAACAGACGTTGTCAATGATGTTATATATTCCAGCAAAAGCAGTGGTGGATTTAGAGGGTTCAGGGGGTTCATTAGAACCCCTGTCTTGGACCAAATTATTTCAATTTCATGGACAAATTTAGGAAAAGTTGATTAAAAAGTCCAAAATGAACCTCCTTTGGTGTATTTGAACCGCCCGTCCAGAAATCCTGGTTCCGCCCCTGAAAAGTGTTAATAGACTTATGGTCATAACATGTTTTATTACACAATGTTATCCACTGGAAAATAGCGGTGTCATATGATGAATTATATTAGGTACATTTTTGCCTGTTTCTTCAAGAAGATTTATCTAAATCTTGCATTATGATAATCTATTGGATGATTTTTAGTTTTATTCCATGCATTAACAATTTTTTATGTTGCAACAGACTGAATCTTGAGTGAATTAGCAGTCATCTTTAGAATAATGGGAAATATATTAACACTTTCACGCCATAAATATTTTTAGATGCACATTTTAGCAACAAGTTCAGTAGTGCTGGGCATTCTTGTCTATTTTAAATTTTGTGAGATTTAGAAGAGTGTCATTTTAAGCTCACCTGAGCTGCCGAGCTCACCTGACCTGTGAGGCTCACCAGGTGAGTTTTACAGTAAATAAAAATAAAACTGAGATCCTTTAAGAGCAGTGAGCATATTTTCGAGAAAGCTGATGGGCCATACCGCGGTTTCGGCTATTCAAGCCTCGTCAGTGACCCTTTAGATTTGGCAACATGATTTTTCAACTTTCAGCAGGCTAGTCGGTACAAATTAAGACTAGTATAATCAAATGGGACCAAATATATTGAACGTTGGTTAGAATATGAATCTAAACCGATAATAATTTTCTGATTTCTCAAAATATCCTCTCTGATCTCAAAGGACCAAAAGGAAAATAATAATAATCGGCACTATGGATGATGTACGGGGAGACTTTTTAGGGCCGCCACATGGCACAACACCAGCTGCAGTAATAGCAAATAAAAATAAAACTGAGATCCTTTAAGAGCAGTGAGCATATTTTCGAGAAAGGTGATGGGCCAATAATATGTAACCGCAGCATCTTTTGACTTCCATCGTTTGTATATCTTCCACTATTTTCAAAGGTTTCTGAAATCACTTGACCAATCAAAGCCAAATTTGATGTGGAGCCTTGATTGGACAGGGGGGAACAAGTTGTTTAGATGGTGAAGGGTATATGCCAAGATGATGTTTCACATGTCAAATTTTATTGAGAATGAATATGTTCGACTCATTTAAGCCTGGCGTCCCTTTTATGGGACATAGGCATACAGAATAGCCCCAGATGTGATGCCTCAGAATGCGGCATCCCATCTGGGGCTTATTGTATCTGGGGGTTCTTAAAGTTCAATAAACACAGAATCTTCGCAGTTTGACTTTATTTTTTATTCCCGGACGAACAGACTGACAGAGCGGAGTTAAGTACGCATGCTCAATAAGACATGTGCGAGGATGCACTTGTTTGGTTATTTACGTAAAAACATGAGCACAAGACAGTTTACCTAGTGCAAACACAACACCTTTCTCCCCGTAGGAATAAATGACTTGATTTTGACTTAAAATAAATGTCATTTCTTCATATTTAAATGAAATTGTTCATTACTCAAATAATATCTATATTTGAAACTGTGAATGAATTAATATCAATTGTCAGTTCTACTGAACTCGTGTTTTCCTGTGAACTGTTCATGTAAACTGGGCAGCAATGCCAAATGTTTTATGTCAATATGTAGTAAAGCAAAATTGTTCATGTGAACATGGCAAAATTAAACTTGTCCATGTGAACTTAGCAAAGCAAAATTTAACTTGTCCATGTGAACTTAGCAAATTAAACATGTCCATGTGAACACAGCAAAATTAAACATGTCCATGTGAACACAGCAAACTGGAAATTTTCAATATAAACAGCTCAGTAACCAGCAAATAAGGCTTTACTTATAGCCTTTAAACTAACTGAATTTAACATTCTGGTGAACACAGTCTACTTTTACCACAATGTACAAAACATCAAATTTAAAACAAACAAACAACTCATGAGCCTTAAATGAGAGAACTTGTGTTCTCTATGGTAGCACGGGGATTATTATGCCCCACACACACAGTGCATACCATGTTACTTAAATTGCCACTATAAATCCAACTTTTTCGGTGGAATACCTCTGGTCGACCTTTTCGGAAATCTCGGTTCAACCTGCGGACTTGCCAATTTTGGACTATCAGCAAGCTTGTCACGTACAGGTGTCTTGGCTACTGGTGTAGGTGAATTCCCTGATGAAACAGTTGGTACAGATTTCTCATTATGGCGTTCAGCAACATGTACAGGCGGTAGTGACACAAACAGTGGTAAATCCAAACCACCACCATTTACAGCATGTGGAACTGTAACAGATGGTTCTCGAGAGCGAATCTGATCAATATGACGTTTCCATATCAGATCACCAACTTTAACCTTATAAGTTAGTGGTCCTAACTGATGTACAATAGTTCCGTTTATCCATTTCTCAGAAGACGCTCGATAATCTTCAACCCAAACGCTATCTCCTTCCTGAAACGAGCGAACATTGGACTCCGATGGAGTAGTCTTTTTCTGAATCTTGTTTCCCAGATTCGGTCGAATAATGTCTAAGCGAGTTCTGATCCGACAACCCAGAAAAAGTTCAGCGGGTGATACTTGAGTTGTAGAGTGAGGACTAGAACGATATGACAACAAGAATCTCGAGATTTTCTGATTCACAGTTCCTGGTTCACTACTCATAGTTTTCATAGCTGTTTTAAACGTACGCACAGCTCTCTCTGCCTCACCGTTTGAGCTAGGATGATAAGGCGCAGAACGAATGTGTTTAATTCCATTTGCCTTAACAAAGTCTTGAAATTCGTTCGACACAAATTGCGGTCCATTATCCGAAACGATTTCTTCCACTAGTCCAAATGATGAAAACAGATATCGTAAAGCGTTAATTGTGCTTTCCGAAGTTGTTGACGACATAGTAATGACCTCTAGCCACTTGGAATGAGCGTCCACTACTAACAAAAACATCTTGTTCATGAATGGACCAGCATAGTCAATGTGTATCCTCTGCCACGGTTTACTAGGCCATCTCCAAGGATTTGGAGGTGCTTTACCCATTGGGCTTCTATTCATCTGGCAAGGAATACAGTTTTTCACTTTAATTTCAATGTCAGTTTCTATGCTTAACCACCACATATGAATTCGAGCTAATGACCTCATTTTAACGATTCCTGGGTGATTTTCATGAAGCTCGTCCAGCATAACGTCTTGGAATTTAGCTGGAATAACGACCCTAATTCCTCGTAACAAACAACCTTCTTCCGTTGTGAATTCGTCCTTGAACTTATAGTAAGGTTCATATTCAGCACTTAACGTAGATTTATCAGGCCAACCGTTTACCGTGAAATGAATTATGCGCGATAATACCGGATCTTCCCTTGAAGCTTTCACGATCTTATCTGGTGTGATTGGGAGCGAATTTACTTGTTCCCGATTCATTTCATTTGCTTCAACGAAAAATATGCTCTCCGATTCATTACGTGTCTCTGGTAACGGAAACCTGGATAATGTGTCTGCATTACCATTTTTCGTGGTAGACCGAAAACAGATGTCGTACTGATATGCTGATAACTGAATAGCCCATCTCTGTAATCGCGATGCAGCTAATACTGGTATGCCTTTCTTGGGACCTAAGATTAAAGTCAGTGGCTTATGGTCAGTCAGCAACGTAAATTTCCTACCAAATAAGAACTGGTGAAATTTGGTTACACCGAAAATGATTGCTAGGGCCTCCTTTTCAATCTGAGAGTAATTTCTTTCAGCAGCAGTTAATGTTCTTGAAGCATAGGCTATAGGCCTATCATCGTTATCCAACTGATGCGAAATAACTGCTCCAATTCCATGCGGTGACGCATCTACGGCTAACGTTACAGGTTTATCAGGCTGGTAATGTACAAGTACTTGAGATGATGTTAACAACTGTCTGACAGTTTCGCAAGCGTTTTTACATGATTCAGTCCAAAACCATGGAACGTCTTTCCCAAGCAAATTAGTAAGCGGCTGGACCACTGTGGACATGTTAGGAATAAACTTCCTATAGTAATTCACTAATCCCAACCATGATTGAAGTTCTTTGCGATTTTCCGGGTCAGGGACGCGAAGAACTGCCTCAACTTTCCGTTCTGACGGCTGAATTCCCTCTTTCGTAACGCGAAACGCGAAGTACTCAACCTCATCCTGCATGAAGGCACATTTTGCAACATTCAGCTTAATGTTCATGTCATCCAATCTTTGTAAGACTTTCTCCAAATTTTGCAAATGTTCAGTGTCATCAACCCCAGTTATGATAATATCATCTAGGATACAACCAACATGATCTAAACCGTTCAGAATTTTGTCCATAATTTCTTGGAATAACGCAGTTGCACAGGCTACACCATATGGCAAACGACAGTACCGAAACAATCCCAGGTGCGTATTAATAGTAACATACTTCCTTGACTCTTCATCGAGCAATACCTGTTGATACGCGTGAGACAAATCTAATTTCGTGAACTTCTGACCACCGTTCAACTTTTGAAATACATCTTCAGCTGTTGGTAAAGGATATTCAGGTACATTTAGTACAGGATTTACTGTAACTTTGTAATCCCCACATATTCTTACAGTTTTATTTGGCTTCTGGATTGCTACAATGGGAGTAGCCCAATCAGAATAAGAAACTTTCTCAATTATTCCTTCCTTCACTAACCGATCAATTTCAGTTGCGACACCTTCACGAAGCGCGTACGGAACAGTTCTAGGCTTGTAAAATACAGGATTACTGCCATCCTTTACAGCTAGCTTTACGGTTATACCTGTCATGGTGCCACCATTTTTATCGAACACTGATGGGTATTTGTTCAACAGATCATTGACACACTGTTGACCATTGCTTGTTGTGGTCAAATTTATCTTTCCCCAGTCAAGTTTGATTTTTTCCAACCAGTTTCTGCCAAGTAGCGCAGGACCGGAACCTTTTACAATTACCAATGGCAAAGTTTGGAGTTGATTCCCATATTTGACATTCACATTAATCTCTCCTAACACGGGTACAGTTTCATTAGTGTAAGTTTTCAGAATTACATTGCTGGGTCTCAGTGGTTCTGAGTGAAGATGCTCATAATAATCTGTTTCTGATAATATTGATACAGATGCTCCAGTGTCAAGCTCCATCTTCTGCACATGGCCTTGAATTTCAAGATTTACAGTTATTTCTTTCTGTTTAGCAGATTTAATTGTGAAAATTGGCCAATCAGAAACTTCAGATTCTTCATTACTACATTCAAATTGATCTGCTTCAGTATTTTCCATGTATCTGACCTTAGATTTAGTTTTCTTCACCTTTGGAGGAAAACCGCCCTTGCGGGGATACTGGCGAGGTCGCGCAGACTGTACTGTATCTGGTTTACTGTCAGATTTTGATCCTGATTTGGACTGCGGACAACGCTTACCCAAATGACCTATTTGTTTACATGTGTGACAGCGACTCCGTTTATGAAAACAAACATCTGGGTTATGGTTAGTTTTCCCACACCGAAAGCATTCTTTACTGGCAGCCGACAACTTATTTGCAGCAGCAGGGTGTTTATATTCAATTTCAGGTCCAGTTTTCAACTTGGTGGTTTCCTTTTCAGCCATTTCCATGGATACCGCAATATCGATAGCTTTTTGTAGGGTTAAATCAGCCTCAGACAAAAGCTTCTTCTGGATCGCAGGTGATGACAAACCACACACAAATCTGTCCCTAAGTGCTTGTTCTAGAAAAGCCTCAAACTCACAGTTCTCACACAATTTCCGTAGTTCTGCCAAAAACTGATTCACCGTTTCTCCTTCACCCTGTTTGCGTTGGTGAAATTTAAACCGTTCCGCAATAATGAGAGGTTTAGGCCTGAGATGATTCTTCACTAACGCAGTCAGGTCATCAAAAGTCTTCTCTCCCGGTTTTGCTGGTGATGCTAAATTTCTCATCAATGTATATGTCTTGGCTCCTACTACAGACAGTAAAATCGACCGTTTTATACCCGCATCATCAATCTTGTTAGCAATAAAATAATGCGAAAGCCTCTCAGAATACTCCTCCCAATTTTCGCTGTAGAGGTTAAATTCGTCGATTTTCCCGAAGACAGCCATATCTGAACCCTAATGTCCGATAGACAAACTGTTCATAACCGAAAATTGCAGTGTTCCGTAACCTCGTCGCCACTATTGTATCTGGGGGTTCTTAAAGTTCAATAAACACAGAATCTTCGCAGTTTGACTTTATTTTTTATTCCCGGACGAACAGACTGACAGAGCGGAGTTAAGTAGGCATGCTCAATAAGACATGTGCGAGGATGCACTTGTTTGGTTATTTACGTAAAAACATGAGCACAAGACAGTTTACCTAGTGCAAACACAACAGGGCTATTCTATTTGCTTAACAAAAATTCATCAAAAAATGGGATAGAAATTAAAAATCACTTCTAACACCCCTAAAAATGAAAGTGGTCTCATCCAGTTGATAACGATGGGAGAATTCATTCGTCATTAATGGGTTAAAGAACCCGTTTTCCTTCAGAGTTTTGTGGGTATTAATTAATATAGTTAGTGTTGGTTAGCACATGAATGTCATAACAAAATGTTTGTCACACATTCATTTACAGGCCACTTAGCCTATAAACAATCCTAGGTCCCCTGACAAGACTATGACATGTGCTGCTAATGAATACACTAATAAAGCTATCAGGTCATATTCTAAGGTTTTTAAAAGTTCAACAGCAAGCGCTTTAAATTTTCCCAGAACAAAATGTGGCTGGACTTTTCTGAATGCATGATGCTCCCTGCATAAGATACAGAGTGAAGATCCATATCAGACTAAGAGAATGCCGAGGACCTTTCCTGTAAGTTTGAAGACACTGATCTGACTAGATAAGCTCCTCTGTACACTGAAATTAACCCATATTTGACAAATGGATTTTCCCATCGTTATCATTTGGAAGAGTCCGCTTTCATTTTTAGGTGCTTCAGGTACGTGTGATATTAAAATTCTATTCTATTTTTCGATGAATTTTCTCTAAGCAAACAGAATAGCCCCAGATGGGATGCCGCGTTCTGCGGCGTCACATCTGGGGCTATTCTGTTTGCCCATGTCCCATAAAAGGGACGCCAGGCTTTAATGAGTTATTGGCTCTTGCCATATGATGTGACAGTTACAGCCTGGTTTAGAAGAGAAAACTGTTTTTGCTGGTCATGCCATGTGTTGCGTTGTATCTGTCCCTTTGGAAGCTCTAAGCAGAGACATTACAGTACATTTTATCAGTTGGCTGCAAGAATGAAATATTTTCAGTTTTCATATAAATATATAAAATCATATGTTTGTCAGGAATTTGGACCCCCCCCCCCCAAAGAAGATGTGAAATATTTTCAGTTTTCATATAAATATATAAAATCATATGTTTGTCAGGAATTTGGACCCCCCCCCCCCCCCCCCAAAGAAGATGTACTACTTTGTCTATTTTTCATTCGTAATGGATGTGAGATATGATCACAATTTTATGGATGCTGGTAGACACGGCCTAGATCAGGGATGCCATATTAGTATAACTGCTCTGGGCACTGCATCAGCATTCCTCAACATTTGCTTTGCGGTCATCCAGTACTCACGATAAAATATGTCAAGTTAGTGTATTTGTACTGAATGTTTTGTAGATGCGCTAAAATGTATTTGGCAGTCTGAATAAAGAATTGAATTGAATTGTTTTTTGTCTTCAGGGTGTACAAGTGAATGACTCCTCATCTCGAAAGTCGCAGAAATATGATGACCGTTTCACGGACATTCTCGGTGAATTGACCAATCCCAGGTCTTCTAGACAAATCCACAGCGCTAATCAATGTTCCAAACAAACTGACAGGTCATCAAGTGATCGGTTAGTGGGTGAGGAGAAAGATCATTCGGTCATATCATCAGTTGATAAAATGGGAAAGTTGAGTAATGACGATATATGTGAACGGAGCAGTGGTGCTGGTCACACTGACTTAGGATCTCCGAAACGACAATCAAAATCTAATTGTGATAAAAGTGTTCTTGAAGCACGTAATTCTCAGGACATGAACGTTGAGTTCACAGTGACTTTGAATCTTGAAGACGAGGATAGTTTAGAAATAAGGGACATGACTTCTGAGCTTCCCAGGGGAGGTAATTATGTAAAAAGTAAAAAGGACGTAGAAGAGGAAGATTCTTCGACAGATAATTCCACAGAAATAAGTGATATTAAAGAATTGGACAGTGTTGATGGCCTGTTCAATCATAAAGACAAAAATAGCAAAAAGAGTGAAAAACATTCAGAGAAAAAGGACAAGGACTCTAAAAAGAGAAGATTCCGGAAAATGATTGGTCGGCCATTGCGCCGAAGCCAGAGCGCGGGTTGTGAGTCAGACTTGCAGGTCCCAGAGCATGCCCTCTTTCTTGGAGAGAAATTTGATGAGGTATGTCATTACGAAAACTTGCCCATGCAATAAACAGAGATTTTTTGAGCTTTAAAAATTGAATATTTTCAGCTGAAAAATTATGTTTTTCTTATTTTTGCTCAAAACATAGATTGTGGGTACACATTAGAACCCCCTCGGCAAAGCGGTTCTAACGAGTACCCACAACCTATGTTTTGGAGCAAAAATAAGAAAAATAGGTATACCCTGCATACCCCAGTAAGTGGGGTTTAAGGGGGTATACATTTCAGGGACGTTTTTCTCTGATGATTTTTAACTAACTTATTTGTGTTTGAGTTTTTTAATTGGCACTTCCAAGTAATGTATCATTATAGTTCATTTAAGTAGGACAAAAATTAATGTTCTTTTTAAAATAGGGAACTTATATTGCTTTGTTAGTGTAAGAAAAAAATCAGCATTCTGTTTGATTTGATATTATAGTATAGAAATTCCATATGTATAAATATGCAACTTGTTTGTTATTCGACTTTTGCAAACAATTTAACATAAGTTGTTTCATGACACCATGCACTCATTATGTCTCCCCCCGACAGGGTCGGGAGACATTGTTTTTCCCCGTGCGTCTGTCTGTCTCTACGTCACAAATCGTGTCCGCTCTATAACTTGAAAACCGTTAAAGATTTTTCAATAAAACTTGGTACACTTGTAAACCGTGACGAGACAATGTGTCATGCACAAGAACCATAACTCTAGCTTGAGTATTTTTGGAGTTATTTCCCTTTGATTATTTTCGATACAATTTCGTGTCCGCTGTATAACTTGAAAACCGTTAAAGATTTTTCAATGAAACTTGGTACACTTGTAAACCACGACGAGACGATGTGTCATGCACAAGAACCATAACTCTAGCTTGAGTATTTTTGGAGTTATTTCCCTTTGATTATTTTCGATACAATTTTGTGTCCGCTGTATAACTTGAAAACCGTTAAAGATTTTTCAATGAAACTTGGTACACTTGTAGACCACGACGAGACGATGTGTCATGCGCAAGAACCATAAATCTGGCTTGAGTATTTTTGGAGTTATTTTCCTTTGATTATTTTCGATACAATTTCGTGTCCGCTGTATAACTTGAAAACCGTTTAAGATTTTACAATAAAACTTGGTACACTTATTGAGCATGATCAGTCGATGTGTCATGCACAAGAACCATAACTCTGGCTTGAGTATTTTATGTGTTATTTCCCTTTGATTATTTTCCATACAATTTCGTGTCCGCTTTATAACTCGAAAATCGTAAGAGTTATTTCAATGAAACTTGGTACACTTATAAAGCACGATGAGATTATGTGTCGTGCTAAAGAACCATAACTCTTGCTTTTATATCTTTGGAGTAATTTCCCTTTGATTATTTTCCATACAATTTCGTGTCCACCCTATAACTTGAAAACCGTAAGAGAAATTTCAGTGAAACTTGGTACACTTATAAAGCATGATGAGATGATGTGTCATGCACAAGAATTATTATGTCTCCCCCCGACAGGGTCGGGAGACATATTGTTTTTCCCCGTGCGTCTGTCTGTCTGTCTGTCTGTCTGTCTGTCTGTCTGTCACAAATCGTGTCCGCTCTATAACTTGAAAACCGTTAAAGATTTTTCAATGAAAATTGGTACACTTGTAAACCACGATGAGACGATGTGTCATGTACAAGAACCATAACTCTAGCTTGAGTATTTTTGGAGTTATTTCCCTTTGATTATTTTCGATACAATTTCGTGTCCGCTGTATAACTTGAAAACCGTTAAAGATTTTTCAATGAAACTTGGTACACTTGTAGACCACGACGAGACGATGTGTCATGCACAAGAACCATAACTCTAGCTTGAGTATTTTTGGAGTTATTTCCCTTTGATTATTTTCGATACAATTTCGTGTCCGCTGTATAACTTGAAAACCGTTAAGGATTTTTCAATGAAACTTGGTACACTTGTAGACCTCGACGAGACAATGTGTCATGCACAAGAACCATAACTCTGGCTTGAGTATTTTTGGAGTTATTTCCCTTCGATTATTTTGATACAATTTCGTGTCCGCTGTATAACTTGAAAACCGTTTAAGATTTTTCAATAAAACTTGGTACACTTATTGAGCATGATCAGACGATGTGTCATGCACAAGAACCATAACTCTGGTTTGAGTATTTTATGAGTTATTTCCCTTTGATTATTTTCCATACAATTTCGTGTCCGCTTTATAACTCGAAAATCGTAAGAGTTATTTCAATGAAACTTGGTACACTTATAAAGCACAATGAGATTACGTGTCATGCTAAAGAACCATAACTCTTGCTTGCATATCTCTGGAGTAATTTCCCTTTGATTATTTTCCATACAATTTCGTGTCCACCCTATAACTTGAAAACCGTAAGAGAAATTTCAGTGAAACTTGGTACACTTATAAAGCATGATGAGACGATGTGTCATGCACAAGAATTATAACTCTTGCTTTCATATCTTTGGAGTTATTTCCCTTTGATTATTTTTCCATACAATTTCATGTCCACTATATAATTTGAAAACCATAAGAAATATTTCAATGAAACTTGGTACACTTATAAAGCACGATGAGATGATGTGTCATGCTAAAGAACCATAACTCTTGCTTGCATATCTTTGGAGTTATTTCCCTTTGATTATTTCTCATTCAATTTCTTGTCTGCTCTATAACTCAAAAACCATTAGAGATTTTTCAATGAAAACATGGTACACTTATAAAGCAAGATGCACAAGAATCATTACTCTTGCTGTCATATCTTTGGAGTTATTTCCCTTTGATTATTTTCCAAACACTTTCGTGCCCCCATCTATAACTTGAAAACTGTAAAAGATATTTCAATGAAACTTGGTACACTTATAAAACAGAATGACAGGATATTTGATGCACAAGAACTATAACTCTTGCTTGTATATTTTGGACATGCACTTAGAAAGGGGGGAGACATCAGTTTTCACATAGAAAACAAATTCTAGTAACTCTTGCTTTCATATCTTTGGAGTTATTTCCCTTTGATTATTTTTCCATACAATTTCATGTTCACTCTATAACTTGAAAACCATATGAAATATTTCAATGAAACTTGGTACACTTATAAAGCACGATGAGATGATGTGTCATGCTAAAGAACCATAACTCTTGCTTGCATATCTTTGGAGTTATTTCCCTTTGATTATTTTTCATTCAATTTCTTGTCTGCTCTATAACTCAAAAACCATTACAGATTTTTCAATGAAACTTGGTACACTTGTAGACCTCGACGAGACAATGTGTCATGCACAAGAACCATAACTCTGGCTTGAGTATTTTTGGAGTTATTTCCCTTCGATTATTTTGATACAATTTCGTGTCCGCTGTATAACTTGAAAACCGTTTAAGATTTTTCAATAAAACTTGGTACACTTATTGAGCATGATCAGACAATGTGTCATGCACAAGAACCATAACTCTGGCTCGAGTATTTTATGAGTTATTTCCCTTTGATTATTTTCCATACAATTTCGTGTCCGCTTTATAACTCGAAAATCGTAAGAGTTATTTCAATGAAACTTGGTACACTTATAAAGCACGATGAGATTACGTGTCATGCTAAAGAACCATAACTCTTGCTTGCATATCTCTGGAGTAATTTCCCTTTGATTATTTTCCATACAATTTCGTGTCCACCCTATAACTTGAAAACCGTAAGAGAAATTTCAGTGAAACTTGGTACACTTATAAAGCATGATGAGACGATGTGTCATGCACAAGAATTATAACTCTTGCTTTCATATCTTTGGAGTTATTTCCCTTTGATTATTTTTCCATACAATTTCATGTCCACTCTATAATTTGAAAACCATAAGAAATATTTCAATGAAACTTGGTACACTTAAAAAGCACGATGAGATGATGTGTCATGCTAAAGAACCATAACTCTTGCTTGCATATCTTTGGAGTTATTTCCCTTTGATTATTTCTCATTCAATTTCTTGTCTGCTCTATAACTCAAAAACCATTAGAGATTTTTCAATGAAAACATGGTACACTTATAAAGCAAGATGCACAAGAATCATTACTCTTGCTTTCATATCTTTGGAGTTATTTCCCTTTGATTATTTTCCAAACACTTTCGTGCCCCCATCTATAACTTGAAAACTGTAAGAGATATTTCAATGAAACTTGGTACACTTATAAAACAGAATGACAGGATATTTGATGCACAAGAACTATAACTCTTGCTTGTATATTTTGGACATGCACTTAGAAAGGGGGGAGACATCAGTTTTCACATAGAAAACAAATTCTAGTAACTCTTGCTTTCATATCTTTGGAGTTATTTCCCTTTGATTATTTTTCCATACAATTTCATGTCCACTCTATAACTTGAAAACCATATGAAATATTTCAATGAAACTTGGTACACTTATAAGGCACGATGAGATGATGTGTCATGCTAAAGAACCATAACTCTTGCTTGCATATCTTTGGAGTTATTTCCCTTTGATTATTTTTCATTCAATTTCTTGTCTGCTCTATAACTCAAAAACCATTACAGATTTTTCAATGAAACATGGTACACTTATAAAGCATGATGCACAAGAATCATCACTCTTGCTTTCATATCTTTGGAGTTATTTCCCTTTGATTATTTTCCAAACACTTTCTTGCCCCCTCTATAACTTGAAAACCGTAAGAGATATTTCAATGAAACTTGGTACACTTATAAAACAGAATGACAGGATATGTGATGCACAAGAACTATAAATCTTGCTTGCATATTTTGGACATGCAAGTAGAAAGGGGGGAGACATCAGTTTTCACATAGAAAACAAATTCTAGTTTTATTGTACTTTCTTAAAAACAGGAGAAGGATGAAAACAGTGGGGGTCACAAGAGGATGATTCACAAAACTACAAGCGCCGATGCTGCGATGATGGCGGCTGTTCTTCCTGTCGACCCCAATGACCTTGGCCTCACAAGGTCAAAACCCAAGACCTCATTGTAAGTGAGTCGCATCATGAGAAAACAGGATTTTTGCCTATGTGAAAACAAAGGCTCAGATCAGCTGTGCAGTAACTGCACAGCTGATCAGTGCCTTTGTTTTCTTGATTCGGATAGTACAATTCCTCCTCTACTTAAATCCAAAATTTCAAGCCTCTAGCCTTCTTCTATGACTGTACAGACCGGTTTATGTCAGTCCTGGTCGGAAACCCCGAAGACCGGTTTTCTTGCGTCGCGGCTCAAGTAAGACATTGCCAGTTATTGAAGCCTAACTGTTCTTCAGGAAGCCTCCTAGATGCAGAGTAATGCAGTATTTTGTGTACATTTCAGTTTGTAATTCATTTGAGCCTTCACATAAGAAAACCAACAATTTGGGTTTCCAACCAGGTCCAAACACAAACCGGCCTGTTCAGTCTTAAAAACAAGCTAGAAACTTGAAATTTAGGATTTAAAAAGAAGAGAGATTGTACTATCAGTGTAGCGAAAACAGAGGTGCTGATCAGCTGTGCAGTTTTCACATATGCAAATTATGCAGATTGTTGGTTTTCTCATGCATAGGCTCATTTGTCATTTATTGCCCAAAAATGCTTCTTTTGTCAGTGGATGTTGAAGAATATTCAAGTCCATTGTTTATGAAATAAATGTTCTGCACATGGGAGTCATCTCATTTGGATTTGATAGGAATTGAACCATCAAAAAAGATTAAGCGCCAATTTGATTTCCTATTGATACAATGCAGAAACTTGCACTTTTTAGCTCACCTGAGCCGTCAGGCTCACAAGGTGAGCTTATAGTATACCCATGCTCCGTCGTCCGTCCGTCCGTCGTCCGTCGTCCGTCCGTCGTCCGTCGTCCACCATTTTCAAAGATCTTCTTCTCTGAAACAGCTTGGCCAATCAAAGCCAAATTTTACATGAAGCATCTATGGGAAGGGGGAACCAATGTATATATAAATAATCCAGGTCACATGACCAAGATGGCCGCCATGCCCATATATGGTAAAAACCCTTCAAAAATCTTCTTCTCCGGAACCACTGGACCGATTTCAACCAAACTTGGCATGAAGCATTAATGGCTCAAGCACTACAATGTGTATATAAATCATGACCCTATGATGACCTTGACCTATTTTACGGCAAGGTCAACATAGGTCGCGAATGCATTTGAATGGGAAAAATTGTTAAATTGTCATTTAAAGGAAAAATCTTGCAGAAAATGAGCAGTAGGACTGAATATTAATGATTCTGAAAAAAATTGGGCACCAGGGGCTCATCCGCCCCCACCCCGGGGCAATATACATGTATATCTCCATAATATTCAAACATCTTCTCCTCTGATACCGCTTGGCCAATCAAAGCGAAATTTTATGTGAAGCATCAATAGGAAGGGGTAACAAATATGTATATAAAAAATCCAGGTTACATGACCAAGATGGCCGCCATGCCCATATATGGTAAAAACCGTTCAAAAATCTTCTTCTCCAGAACCGGTTGACCGATTTCAACGAAACATGGCACGAAGCATCGATGGCTGAAGCACTACAATGTGTATATAAATCATGACCCTGTGATGACCTTGACCTATTTTACGGGAAGGTCAACATAGGTCACCAATGCATTTGAATGGGGAAAACTTTTAAAATGTCATTTAAAGTGAAAGTCTTGCAGGAAATGGGCAGTAGGACTGGATATTAATGATTCTGAAAAAAATTGGACCCCAGGGGCTCATGTGCCCCCACCCCGGGGCAATATACATGTATATTTCCATAATATTCAAACGTCTTCTCCTCTGAAACCGCTTGGCCAAACAAAGCCAAATTTTAAGTGAAGCATCTATAGAATGGGGGAATCAATGTGTATATAAATAATCTAGGTCACATGACCAAGATGGCCGCCATGCCCATATATGGTAAAAACCCATAAAAAATCATCTTCTCTGAAACCAATAGACTGATTTCAAGGAAACTTGGCGTGAGGCATCGTTGGCTAAAGTACTCCAATGTATAAATAAATCATGACCCTGTGATGACCTTGACCAAGTTTATGGCAAGGTCAACATGGGTTGCCTGTGCATCTGAATTGGGAAAACTGTTAAAATGTCATTTGAAGGAAAAAGCCAACAGGAAATTGGCAAATGGACAGAATATTGAAGATTCTGAAAAAAAAAATGGCCCAAGGGCTTATCTGCCCCTGCACTGGAGTTAAATACCATAATATTCAAACATGTTTATTGGTATATGCAGCTGATCTCAGGTGAGCGTTTACAGGACCATTGGTCCTCTGGTGTTTATCAGAGTACATAATGAAGTACTTACCAAATTAAGATGTTTGAGTTCATTTTCTTTTTCAACAAACATACAGCAAAGAGACAGTTATTATTCAGACTCACCTAGCTATAATTAACATGCCCTTTATTTTTTATTTTATTTTTTTTACAGAGCCAAAAACATGAAAAGAAAGCTCCAGGCCTTGCGGAGGCGAAACACAGACTCATCATTAGGTGTTACTATCATGAAACTGCACGGTCCAACAAAGATTACCCAGGCAGAAGTCTCAGAATGGTCAAAGTCATTTGAATCGCTCTTGAATGATAAAAGTAAGTGAATAGTAATGGTCAAAGTCATTTGAATCGCTCTTGAATGATAAAAGTAAGTGAATAGTAATGGTCAAAGTCATTTGAATCGCTCTTGAATGATAAAAGTAAGTGAATAGTAATTGATGCCTTTGAAAATATTCAGCTCTGCTTTCTGTCAGTGAAAAATTTTCTTTGGACAGAAACATCATTTTGCCATTTATTTGGTATTCCTGAAAGAATTAAGTTGAATCCGAAAAATTCATGTCACAGCAATCATGCAAAATTACCTAGCATAGCTTTTTATTTATTGGACATGGACAAGCAGAATAGCCCCAGATGTGATGCTGCAGAATGTGGCATACCATCTGGGGCTATTCTGTTTGCGTAGAGGAACTTCTTCGAAAAATGGAATTGAATTTTTAAAATCTCACCAGAAGCCCCTAAAAACAAAAAATATGTGGACTCGTCGAAATGACGATGATGAGAAAGTCCATTTGTCAAAAAAGGGTTAAAGGAGTTTGAATAATTCCGAGTTCATGTCTAATGTAAGGATTAAGTCTTAGATTAAATTGGACCCTGATGTATACACTGTAGGTTTAAAATTGAGCCACCTCATGGGAAAACCAACAATCTGCATATGCGAAAACAAAGACGCAGATCAGCTTCGTGGTAACGGCGAAGCTGATCAGCGCCTTTGTTTTCGCTACACCAGTGGAGGAGAGATGCCCAATTGAGTATCACTGACCTAGATTGCTTTGACAGGTGAATGTTACTATTAATAGCAATTTGATACTCAATTGGGCATCTTTTTGTCATTTTTATAGTACTCTCAGAAAATCGAAAAAATGTATCACAGTTTTTAACCGATTTCCACCAACTTTGGGGAGCTTAAAGATGAATGAATTTCCAAACTTTTGACCGTTCAGAATTTTTTTAAATTGTCTAGAAAAAAAGTTATTAAGGTTTAAAATCAGGATTTTTTTCCGATTTTCTGTGATTCCTATTTGGGAGCTAGAAAAAAGTATTGATGCCCAATTAGGAAACATTGATTCCGATTTGGGAACACACTAAAAATTTTGTTTCCTGAATTGGATACTTGCAGGTTGTCGGATGCCTAATTTGGAAATATTGATTCCTGTTTGAGAACATGATTTTTGTTTGGTTCCTGAATGGAATACATAGTTTATTCGAGAAAGCCATTTGTCATACTGTAGAGCATATATTCAAACTGCAACATGTCATCAAGGTCTGCTGGTGAGAGCTTCGAAAACAATGTGGAACTAGTTTTTATCATTAGGACTTGAATATAGAAAACAAGAACCTTGTTTCAAGTAGATTCATTGTGAAAACCAGCTTAGACCAACTGGACAGAATAGTGAAAAATAAAAAAATACAACATAACTGTGTCATGTTGTCAAGGGTGTATTGATTATGTGAGCCTTTATTGTACTGATTGTGGTATGTAAAATTTACAGAAGACAAAGGATTCCAAACCAAAAACTTCCCACTTACTCGAAGTGTAGAATCTCAGTCTGAAGTGGACACTTATCTTCAAGGTATACAAAATAGTCATATACACGTATCATATTGCAGGTTCAGAATAGACTGATTATATTGCTAGAGACTTGATCAATCTAAAAATAAGAAAAATAAGTATAAGAGCAATTTATAATGACTAACACTATAAAACATTAAGTTGAGAAATATGATTTAGGGTTATTAAGGGTTTGTCACTTAAAAAACTCTACTACTTGTCTAAAATTAACCTATACAAAGGGAAATGGCAATTTTATTATGACGACTGGTAGTTCTTGATATATTCTTACACGAGTCATTCAAACATCATATACAGATTATTTTATGCCCAAACCCTTGGCTTTAGAGTGCTCAGCAAAACGCTTATCAGCCATTATCAAGTTACTTCCTGTTTTGATTCCAATTGATGCCATGTGGCATTCTGGGTAAAGTTTTGACAAAAGTACATGTATTATCATGAACATGATCTATGGCTTTCGGAAAACATTATATGGGAGTATTTCCACTCAGCAATTCAAGTTTCTGGTGGAATGCATCTTATTTTCCTTAATTGCTGAAAAGTGGTGACAGCAAATATAGTAAACTAGGTTTTCTTTCAGAATATGGAATTTTGGGTGGAAATTCTTTCATAAAATGTAGTCAGAGAGCTTCAGATCATACGTCTATGGTTATAAAGTTGAGTTGCTCTTCAGGTGTCTTAGACCTACTCAAGACATAACTGATCAATATACTTACATTTTAGCTTGTACAGACGAGGAAAAGCAACCCGAAAGACTTACGTTTAAACTTGGTAGAGCAGAGAGGAAAAATGTTTCAACAGACTCTTCAGAAATAGGTTCTACCTTCAGGAACATAGAACTGTTGAGGGCTTTTGATGTTAATGTGTTTCTTAAAAAAGAGAAACAAAGTTGTCTTGTCCTTCCTTGATGGCCAGTGTCAGAAGACTATGTTTCAAATCTAACTAAATGTGTTGCTTTGGAGCAAATATATAGCATGAATTCTCCCTATTTAGTTGCGCCATTTTCATTTACAAGAAATGTATTGCAATATCAAGCCAGTCAAAGTTGCGTTTGCACAGACTTGAATGGAAAACTAGGTCCTTGTGGCAGTTATAAAACCATAACAAACTGGCTTACATCACAAAGTACTTCACCAATTGCCTTCCCTGTGTTTGACAGTCAAGTTGCTTTTGATGATCTTTGATAACGACCAAGTTGTAGGAAGGTCTTGGCAAGTACGAACAGATAACAAAGTGAATGCTATTGTTGTAACATCAGCATGTGTGACTCCTCTTCAGCAGCAGTCATTTCACCAGTTTAACACAGTGATACATCCTCGAAATTGGTTTAATTATAATGGGTTTTTAGAAAAGTAAGCTCTGGTAAGGAATAATGAAGGTGATTACTATGGTTCTGTTCATAACACTCTATATCAACATTCATTTGGTAGTCTTGATGAACATATTTCACAAATTTATGATGATTGTTAATTCTTCTGCCATACTTCAGCTGATTCCTTTTTCAACTTCATCATTGAATTTACCATCTTTGAAAGCACACTTCTGTTCATCATTTTGTGAAATATGTTCATGAACAGAAGTGTTAACAGAGCTAACGTTTCTAAAAACCCATCACAATTAAACCAATTTCGGGGATGTAATGCTGTGTTAAACTGGTGAAATGACTGCTGCTGAAGAGGAGTCACACATGCTGATGTTACAATAATAGCATTCACTTTGTTATTTGTTCGTACTTGCCAAGACCTTCCTACAACTTGGTCATTATCAAAAGCAACTTGACTGTCAAACACAGGGAAGGCAACTGGTGAAGTACTTTGTGATGTAAGCCAGTTTGCTATGGTTTTATAACTGCCACAAGGACCTAGTTTTCCATTCAAGTCTGTGCAAACGCGACTTTGACTTGCTTGATATTGCAATACATTTCTTGTAAATGAAAATGGCGCAACTAAATAGGGAGAATTCGTGCTATATATTTGCCCCAAAGCAACACATTTAGTTAGATTTGAAACATAGTCTTCTGACAGGCCATCAAGGAAGGACAAGACAACTTTGTTTCTCTTTTTTAAGAAACACATTAACATCAAGAGCCTTCAACAATTCTATGTTCCTGAAGGTAGAACCTATTTCTGAAGAGTCTGTTGAAACATTTTCCCTCTCTGCTCTACAGAGTGTAAACGCAAGTCTTTGCTTTTCATCGTCTGTACAAGCTAAAATATAAGTTTATTGATCAGTTATGTCTTGAGAAGGTCTAAAACACCTGAAGAGCAACTCAACTTTATAACCATAGACATATGAGTTGAAGCTCTCTGACTACATTTAATGAAAGTATTTCCACCCAAAATTCCATATTCTGAAAGAAAACACAGTTTACTATATTTGCTTCACCAGTTTTCAGCAGTTAAGGAAAATAAGATGCTTTCCACCAGAAACATGAATAGCTGAGTGGACATACTTCCATATAATGTTGTCCGAACGCCGTAGATCATGTTCATGATAAAACATGTACTTTTGTCAAAACTTTACCCAGAATGCCACATGGCATCAATTGGAATCAAAACAGGAAGTAACTTGATAATGACTGATAAACGTTTTGCTGAGCACTCTAAAGCCAAGGGTTTGGACATAAAATAATCTTTATATAAGGGTTGAATGACTCGTATAAGAATATATCAAGAACTACCAGTCGTCATAATAAAATTGCCATTTCCCTTTGTATAGGTTAATTTTAGACAAGTAGTAGAGTTTTATAAGTGACAAACCCTTAATCACCTTAAATCATATTTCTCAACTTAATGTTTTATAGTGTTTGTCATTATAATTTGTTCTTATACTTATTTTTCTTGTTTTTAGATTGATCAAGTCTCTAGCAATATAATCAGACTATTCTGAACCTGCAGTATGGTACGTGATTATGATAATTTTTGTATACCTTGAAGATAAGTGTCCACTTCAGACTGAGATTCTACACTTCGTGTAAGTGGGATGTTTTCGGTTTGGAATCCTTTATCTTCTGTAAATTTTTACCTACCACACTCAGTACAATAAAGGCTCACATAATCAATACACCCTTGACAACATGACACAGTTATGTTGTATTTTTTATTTTTCACTATTTTGTCCAGTTGGTCTAAGCTGGTTTTCACAATGAATCTTCGTGAAACAATGTTCTTATTTTCTATATTCCAGTCCTTATGATAAAAGCTAGTTTCACATTGCTTTTCGAAGCTTCCACCAGCAGACCTTGATGTCATTTTGCAGTTTGAATATATGTTCTCCAGTATGACAAATGACTTTCTCGAACAAACTATGTATTCCATTCAGGAAGTAAACAAAAATAATGTTCTCAAAAAGGAATAAATTTTTCCAAATTAGGCATCCGACAACCTGCAAGTATCCAATTCAGGAAACAAAATTTTTAGTGTGTTCCCAAATCGGAATCAATGTTTCCTAATTGGGCATCAATAACTTTTTCTAGCTCCCAAATAGGAATCACAGAAAATCAGAAAAAAATCCTGATTTTAAACCTTAATAACTTTTTTTCTAGACAATTTAAAAAAATTCTGAACGGTCAAAAGTTTGGAAATTCATTCATGTTTAAGCTCCCCAAAGTTGGTGGAAATCGGTTAAAAACTGTGATACATTTTTTCGATTTTCTGAGAGTACTATAAAAATGACAAAAAGATGCCCAATTGAGTATCAAATTGCTATTAATAGTAACATTTACCTGTCAAAGCAATCTAGGTCAGTGATACTCAATTGGGCATCTCTCCTCCACTGTACACGGATAGTACACTTCCTCTTCTTTTTAAATCCGAAATTTCAAGCTTCCAGCCTGCTTCTGTGACTGTACAGCCTGATTTGTGTAGGACCTGTTTGGAAACCACATTGCTGGTTTTCCCACGAGGGGGCTCAATTGTCATGTACTGCAATAATTTGATTATTGCTAGAATTATTGTCTTATCCAATTGAATTAAAGAATATAATGTAATTGAGCCACGTTATTACATGTTAGTGAGAAATCCTGCTTATTCATTTGATTAAAAAAGGATTGCATAAAACTCATTTGCACTAAAATAAGCTGCACTTTTGCCCTGGTCCAGTTTCATTATTTGCTGTCAGTACCGTCAATTCTTTGTGGTATGTGGCCTGAGTAGCATGCTGCACAGACTGGTCAAAAATCTCAAAATACAGATTTTCTTACAAATGCGCTCAAAAATGCAATTATGGTTAAGTCTGCATGTATGGTACTCAAGAGATGCATATTCCACATTTGAGCCAAATCTCAAGAAGAAAGCCATTTACTTCTTGAAGATTGAGTGTGGATGCCTGATTCCCGAGGTTATTACACTTTTTTCATGCTCAACTCAGCTGTTCATGAGCTTTCAACAGCTCATAAATACTGAAATATAGCCCAAATTTATTGAAGTTTTAGGGTTAGACCATGAAAGCCAGTAATTTATCCTGCTGATAATGGTTAAAATGCCAAATGTTGTTGGCATTTTAACATTTATGAGCAGAGTAAATTTAAATCTCAGCTGAGCTGAGCATGAAAAAAGTTTTATAACCTGGTGGTTAGTGTGTCTGACTCAAGATCAAAAGGTTCTGCATTCTAAACCAACTGGCAAAATGTGTTTTTGAGCAAGACACATTAATTAACTCCCTGTATCATTGGTTTAATACTCAAGACATGGTAGCTCTGTATCTGAGTGTCTTGTCATGACTGAAAAGTTGTCGACCGAGATGTTTAACCACAAAATATACAAACAAGCACTTCTCATAGGCTTCTATCCAATCCTACATAAATTGGACTAAAACTGGCTCAATAGTAGGGTGTGGGACAAAATCTACAGGCCTGCCTCCTTGAGCAAGACATAGTTAAGTTTCCAGGAGCTTGAATCTTTATCCTCATGGTCAGTACTGGTTTAGTATCTAAGGATTACTGGCTTGCCCTAAAATGACTGAAAATTTGTTGCCTTGGGACATTAAGCTACAACTCACATTCTTGCTACTCACTATGAATGATATTTTTGTCTCACAGACACAATTTTTATATCTTTTGTGAGTGTTTGTGTCTGATTTCTTTTTATTCAACATCTATTTAGGGCTACATATATTGTACTAGAACAATTTTATTAGCTTCCGAAGGAAACATCAGACTAAATAGCAGATAAATGAGCCGCCTCGTGGGAAAACCAACAATGTGGTTTCCGAACAGGCCTGACACAAACCGGCCTGTATAGCTACAGAAGCAGGCTAGAAGCTTGAAATTTTGGAGATAAGTAGAGGAGGAATTGTACTATCCGAGTAGCGAAAACAAAGGCGCTGATCAGCTTCACGGTTACCGCGAAGCTGATCTGCGCCTTTGTTTTCACCTATGCAGATTGTTGGTTTTCCCATGGGGAGGCTCAAATAGTGGACTTCTTATTCCTTGAACCTGTCTGATTGGCTAAATTGTGTTTATCCAACAGCTGTAAATAGCCAAGCCAGTTTATACAGAGATCAGTTAAATGCTATTTAAAGACATTTTGAATGGTCGTTCACAGTGTAGTATCAAAGGATTGATTTTTTTAACATCAAGTGTAGCTCTGTCTACTCCCACTATACTATGTCTACTTACCATTTGTAAAATCTGGGTCCGTGGTGATAATCCGTGGTGATAAAAACGTAAAATGCCTTTGTGTTTCAGCAGGGTGAAGCAAACCAGCAATTCCCATAGAATTGCTTTTTACCAAGAAGCAGTGGTCCCATCCTGATATAACTGAAAAATTGTTCTCTAGGATGTTTAACCACAAAACAAACTGGTTACGAAACTTGCCCATGCAATATACAGAGAATTTTTTGAAAATTTCATTGGAAATTTTTGATATTTTTCATAGTTTTGCTCAGAACATAGATTGTGGGTACATGTTAGAACCACCTCTAACCGCACTAACGAGTGCCCACAATCTATGTAATGGAGCAAAAATAAGAAAAATAGGTAAACTCCTGCATACCTCAGAAGTGGGGTATTATTCAAGGGGGTATTTTTTACACGGAAATGTTTTCCTGATGTAGCAAGCAGTAATGCTTGCGGTATTTCAGACTTCATTGTAATTATACTCTTCTTATAAGTAGCAATCTCTGCTTTCTGCTTTCAGTTGGTCTAGATCTATTCCGAGACTTCCTGAAGTCTGAGTTTAGCGAGGAAAACATCGAGTTCTGGATTGCATGTGAGGAGTTTAAGACGACAAGAACGAACAAACTGGCACAGAAGGCAGAACAGATATACACAGACTTTGTGGCTGTTAAGGCTCCAAAACAGGTGAGCAAACATGTACAACATGTAAAGTTAAAAACTAAAGAATGACAAAAAAGTAGGCAATGTAAAATTTATGAGAACAATACTCAATTTATAGAGTTAATGGTTTACTTCCATGCTATATTGCAGCTGAGGTCACATCAGGATGTTCAATTATCATTACCATAAGTCTCCCAGTAGAAAAAAAAAATTGCACATTCCTTTGATTATTAGGATGAGCTTGAAAAATTAAAATGATAGTTGGTAATATAAAGGAAGATTTTTATTTCAGGTTAATCTAGATTCCAAAACTCGTCTAGAAACGGTGACAAATCTGGACAATCCAACAAGAGATATGTACAAAGAAGCTCAAAAACGTATACAGCATCTTATGGAGAAAGACCCTTACCCACGATTCCTGGAGTCAGAAGTATTCTTACAGTTATCCCGACAGACTAGTCGTAGTGATTCCAGATAGATTTTACTCAAAAAATGATCTATTAGTTAGAGTATGCAAGACTTTGCTGTAAACATTCTAAAAGTGAGATAATTAGGCCAAATGTCCATTTCATTTGGTGGGAAGATTTTTTACAGTTATCCGGTCAGACTACTCATAGTGACTCAAGATAAAATGTATCATAAGACAGCCTAAAGCATATGATACAATTTAGGCGAGCATGGTAGCCTAGTGGCTACAGCCTGAGACTCTATAATGAGATGTCAGGTCCCGGAGCTATAAAACTTTTTTTCATGCTCAGCTCAGTTGAGGCTAAAATTTGTCCTGCTCATAAATGTTAGAATGCCAATGTTGGCATTTTAACATTTATGAGCAAGATAAATTACATGTTTTGGTGATCTATACCTGAAATTTCAATTCATCTGGGCTATTTTAGCATCCTTGAACAGTTAAATTTTCATGTTCAGCTGAGTTGAGTGTGAAAAAAGGTTTTATAAAGTCAACACCTGGTTGTGCTCTTGAGCAATTTGACAAAAAGAAATCAATCAAATGGCAAAGAAAGAAAGCTCTGATCTAGCACCAGTCTTGTCTGGATCAGCATATTTGTTCTCAGACCTTTTGGTCAAACCAATCAAAATCATTTGTTTTAGGTATATTTTTGTCTTTAGTTAATTAAGGTAAAACGATACAACATCAGAGCTAACTCATTATTGACTAATAACAGCTTTGTTATTTAGATTTCTGCTTTTGAACATCTAGAATGTGTTACCAGTATTATCAAACAGCAAAATTGTACTCTTTTATGTAGAAATACATATCAAGAAATTTGCCAGGTATTAGCAAAATATAAGGTAATTGTAGGGTAGATTCAAGTTCATGGACAAATTGATATGCGGTCAAAAGGCTGACATGTTTCTACAGAGTGCAGCTACAAGGTTAAATCATTATTGGCTCAAAAGGCATTGTTATTGAAGTTGCTGTTGACATGAGAATTAGCAAGTCATTTTCACTGTCAGCCTGAGTTGTGTTCCAATTATTGTCTAGAAATATATGCTGAAATTTGTTAAGTGAGCCTGTGCATGAGAAAACCAACAATTTGGGTTCCGACCAGGTCCAACACAAACCAGCCTGTACAGTCACAGAAGCAGGCCAGAAGCTTGACATTTTGGATTTAAGAAGAGGAATTTTACTATCCGTGTAGGGAAAACAAAGGCGCTGATTGGCTTCACGGTTACCGTGAAGCTGATCTGTGGCTTTGTTTTCGCCTATGCAAATTGTTAGTTTTCCCATGTGATGGCTCAAGTATTATTATATCAGCAAATGCATCTTAATTGGATGGTTGATTCAAATTTATGGACGAGCCTGCTCGACCAATTTCTGGAATTATGCAAAATCTCCATCTCTGAAATATTTCTGTCCATAAATGTATAGCATCTAGATGATAAGACTCCTTTCTCAAAAAACTCCACTTTTGGTCTCAAATAAATTTCAGAAATGAAACAGAATGAGGCTGAAAACTTGAGGCTGGATTATTGGCCTTGCTGGATACAAGTGCTAATAGTTTCAAATTTCCCAAATAAAAATTAATTTTGAAAACAAAGTAGAAAAGCACTGTTTGTTCAGACTGTAGATGCACAGGTTGATTGATCTATATTTTTGTTTAAAACATGTTTTTGTACATGTCAGGGCATATTAAGTTGACAATTAGCAATGATTATGTATTGGTTTCATTATGTCCTTACAAAAGTTTTTTCCAGTTGTAAAAAAATGAAAATTTACAGTAGATAAAAAAAAATATATTTTTCTTATTTTTGCACAAAACATTGATTCTGGGTACACTTAGAAGCTCATCAGCAAGGTGGTTCTAACAAGTACCCACAATCTTTGTTTTGAAGCAGAACTAAGAAAAACAGGTATATCCCTTTATACCCCAGTATTACTACATATAAGTGGGGCTTAAAGGTGTATAAATTTTACGGACATGTTTTCCCAATGGTATTGGCATTGAGTGTCTATGGGCAGTAAGTGTGTATTATTATTTAAAGTGTGTGTGTGCATTGTGTAACAGCAATAGCAGAGTGAGTAACATGAGCTATGTTGTGAAAACAAAAAACTATGTAAAGAGTATACAACCAGGAAACTGGGCTTTACGGAGACTGGTGATGGCTAGATGCTGAAAACTTCCGAGTTAATTGTCACAAAACTGTTCTTTGCCCTGACATACGCAGCAAAACATTCTCACTGGGGCATGCTAATGTTAAATGTTTTAGCTGTTGTCAAATGAACAGTCATTATGTGTGGTGTAAGTGGTTGCAAAAGCCTTGTGAATGTTTATATTTAATAAGAGTATTCCATTACATTCTAGTATTGTTGTTTTGTAAATAATGTTTTTTCTATGGAAAAGTTTATTGTGTATCTTAAATTCTCTTTTTCCCAGCATTATTCATTATGTAATATATAAATTAGTCTTGTTTTGGAGAAGTGCAATCTTCATAGGTTGCAATCAAGTCAGACACAAGGAAATGAGCCGCCTCATAAGAAAACCAACAAGTTTGGTTTCCAACCAGGTCCGACACAAACTAGACTGTACAGCAAGAGAAGCAGGCTAGTAGCTTGAAATTTCAGATTTAAGAAGACAGATAATATTGTACCCTCTGTGATGTGAAAGCAAAGGCACTGATCAGCTGTGCAGTTACTGCACAGCTGATCTGCTGCTTTGTTTTTGCTTATGTGTTTCATTTGTTTTCTTTATGTGGTGGCTCATATACGACAGATGATCAAATTGTTAGATTGTTTTATATTTTAAATTTCTAGAAGTACCTAGTTGATAGTGTTCTATAATTCCAACTTTACTAATTTCCTACATTCTGATTGGTTGTTTGGAAGACTTTATACTTCGATAAAAGCAATGCGTAAGAATACTCAGTTTTCACCTTAAAAACGGCGCGACGTTACGTGATAACGTGACGTTTCCTCTCAAAACGTGATGTCATCAAATCTAAACGTCATAAAAACAATGGATGAACGCGTTTTGAAGGCGTCGAAATGAATATTTTGAATTTTTATTAACATGGACGCATTTTCTTTTAACAGAACATAGTACGGTAAGTGTGTTAATCTTCCTGTTGTGTGTTGGAATTCTAATATTCCGAGCCCCCAGTTCAAAATCGACATGTCTTTCTATCGGTCAAGACGGCGATATTTTCTCCCAAAAGCACAATTTTGAATGAAGGGGGGACGTTTTAAAGCTCCCGCTTTGACAGCCTGCTTATAGCAAGCCAGTTATAGCTTCTATTTATTGCGAGAAGTGAGTTTTATGCTTTGGAAATTTTCAAGATGGCTGCCTCATGAAGATCCGTTTTGCTCTATTTTCCTTCCGCTGGCTATAAAAATTTAAATCAATGTAGACAAATGCAGTGTAATGAGACAAAGTTGGAATTATAAGGAATGAATTATTATTTTTGTTGATTTTATCGATGTGTAAACTCAGGCGAATCACTCACAAACTTTTTCATAAAGCCCTTCGGGCTTTATTTAGTTTGTGACGGTGATTCGCCTGAGTTTACACATCGATAAAATCAACAAAAATAAAATTCATTCCTATAATAAATGCTGCTTTTTACTTTCTCATATTTGAGCCACAGTCTTTGGAGCTAACAACCAGATCTGGTCTGGCCACAAAATAATATTGTATTTAGACTGTAAATGTCCATGTAAAGAAACCAGGTGCTAATCAGCTGCACAGTCACTGCTCGGCTGATCTGCCCCTTTTGTTTTCTGTTTCATAATGCAATTGTGCAGAAAGCAGGATTTGTTGCAGTGAGGCTCATTCTAGTTTAGAAAATGTGCAATACTGTTACAGTTTTGTTATAGTAGACAACGAAAAATGTTGATGCAATTTTTCAGAGAGTTTTAAACATGGCTTTCAAGTTGAGATTATGCAGTAATTTGTTTGGCTTGTTTTATGGTTTAAAGTCGCAGTCAACAATTTTTCAGTCATGTTGGGATGAAGCCAATGCTTCCTGGACATTAACTAGTACTGTGGGCAGTTATTGTGTCATGCTCAAGGACCCAACCTGGCTCTAGGGGGATCCGACTCTGACTCTTCAATCACTAGGCTACTGCAGCCCCTTATTATGCAGAAAATTAATGAGATAGGGATCACAACTACTGTAGATCCTGATCACACTGCTCATATGTAAGCAGTATGACCAGGCCCCAAGGTTATAAAACCTTTTTCATGCTCAACTCAGCTGAGACTAAAATTTATCCTGCTTCTAAATGTTAAAATGCCAACAATTGTTGGCATTTTAACATTTATGAGCAGGATAAATTACAGGCTTTGATGATCTGAACCTGATTTTTTTTTTTTTTTTTTTTTTTTTGGGGGGGGGGGGGGCTATTTTGGCAATTATGAGCAGTTTAATTTTTATACTCAGCTGAACTGAGCATGAAAAAAGTTTTATAACCTCGGGGCCTGGTTCTGTTCTGCCATGACTGTCTAATAGCTTACTATTATTGCAGTACTGTACCTTTATTCCAGTCAAGTCTTGTCTGTTAGCTTGTTTGGTTTAGTGCTTTACATCCTATGAGGAGAACTGTGGCCTAAGTGCTGGAGTGTTGGTATGCCTAACCAAGAATTGCTGTGGTTGTATCCCACTAGTGCTAAATTGAATACTTTGACAAGACTTATTATTTATTCTCCACAGCACTGTTAAATACCCAGGGAGCAATGGCTGCATCCTGATATGGCTGAACATTTGTTGACTGAAATTAAAGCACAATAAAAACAAATTTACATTCTCTGTGAATGGGCGAGGTCATATCAAGTGCATATTTCTTTTGTTTTTAAATGAGAATTGCTCTTTTTGAAAGATAAGCTGTTTAAATTCACTTATCGTTTATACAGAATGCAGCTTTTCTACTTTTGTTCAATTATTTCATTTAAACATTTATACAGAACAACATTCACTTTCACTTTTTAGATCAAAATTATGAATTAAATGTAATTTGCACATGCACATAATATAGCTGAATATATTTATTACATTTTTATTGCAATCGTCCTAGATGAAAGTATCTTTCTTGATCTTCCTCTTTTCCCAATGTAAAACATTTAAGTCGTGATCTAGAGGCCACACCTATGGGCGGGGCGATGTCAAAACCAGCCAGTTACGTTGTTTGTTTACTCTTGTTGGCGTGACGTCGGTTGCGTATCGCCATGACGTTGAGTACAAAAATTAGATGTTTTGGCTGTTCCAAATTTATATTAAGTCGGATTTAATGTCAAATAACATGAAAATGAGCGATGATATGTGCATATAAAAATCTCATGCTTGATTGATAATTTAAAATGTAAATACAGTATAAGTATTGAAATTCAGATTATAGCTTTCACTGGATGATGAAAAACATAAGGCTGTTTTAATGTCTCCGATAAAAGCCCTCACAGACATTAAATAGCCTAACGTTTTTCATCATCCAGTGAAAGCTATAATCTGAATTTCCATTCAGGGTAGTACTACTTGCAAGGCCTGCCATTTGCAAACACAGCAAAAATAAAGTAAATATTGTATACTCCTATTTCCAGTACTTCTGAAAAAAACAAAAAAAACAAAAAAAAAAAAAACAGAGTCCAGGGTGGTCAGTTGACATTGTGATTAAAGTACAAGTTGAACCCAATGCTGTAAAATGAGGTCAAACAGCAAATTACCCCTTCATAGAAGAAATCAGATGACATTTCTTGTTAATTGTTCTCGCTAATTTAAAAGTACGAATTTTCAGATGAGAATTCTCTGTGAATTTGTCTTACTTTTATTTCTTAAGATAGTTTTTTGGTACTTGGTAAAAAGGCCTTGAAAATTGACTCATTTAAATACCCAGTCTCTACTAGGCCTCTATATAGTACATCACATGTCTATGAGCACATCACATGTCTTTGACTTGTACTTATATTTAGGTGCAGTTTTAATTTTCAGTTTCGTTAGTTTTAGGGGTTTTTTTTACCGTCAACAGGAAATCTTTAGCTTGTTTTTTAAATGTTCAAGCTTCATTATGCTCTTGAGTAATTTTAAATTTTACCTGGCCTTGGGCTCAACTCCATTATGTTTGATTTGTTAATTAATTTGTTGCTTTACTTCCATGTCATGTCAGGCTGTTTGGATGGGATTTCAACACAAACATTGGGATCTCATGACAAGCAAAATTTAACTCCCATTATCAGCCGCCACATGGGAAAACCAACAATCTACATAGCCGAAAACAAAGGTGCAGATCAGCTTCGCAGTGACCTTGTCGGAATCCAAATTGCTGGTTTTCTCACCCACAGGCTCATTATATAATTATTCTCTTAAATGAACACATAAACCAGACTGGCTGATACTTGCTTATCAGTAAACAGGTATTCTAGGCAAAAATTGTGGACAAGTTTTGCCACCATCAATGCTTACTCTACATGTAGCAATGAATATGGATATATGTATATGTTTTTGTTTCAACTCCATTTTGTTTGAGTTGTGTTTGTGCAATAATTTTATGAATAAAGCTTCTTGATGAAGTGAGTACTTGTTTTATTGTTGTTTTTACAAACCGGAGCCCAGAATGGCAATGCTTCCTTAAAGTTAAGACCCACTTTATGCTTTATGGGACTTTTACTCAAAAGTAGGATTGTCATGACATCCAAAAAGTTCTTCAAATTTATAACCATCCATGGCAAGTAAACATCTAAGGATTATATTATATGAATGGATGGTTTGACAAAACCACTTTTCCTGGGCAGGCTCAGATCTTCCCAGCGGTTACATGTACTATCAGTTCTCAGGGATGATCACATCATACAGGCCACAGCATGAGACCAGAGGACCAATGGTCCTTTAAATGCTGACCTGTGATCTGCTGCATATACCAATAAACATGTTTGAATATTATGGTATTTAACCCCAGTGCAGGGGCAGATGAAGCCCTTGTGCCATTTACTTTTTTCAAAATAATCAATATTCTGTCCATTTGCCAATTTCCTGCTGGTTTTCCCCTTCAAATTACATTTTAACAGTTTTCCCCATTCAAATGCATAGGCAACCCATGCTGACCTTGTCATAAACTGGGTCAAGGTCATCACAGGGTCATGATTTACATACACATTGTAGTACTTTAGCCATCGATGCTTCATGCCAAGTTTCATTGAAATCAGTCTATTGGTTTAAGAGATTTTTGAAAGATTTTTACCATATATGGGCATGGTGGCCATCTTGGTCATGTGACCTAGATTATTAATATATACATTGGTTCTCCCATCCTATAGATGCTTCACATAAAATTTGGCTTTAATTAGCCAAGTGGTTTCAGAGGAGATGTTTGAATATTATGGTAATATATACGTATATTGCCCCGGGTTGGGGGCATATGAGCCCTTGGGTCCATTTCTTTTCAGAATCATTAATATTCAGTCCCACGACCCGTTTCCTGCAAGATTTTCATCACAAATGACTTTTAAAATTTAAAAGTTTTACCCATTCAAATGCATTGGCGACCTATGGTGACCTTGTCATAAAATAGGCCAAGGTCACCACAGGGTCATGATTAATATAAACGTTGTAGTACTTTAGCCATTGATGCTTCATGCCAAGTTTCTTTGAAATCGGTCCACCTGTTCCAGAGAAAATTTTTGAAGGGTTTTTACCATATATGGGCATGACAGCCATCTTGGACATGTGACCTAGATTATTTATATACACATTGATTCCCCCCATTCTATAGATGCTTCACATAAAATTTGGCTTTGATTGGCTAAGCGGTTTCAGAGGAGATGTTATAATATTATGGTAATATACATGTATAATGCCCCTGGGTGGGGGCAGATGAGCCCCTGGGGTCCATTTTTTCAGAATCATTAATATTCAGTCCTACTGCCCATTGCCTGCAAGACTTTCAATTTAAATGACATTTAAAAAGTTTTCCCCATTCAAATGCATTGGCGACCTATGTTGACCTTGCCGTAAAATAGGTCAAGGTCATCACAGGGTCATGATTTGTATATACATTGTAGTACTTGAGTCATCCATACTTCAGGCCAAGTTTTGTTGGAATCGGTCCACAGGTTCCAGAGAAGAAGGTTTTTAAGGGTTTTTACCATATATGGGCATGGCGGCTATCTTGGTCATGTGACCTGGATTATTTATATACATTGATTACCCCTTCCTATAGATGCTTCACATACAATTTGGCCTTGATTGCTTAAGTGGTTTCAGAGGAGAAGATGTTTGAATATTATGGAGATATACATGTATATTGCCCCGGGGTGGGGGCATATGATCCCCTGGGGTCCTTTTTCTCAGAATCATTAATATTCAGTCCTACTGCCCTTTTCCTGCAAGACTTTCACTTTAAATGACATTTTAAAAGTTCTCTCCATTCAAATGCATTGGCGACCTATGTTGACCTTGCCGTAAAATAGGTCAAGGTCATCACAGGGTCATGATTTATATATACATTGTAGTACTTGAGTCATCCATACTTCATGCAAAGTTTCATTGAAATCGATTCACCGGTTCAGGAGAAGAAGATTTTTGAAAGGTCATGGCGGCCATCTTGGTCATGTGACCTGGATTATTTTTATACGCATTGGTTTCCCCTTCCTATAAATGCTTCATATAAAATTTGGCTTTGATTGGCCAAGCGGTTTCAGAGGAGAAGATCTTTGAAATTGTGGACGAACGGACGGACGATGGACGGAGACCAGATCATGGCCATCCTATAAGCTCACCTTGTGAGCCTAAGGGCTCAGGTGAGCTAAAAACATACATTCGGTCAATTATTTTAGTACTAGAAAAAATACTTTTACTCTGAATGTATGTTTGTAGAGTCTAGAAGTCTTTATTTGACTGGATTATTCAAGTTATTTTATGAGTTATACGAACCCAACAGACGCCATTCTTCTGAAAACTGACATCAAATATACGTACATAATGTTTTTACATAATGTGTTAGTTTGGTTTTTTCCCACCACGGTTTTTGGAGTGGGAATCTTTTTCTGATTGCGCCTTTTCCTGATCTTTGCCTACTTGTACCTTTTTACTGTATGTTGGAAGAGCCTACAATACTTGATGCATTTGTGTCTTGCTCAACCTGAGGATCCGAGGCTACCGCAGTCCCTTATTAAGCAGAAAATTTATAAGGCAAGAAATGCAAGTGCAGTAGATCCTGATCACACTGTTCATGTGTAAGCAGTAAACCAGGTTATAATTTTGTTTTCATGCTCAACTAAGGTTTACTAAGCCGAACGTAAAAAGGTACAAGTAGGCAATGATCAGAAAACGGCGCAATCAGAAAGATATTTTCACTCCATAAACCGATGGGTGGGAAAAAAAAACAGAAATTTATCCTGCATGCTCATAAATGTTAAAATGCCAACACTTGTTGCCCTTTTAACATTAATGATGATATTTTAACATTAATGGGTAGGATAGATTACAGGCTTTGATGATCTGCACTTGAAATTTCAATTTATTTGGGCTATTTCGAATTTATTAGCAGTTTAAATTTTATGCTAAGCTGAGTTGAGCATGAAAATATGTTTTATAACCTCGGGGCCAGGTTCCGTTCTTCCATGTCTGTCTCAAGCGGTACTGTAGTCTTATTCTAGTCAAGTCTTGTCTGTTACATGTAGCTTGTTTGGTTTAGTACTTTACATCCTCTGGGGAGTGCTATGACCTAGTGCTTGAGTGTTGGTATGCCCAAATCAAGTGGAGCTGGATTTGAATTCCACAAGAGCTAAGTTGAACCCTTTGGCAAGACATATTATTTATTCTCCACTGTTAAATACTCAGGGAGCAATGGCTGCATCCTGATATGACTGAAAATGTGAAATTAAACCACAATAAATAAAAACAAATTGACATCCTCTGTAAACAGGCGAGGTCATATCAAGATGGTCAGTTATCATAGTCATACTGTTCTTGGGCACGCCTTTCTAAAGCAGATAACCAGTACTTAGTGTATATTTCTTTTGTATTTAAATGAATGAGAATTGCTCTTTTTGAATTACTTAAAACAAAGATAAGCTGTTTAAATTCACCTTTGTTTTCATTTACGCAGAATGCAGCTTTTCTACTTTTGTTCAATTATTTTATTTAACATCTATACAGTACTGTCAGAACAGCATTCACTTTAAGATCAAAATTGTCATGTCTTTTGCACATAATACTGCAAGTTCGGAAATTTTTGCATGACTTTTATTTTCTTTTTCCAAATTATTAGGGAGTTCTTGAATTCGTGAGCTAGTACTAGTACAGTTTGTAAAGCTTATAATAACACTTTGTTAGCGAGAACCTTGAATTCGTGAGGCAGCAAATTCGCAAATATTAGCCAGAATTAAGTTCTCGCAAACATTTTTGAATTTACAGTATAGCTGGTGAACCATTCAGGGTAGTACTTATTGCATGGTATTTCCCTATGCAAATACACAGTCTCTTCTGTAGCAAAACAAAGAAATACAGTCCAATGGCATCAAATAACAATGTATTAGTTGAACCCGATGCTATAAAATGAGGGCAAACCACTAATTACCCCTTCTCAGAAGAACTCAGATGACATTTCTTGTTAAATATTCTTGCTAAGTTTAAAAGTGTGAATAAATTTTCAGATGAGAATTCACGGTGAATATGTCTTACTTTTATGCCAAAAGATAGTTGTTGGGTACTTGGTAAATGGCTTATTTAAATACCCAGTGTCTAGTATGCATTTTAAAATAAATGATTCCATGAAAACCTAGCTAAGTTACAATATTTAAAATGTGGTTCAAAATAATATGTGCAAGTTGCAGTTGGCATTTTTCTTGTTCGATTATTAAATATTAAACCAAGTTTAAAAACATACAAACCCATAAACCTTTGATTTGTATAAATTGGAATATCATATATTGTGTTCCAACACATGGTTCATAGAGTTGACTATGAACATCGACAATTTTTACCATACGAGCATGCTCCTGAGAAAACCAATAATTTGGGATTCCGACCTGGTCTGACAAAAACCAGGCTTAACAGTCAAAGAAGATGGTTAGAGGCTTGAAAGTTTGGATATTAGTAGAAGAGGAATTGCACTATCTGTGTAGCGAAAACAAAGGCGCTGATGAGCATCGCAGTCACTGTGAAGCTGATCTGCGCCTTTGTTTTCGCCAAAGCAGAGTGTTGGTTTTCCCATGCGGCCGCTCATATATAAAAGTGCAGGTTAAGAAATTCAAGAAATCAGCACTTTTAATGTTAAATTAACACTTTTGAAAAGCACATCATATACTTAGGGTTGACATTTCTTGATCAATGATCAAATTAACAGATTTGAAAAGTACATCACGTCTACGAGCACATCATGTCTATGACTTGTACTAGGTAAAGGTGTAGTTTTGCGTCAGTTTAAATCTTTTTACAAACAGGAACTCTTCAGCTCATTTTTTTTTTTTTTTTGGAAAGTTCAAGTTTCATTAGGCTCTTGGGTAATTTTGAATTTTACCTGGCCTTGGGCTCAAATCCATTATGTTTGATTTGATGTTCAATTGGTTGCTTTACTTCCATGCCATGTTGTGATTGGATTTCTATCCAACACTAGGATGTCATGACATGCGGCTCCATGCACCTCAATTAAAGATTCTTTTAAATAATAACATAAAATGGATTGGCTGATACTTGCATTATTATAAGCTATTAAACAGTATCCTGGAAGAGTAAACAAGTATTCTAGGCAACTATTTTGGACAAGTTTTTCCACCATCAATGTTTTCTCTAGCAATGAATACGGATACATGTATATGTTTTTGTTTCAACGCCATTTTGTTTGAGTTGTGTTTGTGCAATAATTTTATGAATAAAGCTTCTTGATGAAGTGAGCACTTGTTTTATTGTTGTTTATACAAACCAGAGCCCAGAATGACAATGCTTCCTTAAAGTGAAGACCCACTTTATGCTTTATGTGACTTTTACTCAAAATTAGGATTGCCATGACATGCATAAAGTTCTTCAAATTTATCAAAGGATGGATGGTTTGACAAAACCACATTTCCTGGGCAGGCTCAAGTAATCAAGTGGTTGGTCAGTAAATTATAAGACTTGCCTGGAAATTGAGAAGTATACATGTACTATCAGTTCACAGGGATGATCACATCATATGGCCACAACATGAGAAAATATATATTCGGACAATTTGTTATAGTACTAGAAAAATACTTTTACTCTGAATGTATGTTTGTAGAGTCTAGAAGTCTTTATTTGACCGGATTAAATTATTCAAGTTATTTTATGAGTTATGGCAAATTTACTATACGAACCCAACAGACGCCATTCTTCTAACTGACATCAGATACATAATGTTTTACTGTATGTTGGACGAGCCTACAATACTTGATGCATTTGTGTCTTGCTCAACCTGAGGACCCGAGGCTGCCGCAGTCCCTTATTAAGCAGATAAAAATAATTGTTAGATCCTTGGAAGCAGTAAAAATACAAAGCTAGAAGATGGGCCATATTGTACAATTTCGGGTAATGAACCTTCATCAGTGACCCTTTATAAAACTGGCAGCGAAAGCCAGACATTTTGCTGCAATTTCAAGAATTTATATCTGTGTAGTCTAAATCAAAGACTCAAATTCCCAAAGGGGCCAAATAGTCAAAATACTGTTAAGAAGATGATTCTTAACAATAAAAATTTGAAATACTTCATATATATTCACTGATCCCAAAGGATCAAAAGAAAAATATAATCTGCACTATGGATGATGTACGGGGAAACTTTTTAGGGCCGCCACACGGCACAACACCAGCTGCAGTAATAGCAAATAAAAATAATTGTTAGATCCTTTGGAAGCAGTAAAAATACAAAGCTAGAAGATGGGCCATATTGTACAATTTCGGGTAATGAACCTTTATCAGTGACCCTTTATAAAATTTATAAGGCAAGAATTGCAAGCGCAGTAGATTCTGATCACACTGTTCATGTGTAAGCAGTATAACCAAATTATAATTTTGTTTTTATGCTCAGCTAAGGTTTACTAAGCCGAAACGTAAAAAGGTACAAGTAGGCAATGATCAGAAAACGGCGCAATCAGAAAGATATTCCCACTCCATAAACTGAGGGATGGGAAAAAAAAACAAAACAGAAATTTATCCTGCATGCTCATGAATGTTAAAATGCCAACAATGGTTGGCATTTTAACATTAATGCCTGATGACATTTTAACATTAATGAGTAGGATAAATTACAGGCTTTGATGATTTGCACTTGAAATTTCAATTTATTTGGGCTATTTCGAAATTTATTTGCAGTTTAAATTTTATGCTCAGCTGAGTTGAGCATGAAAATATGTTTTATAACCTCATGGCCAGGTTCCGTTCTTCCATGTCTGTTTTAAGCAGTACTGTACTTTTATTCTAGCCAAGCCTTGTCTGTTACATGTAGCGTATTTGGTTTAGGACTTCACATCCTCTGGGGAGTGCTATGACCTAGTGTTGGAGTGTTGGTATGCCGAATCAAGAGGTGCTGGGTTTGAATTCCACAAGAGCTAAGTTGAATCCTTTGGCAAGACATATTATTTATTCTCCACTGTTAAATACCCAGGGAGCAATAGATGTGTCCTGATATGGCTTAAAATGTGTTGACTGTGAAATTAAACCACAGTAAATATAAACAAATTGACATCCTCTGTAAACAGACGAGGTCATATCAAGATGGTCAGTTATCGTAGCCACGGTGTTGTTGGGCACGCCGTTCTAAAGGTGATAACCAGTACTAAATGCATATTTCTTTTGTATTTAAATGACAATTGCTCTTTTTGAATTACTAAAAACAAAGATAAGCTGTTTAAATTCACCTTTGTTTTCATTTATGCAGAATGCAGCTTGTCTACTTATGTTCAATCAGTTTATTTAAACATTTATACAGTACTGTCCTTTTAGATCAAAACTGTCATGTCTTGCTGGTTAACCATCTCTATATATATGCAAATATACCTTTGTTCACAGCAAAATTATAGTAAATAATGTATACTTATGCAACCCCAGTACTTCTGAAACAAAAACAACAACAAAAAAGACAGTCGAAGGGGGCCAGATGACATTTGTATTGAAACCTGATGTACTAGTTGAACCTGTTGCTATAAATGTCAAACAACAAAATATCCCTTCTCAGAACTCAGGTAAATGTTTTCGCCGACTGTGAATAAATTTTCAGTCCAAGGGTATCGAGTGACATTTGTACATTTAAACATGGTGTACTAGTTGAACTTGTTGCTATAAAATAAGTGTCAAACAACAAATTACAAGAAATCTGATGAAATCAGATGTCCGAAAATAATATGCTTCATACACCAGTCTAAGGTACTTACTAGAAGGTTGGGGGCAAATTTTTGGTTTTCAAAATGACAATAACGGCATTTCGACATGTACTACCAGTAGGCAAAATGCCATAATTTGATGCCGTTCTAAGATAAAGACATAAAGTGGGTCTAATTGTTTCAGAATTTAAGGGAATTTGTTCAATCTAAGATTTGACAGTCAAGTTTTACAGATCACGTGATTATGTAGGCAGAAAAATAAAAGTAAAAAATTACAAATTTTAATCACAAAAAGTGCCATTGTTTCAAAGTTTTGTCTATAAATTTGTTGTTTGGCTGATTTTGTTGCCCATACTTTGTTCAAAGTATCGTTGGAAGATGGACACATTTAAAGACAATGAAAACTTTCAAAGGATTTTGCAAGCCATTACCATGAAAACATCTTAAATCAAATGAGCAATATTTCATTACTGTTTTACCCCTGTATTTATTGACATGACTATTCAACTATGCCAGTTCCATAAACGAGAGATGCATATTTTAAAACTTTGGTAGAAAACCAATGATAAAATTCCCGATTTTTGGGGAAATACACATGTTTGGTTATAGGGGGTGTCTAATTAGGCACATGAATTGGTCTGTCGTGACGTCACAGAGACTAGTAGAAGTACATGGTTTAGAAATTTTGGAATGTTGAATAACAATGCTTTCAACAAGGCAAAAACTATTTTGGTAAATTTACAGTCTAAAAGATATAGACAGAAATATCAATATATGCTTAACTTTATGCCATTAGTATATATTGTTTTCTTATGCATGTCTATGAAAATCGGGCAATTTTTAGCTCGACTGCACGAAGTGCATAGAGCTATTGCAGTCACCCCGGTCGTCCACGTTCCCGTTCCCGTTCCCGTGCGCGTCACACTTGCGTTAAAGTTTTCTAGAAGTCCATATCTTAGCAACCACTCGACAGAAAGCATTCATACTTGGACCATAGATACCCTGTAGGTTAGCTTTCATTCCATGGCATCGGGCCCCTGGGTCCAGGCCAGGGGGTGGGACTTGAGGTTAAAATCTAGAACACCTTCAAAAATGGCAATTCTTGTGTTAAAGTTTTCTAGAAGTCCATATCTTGACAACCACTCATCAAAAAACATTGATACTTGGGCCATTGACACCCTGTAGGGTCGGCTTTCATTCGATGGCATCAGATCCCTGGGTCCATGCCAGGGGGTGGGGCTAGAGGTTAAAATCTAGAACACCACTAATAATAATGGCTTTTCTGTAATATAGTATTATAGAAGTTTATATCTTGAAAACTTTTTATCAGAGGGCTTTCATACTCAGACCATAGGTACCCTGTAGGGTTGAGTTTCATTTCATGGCATCGGATCTCTGGGTCCATGCCTGGTGGGTGGGGCTAGAGGTTAAAAACTAAAACACTGTAAAAATAGATGTACTGCTGTGTAACTTTTACAAGAAGTCCATATCTTGACAACAACTCATCATAAAGCATTCATACTTCATGCACTTTAGGTTCCATGACATCGGACCTCTGGGTCGGAGTCAGGGGGCGGGGCTAGAGGTCAAAATCTAGAATTCCCTGAATTTTTTTTCTTTTCATTTCTTAATAGAAACAACTTAGGAAGACGGTTCGTCATTCTTCTTTTGACTTTGTGACACTGACGTGTGTCATGACGGTAAGGTTCGGTTGACCTACTTTCCATGGTTCAGTGATTTTGCCATATATCTTGACACTCAATTAATATATTTTCTTACTTTTTTCAGAATATGAGTGAGTACGACCAGGCCTTTGACCCCAATATACTTATAGGTCACTGTGACCTAATTTCACGGTTCAGTGATTTTGCCATATATCTTGACACTCAATTAGTATATTTTCATACTTTTTTTCAGATTATGAGTGAGTATGACCATACCTTTGACCTCAATATACTTATAGGTCACTGTGACCTAGTTTCATGGTTCAGTCATTTTGCCTTATATCTTGACACTCAATTAGTATATTTTCATACTTTTTTCAGATTATGAGTGAGTATGACCATACCTTTGACCCCAATATACTTATAGGTCACTGTGACCTAATTTCACGGTTCAGTAACTTTGCCTTATATCTCAGCACTCATGTGGTTTATGAACAAACTTCTTTCACACTATGTTTGCGTATGATATGACCTTCGACCCTAAAGTAGTCCTCGGTCAATATGACCTAATTTTACGGTTCAGTGATTTTCCTTTATTTCTCAGCACTCAATTGGTATTTTTTCATACTTCTTTCTGATTATGAATGAGTATGACCAGACCTTTAACCAAACATACTTATAGGTCACTATGACCTAATTTTATGGTTCAGTGATTTTGCTTTATATCTCAACACTGAATGGGTATATGATCATATTTCTTTCACATTATGAGTAAGTATCACTAGACCTTTGACCCTGAAATACTTACAGGTCAGTGTGACCTTATTTCACGGTTCAGTGATTTTGCGTTGTGTCTTGGCACTCAGTTGGTATATGAACACACTTCTTTCACAATATGAAGGAGACCTTTAAATCTTAGGTAGTTATAGTTAGCTTTCATGGTTCAGTGATTTTGCATTATTGCATGAAGGCAAAAAAGATGTATGAGCATAATGCTTTGGGTTACTGGTCGGGTTTGGCCTTATGTTTGACAAAGGTCAGAAGCAGTCGAGCACGCTGTCCTGCGACAGCTCTTATTACCATATGGACCACCTCATGAGAAAACCAACTATCTGCATATGCAAAAACGAAGCTGATCAGCGCCTTTGTATTGGCTACACGGATAATGTGACGGGATAGCCTCCCTTGGAAATATGCAAATTTCAAGCTCGAGACTTTGTGAATCGAGTAAGTGTTGGGTATATAGCGCAGTAAACCACCCTTGGTGGATCAGCATGCTTTTCCACTGACGGGGTTCGCTGTGGCTCGGCTCGGCTGTTCGCTACATTTGGTGGCAGCGGTGGGATAATGACAATTGCCAGACCGGGGTTGCCTTATCCATGTTACCCAGGGAGCCAAAAATCTCTATCTCGCAAAAAAAAGGTTGGAGGTGACATCTCCTGCTATAGTTGTTTTGAATGCATTTTTGGATAGCTCTGACCTTCCAAAAGAAGGTCTAAGTGGACTGCTCTGGAATTTTTTTGGCGTGATGCTTTAATCAGACGGTATTTAGACGTTCTATTTGTTATACAGCTGAAATGCAGGACACAACTGTATTACGAACAGTCATATTTGTAGTATGTTTCTTCATTATCGTATACTATCCTGATGCCATTTTATCTTGTCTGATTGCGGCTGAGTATGTCTTACCCATGAATAAAGCTGTTAATGTGTCATTTGAGTAAACTATGTGTCATCTTAAGGCATTGAATTACCCCACCCACTTAATGTATATGTTAAACTTTATGTGCAATTATGAGAATCAATATATTTTTATCAGTACATTTTATCAATAAATGTTGATGTCATCATTACTTTTATAACATTTTTTATTGATTTTTACTCTGTTTACATCCTTTTCAAAGTTTATTTACTCATGTAGAGACAACACAATGATTTGTAAATGCGGAAAAAATTCTGCCAAAATTAATTTAAGCAAAACTTGGTTTCTCATATTGCCATTTGAAGTTTTTGGGGGTTGTTATCTATAGGACTTACCTTGCACCCTTAGAACAAATGCTCATGGGTGCCAGTTTGGTCAGAGGATCACTTTAATGCCCATTTCTGTCACATAAAATCACAGAATGCTCACCCCCACCCCTAATAAGCAGAGGAAGTAATGTGTTACCCCTATATTACCACATGTATCTTGGCTACTGATAGACCTAGAGAGCAGAAATAGGTATCAAATGATTGTTTTGACAATGCTCTATAACCATGTAATCAAACGGACTTCCTGGTGTTTGAATATCAATGAGAACTTTAAATATTAGAAAAAAAAATCACATAAAAATGGAGTATACCAGCACAATTGCTTATACCTCAGCAATCAAAAGATCTAGAGAGCTCAAAATTGGTATCAAATGATTGCTATGACAATGTTCTATAACCATGTAATAAGATATATAAACAAGCTGGCTATCTAAATCTCAATTATTAAAGAGAACTTCAGATATTAGAGAAAAATAACAGATAAAAGAAGGGGGTATACCAACAACATTGCTGATATATCAGCAACCAAAAATTCTACAGAGCTGAAATTTATATCAAATGATTGTTATGATAAAGTTCTATAATAATGTGATAAAATGCAGACATAATTTGACTTTCTTGGTGTTCAAATATTGATGAGAACTTTAAAAGTTAAAGAAAAATCACAGAACAATGGAGGGGGTATACCTACAGAAACGTTAATAGCTCAGCAACCAAAAGCCATAGAGAGCTGAAATTGGCAACAAATAATTGCGATGACAACCACAAAATATGATACATAAATAATCAGACTTTCGTGCTGTTCGAATATTGATGAAAACTTAAAATATTAGAGAAAATTGCAGACAATGGAGGGGGTATACCTACAGAAATGTTTATATCTCGGCAACCAAAAGCCATAGAGAGCAGAAATTTGTATCAAATGATTGCTATGACTATATTCTATAATCGTGTATTAAGATATATAAATAAGCTGACTTTCTTGCTTCTCCAATATTTAAGAAAACTTAAGATATAAGAGAAAAATCCTTGGCAAATGAAGGGGGTATACCAATAAAATTGAAAATGTCACAGTGACCAAAAGATCTAGAGAGCTGAAATTGGTTTCAAATAATTGCTATAACAATGTTCTATAATCATGTGATAAGAACCATAAAAATACTACTTTCTTGTTGTTGGAATATTGATGAGAACTTTAAATATTAGAAAAAAATCTAAAAAAAATAGAGGGGGTATACCAATGGAAACGTGTATATCTCAGCAACCAAAAGCCATAGAGAGCTGAAATTGGTATCAGTTAATTGCTATGACAATATTCTATAACCATGTAATAAGATATATTAACAAGCTGACTTTCTTGTTGCGCAAATATTTAAGAAAACTTAAGATATAAGAGAAAAATCACTGACAAACGAAGGGGGTATACCAATAAAACTGCTGATTTCTCAGTGACCAAATGCTCCAGAGGGCTGAAATTGGTATCAAATGATTGCTGGGATAATGTTCTATAACCATGTGCTAAGACACACAAACAATCTGACTTACTTGTTTTTCCAATATTGATAAAATCTTTAAATATTAGAGAAAAATCACACAAACATGGAGGGGGTATACCAAGGAAAATTTTATAACTCGGCAACCAAATGTCCTAGAGAGCTGAAATTGGCATCGAATGATTGCCATGATAATGTCAAGTTCTATAACCAAATGATAAGATAAATGAATATTTCAACTATCTTGTTGTTTAAATATTGAAGATAACTTAAAATATTAGATACAAATCACACAAACATAGAGGGGGTATACCAACAGAAACGTTTATATCTCAGCAACCAAAAATCCTAGAGAGCTGAAATTGGTATCAAATGATTGATATGACAATAATGTACAACAAACTAGATACAATTGTAGTATTTCATAGCCGCTTGCTTAAAGGTGTGCATGATCCAACCTATGGAACAATGAGAACTTACATCTGACATTTTATAGGAAACGGTAATCTGACCATGGACTTGGTCATACATGTAATAATGATAGTAAATAACTATAGCAGGTGATGTCACCTCCTCTCCCCAAAACGGGGCTTGGTTCCCAGGGTATGTAGTCCCCAGGCCAAGACTCGGAGCTAGTCTTCTCGGAGGGGGAAGTAATGTGACGGGATAGCCTCCCTTGGGAATATGCAAATTGCAAACCCGAGACTTTGTGAATCGAGTAAGTGTTGGGTATATAGCGCAGTAAACCACCCTTGGTGGATGAGCATGCTTTTCCACTGACGGGGTTGCTGTGGCTTGTCTCGGCTGCACGTTATAATAGTACACCTTCTCTTCTTCTTAAGGATGTTCGCTGCCAAAGAAAAAGTATTCAAACTTTTTTTCTAACCACTCTTTTTTGATTCCAAAATACAACACAAGACATTTGAAAACAAAATAAATATAGGGTAGTGTGCATTTTTTCAAGCTACAGGCCTCTGAATGAGACCTTTGAGCACCATGTTTTAAATTCAGTAAAATTAATTTAATTTTTAATTCTTTGAAACATACCTGTCTTGAACAAAATTACACCTAGAATGCTTTCAAAAGTCATAATATTTTCGTAACGCAGACTATTTTGGACCAAAAGCATAGAAAAATTTGCAACTTGAAGTGGATGGCAAAATTTTACGACTCCTTTTCCTACCCTACCCCCATACTTGAAAAGTCGGAAAAACTCAATATTTTGAAATGTGCCAAACCCATATTTGTTGATTCAAACTTTTCCTTGTATTTTCACACAACATAGAACTTTGTAATATTGTTCGAATAAAAGAAAGAAATATATAGGGTAGTGTGCATATAAGAGAGAACCAACAACTTGAAAATCGCCATTTTAAGCCTTTTTTCGGCTGTTTTGTTTCTTGAAGCCCATTTCATAAAATCACCTAAAATTTTAAAACCAGCACAATAAAGACACAAAGACTGACTTAATAGACCATATACACATATACTGCAGCTAAAATAAACATCGAACTAGTGCAATTAATTTGAAGATGTGCAATATACAAGTTTAATCTACCCTACCCCCTACATTTTACTGACAACAAAAATTTTCTGAAAAGTTGCAGAAAATGAGGTGAAAAAATGAAGTTTCTTAGATTGACAATTTTCATGGCTCATTCAATGCATATCATCAATATGTTTCCAAATATAAAAAAATAAGGAAACTATCTGCAATCGTTTACGAGATATTCAACAAAAGAAAAACCGGAAGTTCCGAAATGTCAAATGTTAGCAGCGAACATCCTTAAATCCGAAATTTCAAGCTTCTAGCCTGCTTCTGTGACTATACAGCCTGTTTTAAGTTGGCACTGTTCGGAAACCACATTGTTTGTTTTATAACCTCGGGGCCAGGTTCTGTTCTTCCATATCTGTCTTAAGCGGTACTGTACTTTTATTCTAGTCAAGTCTTGCTTGTTACATGTAGCTTGTTTGGTTTAGTACTTTACATCCTCTGTGAAGTGATATGACTTATGCTTGAGAGTTGATATGCCGAATCAAGAGATGCTGGGTTTGAATTCCACAAAAGCCAAGTCGAATCCTATGGCAAGACATATTATTTATACTCCACTGTTGAATACCCAGGGAACAATGGCTGCATCCTGATATGACTGAAAATGTGAAAATAACCCCCAATAAATAAAAACAAATTGACATCCTCTGTAAACAGGCGAGGTCATATCAAGATGGTCAGTTATCGTAGCCACGGTGTTGTTGGGCACGCCTTTCTAAAGCAGATAACCAGTACTAAATGCATATTTCTTTTGTATTTAAATGAGAATTGATCTTTTTGAATTACTTAAAACAAAGATAAGCTGTTTAAAACCTTTGTTTTCATTTACGCAGAATGCAGCTTTTCTACTTTTGTTCAGTTATTTTATTTAACATTTATACAGTACTGTCAGAACAGCATTCACTTTAAAAACAAAATTGTCATGTCTTTTGCACATAATACTGTAAGTTCGAAATTTTTTGCATGACTTTTATTTTCTTTTTCCAAATTATTAGGGAGTTCTTGAATTCGTGAGCTAGTACTAGTACAGTTTGTAAAGCTTATAGTAACATAAGCTTATAGTAAAATTAGCGAGAACCATGCGAACATTTTTGAATTTACAGTATAGCTGGTGAACCATTCAGGGTAGTACTTATTGCAAGGTCTTTCCCTTTGCAAATACCTGTACACAGTCTTTGTTCACAGCAAAAGTAGAGTAAATGATGTAATCTCATGTAACTCAGTACTTCTGTAGCACAAACAAAGAAATACAATCCAAGGGCATCAATGACATTTGTATTTAAACATAATGTACTAGTTGAACCCGATGCTATAAAATGAGGTCAAACAACTAATTACCCCTTCTCAGAAGAACTCAGATGACATTTCTTGTTAAATATTCTCGCTAACTTTAAAAGTGTGAATAAATTTTCAGATGAGAACTCACAGTGAATATGTCTTACTTTTATGTCAAAAGATAGGTGTTTGGTACTTGGTAAATGGCCTATTTAAGAAATACCCAGTGTCTAGTATGCATTTTAAAAGAAAAGATTCCATGAAAACCTAGCTAATTAGTGACAATATTTAACATATATTAATATGTGCAAGTTTCAGTTGGCATCTTTCTTGTATTATTAGGTTAGCTTATAGTATACCAATCAGTCCGTCGTCCACAATTTCAAAGATCTTCGTCTCTGAAACCGCTTTGCCAATCAAAGTGAAATTTTATGTGGAGCATCCATGGGTAGGGGGAACGAAAGTTTGATCGCGAAATCCGGGTCACATGACCAAGATGGCCGCCACCACGCCAATATATGTTAAAAAAAAAACACTCAAAAATCTTCTTCTCCAGAACCGGCAGGGCGATTTTCACGAAACTTGGTATGTAGCATTTCGGACTCCGGTCCAAACGAGACCCTAGGATGACCTTGACTTATTTTACGGCAAGGTCAATTTTGGAAATATAGGCTTTTACATGGAAAAAGGTAAAACTATGGATTTTTAGCTCACCTGAGCCGAAGGCTGATGGGGAGCTTATAGTATGGTACTCGAGCCGGCGTCCGTGCGTGCGTGCGTCCGTTCACATTTTCAAAGATCTTCTTTTCTGAAACCGCTTGGCCAATCAAAGCCAAATTTTACATGAAGCATCTAAAGGAAATGGGAAACCAATGTGTATATAAATAGTCCAGGTCACATGACCAAGATGGCTGCCATGCCATGGCACCCTACAAAAATCTTCTCTGGAACCGTTGGGCCGATTTCAACGAAACTTGGCATGAAGCATTTATGACTCAAGTACCCTGCGATGACCTTGACCTATTTTACGGCAAGGTCAATTTTGGAATCATTTGCTTTTACATGGGAAAAAGTGAAAACTTTGGATTTTTTGAAAACTATTGCAGCCTGAGATCTGAAAAGTGGTAGAAGCAAAAACTAATAGATTAGATGAAGGTATATGATTAATTTAGGTCAAGGTCATCTCTTGACCTTAGCCAGTCTGTCGTCCATACACACTTTTCTAAGATCTTCTTCTCTGAAACAACTTGACCAATCATTCAAATTTTATATGAAGCATCTATAGGAAGTGGGAACCAATGTGTATATAAATAATCCAGGTCACATTACCAAGATGGCCACCATACTCATTTATGGTAAAAACCCTCTAAAAATCTTCTCTGGAACCGGTGGACCGATTTCAACAAAACTTGGCATGAAGCATTTATAACTCAAGTACTACCATGTGTATATAAATCATTACCCTGCAAAGACCTTGACCTATTTTACGACATGTCAATTTTGGAAACATTTTTTTTTTTTTTTTTTTTGGTGAATGAAAGTATTTCAAGTTCAAGGTCATCTCTTGACCTTGGCCCATCTGTCGTCCATACACGCTTTTCAAAGATCTTCTTTCCTGTAACCGCTTGTTTTTACTCTCAGGTGAGCGATCGTTGCCCTTGGGCTACTTGTTTGAAAACTATTGCAGCCTTAGACCTGAAAAGTGGTAGATGCAGACAGCTAATGGAGTAGATTTAGTATGTTATTAATTTAGGTCAAGGTCATCTTTTGACCTTGGCCGGTCTGTCATCCATACACACTTTTCAAAGATCTTCTTCTCTGAAACCGCTTGGCTAATGAAAGTGAAATTTTATGTGGAGCATCCATGGATAGAGGGAACGAAAGTTTGATCGCGAAATCTGGGTCACATGACCAATATGGCCGCCACGCCCATCATTGGTAAAAAACACTCAAAAATAATCTTCTACAGAACCGGCCGGCCGATTTTCACGAAACTTGGCGTGTAGCATTTGGGACTCCAGCCCATCATAGTTTGATCAAATGAGGACCCTAGGATGACCTTGACCTATTTAACGGCATGGTCAATTTTGAAAATATAGGCTTTTACATGGGAAAAAGTGAAAATTATGGATTTTTTGAAAAGTATTGCAGCCTGAGACCTGAAAAGTGGTAGATGCAAACGACTAATGAAGTAGATGAAGGTATATGATTTATTTAGGTCAAGGTCATCTCTTGTCCTTGGCCGGTCTGTCATCCGTACATAATTTTCAAAGATCTTCTTCTCTGAAATCGCTCGGCCAATCAAAGTGAAATTTTATGTGGAGCATCCATGAGTAGGGGGAACGAAAGTTTGATCGCGAAATCCGGGTCACATGACCAAGATGGCCGACACGCCCATATATGGTGAAACCACTCAAAAATTATCTTCTCCAGAACCGGCAGGCAACAGGGCTATCGGTATCATAAACTTCGAAAAACCTTTTCTAAATTTTATCGTAGACACTATGAATTGATTTCCAAATATAATGTTGGGTTAAAGACGCTTTAAAGTGAGGGTCTTTCGGAACCAGAATTTTATGGTGACTTGGTTTACAAATTTAAGAAACTTATAGGAAGTAATGATTTTAGAAAAATCATAACACGTTACAGACGTATAGGTTATAACTTGAATGTTATGCGACAGTCTGCATGCTTAGTTTTAACCCAATCACGGTTGATAACTATGCTGCCTTCTTTAATTGCACGCCGGTGGGTCGGGCGTCAGACTCTATGATGGCCCCGACTTAAAGCTATTCATTTTAGTTGGTTGGGGCCGGAGCCTCTTGTCTGTTGCTTGGCCCACCGGGGTCCAACTGATGTTTTTCTTTAGCTCCGGAGTTCGTAAGTTATTTGGCGCCCAGGGATCTCCATCGTCGGGCAGCTTACTGAATCTGTGAGTCCTGGTTTTTGATTCATCAGGATGTTTATCATGATTTATTTGTTTGTTCTTGATGATTCATTTACTAGTTAGAGATTCACCACGAGGACCGAAGAACTAACTAAATGTTATGAACCACTGCAGAAGCTGAGGGTGAGGTTACGGCCGTGTAAAATCGATTTAAACCCGCCCGTAACTTTGTGTTACTGATCGTTCCAAGTCGATACTTCTGTGGTGGTTCTTTTTGTTTTATGTCTTGGTGTTTAACATTTTTGTGCTGTTGGCGCCTTATGTATGTTTGCATATTTTTAGTTAAGTTAAGGTAACTGAGTGGCCACCTATTGGGAAAATAGCTGCTCATTCGGCTTACGAAATGTTTTCGTGGTAATAGTACCTGATTGTTAGTTTGTTTTTTTCCCACCATGGTTTTTGGAGTGGGAGACTTTTTCTGATTGCGCCTTTTCCTGATCTTTGCCTACTTGTACTTTTTCACGAAACTTTGTATATAGTATTTGGGACTCCAGCCCATCATAGTTTGATCAAATGATGACCCTTGAATGACCTTGACCTATTTTACAGCAAGGTCAATTTTGGAAACATTGGCTTTAACATGGGAAAAAGTGACACCTATGGATTTTTTTAAAAGTATTGCAGCCTGAGACCTGAAAAAAAGGAAGATGCAAACAACTAATGAAGTAGATGAAGGTATATGATTAATTTAGGTCAAGGTTATCTCTTGACCTTGGCTGGTCTGTCGTCCATACACAATTTTCAAAGATCTTCTTCTCTGAAACCGCTTGGCCAATCAAATTGAAATTGTACGTGGAGCATCCATGGATAGAGGGAACGAAAGTTTGATCGCGAAATCTGGGTCACATGACCAAGATGGCAGACACGCCCATATATGGTTAAAACCACTCAAAAATCGTCTTTCCAGAACTGGCCGGCCGATTTTCACGAAACTTGGTATGTAGTATTTGGGACTCCGGCCCATCATGGTTTGGTCAAATCATGACTCTAGGATGACCTTGACTTATCTTATGGTAAGGTCAAGTTTGGAAACATAGGCTTTTACATGGGAAAAGTGAAAACTATGGATTTTTTGAAAACTATTGCAGCCTGAGACCTGAAAAGTGGTAGATGCAAACAACTAATGGAATAGATGAAGGTGTGATTAAATTAGGTCAAGGTCAATTTTGGAAACAAGGCTTTTACATGGGAAAAGTGACAACTAGGTCTCAGGTAAGGGTTTACAGGACCAATGATCCTATGGAAACTATTGCAGCCATAGACATGAAACATGGCCAAGATGGCCGTCATACCCATATATGGTAAAAAAAAGAAAGAAAAAAAAAAAAAAAAAAAAAAAAACCACTTTGTCGATGACTGTACTTGTTGACTCTCAGGTGAGCGATCGTTGTCCTTGGGCTACTTGTTATTAAATCTTAAACCAAGTTTAAAAACATACAACTCATAAACCATTGATTTGTATGAATTGGAATATCATACATAGAGTTTACTTTGACCATCGGAATTTTTTACCATACGATTATGAGCATGTGCCTGACAAAACCAACAATGTGGGATTCCGACCAGGTCCGACACAAACCAGGCTTTACAGTCATAGAAGATGGTTAGAGGCTTGAAAGTTTGGATATAAGTAGAGAAGGATCTGTGTAGCGAAAACAAAGGCGCTGATCAGCTTCGCAGAGTGTTGGTTTTCGCACGCAGCGGCTCATATATAAAAGTGCAGGTTAAGAAATTCAAGAAGTCAGCACTTTTAATGTTAAAAGCTATATTAACACTTTTGAAAAGCACATCATATACTTAGGGTTGACATTTCTTGATCAATGATCAAATTAACAGATTTGAAAAGTACATCAGATGTCTATGAGCACATCACATGGCTATGTCTTGTACTAGATAAAAGTGCAGTTTTAATTTTCATTTGTGTTAGTTTAAGTTTTATTACAGAGAATATCTTCAGCTTGTTCTTTTACACAAACAAGCCCATGCAATATACAGAGATTTTTTAAGTTGTAAAAAATGAAAAGTTTCAACAAAAATGCTTTGATATTTTTCTTATTTTTTGCTCAAAAGATAGATTGTGGAACACGTTAGAACCGCCTCGGCGAGACGGTTCTAACGAGTACCCACAATCTATGTTTTGGAGCAAAAATAAGAAAAACAGGTATACCCCTGCAAACCTCAGTTTTTCTATATATAAGTGGGGTTCGAGGGGGTATACATTACACGGACATGTTTCCGAACATTCAGGTTTCATAGGGCTCTTGAGTAATTTGAAACTTTACCTGGCCTTTGTCTCAACTCCATAATGTTTGATTTTTTGTTCAATTTGTTGCTTTACTTCTATGTCATGCTGCAATCTTGTTATGGGATTTCTACACAAACATTAGCCTGAGGGTGTCATGACAAGCAAAATGTTATTCCATTATATATTTTCTTAAATAACCACACTGATAGATTGGCTGATCTTGCATATTGGTAAGCCCAATAATATCTGTTGTCTAAGGCCAAAACTATTTTTTTTTGTTTTGTTTGCCCTCTCCCTACCTACTCACCAAAAATCCAAAAAATGGGGCCTACTCAAAAAAATTTATTGCTCTTTCACCAGATTTTTTAAACGCTTCTGTCAGAAGATAAACTGTTTTCCCTAAAGAATAATGTGTTATCATTTAAACCATGACCCTCCTCACCAATTGGATATTTTGTTCTTATGTTCAAGCACTACAAAACATAAAATGCAACTGTAATTGTGAGTAGCTTTGACAAAACTGTAGCTAATTCCTTTGACAAATAATAACGCATAATAAAGTAGTTCATAAAAAAGTAATAATCTGTTTTCATTTAAACCACGACCCTCCTCACCAATTGGATATTTTGTTCTTATGTTCAAACACTACAAAACAACAAAACATTGCAATTGAATATGTGAGTAGCTTTGACAAAATTGTAGCTTATTACATTGACCAAAAATAACAAATAATACAGTAGTTCATATAAAAAAAAAGAAAAAAGTTTACCTACTTACCAAACTTTTCTAGACAGGGTAGGGAGAGGGCAAACAGAAGAAATTTTAAATGTGGCCTAAACATGTATTCATGGTAAATATTTTGGACAAGTTTTGCCACCATCAATGAACACAGAAAAAGTGTATATGTTTTTGTTTCAACTCCATTTTGTTTGAGTTGTGTTTGTGAAATAATTTTATTAAAAAAGCTTCTTGATGAAGTGAGCCTTTGCTTTATTGTTGTTAATTACAAAGCCTACCCCCGAGGTTATAAAACTTTTTTCAACTGAGCTGAGATGAAATTCAACTGCTCATTAATGATGAAATAGCCCAAATAAATTGAAATTTTAGGTTTATATCACCAAAGCATGTAATTTATCCTGCTTATAAATGTTAAGCTTCCAACAATGCTAATAAGTGTTAAAATGCCAACAATTGTTGGCAATTTAACATTTATGAGCAGGATAAATTTTAGTCTCAGCTCAGTTGAGCATGAACAAAGTTTTATTACCTCGGAGCCAGAGCCCAGAATGGCAATGGTTCCTTAAAATTAAGAAGGTACAAGCAGGCAAAGATCAGGAAAAGGCGCAATCAGAAAAGGTTCCCACTCCAAAAACCGAGGTGGGAAAAAACCAAACTAACAATCAGGTACTTATACCATGAAACATATCGTAAGCCGAATGAGCAGCTATTTTCCCAATAGGTGGCCACTCAGTTACCTTAACTTAACTAAAATATGAAAGCATACATAAGGCGCCAACAGCACAAAAAATGTTAAACACCAAGACATAAAACAAAAAGAACCACCACAGAAGTATCGACTTGGAACGATCTGTAAGACAAAGTTACTGGCGGGCTTAAACCGGTTTTACAGGTACCTAACCTCACCCTCGGCTTCTGCAGTGGTTCATAACATTTAGTTAGTTCTTCGGTCCTCGTGGTGAATCTCTAACTAGTCAATGAATCATCAAGAACAAACAAATAAATCATGATAAACATCCTGATGAATCAAAAACCAGGACTCACAGATTGAGTAAGCTGCCCGACGATGGAGATCCCTGGGCGCCGAATAACCTACTAACCCCAGAGCAAAAGAAAAACACCAGTTGGACCCCGGTGGGCCAAGAAGCAACAGACAAGAAGCTCCGGCACCAACCATCTAAAATGAATAGCTTTAAGTCGGGGCCATCATAGAGTCTGACGCCCGACCCACTTTATGCTTTATGGGACAATAAGGATGTCATGACATCCAACATGTTCTTCAATTTTATAATAATCACCCAAGTAAACAAATAAGGCTTATATGGCTGGATGGTTTGACAAAACTTTCTTGGCAGGCTCAGTTTTGAGTGATTAACCAATAATCCATAAGTGATTGGTCAGTAAATTATATGTTTTGCCGGTATACTATCAATTGTCAGGGATAATGACATGATTATGTCAGCAATAGGAAGTGCACAGAGCTGTTGTAGTCACCTCGGTCGTTTGTGTTCCTGTGCATGTCATAAGCTCGACTGCACGAAGTGCATAGAGCTATTGCAGTCACCACGGTCGTTCATGTCCCCGTTCGCGTTCGCATGCGCATCACACTTGCTATAAAGTTTTCTAGAAGTCCATATCTTGACAACCAGTCATCAGAAAGCATTCTTACTTGGACCATACATACCCCGTGTGGTTAGCTTTCATTCCATGGCATCGGACCCCTGGGTCCAGGCCAGGGGTTGGGCTGGAGGTTAAAACTAGAAGACCTAAAATAGCTATACACCTATTTTGTATATATGTATATAGTTGTAATGTTGTTATTTTAAGAGGACCGCAAGGAAGAATAGCTTCAGATAATTGTGTTATCCTCTATAAACATTATATAAATAAAAATAAATAAATAAAAATATTCTTGCTTTAAAGTTTTTCAGAAGTCCATATCTTGACAACCACTCATCAGAAAGCATTGATACTTAAACCATTGATACCCTGTAAGATTGGCTTTCATTCCATGGCATCGAATCCCTGGGTCCATGCCTGGGATGTAGCTAGAGGTTAAAATCTAGAACACCATTAAGTTCATTAACAATGGCTTTTTCTAAGGTATAGTATTCTAGAAGTCTATATCTTGAAAACCTATTATCAGATGGCTTTCATACTTGGACCATATGTACCCTGTAGGGTTGAGTTTTATTTCATGATATCAGAATTCTGGGTCCATGCCTGGGGGTGGGGCTAGAGGTTAAAAACTAGAACACTGTAAAAATGGATCTACTGCTGTGTAACTTTTACAAAGAGTCCATATCTTGACAATGACGTATCATAAAGCATTCAAACTTCATACACGTTAGGTTTCATGACATTGGACTTCTTGGTAAGAGTCACGGGGTGGAGCTTGAGTTCAAAATATAGAACTCCCTGAAATATTTTTTCTCTTTATTTCCTAATAGAAACAACTTAGGAAGATGGTTGCTCATTCGTCTTTTAACTTTGTGACACTGACTTGTGTGTCATGACGGTAAGATTGGGTTGACCTACTTTCCATGGTCCAGTGAATTTGCTTATAACTTGACACTAAATTAGTATATTTTCGTTCTTCTTTTAGATTATGAGTGAGTATGACTAGACCTTAGACCCCAATATACTTATAGGTCACTGTGAACTAATTTTACAGCTCAGTGAATTTGCCTTATATCTTGACACTCAGTATATTTACATACTTCTTTCAGATTATGAGTGAATTTGACCAGACCTTTGACCACAATATACTTATATGTCACTGTGACCTATTTTCAGGGTTCAGTGATTTTGCCTTGTATCTCGGCACTCAATTGGTTTATGAACAAACTTCTTTCACTCTATGTTTGCGTATGACAAGACCTTTGACCCTATAGTAGTCCTAGGTCATTGTGACCTAATTTCACGGTTCAGTGATTTTGCTTTATATCTCAGCACTGATTTGGTACATGAACATACTTTTTCATGATATGTTTGCGTATGACAAGACCTTTGACCCTGAAGTATTCCTAAGTCACTGTGACCTAATTTCTTATTTCAGTAATTTGGCTTATATCTCGACACTCACGTTTTTTTCTTACTTCTTTCAGATTATGAATGAGTATGACCAGTCCTTTAAACCAAACAAACTTATAGGCCACTATGACCTTATTTCATGGTTCAGTGATTTTGCTTTATATCTCAACACTCAATGGGTATATGATCATATTTCTTCCACATTATGAGTAAGTATGACTAGACCTTTGATCCTAAAGTACTTATAGGCCAGTGTGACCTTATTTCATGGTTCAGTGATTTTGCCTTGTAACTCGGCAGTCAATTGGTGTATGAACATACTTCTTTCACAGTATGAGTTAGACCTTTAAACCTTAGGTAGTTACAGTTTAGTGTCATGGTTCAGTGATGTTGCTTTATAGCATCAAGACAAAAAAGCTGTATGAGCATAATGCTTTGGGTTACAGGTTGAGTTTGGCCTTATGTTTGATAAAGGTCAGAAGCAGTTGAGCTGGCTGTCCCTATTTTCTAGAAGTCCATATGTTGACAACCACTCACCAGAAAGCATATATACTTGAACCATAGCTACCCTGTGGGGTAAGATTTCGTTCCATGGTATCCATGCCAGGGAATGGGGCTTGAGGTTAAAATCTAGAACTCAAATGAATGGCTTTTCTGTGGTACAGTTGTCTAGAAGTCTATATCTTGACAAGCACTCATCAGAAAGCATTGATTCTTGGTCCATAGATACCCTGTAAGGTTATGTAAGGTTAGCTTCCCATCGGATCCTTGGTTTGGGCTGGATGTTAAAATCTAGAACATCAATAAATGGCTTTCTGTGGTACAATTTGTAGAAGTCTATATCTTGACAAGCAATCATCAGCATTGATACTCAGTCAAGAGACACACTGTAAGGTTTTGCTAGAGGTTACAATTTAGAACATCAATAAATGGATTTTCTGCAGTATAATCTGAAAGTCCATGACTTGATATCAGAGGGCATTCATACTTGGACCATAGATAGCCTGTGGGAATGGGTTTCACTTTATGGCATCAGATCCCTGAATCCATGCCCAGGGATGGGGATAGAGGTTAACATATACAACACTGCCCAAACTGACTGTACCGCAGTGTCTTTAGTTCTGTAGATGTCTATATCTTCACAATAACTGATAATAAAGCACTCATACTTAGCTCATAGGTACTTGTTAGGTTACATGACACCTGACCACTTAGTCCAAGTCAGGAATGGGGGCTAGAGGTCAAATTCTAGAACACTTTAAAATGATCTCGAGTATGTTCTAAATTGAGCTACTTACCTTGTATGTATGTTGTTTTTCATTCTCAGGTGGGGAGTACGGTTGTAAAGAACATGACCAGGAATGAGATCTCCTGGTTTGGATACCTACCCCCGTTATGATGTGTCCTTGAACAAGACCCTTTATGCTCCAATACCTAGAAAGTGGCGATTCCATCCCAGCATGACTGAAAAATTGTTGACTGAGACTTCAAGCCATATCTATATCAAATCGTCATGGGTAGAACATGGTATCTATACTGAGTTCCACAGCCACTGCAACTTTATTTTTTCCTCTCTTCTTTTAAAATGGTCAATTATGTGTAATGTTCATTAAAATGACTCGAAAATCTTTGTGTGCAATCAAATTTGAGATTTTAATTCGCATGCACGGGAACACGCCCCAGAATACAAAAATGCATTTTCCGTGCCCCGCGCGCGCGGGCTCGAACTTTTTCAAAACAATTCACACGAGTCAAATCTTGCACGATCGTCCGATGAGTGTATGGCAGTACCAGTGTTGAAACCCATGGCTCAACTACAGAAATTGGCAATGCTTTTCAGTACCCGAAAAATGCTTGTTTTGAGGCGTTCAACGTCACTTGGTTACATGGTCGACGTCAATGCAGATGTCAACCATATGCTTTATTTTGTGTTGGCAACCTAGCCTTATTGAATAGAGTGTATTGCAGCTATGGGAAAGTCGTTTTTCAATGTGTTCCATTGCTTCCGATAAGGGTGGTTTGCACAATTTAGCAAGAAATTCATTAAAATCGCTGATTTCCTTCATTTTTCAAAATGACCTCTTTGCCAGTTTTTACACAATTGTAGGCGAATGAAGAAAGTTTGACGGCTGATTTTCACAGAACATCTTTAAAAATGGTTTGACTACACAGTATCGGAATTTCGGATGAAACAACTCAAACCACAAAAAGTTATTAACAATTTAATGACGAGTATACTTTTATTATATAACCAGTTTAAGCAACACCTTTTCTATTACAAACTGAGACAAAGGTGCAGAATTTAATAAACCGAATGGTATAAAATAGTATTAACACATTTTCTCAGCCATCAAACCCATAAAATCACAGCTCGATCGTTACAAATGGATTCTTGCATACATATCTATGCGCATAGCTGTTTGAGGCCGTTTTCGATTGGTCAAAAGCCGTGTTCAAACAGCAAAACCCATGTTCAAATCATGAAATTCACGTGCCGTAAGAACATGGGTTTTGGGCGACTTCATTGGTCAATGCGACGTGACGTCATGTGTTTTGTAGAAACAAAATGGCCGGCGTTGGAGAAGCTCCGCTGTTTTCGGTGAGGTTTTACGTTGCTTATGTTATTTTCAAGAGACTTTAAGTGAATTAGAGTCAAAATGCAAGAATAGCGATAACCCATGCTCTGTTTCAGTGTTCAAACATTCGCTGTATCACTTGGAAGGTGTTTGAACACGCGGCCTGTGGCCTTGTGTTCAAACACCTTCCTCTGGATCCATCGAATGTTTGAACACTGAAAACCATGGTTAATCTCTGTTTCAAAATTCCCTTTTTCGGTCAAACTTTTTCAAAGTGGTGGAGCAGACTGGCGCAGTCAGTCTTTGGGCCGAGGGGTCCCGGTTCGATTCTCGCCTGTGCGTCGTCTGTTGAGGTCTTGAGCAATTCACATTTCCACAGCTCAGTGTATATAGTGTGTACATATGTTCTTAAGATTGTGGTAATAAAAGCTCTACAGAGCTTAAGTTAGTTGTTGAAATATGAAGTGACTTAAATAAATAAGTAAAAACTAGAAATAAGTGTTTGTAAAACACTATGCCCCCAACTGTATGCTTGCCTCTAACGTGGCACAGTTTATATGATTTCATTTATTCCATTATTTTTTTTTATGAAACTCATGTAAGCAAACAGAGTAGATTGGGGCACAAATAGCAAGCTTGAGGACTAACATTTCAGAATGTCATAATTCTGTCAAAATTTGACGGAAAGTCCTCAAAAATTGGTCAGGTGACCTTCTTCTCCATCCCAAACGCTACACAGAATATGAAGGTTCTAGCTAAATTACTTTATGAGATATTTTGCACACAAGATTTTCCAAATTGTTTCCAAATGAACATAACTCAAAAAGGGGGCATAACTCTGACATGAAAAACATATGGGTCAACTATTTTCTCATGAGGAATCTGTAAATGAAATTTCAAAACCCTAGCAATCACCATTTAAAAGTTTCAAATTTCACCGAAAAATGGAAAAATCATTCGAAATTCTGTAATTCTGTCAAAATATGAGATGACATTCTCAAAAGTTAATCAGGCGATCTACTTCTCAGCCAAAATCAGTATACCGAATACGAAGGCTATAGCTCAAATACTTTTTGAGATATCTTGCACACAAGATTTTCAAATTTTGTTTTCAAAGGGACATAACTCAGAAAAGGGGCATAACTTGGGGATGAAAAAATATGGGTCAACTATTTTTTCATGAGGAATCTGTATATGAAATTTCAAAACCCTAGCATTCACCGTTTAAAAGTTTCAAATTTCACCGAAAAGTGGAATAATCAAAATTTCAAAATTCCGTAATTTTGTCAAAATTCAGGAAAAAGTTCTCAAAAGTTAATCAGGTGATCTAATCCTCAGCTCCAACCAGTATACCAAGCATGAAGGCTCTAGCTCAAATACTTTTCGAGATATCTTGCACACAAGATTTTCAAATTTTGTTTTCAAAGGGACATAACTCAGAAAAGGGGCATAACTCGGACATGAAAAAATACGGGTCAACTATTTTTTCATGAGGAATTTGCATATGAAATTTCAAAACCCTAGCATTTACCGTTCAAACGTTAATAGACGCACACACAGACAGACAGACAGACAGACAGACAAGCCGAAAGCAATATGCCCTTCCAACTTTTTCATAGTTGGGGGCATAAAAAAGTAGGGTCATAACTTAGTACATAGCTGGAGAACTTAAAAGGCCAAATTTCATCATGTAACAATTTTAATGTCAAGATACGATGAAAACAAAGAAATTGGCTGGAGCAATTTAAAGGTAAAATTTCATGAAACGGATAACAAACCATCAAGAACCCGATAACAAAACATCGAGTATTACTTTTAAAGGCAAAATTTCATCATATTGAATCATAAGCTCCCAGAACAAACTCAAGCATTTCAAAGGCTAATTTTTCATGATATTGATATTGATTGTGTGAAAATATTATTACCGAACTTTCCTGTATTACGTTTTCGATATAAATATCAGGTTAGAAAGTTCTAACTTTTTTTTAAATGTACTTTCTGCGTAATCAACTTTTTCATTCAAACCCGGTTACACCTCAATTTCGCGAAAGGTTTATTTGACAGAATAAGAGAACTTTTCTTAATGATGTTTCTACCACAAACTCGGAAATGTCTAATTCTCCGATGTTTATTCTCCTCTAAGAGCAGTTGATTTTCATATATGGCCATCGGTTCAGCATCGATGCTTATGGTAGGCGTGAAATAAAATAATTCTTAAAATGAATATTCTACTCTAAATTTATTTGCCACTATACATGAAAATTTCAGAATCGTCTGTATCAGAACTTTAGGGTATTCCCGGAGAGCTTAAGACCTGCAAAAAAGAAAGAAGTGTCATCGCAGATTCTTCGCAAAAAGGATTTTCAACGTCTTTCTTTGGGTAAAATAAAACACAGGTGTCACACCAATAGCCTCAACAACTCTAGCCAAGGTATCCACAAACTTGTACATGTGCTTTTGTACGTTTGGTGTATGATTATGCAATTCGTTATTTCGTTATACTTTGGTGTGCGCAGTTTGAACATGTTTAATGACGTTTTAGGCACGCTAGTGTACGCTACATGCGCGTTCCGATTTTACGAGATTTTGGACTGGGTGTTTGCCGATCGCTTCAGTAATGTGCACCAAGCGTGTATGAGGTACGCGTTAAACGTTTGATACACGCATGAACTGTAGTGTGTACTTAACATGTCTGGGACATAACACATGTATACTCCAAAAAGTTCAGCGTCTTGAGATTTTTTAAACGTCTGACACACGCCTGAGACACACGGTAATCACATCACGAAAACATGTCCGTGTAATGTATACCCCCTTGAACCCCACTTTTATATAGCAAAACTGGGGTATGCAGGGGTATACCTATTTTTCTTATTTTTGCTCCAAAACATAGATTGTGGGTACTCGTTAGAACCGCCTCGGCGAGGCGGTTCTAACTTGTACCCACAATCTATGTTTTGAGCAAAAATAAGAAAAATATCAAACTTTTTCGGTTGAAAATTTTCAATTTTTAAAGCTCGAAAATTCTCTATTTATTGCATGGGCAAGTTTTCGTAATCATTTGTGAATGCTCATGAATTAGAGTATAGAAAGAGTTTACATTTCACTATACTTCATATTGTGGTTTAAATGATAAGCCTTAAGTCCTATAGGTAATTAAAGTTAACTAGAATTGTCAGAGAATCTGACTATAGCCCCGCTTCTCAGCTTTTTTTGCAGGGTGAAAAAAACAATGACAGGTAACTATCACAGGCTATCACAAGCTAGATCTCATCAATATTGATGCTCATACAAAATTTGGTCTGATTATGTCAATTCGTTCTCTGTCAAAATTTTGCGAAAAATGACGGGTAATAATCCAAAGCTAGATCTTGTCAATGATGATGTGCATACAAAATTTAGACGGATTCTGTCAATTCGTTCTGAAGATATTGAGCGGAAACAAAATTCTGAAGTCAATCAAGGACTGTTAACTCCGTCAAAATTTTGCAAAAAATGATGGGTAATAATCCCAAGCTAGATCTTGTCAATGATGATGTGCATACAAAATTTGGACGGATTCTGTCAATTCATTCTCCAGATATTGAGCGGAAATGAAATTCTGATGTCAATCAAGGGCTGTAACTCCATCAAAATTTTGTGAAAAATGATGGGTAACAATCCCAAGCCAGATCTTGTCAATGTTGATGTGCATACAAAATTTGGTTGGATTCTGTCAATTCGTTCTCAAGATATTGAGCGGAAACGAAATTTTGACGTTAATTAAGGGCCATAACTCCGTCAAAATTTTGCGAAAAATGACGGGTAACAATCCCAAGCTAGATCTTGTCAATGTTGATGTGCATACAAAATTTGGTCGGATTCTGTCAATGCGTTCTCAAGATATTGAGTGGAAACGAAATTCTTACGTCAATCAAGGGCCGTAACTCCGTCAAAATTTTGCGAAAACTGACGGGTAACAATCCCAAGCTAGATCTTGTCAATGATGATGTGCATACAAAATTTGGTCCGATTCTGTCAATTTGTTCTCAAGATATTGAGCGGAAACGAAATTCTGACGTCAATCAAGGGCCATAACTCCGTCAAAATTTTGCGAAAAATGACGGGCAACAATCCCAAGCTAGATCTTGTCAATGTTGATGTGCATACAAAATTTAGTCGGATTCTGTCAATGCGTTCTCAAGATATTGAGCGGAAACGAAATTCTGACATTAAGCAAGGGCCGTAACTCCATCAAAATTTTGCGAAAAATGACGGGCAACAATTCCAAGCTAGATCTTGTCAATGTTGATGTGCATACAAAATTTGGTTGGATTTTGTCAATTTGTTCTCAACAATCCCAAGCTAGATCTTGTCAATGTTGATGTGCATACAAAATTTAGTCGGATTCTGTCAATGCGTTCTCAAGATATTGAGCGGAAACGAAATTCTGACATTAAGCAAGGGCCGTAACTCCATCAAAATTTTGCGAAAAATGACGGGCAACAATTCCAAGCTAGATCTTGTCAATGTTGATGTGCATACAAAATTTGGTTGGATTTTGTCAATTCGTTCTCAAGATATTGAGCGGAAGCGAAATTCTGACGTCAATCAAGGGCCGTAACTCCGTCAAAATTTTGCAAAAAATAACAGGTAACAATCCCAAGCTAGATCATGTCAATGTTGATATGCATACAAAATTTGGTCGGATTCTGTCAATGTGTTCTCAAGATATTGAGCGGAAACGAAATTCTGACGTTAATCAAGGGCCATAACTCCGTCAAAATTTTGCTAAAAATGACGGGTAACAATCCCAAGCTAGATCCTGTCAATGATGATGTGCATACAAAATTTGGTCCGATTCTGTCAATTCGTTCTCAAGATATTGAGCGGAAACGAAATTCTGACGTCAATCAAGGGCCATAACTCCATCAAAATTTTGCGAAAAATGACGGGTAATAATCCCAAGCTAGATCTTGTCAATGATGATATGCATACAAAATTTGGTCAGATTCTGTCAATTCATTCTCAAGATATTGAGCGGAAACAAAATTCTGACGTCAATCAAGGGCCATAACTCCGCCAAAATTTTGCGATAAATTACGGGTAACAATCCCAAGCTAGATCTTGTCAATGTTAAATTTGGTCAGATTCTGTCAATTCGTTCTCAAGATATTGAGCGGAAACGAAATTCTGACGTCAATCAAGGGCCATAACTCCGTCAAAATTTTGCGAAAAATGACGGGTAACAATCCCAAGCTAGATCTTGTCAATGTTGATGTGCATACAAAATTTAGTCCGATTCTGTCAATTCGTTCTCAAGATATTGAGCGGAAACGAAATTCTGACATCAATCAAGGGCCATAACTCCATCAAAATTTTGCGAAAAATGACGGGTAACAATCCCAAGCTAGATCTTGTCAATGTTGATGTGCATACAAAATTTGGTCAGATTCTGTCAAGCCATTCTCAAGATAATGAATGGAAACAAAAATGTCGGAAGGACGGAAGGACAGAAGGACGGAATAACGGAATAACAGAATAACGGAATAACGGAACTACGGAAGGACAGGGTGAATCCAATAACGGAATAACAGAATAACGGAATAACGGAACTACGGAAGGACAGGGTGAATCCAGTAAAGCCCCCACTTTTTCAAAGCGGGGCTATAAAGAAGCAAATTGTTTAATTAGCGTGTTGAGATTTTTCATATTTGTCTTGTGCGCTAATGTGTGACTACAATTTTCAAGATTGACGTGTATTTATCGGCTCAAAAAATCTTCCCAGAAGTACTGGATCATAAGAGAGGGTTCGAAAAATGATTCAGGAGGATTAAATCATTTATAACAGTGCAAGAAAAAATCAAACACAGCGCTTTAGGCTTTTGCCCTCTTCAGAGTCAATTTGTGATGTAAATAAAAAATAAATAAATAATTAAAATAAAATGAAACCAGAGGACCAATGGTCCTGAGAACGCTCACCTGAAGCCTGATCCTGGAGTATTAAGTCATCATGAAATGACCTTGACCTTGAATACTCACACACCTTTATTGAATTCATAAGTTGTCTGCATCTGCAAAGATTCAGGTCTCAGGCTGCAATAGTTTCCAAACCCAGTGATTTCTGAGAAAACTATAATTTTAATTTTGATATTCAAATGACCTTGGGTCAAGGTCAAGAAATGACCTTGGCCTTCATTAATTACTTACCTTCATTGACTCCATCGGTTGTCTGCATCTAGCAACTTTCAGGTCTCAGACTGCAACAGTTTCCAAAATATCCATTGTTTTCGCCTTTTCCCATGTAAAAGCCTATGTTTCCAAAATTGACCTTGCCGTAAAAAAGGTCAAGGTCATCCTATGGTCATCATTTGATCAAACTATGATGGGCTGGAGTCCCAAATGCTACATACCAAGTTTCGCGAAAATTGGCCTGCCGGTTCTGGAGAAGAAGATTTTTGAGTGGTTTTTACCATATATGTGCGTGGCAGCCATCTTGGTCATGTGACCTGGATTTCACGACCAAACTTTCGTCTCCCCGACCCATGGATGCTCCACATAAAATTTCACTTTGATTGGCCAAGCAGTTTCAGAGAAGAAGATCTGTGAAAAGTGTGTATGGACGACAGACTGGCCAAGGTCAAGAGATGACCTTGACCTAAATTAATCACATACCTTCATCTACTCCATTAGTTGTTTGCATCCACCACTTTTCAGGCATCAGGCTGCAATAGTTTTCAAAAAATCCATAGTTTTCACTTTTTCCCATGTAAAAGCCTATGTTTCCAAAATTGACCTTGCCGTAAAATATGTCAAGGTCATCCTAGGGTCATCATTTTATCAAACTATGATGGGCTGGAGTCCCAAATGCTACATACCAAGTTTCATGAAAATCGGCCTGCCGGTTCTGGAGAAGAAGATTTTTGAGTGGTTTTTACCATATATGGGCGTGGCGGCCATCTTGGTCATGTGACCTAGATTTTGCGATCAAACTTTCGTCTCCCCTACCCATGGATGCTCCACATAAAATTTCACTTTGATTGGCCCAGCAGTTTCAGAGAAGAAGATCTTTGAAAAGTGTGTATGGACGACAGACTGGCCAAGGTCAAGAGATGACCTTGACCTAAATTAATCACATACCTTCATCTACTCCATTAGTTGTTTGCATCTACCACTTTTCAGGCCTCAGGCTGCAATAGTTTTCAAAAAATCCATAGTTTTCACTTTTTCCCATGTAAAAGCCTATGTTTCCAAATTTGACCTTGCCGTAAAATAGGTCAAGGTCATCCAAGGGTCATCATTTTATCAAACTATGATGGGCTGACGTCCCCGATGCTACATACTAAGTTTCGTGGAAATCGGCCCACCGGTTCTGGAGAAGAAGATTTTTGAGCGGTTTTTAACATATATGGACGTGGCGGCCATCTTGGTCATGTGACCTAGATTTCGCGATCAAACTTGAAATGCCACTACCCAAGGAGGCTCCACATAAAATTTCAACTAGATCGGCCAAGCGGTTTCAGAGAAGAAGATCTTTGAAATTGTGGACGACGGACGGACGACGGACGGACGGACGGACGGACGCCGGATCATGGCCATCCTATAAGCTCACCTTGTGAGCCTTCGGCTCAGGTGAGCTAACAAAAACAAAGCAAAATACACAAAAATCGGAAAAAAAGAAGGTCAAAGTTGAAACCACCGTATGCTCAGCAGAGGGTATACCACTTAAAACTTATATCGATAAGCGCCCTTTGAAAGGGCCAAGTATCTGATTCATTCTAAAGACCGAATCACTTCTCATGGCCTTAAGCATTCTTTTTTATTCGACACCTTAGTAACTTTAAAATAGTAAAGGGTCCCAATTGACAAAACAATCGATTTACATTAACATGTCCACAATGAACTTTGCTTCCTAAAATAATCATATTGATGAATAAACAATCTTTTAAAACCGGATTTTTTTCCTCCAACGGATATCTATATGGGCCTTAACAATCAAAATAGAGCTTTAGAATAATACACTGAAGATATTGAGGCTACGAAATATAAAAACAATAATGAATGAAATAAATAATAATTTCAAAATTAAAAGAAAATGAAATAAATAAAAAATTCAAAATTAAAAGAAAATGATATAAATAATAATATCAAAATCAAAAGAAAATGAAATAAATAAAAATTCAAAATTAAGAGAAAATGAAATAAATAATAATTTCAAAATGAAAAGAAAATGAAACCAGAGGACCAATGGTCCTGTAAACGCTCACCTGAGACCTAGTTATCATCACATTTTCGATGTAAAAGCATATGTTTCCAAAATTAACCTTGCAGTAAAATCAGGGTCATCCTAGGGTCATCATAGGTACAAGCTATGATGGGCTGAAGTCCTAAATGCTACATGCTGAGTGTCGTGGAAATTGGCTAGCCGGTTCTGGAGAAGAAGATTTTTGAGTGTTTTTTTTTTACCAGATATGGGCATGGCAGCCATCTTGGTCAGGTGACCCGGATTTCACGATCAAACTTTCATTCCCCCTACCCATCGATGCTCCACATAAAATTTCACTTTGATTGACCAAGGAGTTTCAGAAATGAAAATGTTTGAAAAGTGTGTGTGGACGACAGGCCATGGCCATGGTTAAAAGATGACCTTGATCTAACTTAATCACAAACCTTCATCTACTTCATTAGTTGTTTGCATCTACCACTTTCAGGTCTCAGGCTGCAATAGTTTTCAAAAAATCCATAGTTTTTACTTTTTCCAATGTAAAAGCCTATGTTTCCAAAATAGGTCAAGGTCATCCCAGGGTCATCATTTATCAAACTATGATGGGCTGGAGTCACCGATGTTACATATCAAGTTTCGTGGAAATCGGCCCACCGGTTCTGGACAAGAAAATGTTTGAGTGGGCGTGGTGGCCATCTTGGTCATGTGACCTGGATTTTGCAATCAAACTTGAAATGCCGCTATCCAAGGAGGCTCCACATAAAATTTTAACTTGATCGGCCAAGTGGTTTCAAAGAAGAAGATATTTGAAATTGTTGACGATGACGGACGGACGACGGACTCAAGGGCACCTAACTCCGCAGTCCATGGTCAAATCTCGTGGAATTCTGAACTCAACCGAGATCTCATGGCTGTCCTTGTTACATGGAAGAATGAAGAAGATCTGATCAAATATAACAAATTTAATGCGTGGACACCATTTCTCCATTATAAGTCTATGGGTTCCATTCACAGTTTCGTACTTTTGAGGTGGGGCCAAAAATTTCAATACTTAGGGGTAGGGCATGAAATTGGGCTGTAAATTATCCTCTTTCAATAATTGATCGACATCTTTCCCCAAATCAGATCAACTATGCCTCAAACATGTGAAAAAAAATAGTTTCTATTTTTAGACTGGTAAAAACCGGGATTATATAAGGATCCCGGATCGCTCGCCAGTCATAGCCAATGACGCTCTTCACTGTCGACTTTTCAGGGGTTATCTCTGTTCACAAATATCGAAAAAAGTAGCTGGATGGCACATATTTGTGCACTGCTCATTATGATCCTGGGTTGATTCTCTAAGTATTTGCATGCGATTTATGGGGCGTACTTCTGCACAGAATATGCATGGGGGCCCAGACTTTGGGCATATTTTACGAAAATTCACTGATCTGAAAGAGGGGGTAGGGGAAAATATCCCCAATAAAGGCAGGGTGATAGTCAGTGCTAGGCGATTTAAATGATGTTATTTTGTTGTAAGACATTTGATTTAATGATGTTACATGTATGTGAGAAATCGGATTGTTCACCAGATTGGACAGAGCTATTATCAATTTTGGCGGATCTAGCTTAATTAACTGAAAAATGCTCTAAAAACTGTAGGATTTTTTTCAAACGCTCAAGGGCAGATAACACCACGGCCCGTGGTCGGGTCTGGCTGAAGTTCGAACTCGTCCGAGCTCTTATGGATGTTGTTGTTCCTTGCGAGTATGGAAAAGATCTAATTGAAAATAGCGGAGGTAATGCGTGGACAACATTTTCTCCATACAAAGTCTATGGGGATTTTTTCAAATGCTCAAGGACAGATAACTCCGCGGCCCGTGGTCGAATCTGGCTGAATTTCGAACTCGTTTGAGCTCTTATGTATGTCGTTGTTCCTTGCAAGTATGGAAAAGATCCAATTTAAAATGGCGAAGATAATGCGTGGACAATATTTTCTCCATACAAAGTCTATGGGGGTGTTTTTCAAACGCTCAAGGGCAGATAACTCCGCAGCCCGTGGTCGGATCTGGCTGAATTGCGAACTCAACCGAGACCTTATGTATGTTGTTGTTCCTTGCAAGTATGGAAAAGATCCAATTGAAAATAGCGGAGATAATGCTATGCTACCAATTTCCCATTATAAGTCTATAGGGATTTTTTCAAACGCTCAAGGGCAGATTAACTCCGCAGCCCGAGGTCGGATCTGGCTGAATTTCGAACTCAGCTGTGATGTAAGTTGTTGTTCCTTGCAAGTATGGAATAGATCCAATTGAAAATAGCGGAGATAATGCGTGGACAACATTACAATTCTCCATACAAAGGCTATGGGAGTTGTCTGTTGCCAAAGCAACCAGAGTTCTAATTCAATCTGCTTCAAAACCTATTGCAGGCAATGCCCCACCACAATGATGCTGCATATAAAGTTTGATTGTGATCGGCCTCAGAGATATTCATCTTTGAAATTGTGGACGACGGACGGACGGACGACGGACGGAGCCCGGATCATGGTCATCCTATAACCTCACCTAGTGAGCCTTCGGCTCAGGTGAGCTAATAAAAGAAGCTGCGAACAGCAATAATATTTACCCTGTATGACAATAGCAGCGTCCTTCAACACAGACTAAGCGTCCCTGTGTCATTTGGCCATTTACCGAGCGGTAGCAGGCTTGCGCGCTGCATCCGGGACACTGGTTCAAAGGTGCCGTGCAGTGACACACGTTGCTAAGGCATACAGCAGCCTCTGCCCCTCCTGTGCATGCGCAGTGACGATCTTCTCGGCAGAAGTTACCGACACTGACGGCAAAGGCTGATTAAAAAGAAAATGCATTATGAGAAGTTATATAACTTTAAAAACAGTAAACTTAAAAGCTGGCTAGTGTATTAAAGCATATGTAGTTTACCCGTTTCTCGTAATCATTTCTCTATAAATATTCTCTGCACTTATGGCATTTCACAACCGTTGTTTTTTAAACTCTCGGTGAAACTACACAGATGCGCCAATTTTCAGACATTGTTATGCGCGCATGAAAGCCCCGCAGACTACCCGACCGAACCCAACCTTACATGTACTAACCAAATCTTTCACATGCCTACACATTATGCATTCTACTATCACCGAGTGCCAAAGAGAGTTATCCGGGAACTAAATGTCAGAATCAAGCAGTCTATTAATGTATGGAACAATCTTTGTCATTGATGCCAAACAGGGTTTTAAAAAAAAGACAATATCGTAAAGCTTTTTTATTTTTTCGGCACCTCTCTCGATCGTTTGCGTTTATTTATTTATCCATTGTTTTTCATATTAGTCTACTGATGACACATTACTGCATTTTTTGATGTCTTACGCATTCTCTTCAGGAAAACATGTCCGTGAAATGTATAACCCCTTAAACCCCACTTTTATATAGCAAAACTGGGGTATGCAGGGGTATACCTATTTTTCTTATTTTTGATACAAAACATTGGTTGTGGGTACTTGTTAGAACCGCCTCTCTGAGGCGGTTCTAACATGTACCCTCATTCTATGTTTTGAGTAAAAATAAGAAAACCCCACTTTTATATAGCAAAACTGGGGTATGCAGGGGTATACCTATTTTTCTTATTTTTGATACAAAACATTGGTTGTGGGTACTTGTTAGAACCGCCTCTCCGAGGCGGTTCTAACATGAACCCTCATTCTATGTTTTGAGTAAAAATAAGAAAAATATCAAAATTTTTACAGTGAAAATTTTTGATTTTTACAACTTTAAAAATCTCTGTATATTGCATAGGCATGTTTTCGTAATGTAACGCATTTTATGATGTCTTACGCGTTCTAATGTGTGGACTTTGCGCTTGAATTATGGCAGTTCAATGAATTATATATATATGAGCCGCCTCGTGGGAAAACCAACAATGTGGTTTCCGAACAAGTCCAACACAAACCGACCTGTACAAGCACAGAACATGGCTAGACGGGATGGACATTTTGGATTTAGAAAGTAGAGGAATTGTACTATCCGTGTAGCGAAAACAAAGGCGCTGATATGCCAAATTTGAAGGCTCAAATTTGAAGGCTCAAATGGTGGTTTCAAATGGCAGCTATTATAAAATGGCAAGGTCAACACAGGCACCCATGCGTTTGAATGGGGGAAAATGTCTTAATGTCATTTGAAGGGAAAAACTTGAAGGTAATGGGCAAATGAACTGAAGGTTTGTGATTCTGAAAATATTTTGGACCTAAGGGGCTGGTCTGCCCCCGCCCCAGGGCAATATTATACAATTATTGACTATTGAGTCATTGAATATGATGTGATATCCAACAGAGACTACCAATATTGACCGAGGCGAAGCCGAGGTCAATATTGGTAGTCTCTGTTGGATATCACATCATATTCGATGACTCAATAGTCAACAATTGTTTTATTATATAACACTTTTTATACAAACATGATAAAAATAGTTTTAAAATAACTATTTTTTATCTGTAAATGAATTAGTGTATACATATAGTTTACTTATAGTCCCAGCATGACTGAAAAACGTTTATTGGGACATTAAGTCTAAATTCAAATAAACATCATTTGACCTTTATTGGCATTACTGCTTGACAGTAATCAGTGTACATTTCCAATGACAGAGAGAGTTCTAAATTTAGTAACAAATATTCAATGGGAAAAACCCCAGGTTATAGAATATGACAAAATATGCAATGGACTAAAAGCATTGTCTGAAATACTGTCTATTTATAGTTATATAATAAACATTTTTGTTATATGACTGAAGAAAATCCTGTCTCCTGATTGGCTCATTCAGTTTTAATAAATCCTAATATTTGCTTTAAAACAAGACCAAACTGATGAAAACCAGATCAAACCAGTTCCATGAGGTTAATTATTTTGACAGTTTTTTTTTATATTAACTTCCAAAATCTATATTACGCTCCTGAGTACCCTAAAATAGCATCATCATGAAATTAGCATGGGCTAAATGAAATTGACATGATTTGCTGTATGTGGTCAGCTATAAATAGCCTGAACTCATTTCAGTTCATGAAATCTACATGCTTTGCAGTAACAAACTTTTACAGGTAAACAAAGCACTAGATAATGAGATGTACTTGGTGATAATTAAGGGAAAATTTTGTTTATTTTTCATAACAACCTATGTTGTTGGTTCTCATTGAAATGGTCTCATTGTGGTGATTTTTATGAATACCCACAACATAGGTTTTATTGAGAACTAACAAATTTATTCTTCAATTATAATCAATTGCCCCTCATTATCTAGCCTTCTTTAACATCTGTCTGTTATGATTTTGTTTATTTATTTCTTTCAATTAAAATATAAAATAAGTTAAAAAGCCATATAACAAATCAGTTATTGACTTCAATTTCGGTAGATATAAGGATTTATCTACCCTTAAAAGTGATATTCACCTCGGCCTGCGGCCTCGGTGAATATCACTTTTTCAGGTAGATAAATCCTTATATGAGTCAATATATATTTTTGCAACCATTTCAAGGGGTTAGTTGTTAAAAATTCAAACATCTCAAATAGGAAAGTGACATTAATAAACAAGTTTATGGATCTCTCCCCCGTGTAGAACACTATTCGGTGACCCTTAAAAGATATCTAATTTGCATATTCATGAATTTTAATGAAAACAGTAAAAATCACAGAAAATCGTTAAAATCAATAAATAAACTAAATTTGAGGTCGAAACTATCATTGTGACACTTTGTTTTTTTAACCAATAATTCCATATGACAAATCTATTGATGTCATGGGCCAAAATGACAATTATCTTATTTGCATATTCATGAATATTAATAGAAAATGTCGAAAATCGAGGAAAAACGAGGGATAAACTCTAGCAATTTCAAGGTTTTGGATGGGTTACAAGATCTACCTTGCATCCCTGACACCAATGTTCATGGCTGCCAGTGTGTTCAGAAGGACCATCTAAATGCCGTAAAATATTGTCCTCAACGATGGACACATTTGCATGATGTAAAATTATATAGTTTCCGCATCCACCCCTACTGTGATTCTAAAGAATAGGGTGTACTCACAAAAATATTCATATACGAACAAAAGCGTGCTATAAAATACTATAATGGGTTTGGTTGTGATGCATGGACTGATCAATTTAACCGTAATACCTATTTTTCAAATCATTGATATTGCTTTTTCATGAAAATGAATGAACCACACAAGAAATGGGGGTATACATACAAAGTCACTTAAACCATAGCTGTTCACAAACCTAGGATGCTGAAAGAAGTATAAAATGAATGCTATGGCAGTGTTCTATGACCCTAAAGTCTCATATAAGAATGATCTTATTTTTTCAGTTTCATGAATTTTCATGAAAACTTCATAAATTTGAATGAAAAAAATGGAAAAAATTTAACCGGCAAACCTAAAAAATGGTGTGTATCTCGGCAACCAAAAGCCCTTACACGTTGAAAATGGCATGAATTGATTGCCAGGACATTAGTATACCATCCTGTACTACAATATATAAGTCAATTGATTTTTTGCATTATGAATATTAACAAAACCTTTCGAATTTAGATGGAAATTACGGAAAAAATAAGGTGATATACATAGAAAATCACATGTACCTTGGCTACTGACTGACCTAGAGAGCTATACTTGGTATCAAATAATTGCTAGGACAACGTTCTATAACTATATAATCCGATATTTAAATCACCAGCTTCTTCTATTAGAATGATATTAATGAGATTTATATAAATAAGGGACACATCAACGAAAAATGAAGGGGTACACCAACAAAATTGAATATATTTCGACTACCAATGGCTGTAGAGATCTCAAAATGACATCAATAATAGCTAGGACAATATTGTATTATCAAGTATTCAGATAAACAAGGGTACACTTGCAGGCAACCAAGATTCAATTAAATTTATTAGAACACAAGCTTCAATTTTCTGTTAATATTACACTTTTCATACATTTTATTCAGTACTCTCAAAAATTAAAAAAGTGTGATCAGACTGCATGACATAATTGCATCATCCTAGCATTCTATTGGTACCATTGCAGCGCATATGGCAATTGGCAGCTGAGATATATGCAATTGTGTTGGTATATCACTTCATTTTTCGTTATTTTTTCTCTTATTCTTAGTGATCTCATTAACACCCATACAACAAAAGTCACTATTTATTTATATAACAGGTAATATGGTAATAGAATATTGTCCTATAGCACTCTAGGTCTATCAGTAGCCAAAATTCATGTGATTTTCTATGTAAACTGCCTTAATATTTCCGTAACTTTCCTCTAAATTCAAAAGGTTTTGTCAATATTCATGAAATAAAAAATTGAATGACTAACATATTGTAGTACAGGATGGTATAATATTGCCCTAGCAACCATTTAATGCCATTTTTAGCATGTTAGGGCTTTTGCTTGCTGAGAAAAGCATCATTTTTATGTTTGCCGGTTAAATTTTTCACTTTTTCATTCCTATTTATGAAGTTTTCATTAAAATTCATGAAATTGAAAATAAGATCATGCTTATATATGAGACATAAGAGTCAGAGTACATAGCCATAGCATTTATTTGATAGTTCTTTTAGCATCCTGGGTTTGTAACAGCTCTGCTTTTAGTGATTGATTTTGTACGTATACCCCTATTTCATCTAAGATTTTTCTCCGATTTCTTGTGTGTTTTATTTTTTTTCATGAATAAGCGAAATTAATGATTTAAAAAATAGGTATTAAGGTTAAATTGCTAAGTCCATGCATCATTATCAGACCAATTATAATATTCTAGAGCATGCTATTGTTTTTATAGAATACTTTTACGAGTACATCCTGTTCTTTAGGATCACACAAGGGGTAGGTGTGGAAACTATATAAAAAATTTTTACATCATGCAAATGTGTTCATTGTTGAGGACATATTTTATGGCATTAAGATGGTCCCTCTGACCAAAACTTGCAATGGCTATAGTTAATCTCCGTTTTTCTTTAATTTTCTATATTTTATTAATATTCATAAATATGCAAATGAGATAATTTTAATTTAGGCACATGAAATCAATACATTTGTCCTATGCTATTACTCTTTAAATTACAAAGTGCCACAATTATAGTTTCGACCTCAAATTAGTTTATTTATTGACTTTTCGTGATTTTTCTGTCATTTTTTAATATTTTCATTAAAATTCATGAATATGCAAATTAAATATCTTGTATTTCTTACCATATGATAAAATTGCAATGTCTAAGCTTTAAAATGTGACCAAGTTCAGTGGTAATGAATTTTGTATGCACACATCCATGCTCCATTTTTTTCAAATGGGCTAAATTAATTTTCAAATTTTCAAATGCGAAAAAATACCGCTGATTTTGAGAATCTTCTGAAACCCAAATAAAACTGAATCATTGCATATTTTGGACAAAGGAAGTGCGGTTTGTTGGATACAAAGACAATGTTGAAATTTGCAGACACTTTGAACCGAAAAGACAAAGGCATAAATGTACAGGTTATTATGCTGAAAGTTTCTTTTTACTGGCTTAACGTATACTTTGTTCTCTTGTTTTTTACTAGAAAAATCAGCTTTTTGATGAATGTTCAATTATTTCCTTAATGTAATAACAGGGTAATTTGGGGTAATATGGACAATTGGGGAATATGGGCCACCCTGTGTTTTCTTCAAATATTTTACTCAAGACTCATGTTTGACAAAAAGTAATAACATTTTGTTATTCCCTGGCTATCCATCCTAAATTATCGAAATCATTTTTACATTCATCACGGGTGGTAAAGTTTGGAACGACCTCCAAAAAGAGGTAGTGAACATGCGATTCTTGCTTTGTCGGGTTTTCGTGTCGTAAATTGTTTCGCTCTTTCTGTTGTTAAATGTTTTAAACAAAAATGAAAAAGCTACACATACACTCCAACAAAAACCCATCTGAAATATACAAAAATGCAGTTGAAGGGATCCAAGCGTAGAGTTTAAGAAACACGAATGAATCATTTTCATAACGCATCATCTCTTTCTGAGATGTCTTGTAAAATAAAATAAAACAAATAAAGATAAGAAGTATCAAAGAAGGGTGTAGTCTACAATTTCATTTCTATATAAGGAAACACTGCAAACAATTTCATATAATTTGGAACGATATTGCATCAAATATTCAATCATTACAAGCGGACTATGAGAGGCTACGAGTTCGATCCCCGGCTGGGATATGGTCGGGTATGACTGGCACAGCTAGCGAGCCAGCGAGCTGAAATTAGCTGAAATTGAGGACCCAGGGCACATGAATTTTTTGTATCCTATTATATACTTTGTCAATGAGGACTGAGAAGGAGCAATTGTAACACAGAAAAGTATTTGCATTAAACAAAATTATCAAAAATTTGCTGTTATTGACTATATTGCTGTGTTTTTCACAACACGAATGTAAAAAAGGCAAAAATGGACAATTAAAACACAGAAAAAAGTCAATATAAGCAAAATTTGACAATCTTGTTTAATACAAATACTTTTCTATGTAGCACTTGCTACTTATCAATCATCATTGGCAAATTATACAATAGAATTATAAAATTCTGGATCGCCAATTTCAGCCTATGCGGCTTGCCAGCTTTACCTGATCCGGGATATTCCTGCCATGTTGCTGACACAATGTTTATCCGGATTCAATAAATGTCAACCGCCCATTTTTGTCTGAGTTTGGTTGGTCTGATATCACAGATATTAATTCTATTGTATAAAACAGGAGAGCACTGGGAACGATCTCATTCAAATTGGAACAAGCTCCAACTTATTGGAACGACCTCTACTGGAATTTTCTCAATCATTTGTTTAAATAATGCACCCCGTTGCCATTTTTAACAGGATATGTAATACAGAGTGCTCGTTTCCCCAGGGCGAGCTTACCGGCGCTGTATTCATCGTGGAAAACCTCAAATTTTGCAAAAAGGTGTCAGTCGTTGACAAACTGTTGTGAAAAAGCTACATCGTGTTCGAACTTTTAAAAACGACCCAGCGGAAATTATTTCGGTTTCAGCCGCAGTTTTGGGCCGTATGCATCGAGAAGTCATCTTTACACGACATAGCATTGCCATAATTATCCATTTTTCGCTAGAAAATGAGAAAAAATCATAAGAACCACCGACACCTACCTTTGTTTATCCGTTTCTAGCCTTTGGACCAACCTCGCGAGTTCCCGGATGTGCGATTGGAACAGAAATTCACTACCTCTTTTTGGAGGTCGTTCCAAACTTTACCACCCGTGTTCATACCCAAGCTGGTGTTTTCGGACAGGTTAAATTAATGAACCCCAATTAAACAGCCTGTGAAAATCGTGCCCTTAAAATGTTTTAGTTTACACTTAAGAACCAATAAAAAGATTAATGATAATTATATAGAACCAAGTTTTACGTAAAATTAACCTAATACACCATTTTTAGAAGATGATGCAAATGGTCATTTGCATGAGCTATTTTTCAGTTTTGGAAAATTTCTCCATTGACATAACCGTCATGTCTGGGGTAATAATTGGACCATCAATGTCCCAATGTAAAGTTTCCTTTTGGGGTAATGTGGACCATCTAAGAATTTTGTCTCAAACTCTTTCTGAAAGTGATACACTGAACATTTGATACCACATGTCTTTAGAATTTTAACTTTTGCACTTGCGTGATATGTTTTAAGCTATCTTTGAAAATAGATTGTTTTACAATAGAGGAGACGGTGGGTAGGGAAATTTTTCGTTTCGCACAACACCCTCCACATACTAGGTTTGATACTATGGGTGGCTTCTTTGATCAATATAAAGAGCTTCTAGGCACGTTGTCGCCCTGTGATATGGTGCATTTGTCCTCCAGAAGCCGTTACGTATGTTACCCATTCAAACCAGAAATGTACTCTAAGTTTGTAAAATACACTTTGAATCTCTAATCTAAATTCCAAACCTAAATGTATCAGTATCATCTAATGAAAGAATGTTACGGGCACATATATTGATATATTTAATCGTTTTCATTCATCAATGGTGTTACGTATGTTACATTCACAAAACAGCATGCGTAAATGTTAATTACAGAACAGTAAGCTATTTTAATATACTTCTCTTTGCGAATTTCACTTTTAATACACTACTGGTGGCTTTGTTGATTAATATAAAGATTTTCTATGCACGTTGTCGCCCAATGGTATGGTGCATTTGCCCTCCAGAAGCCGTTACGCACGTCGTATGTTACCCATTCAAATCAGAAATATACTCTAAGTTTGAAAAAATGCACTATGAATCTCTAAAATAAATTACAAACCGAAATATATTAATGTCATGTGATGAACGAATGTTACTGGCACATGTGTTGATACCTTTAATCACATATATGCTTCAATGGTGTTACGTATGTTACATTTTCAAAACAGACTGTTCAGAACAGTAAGCTATTTATAAATATACTTTTTTTTACACATTTATCTTTTAGATACACTGGTCTAAAAGACACTTATTCCTTTTATTTTACAAACCTGAAAAAAACTAATCATCATGTCAATCTTTAGTCGAAAGTTATTGCATATAGTCCACAGTAAATCACTTCAGATTATGAAAGAATAAAGTGTTCAAAGTCAACTATGAACAGACAAATTTGACGAAAAGAAGAAAAAAATATACAATCATCATATTGTAGATCAATAACATATATGCCTTCTTTAAGTTAGATGCTCACTGCTTTGCCAGAAATGTGTACTTTTGATTGTTAAATATGGTAACCTATGTAACACATAATTATCAAATATCAAAAATCAGTTTTAATGATTGTAATGCCGATAAAATGCTCATCGCTGTATGTAATTATGATTTAGCACTAACTAATTTAGAAATCATATAAAATATAGCAAATATTCAAGAGTGTAATCCGGTTGTCAGTGAACTTAAAGCGCGCACACCCAAACCACAAAATCCCAAAGCATGTTTTACACAATTGTTAGTATCCAGTTTTATGAAATAACATTATCAACACCGTCGGTCACTATTTCTTAAGTTACCTTTCACAAAGCTTGCCAATATTAGCAATCAAATATCAATGCGGGTGACGGGCGATTTAATGGTAACGTATGTAACACATTTTTCACTTAAAATTTTAGGTGTTAAAACCTAAGGAAAACAAATAGTAATAAGATATAATAATCGTCACCTTAAGATTGTTTTCCAATTTCCGGATTATGAAATGACTCGCCGGCCATACAAAAGCACAACTCTGCGCATGCTAGTTCATTTTGTCTGAGTTCGGGGCACATGTGAGACAAGCCAAGTTCTGCTTGCGCGTGTGTCAGGTGGTTTTTTCTCGGGTTCTCCCGTTTTCGCCCCACCTACCGGTTGGCCCGTCTCATATGAGCTGAAATAATATTGAAAGGGACGTTAAACGGAACGAAAAATGTTCAGTCCTTGGTCATGAGCACTGCTTCAATATAAGTACCATTCATTGACTGATGCGGTTGTTTTGTTTGATTTTGAGTTGATGCTTAACAGCCTAGTCAACAGCTTTTGTCATATTGAGACGTTGACTCCATTTTATGGGACTTTTGCCCAAAAATCGGATGCCATGACATTCAAACAATGCTTTAAATATAACCACCCAAGTAAGCCACTACGGCTTATACGTATGGCTGGTTTGATTTTAAAACAGTTTTCCTGGTCAGGCTCAGACCTGAGCGGTTAACCAGTAATAAGATGGTCAGTAAGTAGCGTATAAGCTATGCCTGGAGGCAAAAGAAGCCCATCTATTTATTAAGGACCTAATGAGCGGGGCCCATATTCCCACCCGACCAACCTTCTGCGGGATTCTGCTTAGGCTGATACGGTTGAGCGTTTCGGCTAAGACTGAAAACATGTTTTTGAAGTTTTCACGTTATAAATGTGTAATCAAACGATCATGCCTTGGTGGTACATTTTCATTTGTGTAGCGCCAATGGCAACGGAACAAGTGACGAACACTATAAATTTACACTTGAACCAGATTGCCCAGCAGATGAACAGAATCGGCAAATGGTTTTTTCGTACACCTTCTTATGTGCTGTGGGGAGTGTTATCTTCTGTTTGCACAAGATAGTTTGTGATTGATCGCTTTTCTCAGCAACATTCCAAGCTTTCGTTTTACCAATGCCATTGTGTGGAGTCTCATCTAAACTGCCTTATTGTGTAGTCATAACTTCTATTTTCTTGAAGATATGGAATGATCGAGAGTCTCACCAGGACATCAAGGCTTGCTCAAAACGACAGACTGCTAGTATCGTGCTTTTTCAGGATTTCCAGCGTGGAACCATAATGTATTGCAATCATTTGGCAGCATAAAACCAAGACATCTGATTCAGATGATTGTACCGTCAGAAGCATCGTGGTTATGGAAATTTGCGTGTCTGTGTCTTCATTGTCTAAAGTGCAGTTACGTCATCCCTGGTTCGTTATCTATAAAAACGCATACACGTTGTTTGCACATCCTGTTCTATGTTCGGATTTCACACCGAGGACCCTCAAGAAATTCACATTTTGTGTTATTACTGCTTTACATTGGATTTTGCCACTCCCGGGGAACTGGTGTCGGAGAGCTAGATAATGTCCTTCTTTCTCGTTCATCCGATCTGATGGATTTACTCTACAGGTATATATCAAACACTACGTCAAATCAATAGTTTCGAAAGGCGCACACAAGCTGTAAGGAATACCACATATAGTATAAAATAAATGGGTCCAGGAGTTTGAGGATAATATCCGCATCTAGTTGGATGCGACTGTCAGTGTGATATTTGCGACGTCTTTGTCTTCCTAAGTCATTAAGTTCGTATATATGAAAGATTCATCGTGGATCGTGGATCTTGTTCAAGGACACAACATGGCACCGAAGAGGTCGAACAACACAAACTCGCAATCAGGAGCGGACGCTTTAACGATGGGTCACCAAATCATAATATATACCTTACAGTGCCCTATATGAAAAAGGTGTTACATACGTTACCATGAGCATACTGACAAGTCACCTGTGGGTCAACATATTCCAAACACCTTACTGTGTTCTATGCCAAAATACTTTGCAGATAATTATATGAGACCACTTTCACGTGAGCCGCAGCGCGCGAAAACCCCTCTTCTGACAATATTCCTTCTACACAGTCACCGAATTTAGACGCTTGAAATTTCGGATGTATGAAGAAGTTTGAATTATCTGTGTATACATGTAGTACACAAGTATGCTGATCAGCTGTGCAGTAACTGTATCTTTGTTTTCATATAGGAAGAATCTGTTTTTCGCATGAAGCGGGTCACTATTTATACATTTATAATCACCAAAATGAAATCTACCCATGTTTGAACATTAAGGTGTAACATACGCCACCATGAGCATACTTGCAAGTCACAGGCTGTGTATTTTAGCACATTAAACATGCATTTTTCATAGGGTGTGTAAAATAGAACTAAATAATTTACACAAACATATAACAGTTATTCATTTTGATATTTTTGTTGAAACGCCTACTTTTCAAATGTTACAGCATACGGCGGTACCCTTAGGAAATGTTAAATTATTTAAATAAAATAAATTAAATATTAAATATAAATATATGATTTTGTGTAACAGCCAAGTTGAACTATTGGTCAGTAAGAAAGGACCTATCGTTTTTGGAATATGAAGAAAGAAATGCCAAAAACAAAACATTTTTGAACCCAAACCCCTATTTTCACGCCACAGATGTAGAAGTAACGTTTGTAACACCGTATAATGTCTAATTTCAACTTTTAAAAGTCATAAAGCATGTCCATTAAATTGTTCTAGTACGTGATATAATTAGTGTTGTTGCATGATGAAAGTGGGTGGAGCATATTAGGTTTCGCTATTTTGTTGGTACAAATATATTTTGAACATGTAACTTATGTAACGAGCTACAGAAATATTGTGCACCACTTGCCGGGGCGACAACGTGTCTAGAACTCATCTAGGATGACCAATGGACCAATTGCATACTGCAAACAAAGTATGTGGAGGGTGTTGTGCGATTTCGTTAAATACGGTAGATACAGAATCTAGCGTCTCGCCTACAAGTGAAGTTTATAAGCAAAGTGTACATTTTTTGAAATCTGTGACATTTTTGCGAATGTCCGTTTTGTAAGTTTGTCAAGGTGTTTTGATTTTTGATGCGAAATATTTTTCCAGTGAATTTGTTTCGTGAACATCTATGTTTATTTTATGCTAAATAGACTTTTAAATAGAAGTTTACATTTTGTTTTCCGAATTTATATGTTGACATCGTCAGCATTTTAATGTTATGGTCCATATTACCCCAGTAGAGTGGTCCATATTACCTCAAATGTTTGGGGTAATTTGGACCACCCAGTGGGTGTGTTTATCGTTATACGCAACTAAAAACTAGCATACAAAATGATGTCAAATTTATATTAAAATGGTTTACAGATGCCTGCCTAAAAATAGACACGATATACAATAATAACGTTAAAAGCCTGTGGTTGAACTGATTCGTTTTGTGCTTAAGCGGTCCATATTCCCCCAAATTACCCTATATATTACTTGATGTAACGTGTGTTTGATAAACAGACATATTTGACATCTATTTGTTGAAATTGTATAAACTATAAAAGTTTGATATTTGGAAGTATCAAAAACGTTCAAATGCAGGTAGTATTGGCCGTATTGCGCAATTTTGGGTACTGAATCCTCATCAGTGACCCTTTATAAAGTCTGCAGACTCTCTGGCTGTATTGGAATTGCTGTGTTGCTCTGTGTTATACGATGAAACTCATAAAATCAAAGCATATAAGAAATAAATATCCTTTCCTCGAAATATTGTCCCTGATGTAACGATTTCTGTCCCTGATGTAACACTTTTCACCGTTACATCACGGACCGTTACATCAGGGACATATTTTAGATAAATCACCTGTAAATTGCTATCAATATACTTGTGTGTTCATTGTTATGGTGAAATGTTTACACAACCACTAAACACGTTTTATGAATAGTACCTACATATTGTCGCTTGAAACAAATAACCAGTAGAGGCTGTTACATCAGGGAACTATTACAAATATACTCACTCACCTGAAAATAGTAATTATTATTTTTTCAGATCTACTCTATAGATGTGTCATCATGGCAGTCAGCCATATTTAATTTCAATGTAGCTCTTCAAAATGCAGATAGATGTTCCACCTTTACCAAGGGGAGTCACCTTGTACTTGGTATTTTTAGATAAATTGTTACATCAGGGACAAAATGCTAGGTACAAAGTTTGAACACGTAAATCTAGTATTAAAACCATGGATACTTGCTATCAAAATGTATTATGTCGTGCATGAATGATTGAATAAAGATGGAGTAGTATTTAGAACAACCACCTTAGCAAAAAATCATTGAATCGGAGACAGATATAAAAAAAAATCATTTTGCAGACAGCGAAAATATGCCATTTTAGACACTTTGAGTAACAATTTTTTATATTTGCTAGCACTTTAACGATTTTGTTTTGGATGATCCATACTCACCTCGATTCACACCACATTCCAAGCCTAAAACATTTACCAGAAGTAAACGGTTTTCAGAAAAAAACGTACCCGGACAGGATTTGGTTACGAAAAAATATATTGACTCTTATCTACCTCATTGAAGTCAATAATTGTATAATATTACCATAATATTCAAAGATCTTCTATGAAACCGCTTGGCCAATCAAAGGCAAATTTGATATGAGGCATCTATAGGAAGGGGGAACCAATGCATACATAAATAATTCAGGTCACAAGACCAAGATGGCCGCTATGCCCATGTATGGTAAAACTCCATCAAAAATCTTCTCCAGAACCTGTGCCGGGACCAATTTCAACAAAACTTGGCATGTAGAATCGTGGACTAGAGTACTACAATACATAAATTATGACCCTGTGATAACCTTGACCTGTTTTATGGCAAGATCTTGTTTATTTTATATATCCCAGATCTCAGGTGAGTGTTTACAGGACCATTGGTCTTCTTGTTTCTTTTTCGCATGCGGCCAATTCGGACCTTAAACAGATTCTGAAATTGGCTAATTTGGACCTTAATTCGATTCGGATATTGGCTAATTCGAACCCTATTTTAAAAGAATCGTTGGCTAATTCGGACCTCGATCTTGCGGGTCCGAATTGACAAGTGGTCGAGGTCCGAATTAGCCAAGGTCCGAATTGTCCACAGCTGAGGTCCAAATCAGGTCAGAATTAGGCAAGGTCCGAATTGGCCATGTACCAATGAGAACACAAATCTTGCAAGTTGTAAAATGACCTGCATTCTATAAAAAGATTATCGATGAAAATGCAACGAAATGCCAAAATGAGCTGATTTCTCCGATTTATTTGCTTCTCTGTTGTGCACAAAAAAAAAAAAAAAAAAAAGAAAAAAAAAAAATTTCTTTTATGTAGCTTGATGACTGTTCTGCTCTTCCACTTCCGAAGTAGGAGTTATATTTACTGTGACTCACAATGGCAAGTGCAGTTTCATTTCTGCCTGGTCTTTGGATCGGTATTTAAATTTGGTTTGTGCCAATTGCTGTTGTTCTTTACTTGCTACATTATGTAAGCCGTTTCTATTTGAATTAAAATATAGTTCGTCTTACCTATCATAGATGCTAGAACAAGGAGAACAAAAGTAGTCTTCATCTTCATACGCAAACAACTTTCGGGGTCAAATTTTATCAAAATGTCACAGCAGACTGAAGGCCAAACGATGAAAAGCGCTTTAAATATGGGAAAGTAACACTTTCAGAAACAGGGCATTGACCCTAAACTTTTCAAAGCCTTGCGTTACCATGCCCATGCAATATACAGAGATTTTTAAAGTTGCAAAAATAGAAGAATTTTAGTTGAAAAGTTTTGATATTTTTCTTATTTTTGCTCAAAAGATAGATTGTGGGTACACGTTAGATCCGCTTCGCCGAGGCGGTTCTTACGAGTACCCACAATCTATGTTTTGGGGCAAAAATAAGAAAAATAGGTATACCCCTGCAAACTCCAGTTTTGTTATATAAAAGTGGGGTTTAAGGGGGTATACATTACACGGACATGTTTTCGTGATGCTAAACTTTTCAAAAATTAGGACGAACAACTGGGACTTGTCACAGTCAAACTATTCTTGGGGCATTTCAATTTTGTCGTTAAAAAGATATTTTGATTCGTTCTAATTTGATGCTTTATGCCCTAGTCAACGGCTATGTTCATTTTTGGACTTTGCGTCATCTACCCAACAAAGGTATGCCATGACATTTGAAATGTGCTTTTAAATACAACTAAGAAAATAAACACATACGGCAAAATATGACTGTATCCTTGGACGGTTTGACAGAACCTTATTTCTGACCTTCGCTGTTTATCATTTAGCAGGTGGTGGGTCAGTGCCTTGAGGAACCAGCAGTCTATTTATTTCTCACAGCCCGAATCCAAAGTCCGACCCTATCTCTTGGTCCATGAGCCAATACCGTAAATTTTGGGGGTCGGTACCATCTGGCCTGAACAAATCCCCTTATGATTTTCATGTAGGACTATGTTTGTAGACTTGTAAAAAATCGGGGGGACTTGCATTGCTGGTAGCTTTAATGAATGGTGAAACGACACGTAATTTACGATACCCCAATAATTAAAAAAACGTCATGTTAACACATAAAACGGTAGGGAATAGTCTTCTAGCTATCCATATCCCCCTTTCCTCCCCAAGGGAAATTTCTACACTATTATTCTCTGAAAGTACATTGAAAAAACTATAAAATCCTGTTTTCTGCCATCTGAAAGTTGAGGCATGTGCGTATTACGCTATGTTTTATTGAATTACTCTAAATATTCAATTTTTGCGTCAATAATGGGGGTACACATAGAAAATTAAAAATATCTCAATTGTTTTTTATCCTACACCATTGAACTTGGTCTCATTCTTAAGCTTAGACATATCCCTTTTATCCTATGATAAGTAATAGAAATTATCTTACTTGCATATTCATGAGGTTTTCATTAAAACATTAAAATGAAAAAAAAAAAAAGAGTTAAAAATCAATTATCCCATAAAACTAATTTCAGGCCTAAACTATAATTGTGGCTCCTTGTTATTGTATCAATTATTATATTTGACAAATTTGTTGATGCCATTGGCCTAAATGAAAATCATCTCATTTGCATTTTCATTAATATTAATGAAAATGACGAAAATCAGGATTTACTAAGGGAAAATAATTATATTGCCATTTGAAGGGTTTGGTTTGGGTTATAGGGTGTAATTTGAACCCTTAGAACAAATGCTCAAGTGTGCCAGTTTGGTCAGAGGATCACTTTAATGCCCATTTATGTCACCTAAAATAACAGAAATTCAATACAATCCCTAATAAGCGCAGATAGTAAGGTGGTACACTTATATTACCACATGTATCTTAGCTACTGATAGACCTAGAAAGCAGAAATAGGGATCAAATGATTGCCTTTGCAATGCTATATAACTATGTAATAAGATATAATTATCAAACTGACTTCCTGGTGTTCGAATATTAATGAAAACTTCATGTATTAGACTAAAATCACAGAAAATGGAGAATACCAGCACAGTTGTTTATATCTCAGCAACCAAAAGCTCTAAAGAGCTTGAATTGGTATCAAATGATTGCTATGACAATGCTCTATAACCATGTAATAAGATATATAAACAAGCTGGCTATCTTAAGGCTCAAATATTAAAAAAGAACTTCAGATATTAGAGAAAAATAACAGATAAACGAAATTCAGATATCTCAGCAACCAAAAGCTCCAAAGACTTGAAATTTGTATTAAGGATGTTCGCTGCTAACATTTGACATTTCGGAACTTCCGGTTTTTCTTTTCTTAAATATCTCGTAAACGGTTGCAGATATTTTCCTAATATTTTATATTGATGATATGCATTGAATGAGCCATGAAAATTGTCAATCTAAGAAACTTCATTTTTTCACCCCATTTTCTGCAACTTTTCAGAAAATTTTAGTTTTCAGTAAAATTTAGGGGGTAGGGTAGATTAAACTTGAATATTACACATCTAAAAATTAATTGCACTAGTTCGATGTTTATTTTAGCAGCAGTATATGTGTACATGGTCTTCTAAGTCAGTCTTTGTGTCTTTAGTGTGCTGATTTTAAAATTTTAGGTGGTTATATGAAATGGGCTTTTAGAAACAAAACAGCCGAAGAAAGGCTGAAAACGGCGATTTTCAAGTTGTTGGTTCTCTCTTATATGCTCACTACCCTATATATTTCTTTCTTTTATTCGAACAATATTACCAAGTTCTATGTTGTGTGAAAATACAAGAAAAAGTTTGAATCAACAAATATGAATTTGGCACATTTCAAAATATTGATTTTTTCCAACTTCTTAAGTATGGGGGTAGGGTTGAAAAAGGAATCGTAAAATTTTGTCATCCACTCCAAGTTGCAAATTTTTCTATGCTTTTGGTCCAAAATAGTCTGCGTTACGTAAATATTATGACTTTTGAAAGCATTCTAGGTGCATGTTTGTTCAAGGCAGGTATGTTTCAAAGAATTCAAAATTAAATTAATTTTACCAAATTTAAAACATGGTGCTCAGAGGTCTCATTCAGAGGCCTGTAGCTTGAAAAAATGCACACTACCCTATATTTATTTTGTTTTCAAATGTCTTGTGTTGTATTTTGGAATCAAAAAAAGAGTGGTTAGAAAAAAAGTTTGAATACTTTTTCATTGGCAGCGAACATCCTTAAATTATTGTTATGATAATGTTCCATATTAATGTGAAAAAAAAAAAACAACAAAAAACAGAATGATTTTGACCTTCTTGGTGTTCAAATATTGATGAGAACTTTCAATTTTAGAGACAAGTCACAGACCAATGTAGGGGGTATACCTACAGAAACGTTTATAGCTAAGCAGCCAAAAGCCATAGAGAGCTGAAGTTTGTAACAAATGATTGCTATGATAACATTCTAAAACGACATAATAAGATACATTAATAGTCAGACTTTTGTGCTGTTCAAATATTGAGGAAACTTTAAATATTAGAGAAAAATCACAGAAAATGGAGGGGGTATACATACGAAAACGTGTATTTCTCAGGAACCAAAAGTCATAAAGAACAGAAATTGGTATCAATTCTTGCGGGTGTAGAGGATAAGGAGCCTTGCACTAGCCTAACTTCCAAATACACGAAAAAATGCCCATCCAATACACAGACAGTTTTTTTTTTTTTTTTCAATATTTTACTAAAAAAAACAACAAAAAAACAAGTAAGCAATGATCAGGAAATGGCGCAATCAGAAAGAAATTCCCACTTCACAATCCGAGGGGTGGTAAAAAACTATATGACACTTAGATACTTATACCAAGAAAGCATATCGTAAGCAGCTATTCCCCAATAGGCGGCCACTCAGTTTCCCAAACTTAACTAAAAACGTACATAAGGCTCAAACAGCACAGAAATTCGCCTCCAAAACACAAAACAATCAGAACCACAACAGACGTATCGCCTTGGAAAGATCAGTAATATAAAATTACTGGGGTGGGGGCTTAACCGGTTTTACAGGGCCCAAACCTCTCCCTCAGCTTTTGCATGGTTCAATTATACACCAATATAAACAAAGAATAAGGGAATCATGTTAAGAAAATATTCAGCATAGGAAAGCAGGATGAACAGCTGTTGAAGTGAGGTGGCCACAGTGCTAGCTTGGACAGAACAAGTAAAAATACAGAGAGCTAAGTGAACAGCCAAATGATATTAGGGTGGTCACGAAGTCATGCAATTGACAGTAATAAATAACTGGGGGCTTAAACCGGTTTAACAGGGTCCTAACCCCGCCCTCATCTTCTGCAGTGGTTCACAACATTTAGTTAGTTGTTCGGTTCCCATGGTGAATCTCTAACTAGTCAATGAATCATCAAGGACAAAAGAATAAATAATGATAACCACCCCTACGAATCAAAAACGAGGACTCAACAGATTCAGTAAGCTGATGGAGATCCCATCAAAACAGTGATTGTGGGTACACGTTAGGCGAGGCGCTTCTAACAAGTACGCAAAATCTATATTTTGGAACAAAAATAAGAAAAATAGGTAAATCCCTGCAAACCCCAGTTTTTCTATATAAAAGAGGGGTTCCCGGTTCAAGGGGGTGGGGGTGGGGTATACTTTTCATGCACATGTTTTCCTGCTGTACAATCAATGCCATTTTAAGGCATCTTGTGTGGAGAATACGAGGTTACACTATATCTAGTCAAAACGACCCAGTACACTTGTTCAAAAATCAACCGGTTGTTGTCTGGTTGTGTGTGGAGAATATGTGATCGTTACCCAAGTCCAATTTCTTAATACACTGGATTTAAAATCAATGTATTTGCCAATGTCATGCCAAGTTGTTGTGTATGGAGGAAGAGTGCCCAACGCATCATTGTGTCATTTAAGTTGTTGCGTGTGCAGGATAGACGAATTTTACCCAACTCGTCATATTCCGAAGGCCACACCGTAAGACCCCAGTCATTGACGATACATGTGTTCTGTGTTTGTACAGACATCATGGAATTTGTTCGTCAAAAATCCCTTAAAGTCCCGGTCTCAGAGATCTTTGAAAATGTGGACGACAGGCAATGTTTTTTTTTGTTTGTTTGTTTGTTTGAACTGATGCTTAACGTCCCAGTCAACAGCTATGGTCATGTCAGGACGTCGCCTCCATTTCACGGGAGTTTTACCCAAAATTAGGATGCCATGACATCCAAAAGGTGGACATTGGACATCAGGCAATGAATGGACATCGGATCCGTATGGGATACTAAAAGCTCGCCTGGTGAGTCTTTGGCTTAGGTAAGCTTTATATGGCACACTTAACAAAGATGATGCAACAGAGTTTCAAGAAAAGATCAAATGCACCAAATAATACATTAAAACAGATTACACACTGCATCTACATCAAAGTGATGAGTGTACCGCCCAATGCACCAATTTAGCATTGACAGTTCCTTGAGTTGTGGTTTAGCGTCGCAGTCAGCCGATATGGTCTTGTCGGGACATTGTATCCATTCTATGGGAATACTACCCAACATTAGGATGTCATGAAACCCAAAATGTACTTGAAAAAATAGCAACCTAAGTAAACCAAAAAGGCTTATATGTATGGATGATTTAACTTAAACCACTTTTCCTGGGCAGACTCACCCCGAGCGGTTAACCAGTAATCAGATGGTCAATCAGTAGATTTTAAGCTTTGCCTGGAGGCACAAGCAACCCTTTCTCAGTATTTCAGTATTTCTCAAGACCCCAATGGGCGGGACCAATTTCCCACCCGTCCATAAACAGAACATATCTTTAAATGATGTTAAAGACTAATGTACACCATATTGGTATATGGAATTAAAGGCTGAAGACATGTCAGATACAAACCAGATGACCAATGGCCTGTAAACACTCACCTAAGATCTGGGATATATACCAATAAATTGGCAGACAAACCCCCTTCATAAACATGAATCTTCTGTCCATTTGCTCATTCCCAGCAAGTTTCCTGCCATTTAATATTTTCCATATTTTCCCCCATTCAAATGCATAGGCAAGCTTAGTTAGCCTTGTCATAAAATAGGTCAATGTCATCCCAGGGTCATGATTTATACATACTTTGTAGAGCTTTATTCCCTGATGCTTCATGCTAAGTTTCAAAATCATAGGCCTTCTAGTTCTGGAGAAGATTTGTTTGTTTGAACTGATGCTAAACGTCCCAGTCAACAGCTAATGGTCCTTTTAGGACGCTGCCTCCATTTTATGGGACTTTGACGTTATGACATCCAAAAAATGCTTCGAATATAACCACCCAACTAAACCAACAAGGCTTATATGTATGGATAGTTTGACATGAACCACTTTTCTTGGGCAGACTCAGACCTGAGCGGTAATCAGATGGTCAGTCAGTAGCAGAGAAACTTTGCACAGGCAGCCCATCTATTTCTTTAGGCCCCAGTGGGCTGTTTTTTTTTTTTTTTTTTTTTTTTTTTTTTTTTTTTTTTTTTTTTAAAGGTTTTTGCTATTCATCTTGGGTATGTGACGACTATTTATACAGTTTCATTCCCTCTTCCTAACGATGCTCCATATAAAGTTTGGATTTGAATGGCCAAGCTGTTTCAGAGATGTTTGAGTGTTATGGTCATATACATTTATCAAAAAAAAAAAAAAAAAAAAAAAAAAAAAAAAAAAAAAAATATCCTGCGGACGAAAATTTTTCATAAACATAAATCTTCTGTCCATTTTTATGTTCCCAGCAAGTCCTCCTCCCCATTTAATTACATTTTACTAAATTTCCCCATTCAAATGCATAGACAACCTAAGTTGACATTGCCGTAAAATAGGTCAAGGTCATCCAAGGGTCATGATTTATATAAACTTTGTAGAGCTCCATTGCCTTATGCTTCATGCCAAGTTTCAAAATCATAGGCCTTCTGGTTCTGGAGAAGATTTCTAAAAGTTTTTTGCTATTTATAGCCATGGTAGCCATCTTGGTCATGTGACCTCGACCATTCCCCCTTCCCAACAATGCTCCATATAATGTTTGGCGATTTCAGAGAAGATGTTTTAATATTATGGTCATATAATACATGTATAAAACCACGGGGCAGCCTGAGGGACAGACAACCCCATTTTTTTCATAAACACAAATCTTCTGTCCATTTCCTACTCCCAGTCAGTTTCCCTCCGTTTAATTACATTTTACTAATTTTCCCCGTTCAAATGCATAGACGACCTAAGTTGACCTTGCCGTAAAATATGCTAAGGTCACCCCAGGGTCATGATTTATACAAACTTTGTACGGAAATAACTAAGATTAACTCATGGCGCTTACTAATAATGAAAATAATGCTTTAATAGACTGCACAACAGACCTCAAGCAAGAGAAAGGTCGGTTGTTGCGGAAGTCCTGGATGCTCGTAGAAAAGGCTAGTGGTATAAGCAAGTTGAAAGGTAGCGGTAATGTTCAAACACATTGTTTCTCTTAGAGAATTGACCATACAAATATACTACTAAACGTTTGATAAGGACCACTTCCATTTAAATCCCATACATGAATACGTATTTTGAAAGCACATATCTATCCAACTAGTGATCAGAGTTGAATTTGGTTTTCACCAACCAACTTCAGATGGAATGAACATCATTTTCAGTGAAAAACATTTTTTCGATAGTTTGGACAAAAAATAACAAATTTTGGGAAATTTTAAAAAATCTCTATTTCATCACTTGAATATCAACCTTTACACTTAAAACCTTTTCATGATAAAAGGGAAAATGTGCACCCACTTGATTTTGTGTTACGGTAAATTTTAGGGGTACATGTATTTGGACCCATGTATTGAGATAATGAAGAAAGAGAATTTATTCAAACTTTGTATTTTCTTTTCATGGATAAATGTCCTTCAGTTGTGAAAGTAAAGAGTTGTGAATATATGTTGGTTTAAGGCACCCTGGAATAATACTCAAAAATGATCATTTTCAAACTTTTAGTAGTATAGTTATAACAGGGTCCTATCGATTTTATAGTTATAACAAGGATATCAATTTTATTCATATATCCAAATGCTCACAAAAGGGAAAACTTCACACAATTATGTTTGACCCTGTTTGTTTGAATTGATGCCTAACGTCCCAGTCAACAGCTAATGTCATGTCGGGAAGTTGCCTCAATTTTATGGGACTTTTATCCAAAGTGAGGATGTCATGACATCCCACAAGTGCTTAAAATATAATCATCCAAGTAAGCCACACAGGCTTAAGAAGCTGAAGTAGCCGGAACCGCGGTATGGCTCACCCCTTTTCTCATTACCATATTCCATATCCACAGTTTCAAGCATATGGTCATTCAAGGTACTGTAAAATGTGATACTGGTTCGTGTTGTGGCTTAGCGTCCCAGTCAACAACTATGGCTATGTCGGAACGTGGCCTCCATTTGTGACTTCTAAACCAAATTAAGATGCCATGACAGTCAAAATTTAACAACCCAAGTAAAACGTATGAATAGTCGACGAACCACTTTTCTTGGTCAGGCCCAGATCCTCAGAACGGGTTACCAGTAAAAGGGTGGCCAGTCAGTGGTTTAAGCTTTGCCTTGAGGCACAAGTAGTATATTTATTTCTCATGGCTCCAATAAGCGGGGCCAAAATTTCCACCCGACCATCCTCATTGTCCGCTGCAACCATCGCTTTGCCAAGTGTAGAGAACCAGTTTACGAATTGAGGACTCAAGTTTCCAAGCATATAGACATACACTTGATGTCCCCAGCCCCAAGGTCCCAGTCCTGTCCAGTGTCCCTATATCCTGTCTTTGTGTGGCTGATGCAACGTGTTGTGTACAATTAGTTTATTTACTGCTTAAGATAATTTAAATTAAGATGCTGCACGTCTGTGTTAAGCTTTAACGTACTGTTATTGTCCTGTCCGTTGTGCATTGCTGACGAGCCATCTAATTGCATGCCTAAGTCCAATCATAAGACATAACTTGTGGGACGCTTCATTGTTAATGTACGTTTGTGATAGAAAACATAATCCGGGACATTCTCTTCATTTTATGAGACTTCTAACCATTATCAGGATGCCATGACACCAACACGAACTTGAAAATATAACCCAAGTAAACAACAAAGTAAGGCTTATATGTACATGTATCAGTGGTTTGACCAAACCAGTAATCAGGCGATCGGTCATTCAGACACAAGTTTTTCCTGGAGGTACAAGCAGCCCAAAGACGCAAATTTGGGGTGTCATGACATGCTTAATGTGGTTTAAAATATAACCACACACGAACAAATGAAGTTTGAATGTTTGGACTTTATAATGGTTAGCTATAGTACATTAGTAATGATATGGCCGGTCAGTCAGTTACACTGTGAGCTTTGCTTTGGAGCGTAAGCAGGCTATCTATTTCTTAAGGCCCCGATTACCTTATAGCTTTCTTAATCCTTCAATTATACCATCAATGATTCTCTGACCATGCCCATTGGTCCTAGATGAAGCAGCTATGAGGTACGGCGTAGACAACTATCACCCAGTATGTCAAAGATCAATAAAGGGCACAAACGACAATGGATAAATGTGGAACTAGGCCGATAGATATGTCAAAACAAATGGACACAATATAAAAAACAAACGACATGTACCACAGTATGCCTCTGCCAGAGTACCAATAAAGAATAACTAAACTTCCTAAAGGAAATAGCACGCCTGTTGTGTGACAGCTATACTTGCTTTCGGCTTGGGTGTGGATGTTCGGGACATTACTATAAGTTTCATTGAGGCAAAAACAAGTACCAAGCAAACAAGCAAAGTGTGACCTGACACTAAATTATCTAATTGATAAACCTTTTAATTAATTTGGATAATACAAATTAGAACTGGCGATTACATGTATTTTCAGTAATGTTAGGATTCTATAGGCCATGGGACCCTAAGCATGTATGAAACAGTGAAGAGAACATTTTGTTTGCTGTGTGCAACAACACTAGTGTGACAATTATTTGAATCAGGAACTGGAATGTTTATTTAAGTGTCTTTGTGTAATGTAACACATATGTATGTTTATGGTTGGTGTTGTCACACCTTAGGATAGGGTGGGTTTTGAACAGTGTGCATATATGACATTACTATCATGAATAATATATGATGTACAAATTGTACAATGGCAGAAGGGTTTAAAAAACCAGAACTAAAAATTTTATTTATAAGCATCCCATTAGAATAGACAAAGATATATTATATTGTATTCTTTACAGACAGCAAAGGGAGTTGATTATTCAGTCATGCGCCGGTTGTGTACAAGAATAATGTTCTTGGCCTAATGCAGATGGTAGAAGATCAGAAATGCGTGTAAACTATCACCACAGATCTACAAGTAAAAATCTGATGTGTTTTTTTTTTTTTTTTTTTTTTTTTGCATGGCCAAAACTATGAAAGATGCAAATCATCTGCTTCAGCTCAGAAATAATTATATTCTGTTAACTATACAAAACAGTAGGATACAGTATGAACCTCTCATTAAAGAAACAGCAAAGTATAAATATTGAACTTACTCTCCTAGAAATACCCCAGTATCAGTAATTATAATCAGCAATTATAATTACCTTCATGGGGGTAAGACAGATTACGTTGACATTGATTTTAAAGTAGAACAACATGTTGTTACACAAGCAGATGGTCAAAGAATTACCCCAGTTCTCAGAAGACCTTAGAACTAGCAGGGAACAGAAGGGGTTGTCCACTCAATATTTCTATGACTTTAAAGTTTATACAGATGGTGAACAGCCCAGGCAAACACTGGCAAAGAAATGGCTATGTAAAATAATTGACAAAATAAACACAAAAGATTGTTACAAGGTAATTTCTCAGTTAATGTTGGGTATTATACTAAATATATTTTATATCATTATAGACAGAGTCAAAACATTCTAACCGTATTTCAACATACAATAATGTCAAAAGTATTGTTATGAGCCAGACATTTGCCATATCCGAAATTCAGGTCCTGTGCGAATACACGAATATTTTTGCAGACTCAACATGACGCTGGCAACTTGAGAATCTATTTTTCAATGACATGTACAAATACTCATACGAGCGATACAATAAAAAGTTGTTTTGACCTTTGTTGTCCGCTGATTTCTCGCTGTTCGTCCCTTTTACATAAATTTTAATAAATATCCTGTTTTTTTTTATGTGTCAGATGATAGATTTTCCACAAATTTTACATCTGTCAATCTCAAGAACTCCAGTTTGCCATCAAATTAAACATATAGTTCCAACCGCCCCATTATCATCATCGTAAGAATCTTGTATAAGTATTATTCTAGTTTCGTCTCGTAGTCGTTTTCACGGCAGTTTCATTCGTTTTGACTGAAAAATTTGTCATTTTTTCGCAACCGGTCTTCGCGGCAGTGGTTTGATTAACCCAGTAATCAGGTGGTCCGTCTTTCAGATACAATTTTTTCCTGGAGGCACAAACAGCCCCAAGACGCAAATTTTGGGTGTCATTTACATGCTTAATGTGGTTTAAAATATAACCACACACGAACAAATGAAGTGTATATGTTTGGACTTTGTAACGGTTAGCTAGTAATTAGGTGGTTGGTCAGTCAGTTACACTGTGAGGTTTGCTTGGGGGCGTAAGTAGCCCATCTATTACTTAAGGCCCTATGGCCTGATAACATGCTTTATAGTTCAAATATACCATCAATGCCCATTGGTTCTAGATGAAGCAGCTATGAGGTAATGCATAGAAAACTATCACCCAGTCTGTCAAAGATCAATAAATGGCAGAAATCACAATAGATAAATGTAGAGCTTGGTCGACAGATATGTCAAAACAAAATTTGGACACAATATGAAAACAAATGACATGTGTACCATTGTGTACCAATAAAGAATAACTAAGAGTTTCCGTAAGGAAACAGCAACGCCCGTTGTGTGACAGCTATACTTGCTTTCGGCTTGGGTTTGGATGTTCGGGGCAATAAAAAGTTTTATTGAGGCAAAGACAAGTTCCAAGCAAACAAGCACAGTGCGACCTGACACTAAATCATCTAACTGATAAACATTTTAATAAATTTGGACAAAAGAAATTAGAACTGGTGTATCACATGTATATTCAGTAATGTTAGGAACCTACAAGCCATGGGACACTAAGCATGTATGTAACAGTGAAGAGAATATTTCGTTTGCTGTGAGCAACAACACTAGTGGCATTTTACTTGAATCAGGAACTGACATGTTTATGTAAAATAATAAAATATAACGCTTGGTCCTTTGGAAACTGTAAAAGGAGATAGTATGGACTATATTGCGCAGTTTTGGGTAATGAACCCTCATCAGTAGTTCTTTTTGAAACGGCAACGAACGCTAGACTATTGTGCTGCAATTTGGAGAATTTATACGAGAAGTCTAATTCAAAGACACATTCCTAAACGGGGTCAAACAATTAAAACATTGCTTAGATGTATGTGTCTAAACGTAAGTGTTTTGGACACACTGAAAATCTTAATTGGTCTCAAAGGACCGAAAGAAAAATATAATCTGCACAATGGATGATGTACGGAGAGACTTTTAGGGCCGCCGCAATGCACTACGCCAGCTGCAGTAATAGCAAATAAATGATAAAGGTTACGTTCTTTGGAAGCAGTGAAAACATTCAAAGGGAGATAGTAAGAGTGTCTTTGTGAAATGTATGTTTATGGTTGGTGTTGTCACCCCTTACATGGTGAGTTTTGATCAGTGTGCATATATGACTTTGCTTTTATGAACAATATTTTATGTACAAATTGTGAATTGGTACAGTGACAGAAAGGTTTCAAAATCATTACTATCATCTGTATATAACATGTACACAGTGTGAATTTGTACAATGGAATAGGGGTATAAAAACCAAAACAAAAAGCCTATGAAGGCGAAAGCCTGCATCGGCAATAGGTTGAGGAAACACATGTGACTAATTTCCCTAGCTTCCCGCGCAGATATTTGTTCTATAATTAGAACAGTCATTGAGAAGAACATGTCGAGATGGCAGCAGGAGTTCATCAACGATTACATGGACTCTTATAATAATAATTAACATGTGCTTGATAATCAGCGATAAGCAATAGCAATTGTGATGGAATGGCGATTAATCCTATTCACCTACTTTTGCAAAAACTGATTAGGGAACCTGAAGATTGTATTTATAAGCATCCCATAGAATAGATAAAGATCCATTATAAGCACTACAAGTATACTGAGTTCCACAGCCAACGCAACTTTATTTTCCTCTCTTTTTTGAATTGGTCAATTATGTGAAAACTTGTGTGCCCTATCATCATTTAAATGACTCGAAAATCTTTGCATGTTATCAAATCGGTGACTTTAGTGCGCATGCGCAGGAACACGGCCCAGGGTACAAAACTGCATTTCCAGCCCCCACGCGCGCGGGCTCGAAATTTTTCAAAAGAATTCATACGATTCAAATCTTGAACGATCTTCCGATGATTGTATGGCAATACCAATGTAGAGACCCACGAAATCGGCATTGATTTTCAGTACCCGAAAGATGCTTGTTTTTAGGCGTTCAACGTCACTTGGACATATGGTCGACGTCAATGCAGATGTCAACCATATGATTAGTTTGTGTTGGTAACCTAGCCTTATTGAATAAAATGTATTGCAGCTATGGGAAAGTCGTTTTTCAATGTGTTTCTTTGCTTTAGATTAGGGTGGTTTGCGCAGTTTAGCAAGAAATTCATTAAAATCGCTGATTTCCTTCATTTTTGAAAATGACCCCTTCGCCAGTTTCTACGCCATAGTAGGCGAACGAAAAAAGTCTGACAGCTGATTTTTACAGGTCGTCTTGGAAAATGGTTTGACTTTATATATTCGGATTTGCGGATGAATAGACTGAAACCACAAAATGTTATTAAAAATTTAATGACGAGTTGCGTTGGAACTCAGTATATGTATTCTGTACAGACAGCAAGGGGAGTAGATCAATAAGTCATGCGCCAGTTGTGTATAAGAATAATTTTCTTTGGCGTAATGTAGGTGGTAGATGATCAGAAATAGGTGTAAACACAACAATTGCTCAATTACCACAGCTGTGCAAGTTAAAAAGGTACAAGTAGGCAAAGATCAGGAAAAGGCGCAATCAGAAAATGATTCTCACTCCAAAAGCCGAGGTGGAAAACATCTTTTTTTTTCTTTGGCATGGCACTTGTGATATCTTTTTTTTAGCTCGGAAATAATAATAATTTATGTGTTAGCTATACAAAACATGAGGAAACAGTATGAGCGTCTCAGTAAAGAAACAGCAACCAAAACAATATTCAACTTATCCTCCCAGAAATATACCACATACCAGTAAGCAATTATAATTACATTCATGTGGGTAAGACAAATTACACTGACATTGATTTTAAAGAAGAACACGTCCAGTAACACCAGATGGTCAAAAAATCAAATGATTTAAAATATGTAGCATCGACCAAGTTCTCAGAAGACCATAGAACTAGCAGGGAACAGAAGGAGTCGTCCACTCAATATTTCTTTGACTTTAAAGTTTATACAGATGGTGTACATCCAAGGCAAACACTGGCAAAGATAACAGGCTATGTAAAATAATTGACAAAATAAACACTAAATCTATTTTATATCTATATAGACAGAGTCAAAACTCTGTTCTCTAATCTTATTTCATCATACAATAATGACCAAAGTATTGTTATGAGCCAGACATTTGCCATGTCCGAATTTTGGGTCCTGTGCGAATACATGAATAATTTTGCAAACTCAACATCACGCTGGCAATTTGAAAATCTATTTTTGAATGACATGTACAATTTCTCATTAGAGTGATACAATAAAAAGTTTTTTTTTTCCTTTGTTGTCCGCTGATTTCTCGCTTTTCGTCCCTTTTACATACATTTAGATAAATATCCTGCTTTTGTATGTGTCAGACGATCGATTTTCATAACAAATTTTACATCTATCAATCCCAAAAACTCCAGGTTGCCATCAAATTAAACATATAATTCCAACCACCCCATTATCATCATCGTAAGAATCCTCTATAAGTATTGTTCTAGTGTCTCGTAGTCGTTTTTACTACAGTCTCATTCATTTTTACTGATCGCAACCGGTTATCGGTCTTCGCAGCAGTGGTTTGACCAAACCAGTAATCAGGTGGTCGTTCATTTAGATACAAGTATTTCCTTGAGGCATAATCAGTCCAAAGACGCAAATTTTGGGTGTCATTAGGTGGTCAGTCAGTCAGTCAGTCAGTTTAACTGTGAGCTTTGCCTGGAGGCGTAAACAGCCCATTTATTCTTAAGGTCCCATGGACTGATAACATGCTTTATCTTCCAAATATACCATCAATGGTTCTCTGACCATGCCAATTGGTTCTAGATGAAGCAGCTGTGAGGGAATGCACAATTAAATAAAATAATAATTATGTGTTAGCTATATATACAAAACATTAGGAAACAGTATGAGCGTCTCATTAAAGAAACTTAACTTATCCTCCTTGAAATACCCACATACCAGTTAGCAATTATAATTACCTTCATGTGGGTAAGACAAATTACACTGACATTGTTTTGAAAGTAGAATACGTTCAGTAACACAACCAGATGGTCAAAGAATTAAATGATTTAAAATATGTAGCATCGACCAAGTTCTCAGAAGACCTTAGAACTAGCAGGAAACAGAAGGGGTTGTCCACTCAATATTCTCTATGACTTTAAGGTTTATACAGATGGTGTACATCCCAGGCAAACCGTGCAAAGATAAAAGGTTATATGTAAAATAATTGACAAAATAAACACTAAAGATTGTTACAAGGTAATTTCTCAGTTATTGTTGGGTATTATACTACTCAATATCAATATAGACAGAGTCAAAACATTGTACTCTAAGTTTATTTCATCATACAATAATGTCCAAAGTATTGTTATGAGCCAGACATTTGCCATGTCCATGTCGGGAAATCGGGTCCTGTGCGAATACATGACTTTTTAGCAGACTCAACATGACGCTGGCAATTTGAGAATCTATTTTTCAATGACATGAATGACATGTACAATTACTCATACAAGCGATACAATAAAAAGTTTTGATCTTTGTTGTTCGCTGATGTTTCGCTGTTCGTCCCTTTTACATAAATTGTCCCTTTTACATAAATTTTGATATATATCCTGTTTATGTATGTGTCAGACGATCGATTTTCAACACAATTTTTACATCTGTCATTTCTATAACCCCAGGGGCCAGTTGTTCAAAATTTCGTTAGCTTAACATCATCGTTAAGACCTCAAGTTGTTAAGTTAATGTTCGACTACATAAGCAAATACACAGTTATTTTGTGTTGATAAAATGTGAGAATTCTTTGCATCGCAAAGGATTCTCACATTTTATCAACTAAAAATAACAGTGTATTTGTAATATTCATGTTTGAAATTTTAACGAATCGTTAATTAATGATGTCGTTAATTTTGAACAACTGGGCCCAGGTTGCCATGAAATTAAACATATGAGCCGCATCGTGAGAAAACAGGATTTTTGCCTATGCGAAAACAATGGCGCAGATCAGCTTCGAGGTAACCACGAAGCTGATCAGCGCCTTTGTTTTCGCTACACGGATAGTATATTTCCTCTTCTTCTTATATCCAAAATTTCAAGCTTCTAGCCTGCTTCTGAGACTGTACAGGCCGGTTTGTGTCGGACCTGGTCGGAAATCCCGAAGACCGGTTTTCTCGCGTCGAGGCTCATATGGTTCCAACCACCCCTTTATGATCATCGTAAGAATCTTGTATAAGTATTGTTCTAGTTTCGCCTCGTAGTCGTTTTCAAGGCAGTTTCATTCATTTTTACTGAAAAAAAAAAGTAATTATCGTAACCGTTTATCGGTCTTCGCGGCATTGGTTTGACAAAACCAGTACACGTTTTTTCCTGGAGGCACAAGCACAAAGCCGCAAATTTTGGGTGTCATTTACATGCTTAATGTGGTTTAAAATATAACCACACACGAACAAATGACTTTGTAACGGTAAGCTAGTAATTAGGTGGTCGGTCAGTTACACTGGGAGTTTTGCCTGGGTGCGCAAGCAGCCCACCCTATGATCTGATAACATGCTTTATCTTTCAAATATACCATCAATGCCCATTGGTTATAGATGAAGCAGCTATGAGGTAATGCATAAAAAACTATCACACAGGCTGTCAAAGTTCAATAAAGGGCAGAAATCACAATGAATCAATGTGGAACTTGGTCGAAAGATATGCCAAAACAAAATTTGGACACAATATGAAAACAAACGCCATGTACCAAAGTACCACGAAAAAGGAATAAATGAGCCGCCTCATGGGAAAACCGTAATCTGCATTGGCGAAAACAAAGACGCAGATCAGCTTCGCGGTTATCCGCGAAGCTGATCAGCGCCTTTGTTTTCGCTACTCGGATAGTACGATTCCTCTTCTACTTAAATCCGAAATTTCAAGCTTCTAGCTCTTTTCTGTGCTTGTACAGGCCGGTTTGTATCGGACCTGTTCGGAAACCACATTGTTGGTTTTCCCACGAGGTGGCTCAAATAAGTATCCTAAAGAAACAGCAACCCCGTTGTGTGACAGCTGTACGGTGTGAAAGTTCGGGGCAATATTAAAGTTTCATTGAGGCAAAGACAATTACCTAGCAAACAAGAACAGTGCAATCCTGTAACTAAATTATCTAATTGATAAACATTTTAATTAATTTGGACAACACATATTAGAACTGGTGTATCACATGTATATTCAGTAATGTTAGGATTCTACAAGCCATGGGACACTGAGCATGTATGTGCCAGTGAAGAGAATATTTCGTTTGCTGTGAGCAATAACACTAGTGTTACAGTAACAGTTGTTTAATTTTTTGTTTGTTTGAATTGATGCTTTACGTCTAAGTCAACAGCAATGGTCATGTCGGGACTTTGCCTCCATTTTATGGTACTTTCATCCAACATTAGGATGTCATGCAATTCAAAATCAGGAACTAACATGTTTATGTAAGACAAAATAACATACAGAATTGACAAGTGCTAGTAAGATGAGGAACAGACTTGCGGAGCAGGTACTGGACAAGAACATTTTGTTTCTTGTAAAGTCTTGCCAGGACACCCTTGATCAACCAGACGTCCTTGCATCGACCGTGCAGTCAGGCAGATAACGCTGACATTGATTAAAAAGTAGAACAATACGTTCAGTTACAAAACCAGATGGTCAAAGAATTAAATGATTTAAAATATGTAGCACCACCAAAGATTTCAGAAGGCCTTAGAACTAGCAGCAAACAGAAGGGGATCGTCTGCTCAATATTTCTATGTCCTTAAGGTTTATACAGATGGTGAACATCCCATGCAAACAAGGCAAAGAAATGACTATTTAAAATAATTAACAAAATAAGCACTTACTAAAATCATTAGATGGTAATTTTAGTATTCTGAATATATTCTATATCAGTATGGACAGAGTCAAAACAGTGTACTCTAACCTTTTTTCATCATACAATAATGTCCAAAGTATAATTCAAGACTTTTACAAATCGGGATTCGATGCTACAGAAACATAAATGGGCTGGTAAAAACTACTATTGTTGAATCATTTCAAGAAATAGTCATTTAAAAAAGGAAATTATATATGTATAGCATGACAGCATTTAAGATTTTGAAAAGTAGATATGACAAGCAAAGAGGATATGTCAGGCCTGTAATTAAGTAACCATTTGCTAGTAAACTCACTGAAAAATTCAGCCATATCATAGATAGAAACAGAAATGAACAAATGAGGATTACATTGAAGTATGAGAGACATGGTTCATGATTTTACTGGAACACTTTTAAAAGAAAATGGGGATTTAAACAAAATACTTGGAGAAGGCCCCAATTATATTCCAGCCAAAGGTCTCAATGATGGAAAGGTCTGTTCAGATATAGCACAGAGTACATGTATTTTAAATGCACTCTGTGAGTATCCATTCACAATAGCTTACACAAGGGCATTCACCCATGACAGAAACATAGCCCTTAGTTTGAATTTAAATTATTCAAATTTGGGTTTGGTATCATGATAAAGGAGAAATGTTGGCCTTTTTGACAATGTATAATTCAGCAACCTATCATGTCTATTAATCGTAATATAACACTTATGGCAGAACTTCCTGACCCACCCTCGTAGAAGCTTTCCTGGCCTTTGTCAGGGCTTTGTTTGTTTAAACCCTTGCTCTCATGGATATATTTACGGTGCCACGAGGAAGGTTTATTGAATTTAGTGGGACTATTCTACACTTTAAGACCTAGTTTCACCTTTAAAAAGGTACAAGGAAACTTGGCGAGAAGCATCGATTGCTAAAGTACTCCAATGTATACTAGTATATAAATCATGATAATCAAGTTTATGGCAAGGTCAACATGGGTTGTCTATGCATTTGAATGGGGGAAAACTGTTAAAATGTCATTTGAAGGGAAAAGCCAGCAGAAAATTGGCAAATGGGAAGAATATTGATTATTCAAAAAAAAAAGAAAATGGCCCAAGGGCTTCATCTGCCCCTGCACTGGGGTTAAATACCATAATATTCAAACATGTTTATTGGTATATGCAGCAGATCTCATATGAGCGTTTACAGGACCATTGATCCTCTGGTTATGTTTTGGTGTCATTTGAAAGTTACATGAGTATAGCAATAATCAAGATATTTTCCATTTAATTCCATGCATGCAAAAAAGTTACATTTTTTTTAAACTTAATTTTTTTCCCCGGACACTTTTTGGGCAACATCACCATTGACGTGAAGTGGCTTTTTCAAAATTTCGTTATACATTAAACTGCTGTATATGAAAAAAAAACACAATGTTGAAACTTCAACAAGTAACCCAATGCAACATGTCAAGTTTCGTTGCCAATAGGTTCAGCAGTTCTGGAGAAAAAGATTTTTGTTTGTTTGATTGTATTTTTATCGTCCCAGAAAAAAGCAATGGTCATGTCGGGGGTCCGGACGTTGTCTCCATTTTATGGGACCTTTTACCCAACATTTGGATGCCATGGCATATTTGATGGCATCAAAATTGTGCTTAAATAAAAATATAACCATCCAACCAAACAGCCATGATGAATTTGTATGGGTAGTTTGACTTGTACCAGTAATCTGATGGCCAGTCAGGAGATGTTAAGCTTTGCCTGGAGACACAAGGAGCCCATCTATTTCTCCCGGGCCCATATTGGCGGGGGCCCATTTTCACACCCGAGGTTAATATATATGGGCATGGCGGCCAGCTTGGTCACGTGACCTTGGTTATTCTTTAAACACATTGGTGCCCCCTTCATAGAGACATTTCCTATACAGTTTGGCTTTAATTGGCCAAGCGGTTTCAGAGAAGAGCAGACCACCCCCTGGGGTTAATTTTTTTAAGAATCATAAATCTTCAGTCCATTTCCTGCATGCTTCCAATAAAATTTGTCTTTGATTGGACAAGGGGTTTCAGAGAAGATCTTCAAATATTAAGGCAATTGGCATGTACCCAAGTGATCGTTACCCAAGCCCAACGTCTCAATACACTAGATTCAAAATCAATTTTATAATGTCAATTAAGTTCTTGCGGTTGTAGAGGATAAGGAGCCTTGCACTAGCCTAATTTCCAAATACACGAAAAATTACCCATCCAATACACAGACAGTTTTTTTTTCTCAATATTTTACTAAAGAAAAAAAAAAGCTATTTCCCAATAGGCGGCCACTCAGTTACCCAAACTTAACTAAGAATGTACATAAGCCTCAAACAGCATAGAAATTCGACTCCAAAACAATCAGAACCACAACAGAAGTATCGCCTTGGAAAGATAAGTAATATAAAATTACTTTGAGTGGGGGCTTAACCGGTTTTACAGGGCCCAAACCTCTCCCTCAGCTTTTGCATGGTTCAGTTATACACCAATATAAACAAAGAATAAGGAAATCATGTTAAGAAAATATTCAACATAGAAAAACAGGGTGAACAGCTGTTGAAGTCAGGTGGTCACAGTGCTAGTTTGGACAGAACAAGTAAAATACAGAGAGCTAAGTGAACAGCCAAATGATATTCGGGTGGTCACGAAGTCATGCAATTAGAATAACTTGGATAAATGTGAATCAGCAGCAGTACCGCCTTGGAACGGTCAGTTATAAATAACTGGGGGACTTAAACCGGTTTAACAGGGTCCTAACCTCGCCCTATCTTCTGCAGTGGTTCACAACATTAGTTAGTTGTTCGGTTCCCGTGGTGAATCTCTAACTAGGCAATGAATCATCAAGGACAAAGGAATAAATCATGATAACCACCCTGATGATTCAAAAACGTGGGTTTTGATCAGTGTGCATATATGACATTACTATCATGAATAATATATGATGTACAAATTGTACAATGGCAGAAGGGTTTAAAAAACCAGAACTAATTATGAAAGCTGAAGATTTTATTTATAAGCATCCCATTAGAATAGACAAAGATATATTATATTGTATTCTTTACAGACAGCAAAGGGAGTTGATTATTCAGTCATGCGCCAGTTGTGTACAAGAATAATGTTCTCTGGCCTAATGCAGATGGTAGAAGATCAAAAATGCGTGTAAACTATCACCACAGATCTACAAGTTAAAATCTGATGTTTTTTTTTTTTTTTTTTTTTTTTTTTTTTTTTGCATGGCCAAAACTATGAAAAATGCAAATCATCTGCTTCAGCTCAGAAATAATTATATTCTGTTAACTATACAAAACAGTAGGATACAGTATGAACCTCTCATTAAAGAAACAGCAAAGTATAAATATTGAACTTACTCTCCTAGAAATACCCCAATATCAGTAAGTAATTATAATTACCTTCATGGGGGTAAGACAGATTACGCTGACATTGATTTTGAAGTAGAACAACATGTTCAGTTACACAAGCAGATGGTCAAAGAATTAAATGTGGCATCACCCCAGTTCTCAGAAGACCTTAGAACTAGCAGGAAACAGAAAGAGTTGTCCACTCAATATTTCTATGACTATAAGGTTTATACAGATGGTGAACAGCCCAGGCAAACACTGGCAAAGAAATGGCTATGTAAAATAATTGACAAAATAAACACAAAAGATTGTTACAAGGTAATTTCTCAGTTAATGTTGGTATTATACTAAATATATTTTATATCATTATAGACAGAGTCAAAACATTCTAACCGTATTTCATCATACAATAATGTCAAAAGTATTGTTATGAGCCAGACATTTGCCATATCCGAAATTCAGGTCCTGTGCGAATACATGAATATTTTTGCAGACTCAACATGACGCTGGCAATTTGAGAATCTATTTTTCAATGACATGTACAAATACTCATACGAGCGATACAATAAAAAGTTGTTTTGACCTTTGTTGTCCGCTGATTTCTAGCTTTCGTCCCTTTTACATAAAGTTTAATAAATATTCCGTTTTTGTATGTGTCAGACGATCGGTTTTCAAAACAAATTTTACATCTGTCAATCTTAAAAACTCCAGTTTGCCATCAAATTAAACATATAGAGTCCCAACCGCCCCATTATCATCATCGTAAGAATCCTCTATAATTATTATTCTAGTTTCGTCTCGTAGTCGTTTTCACGGTAGTTTCATTCATTTTACTGAAAATTTTGTCATTTTTCGCAACCGGTTATCGGTCTTCGCGGCAGTGGTTTGACTAAACCAGTAATCAGGTGGTCGGTCATTCAGATACAAGTTTTTCCTGGAGGCACAAGCAGCCCAAAGACGCACATTTTGGTTGTCATTACAACTTAATGTGGTTTAAAATATAACCACGCACGAACAAATAAAATTAATTGTGGGCTTTAGTAACGGTTAGCTAGTAATTAAGCGATCGGTCAGTCAGTTACACTGTGAGCTTTGCCTGGGGGCCTAAGCACCCCGTCTATTTCTTAAGGCCCTATGATTAGAACATGCTTTATTTTCAAATATACCATCAAAGGTTCTCTGACCATGCCCATTGGTTCTAGATGAAGCAGCTATGAGGTAATGCATAGAACACTATCACCCAGTCTAAAGGACAGAAATCACAAAGGGTAAATGTGGAACTTGGTCGAACGAAAGACATGTACCATAGTACTCTTCTCCCAGAGTACCAGCAAAGAATCTCTAAGTTTCCTAAATGAAACAGCAACGCCCGTTGTGTGACAGCTATATTTGCTTCCGGCTTGGGTGTGGATGTTCGGAACATTAAATAAGTTTCATTGAGGCAAAGACAAGTCATTAACATTAGTTAGAGCACTCACTTTGTTGAAAGGTATACTATTGTATTCACATTGAATGACATTAATCTGCCTATAAAAACTTTATTGAATTGGATTTGTGCTTGGGCGGTGCCTATTCCTGTTACAATAACTTAAAGTACTCCCCTTCATCAAGATAGACAAATGCAAGAACACAACAAGTGAAAATTCTGAAAATCAGTTTCCAGTTATGTATTAGTATACAAATAACACTGGCGCAAGAAATTTAATTCTATCACTTATAATAAGCAAGAAATTCAGCAAAACGTCGGTTTTTTAGACAGCTGACAGACTATACTAAGCAAACAAGCACAGTGCGACCTGACACTAAATTATCTAATTGATATTTTTTTATTACACAAATTAGAACGGGTGTATTACGTGTATATTCAGTAATGTTAGGATCCTACAAGCCATGGGACACTAAGCATGTATGTAACAGTGAAGACAACATTTTGTTTGCTGTGAGCAACAACACTAGTGACAGTTAGTTGAATCAGGAACTGACATGCCTATGTAAAAATAATGAAATATAACGGTTGGTCCTTTGGAAAAAGGTACAAGTAGGCAAAGATCAGGAAAAGGCGCAATCAGAAAAAGAAACTGCTGACATGCCTATGTAAAAATAATAAAATATAACGGTTGGTCCTTTGGAAACTGTAAAAAACATTCAAAGGGATATAGTATGGACTATATTGAGCAGTTTTGGGTAATGAACCCTCATCAGTAGCCCTTTTTAGCCGGCAACGACCGCTTGACTATTGTGCAGCAATTTCGAGAATTTATACGAGAAGTCTAAATCAAAGACACATTCTTAAAAGGGGACAAACAATTAAAACATTGCTTAGATGTATGTTTCTACACGTAAGTGTTTTGGACACACTGAAAATCTTTATTGGTCTCAAGGAACGAAAGAAAAATATAATCTGCACTATGGATGATGTACGGGGAGACTTTTAGCACACCCGGTTAACTCTGTATACACAGAGCGTTACAATACGACAGCAAGTCTGGGTGCCCTTACGAATTGTCTTGAAGGCGTTGCGAGATGTCTTGGTTACATGCAGAGAGCTCGTGGTGGCGTGACAGGAAAATCGGTGACAAAAATCTTTTCAGTGACAAACAGAGGTGAACAGACAAAGAATGGGGTGAAGATTTGCATATTGTTTGCCACAATACAAACGTTTGTTTACTGGGTACTGATGGCAGCCCAGACGAATATTAGAATGTCGAAAATATGCCCAACTTCACATTTAACTACATTTTTTTCTGTAATATCTTAAATTTTGGAAATAATGTATGTTGAACACCATACTCTTTTATCTGTTGATTATGAAAATGTCCACTACGTCCGGAATTTTCTTTTATCTTTATAAACAAATTGGTGCCAATGTTCGTCTACTTTATCACTCTTTGTCTTGGTTACGATACGAATCTTGCAGCGAGAGTATTGGGGTCTTGCATACAGTGTCTTAGTTACAGTGCGATAGTTTGTATTGGTGTCTTTCTGATATTGCAGCGACTTGCAAGAGGTTTCTTACGTAGAGGAGGAGCTTAACTGGAGTTACATACTATATTTGAGTGAGCGGCTACAATTTTCTCAATGAAGAGCGTTTCTTGACAAAGTGACAAAAATAAATTGAGATCAGTCGGTGTTTCCGTTGTCCGTAGGATAGAATATTTGGATCATCTAGAATGTGTTCAACCTGTCAAAATTATATGCCTTTTCTCATGGGAAAATACCGTTGTTATCATGCCTTGTGTTAATAACTTGTTGTTGAACATGGCAATACGACTTACGCCAGCTGCAAGTTTATAGTTATAATATTTGATTGCCATAATGATTTTACACCATCGAATAACTTGCTCTCTGTGAAATAATTTGTATGTATTTTTTATTAGTTTTATTATTCGATGGAACGTCTAATAGACCTATCTAGAATAACCGCAAAATATAACGCTGTAAACTTGGCTTGGGGTTTGGTGTCTGGATTCGCTTTATTCCGTATAAGTAAGACTTCTAGAGATAACCCATGGGTTAATACCCCAAACACCACATTATCTCTAGCGGAATAATCTAACCCAAACTCGAATACCATACACCAGACTCCGAAAGCCTAGTTCAGCTAGCTAAGTTCACACAGTTTCCCCAATGTCAAATATGGAAAACATACAGCGGGACAAAACAAAAATTTGTTAGTTCACGTCCTTATGTTTTATTATCATTACTCACATGTAAGGCATCTGTCAAAAACGGATAATGTTGCAATGGACCATTTATCCAACAAGAAGTCTCTCACATTCATTCATATCCGTGGCCACATACTAAGGAGCAGCATGCATTTTCCGAAATACGTAACTTTGGGATTTATTCAATATAAGCAATATTGAGCGCACTTACATGTATAAAATCTCAGTACTTCATGTATCTATAACCGGTGGTCTTAATGTGTCCAGCCATGGAAAAATACTGGGTTAAAACTGCATACATTAATTTTGTGAGCGTTCAAATCAAGAGCACCACCTTGGTCATGTGAAACAACCAAAAATACAGAGCGGCTACCTGGATCGTTACGCTATTATTTTTTTCAAGCCCATCATGAGCGCCAAGGTCTAGGGGTGGGAAATTAGTTGCTTTTAACCCGAAAAATTCTAAATAATTCTATGTAAGCCGTATATGTATCAAAACTGATGGCCCGCCAAGTGAATTTTGTACAACAATTTTTAATCTATGAATTACTTTTTAAATCCAATTCACCATGCATCCACGCTCTCTCAGAGACGACATTGAATGGCGCATTTATTTAATGTTATTAGCTATAACTTCAGCTGTCATATAGTACTTTCCGAACTACATTTATAAAGCGGCATTTTCAATGTAAAATACCTCTCAACGATGGTACTGGAAATGCAGGTCGCAAACAGACGACACGAGTTATCTGATCGATAAATTAAGGTCAACAGAAGACACGGAAACCTCTATAAGCGCTATAGATAAATCAATTCCCGGGATCAATTCAAGCGTCTGATAAAGGTGTTCCTTTTTAAATACTATCGGTATCATAAACTTCGAAAAACCTTTTCTAAATTTTATCGTAGACACTATGAATTGATTTCCAAATATAATGTTGGGTTAAAGACGCTTTTAAGTGAGGGTCTTTCGGAACCTGAATTTTATGGTGACTTGGTTTACAAATTTAAGAAACTTATAGAAATTAATGTTTTTTCTTTTCAGTTCAGAAAAATCATAACACGGTATTACAGACGTATAGGTTATAACTTGAATGTTATGCGACAGTCTGCATGCTTAGTTTTTAACCCAATCACGGTTGATAACTATGCTGCCTTCTTTAATTGCACGCCGGTGGGTCGGGCGTCAGACTCTATGATGGCCTCGACTGAAAGCTATTCATTTTAGTTGGTTGGGGCCGGAGCTTCTTGTCTGTTGCTTGGCCCACCGGGGTCCAACTGTTGTTTTTATTTTGTTCCGGAGTTAGTAGGTTATTCGGCGCCCAGGGATCTCCATCGTCGGGCAGCTTACATAATCTGAGTCCTTGTTTTTGATTCATCAGGATGTTTATCATGATTTATTTGTTTGTTCTTGATGATTAGTTAGACTAGTTAGAAATTCACCACGAGGACCGAAGAACTAACTAAATGTTATGAACCACTGCAGAAGCTGAGGGTGAGGTCAGGATCCTGTAAAACCGGTTTAAGCCCGCCAGTAACTTTGTGTTACTGATCGTTCCAAGTCGATACTTCTGTGGTGGTTCTTTTTGTTTTATGTCTTGGTGTTTAAATTTTTTTGTGCTGTTGGCGCCTTATGTATGTTTTCATATTTTTAATTAAGTTAAGGTAACTGAGTGGCCACCTATTGGAATAATAGCTGCTCATTCGGCTTACGATATGTTTCATGGTATGGGTACCTGATTGTTAGTTTGGTTTTTCCCACCTCGGTTTTTGGAGTGGGAATCTTTTTCTGATTGCGCCTTTTCCTACTTGTACCTTCTCCTGGGGACATTCTCGAAATCATAAAGAAAATCAAATAAAAACAAAAAAGTGTTCTACTGGCGAACACATGCACCAAAAACTTTTGATAAAACAAAAATGTAAATAGCTTAACGACTTTTAAAACAGCAGTTAAATCTCATCTTTTAGATTCTGTTTTAATATGAATTTAATGTTATTTAACTTATTAGGTAATCGCAGGTGGTATTTTAGGATATATTTGTTCTTAATAGTATATAGTATATTTTATAAGTATATTGCAACATGTAACTTGGGTGTTTTGTATGCTTATTTGATAATGTTTGACTATCTGAATATTTATCAACAGTGCCTCACTATGACTTGCAAATCAGCACTTAAGGACCACAATGGAAATAAGAGAGATCACTCTTTCTTTTTTGTGACATCCTTGGTATTGATTGGCAAGCCATATAACTTTACAATGGAAAATTGATTATTTTCATGCACCCATGTGTGAAGATAGCATTTTACTACATTGTTCTGTTTTATATTGTACATGTATGTGTATGTTTTGCTAATCTGTGATACCGAAAAATAAATCAATCAATCAAAGCCAAAATCCCAACCAAATACACCGGAAATACAGCGATTATCATTATCATTAACAAAAGGCTTAATAAAAGCGCTGCAGGCATGCATGATACCCCGCCACGCAAATTTAATTTAGTACAAATGCACATAATATCTTGACGAGATCAATCTACAATACCAAACCACATCTTTCAGATATGAACTCCTTAACAAAGTTTGAAGTAAATTGGTCTACAGATGCTCAAGATAGTGCCTAGAAACAATATTGTAACATAAATCAAGGGCCATTACTCTGTATTTATTTGACGAAAATTACCCATCTTCAATACCAAACCACTCCTTCCTGATATGAACTCCTATACAAAATTTGAAGAAAATTGGTCAATAAATGCTCCAGATAGAGCCCGAAAATGAAATTTTAACGTAAATCAAGGGCCATAACTCTGTACTTATTTGACGAAATTTTCCCATCTTCAATCCGAAACCACTCCTTCCTAATATGAACTCCTATACAAAGTTTGAAGAAAATTGGACTATAAATGCCCAAGATATAGGCCTGAAACGAAATTTTAATATAAGTCAAGGGCCATAACTCTGTACTTATTCAACAAAATTTACCCATCTTCAATCCCAAACCACTCCTTCCTAATATTAGCTCCTATACAAAGTTTGAAGAAAATTGGTCAATAAATGCTCAAGATAGAGACCGGAAACGAAATTTAACATAAATCAAGGGCCATAACTCTGTACTTATTTGACGAAATTTACCCATCTATAATCCCAAACCACTCCTTCTTAATATAAACTCCTATACAAAGTTTGAAGAAAATTGGTCAATAAATGCTCAAGATAGAGCACGGAAACAAAATTTTAAAATAAATCAAGGGCTATAACTCTTTACTTATTTGACGAAATTTGCCCATCTTCAATCCCAAACCACTCCTTCCTGATATAAACTCCTATACAAAGTTTGAAGAAAATTGGTCAATAAATGCTCAAGTTAGAGCACGGAAACGAAGCGCTGACGGACGGACGGACAGACGGACGGACGGACACTCGAGCGCAAATTTTTTGCGGAGGGTATAACATAATACCCCGCACTTTTTGAAGTGGCGGGGTATAAAAAGCATAGACACAGTATAATTGTATCAGGAACACACAGTTCTAACATGATTTTAGATAACGAAGAAAAGCACTATGGCAGTGTCCTACCCATTGCCAGTCCCATCGTGAGTCCTTTGTGCAAAGAGGGGGCTTCTCGAAATGAAGAGATCAGGACCATGTTCCAGGAAGCCACAGAGGGCACAGATGCCTTTGGATTACAGACGTCTTTGTCAGGGAATTCATTGATCAACCAGATCAGCAATGTTCGGCACTGGCTGTGTCAAAACTGGGAAAATAATTAATGAATACATGCAAAAATGTGGTGACTGAAAAATCATCAGCTGGGACATTGAGCAATAACCAAACTTTACCAAAACAGCTCCTGCAGCATTTATGCAAATCTATAATTCTAAAGGAGCGAATTAGACGGGTAAAGTTGGAAACGGTACATTTGACCAGCGTGGTTTTGGTATGGAAGTGTGAATATATTGCCCTCATTGATAATTTCAGTCTAAACTTCTTTTTTTTTTTTTCAAGGATTAAACATTTTGATATGAATGCAATTTTCTGCTCTATATTCTCCCACCGGACAATTTTATATCCATTTTTGTGTACTTTACAGTTTGGTAGGCACAGACAACAATGTGCCAGTTGATACTACTTTTCTCAAACTGTCTTACCACTTTTTGGCAGGAACTTCATAACCCAATTACATGATAAGGGTGGCCTGTGGGAGTTTGTCTCCATACGTAAGCTTTATAGTTTGCTTGGGTAGAAGTCCCATCAAATATAGGCAGTGTTCCGACATTACCTTAGATGTTAACTGGGACTAACTGTTGACTTAAGGATTGAAATTCAGATTTTAGCTTTCACTGGATAATGAAAAAAACATTAGGCTGTTTTAATGTCTGTGAAGTCCGAAGGGCTTCTCGGAGACATTTAAACAGCTAATGTTTTTCATCATCCACTGGAAGCTATAATCTGAATTTTAATACGTATATTTACATTTAGTATCAGGTTTTCAATTGCACATTCATCGCTCATTTTCATGTTATTTGACAATAACTAAGCGTAATTTTGAAACAGCCAAAACGTCAAATTTTCGCACGGGGCCTTTAGATCATGTGACTTAATGTGTTTCATTAGGAAATGAAAAACATCAAGAAAGATACTTTCATTTAGGGCGATTGCAATAAAAATGTAAATATTGGGACTTGACACCACAAATTAAGTAAACAAAAAACACTCTTTACTGTTTTTCGACTCTCTATACAAAGTAGCTAAAATCAAAAATCATAAAAGAGGTCATGAAAATTACCGCATTGTAAAAAACCTCAAAGCATAGATTGAGGGTGCACATTAAAACGCCTCGGCTGAGGTCCCGCAATCGATTGATATTGTCAATGAACCTATGCCTACAGGAAAGAGCAAGCGTTTCTTTGGTCGTTAGTTAAAAGAAATACCTGACATAAAAATATGCTAGTTGCGCGTAAGTTTGACTTTAAGATGTACTAGAGTATTCACCATTTTTTTCCATTACCTACTGGTTCCCAGCTTATTGAAATCAGTATTGGAGATACAGGTAACCAACCCCCCCCCCCTCGTGGATTACAGATTCTTGCTAAACAGTAGTATAATGAAGATAAACCACTTTTCCTGGGACACCGATTATCTTTTTTTACTGGCGACAAGTAGGATGAAGATAAACCACTTTTCCAGGGACACAACTTATCGTTTTTACTTGGGACAACGCCGAAAACTAATTTTTCTGGGGACATCTGAGCTTTCCTGGGGACATCCTCGAATTCGTAAAGAAAGAAAATTAAATTAAAACAAAAATAGTGTTCAACTGGCGAACACATGTAACAAAAACATTTGATGTAAATTAAGTTAAAATCCCAACCAAATACACCAGGAAAATAAAACCATTTTTACTAGGACAGTGAAATTACCATTTCTATCAGTACAGCGAAAATGTATAAGCGATTATTAAAAACAGGTAGATTATTAAAGACATCATATGGATTTTATCAAAATAATCAGGATGAATTAATTGTATGACGTATTGTTGTCGTCTACCAATATGTGTTTTTAAAAAAAGTTATTGCAAGTGGAAAACATCTTGAATATGTAAAAAGTCTGTTTTGCTTGTATGACCACTGTTTTTCTACTATCGTTACAGTTGTACATTTGTTTTCTTCAGTACATGTGTAGAAACATTCTATTTATGAGATTGCATATATCAGAAATAAAAAATGTTGTTGCATATTTAAAGAAGATTAACGTACCCTGCCCTAAAGTCGTCACCTTGGCGCATTTCAGCTACTGTCACGGGATACATACAAAGACTTGCTAAGAATGCGTTTTGGCAGAGGGAAGCTTAACCATTTTTCTAAGTATGCCAACTAAAGAAATCTATCGTTAACTATATGCAAATAATGAGAAAATACCGATTTGGAGCAGAGGGGTATGACTGACGACTTTAGGACCACCAGGACCTAAAGTCGTCAGTGACAAGGCCCTAAAGTCGTCAACAGTATTAAGTGGTACTAAGAGTGTCTTTTCGCTATCAATAAATACCGCTTGTGACCATAAAAGCATGTGTGATTGTGCAAAACATTATGAATCGCTTATTTGATCTTAAGGGACCAACAAAGGTCTGATCGGCCGTGGTTCTTGTCCAATCGACGTACTATGCAGGTCAGCATTGAGTAGTAACGTTGCGTGTAATTTGGTGGCCTGGAGGTGGTGCTGGTAGTCACAGGTGTGCACTTTATGTCTGTGTAGCTATGTAGGTATATTGAGCTGGTTCTACGTTGTCATGATAGTCTCAGACCCCGTCATTTATGTACATGTACCTTTAATGACAAAGTGTGTTTTTGAGTTTTTATTGGTACATGTGAAGTGTTTAAAAACCCTCAACAATAGTGATAGTGGCTGTAATTCTCATGCACTTGGATGTGTTGGTAGTATTAAAAGATCGCAAACAGCAGTACTCTGATTGGTTTGCGGGCGGGCGGTCCTACTGGCGGACTGAAATTCTGCTAAGATAGGTGCAGATATTTATGCCAATACCAAATGAAAGCATGAGTGATGGCGAAGGTGTCTATAGAAAAGACAATGTCTGAGTGGTGAAATTAGTGGAACTCCGGGCATACTATGCATGCGTGGACATGAATGTGGTTATGAAAACGCACTGATAGGTCAAAAATGTTAGTAGTCATATGGCATGTAGAAGCGATTGGTGGGTTGTCTTGGTGGTCCTAAAATATATTGACCGTTTTAGAGTCACCGAAAATTGTGGTTATGATGAAAAAAGTACAAGTAGGCAAAGATCAGGAAAAGGCGCAATCAGAAAAAGACTCCCACTCCAAAAACCAAGGTGGGAAAAAACCAAACTAACAATCAGGTACTTATACCATGAAAACATTTTGTAAGCCGAATGAGCAGCTATTTTCCCAATAGGTGGCCACTCAGTTACCTTAACTTAACTAAAAATATGCAAACATACATAAGGCGCCAACAGCACAAAAATATTTTAAACACCAAGACATAAAACAAAAAGAACCACCACAGAAGTATCGACTTGGAACGATCGGTAACACAAAGTTACTGGCGGGTTTAAATCGATTTTACACGGCCGTAACCTCACCCTCAGCTTCTGCAGTGGTTCATAACATTTAGTTAGTTCTTCGGTCCTCGTGGTGAATCTCTAACTAGTAAATGAATCATCAAGAACAAACAAATAAATCATGATAAACATCCTGATGAATCAAAAACCAGGACTCACGGATTCAGTAAGCTGCCCGACGATGGAGATCCCTGGGCGCCAAATAACTTACTAACTCCGGAGCTAAAGAAAAACATCAGTTGGACCCCGGTGGGCCAAGCAACAGACTGTTACATAGGCTGTCGGTGGTAGTGGACCTTGGGATGTACCTCAGCTTAGTAAGACATTTCTGTAGCCACATTTGAAGCGAATGCGGTTAACAGTATGGTTTGGTGATTCTAGTGGTGTCATCTACGTACAAACAAATTGTCAACAGTGGTCGTATCTTATTACTGAAAATGTAAACTGAGTTCTTAGCCCATGGGTGTAATGTTGGGTTTTATGGGGGTGTCGGTCAACCCTAAGGTGTATTGCAATTCTTAGTTTGCCTCATCAGTGGTCCAGACGAGTCATAGCATGGAGGAAGGCAAATATGAAGGAGGGGAATAGGAGAAAGAGAATTGAAAACGGAATCAAGTAACCACTCCTAAGGTCGTCAGGCATGACCTAAAGTCGTCATCTAACTTTTCAACCAATTATTTGTGTTAACATGCTTTATCGCTGAAAGGGGGGCATTTATTGGTAGAGCGGTAACTTCTGGGCATGTCTAAATGTACATGTCATTAAGAGGCAGGCGTAGCTCAAGGGAATTTCCTTTCGCCGGATCGATATGAAAAATACACTGAACCTCTCGACAGACTTTCAATTTTGTGCAAATTGGGTACCCCTGTTTCAACGACTACTACAAGGAAACCGTTTTTTTAAGGGTTGTAAATTCATTATTATAAAGTATTTTCCTCTCAAATAATGCCCCTTCTTAAACCTTTCGACGACGAAGACGGAAATGGCGGGGGTCAAATGAAATATGACGACCTTAGGACCATGACGACTATAGGGCAGCGTACTACAATTTAAAATTTGTTACGCGTGGACAATTTTTCTGGTCATTAGTGGATTTAATGTCTCCGAGAAGCCCTTCAGGTTTCACAGACATTAAAACAGCTTAATGTTTTTCATTATCTAGTGAAAGCTAAAAGTACATACATTCAAGTGTATTTGAACCTTCTGTATTGTTTGCAGGAAATAAATAAAGACAGTCTGTCAACAATTCTTAGTGTATCGAGTACACCACCAAAGCATACCAGCCAGCAATGAATCTATTTGACAAGTATGAGTTAAAGTAAGGGTTCTGAAGGGCATCCCCCAGAAGGTAGAATACAGGATATTCTTTTCTTTGACTTTCTTATCAAAGCTTATAAGAATCTTACGAGTGTCAGGGATGGATAGACAAATCTGTCTTGAGGGTCACTTTGGCACCAGTGAAAAGTAAGAATAGAGGGACCAGGAATCGATGCAATTAAATTTAATGTCCCAACATAGACAGCGAGTGGGAAAGAAAATACATAAAACACAACAAAACATTTTCCGACAATACATTTGAAGAGCAGAATGACTAGCTCTTTCCCAACAAGGTAGCCATCCGGCTAGTTTTCAACAGGAACGAAAGGGAACGAGTACGACAGAGAGGTAGGCACAATAAACAGTAGTATAATGAAGATAAACCACTTTTCCTGGAACACCGATTATCGTTCCAACAGGGGACAAGTATGATGAAAACAAATCACTTAATCTTGGACACAACTTAACGTATTTACCGGGCACAACGCCGAAAACCACTTCTCCTGGGGACATTCTCGAAATTAGAAAGAAAGAAAATTATATAAAAATAAAAATAGCGTTAAACTGGCGAACACATGCAACAAAAACTTTTGATAAAACCAAGCCAAAATCCCAGCCAAATACACCGGAAATACAGCGATTATCATTATCCTTAACAAAAACCATTTTCACTGGGACAGCGAAATTACCATATCTATCAGTATAGCGAAATGCACCAGCGACTACCAAAAACGGATCAGAATAAAAATTAAACCAAATACTGGCTAACACATGTATTACAAATGTTGCTGCAAATAAAGCCAAAATCCTCGACCCAAAGATACTAGGCGGGAAGGAGCGCATTACCGCTGCTTCATCAAGATGATAATTCACGAAACTAAACAAGAGCCCAACAAGAAAGGCAGCAATTCGACCATATTAAGTAAAAAAACACCCCGACGAGCACAACAGACAGACAAACGGACAAAACACGCAAAATGAATATAAATATCAACAGAACCGCCTTGGAACGGCCAGTAACGAATTACTGGGGGGGGGGGGGGGGGGGGAGAGGGGGGCTTAAATCGATTTTAAATGATCGTTCCAAGTCGATACTTCTGTGGTGGTCCTTTTTGTTTTATGTCTTGGTGTTTAAAATATTTTTGTGCTGTTATGTTTGCATATTTTTAGTTAAGTTAAGGTAACTGAGTGGCCACCTATTGGGAAAATAGCTGCTCATTCGGCTTACGAAATGTTTTCATGGTATAAGTACCTGATTGTTAGTTTGGTTTTTTCCCACCTTGGTTTTTGAAGTGGGAGTCTTTTTCTGATTGCGCCTTTTCCTGATCTTTGCCTACTTGTACTTTTTACAGAGCTCTAACCTCGCCCTTGTTTGTTGATATTTATCATAGAAATAATTGTTCGATTTAGCCAAAAGCTTCCATATCTCGTTTTAGTGACGTCACTGCGTACATTGTATTTAAAAAGTAAGAAATATAAGCAGTTTCTTTAATTTGGACCCTTTCGTATGAGAAATTATAAAATAACTGAACGGTGATGAATCGAACATTAATTAATAGTTAAAATACAAGTGCAAGCACCGAGATACACCAAAAATGAGGACTCAACAGTAATATAGACACACTGGAATACTGGAGCAAAAGAAAGCTTATGTTTAAATCCCGGTAGACCCGACTAGAGACAAGAGTTTTAGCCCGTTATCCAAACTCAAAGTCAGGTCCCTCCCGTCTGTAAGACAGCTTTAAGTCAGGACCGTCATAGAGTCACTCAAATGTCACTAAAAATCTTACACTCCTTACATCAAACATTTGAAATGGTATATCACTACCTTAGCCTTACAGTCACAACATTATTTACAGCGTTAGGGTAATTTGGGGGAATAAGGACCGGTGGGGAATATGGACCACTTTGTAAAAATATCGCTATATTTTGTGTTCTTGTAAAAATCCGTATTTCACGGTGGGTAATCGACATATTCGGAGCCACTGGCTCCGCACGTAAAATATTATGTTAGACTTCCGGGTCACGTGCGGCTCCGAAGTTTAGGATTCAGGTCAACACGGAAAGATAGGTACTCGGTATTTTCATTTTTCTTTCTTCTTTGAATAACTTTTTTGAGAAAAATAGAATGCAATTCATTGATAAACGCATAAGACATTGAGCAAAGCCTCGAAATTGTCTTTGGAGCACTTTTTTACTTTTCCTTTTTTTGGAGCACTTTTTTTTATCAACACTACGGAAAACAAAATGAGCCGGGTGATATTTTCCTGTAAAAGTATGCATTTTAAACCTGTTTGGCTGGTGTTGCTGTTTTAAGTATAGCTGGGTGATCAGCTGGGTGATCATTTAACAATCACAATGTCCCCCGACATGACACCAAACAAAATCACAGAAAAATTGCCGAAAGAAAGTTCGGCTCCGATTATGTATGATGGATCTGATTATGTAGGGTGATTATGATTATGTACGTTGGCTCTGAAGTTGTTGACAAAAGCCTTTTCAGTTGGTCGGTATGCTTACTATAAAACTCACAAAGTTAAAAAAAAAATGTTTTTTAAATTTCTACTGTCCTTATAGTTTGTTACATTTCTTCTTGTCAATGTCCGATGTAAACGGCCTGTACGTTCTGGCAGGCTACATGTAGCAATAAGAATAAGCAAAACAATATTTTATCATCCAATTATGGGACGTTTAATACATGGTTCATTTTTTGCCCGGTCTCGTTTGTTGTGAGATAACAATGATTAAGGGCAAACATTGACTCTTTTTTTCAGATTCTATCGAAATGGGATATTTCAAAGGCAAGCGATAACGGGGTTTGAAGCTGCTCCACATATCATATAATGAAGAAACGAAAATCTGCTGAACTGTCTCCTCGGCCTTCTCCTTATGTAAAAAGGGGCAAGCTCAGCATTACATGTACACCCGGACATCCTCATCAAGAACTAAAAAGCGACCATCATCAACACCAGGAAACAGGCCAGAAAACAGATCACATTTAAGTCGCCCCATAAAATGACATCTTACAAATTGTAGAAATGCTTATGGGCATGTTAAAAAAATGAAGCCTTTGTGTGACATAGAGGGTAAAAAATAAACATGATTTCCAGGGTCTAAATTTTGTTGGACAATGTTCTAAAGACGTTGAATTTTACTGATTTGATAGGCATTTTATGAATAACAAAAACATTTTTTTTTTGGTTGTAAATTTTATTTTGTTAGTTTTAATGATTGAAGAAATTGTCCTTGATCTTGTCAGGAGCTTTAAATGTTGATAGTACATGGTAAGATGTAAGTTTTTCCTATTTGATATAATATATGTATATGAAACTTTTAAGACTAAAATGCTTTTTAATTTCTATTTTTTTTTCTCATTTTACACCATTTTAAGGAACATTTCTTGCCTAATTTTTTTAAAAAGCATGCCTTAAAGTTTTTATAGCTTTAAAGATAAACTTTTTAAAAGAATAAAACATGCTGCTTTAAAAAGATTGGAGTAATGGGAAACAACGCTGAAAATTTCATATTGATTCCACCATCCGTCCAGATTTGCCAAATGATTATAAAAGACAGGTATTTTCTATGAAATGTTACACTCCTGAGATTATTGACTGGTGTTATAAATCAAAATTTACAACAATTATGAATGCAAAGAGTAATGTTGAACCACCTTAACATATTTGATAGATGTAAAATTTATGTTTTTCATATAGAAAACATAAAAATGCTCCAAATTATTGTTGTTGTTTTAAATAGTGTCTAGAATTATTTGCGATATTGTAAATTGTTCATGTCTTTGACAAAATACCTCATAATTCACAACCAAATTGTAATAAAATTGTAATTAACCAATTAAGCTTAAAACCATAACAAAACATTTAACTCTTAATAACATCAACTATAAGCAAAATGACTAGAACATACACATGGAGAAAATAACAAAAAGCGTTACACTCCTGAGAATTTGGGTAGTTACATAAATCTGAGTTTGTTTCATTTTTATCACAAAATTGCTTCCAGGAAATATATGTAGTCAATTTTATTAATAAAAAATCATTGAAACAGTATAAGAACAGTTGCATACTTTGGCCACATTAATTATGTATCACTTCCTTTGCTGATATAATATTTAAAATTTCCGATAATTTCCAATCAGCAGGCTAAATCAGTTAAACTACTGAATTAAATGCATTTAAAAATATTCCTTAGGACAGTAACAATAGAAGCAAACCACAAAGATTTTAATTAACAAGTAACTATTTGGAAAAACAAGCCCAAATTCAATCTTCTTTACAAAATGTTTATAATGTTACACTCCTGAGCATTGTAAGTTGCTTCTCATAAAACATAGTTGTAGCCTTCTGGCAACCTGTATGCGTTTAGCACAAAATCTGGTCAGTAAAGATATATATAGCATTAGAATTGTAAACATTTTTTAACAAGATTGGTTGTTTATTTTATTATTAGGATGCTTTGTCAAAACATATATTTTCTTAAGAATTCCAAGTTGTTCATGAAATCTTTTGTAAGTCGCTCTAATTATCACACCTTCTTTTTTAAAAAATATATTTTGATGATAGCAAACTGTCAAGAAAACACAAACTGTTAGTAATATCAACTAAGAAACCTTACAACCAAAACATATTTACAAATAGTTTGAATGTTACACTCCTGAGGTCGGTCAACTAACCAACATGACTGTCAGTATTGCCGAATTTGCCGACAAGAAATGATTCAGAGAGTTACCACTGCTCATTTATTTCAATATTCAAGACATATCTTAAGTAATAAGTATGTCATGACTATTTGTTAAAATGAGTTTGATTCTATTTGACAAAGTTCGACTTAATTCACCCTTAACCCTATTGGACCAGGGCACATGAACTTCTACAATTCACATACATTTGCACCCAGACAAATCTCTGGTCACCCTGCACATTCCCACAGTATGACAAGTCTTATGAGGACAGCTTATTATTGAAATACTATTCATGTGACCAGCAAAACTGATCACACTGATTAGCTTTGAAGTCTGATCAATGTCTTTGTTGGGCACAAAACTTTGTAAATTGTGGAGATTCTTTTGCCCAGGCTCAGATGTCCAAATCATTTCAGCACTAGGTCATGATATCTCAGTTTCTGAAACACTGTAAGTTTTATATAGCCTTCTGACAGTTCTGAAGCTCATCCAAATTAAACTTAAATCGGAGGGCTCGTCCTGGTAACAATTCTGGGTTAGAGAGTTTCGTAATAACATCAGTCTGTGGTTGCCAGGAGGTATCCATTTTCGTTGGCCAGGTAAAAACACCGTCTCGGTCAGTTGCTTTCAGATATCGCACCTCAAGATCTCCACACTCGTGTATATGTAGAACCTAGAAAAGAGTTTAAATTTTAAATGTAATTTTACTACTATTATAAGAAATCTTGCTACAATTGAAACATATTTGAAGTCAAATTCAGCTTTAAAATATTACATTGGACCTATAGGCTGTTCTTGATGTTTTGTTCAAGCCTAAATTTGTGACAATAGCAGATCTGTATGTTTATACTTCTTTTTGTTTAAATGTAAAATTTCATATTTGTTGCAGCACTAGTCTTAAAAGATGTATGTTAACAAAGTACTAACCTTTGCTAGGTATAGGTTCTTATGACGCCTTGCTGAAGACCTTCTACTTCCGTTTGAGGACAAAGCAATAGCGACAAAATCGTCTGGCTTGAACCTGCTGAAAACATTTTAAGGTCATTCAGCCATGTCATGCAAAATACAGTTGTTTATCATATGTTTTGGTGTACAGTTTTAACTTTTTCTAGTATACAAACTCTGTGATAATTTGTAATAGTCTGTGATTTTACATTGTAACATTAACTTGCGCACTCTGTGATAATAGTTTTTTTTTTATTATTATTTATGTTTTGTTTGTCCAAATCAATGTTTTTGAAGCAGTGCAATAAATAACCTTTAAATTTTCTTCTTGAGCAACTTTATTGATTAAAACTTCTGACTAATTGAATTGTGTATATTTTAAAATGTACATAGTAGTTTACCTTTCGATGACCTTTAAGCTCACATAATGTTGAATATCTGGTAAATACCCAAGCACCAGCTTTCGGTGGTTCTCTGGATTCAGAACAATGTCAGCTGTTTCAGCATGGACTACCTGTACTCCAACAGAGACCATTTTGCTTAGCATCTGCAGACATACATGGTCGACATATGTGCCATCTCTAGACATTCCTTCTAGGTATGTGTCTATGTCAACTGTTAGGAACTGGCTGACCTGATTCTTATCTGCCTGAAGAACAAGACACAAAAACAAACCAAATCATGGTGTGGTCAAAATGACACTTTTGATGCAACTCGAGAAAGCGGCCCACAAAGCACATTATGCGAAAAGCAAATGGCGAGCCTGCAGAGTCAAGTAATTTGTAAAACAAGTGGAAGTTTCAGCCAAAGAATTGAAGTTGTGGCCCAAATTGGCATACACATTTGAAGACTGATCTGAATTTCTACTCTGAATAATAAGGAAATTATCAACTATATACATGTATAACACTATAAATTTAAAAGAAATGCATAATTATAAAACAATTACTTAAAATTTTTTGTTGCTTTTTTATTTTAACATAAACAAGTACCTCAGGAAGGTCTTTCATGAAAGAAACCACATTCCGTCTTAGTTGGGAATGGGTAAGATCAGCGACTCCCAGTCTATCAAGCTGACTGCTTACAGTCCGGAAACAACAGTTGCCGTCATCTGGTGTTGTTTCATCTATTTGCCAACCCTTTGTGGCTACACAGGACTGAAGATTTTGCAATTCAGTGCTAACATCATTCAGATGCTTTTCATGTGACCTCATACTGTGTCTGAGAGCTTCAGTCAGCTCACTGTCACCATCATCAGTTACATCACATTCAACACCTTCATCACCACCACCAACAACAACATGCAGGGTTAATGTGCTAGTAGCTAACCGCAAATTAAGGGTTAGAATAAGCAGATAAGTGGCATGCATTAAGGAAAAGCAAATAAGGAGTTCTAGTAAGTACATGTACTAGTTGCAGTATAAAACAATAGGTTGATTGAGCAGAAGAGAACCAAAGCTAGGTTCACAACAAATGTGAAGTGCAATAAAAGCAAACATTAGCATTCATGATAGTTATTGAACATTAGTCTGAAGTTGAAAATATATTTTATAATTTAGTCTCTACTTATTTGTGATCAATTGTTACAAAAAACATGACTCTTTCAACTTTCATGTAAAGGATACACTCATTATTTGGTGTCCTGCTCATGAGCAACTCTTCAGCTGTAATTCTCTTGCCTGTGATCAGGCTAAAGTATAAACATTCATGTCTATACTGAGCATAGAAACAAGGGCCTTCTTCTTTCCCAACACACACCATACAGGAACAGCTCAGATCACTGCAGGCAAGAATTCCAGAACCAGCCACTGTCTGTACCATATGAAACGACTGTGTACCTCTTAAAGTTTTGGCTACTTTATTTTTTTCAGGACCCCTTTTTTTGAACTCATTCTGCGGAATATATATAATTCTTTGATTCAGTTCTTCATTTTTGTTTTGAGCAAGGGCTAAGTAGGTTTCATATGCATTGTTAATTACCTTGCCAGCTACTATCATAAGTTCCAGTCTTTTCTTTACAGCAGCTCCAATCCCATCACTTGGGCCTTTACCATGTCCTGATTCGGTGAAGTGATACACAATCTTGATTTTATGCTGATCTTCTAGCTGAATAAGGTGATCAAAACTAGATTTAGATTTGTATTGTGCTGCACAATTATCCGAGACTCTGTGCAGTACCTTCAAAGGACATGGCCCTGGATTATCATTTATGTGTGTCAACAGTTTCTCTGTAAAGACGTATACTGTTTCTGAGCTATGGGTCAATTCATCAGAGATTATTACCAGTGATTCTTTTCGTAGAACAGGGTTTTCTTCGGTGCTTTCTTTAGCATGGCGAACGATGTACACAGGGTGCAATGTCACTTGCTTTACAGTACAGTGGGTTGACTCAATTTCATCCTGTGGTTGTAATGCGATATTCTCGGAAAAGTCCATTACAGCAAGCGCATGGTCCGTTGGTAAGTTATTTGTCAAGTCTGATATAATGTTATGCTGAAAGTCAGCCCGAAACAAATGTGCTGAGAAAGACTCAACAGACTTTACAACTTCTGTCACTATCTCTTTAACTGTTCCTGTCTTGTGAACTTGTATCCATCTTGTGACTCTCTTTTTTTTCTTTCCAACAACTTCAGACACTGTCTCCCATTGGTAATATTTGAGTTTATCATCTTCACCATAATTTTCTATCAATGGTGTGTACATATTGTAAATAGATTGTCCCACAATGTAGACAGTCCCTGTCAATACACTTTCTATTAGGTGTACGTTCATATGGGCATAGAGTCATATCAGATAACTGTCTTAAAGTTGTCTTTATTTCCAGAGATTTATTGGTGGCAGCATTATTTAGAGCTTCAACTTTCTGTTCCAAGTTAAAATCCTTTGCACACACACACACCCTTCTGCAACTCAAATCTAGCCTTTTATAGTTCCTAGGGATCATCTTACAAAAAGTTGTGAATTATCGGTTACACGTTGGATTCTCCTCTCGGAAACGCTTGTATAATTCCTTCTTGGAGCAGAGGAGATGGTGCTTTGGGACTGGTTTGCCATCTATCTTGATGGTGTCCTTTTTGTTTGGCATCACTCTCGAGTTCTTACTTAGAAAGGTATCAAGCTTTCCTTTCCAGGACTGCCGAAACTTCTGGGCTGCTGATAGCCTTTTCACCCCCTTTGCTTTTCTTCTTTTGAACTAAGTAAGGCTCTTTTTTGTTCCAGAGGCATCTAGAGCTGTCTGTGTATGCTAGCCTTTTCTTTATTTTCTCTGTTACTTTATTTGGACGTCCAGGTTTGTTGATGTTAAGTGTCTCTCTCAGAGTTTTCTCTTCACTTGTAATTGTATTAGACTTCTCTTCACTTATATTTGCATATGACTTCTCTTCATTTGCAATTGCATTAGACAATAGCAGTTTTTGTCGCTTTGGAGTTGCATTTTCTATCAGATGTTTCATGGTACTAGCCCAAGCTCTAGAATTATCTGGTAAAACTTGTTTAACCCTTTGAGCTCTTTTTCTGATTGCTGTTTTATTAGGCTGGCTACCTGTAGGTGTATGAGTAGCTGTAGATGTGCTCTTTTTAGTTTCATGCTTCCTTTTTGTCTTTCCTTTTCTCATAGCTCTTTTTTGACCATTTTCTTTGTTGGTTTTTACATTCCTGATCAAAGGATTGATTGAGTTTTCTCTTTTCTTTCAGTTTAGTTTTGTATGCCTTGTTTTCTTCTTGCTTTTTTGCTTTAACTTCTCTATTCTTGTATTTCAGTTTTGGATCGTTTTTCAGTCTTGGTCTATATGCCTTCACTCTGTCTTTTGAAGATTTTTTCTTCTTTGGCTGTTTGGTCTCATCAGGGCAGTCAATTTGTCTATTTCTCAATGACTGCCTGATTACAGGCAGTTTTACTTTAAGCTTTCCCATGACAGACTTCACTGATTCACAACCTATCAATCTAAACTGGTTAGTATGATGATAGATGCACTGATGCATTTTTCTCAGGAGTGTAACACTTAATACTAAGCTTCAAATAACAGGTTTATCTATTTAGAAAATGTGAAATATCTTAAAGTTAGCTACTGTTAAATTAATCATAAGATAGTATACTTCCTTGAGAAAATTCATCATGATTTCTAAAAGTTGTTAGTCACACCTGGCAGAGCAGACATTTTGGAGTTTATTTAAAAATGACACAAAATTGCGAAAAACAGTAAACCATTGAGTTGTTAAAACTTAAAATGCCTTAAAAAGTTGAAACAATCAACACTTTTTGGAAATCAGTTGTTTATTTTAACTTTGGACAAGACATGTTAAGCACAGTGTTAAAATTTCAACTGATGAAAATTCTCTAAAAAAGGTGTTACACTCCTGAGAAAACAAAATCTGTTCTGAGAAGAACAGTTGCTGCATCAGACTGCAATTGTTTCAGCTGGTAATGCACTCTGAGGATGCCTTCTTGAAAAATAAAACAGAACAATAAAATACCACCTCATGCAAGAATTATGATATCCTAAGCACAAAATGTTACACTCCTGAGATTAGAGGGTTGTCGGTCTCAGAAGCGTCTGGACACAAATAAAAGTGTTGCTAGTTTGAATTCACATCTTTTATAAGTTTTCCTAATGTTGGTAGAATTGGATAAACCTTTACACATGTATACAGGATATAAATAGAAACCACCAGCCACTGCAACAGTACAAGGTATTGATTTTTTGGGCAAGGTAAATTTTAAAGGGACTGTTTCTAATTCGGTGCACTTAAGTTATACCAATTGATAATGAAATCTATTGGATAATGTACTTTGCAGCTGGGACATTGAATTTTCCAATCTGAGAGAAATTTATGGAATAGTACCCCTTAGTGCAATGGTGTAGGTCTCTGAAATTTGGCATGCAAAATTTCCGTCACACTAAAAGTGTTACACTCCTGAGGTTTTTGGGTAGTTTTTGTGGCGTCAAATTTTTATCTCTTTATCAATTTTAGTGAAATTTTACATGTGTCATCTGGACATCAAAACACATCTTTCAGATATGTTAAATCATTTATAACATGTAAAATGTGATCATAGGATTCAAAATAGTAAAAGGCTTCATTTTTTTTAAAATCTTCGCAATTGAAAGTTAGATACCAGAACAACATTTCAATGTGTACAATAAGATCGCAAATAGCACAAAAAGTCAACCACCCGCAAATCTCACAAAAAGACTTCTTGCCATGGTGTGTCGATTGGTCGTGGGCTTTCATTGATCGCTCATGTTTGAAGATCTTGTCACACCCAGGGCAGACATACACTTTCAGATTGACAGCGCCACACTTCTTCTTGTGCTCGTTCGATGACCATAAGTAGGCAAATGTTGCTTCATATTCTGGGGTCGGGCACTTCAGCTTCTCCTCTCCGTGATCAGATCTCTGGTGGCTCTCCAGATTCGATTTTACCGTGAAAGCTTTTGGGCACTTTTGACACTGGAACGGCCTTATGTGGTGATGAACGATTTTCTCATGTCGCCTTCTACTTTGTCTTGTTGCCAGAGTTTTGTGACAAACGCTACAGCTGGTATGTCTAACACTTTGTTGGTGTATGTCTAACACTTTGTTGGTGTACATTTCGTTCGTGAAACTTAGCACTTGATGGTCGTGCAAAACACTTTGGTGCAAATACCACATGGGTATTTCCTTCTTTCATCTGTTAATAAATCATGACATCAGTAAATGATCACACACACCTTGACAAACAGAAAATGCGTTTGTCAACAACTTCAGAGCCAGCGTACATAATCATAACCACCCTACATAATCAGATCCACCGTACATAATCGGAGCCGGACCTTTTTGTCAACATTTTCACTGTGATTTTGTCTGATGACATGTCGGGGGGTACTGGAATTGTTTAATTATCACATAGCCATACTAAAAACAGCAACACCTAATCAAACGGGTTCAAAATGCATACCTTTACAGGAAAATATCACCCGGCTCATTTTGTTTTCCGTAGTGTTGATCTCGGGAAAAAAGTGCTCCAAAGACAATTTCGAGGTTTTGCTCAATGTCCTATGCGTTTATCATTGGGATATAATCGTAGAGGTCTAATTGCATCCCATTTTTCTCGAAAAAGTCATTCAAAGAAGAAAGAAAAATGAAAATACCGAACACCTACCTTTCCGTGTTGACCTAAATCCTAAACTTAGCGTAAATAACTTCGGAGCCGCACGTGACCCGGAAGTCTAACATAATATTTTACGTGGTTACACGTTGGATTATATCGATTACCCACCGTGTACTTGTACAGCGGTCGATAATAATTACTGGTCCCTTCTACTTCCGCTGACAACTTCAGAGGGCGCGCAGATTCAACTCGGTAAGTATTATCGATTTTTATATTCATATACCGAAAATTTATGCGAGAAAAAAAGCCAATATGAAAATCATAAAATTTTGATATATTCTAAAGCATGTGTTTAAAAAATAACTTTCAATAGCGAAATGTATTTCATAAAATTTTCGTGTCATTATTTTGCTTCATCATTGCAAGCGTTTCAATGATCCTGATCGGGGGATCCTTCATTTTATAATTTTTGACGACAACCACCTTTTGGGTAATATGGACCACCCAGTCCATATTCCCCAAAGGTGGTCCATTTTACCCCAATTAAATTGTTTATATGCATTGTTAAACTCAAACATTTATTAATGTGGTTACGCCCGTTTATGTTTAGATAGATAGATAGATAGATAGATAGATAGATAGATAGATAGATAGATAGATAGATAGATAGATAGATAGATAGATTCACTGTCGTTCCCCCGTTATTGTGATTTGTGAATTGCACTAAATTTGCTGTTCTACTTAAAAGCTTTAATTTTTCTCGTTTCAGGTCCATCCGAAATTGGTTTAATGCTGTTGCTATTAGACCTTCCATATCTAGTGCTACTGAAGATACTTTCCAACTGGTGTTTTTCTTTTGCTCCGGAGTTAGTAGGTTATTCGGCGCCCAGGGATCTCCATCGTCGGGCAGCTTACTCAATCTGTGAGTCCTGGTTTTTGATTCATCAGGATGTTTATCATGATTTATTTGTTTGTTCTTGATGATTCATTGACTAGTTAGAGATTCACCACGAGGACCGAAGAACTAACTAAATGTTGTGAACCACTGCAGAAGCTGAGGGTGAGGTTAGGTACCTGTAAAACCGGTTTAAGCCCGCCAGTAACTTTGTGTTACTGATCGTTCCAAGTCGATACTTCTGTAGTGGTTCTTTTTGTTTTATGTCTTGGTGTTTAAAATTTTTTGTGCTGTTGGCGCCTTATGTATGTTTTCATATTTTTAGTTAAGTTAAGGTAACTGAGTGGCCACCTATTGGGAAAATAGCTGCTCATTCGGCTTACGATATGTTTCATGGTATAAGTACCTGATTGTTAGTTTGGTTTTTTCCCACCTCGGTTTTTGGAGTGGGAATCTTTTTCTGATTGCGCCTTTTCCTGATCTTTGCCTACTTGTACCTTTTCATTTCTTCAATTAGAGGATCTTCTTAAAAGTGTTGTGTTTGCATGCAAAACTTTCAGACATATTATTTATCAGAACAACATTTTGTGGAAAGACTTCGACTTTTCCTTCGGACCTTTGATTTTCAGTTTGGAGAACTTAAGGATGTTCGCTGCTAACATTTGACATTTCGGAACTTCCGGTTTTTCCTTTCTTGAATATCTCGTAAACGGTTGCAGATATTTTCCTAATATTTTATATTTGGATGCATGTTGATAATATACATCGAATGAGCCATGAAAATTTTCAATCTAAGAAACTTTATTTTTTCACCCCATTTTCTGCAACTTTTCAGAAAATTTTAGTTGTCAGTAAAATTAAGGGGGTATGGTAGCTTAAACTTGAATATTACACATCTTCAAATTAATTGCACTAGTTCGATGTTTATTTTAGCAGCAGTATATGTGTACATGGTCTTCTAAGTCATTCTTTGTGTCTTTGGTGTGCTGGTTTTAAAATTTAAGGTGGTTTTATTAAATGGGCTTTTAGAAACAAAACAGCCGAAAAAAGGCCGAAAATGGCGATTTTCAAGTTGTTGGTTTTCTCTTATATGCTCACTACCCTATATATTTCTTTCTTTTATTTGAACACTATTACCAAGTTCTATGTTGACTTGTGTGAAAATACAAGAAAAAATTTGAATCAACAAATATGGGTTTGGTACATTTCAAAATATTCATTTTTTCCGACTTTTCAAGGATGGGGAAAGGTTTGAAAAGGAATCGAAAAATTTTGTCATCCACTCCAAGTTGCAATTTTTTCTATGTTTTTGGTCCAAACTAGTCTGCGCTACGTAAATATTATGACTTTTGAAAGCATTATAGGTGTATATTTGTTCAAGACAGGTATGTTTCAAAGAATTATAAATTAAATTAATTTTACCAAATTTAAAACATGGTGCTTAGAGGTCTCATTCAGAGGTCTGTAGCTTGAATAAATGCACACTACCCTATATTTATTTTGTTTTCAAATGTCTTGTGTTGTATTTTGGAATCAAAAAGAGTGGTAAAAAAGTTTGAATACTTTTTCATTGGCAGCGAACATCCTTAATAGAAATAAAGCACCGGTTTAAATATTTAAGAAAACTCTGTATTCCGTATGCTAAGATAGAAGCACCAATATACGAGATTGATAAAATTGTTTCTAAAGAACTAAGCGCGCCAAGCAGTACATTTGTGGTACTTGGACCTCAGTGGAAGTAAAATTTCGACACTTTGATTCATAACAGAACTGAAAAGCTTATAAATATTAATTTTAAAACACTGTAAAAACCTAGTCGACGACGACTTCCTTTCCATAAAGCAATGCAACAGTATTGAACAGTTTTATTTGACAAATACCGCTGTCTCAGCAACTATAGTCATCCAACTTTGTAGGCCTAAGCTCAGTTGCGTTGAAGCCATTGGAACACGTGCGACAGTAGAAGAATGCAGACAAATTCTTACTAACGCTCCTCATTTGCTTTATCTTGCTCTGTCCTGTGCTGAACCATTAGACAATTATACACATCTAAAAGCGGAATTTGCTCACGTGTCTACGTCATTCCTCCATTAAAACCTACAAAAATGGGTAGAAAATATGAGAAAACCAGCAATAGGGGTATGTGGCAAATCTCTTCAATGCAAAATGCTATAAGAGCAATCAGGAAAGCTTCAGCAACATATGAGCTTCCTAAAACCACTGTAATGCCTGAAAATGCTAAACCCTTAGGCCGGCGTCCTATTTTGTCATTAGCGCAAGAAAATGAATTAGTGGTTCATATTAAAAGATATGGAACAAGCATTGTTTGGCCTGATAACAGATGATGCGCGTACCCTAGTTTATCAGTACTGCGAAATGAATAGTATCGTCCATCTGTTTGACCAGGAGACAAAACAAGCCGGTTGGGATTGGCTGTACGGCTTTCTCAAAAGGAACAGAGAAATTTCCCTACGAAGTCCAGAGCCAACGTCCCTAGCACGAGCAGTCGGATTCAACAGACCACAGGTTCAGAAATTTTTTGGTAACCTTGGGAACATTCTTGATAGAGAGAAAATTCCGAATAGTAGAATTTTTAACGTAGACGAAACTGGGTACAGTACCGTACAGACGCCGCGAAAAGCACTAGCACCACCAGGAAAATGTAATGTAGCAGCATTGACAAGCGCCGAAAGGGGAAGACATGTAACTGCTGTCTGCTGCATGAATGCAGTAGGGTATTTCGTCCCTCCAATGCTTATTTTCCCGAGAATCCGTATGAATGCAGACCTCATCAGAGATGCACCGGCTGGTACAATAGGGCGGGCTACCCCAACAGGGTATATTGATAGTGACGTATTCGTTGACTACCTAAGGCACTTTGCCTCGAACGTCAAATGCAGCACGTCCCAGAAGGTTTTATTGATATTGGACGGGCATAAAAATCACACCAAAAAACATGGAAGCCATACAGTTCGCTAGAAACAACGGTATTATACTGCTCTCCCTACCACCTCACACAACACACAAGATGCAGCCATTAGATGTCGCGCTGTTTAAGCCGCTGAATCGCTATTACGATAATGCTTGCACGAATTTCCTGAGAAGCCACCCCGGCCGTGTAATAGGTGAATGGGATATAGGTCGTCTCTTCAGTGAAGCATATACTAGGGCTGCCTCCTTACAGACAGCGATCAACGGATTCCGGGCAAGTGGCATTCACCAATACCGGCGAGTCTGAGTATGCCCCAGCAACAGTCACAGATAGGCCACTACAAAACTCCCCTACTGAACCAGAACAAGCGACCACGAAGAAAGCTGTCCTACCGGAAGCTGTCCCACAGGAAGCTGTCCCGCAGGAAGCTGTCCAACAGGAAGCTAGCACGTCAGCCGTAAGCCAACCAGCAACCTTCTCGACGATAATGCCAGTGCCTAAACAGACGGTATTCGGTGAAAAAAGGAGGAGGGCGACAGTATCTACCGAGTTGACTGCTTCACCCTACGCAAGTGACCTTGCGCGTGAGAAGTCTATGAAATCAAAAAAGCAGACCCACAATGCGAAAAACAAAACGAAAAAGAAATCAGTCGGAAAGAAAACAGGCAAAAGGATTGTTAGAAAAAAAAATCTCACGTGCAAAGCAGCGACAGCGAGGAGGACTGCTTCTGCTTGGTTTGTTGCGAGTCCTATGGCAATAGTATGCCCGGAGAGAAATGGGTGAAATGTGTTCACTGCAAACATTGGGCACATAAGGATTGTACAGCAATGACAAACGCAAGATATATCTATATTTGTGACAACTACGAAAGCGATGACGATATCTACGGCGTAAATTGTAGGGTCGACAATATTGTAGACCGCCTAAAGTGGTTTTAGAAACCAGTGAGAGCAATGATAAAATGAGAGATCAGACTAGTTGCCATGTGTTCTACCGTTAAATCAGTAGTGAACATTTTTGGCCTTCGTCAATGAACATGCTTTGGAGCTTTTATAAGCCAATACTGATAACACGTTACACAAAAATGTGCTAGTCTCACTCTGAATTAATATTTCTATAGAGAGCTAATCAATTTATTTACACCGATTTAGGATCAATTTAAAATCAATTCATGTTGACTGTTTGCAGTTTAAAATGTTCTTGTTCTATGTATGCATTTGAGTTCTCTTGTTCCCTCGTCAGACTACAGGTCAAAGCATCGGTAAATATGACTGACCAAGTTAAAAAGTTACTAGTATATATGCTCAGTGGAAATAGTTAATTCGTTAGTTTTGACAGACTCTAAATGGTCTGCTACACGACTAAAATTCATGGGTCTCTTTGCGCTAATTATGGTGCAAATTTGAACTTTTCATTGATTTAACTTTTTTCCTCTGAGAAAACATATACTAACAAAGGGACTAGACCCATAGCAAAACGTTCTAACCGACCATTGATATTTGAGCCGCCTCATGGGAAAACAAACAATGTGGTTTTTGAACATGTCCGACACAAACTGAGCTGCACAAGCACATAAAAGTGATAGATGCTAGAAATTTTAAATATAAGTAGAAGAGGAACTTTACTATCCGTGTAGGGGAAATCCGGTAAAGTTCGGACAGGCGCTAAAGTTCGGACACTATTACTATTTTAATCATAGTGGTGCCCTAACACGTGGAATCGCCTGTTAAAGGCGTTTGTTTTCTCGGTGATATTGTCTATTTTGTTTCCTTGCGGTTCGTTAAAGTAATTTCGGACAGAATCTCGGAAATCACGCAAGATTTCTCTCCCCTTTCAATTTTGACCTCCAAAACTGCGGTCCCGCGGAAATTCAAGCTATTTGATAGTGCACGATATTGGAGGTATAAACTCGGCGTTTCTTGTTTATTTTTACAGTAATTACCTTTCGAATTATATTTGAACTTTTTATAGGAGTTTTTTACCTGGTTTTCATATATTTACACAACAAAAATGCAATAATGATACGGATAAAGTTGTCCGAACTTCCCCGTATGTTGAGTAAGGGCATCGGGGAAGTTCGGACAATAGTCACACCTTCTCTGGCGTAGGAAACGAATTACTTTATTGACCAAGATCATTTTCAGATAAGAGGATTTTGACAGGCGCTGATGGTGATCGACGGTCACAGGCAATACTATAGCTATCAAATTAGTATTTATAAGAAGACGATGGTAAGATATGGCTCGTCGTGTCACTGTCGTTTCAAAAAGGACTGGGATGTGACAAACTAGCCTATACAGAAAGATGCAGATTACGACAAAGGAGCGATTGAAAATCTATTTCCTCAAAGGTGTAACAATGCAACCATAACCAAACTTGATATTATCTGCGTGCCCACGTGAAATGTGTATGTAAATGCTAAGTTGGTAGCAACATGCAGCATCAGTACTTGCTACGAGATTTCGGGACAACAGAATTTGGAAAAGATTTTTGCCGGATTTTGTTTGTTAGTTGGTTCTTGTGTCTAAAATACTTTTCATTTTTGGGCGAAAAAAAAACAAAAACACACAACAAACAAACACCTTGTCCACCATAATTATAATAATATGGCTGGAGAGATTATTTATAATGTAAACGCATACGTTCTACTATCAAAGTTGTGTTTTTACTGAGCGTTAAAATGGTTGTGCTAAAACCGTACCTATTATCCTTTGTTAGGCTCATTATTATTAAAATTTGCATATTTTGAGAAGTTATGCAGGTTTTTTTTCGCCCAATCAATTTAGTTGTTTATTTATTTATCCAACTTAATCAACGACAAGATAAAGGAACGAGATCTCCAGTGCAATGCTATCTTCAAAGAATATCAAAATTAATATCTATAGGGATCAAACATTTATTAACATTCCGAAGTGTTGAAAGAAATAATGGTGCACTAAATTTTACAGCCTCGTCACATTTTCATACGGGTAAAAGCTTTATTCTGTGTAGACAGTTCTATTATTCATTCCTAGCACACTTGCTGTGTGTGGCGCCCCGTAAGCATATAAATAAATGCGAGGGATTAACAGCACGTGCACACGCGAATTGCCACATTAGTACATGGCTTTGTTTTCGTTAATATAGAGATGTAAATATCGTACGACGATTATTTATGCGGTCAAACATGATTTTCCATTCATTAACGCTATGTCCCGAGGGCAGTGTTGAAAACCGAGGATGTAGCCCGACCTAGGGACCTAGCGAAAGTTAATGACAAAATCATTTTTGATCCCTATTATTGCATAAATTCTGCAAAAACGAAAAAAATAATGGTGCACTATATTTTACAGCCTCATCACATTTTCATACGCGTAAAAGCTTTCGTTTTTATGCTTGTTCCGGGCGGACTTCAGTTTCCAATTATTAGCACGTGCTTTGCGTGGCGCCCGGTATCGAGCATAAGTAAAAGCCATGTATTAACAGCACGTGCGCGCGTGAATTGCAATTATTAATGCATGGTTTTCTCTTCATTAATAAACGGCTGTGAATATCGTGTTACACGGGTATTTATGCAATAATAACTTTAATTAAGGCATGAAATATGTCACCGGTGGCGAAGCGTGGCTATACTATATGCAAGGTTTCACAATGCATTTACCATCTAAAGTTTTAAACCAATATAGCAAGCACAAACAGTTGGCGATTTTCTATAATTTTAGGATGAAGAATCTTATAATACATAATATGTGGGCTGTCGGAATGCATCACCATGGAACAGGACAGCTGGCGGTTGGAGAATGCTACGACATAGAGCCAGAGCCGGAAAATAAATATGACAAACAAGCAGTAAGAATCACTGATGATGGAATTACGCGGGCTTATTTAAAAAGGGATAATGCCAGAATAATTTCTAAACTTTTTGAAGCCGGTGTAGGCACTATTTGGAAACTAAAACCAAAAGAAGAACCAGTAGTAAAAGAGTACAGAACTGGGCCTCAGCAAAGGTGTAATCTAGGCTGCAGATGTCGCTCAGATGAACTGTTGGAGGATGCATGTCAGCTACTGAGAACATGCAACATACAATACGATGTTAAAGAACATTGATGTACAATATCAGTTGTACAATACAGTCAAGACGTTCGTTGATTCTTGTTCGTTTCTTTCTTTTTACAACACGTTTCGTTTGTTGACCATTTGACAGATATCAAGACATTTCTAGATCGTACTTTTCTAATATTAACATGTTAAACTCTTGTGCTAAAGATTTTCAAAAAGCATAAAGCATAGTTGTTAGGTTTGGTGCTAAATACGTCCAAGGTAAACAGCTAAGGCTATGTAGTCGGGGCGGTATCACACTATTCTTTGACAAGCCGCCCGTAGTGGTGGATTACCAGTACCTAGCGCACACATTTTCGCCATCAACTGTTCTCCTTCTTGAAACACAAGAGTTGTAAGAATGACCTAAGCCTTATTTTTGTGACCAAATTTTCACTAAGATAATACATATATTTCTTTCTCATAATAATAATTGAGCCTCGTCGGGAGACTTTTTACTTTACCAAGACGAAGGCGCAGATCAGCTGTGCAGTAACTGCACAGCTGATCAGCGCCTGTGTTTTCGCTATGTGGATAGAACAATTCCTCTTATACTATTTTTAATCCAAAATTTCAAACGTCTATTTTTTCTGTGACTGTACAGGCCGGTTTTTGTCGGACTTGGTCGTAAACCACTACGACCGGTTTTCTCCCGTCGCGGCTCAATTATAACAAGGGGTATTGAAATAAAACGTTAAGGACAGATGTTGTGACTGGTCACTGATCATGCCTGAATATCATAACATCAAATCAACATGACAAATATAAATTGAAAGAAGTTTCACCAAACTTAATATATTTTGTTGTTGCATATGTAACGTCCCAAAAACCAGTAACGGTCATGTCGAGAGTCATATATTCTCGTATCAGTTATAGCTCTCGGACAATTGGAGTAAACTTACGTCACAGGTTAATACCGTTATACACAGTGTATATGAATAAAATGAATGTATTTGACCTATAGGAACGGTAAATCTGTGACGAAAGTCTACTAACATCGTCCGGCAACTATACCATCCTATCTAAATAGTAAAAATATATGGCTCACCGTTTTATAAGTTTGTCAAGCATAGTCCATTAATATGCACACGTTTCCTCATAATCAGCAAAATTGATATAAAGAGAGGTTGAGAAAAACGAGCGTGTACGGGTACGTGTAACTGCATTTAACCCTACAATTACAGACCGATGGGGTGCAGAAATCATTAGAGGAAAATCAAACGCATATATGTGAAGAGTTCGTCTCGATTACAGATACAATCAATGAAGTATAAATGTAACTCTACATGTTACTAAGAAGCCACAGTGGCATTGTGGTTGCAACGCTTTTTTTCTTCATCTTCGACTCTTGTGAGAGCCAGTGACTAATTTCTCTCCTAAGTAGCGCGGTGGTGCAGTTGGTAGAGCGCCGGACTCCCTACAGTACTGGTTAAATCCAGGAAGAGTTGGCTCCGTCCCGACATGACTGAAAAATTGTTGACTGGAACGTTAAGCCTCAATACAAACAGACAATTTCTCTCCTTGCGCACCCCATCGTGAGGTATTGTCAGTTTGGCGTGTCACCAGTAAACCATGCAGATTCAGATTCACAATATATACATGTACCCGGCCTCGACCGGTCAATTGTGTTTCTATTCGGCTATAGCTTCACGTCCCAATACACAATTTTTCGGCCGTCATGTAAAGGGACCAGTTGGTTCTATGTGCAGTTGAAAGTGTTTTACTCAATGACCGTACAAAGTGGAGGTAGATATCGCAGCCAGGGCCTTTAGCTCGACGCAATACCGCAATATAGGCCACCCGCTACCCTCGTCTCGTGACGATTTTGTATAGTCGCACTGGTCTGTCGTTACGTACGGGCAATGAGGCCTACGAACAGTAAACGAGGTCTCAATACACAGGAAACGAGGAACATGATGAGAGTTTACTTTGGGCGAATCGGTTTGTAAACTTTGTTTATTAATTTTAAGCTTCTTATTTTGTTTATCCGCATGACACATGTTTATAATAATGGTAATAATAATAATAATAATAAACAAATTTTACAAATTGATTCGCCCCAATTAAACTCCGTCATTTTCCTGAGTTGAGACCTCGCTGGTTTACTGTTCGTAGGCCTCGTTGCCCGTACGTTAAGACGGACCATTGTGATAGTTGTAGATATTCATTTAAAATAATTTGAACAATTCGGACCACGTGGCCAGCGACACGAATTTGTAGAACCCAAGTAGTGATGTTTCTCGCAATATTTCACCTACACGTACACATTTGTTTCTCTCGACCTCTCTATTAAGAACAATACATCATAAATACGATCATGCGATGGCAAACAATCGACTTTTACTTCCGTGATAATCGCTAAGACCAATTCTATAAACATGTCCTCACAAAAATTTTCAGACAAATATGCCCAGAAAAGGCCAGCATAAGTACCAACAATACAGCCCTGACAGCTTACAGTCAGCGGTGGACGCCGTCAGGGCCAAGGCTATGAGTGTGAGGGCGGCCTCGAAGGCATATGGCGTTCCGAGGGCTACCATATCGGACAGAATTACATTGCGTGTACCTGATGGGGCCAAAAATGGCCGCCCACCATTAATCCCTATGCAAATAGAAAACAACATGGTCGAGAAAATGCTAGGTGCAGCTGACAAAGGCTTTGGCCTCACAAGATCACAAGTAATGAAAAAAGCACAACAAGTGTGCACTACAATGAACATTAGAAATCAATATTCTAGAAAGAATCCTTCTGGTACAAAGGTCGGAAAGGATTGGTTCGAGGGTTTAAAAACCAGACACCCTGAACTGGCTTTACGGAAGCCTGAAGCATTATCCACATCAAGATCGAGGTTAATGAACCAAACTATAACAAACAGATACTTCGAAGACCTTTCTTCAACAATAAACAACCTCAACTTGATTGCGCGGCCTACCCAAATCTGGAACATGGACGAAACCTCATTGTCCTTCGAGCACAGCCCCGTCAAAGTCGTAGCGAGAAAAGGCTCCAAAAACCTGCCAGGTCGCGTGGCAGATTCCAAGCAAACACAGACAGTGCTTGCGTGTGTCAATGCAGCTGGAAAGTGCATGCCTCCACTGGTAGTTGTAAAGGGGAAAACACCTAAATCTCTGTATGGATATAAAACCCATGACGGCCCAGCGGGGACAATATGGTCTTATCAATCCAAAGGGTACATGGAGGACCTCTTGGGTTCACAATGGTTTAAAGAGGTCTTTTTAAAGCATTGTGGACCTGAGAGGCCTCAGCTACTGTTATTAGATAGTCATAGCAGCCACGAGGTCGTCGACCTTCTCGTGGCTGCTCGTGAAGAAAATATTCACATCATGGCACTGCCTCCCCACTGCACCCATTACTTACAACCCTTGGATAGGACTGTATTTGGCTCACTCAATAGCCATTATGACAAAATTTGCTCAGAGTTTTTGCAGTCAGATGCCAACAATACAATTAATAAAGCAACATGGCCTGCTATATTCCGTTCTGCCTGGCATGCAGCTCTTACAACAGATAATATCAAAAAGGGTTTTGAAGCTTGTGGTGTTTTTCCGGTGAACGCAGACATAATTCCTAGGTCTGCCTTTGCACCTTCGCTTGCATTCAAGGATCCTACAGCTGTTGGAACTGTGCCTTCAAGTACAGCCTCTGAATCAGAGTCTGTAAGTGAAGATCCAGCTCCAACTGCTGTTGGAGATAGCTTGGAAACAAGCGAACGTGTGACGGCAGACGCGCCGCGTAACGATGATCAAACTGTCGAGCTCACACTTGCCGAGGACATACAGGAGAATGTGACTGATGAAAACCTTGAAGCTGCTCAAGTGCTGGTCAATTTAAGTTTCTCTGGATCAGATCTGTTTGAAGTTAGCGAGTCAGAGGTCCCATTGCTACAGGAAATTCAATTTGATAATATTCAGACAGTCACTCCCACAGAATATGCAAACAGCTTGGAATCTGCCATGTCCATTACACAGCCATCCAACTACGTTAGCTGGAACGCAGACCTGGAATCTATTTTCGAAGTGCCTCTCCTCTCGCCAACAGCACCTGAAAAGAAAAAACGCAAAACAATAAGTAGTCACAGACTGTTGACATCTGAAGAAATAATTACTGAAAAACTGAAAGCAGCAGATTTGAAATTAAAAAAGGAGCTTGATAAAAATGAAAGAAAACGGATCAAAGAGGAAAAAAAAGAAAAAAAGTCTCAGACACAGAACAAGAAGCAACGCAACGGCCCACGTAACTAAAAAGGTCCCTCGGCAAGTGTGTAGAATAAATGTAAAAAAAAAAGAAAAAAAAATACGGAAGATTAAAATCACAAATTAAGTCACAATTATGTCTCGTCATGAGAAAACCTACAATGCATCTGCCTTTCTGACCAGGGCTGACACAAAGGGCAGTATCAGTTAACAACTGTAGATCTAATTTAGCCAAAACAAATTTAATGTGATAGATAACACGCTGTGATAAATCAATAGCCACCAGTATACTATAACCTGATAACGCAGCTGATTTGCGTCTTTGCTTTTGCATATGCTAAACCCAGGTTTTCCCATGGCGAGGATAATTTAAATAACATTGCTGTGAATGTTTGGTAGTTAGATTCAGTCATTATGGACAGTAGGCCTATCTGCAATTAATCAAGACTTGGTACATAATGAACATACAAACGGGCGTGTCTAATTATGCAGCGAATAACAAAGACGCTTGATGATGAACTGTTTGTCTTTAGCTTTGTTGATGTTAAGACAAAGGCGAAATATTATGTTTCATAATGACTTGCCATGCATAAATAAAACCCTGTCATTACCTTTTGAATAGCCTCTTGAATTGGCTTTCACCCACATTTCTAACCGAACCTCAGAGTATAAATTATTGGATCTTCACGTTAACGTACTCCATCTGACGTAAAGTTCCCATCCATGAAACTGATCTGTAACATGTCAAATTATTTCCATCATACTAATTTTCTGATGAGAAGTCTTAATAAATCTATAGAACTAAAATGCGGTTCATCGTTCCACAAACAACATCATGTCACACATCACATTATCTAAACATGACGTAAATAATTATGACTCACACCAATGTGATTGGACGTTGTAAACGTCAGGGCCGCATCGATGTCATTTTGTTCTTTGAAAACACACTGTGGGTAAATTCTCTATTTCAGAAATGAGTTACATATTAAATGAGCCTGTGCATGAGAAAATCAACAATTTGGGGTTCCGTCCAGGTCTGACACAAACCAGGCTGTACAGTCACAGAAGCAGGCTAGAAGCTTGAAAGTTCGGATTTAAGAAGAAGAGGAAGTGTACTATCCGTGTAGCGAAAACAAAGGCGCTGATCAGCTTCGCGGTTACCGCGAAGCTGATCTGCGTCTTTGTTTTCGCATATGCAAATTGTTGGTTTTCTCATGCACAGGCTCATTTCTGATGTTCATGGAGCTATGGACTACAATGGGCCGTGTACAAAGCTTTGCCATAGCTCCATGAACATCAGATAACTCATTGCTTTAATATACTTTACATTGTTTATAGAGAGATTATCAATGTGATGACATTTTGAAATACGTCTAGCCTACGTCACGTCTAGCGTAAGGCGACCAGTGATCGATCAGGGACCAGTGATCGATCAACTAGTGGTTATCGGCTATTAATTCTCAAAGGATACCTGAAGTAAATCTTATGCTAGTCTCAACTTAAAGCGCAGTATATTACCTTACAAGTATTAATTAAAATTTATTTGGAAAGCTTTTCTATCTTGCATTTTCTGGCACTTTATGAAGAGGGGGTTCGTAATTGTACCGCTTAAAAGTGGTGATTGTTCAATAAATTCTCCAAGATGAAACAACCTGCATTCGTTCCGACTGGCTAAACTTTGTAATTTTACTGCATACTAAACGAATCTGATCAACATTCCAAATTGTAATAGATAACGCTGCGATTAATGGACGATTTCTGTGATTTTCGAGCTATTTTTTCAACAGTTTTCCATTGTTTCTACGGGCGTTTATGCTTTTCGACCACCTCATTTCGCTGCTTTATTTCTTTTAACTCACTGAAAATTTCCAAACTGTGTTTCATGGCTGGAGGTAAACAATAATTATTCTTTTTAAAAATGTACATATCTTTCAAGTTAGCCGCGGTTTTGGAGAGAAAAAGAAGGTGATCGATCACTGGTCCACCTGACCATGATTCACGCTGCTTGATGGTGGACGTGTTAAAATGACGTCACTGAGAAAGTGACGTGGTGGCGTCATAAATTGACATATTGAAAAACATGGCGAAGGTTCAAGCTTGGATATGGTATGTGCACATGCATTCTCAAATGCATTTCTGATCCGCAAATTTATCTAACATAGCTATTTTTGATCGATCACTGGTCCCTTTACGCTATGCAAATGTGTAGATGTGTGTTTTACGTTAAAGGGGGTTTACAGACACGATAGCGTTTATCATCTGATTTTGAAGACAGAAGCTGTTTTGATCAAACTTATATAGGGGCCTACTGATATACGCAGTCACAGACTAAAGTCGAAGTAGACTAATTTACTGAAGCAAATAAACAAATGACTTACTTTACAAGTGCATGTGCATGTTTTTGTTCTCATTGCAGGCGATTGTTGTGTTGCAAATGTCGGAATGTTTTCTTCAAGGGCGCAATATTGGTAGAGTCCTTGTTTTCTAATTTTCTTTTCCTTGTTCAGCCGACACTAACCATGTCGCGTGCGAAAAGGCGCGTCGTCAAACTGACTCTGATTGGTTGGTTGTTGGTCATGTCATTTTCTGGTTGGTCTACTCGAAAGCTTTATGCACGTGACTTTTTTTTTTTTTTTTTTTTGTAATGACGACACCGTAGGCTTGCTTATGGTGCAAATACTTTTACCGTGCTGTTTGACCTCACGTGACAAAAATTTTGTAAAAACTACAAAAAATGGACATCTATAATCCTTGCATTGTTTATTGTCGCATACCGTGACCTGCTTTGTCTTGTTTACCTGTTGAGTTAACGGAACACGGAACCAAAATGACATTTGACGCCACGTTTACAAAAAATCGGACTGTATTTATTTTGCACATTTTTCCAGTGCCACGTGAAGCACTTGGTCATATATTGCTTAATATCATAGAGTCGCATGACTGAAAACAGGCTTGTTTAAGCAGTCTGATCGACAAATGCATATTTATATGTCAGAGGTCAAGCGGCACGGTCACAGTATTTGCACTATATCCTATAGTGTAAATATAGGGCTTGACCGTGCCTGTTTACTTTTGACATAGATTTGCATTTATTGGTCGGACTGAGCTCGAATGGGTATAGACCTATATGAGCCGCAATGCGTGTAGCGAAAACAAAGACGCTGATCAGCTGTGTAGTTACTGCACAGCTGATATGCGTATTTGTTTTCGCTAAAGCAAAAATTCGGTTTCCTCATAATGCGGCTCATATGAAATTGTGTGAGATTCTTTCTATTATGGTAAATTTCAAGTCACATGGCACTGGAAAAATGATCAATAATGTCTAAGGCAGTGGCTAACCCTGTTCTATTGTTTACAAAACTTAATCACGTGAGGCTAACATGCACGGTCAAAGTGTTTTAATACCATACTGTGTCTAATCAAAGAATACACACCTGTTGTCAAAGATCAACCAGCACGGTCAAAGAAATCGCAGAATACAGAATCTAATTAGATCTACACATGAGTTTGGATTGTTATTGAAATAATCTGTTTTTAACAGAAGCAGTGGTCTCGTTAGAGTTAGATCTTCGGAGGAGCGAAGTCACGAAGTGTATCGGGATGCAGGTTAGCCAGATGATCTAGCCCCTCCCTACCTGCTCAAACGCTTATACATGTAGGCTGCAAAATGACCGGATGGGCCGTACTGTTTCAATGTTGGTTTCTTGTTATTATTTGTTTTTGAAAAACACACGTCACGGTTTCGATCTGATATTATTGTTTGGTTGATTTGGAGTTTACAGTAACGGTCCAATCAACAGCTAATGCTCAGAGCTAATGTCATATGAAGACCGAACCCGTCTGTTCAAACTTGACAGTCTCGTCTGGTAGACTGGAGAAGCCCAGGGTCGAACCTGCGACCACTGGTTTACAAGGCGTGTGGTATCACTGCGCCATGGAGGCTTCTCAAACGTGTCTGAACTTCCCCGTCGGAGGCAATAGATGCCGTCCGAACTTCCCCGTGGGTGGCCGAACTTCCCCGAATAGCGGTATATGTCTTAAAATGCACTTGAACCCGTTCTTTAAGGCGGTAATTGCAAGCAAATATGGAATTCAATGGCCGAAAGTGTTACTTAAATCCGACTTACAATCTCTGTAAAGCGGGAAACAGCCGAGAAAGGGTAAAACCCATCACCGCATAGTTACCTTGTAAAAAGGCCCGAGGGCGTCCGAACTTTACCGGATTTCCCCTAGCGAAAACAAAGGCGCTCGTCAGCTTCCCAGTTACTGCGGAGCTGATCTGCGCCTTTGTTTCCGCCTATGCAGATTGTTGGTTTTCCTATGCGGCGGCTCATTTAATGATTCAACTCTTTGAATAATTTGAAAATTCTATTTACACCTCGAAATAGGCAGCTCTTTCATCGACCATCCCCAATAGAAACGTTTTACCGAGTACCCCGCTTTCTAATGAAAATTCTTGTGAATTCCTCAAATGAAGGTAGGCTACATTATGTTTATCATGTCGTCCTTTTGCGACTTTCTGAATAATGATAAGCCGTTTTCTGGTGTACTTAGAGATGCAAAATGAATCATGCTTTCGGTTTTATGGAGCATTGAGGCTAGCAAAAGTGACCGTCTAGACATCATTTAAGCTGATGACCAGAGATGTATAAGCGCTTAACACAAAGCAAATTACAAATCAAACTTGCTCCTAGTAAACAGTTACATATTTTTGATCGATCACTGGTCCCCTTATGCTACCGCACAGTCTTGTTGAATACAAATGACGTAATTGCGTACATTGTATTTATGATTTTAACAGCAACTTTTTGCTACATCATCCAAAATATCAACCCTACTTGTACTGTGAGGGGCAAGCTTGGTGTCCTGGTGGCGGGCATTTTGCTATGTGTTGTTACGAAGTATTGAAGACCCCCCCCCCCCATTGAAGTAACGACATGGCTAGCTAGATCAGTTTTTCACTTTCCGTAATCTGCTGCAACTTGCCTTCCTGGAAATGGAAATCAGTAACAAAATGCAATATCCAATCATTCTCAAGTCATTTTTCTCCCATAAAAATGTAATCAAACGGAGGAATGACAATTATTATCAGAAACCAAAACATTTTTAAACATTAGGTTTTGGGCCAGATCGGATCAGAACTCTGGTTTCCATGGCAACAGATAGCTCCCATAGACTTACAATGGGAAAAACATAAAAAAATCTTCTTCTCAGAAACCACAAGGCCCAGAGCTTTCATATTTTGTGTGTAGCAATGTATAGTGGTCCTCTTTATAAATCCTGCCAACCGTGCCCCTGGGGTCCATACGGGCCCCGCCCCGGGGATGTCATTGGAAAAACATAAAAAAAATCTTCTCCAAAACCACAAGGCCCAAAGCTTTCATATTTTGTATGTAGCAATGTAAGCCTATAGTGGTCCTCTTTATAAATCCTGCCAACCATGCCCCTTGGGTCAAAAATGGCCCCGCCCCGGGGGTCATTAGCTCCCATAGACTTACAATGGGAAAAACATAAAAAAATCTTCTCCGAAACCACAAAACCCAGAGCTTTCATATTTTGTCAGTAGCAATGTATAGTGGTCCTCTTTATAAATCCTGCCAACCGTGCCCCTGGGGTCCATACGGGTCCCTCCCCGGGGGCGTCATGGGAAAAACATAAAAAAATCTTCTCCGAAACCACAATACCCATAGCTTTCATATTTTGTGTGTAGCAATGTTAAGTGGTCCTCTTTATAAATCCTGCCAACCGTGCTCCTGGGGTCCATACAGGCCCCGCCCCAGGGGGGTCATGGGTAAAACTTTAAAAAAAATCTTCTTCTCCGAAACCACAAGGCCCAAAGCTTTCATATTTTGTGTGTAGTAATGTATAGTGGTTCTCTTTATGAGTCCTGCTATAAATCCTGCCAACCGTGCCCCTGGGGTCCATACGGGCCCCGCCCCGGGGATGTCATTGGAAAAACATAAAAAAATCTTCTTCTCCAAAACCACAAGGCCCAAAGCTTTCATATTTTGTATGTAGCAATGTAAGCCTATAGTGGTCCTCTTTATAAATCCTGCCAACCATGCCCCTTGGGTCAAAAATGGCCCCGCCCCGGGGGTCATTAACTCCCATAGACTTACAATGGGAAAAACATAAAAAAAATCTTCTCCGAAACCACAAAACCCAGAGCTTTCATATTTTGTCAGTAGCAATGTATAGTGGTCCTCTTTATAAATCCTGCCAACCGTGCCCCTGGGATCCATACGGGTCCCGCCCCGGGGGCGTCATGGGAAAAACATAAAAAAATCTTCTCCGAAACCACAATACCCATAGCTTTCATATTTTGTGTGTAGCAATGTTTAGTGGTCCTCTTTATAAATCCTGCCAACCGTGCTCCTGGGGTCCATACGGGCCCCGCCCCAGGGGGGTCATGGGTAAAACTTTAAAAAATCTTCTCCGAAACCACAAGGCCAAAAGCTTTCTTAGTTTGTGTGTAGTAATGTATAGTGGTTCTCTTTATGATTCCTGCTATAAATCCTACCAACCGTGCCCCTGGGGTCCATACGGGCCCCGCCCCGGGGGCGTCATGGGAAAAACATAAAAAACCTTTTTCGAAGAAACCATATGGCCCAGAGCTTTCATATGTTTTCAGGACCAATGTATAATACTCTACTTTATAAATGCTGCCAACGCTGCCCCTGGGGTCCATGCAGGCCACGCCCCCAGGCATGTCATTATCTACCATAGACTTATAATGGAAATATATGAAAAAAATCTTCTCTGCAACAGCATGACACAAAGCTTGTATATTTGATATACAACATTGTCATGTGGAGCTCTACATAAATCCTGCCAATCTTACCCCTGGGGTCAAATATGCCCCACCCCGGGGGTCATTATAAGACCCTGACCTTGTTAGATGATTTTTTCAAGTGAACCAAAATGGCAGAAAAGAGGATACACAATCCAGACAAGAGCTATTCTATTGATGAAGTAGGGTTTCAGGGTCACATGACCAAGGTGGCCACCATAACCGTATATGGTAAAAACCCATTTACTTTGTCCAGTGACTGTACTTGTTGACTCTCAGGTGAGCGATCGTTGCCCTTGTGCAACTTGTTTTTAGTTGAAACTAAACTATCACAGCAAAAATATTCATCAGATCCAATCAAATTACCAGTTAGGCCGCCATTTACTCGAATAACATCAAGCCAACAACTACACATCGAAGCCCAGTGCTAGAAATAAGGCACAGAGGGCAACTTGTCCGGGGGGCAACCTGAGGTCAAATCCAACTTGCCCCCCCCCCCCCAAAAAAAAAAAAAAAAAAAAAAAAAAAAAAAAAAAAAATCACTGAAATTGGCTCAATTAACCGTCTATTTGTCATTTTGTGACACGACTTGATGTTACAAACAAACCATTAGTCAAAGTCAAGTCTGAATCTGAATAGTTTACAGGTGAAACGCCAAGCTGACAATACCTCATGGTCACCAGAGGAGTGCACTTGTAACTATTTTCCTCAAATTTGAGAGACCGCATAAAAACAATACCAGCTGCTAAAAGCCTGATTGACTTTCTGAGGGAGATAGAGAAGTAGAGAGTTTGAACCACACAGGCTGAAGAAGTTTCAATAAAAAATATATATTTTTAGGAAACACCTTTGATATCACTCAATAAACACAATGCCCCCGACGTACTTTGCAAATTTTGCGAGTCATATATGTACCATCCTTCTCTGTATGTTCCAACCATTTAAACTCTTTCAACCAGTGTGTTTGAAATTCTCGTTTTCGCTTGGTCTGCTTGTACTGCTTTTTAACTGCTTTTCTTTCTTCTTCAGATCGGTCAGTTTTTGGCGACCGGTTCTGGTTTTTTCGGGCCAAATATCGAAAAATATAAAAAATATAAAAAATATTGTTTTCTTACCCTACACTCGACGAGCGGCGCTCTTGATTAGTCAATACATCAACGACAATATACCAGCGAGCAGCCAATGAGAATACGCGTAACATTTTGCACCACGCATTTTACCGCATCAGAATAAACTGCACGAAATGACCGAAAACGACCGGAAAAGGAAATAGACGAGGGAATTTTCAGGTTGTCCGGCGGGCACGCCGCCGAAAAACGTAGGTTGCCCGACACAATTTCAACCCGTATCGGACAATTGTTTATTTCTAACACTGGAAGCCATGAACCGCATACAAGTACGATGCGATATACGCTTCCACCAATCCCTTACAAATAATTGTTCAAACTATATACCGTCTTCTTACTTCACAACTGAGAACATCCCAGATACGGGTTAGATATGGTAAATTTTTTCTAGGTCGGTGATTTGGATGGCTTAAACATTAACTCTGTTTGCTAACAGTTCACAGTTATGGTTATATTTGGAGCACTTTTTGGATGTCATGACGTCCTAATTTTAGGTAAAAGTCTCATTAGATGGGGACAACGTCACGACATAACCATTAAGTGACAGGGACGTTACGCATCAATTCAAACAAAAAAAAAACAAAAAACAAAAAAAACAAACAAACATGTGTCTCTCGTTACTAGGAACTACGACCGCCTCGGGTTCTCGTATAATATGTATAAGGTGTCTCGTTTCTCTGGTAAACTCCATGATTTTCTCTGACTAACCTCCTTTCAAACTTTACGTCATGCTACACTTTTGCATTATTGACCCAATTGGTGGGAATTATATATATTTTGACTCAGTTTGTGGGATTTGGTCGCTGAGATTCAAGTCATTTTATAGGTATACCTATTTTTGGTTTCCTTTTTTCTTTCCATTCATGCCTTCGGGATGCCTTCAGTTTTCTTTCGGAGCTTCTTGTCTGTTGCTTGGCCCACCGGGGTTCAACTGGTGTTTTTCTTTTGCTCCGGAGTTAGTAGGTTATTCGGCGCCCAGGGATCTCCATCGTCGGGCAGCTTACTCAATCTGTGAGTCCTTGTTTTTGATTCATCAGGATGTTTATCATGATTTATTTGTTTGTTCTTGATGATTCATTGACTAGTTAGAGATTCACCACGAGGACCGAAGAACTTACTAAATGTTATGAACCACTGCAGAAGCTGAGGGTGAGATTAGGATCCTGTAAAACCGGTTTAAGCCCGCCAGTAACTTTGTGTTACTGATCGTTCCAAGGCGATACTTCTGTGGTGGGTCTTTTTGTTTTATGTCTTGGTGTTTATTTTTATTTTTTTTTTGTGCTGTTGGCGCCTTATGTATGTTTTCATATTTTTAATTAAGTTAAGGTAACTGAGTGGCCACCTATTGGGAAAATAGCTGCTCATTCGGCTTACGATATGTTTCATGGTATAAGTGCCTGATTGTTAGTTTGGTTTTTTCCCACCTCGGTTTTTGGAGTGGGAATCTCTTTCTGATTGCGCCTTTTCCTGATCTTTTCCTACTTGTACCTTTTTGTCAACGGAGACAGCAATGTGCCAGTTTATCCCTCTCTAGCCAAACTAGTCTGAGTTCATTGGGCTGCCTGTGTTTCTATACCTGCCTCCCGGTGTACCACTCGGGTGACAATTTTATTTCTATTTTGTGTACTTTCCAGTTTGGAACACACAGACAACAATGTGCCAGTTGATAAGTACTACTTTTCTCAAACTGTCTGTCCATCTCTACACTTTTTGGCAGGAACTTTATAACCCAATTAAATGATAAGGGTGGACTGTGGGAATATGTATCAATACGTAAGCTTTATAGTTTGTTTGGGTAGAAGTCCCATCAAATATAGGCAATGTCCCGACATGACCATAGATGTTACATTGGACTAACTGTTGACTGGGACTTGAAACCACAAATTAAGTAAACAAAAACACTCTTTACTCTCTCTATACAAAATAGCTAAAATCAAAAATCATAAAAGATGTCATGAAAGTCTTCGAGCGTATTGCCGCATGCAAAACGTAGGGGTGGGGAGGCATTTTTTTCTGAAGAGCTAAAAATCGATTTAAAGGGATATGTGATTTAATCAGAAGCTTAGAAATTTTAAGTTCTCTATAATAGAAACGTCCTAGGTTGTTCCACACACACACACACACACACACACACACACACACACACACACACACAGAGAGAGAGAGAGAGAGAGGGAGGGAGTTTTTGGGCCAACCATTGTAAATCAGAAAAACTTGGAAACAGGTTAGGTTAGGTTTGTCCTCTTATAATATTTCCTACCTGTGACTCGATGCAAAGTTTGTAGATTACTGACAAACCGCTCAGAAGGTCTAAGACTGCCCAGAAAAGTTGTTAAAGCCGAACCATCTATAGATATAAGCCTTTTGGTTTACTTGTGTGGTTAATATTCAAAGCACATTTGGGTGTAATGCCTTACTAATGCTCTGTAAAAGTCCCAGAAAATGGAGGCAAAGTCCCGGCATGACCGTAGCTGTTGACTGGGAAATAAAGCATCAATTCAAACAGAATATGGGAAATTGCAGCCGCCTGTTCCGATCGCAGGTTAGACTATGCGCTTTACCGCTGTTTTATAATATTTGAACACATCGAGTTTCTTAAATAAATAGACAGACTTTAGTATCTAAATTACTTTTTCACCAGACAATTTCAAAAGGTCTCAACTGGTGAGGCCTGTATGACAGAAAATTTCCTCGTAGCTGCTGCCGCATGATCAGACAGCAGTGTCCAAAGATATCCCTTGAGTCATCTGCAGGACATGTATCTGGTTCTCTTCCACTTCACTTTAAAGGATTCTGAAAATCTGAAAGAGAAATTATATGAACAAACAGAGAGTCTTTTGTTGTATTTTTCTTTTTTCCATGAGCGCTTTCGCAGCTTCATGGCTGATCTTCAGACACATCAAGAAATGACTTCAGCATTCTGGATTGTTTTTGTATGAAATAAATTGTAATAATTGATGACAAGTAAGCAAATTACACAGCCTTCCCCGATTGATTTTATCGCATTGACTTTTATCATTATTTAAGCCGCGTCACGACTATATATGGTGTGTTCCCTATTAACAATGTTGGCCGGTGTCTTTTGTTTTTCATCATAATGAGCTTTTAAACTATTCGCTATTAAACTAGTCATTTCCTGTCAATGCAAAGTTCAGTTTCATGATGACGTAGGCGGAAACCACGAAGAGGGGGGTTACTCGTGACGCGGCACATATTTGAACTTAAGATATGTAATTGACATTGTTCGAAGCATGTCAACAAGATAAACATGTAAAAATTAACTGTTATTCTAAATGGAAAGTAAACGTTTATAATGGAAAATAACTTGAAGGTATATAGTTTGGTTTTGTCTACTAAACACGCATTGTACGCCTTCTGCATATGTTTTGGTGCATCTGGACTGAAAAGCCTTGCCATTTTATATCGCTTGAACCAGCACCCAGTAGGCACATTCACTGGTCCATCTAGCATTTCATGCTTTTAAATTTATATGTCGGGCAGATTAAGGTTTCGGATAATAGTCTGATAGTGTCCACTGTTATTGAAATGCATTCTCATATATGAACCACCACATGAGAAAACCAACAATCTACATATGCGAAAACAAAGGCGCAGAAGCTGATCAGCGCATTTGTTTTCGCTACTCGGATAGTACAATTTCTCTTCTACTTTAATCCGAAATTTCAAGCTTCTATCTCTTTTCTGTGCTTGTACAGGTCGGTTTGTGTTGGACCTGTTCGGAAACCACATTGTTGGTTTCCCACGAAGCGGCTCATATTTTGACACTTGCCGACGGTTAGACACTTACTGACTAATTGAACCATAAATATCCAGAAAGAAATTTATGGGCACAGATCTATGCTCCTCTTAGGACTGTATCACTTACGTAAGTCTATAATTTACTAGTATACTTAAAACCATTAAAAACGCAACTGATATACAGGTTATTTCTACCTTTCAGGGACACCTTGTGCGCTTTGTTTATAGCGAAGTCAGCTTGCCCTTCGCCCGAGAATCGTTCAGCGAAAACTGAACTCAATCTAGCACTTCTGGTTGATTTTTGGGTGAAAAATGACAAAATCATTAAAATTTGATTTTAAACCCATTCAACCTTGCATAGCAACCCAATTTCAATGCGGAAGTATGCAGCCGAATACCAGCAACAAAAAAACGGTGTAATACCGACAATTCCACCTGATGAAACGACCAAGATTAATTTCCAAATGTTCAAATTTTCGAAAAAATACCACAGATTTTGAGAATCTACCGAAACTTCAATAAAACAGAATCATTCCATAGTTTGGACACAGGAGATGTTACGTTCTAGCATATGGGTCCATTTTATGACAATTTTAATTTTCAAAAATGGCATTCTTGAATTCACTTCCGATTTTCATGTTCTGTTTTTGATGGCCGTTTATAAGATCAAAACTTGAAAAAAACAATCTACGGATTGGTTTACATAGACTTTAGAGCAATATTGGCATTGACCGAAAGTTTGAACACAAAAGAGCTAGTCATAAAGGTTAACGTATAGCTGGATTGATAAGGTGCATTTGCGTTTGTTTTGTCCATGTTTGAGTTGTGTCCCTTAATCGACAAACGCAGATCGCTTTACTTCACTTGCTAATTTAGCACAAGACGAATATGGCCTTCATATCCGGACGACAATTTCATGATTTTATATAATAACATTGTGGAAATATCCAAGAATCGTTGGATAGGTTATATGCTGAAAGTTGCGTTTTTACTGGCTTCAAGTATATAATCACTATGTTTAAATTACTTGCTTTCAGTATGAACATTGGCTTATTGATTTAGTGTCTTAAATATCATATCAAACATAATCTATTATTACTTTCTTACACAACTTTAAATGTAACATATTCATTTTGTACTTTTAAGATGCACAAGCAAAGTATTCATACTATTCGAAAATGGCATTTATGGTGTTAAATAATTGTTCACCACTACTCTGTTTTGTACATACTGATATTGTTACCTGATTACCATTACAACTTGTACAGAACGCCATGTCCATTGCTGACCAGGAGATTCCAGAATATGGTCCTGAAATGCGGAAACTTTTCATGCTACGCGAAAACAGCGTATGCGTCAACCAAGGTTCATATGGATGTGTCCCCCGTGAAGTACACGAAGCTCAAGTCAGGTAAGAATTTCCCTTCTATGTCGCTGTTCTGAAAATGTTTCTTGTACAGTTTTTTGGGAAGCCACTGAAGAGACGTTATGTTCGTAATGTTTAACGGAACAACAACACATCAAACATTTGAATTGAAAATTACAAAAATACCTTCAAATATGGTATCATGCAAACAGTCTCTATTGAATAGACACACGATGAGTTAAAGCAATCTGTTATTTAGAGAGGAAAAAGCTTTTAACCATCTGAAGTAGTACTACGAAGTAGTACACATACAATATTAATGTTAAAACAAAAACAATGTTTTTTTTTTATTATTATTATTAAATCATTTACGTATATATATAACACCTGTATAGGTATTTGAAGGAGATGGAGAGTCACCCGGATGAATGGTTTCGATACAAACTTCAAAAGTACCTCACTAAGGCTGTGATGAATTTGTCAGAGTTTCTGCATACTGGACCTTATGATACCTTCTTCCTCCAGAACGCCACTAAAGGTATTTATTTTCTGTCCCAAAAGCTGTTTTAATAAGAGGTCCCAAAGCGGTTTCCTTGGGACTTCCAAGGCTGTAGCACTCAGCAAACAAACGTCTGCCAGCAAGATTTCACTTGGTTTTGCAGTTTAATTCTAATGTGGTTCTTTTTCAGTCTGCAGTCCTGAATATACGGGAAACAAGAAACATCTTTAAAAAAGATAATCGGCGTGCTTTAAATGGATGTCGGTTATAATATGTTCTGCGTTTTGACTCGAACATAATAAATTGTGTGGTCACAGCCTTATATGCTTGCTTTATACAGGTTAAACTAAAACATTTTAAAACACTACATGTAATAGGCAACCTTACTGGAAAATAGTTAAGTTTGTTTTGGTTTAACGTCCTGTTCAACAATTTTCAGTCCTCTATCTGAGAACGCTTCACGTGAAGTTTGATTTTAATTAGTTCTCTGGGTTATTAGTACAAGAACATTAAAATTATGAATGAAGACAATAGATGCCAGAGCATGGTTTACTAAAAACTCACCTGGTGAACTTTCGGCTCTGGTGAGCTTAAAATGTCGAAACATTGCTAGACTATAAGCTTAGCTTGGCAGCTCAACACTTGATGGTGTGTATGTTTGCTCGTGAAAAACGTTTAAATTGGTAAGAAATTTCCAATCTTTTTTGGCTGGCTGACCTTAGAAATGATTGAACTTGATGACTATTGTGCAATTTTGGAAAATTTTAATGAATTGGCAAAATTGAAATTTTTGTGGAATCAGTTTTTATGGACTTTTTATCACTTTGGTTTTTAGGGTAGAGTGGTTTAAAGAACTGCTGCGCTTCAGTCAGATGACGCATAATTTTAAAATTGGCGGCAAATGAAAGTGTGATGAAAGTGCTAACCCACTGTAATCAAAACTTGATTAACTATCGATTGGCCCAAAAATGCATCCTTAAAAGTTTAACCCCTAACTTATTTTGACCAGTATATAAAATATAAAACTTTCTTCTGTCATATCAAACTACATACAGTAATAGAAACATCTAATAAGAGCAGCTACGGTATAATGTCCATTCCGGTAGTCCATTCCGGTAATTATGGCCATTCCGGTCCATTCCGGTTAAGGAACGCATCCGGAAATCCTCATGACCTAAAAAAAAGTCGATCTCTCTAAATCTCGCGGCTCGTCTAAATCTCGCGGCTAATTTACATATGACTCATAATTTGTCCAATGAAATAGTGCCAATGAAATTAGTTCAATACTTAGCTTAGACGGCTCACGCCGAAAAAATGTTAAATTCTTAGGAGAAAGGAAAACAGAATTGTCGACCCATTACGAAAACATGCACATACAATATACAGAGATTTTTACAGTTGTTCAAAATGAAAAAATCAGTAGAAAATTTTTGATAGTTTTCTTATTTTTGCTCAAAACATAGAAACTGTGTACATACACGAGTACCCACAATCTATGTTTTGGAGCAAAAATAAGAAACCCTGCATTCCCCAGTTTTGCTATATAAAAGTGGGGTATAAGGGGTATATATTACATGGACATGTTATCCTGATGTCAACGGTAGCGATTTGACATTTAGTTTTATTAGGACGACACGTTTCGGTTGTTCAACGTTTTGTTCCCTGAAGTACTGTTTAGCAGTTGTCTGTGTCACATGACTAAATCGTGGAAGAAAAAGATAATTGGTTTAGGGTCCGACCTGATTTTTTTATGGGTATGTTAAATACACTAAATTAAAAGTAGTCAGATTAGTTAAAGGTCTGAGCCTGCCTAAGAAAGGTGGTTTCAAGTCAAACTGTCCAAAGGAAACTTTAGCTGTTTGGTTGAATGGTTATATTTTTTTCATTTAAGCACATAACATTTTGGATGTCATGACACACTAATGTTAGGTTGCTGTTGACAGGAACGCTTAACTACATATCAAACAAACAAACAAGATTAGTTAAAAGTAAGATTAGTAAAAAAAAAATAGAGTTTTTAAGTGCATTATACACGTGTACAGGTGTGTTGCCGAAGTCTCTCTCTCACACCGCTGTGTCTGGCATGGTTCGATCCCAACTTTTTTAGCTCACCTGAGCCGAAGGCTCGTAGGTGAGCTTATAGTATACCCATGCTCCGGCGTCCGTCCGTCGTCCGTCCGTCCGTCCGTCGTCCGTCGTCCACAATTTCAAAGATCTTCTTCTCTGAAACCGCTGGGCCGATTGTTCTCATATTACACATACACCATCTACAGGTAGGGGGAAATAATAATTGTGTTTTTTGTTTTGATCGGATAAGGACTGTGGTTGCTATGGCAACTTATGCTTCCCATAGACTTATAATGGAAAAAAGTGAAAATTGCCAGTTTTTGCTGTCTTGTTGGAGATATTTGAATTTTGTTTTTGCAGAAATGTTTATTGAGTAGTCCTTTACGTTTCATGTGACTTTTGTTCTAATCCTTCATTTTGATTGGTTGCAGGGGCCCCATATAGGGCAAAATTTCGAAAAACATTAAAAAATCTTCTTCTCAGAAACAATTTTGATTACAATTGTTAGACGCTAATGACTCATTAGGGTTGACGCGTCGTTAAACATCAATCAATCAATCAATCAATCTTCTCAGAAACTGTCAAAGGGATGAAGCCTATACTTTGTATACATGTTCCTGACAGTGACCTCTACATAATTTGTGTTTTTTATTCCAGGCGGATAAGAATTCTGGTTGCTATGGCAACTTAAAGTTTCCATAGACTTATAATGGGAAAAGTGGAAATCGGCTATTTTTCCGCTAAAATTGCAGAGATTTGAATTTTGTTTTTGCAGAAATGTTTATTGAGTAGTGTTTGACATTTCTTGCGAGTTTTGTCCTAATCCTTTATTTTGATTGGTTGCTGGGGCCCTATAAAGGGCAAAATTTTGAAAAAAAAAAAACATTCAAAAATCTTCTCCTCAAAAACTGTCAAGTGGATGAATCCTGTACTTTGTATACATGTTCCTGACAGTAGCATCTACATAATTTGTGTTTTTTATTCCAGTCGGATAAGAACTCTGGTTGCTATGGTAACTTTAAGTTTCCATAGACTTATAATGGGAAAAGTGGAAATTAGCTATTTTTGAAAACTATTGCAGCCTGAGATCTGAAAAGTGGTAGATGCAAACAACTAATGGATTAGATGAAGGTATATGATTAATTTAGGTCAAGGTCATCTCTTGACCTTGGCCGGTCTGTCGTCCATACACACTTTTCAAAGTTTTTTTCTCTGAAACCACTTGGCCAATCAAAGCCAAATTTTATATGAAGCATCTATAGGAAGTGGGAACCAATGTATATATAAATAATCCAGGTCACATGACCAAGATGGCCGCCATGCCCATATATGGTAAAAAACCTTAAAATATCTTCTTCTCCAGAACCGGTGAACCGATTTCAACGAAACTTTGCATGAAGTATGGGTGACTCAAGTACTACAATGTATATATAAAACATGACCCTGTGGTGACATTGACCTATTTTATGGCAAGGTCAACATAGTCAACATAGGTCGTCAATGCATTTGAATGGGGAAAACTTTTAAAATGTCATTTTAAGTGAAAGTCTTGCAAGAAATGGGCAGTAGGACTGAAATTTAATGATTCTGAAAAAAAAATGGACCCCAGGGGCTCATCTGCTTTTAAAATGTTATTTGAAGGGGAAAATCAGCAGGAAATTGGCAAATGGACAAAATATTGATTATTCTGAAAAAAAGAAAATGGCCCAAGGGCTTCATCTGCCCCTGCACTGGGGTTAAATACCATAATATTCAAATATGTTTATTGGTATATGAAGCAGATCTCAGGTGAGCGTTTACAGGACCATTGGTCCTCTGGTTTTTTCTTCTCATAAGAGCCGAAATATTTTAGACGTAAAATTGAATGTACAGTGGAGCCAGAACTTGACATAACACCCTTGTGCTCTTCATGTGCAAATAATAGGCACGACAAGAGAAAATGTATAAATGAACGACAAAGCAGAAACATTTAAAAGCGTATTTGTTGATTTCTTGTAATGAGAATCATCTATAAGAATATTTTAGTTTCTTTTTCTTTATGCATATATGAAAGATTACATTTATAAGATTACATTTTTGTTTGATGAGAGACTGAATATGGTGTACTAGGCCTAGGTTGCTCTGTATGGAATCAAACATCAGGAAAATATATATTTTATCAACAATGAATTTGGTCAATTGCAGCAATCAACACAGTATTAAAGACCTATCCACTCCAGCCTGGAGATGCCTACCTGATTACTGACCTTAGCTATCCGGCAGTCAACAAGGCTACATACGCTTCATCCGAACGCCGGATAGAAGGTGTGTGTATACCACTTGTATTAAAAATGACGAAAACTATGATAACTAAGTTTATCAGAAATAAAATAAAATTTAATGCTATCATGGGCACATCAAAATACACGTGCTTGTGTCTCTTTATAGCTAATTAAGTAATTCCAGACTGTGTTTACAGTAGATCTACATACGTGTTGTTTTCCGTAAAACAATAAATTCAAGAATAACCTCATTCATTTTTTGTCTTCGTCATTATGGTTTAAAGCTTTAATCTAAATATCATAAAATATGTTTTGTTTCCAACCCTAGAAAAAGTAAGAATAGAAGGAGTAGGATTTCCAGACACCCAGTGGGGTAAAAGGACAACAGAAACTGCCAAACTTTTTACAACACATGCGAAGAGCATGGTGACTAGCTTTTTCCAAACAAGTCATAAATGCATAGGATGTTTCATTGTCTTCCGTAGGTGCCAAGACATACACTATGAACTTCACAATTCCCATAACAAGCGAGGAAGAAGTTGTTGAAAAATATGACAAGTTCTTTGAGGAACATAAAAATGTGAAAATAGCAGTCATAGGTATGAGTTTGTTCCGCGTTTTCTCTAACAGCTAAAGCAGAGTTAAGAGCTGGGTGGAAGCTAACGGTTTGCGGACCGAATGAAAATAGGATTAAATCGGGATAGAAAGAGTAATTAAGGTCTGCTTCTTTCGTGAAAATCTACAAAAACTGCTGATTTTATATTTTCGTAAGGTGAGTACCTATACAAAATTATTTTTTCTCGCTTCTGTGAAATGGCTAAGGTGTATATGGGCAATTTCAAAATAAATGGCTCCAAAGTGTGACATTGGTGGTAAAAAATGAAACTTTTCCTGGACCGTTTATTTTGTTACCAGGTCCTACCATATATACAGTGGTTACTGAAAATACATGGTATTAAGAAATAACTCTAAAGATGTGCTTTAGAATGAATTGTTTATTTGAAACACATACTGAAAATGTAGTAAAAGCCTCTTTCTGATTAACAGGGACCAACTTGAAGATAATGTGTTGTGTATTGCTTTGTTTAGCTTCATATGATATAACCAATGGAATATGAAAATCTATTTGAAAAAAAAAATCCATTCTACAACTTGAAAATTGAAAAAAAAAAAAAAAAATCCATTTTAATCCTTTAAAAGCAGGTTTTATACTAAAACCGATGTTAAAGTTTTTTTATAGAAAAAAAAAAACTATTGTATTTATTTCAAAAATAAGCACATTAGAGCAAATTTCAGCCAATTTTGAATGCCTAAGAGAGAAAATGATAAGAGTATCTATGATAAATTCTTGGCACTACCTGTTTCAGATTAGTACTGTTTTTAGTTCTATTTGTTACACTCCTGACATCATTTATCTTTGTCAATAAAACGTAAGTTTCACAGTTAAGTTAAACATTTCTGGTATTAAAATGATGTTTGCAATCTGTTAAATCATATTGGTTCCAGTTCTTCTGCATATTGATACTATATATTGCGATTTGTTTATTTATTTATGTATATTTTCATGTTACCACTTTTAAAATTTATCTATAACAGGAATTGTTCATGTTAAATTTTTATAATATATAAGTTATCTGTGAAGAATAGATTGTATGCCTTAAGTAATGCCTAACTATCAGCTGAAAAACACTGTTGTTATTGTTACTGTTCTTTTCTTCATGCAGCCCATTTTGTTACACTCCTTACATATTTGTATGAATTTTGTTTTCAGATGAACAATGCAAAAATTGTTTTTAAACTAATTTTCTCATCACATATATACCCTAATCATAATTTTAAAATATATAAAAATGTGTTTTGCCAGGAAATTATTAAATAACACACACACACAACTGACCCAACAACATATTTAAAGACTGATATAACTTTATCAAGAGGAGGGCAATCATATACATTTGTCACTGTTGACAGTTTATCAGAAAATAACAATAAAAACAGTAAACTTCTAACATTAAAGCCAAACAAAACTTTGAAAACATCCAAACTACAGGTAAGGATGTGTAATTAGTGATAATAAAGGACATTTTTCATATTTCTCATTTAAAAAATATTGTGAGTACTCATTAGAATAGTATCTGCAAGACAGTTCTTCTGAGTACCCACTACATACGTTTTATTGAGTAATAAGAAAAACCATCACACTTTTATTACAAAATACGCATCCTCATCTGTAGCTATGATACATCTGGCAGACATTGTTACTGCTTGTGCGTGTTTATTTTATCATAGCACTATCAGTTCTTGAGCACATTGTACTAAATGAAAAATTGTTCTGCATTTGGAGAAATTTAAACGGCAAGACTGTTCTATTAGTATCCGCACCATATGTTTTTGTTTCTAGGAATAAGAATTTTTTTCAGTCAATTTTCACCAAATATGCATCACTGGCTGAGTTACCTATAGCCGTGAAATACATCTGACAGTTTATTTTGTGTTCATTTCATTCAAACACTTTGTTAATTCACACGGTTTAAATGATAATCCAAGTCCCCTTCCTGGTGCAAGTTCTGGTGGCGAGAGTTTCATTAGAATGTCTCCGATAGAAACCCAGGACATATTGTCTTTGACTGGCTATGTGTAAACATTACCATTCTTGTGCTAAGATATTAAGATATTTAAGATATTTTAATTGTACATCATGACCATCTACTTCCAGTATCTAAAACAGGTTTAAATTGCTATGAAAATGAGAAAATGGTGGTCTGTTGGTTTTAGTGTATCTGTTTTTGTGAAATAAGGTTACTTTAATGATTATTAAAAACACTGATTATGATTAGCATGGAAATAAATTGGGTTGAAATCTAAAATTCAATAAATATTAGACATGTATCTAAAAAGGTTTAGATTTGAATGGCGAACAGTGCATATTCACATGATTCTAGTCTTATGAACAAACAGAAGTATTAGAATTAATTCTCTTTTGCTTTACTTTCTCCTTGTATAGCATGTTTTCTATTTTCTTTTTCTCTTTGAGTTCAAGCAACTTTTTCTTGTACATTGGGTCATTTTTTTAGTTTTTTCTCGGAATTTCCTCACTCGCTCCTGTAATGTTTGTGCTTTATTGCTACTCTTTTCACTCTGTTTATCTTCATTCCTAGCTGATCTAGTCCTTGTTGGAAGTTTTACAACCAATTTTGCCATGTTTTTGCTTATTTCCAGTGCAGTTTATTTGTAAAGTTACTTTACATAGTTACCTGTGAAAAAAGTTTAATTTGAGGCATCTTTCTGATGATGCTTAAAATGGTCAGGAGTGTAACGTTTTATATTACCATTTGAACCTCAACACGACAAAATTGTACCTTCGGACATTCTGACATTACTAGTAGAAAGCGGCAGCAAAAAGCGGGAAAATAATGTAATATACGTTTTAGAAATAACACTGTGTTCGTAATCTTTGAACACTGGGCTACCAAATGAATGAGTTTTTAAACATATTTATTTTCCATATTTGGAGTTATCTGCCCTTGTTTTAGCCCATAATACACATAATTTTCCTATATCTATCGTTAAACGGTAACCATAGCAACCGCACCATCATAAAAATAGACAAAATAATTTCGTCAGATTGCCTGTAAGGATGGTATGCTTCTATCTTAACAATAGGTTCTGACCAGTGCTTAAACAGTTTTAAACAAATGCATCGAGTATTGTAAGCTCTACTAACATGTAGAAATGCATATCGCAACTTTGACGTCATTTTTCAGGACATTGACGTCTGTAGGGCTCATTAAGTAAATTGGTCATAACTCACAAAATAACTGAAATAATCCGGTCAAATAAAGACTAACGAACTCAAGAAACATCATACATTCAAAGTAACTATGTTTTTCTAATACTCCAAAAAAATGTCTGAAGGTACATTTTCTCACGTTGTGGCCCATTTAAAATCATTGGAGAATTTAGAAATAAAAGACATACAGTTATATCAAAATTTTTATATGATTACTGAGGATAGAGCCATCATAATGAAATTCAGTCAAAATGAAATCCGGAAATACAATTTTACATCTGATGTAGAGAACATTTATGTTGAGTTCAAATATTTTTTTAAAGATCTGCAATGTTTGTGCCAATAAAATATGTTTCAACGCAAACAAAACCCTTTATAATATACTGTTTAGTGATTGTTTAAAAAAAGTTGGTTAATAACTGGAAAACAGTTGAATTTATTCCATAATAAAGACCCGTTTTTAACAAAAATGCGTTACACTCCTGACAATATCTTTAAAGCCAATTATGGAAGCCTCATGCTAGGCAGGACAGGCATGCATGAGGGTCTGAATCTCCCAGGTGGAGGTATCTGAAAAAGATAAAAACTATCAAAAAAGGCATGCAGTTCTAGCAAGCGACACAGAGAATCAAAAGCGTTACCCTCCTGACATTTATGGGTGGTGGTAAATAAGGCTAGACATCTCCTCTGCACATGATGACATTCAACTATGAACTGTTTATTGACATTATTATTTACACTCAGTGCTGTGTTAATCTTTTGTTAGTAAGTGCATAACTATAAATAGAACACAGAACTAGTGCATTTAGTACAAATTATTGTGTGTTTTTTTTGGTGGCCTGATAGTAAGGACAGGTGTACTGTTGATGGTCTTATATCTGGGTCAGTAGGTTCAGTAAGTTAAAGGGGTATACATATTTAAAGACTGAAGATGACAGGCAACCAGCAAATATCAGTACTTAGATTGAATAAGAGCTACAGTTTTAAAGATAGTCCTTCAAATTTATGTGGCAGCCAAAAATGTCACACTAAAAGCGTTACCCTCCTGACGTTTTTGGCTACATTTTTTTACCACCAAATTTTTATTTTTTAACGAATTTCAAAGAATTTATCAGGCATACTTACAGGTCATATATTAAGACATGTTTTAAGGTATAGAAACATCAGAAAAAAAAAACAACTGTTTTTGCTTGTACTAGATGGGGAAAACACATTGGAGCCATTGTTTTTGAAACTGCCAATATGTACAGATGGGCGATAAAAATGATCAATGATGTCTTGTACATACTCTTATTCCGATACGTCTTTCTTACTTCACAATCCCTGGCAGAGACCACGGTTACATGACATTTGTATAATATCTAGACAAAATGCAGGCAACGTCCAGACATGACCATAGCTGTTGAGTGGGACTTAAAGCAACCATACAAACTTACAAACAAATAAAGGTGTAAAAATAACTGAAGGGCACATACGTACATGACTGACTCATTTTTTTTTTTATTTTTATTTATTTATTTATTTATTTTATTTTTATTATTTTTTTTTTTTAGAAAAACACCACTGTAATTTGCTGTATGAAATTTATTTCAACGGAAATATCTCATTACAGTTGTCCCTGTTATGAATTTTTACATAGCTGTCACAAAACATTTATCCGTGGCTTTCTTCTTGATAACATCATCCATTTCTTGTTCATGTGTTTTTCATGAAGTGTCGCCCTTCGGTACCGGCAGAAATCACCTTCTTGTTTGTCCCTGATACTTGTATCTAATTCTTTAAGGGTTGGAATATGGGCTCCCATTTTTTGGGCCTAATGACATATATGGACTGCTTGTGCATCCAGGCAAAGCTTAAACGCTACTGATTGACCGTCTGATTACGTACGGCAACGACATGACCATAGCTGTAGACTGAGACGCTAATCATAAACAAACAAACCTTTTTCTTTAAAAAAAATTGTAATGTCTATACACTGAAAGTAGACTGACCCAACCAATTATTTATCTTTTATGGGAAGAATGAATACTAAAATGTTAAGATGCATTTTTAGACCATATATCGAGTCCAACACCAGTACTCCAGCCTGTGAGGAAGCTGGTAGAAGTTTGTCATCGCCATGGTGTTATCTCAGTCATAGATGGAGCCCACGCCCCTGGCCAGATTCCGCTAAATTTACCTGAAATAGATGCTGATTTTTATGCAGGTATGCAGACTTGCTTTATAATCTGGTATAAGAAAAATATTTTATGTGTTTAATATTTTTCATTTAGTTGCATCGATATTCTTGTTGAATCCATGAAATATGCTGCACACGCTCGAGTAAATTAATTCTAAGTGTGATGATAAAGAGAGAGTATGGTAATTTAGATTATTTAGTGTAATATTAATGTCAACTTTTAGTCCTTCCTCGAAATCCTCTCCCTCACAGAAATCTAGTAAATTCTCAGGTACATATCTCCCTCTTATGTCTGAAAAAAGAAAGAGACAAAATATTTTTTCAAGGCAATTTGAGTCTAACAACTTAAGCCGTACGAATGGAAACGTTAGCCTGATGCATATGAAGGGTTATTTGAGCTGTTTAGTTCGCATGTACGAAAATACAGGAAAAAGCTATAGCACTCACCCCGCGATCTTGCTCTTTTTAAGCCACAAATAAACCTTTGAAATAGAAGTTCACCATGACATCCGACCATCCCTGCATAAATGGATTGTTGATGGTGCATTATCGCCTTCAGTTTTCGAGCTGAAGCTCAAATATTTGACATTTAAAATCATTTCTCCTCTGATCAGAACTTTTTCCTTCATGTCCTATTTTATTATCTTGAAAATCACCTGTTGTTTGAATTTCTTCTACTCCCTACTTATTTGTTACCCCATCTCCTTGACGATTTTAGGAGGTCTTACATATTAAATAGTCGATATATGAACCGTGTAAGGGTTGTTTTGTAATTTTACAGGCAATCTCCACAAGTGGTTATTCACTCCGCGCGGCACTGGTTTTATATGGATGAATCCTAAACGAAAGAAGGACTGGTTTAAGCCATTAGTCACGTCAACTTATGATGGCAGCGGATTACATATAGAATTTGGTTATGAAGGTAGTCTTTTTGTGTACACTATAAATCTTTGGACTTCAATTTTCCACATGTCGAAGTCTCCGTTGGTGTGCTCTAAATGGCTTCTCTCGGTCTAGCTGTGTTTTAAAGTAATATATATATAGTGTAATCGTTTCCAGAAAACGGGTACAACGTAGTGTAACTATCTGTTTATTTTGTTCAAGTTTTTCCCTGGATCCTTCTTGTTAATACTAAAAGAGCAGACTTATTTGTTTTATTGTAGGGACGAAAGATGATACTCCCTATATCTGTTCTATCAATGGATTGAACTTTTTTAAGAACAAGTTGGGTGGGTTTGTAAGTATGTACTATTTAATTCGTTTCTTAAAGCAATTTAGGGCTTAAGTAGAGTAGCGCGCTTATAATTGCCTCCTTTTTTCAAAATTATGTAACAACCTCAACAACAGCAGTGTTTCTTCACGGGAAAACGTGCATTTCACGTTTCCTTTTCAAAAATAGTTTCTCTACTTACGCCGGTGAGTCGGGCGTCAGACTCTATGATGGCCCCGACTTAAAGCCATTCATTTTAGTTGGTTGGGGCCGGAGCTTCTTGTCTGATGCTTGGCCCACCGGGGTCCAACTGGTGTTTTTTTTTTTTTTTTTTTTTTTTTGCTCTCCGGAGTTAGTAGGTTATTCGACGCCCAGGGATCTCCATCATCGGGCAGCTTACTGAATCTGTGAGTCCTGGTTTTTGATTCATCAGGATGTTTATCGTGATTTATTTGTTTGTTCTTGATGATTCATTGGCTAGTTAGAGATTCACCACGAGGACCGAAGAACTAACTAAATGTTATGAACTACTGCAGAAGCTGAGGGTGAGGTTATGGCCATGTAAAACCGGTTTAAGCCCGCCAGTAACTTTGTGTTACTGATCGTTCTGTGGTGGTTCTTTTGTGTCTTGTTGTTTAAAATTTGTGTGCTGTTGGCGCCTTATGTATGTATTCATATTTTAGGTAAGTTTAAGTAACTGAGTGGCCACCTATTGGGAATATAGCTGCTCATTCGGCTTACGATATGTTTTTATGGTATAAGTACCTGATTGTTACCACCTCGGTTTTTGGAGTGGGAATCTTTTTCTGATTGCGCCTTTTCCTGATCTTTGCCCACTTGTACCTTTACATTACAAAAACTTGCCCATTCAATATATAGAGATTTTTTAGTTGTAAAAAATGAAATCTGTTGATTTATTATTATTATTTTTTTTAATATACTCAAAATCAAAAATCTTGCGCCACCCAGGTTTCGATAATTTTTTATTATCAACTAGAATTATTTTTATTTCTAACATTATTTTTGGTCATTTCGAATATCAAATCTTTGACTTTGCAGCAAATTCAAGAGTGTTGTTGATGATAATGCAAAAATTTTGGGTCAAAAAGTGTAAAATTGCACATTTTTGGAAAAAATGATTACCAGTGAAATTTTTAACTAGCTTTTGATTGTGCAAGTGATCTGTATGATGTCAGTATCAGAAAAACAAAGAAACATGTTGAATTTTAGAGAATTTGTAGTTTTTACAAAATACAAAAATGGCATTTTCGGAAAAGTAACCAGTGATCTTAAAAACGGTCTATAAACAAAAAAGGTTACAAAGAGCCACGCATTTTAAGGTTATGGCAGATAAGCGCATGTCCCGCATGACTGTTTCTCATGTGATGCATGTGCTTATCTGCCATATTCTTTGAATGCATTTTCGTTGTATTCTTCGCTTTTTTAGCTCACCTGAGCCGAAGGCTCACAAGGTGAGCTTATAGTATGGTAGTCGAGCCGGCGTCCGTGGGTGCGTCCGTCTGTGCGTCCGTCCGTTCACATTTTCAAACTTGAATATCTCTAAGACAACAAGGCCAATCGCAATCAAACTTTACCTGAAGCATCATTAAGGAGGGGGAAAGGTTGCATTAGGTTTTGGGCCAGGTCGGATCAGAACTCTGGTTTCCATGGCAACAGATAGCTCCCATTGAGTTATAATGGGGAAAATGTTGTGGCCACTCTAGCAACTTCATTTTTGATTGGATCTTCTTCATTCTTGGGAACAACAAGGACAACCATAATATCTCGGATGAGTTCAAATTTCGGCCAGGTTCGACCTCAGATTGCGGAGTTAGCTGCCCTTGAGCGTCTGGAAAAATCCCCGTAGACTTATAATGGGAAAAATGTTGTGGCCACTCTAGCGCCTTTATTTTTCATTGGGTCTTCTTCATTCTTGCAGGTAACAAGGACAATCATAATATCTCGGATGGGTTCGAATTTCAGCCAGATCTGACTGGAGTTAGCTGCCCTTGAGTGTTTGAAAAATCATTATTTTGTGTTGTGGCCATTCTAGCGCCTTCAATTTTGATCGGATCTTCTTCATACTTGGAAGTAACAAGGATAGCCATAACATCTCGAATGAGTTCGAATTTCAAGTAGATCCGACCCTTGACTGCAGAGTTATCTGCCCTTGACTGTGTGAAAAATTAATATTTAGTGTTGTGGCCACTCTAGCGCCTTCATTTTTATTCGGATTTTCTTTATTCTTGGAAGTAACAAGGACATATATAACATCTCGGATGAGTTCGAATTTCGACCAGATTTGACCTCCGACTGCGGAGTTAGCTGCCCTTTAGTGTTTGAAAAATCAATATTTTGTATTGTGACCACTCTAGCGCCTTCAATTTTGATCGGATCTTCTTCATTCTTGGAAGAAACAAGGATAATCATAACATCTTGGATGAGTTCGAATTTGAGCCAGATTTGACCGTGGACTGCGGAGTTAGCTGCCCTTGAATGTTTGAAAAATCAATTTTTAGTGTTGTGGCCACTCCAGCATCTTCAATTTTGAAAAAAAAAAAAAAAAAAAAAAAAAAAAAAAAAACACTTTGTCCAGTGACTGTACTTGTTAACTCTCAGGTGAGCGATTGTTGCCCTTGGACTACTTGTTAAAGGATATCAAAACCACCGATTAATTTCCGAAAATGCCAATTTTCAAAATTTTGTAAAAACTAAAATTTCACGAAATTTCAAAATGTTTCGTTGTTTTTCTGACACTGACATTATGCAGATTACATGTACAATAAAACATTATTGAAAATTTTCATGGTAATCTTTTTTCTCTAAAAAAAATATGCAATTTTACACTTTTTGTCCCAAAAATTTCCATTATCATCAACGCTCTTAAATTTCCTGCAAACTTCAAAAAACTTGATACTGGTAGCTACCAAAAATGTTAGAAATAACAAAATTCAAGTTAATCACAAAAAATATGCAAAAACATGGTGGTGCAAGATTTTTGATTTTGTTCAAAACATTGATTGTGGGTACATGTTAGTAGTGCATTTGTACCCACAGTCTATGTTTTGTGGCAAAAACAAGAAAAATAGATATACCACTACAAACCCCAGTTTTGCTATATAAAAATAGGGAACAAAAGGGTATATATTACACGGACATGTTATCCTGATGTTAATTCTGAAATAAAATAGTTATGGTGGGAATATGGGCCCCAAATAGATGGGCTATCTGTGCCTCCAGGCAAAGCTAATAAATTACTGACTTGCCATCTGATTACTTAATTGTTAAACGTTCAGAAGGTCTGATCCTTTCAAGGAAAAAAGCAAACCATCCATATATATAAGCTTTAGTTGTTAACTCAGGTGGTTATATTTCAAGCCCTTTTGGGGTGTCCTGTGTCATCCTTATGTTTTGTAGAGGTCCTTTAAAATAGAGGCAACGTTCCGCTAAGCAACAAATGGAACAAAAATACAGATACCCTGACATTTTGATAGAAACACTTCAAGAATAAAACTATTTACGTTTGTTTTCTAGCGAGACAAGAAAATATGATAGAAGAAACATGTTAAGAGTTCTGAATAAATATTTGGGTTTCCATGTTACATGCATCATCTAAGCGATACCTTTAGATGAACGATGCTTTTGGACACCTTGTCCCATTCAAGAAGTCCAATCTGTTGATTTCTAATTATTTCTAGGATAAAACACTACCGTATACAAAGGCGCTAAGGCAAAAGTCTATATCTTATCTGGAAGAAAGATGGGGGACAAAGCGACTCGATATTCCAGAAGGAATGGTAGCACCATACATGCAAATGATTAAGTTACCATATCTAAAAGGTTTCTCTGATGATCCGGTAAGATAAGGAGTTTTTGTTGCTTTTAAATCATCGAGATAACATTTAACAAGTATGGCTAGAATACGCAAGCTTTCTTGGCCAGAGCTGTGCGTACATGGCTAGAAATTCATATGAAACCCCAAATCACTTTTACATGTATACCATTCTGTTTGGGGTTAGATTATATAAACTAAATTTACAAAATATGAATATAACTTACTTGTAAACCATGCTTTCGTCGTTCAGCATAACTCTATAGGGAAGTTCATTATCGGACGTTAAAATCATACTATAATTTAAGCAACGTTTGTCTGTTTGTTTGTTTGTTTGTTTGTTTGTTTGTTTGTTTGTTCCCCTACTCCTCCCAGGTCCTTGGGCCGATCTTCACCAAACTTGGAGGGAAGGTGGAGGGCGGCCCCGGATATTAGCTTGAGGGGTTCGTTTTTGAAAGGTCAAGGTCATCGAGGTCAAAGGTCAAATTTATGTTTTTTTTCTGTTTGTTCCCCTACTTCTCCCAGGTCCTTGGGCCGATCTTCACCAAACTTGGTGGGAAAGTTGAGGGCGGCCCCAGATATTAGCTCGAGGGGTTGATTTTTCCAAAGGTCAAGGTCATCGAGGTCAAAGGTCAAATTTCTGTATCTCGGCAGTCCTTGGTCCGATTTGCATGAAACTTGGTTAGTGTATACAGGGCGGCCCCGGATATTAGCTCGATGGGTTAATTATTTAAAAGGTCAAGGTCATCGAGGTCAAAGGTCAAATTTCTGTATCTCAGCAGTCCTAGGTCCGATTTGCATGAAACTTGCTGAGTGTATACAGGTTGATCCCTGATTAAGATTTATGGGTCCAATTGGGTCAAAGGTCATCGAGGTCAAAGGTCAAATTCATGGTTTTTTTCTGTTGGTCATGTTTTTTTTTCTGTTTGTTCCCCTACTTCTCCCAGGTCCTTGGGCCGATCTTCACCGAACTTCCGGATATTAGCTCGAGGGATTCATTTATTAAAGGTCAAGGTCATCGAGGTCAAAGGTCAAATTTCTATATCTCAGCAGTCCTTGGTCCGATTTACATAAAACTTGGTGAGTGTATACAGGTTGATCCCTGATTAAGATTTATGGGTCCAATTGGGTCAAAGGTCATCGAGGTCAAAGGTCAAATTTGTTTTGTCTTTTTCTGTTTGTTCCTCCCAGGTCCTTGGGCCAATCTTCACCAAACTTGGTGGGAAGGTTGAGGGCGGCCCAAGATATTAGCTGGAGGGGTTCATTTTTCCAAAGGTCAAGGTCATCGAGGTCAAAGGTCAAATTTCTGTATCTCGGCAGTCCATGGTCCGACGCATGAAACTTGGTGAGTGTATACAGGGCGGCCCCGGATATTAGCTCGATGGGTTAATTATTTAAAAGGTCAAGGTCATCGAGGTCAAAGGTCAAATTTCTGTATCTCAGCAGTCCTTTGTCTGATTTGCATGAAACTTGCTGAGTGTATACAGGTTGATCCCTGATTAAGATTTATGGGTCCAATTGGGTCAAAGGTCATCGAGGTCAAAGGTCAAATTTATGTTTTTTTTCTGTTGGTCATGTTTTTTTTCTGTTTGTTCCCCTACTTCTCCCAGGTCCTTGGGCCGATCTTCACCGAACTTCCGGATATTAGCTCGAGGGATTCATTTATCAAAGGTCAGGGTCATCGAGGTCAAAGGTCAATTTTTTATATCTCAGCAGTCCTTGGTCCGATTTACATAAAACTTGGTGAGTTTATACAGGTTGATCCCTGATTAAGATTTATGGGTCCAATTGGGTCAAAGGTTATCGAGGTCAAAGGTCAAATTTATGTTTTTTTTTCTGTTTGTTCCTCCCAGGTCCTTGGGCCAATCTTTACCAAACTTGGTGGGAAGGTTGAGGGAGGCCCTGGATTTTAGCTCGAGGGGTTCATTTTTAAAGGTCAAGGTCATCGAGGTCAAAGGTCAAATTTCTGCAACACGGCAGTCCTTCGTCTGATTTGCATAAAACTTGGTGAGTGTATACGGGTTGATCCCTGATTAAGATTTATGGGTCCAACTGGGTCAAAGGTCAAATTTATGTTGTTTTTCTGTTTGTTCCTCCCAGGTCCTTGGGCCGATCTTCACCAAACTGGAGGGAAGGTGGAGGGCGGCCCCGGATATTAGCTTGAGGGGTTCATTTTTTGAAAGGTCAAGGTCATCGAGGTCAAAGGTCAAATTTGTCATGTTTTTCTCTTTTCCTATGTGTATGTCTTATTTCAGATTGTGTGTGTGTGTATGTGTGTGTCTTATTTGTCTTCATCGCCGCAATCATCTTACTGCTACATCGAGGCGGGTAAAATTTACTAGTGCATAAGAAATTGAATAGAATTGGATTTATGTGGTTATTTGCAGGAGAATCAGTGGAGACCATTAATGAAGTATGTTCTGGAACGTTTCGACATTCAAGTGGCTGTGAACAACATACAGGGCGAGTTATTTGCTCGGCTGTCATTTACACCGTATGTTGTATTTGAGGATGTCGTGAAACTGGCGGATGCTATTGAAACTATGCACAAAGAGTCAATAGAAACAAGTGAGAAGACGAAAGAAACATGATATTTAGTAGAAAGAGAGGCCGTTTAAGTTGAAGTGAATGAAACACACCAATACATGCAGAGATATGAACAAATAAAGTCTACAGTACTATCATTCAGTTACTTAGCTATGTTATATTTCTCTTTTGATGCATTGTTGATCCCCTCCTGTACTGTCCCTTTCGGTCTCTGCACCATGGCCAAACGTATCAGTTTGAGAATTTTGTGCTGTCTTTTAATTTTCTTGTGCGTGCTGAGAAAATCGATCATATACTAAGTACATTTACTCCGGAAGGTGGGCGCATATATATGACTGTAAAAGTCAAACATAAAATATAGATATATTTTAAGAGAGTTCATACATTTGGTGTTTTGCCAGAGAATTTTTGTACGATATAACACAATCTTAACCATTGGCTGTATTGTGAGGTGTGTTAGAATTATTTTACTGTTTGATGACATGTATGTGCCAGCATACACAGAATGATTTTCATTGAATCTCATTTTGTCTGATTTTTGCGGAAATTTATCAGTGGGCTCTTTAATAATAACAGAGTTTGCTATGTTGACGAGGACTAAAGCAAAATAATCATAAAATAGGGGGTTCAGGTCATTTTTATGGTATCAAAATAGCCTGTTTTTAGCTCACATGAGCCGAAGGCTCACAGGTGAGCTTATAGTATACCCATGATCCGGCGTCCGTCCGTCCGTCGTCCGTCCGTCGTCGTCCACAATTTCAAAGATCTTCTTCTCTGAAACCACTTGGCCGATCAAGTTGAAATTATATGTGGAGCCTCCTTGCATAGTGGCATTGAAATTTTGTTCGCGATATTTTGGTCACATGCCCAAGATGGCCGCCACGCCCATATATGGTAAAAACCCTTCAAAAATCTTCTCCAGAACCGGCAGGCCGATTTCCACGAAACTTGGTATGTAGCATCGGGGACTCCAGCCCATCATAGTTTGCTAAAATGATGACCCTGGGATGACCTTGACCTATTTTACGGCAAGGTCAATTTTGGAAATATAGGCTTTTACATTGGAAAAAGTAAAAACTATGGATTTCTTGTAAACTATTGCAGCCTGAGTCCTGAAAAGTGGTAGATGCAGACAACTAATGGAGTAGATGAAGGTATATGATTAATATAGGTCAAGGTCATCTCTTGACCTTGGCCGATCTGTCGTTCATACACACTTTTCAAATATCTTCTCTGCAACCGCTTGACAGATCAAAGTGAAATTTTATGTGGAACCTCCATGGGTAGGGGGAACGAAAGTTTGTTCGCGAAATTTGGGTCACATGACCAAGATGGCCGCCAAGCCCATATATGGTAAAAACCCTTCAAAAATCTTCTTCTCCAGAACCGGCAGGCCGATTTCCACGAAACTTGGTATGTAGCATCGGCGACTCCAGCCCATCATAGTTTGCTAAAATGATGACCCTGGGATGACCTTGACCTATTTTACGGCAAGGTCAATTTTGGAAACATAGGCTTTTACATTGGAAAAAGTGAAAACTATGGATTTCTTGTAAACTATTGCAGCCTGAGTCCTGAAAAGTGGTAGATGCAGACAACTAATGGAGTAGATGAAGGTATGTGATTAATATAGGTTAAGGTCATCTCTTGACCCTGACCGATATGTCGTTCATACACACTTTTCAAAGATCTTCTACTCTGCAATCGCTTGGCCAATCAAAGTGAAATTTTATGTGGAACCTCCATGGGTAGGGGGGACGAAAATTTGTTCGCGAAATTTGGGTCACATGACCAAGATAGCCGCCACGCCCATATATAGTGAAAACCCTTAAGAATCTTCTTCTCCAGAACCGATGGGCGGATTTCCACGAAACTTGATATGTAGCATCGGTGACTCCAGCCCATTATAGTTTGCTAAAATGATGACCCTGGAATGACCTTGACCTATTTTACGGAAAGGTCAATTTTGGAAACATAGGCTTTTACATGGAAAAAGGCGAAAACACTGGATATTTTGGAAACTATTGCAGCCTGATCTGAGACTTGAATGTTGAATGCAGACAACTGATGGAGACAATGAAGGTACAGCTCCGTTTCAAAAGTTTAGTACATAGCGATTTGTTTCATAAGTAATGGCATAACAGTGCCAATACTTGAAGATTGGCCAAATGTTATTGGGTGTTTGCAGATTTGAACGGATTTCGTTATGTCAAACTTAATATATAAAACTATTCACTGATTGTAACATTTTAGATTTTAATCGATTGATTTATCATTAGTCGCACATTAAAATGACAAACAGAATATCATAAGTTCTGGGATACAAATATCAACCTTAACATTGATTTCATGCCATTCAAGAAAGTTTTAACCAAAAACATATTATATCGTTAAATTGTCACATCACCTGGCATACTACACCTAACAAAATATTTGGTCTACCCTGTGTATATTCAAGTTTATTGAAGCTTGAAATATTGCACCCAAATAGCCGTGGTACACACAATTATACAACCAGACAACGTTTGATACATAATTACACATACAACCGTTTGTTTTTACAAATAACACTGGTCAAGCAGTTGAATATAAATATTTGATCCAGAGAAAGCCGCTCGAAAAGGTACTGGGACACAAAATGGCGAAACGACTGTCCAAACAAGGTTAGGCATTCTAGTAGGATTGAAGATTTCAAGCTTTAATAACCTCGACTGTACATAGTGTAGACCAAATATTATATAAGGTGTAGTCTCCTGGACGCTCTGTCATTTTATGTGAATAATAAATTTTTAGTTCAAACTTTCTTGTAATGTGAGAAATCAATGGTAATATTGATTAAGTCGGTTAAAAAGCTCATCAGAGCTTATGTTGTACTGTTGTGATACTTGCCGACTCGAAATAAATCTTATCTTATCTTATCTTATCTTTGATATTTGTGTCAGAGAAGTTATTTTATTTCGTTTATCATATTTTATGTGTTATTATCTATTTATAAATCAATCAAAATCTAAATTGTTACAATCAGTGAATAATTCTATGTAATAGGATTGACTTAGCGAAATCCGTTCAAATCTGCAAACACCCAATAAAATTTGGCCAAGCTTCAAGTACGGGTACTGCTATTATGGACCGTATTATGTACCAAAATGGCCGCTGAGCATGTAAATACAGAGAAATACTCCCAAAACGATACAAATCATTTATATGCAATTCAACAACCATACAAATCCTATAGCCACTCATTATTCCCATGCTAACTAATTTAGCATTTCAAAATGGCTGCAAAAGCTATGGTACATGTATGACGTTGCTAAGGAATTTTTCTATACAATAGAAACTCAAACTTTGCTCTCAAGGGTATCTTGAGTTTATGTGTATATTTGTTGATAACTTCAGAATAATTTTTGTTCACTTGCATTAATTTTCCTAAACAGACTTATATTTGGGGTAATCATTAGAAGTTTCATGGAAATGAACATATAATTTGTATGCATGCTATACACCTGTAAACTTGTATTTATTCTGAAATGATCATCAAGTAAGCACATGAAACTGTACATCACCCTATATTACCTTGGATGCAACCAACTTCTTACAGTGCAGATTGATGCAACATCACATGATAACACATGCCAAAATAGTGTTGATTGGAAGCTGGATTGATTAGGCAACAACCTAAAGGAAAGCAATGAACTCTTTGCTGTCGGTTGTTACTCAATCGATCTGATTTCCAGTCACCACACTCCATTATGTCATGTGTCGTGTGACGTTGCATCAATCTGCGCTGTAATAATTTGGTTGCATCCAAAGGTATATATAGTGTATATGTATGGTGATCGTTTTTCTACAAACGTTTGATCTATTTGATTATGTTGGAGCTTAATGTCAACAGCTTTTCAGTCATGGCAGGATGGAGAAAAAACAAGTTGACAAATGAGCTATGTCATGAAAAATCACGGGAGCTGCAGTTTAGTACTGCAGTTCTTCAAGAATAATGAGATCTCCATTCTTCATGTCTTGTATCAAAGGAAAGAGCCACTCATCAAGATCTTCATCATATTTGATGACAAACTCAGTTTTTGCAGTGTCTCTCATATTTGTTTTTGAAATCCGCAAAACCGTACCTCTAAACCACTCCACTTCCCTTGTTTCTGGATCCCGACATTTATGTTTCACATTCCTACCTTTTAAAAAAGAGGGGTTTTCAATCAGTTTTGGAGTAGTGTCCTTCTGTTGCGAAATGAGAATTTTGTTCCTGCCCTCCTGGACTTTACCTTTTAGCTGTGATTTAAGACACTTACCTTTTCTTGGGCCTCAGTGATTGATCTGTATTTTAGTTGAGGCTCCTCTGTCTCAGTTTCAGCATCTGTATTTAGTACAATAATTTGTTTAAGGTTTTCCTCCAACTCGGGTGTGGTGTACAACTTACCTTTGATCTGTTGTTGGAACAGGGCCTTTGATTCCTTGCTTCCAAGGACACTTTTTCCGAAAACTGATTTGAGAATTGAATTGAATTGAATTGAATTGAATTGAGAAATCAGTGCTTCTCTATAGGCTTTTTCTGAATGTGAATCCTTAAAACTGGCAAATTGTTCATTGCAGGTCCATAGACCTCCTATTTCTGTCAATTTTTGAGTTAACTTAACCTTAGTTGAGTGAGTTTTTTCTTCCTGCTTTTCTTTCTTTTTTCTTTTTTTTTTTTTTTTTGTCACTTATGAAGATGTCTCACTTTTTTGCATGCAGTGACTGCTGTTTTGCCGTGATAAGTTTTGCCATACACGGTGTATGCTTTCGGGCATCATCGATAACTTTTGTATAGTCCTGTTCTGATAGGGTTTCCAACCATTCTGAGGTCTTATTATTTGACCACATTATAATAGACTCATATGCTGTGGTGGAATCAGAGGGCTTTGCTCGCATAAGTATGTCTAGTTGAGCAAAGTCTCTTTCAGAGCCTTCAGTGTTTGTTGATATGACCTTAGAGACCTTGGTTTGTGAGGATTGATCGAGATTCCAATATTTTCTCTTGGGCAATTGGTCTTTAGCTTGCATTTCTAGCACCAAAAGTATACCGCCAAAAATAATTTCAAGGGTCATTTTTGTATATGTGTCTAACACTGAATTTTCAGATGTAGCAATGACACTTTCGTTCACTTCATCCTTGTTTATAGCAACTTCCTGCTCATTGAACAGACAGTCTCCTGAAAGAACTGGACTTGCATCCTGCGATCACTGCTCCAACTGAATCTTCAGCTGACACAAGTCATTTTTCAGAGACAACACATTGGGAGATTTTTCTATCAAACGCCAAAATGGCCCTGTTATTACGAGGGACAGTTGGAAAGTACGTAGTATGGTATCGTAATTTCTTAATGCGTTGCTAAATATATTAAAGTAATACATGTATAGAAACTAGAATTTCTACTTTTCAAGATGATGCATTGATTTTTGTAAAACTACTAGTCATGCACGTGCCTCGCACGCTCAAAATGAAGGCATGTTTATATACTGGCGGATATTTTCGACAAAATATTGAGAAAAAAATCAACAGAAAATCAGTGACCTAATTTGATATCACATTATAACAAATAAGCAATATCTCTCGGAATCCTATTTCTGTAGATGTCTTCTGAGGTTATTGCTTGCACGGCTTGCATAATTAGATGCGAAAAATATTGATTAATATAAAAGTTGTACCGTTTCAAAAAAATAGCATTTTTGCGTGTTTTCTTCCTATTTGTTTTGAGATTAAAGCTCATACTGCAGCAAGATTTGTGACATCTGAGTTAATGTTCTGCGTTATTCGTTATGAACAATGCACAAAGAGAATTTCGTCATGCAAATATATCGTCTCATCTTACTCGGTTCCTATAAAAATGAATCTTAATGACACTACCTCCTATTTTCAAGAAGTGGGTGGGGTAACTAACCCCCTCATATCTTATAAACTATAGAAAGTTTCTTCAAGATAACTGGTCAGTCATCACTCTAGTAATTGGTTTTAATTCACAAACCTTTCTTGCCATTCTATTTGCCACAGTTCCAAATTTATTCCAACAAAACTATTCCTCCTAGCTAAAATCGCCCATACCCATGACCAGATTTATACAGTTATCTACCATTTGTTGTGCTTTGAATAATTTGTGTTTGTCTTGTTACGAAGCAGGGAAACTGTGCTTGGTATGAAACTAAAATTAAAATAAATTCAAACAAATGCTGCTTTTGTATTTTCAAATTAAAGTCATTGTGACGGGCGCGTTTTGACATAGAAAATGAACAAATTGCAGAGAATTCCAAGACACGCAGATACTGCTGTCCCGTTTATAAGTTGTAAGAATTTGCAAATTCATTCAAGACTTGCATAATAAATTGCCTTTATGATGGGCTACAAAATGGTGCCCGCAAAATAATCTTATTCCATTAAATAGTGTTCATGCACTTCTAAATTTAAAAATGATTATAAATTGTCTATTTCATTAAAATTTCACTTTTTCCAGTATACAAAAAGTACCCATGCTTACAATAATGTTTTTTCTGACTGCATGATGTCACCTTCATGAAACTAGTGTGAGTACGTAGAGGAAAGATAGTTGTTTAAAATAATACCAAACATGTAATGGTTTGCCGATCCGTTACTGAAATAATGGACCACGCTACGTACTTTCCAATCGCCCCTCGTACTTTATCAATGATTCCCAATGCACGGGTACCACTGACATAAACTAGCTCCTCAACATCAAATTGTACACTTTTCAGTAAATCATTTGGGCCAGCCCACTTTGTCAGAAAATCTCTGATATCATTTAGGTGGTAGAATGTGACACCAGCAGCATAAAACAGATGGTTAAATCTATGCCCACGATTATGTTTGTTTGCTATGCCGTTTTCCTTTAAGTATGTTTCAAAATTTTTCACACCCATGACTAGTCAAAGCCTTACTTGCTGTTCTGATTAAACGGGCTGCACCACTTTCGTTCCACTGAAATGCATAGGGGTTCCGACCATCTGATATTATTTGCTTCTCAAACTCTGCCAGGCACTTATCAGCTATTACCGAAAATATGCATTTTGCAGAAGAAAGAAACAAAAGTGCTCATTTCTCAAATTCTTCAAACAATGTATTTGCATCACCTCTAGCCACTTCAGACAAGCCCCCAGAAAGAGTTATACTTTCAGAAGTGGTTATCTGAAATGACTGGAAATGACGATGAAATTTCGATGTGCCATCTTGATGTACTTGGTATTACCTGAAGGAGAGTCTTGGTTGCTTAGCATAGCCTCAGTCACCTGCCTCTGCGCCACTCGTTTAGCTTCAAGCATCAAACGACTCTTTACACCAGTCCTGTACTTGGAATCATGGAAAGAGTTTTGCCTGTCAAATTGAACAGAACATTTTTAATTACATGATTCACTTTTGCCTGGCTGATAAAAGCGCAAATCTGTCCATTCACTATCCTTGTTGAAACGTATGGTATTTGGAAAGTATTGCTTGTACTTTTCGACTTTTTCAATGGCAAACTGTAGTAGCAACTAGCAAAAATAAAACTTTTTCGGACCACGGTAGACATCAAAATTATTTTTTTTTTTTATTATTTTTTATTCAGTTTTACTTCCCTTTCAAGATTATTTCAGCTCATATGAGACGGGCCAATCAGTAGGTGGGGCGAAAACAGGAGAAAAACCACCTGACACATCCGCAAGCAGAACTTGGCTTGTCTCACATGTGGCCAGAGCGGGGTTCGAACCCACACAAGACACAGCGGTGAGATGAACGAGTGATTAAGTGACGGCGCTCTTAACCGCTCGGCCACGGGGGCCGCTGCCGACATCAAAATTAAGCTTGATGACACCCCCCCCCCCTTTTTTTTTATTTGCTCAGTGCAAAGAAAACATGCTAAAGTGTCTTGTAAATAAAAAAATAAGAAAAAACATATCAGGCCGTTAAAATCACCATATGGGGTCGGTATCATCCTGAATCTGAATCTGAAAAGTGGACTCACCCTAATGATAATGATGGGAAAATTCATTCGTCAAAATTAATATGGGTTAAGGTAAAAGATATGTTCACGCATGACAACAAATCATGGTTTCATTGACAGAGATTCACCACGAGGACCGAACAACTAACTAAATGTTGTGAACCACTGCAGAAGATGAGGGTGAGGTTAGGCGCCTGTAAAATCGATTTAAGCCCCCCCCCCCCCCAAGTAGTTTTATATTACAGATCGTTCAAAGGCGATACTTATGTTGTGGTTCCATTTGTTTTATGTTTAGGAGCCGAATTTATGTGCTGTTTGAACCTTATGTACGTTTTCAAATGTTAAATAATATCTAAGTTCGGGTAACAAAGTGGCCGCCTACTGGGAAATAGCTGCTCACGCGGCTTACGATGTGTTTTCTAGTATAAGTACCTAATTGTCAATTTAGTTTTTCCCACCTCGGTTTTTTTTTTGGAGTAGGAATTCCTTTCTGATTGCGCCTTTTCCTGATCATTGCCTACTTGTACCTTTTATAGAGTATACTGTTGCTGGGATGTGAGTACTTTTGTAAGTACAATCCAATTTTTCAGATCGCATTAGAGGTTGTCGTGAAAACTGTCATTTTACATCATACATTTTACATCGCCTCTTTACATTACACAAACATAGATTGTGGGAACTCAATGAGGCGTTCTCAAAGTGTTCTCTGGTGTTTACATCTAGTTTTAATTTTACAGCCGCGTCTGGACTGCAATTCATTGAACTAGGTGTCTTTGGAGATACATCTGAACGACGCCTCTTCTGCAGGCTTCACACTGGTATCGGCTACGTCATCGCTGTCATGCTTAAAGGTTTGTTCCTCTACTAGAGCAGACGCAGCACTCTTTAACCATGCCATTTTTCAGTTAGGCGGTAACTATGGCCGGTAGCTGTATTCTATTATTTTTGTGCTTCCGCCATTTGGGACTATATTTTGTCTTTGAAAAATCTACAAAATCGTCATTCTACTTCCGGTGTTTTAAACTCACTATATTTGAGTATAAAACTATTGAAACTGCAGAAATGCGTATGCAGTGGATAATTTGGTTTGTCATCTTCAACTTGAACCTAATTTGCATTCTGGCGAATCAGATATGTCCTAGAAATTAGTGCTCGAATTTGACCACCAAAATCGAATCGGTGGACCATTTCAGGACAGTGCCTCCACAAAATTGTGGCAGAAATTTAGGGCCTATAAAAAGTTTTCAAAGATATTTTTATAACGTGTTCTAGAGATGTCAATCTAACCTTGGGCCGAATGTGTGATTTCCAGTTTACTCGGTTTTAGAGAAAATTGACCGTAAATGAAGACAAGATTTTGACACTCGAAACCCATTTGCGCAGCCGCAGTAAACATCATCAACACGTGTTAACAAAACAAGGGATGACTAAAGACGCTTAAATAACCAGGCTTCATAGCAAGTTTTCTTTTAAGGACGTTGAAACAAATTCAGCCAATTGCTGAATGATTTCATGGGAGGACTGTTGGCCTAGAATGATCAGTTGTCATTAGATCTATTCCTTTTTTGAATGCAATAGATCTACTCACCGATTTTTACAGTGTGTATCTCGGCATGTCTTCTCAGATTTGTAACCACATGAAGCAAGATAAATTTCCCAAAAGCAAGAAAAAAAAAAACTTGAAAATACAAGCACATAAAACTTTCATGCCTTCTTCTTTTTTTGCTTCATAATGATGTCGTCATAACAGTGACATCATGCGTCATGTGACTACTACAGAAGGTGGCCAAAAGTATTTGATTTTCATTGATTTTTCGAATTTGGTTTCACACCACAACTAAATGCCTACGCATATCCTCGTTTTTATATATCTATTATTTTTTCAGTTTGTGATTGCTTTCCTGCTATCAAACCACGTAATAATGATTTCATTTCTATTGAATTTACGCCATGGAAAGGGTGAAATGATTTCGAAAGTGTTAGAGTGGCCTGAGATGGGGCACGGTACCCCCACCCCCTCCACCGGCACTGTTGGCCTTCTTTGCAAATAACAATTACAATGATATATCCAGAAAACAAATCTTGGTTCTAAAGCCTAGGTTACATTTGGCCTACGATTAGCGATGATCGTACGATACACATTTTTGCATTTCGCGCGATCTCCGCAGGGTGACCCTACGATACCCCTACGATTTTACGGCTTACTACGATCTCCATAGCTTCTACGATTTTGTAGTAGGCCTAGTCTGCACTTTTACAAGTTTCTAAAAATCGCAAGACCGTAGCCCGTAGACATATCGCAGTTAGCATCGTACGGGCGCCGTACGGAACCCCTACGCTGATCGTGTGGTCACCGCACGGTTTTTATGATAATTTTGGGACTAAAATCGTAAGATATTCGTAAACCTTTAGGGTGATCGTAAATGTCATTAAAATCGTTCGCATATCGTTCGGTCGTTATACGGACATACCACGGCGTCCGCGAGTTTATCGTGTGGCCGCCATATGATTGTTGTGCATTTTGACGGGATATGGTTCCTTACGATTTCCACTTAAAGTGTGCGGAGACCCTACGACTTCCCTACGATCTCCGTACGGTTTTGACTCGGAACATAAAAGAAAGTCAGAACAAAAAATCATAGGATGCCCGCATGAATTGTAAACACATACCGTCGTAGCCCATTATCGCCTACGATGTCTAAAATATCGTAGGGAAAATCGCAGACCGAAAAGTCGTACAATGATCGGGGAAAATGTAACCTACTAGGCATGACCCCTTGCGGACTCCCTACGATCACTGCACGATTTTTGTCCCCAAACTATCATACAAAAATCACGAGGTGACCGCTTGATCAGCACAGGGTCTCCGTACGGCGCCCGTATGATGAAAATGTAAAAATTGTACGATCATCGCAAGCTAATTGTAGCCAAGGCATCAGTCAGAAGTCCAAGGGACTCCGTACTTTGTCCACTAAAAGTCTTCGAAGACCCTACGACTATCGCACGACCGCCTTGCGTTTTGTATCAGAACGTATAGTGACTCCGTACAGACATCGCACGGGTTCCGTACGATATCCACTTATATATAGGCTTAATGGAGATAGAACGTATTATCGTTGCAAAGATTGTACAGAATTAGCAAACGTACATAAAGTTGGTTTATGAAAGAAAAAAATGTTTCCAGGGGTTGTATTTTAAAACATTTTCTCTGAAACTGCTTATTAATCGCAGGCCTTTTGTTTTGGTTCTAGTGATATTTAAAGGATCTTGTTATTTATAATCTATCTTTGTAATCACAAACTGGATTCTCGATTAACGAGTTTTTATGAGATACGAGTAAATGGCGAGGTTGTTCGGAATTAGTCGCCCTGTCAATTTAGATCAGTATATTTGAGAACGCTTGATGATAAGAAAAAGTAAAGATCAGAACCCACCTCGGGTTTTGGAGTGGGAATTTCTTTGATTGTGCCTTTTCTGGATCATTACTTACTCTTACTTTTTAGGGCATGTGCATATTAAAGGGCACTGTGCTGTCATCGGACCTTTATATATATAGCTCTCGTTATTTATTCTATGAAAACGTACAATAAGTTATACATCACCGACGTTGAAGATCCATGGGCGCCGAATAACTATAAAAAAAAAACTGAAATCCGGAGAAAAAGAAAAACACAAGTTGAACCGCGGTGGTATGCCCGGCGAGTGCATAGGCGTGACTAACAATGCTTAAGTAAAATCTATAGAATATCCACTCTCTGTATCGGTACCCAACGCTACCCATAGAGAAAGGAAAATATTTTAAAAAACATAATTTGCAAATAAAAGTTTGGATGACCAAACGCTGAGCTAGGACAAGACTGAGTTGATAAAATCGTTCGGAAACTGCCGGAGTTCGGGAATTCATGAATAGAAATGCCCACTCTGGTATTTAGCCGTCGGTTCAGGGATTACATGTTCAATTATCTTATATCCGTCTCGACGTGACTTTTACCTTGTTGACTGTGGCGCGCTAACATGGCTAAACCACATTTAAACATACTAAAAAGCAATGGCTTAAATCTCTCATAAGGTCGTACGAGTTACCTTTCTTGACTATTTCGAGGTCATGGCTCTATCATTTGAAGTTGCTTCCCTTTTACCATCAGCGGCTGGCCAATTAAAGCCAAATAACAAGAAGAGAGAACCAATGTTTCGACATTATGTGTTTAAACATAATCCTAGACAAATGACCAAGATGCCTGCCATGCCCACACACTTCTTCCAAAATTTTACTCTCGGGAACTGCTGAATCTATTGCAATGAAACTTGACATGTTGCAGATAACCACTATGTGTTATTCTGGCCCTGCCCTAGGGCTATCTATATGACCATTATAGTCAAACGAATTATATGTACATGTATCTCACACCTCAGGTGAGCGTTAACAGTACCATAGATCCTCTGTTTTAACACCATGCTGTTCAATACCCGGTTTGGGTCGGTGAAGTATGACCCCATGTCGCAGAACTGTACATGTAGAAATAAACTGGGCCGCGGTAAAACTATATGGCGCTATCATAGAAAATTTGGTAAAAGTGGTACTTTTGCTGTCGGGTGGCAAGAATTTTATTACCTGGGATTACCTGTTGAAATTTAATTGGGCGTGGATTGACAACAAGCCCAGGTACATGTAACATTAAACCATATTATTGCATAAATACCGGTGTCACACGATATTAACAGCCGTTTATTAAAAAAAAAAAAAAAAAAAAAAAAAAAAAAAAAAAAAAAAAAAAAAAAAAAACATGCATTAATATTGCAATTCACACGCGCACGTGCTGTTTATACATGGATTTTACTTATGTTCGTTACCGGGCGCCAGCAAAGCACGTGCTAGTAATGAGAAACTGAAGTCCGCCCGGAACGAGCATAAAAACGAAAGACTACGCGTATGAAAATGTGATTGAGGTTGTAAAATATAGTGCACCATATTTCTTTCGTTTCTGCACCTTATTTCTTTCGTTTCTGCAGAATTTATGCGATCAAAAATGTTTTTGTCATCCATTTACATTCGCTAGGTCCCTTGGGGAGTGTTGAAAACCGAGTGCTACTGCGCCCTCGGTTTTCAACACTCCCCGAGGGACCTAGCATGAACCGTGATAATTTGGCGTAACTGTAAACCGTTTGTATCAGGCTATGTGGGGGGGGGGACACCGGAATATACCGGCAGAAACATGGGCTTAAACCTGCTTAAACCTAGATGCTTCGGCGAAGTTTGACCGATGCCTCAGTACAACTTTTACTTACAGTGTAAATGAAAACATGCCCATGCAATATCAGTATACAGCTTAGTGTGTTTCTCCTCTTCTTTTTCTTTTTTTCTTCAAGTATTGCATGGATATTTATAGTTTGTGTCACAGTGATTCAAATACGATGATTTCGTCGCGAGCTGGCTTTTCGTTCAGGTTCGTCCTCGTGCTCGGCGCGTTAGACCAAAAGCTTTAGCCGGCTACCTTACACACAGATGAACCATTTGCTCTATTTTTAAAGCGATTAAGATCTACCATCTCCGATTATATATATCTTTTTAACGTCTTGGCATCGCCTCCCTGTCTCGCTTCTGGTAGAAAGCGCGCACAACATGTAACATAACTGTTTTCAGAATCTAAGTTCTGCTTGCACACCGATGTGGCGGTTGGCTTTTAATCATGGGATTCGTCTGGACTCAATCATTATTCTTGAATTGACGGTGAAATTGATTATTGAAATAACAGCAAAACTGTCGCGACTTTTATGTTACCAAAACTGTGCTCTTATGTCAGCAAAACTGTGTTTTTATGATTGCAATGACAAGGACAAAGTTTTCGGGTGTGCCGAGTGTTAAAATGCTATGTAACGTTCTTTCTATTTTATCCTGCATCGTGTGTGTGTGTGTGTGTGTGTGTGTGTGTAAGTGTGTGTCCAATTAATGGGTCCAATTAGGGATAGCACTTACAACATTAAAATAGAACCTCAGCACGTGCAAATATTTATTGGCACACACATGTCGTATAGATACCCTGTTCATGTGTTGTGCATTCAATCAAAACGAACCGAAACACGCCTATCATCAAATTATAGTGGTGTGCTACCTTCCAGTGTCAGTGCAGTGGGATGACGACAGCTGATTATTGTTACGTCACAGATTACTTCACAGACCTGCGAAATTTGCAGATTCCTCCTGCATTTTGCTGTCGTTGTTTTTAGACGATTCTTCTGAAAATAAATGAAATTGGACATTGTATGGAATATGAATTTGATCATAGTGCTACTAGAATTACTAAAATGACGGGATCAAAGACCAATGGTAAGATAAAACATTTGCTTTTGTTCACATTTTATGTCAACAACAAGCCAAACACTGTTCTAGTCTGACTGGTCAGCCGTCAAAATGAAGTATCATACCCAGTGGCATTTTGCCGTCTGACTCCAGCACATTATCAAAAAGCCAAGCTGTTAGCCACTTTTGGGTGATAGTCATTATTTACAGAATAACAAGTTTTTATGCAGAACAAATAGTGTAAAACACTGTAAAACAAAATAATAAACAAACCTCCATTTGAAAATTCATAAAATATATCCAAATTTTGTTTATTTTGATGATTTTTTAAAAGAATCCTTCAAAATGGCTGTCATGTTTTTCTTCAAAAAAGTCATCTGGAGAGGGGAGACAATTCTAACTGCGAGCTTCTGATTGGCTCTAAGAGAGTGCATGACCTCAGTACCCAGCCATCAACCAATCAGATTAGGAATTCCCATAAAATCAATGTCTAAAAACAGCTTGCAGAGATATTACTAGAACTTGGGAAATTTTGATAGTGTTGAAGCCAGACGTCAAAATGATAAATCAGTTATCAAAAATTCATTTTGACGGCTGACCCGCCAGACTAACACTGTTCCAGAAATGTCGCCATTTTCTCCGGTTTTACCATTTTGAAACCGAAAGTAGATTTTAGATTGTGGCAGAAATTTAGGGCCTATAAAAAGTTTTTGATGAAAATTGGCACACAGACAGAAAATTTTATGCTCTGTTTGGTTGTCAAGATGAAAAATTTCCAGTTTATTCACAAATTACTGCTTTTTTCGTTTTTCTGTGGGCACTGTCAAACGGCAAAAAACTCGCAACTTTAAAGCGGTTCTTCTGCGACACCGGGATAAATTCACGCATACGGCAATTCTTTTTGAACCAAATGATGTTCGCTTTTTCTATTTTCATCGCTGACAGATCGCAGATCTGAAGTATAAACGAGAACTTTGATGATAAACGCATCAACTGAAATGGGGCTTCAAAAATTGGAAGTAGTTCCCGGGAACGAACGCACGTGAATTTTGTTTTTAAAATCCTACGCTAGGCCCATCTCCGTTCCCGACTGTTTAAAGGTAATTATAATCACGTAAATTCATGAAGAACAGTTAGCCCCGCCCACTAATTCCTGCGGATTGCTACGTTTAGTATCCGCAACTATCCGCAGCGTCCGTAATTGCTAGTGTGACCTAGGCATTTATGCGCGTCAGGCGATCCACCTGACGTTCGTCGTGAGCATTGTTATGACTTCAGTAAATATTAGCCTTGTTTTTATGGGTCCGTCTGGTGTATTCTGTGTACAAAAACAAAGGAAATTATCACATAACTCTGTAAGAGGTTAAATACAACCCTAGCTCTTCCATAGCTTAACTGTTTTCCAATTATCCAAGTAAAATGATGTTCAAGAAGACTTATGTTTAGTACGCACTTTGGTTTCCCCTGTTATGCTTGCTTTGCTGATTGGTAAGAAGACACTTGTCTTTTATCGCCATCTCGAAACGTCGAAGTCAAGCTGTCTTTTTTCTCATGTACACGGTTGGGTGCAAAGTTGCTATTCTTTATTGAGTCTGGAATGGATGTTCTTCCTGAGAATTCCAGGGCCCTGTTGTTGAAAACTTCGTTAGCTTAACGCTGTCGTTAAGCACTAAGTTTGTTAACTCTATATCGACTTCAAAAGCAAATACACTGTTATTTTTTGTTGAAAAAAAAAAAGTGAGAATTCTTTGCAATTTCAACAAAAAATGACGGTGTATTTGTAATATTGCCATTTGAAATTTTAACGAATCGTTAACTAACGACATCGTTAATCTTGAACAACTGGGCCCAGATATGTACGTGTTCTGGTGAAGTAGGGTCTGAGGCCAACTGAAGTGAAGAGAAAAGCTAGTCTGTCACACTATACATGAAAATCTTGTTGAAAAGATTAGCTGTTGAGATTTAGTCTCCATACAATCCAGTTGCTGAAAGCTTCTCCTAGAGATGCTTGGTCATATTGGCGACCCCTGTTGAGTCTCCATACAATCCAGTTGCTGAAAGCTTCTCCTAGAGATGCTTGGTCATATTGGCGACCCCTGTTTAGTCTCCATACAATTCAGTTGCTGAGAGCTTCTCCTAGAGATGCTTGATCATATTGGCGACCCCTGTTTAGTCTCCATACAATCCAGTTGCTGAAAGCTTCTCCTACAGATGCTTGGTCATATTGGCGACCCCTGTCTCCATACAATCCAGTTGCTGAAAGCTTCTCCTAGAGATGCTTGGTCATATTGGCGACCCCTGTCTCCATACAATCCTGTTGCTGAAAGCTTCTCCTAGAGATGCTTGGTCATATTGGCGACCCCCTGTCTCCATACAATCCAGTTGCTGAAAGCTTCTCCTAGAGATGCTTGGTCATATTGGCGACCCCTGTCTCCATACAATCCAGTTGCTGAATGCTTCTCCTAGAGATGCTTGGTCATATTTGCGACCCCTGTCTCCATACAATCCAGTTGCTGAAAGCTTCTCCTAGAGATGCTTGGTCATATTGGCGACCCCTGTTTAGTCTCCATACAATCCAGTTGCTGAAAGCTTCTAGAGATGCTTGGTCATATTGGCGACCCCTGTCTCCATACAATCCAGTTGCTGAAAGCTTCTAGAGATGCTTGGTCATATTGGCGACCCCTGTTTAGTCTCCATACAATCCAGTTGCTGAAAGCTTCTAGAGATGCTTGGTCATATTGGCGACCCCTGTCTCCATACAATCCTTTTGCTGAAAGCTTCTAGAGATGCTTGGTCATATTTGCGACCCCTGTCTCCATACCATCCAGTTGCTGAAAGCTTCTCCTACAGATGCTTGGTCATATTGGCGACCCCTGTCTCCATACAATCCTGTTGCTGAAAGCTTCTCCTAGAGATGCTTGGTCATATTGGCGACCCCTGTCTCCATACAATCCAGTTGCTGAAAGCGTCTCCTACAGATGCTTGGTCATATTGGCGACCGCTGTTTGGTATACACTACATGATATACCAGTTGATGCGTCCACCAAAGCCACAACTTCATCCCTTATTTTGCGTTTCTGGTAGGTATGTGCTTGGTCAAAAATCATTTTTAAAGCCCCCCCCCCCCCCCCCCCAACACACACTTTCTATTACTGATTGTTCCAATGCGATACTTCATTTGTGGTTCTTATTGTTTTAAATATTGATTTTTGTGATGTTTTTTGCACCTTATTTTCATATTTTTAGTTAAGTTTAGGTAACTGAGTGGCCGCCTATAGGGAAAAGGCTGCCTAACACGGCTGATGATATGTTTTCTTAGTATAAGTACCTGATTGTCAGTTTAGTTTTTCGCCACCTCGGTCGACCCCTGTCTCCATACAATCCAGTTGCTGAAAGCTTCTCCTAGAGATGCTTGGTCATATTGGCGACCCCTGTTTAGTCTCCATACAATATAAGTACCTGATTGTCAGTTTAGTTTTTCGCCACCTCGGTTTGTGGAATGAGAATTTTTGATTGCGCCATCTCCTGATCATTGTCTACTTTTACCATTTTGATGACATAGGTCGTGTCTCATGCCTACAGGTTGAGTTGATGTACACAGTATACTTAAAAATCTCCTTGGGGAGAATGATACATTGTTGACCCTGTCCTGTACAGTCACTGTTCCTTTCCCTGTCGGTCTCTTCCTGCTGATGATGTTGATTTTTTTTTTATTTTTGTGTATATATGTGTATGATATGTTATTTACAGAGGACCACAAGGTAGAATAGCTCTCATGCTAATTGTGTTACTCTCTTACAACAATGCATAAATAAATAAATAAATAAATAAATAAATAAATAAAATAAATAAAATAAATAAATTCGAGAATTTTGTACAGCGACATTCTCTTGTTTTTCTTTTATGTAGGTGAGAAAATCAGTGTACGAATGTTCTGCAAATAAACACACGCTCTTTTCCCATTATTATTATTATCATTATTATTTTTTGTCTGTTTGTTCAGCCGAATAAAAGGTTCAGTCGAACCAATAAACAGATGAAAATAATGAATTCTTGCTTAAATAGACGTTATTCTCCAGTTTGCTCACATATATACTTAACGACACTTCCAATGCTACCGATAGTATAGAGTTTTTGCTATAATTTCAAAACTACACAAGACATTGAAATGAAAATCGCAGGGACGATAGAAAAATTCATGAGTCGTGTTCTGAAGGCAAAATCATGCCAGCGAACCTTTATTAAGAAACAGCCTGGGCATTTAGACAAACTACACTTCATTTTCAAAAATCGCAAAACTTGAGGGATTAAACATAACATCATTTCAGCAATAAACCTACAATATTTATCGCCATAGTGTATTTCTTTTTGTATCTTTTAATCATGAAGAAAGAAGAAACAACAAAACAACAAACAAAACAATAGAAACTAAACTATCACACCAAAATATTCATCTGATCCGATCAAATTACCTAGTTAGGCCACCATTTATTCGAATGACAGCTAGCCAACAACTACGCATCGAAGCCACGTAACGCATACAAGTGCTACTGGCGCTGCGCTATACCCTTCCACCCATGCCTTACAAATTGCTAAAACTGTATAACATTGGCAGGGTACTGTCTCCTTCCTACACAGCTGATAATCTCCCCAGATATGTGACAGATATGGTCGATTTAAGTCGATGATTTGGATGCTAAATAATTGACTATGTTTGCTTGCAGAAGGTTTACAGTCCTGCATGCTGTATGAAAAAGGTCGCACCGTCGTGCGTCAGACGCATACCCCTATGAGTCCGTGCATATCATTTGTTCTCAGTTTGAGAACTGTTCTTTCCGTCATGTGCTGTGGCAAAAAGAGAAAACAAAACGAGAAGAAATACCGAGGAACTGTTGTGAAGATCTTTGTTCGCTACACATGATTTTGTGACTTTTGAAAATGAGGGGTGGTGTGTCCAAACGACCGGAGCGTTTCTTTATAAAAGTCTGCTGGCGTCATTTTGCCTTCAGTACACGTCTAATGAATTTTTCTATCGTCCCTACAATTTTCATTTTAATATCTTGAATAGTTTTGAAATTATAGCAAAAACTTTTTCGGTAGCGTTGGAAGTGTCGTTAAGTATATTGTGATAAATCTTAATGTTTTGATCGTTTACATCCGAAAATTCCTAATATATGTTTTGGAGACAATTTTGTGAAGGTAAGACGATGATGGCTGATGAAAACGAAATTCCAAGCATGAGCCGCACCATCAACATTAGCTTTATCACAAATGTCTCAGCAATGTAACTTACCCTGAAGACACAATCTTGAAATAAAACTGCAAAAATTCTTACGTTTCTTACGTCGTTAACATCTAGTCAGGCTCTACAGCCTCTGTTGATGTATTTGGATATGTAGGCCGTTGTCCTGTCCTCTCGCCGGGAATATAACACCAAGGGTCAAACTTACGGGGATGCCCATACCAACATTTGTTTAGTCTGCTTTTGAAGCTGTTGAGAGTGGGTGCCATAACTGTGTTTTCAGGCAGCTCATTCCATAAGTCAATTACTCTGTTGCTGAAGTAATTTCCCCTAACATTGAGTCTGTATCTATTCTTGTAGATCTTAAATTGGTGGCCTCTGGTACCAATGTTATGAGACATCGTGAATAGCTTATCTTTGTTAACCTTATCAATGTCATTTAGAATCTTATAAACTTGGATCATATCTGCTCTTTCTCTTCGATATTCTAATGAAGGAAGTCCTAGAAATTTCAGTCGTTCACTGTAGGTTTTGTTTTTTTAAGCACGGAAGAAGTCTGGTTGCTCTACGCTGGACATTTTCAATTGTGATGGCGTCTTTTTTGTATTGTGGCGACCACACACATGTGGCGTATTCGAGATGGGGGCGCACTATACTTTTATATAAGTTCAAAAACATTTCCTTATCCATAAAGGTGAAGGTTCTGAATATTAGCCCAAGATTTCTATTGGCAACTGATACTTTGCTGCTAATATGTTCTGTAAATGACAGTGATTTGTCAATAATGACGCCTAGATCTTTTTCTGAAGTTACTGTCTCAAGCCTTTTCGTTCCCTCACTTGATTCCATTGTGTAAAACTGGCCAATTGAATTTTTTCCTATATGTAGATGGTGACACTTGATGAGGTTAAAAAACATTTCCCATATATCGGCCCAGGTAACAGCTCTATTAAGACATGATTGTAGAATTTCTACATGTTCTATTTTAGATACCCTTCTATACAGTTTTGAATCATCAGCAAAGAGTTTAATGAAACACTGTATCACGTCAGGGAGATCATTAATGTAAATAACGAATAAAATGGGTCCTAGTACACTGCCTTGGGGTACGCCTGAAGTCACTGGTTTTGAACCAGATTTTTTCCCATCAACGACAACTTTTTGGGTTCTATTAGTCAAAAATTATTTTACCCATTTGTATATTTTGCCCCTAATTCCATAACCCCACAGTTTTTCATGAGTTTCCTGTGCGGGATTTTATCAAAAGCTTTACTAAAGTCAACATAAATGATATCAATGTCATCACCCTGATCTAGAGCTTCTGTTATGTTGTCAAGAAATTCAAGTAGTTGTGTGACGCATGATTTTCCCAAAACAACGCCGTGTTGGAAGGGACTAAAAAAGTCATTTCTAGTCATGTGTTCAACAATTTGATCTCTGATAATTTTTTTCCATTAGTTTGCATGGCACAGAAGTCAAGCTGATGGGGCGATAGTTATCAGGTTTTGTTTTATCTCCCTTTTTGTGTATTGATGTAACATTGGCTTGTTTCCAGACATCTGGTAATACGGATTCATTTAGTGACTGTTTAAAGATTAGAGTTAGAGGTTGCAATAAGGTGTTTTTACATTCCTTGATTAATTTTGGGTGTAAATTGTCCGGACCTTGTGATTTGGATGGTTTTAGTCTGTCTATTGCTTTTTCGACGAGATTTTCCGTTATTTCAACGTAAGATAATGTTTCATCAAAGTCTCTATCTGGAAATTCAGGAAGTGCTCCTTGGCTTTCAATTTCGAAAACACTGGCAAAGTAAGTGTTCAACACCTCAGCTTTTTCTTGACTATCATTGGTAAGAGTATCATTTTGTGTTTTTAGCTGACCTAATTTCCCCTTGGTTTTTAACTTAGATCTAACGTAGCTCCAGAAAAGTTTTGGATCTGTTTTTATCTGAGTAGCAAGGTTTTTTTTCGTATTCATATTTTGAACGCCTCATTTCTGTAATTACTTTATTTCTAGCAGCTTTGTAAATTTCATAATTCTGGTTGGTTTTACAGTGGAGAAACTTTTCCCATTTTGAGTGCTTTTTCCTGATGGCATCATGACAATTTTGAGTGATATATGGAGTTTTTGTCCCTGTCCCCGAGGAAACCTTACTCACCGGTATGTAGGTTTCTATTAAATTTGATAATTGCTCTGTAAGTATTTCCCATGAGGCAGACACATCGACTCCATCCAGTACTTGTAGCCAGTCAATTTGGGCAAGTTCTCTAGATAATCCAGTGTAATTCCCTTTAAAAAAGTTCATTTTTGTAAATATTGTTTTGGATATTTCAGTATAACAGTTATATGTAAATTGAAGCTGTAAATGGTCACTCTTGCCAAGTCCAGGCATATAATTTATTATGTTGATCATATCCTCTTCATTTGTAAGTATCAGATCCAACAAGGATGGTTCTGAGCCAGTTCTATATCTAGTGTTATTCTTTACATGTTGATAAAGGAAACAGTCTCTTATACATTCTAAAAACTGTGATGCTATATGATTTTCATTTGTATTTGATAAATTTGAGCTCCAGTTAATTTCTCCAAGGTTAAAATCACCCATTATCAGAACATGACTGGGGTTTAAGTCTCTCATTCTTAAAAACAGGTTTAAAAGTTCAGTATTGTTATCTGCACTGCTATTTGGACTTCTATATACACAACCAATTAAGAGTTTATCTGAGCCAGTTAAGTTAATATTGCACCACACTGATTCCTGGAAACTGGTATCAAGATAAAGTTGGGTTGTTGGTATACCAGACTTGATATATAGTGCACAACCTCTCCCATTGCTGATATCAGAACAAAAAAGGCTGTATCCATTGATTGAATAATGTGTACTATCCATAACAAAAGCTAAATTTTTAGGCAATATTTCGGTTATGGCAATAATATCTGGTTCATTTTGTTGTATATAACTTTTCAACTCAGTTTGTTTAGAAGTTGTAAAACAGTCCGCGTTTGTATATAAAACATTTAGGAAGTTAAAACATTTTTTAAAAGTTTTAAAATCGCCACCTTGATTTTGTTGTGAGGCGGCATTATTTACATTGTTAAAACTGTGGTCCTATGCCTCGTCCCCCACAGAGGGGATAAGGCCAATGCTGTCATTAGCTAAATCTTGCTGGGAGCTGAACCCACCAATCACAGTTTCATCCATTGCTATGGTTGTATTGTTATAAGCATCCTCATTGATTCTGCTCTGAGAAAAACTGGAAAAGTTTATATGAGGCATGGTGTGAATTGGACTAATGCCAAGTGAAGTGTTCATAGCCGCTGGTGAATTTCTTTCACTGTTACTGCCTTCCTGGTACGGCTGTTTGTTCGGAGATGCTGTGTTATTACCATTGCTTGGGTCAGGGCGGGGCTGATTATTTCTCTGACGCCGAAGTTTTCTTTCTTGTCTTTGAGTAGGAGTTAAATCCTTACTTATAATAACATTTTTTAGACTTAGTGGAGCTTTTTGTGGTATGAACTTTGCATTGTCTAGTATTGCCTTCCTTTGTGATTTACTTTCCAATACAATCTTCAAGGGTCTTATCCTGTCAGTGGATTTTTTCCCTAGTCTGAACCATGTAACCATATTTGGTAATTCTAGGCCTAGGCATAGACATAATTGCTTAAAATCCTCACCATCAGCTGTTTTGTTATCCTGACCAGTTGGTAAGTTGTGTTCTGGCAAATTGAATAATGCTATATTACATTCTCTTCTCCTCCGGTCATCAAGCTCATTGTTTCTGGCATCAACTAGTTTATTGACATCATCTTTCAGAGATTGACATATTTCATGTTTCATGTTAGTCATTGCTGTAGTTGTGGCTTTTTGATTGTTTTCCAGTTTTCCCATTCTGTCTTCTAGTTTGTTCATACGGGAGTCATTTTTGTCTAGAGATTCTTTGAGATATCTAGTGATATTATCAAGTGACGGGAATGTAGATTTACAACTTCTACAGGACCATAAAAAGTCCTCCATTTCACCTTGGGTGAGGTGTTCAAAAAGTTGGGGTTTGATTCCAGCACATTTGAGGCAATAATCTAATTTGCACCCTTGGCACATTATTTTCTCAGTGATGACCGAGTCACATTTTTGACAAGTTGTATCAGGATCACTAGAATCCTGCCTAGCCCTCTTTTTTTGTGCATTTTCGCTTTCGAAATTTGAAGCCATTTTGTCAGATTGAAATTTGATTCAAGTTCTTGTATTTGAAAAATTCAGTTCTGTTTAACAATACTCTTGTATTCAATTTATAATGAGCAATAACATTATAAGATATTTTATGTGCTATAGAGGTAACCAGCCACAATTACTAAGATTTGGCAAATTAAGCTTCACACAAATCTATTGCTTTTGGTGTTTTACTACAGCACATGTGGGGGATATTTTTCAGTTTACAAGGGTTATATGCGATTTCATCAAATTCTGCACTAAATTTGGAAGTGTCATTTGATAGAAAATTGAAATGTAATCAAATTCTGCACTGCAATTTGAATGAGTGTCCCATTTGATAAAAAAATAAATAAATAAATTTGATCAAATTCTGCACTACAATTGAAGAAGTGTCCCATTTAATAAAAATTGAAGTTTTTCGCTATGACAGCTAATTAATACTGTTCACAACTCATCTCCACAATGAAATTTTAGCACTAATTTAATTAATAAGGCATAATAACTTGTGGTCAAATGCCAATTCTATTGGAAATTTCGAGTCTTTACTCTCGCCAGTAATAGAACATAGTAATATTGAGTGTCTGTGCACTATTTGAGTCAATTTTCTCAAGGCTTACAGAAGTTTGTTGTTATTATTTCTCAAAACGAGTATAGGTTTTTGACAGGCCATTTAAAATAATCTAGGCTAGCATCACTGAAGTGATAGCGCCAAGACACAAGCCCCTGGTTCCAGTTGTGAACATGGCAAATTACGCTTCTCACACATTCAGGTCCTAACTTGCAACCAGGAGCCTAGTCCGCACCAATCACTCAATAACACTGTTTTTTGATTATTTCTGCCAGTTTTCTTAACCAATACTGCGAGAGTTTTTTGCCACTATATATAGCTTATCAGTCCTTTATTTGAGCCACCTCGTGGGAAAACCAGCAATGTGGTTTCCAAACAGGTCCGACACAAACCGGGCTGTACAAGCACAGAAGATGGCTAGAGATTGGAAATTTGAGATTTAGAAAGTAGAGGAATTGTACTATCCGTGTAGCGAAAACAAAGGCGCTGATCAGCTTCGCAGTTACTGCGAAGCTGATCTGCGCCTTTATTTTCGCCTATGCAGATTGTTTGTTTTCCCATGGGGCGGCTCATTTGTTAACAGTCCGATATTGTCTACGTCATCATGACGATTGACTTTTCACTGGCTGCTTGCTTTACACACCGTGGTTCCTGTCGAATATCAACGAGTATGCGCCAATCATTCAAATTGTACATCACTCATAGTACAGATTATATTTTCCTTTAAGTCCTTTGAGATCAGTGAGGATGTTCTTAGAAATTAGATAATCATCAAGACAGTTTATTAAGTGCAAGTTATAGCCAAATGATGAATACTTATGTGTGATAAAATGTTTTGCAATAAATGAAATCCGGGGGAAATATTTGAGTGAGGACTTAAGAAAATAATGTGTAGCGTTTTCACATGTGTTCAATATAATTATATGGAATTGTGGGTGTAGGCCAACCGGAAACAGAAGAACTATGGTGGGACTAGGGAGATGGATCTTCATTAATGCTGAATCTTATTTGCACTCGTGCGTTCAATGGACTAATTTCTTCCCCATCCGAACCCCCTGGTGAAATAATGTCATTTGGCGTGTCACCAGTAAACTATTCAGATTCAGGCTGTTAGTATCAGACAGAAAAAGGAAAGGTTATCCCTTTCTTTTAGTGCTCTGTCTCTGCTCTGTGTCTCTTAAAAAAGGTAAAACCGTGTCTAGGGTGACTTCACAAGAGGTAAGTTTCATTATATTTGAGGCACATTATAAAAAGAAAAGACGGAACCATTATATGTTTGGTGTGTACAAGAACAAAAACGGAATGTTTTGTAGAAGTGCAGCTGTTTTTTAAGATCTGCATAGACACAGTAGCATTCTGAATGTGTCACACACAGGCAAAACATTCCGTTTTTGTTCTTGATACACGATAATCAGATCAATAGTTAGAAACTCTTCTTAAAGGAGATTTGCCAATATGGCAGCCCGCGAGTTGACGTGGACTCAATTTTCCAGAAAATTATCAAAATGCTTCGTTTTGCTTGCTTTTGTTCTCTACAGCCTGACGAATTTAACTGAAGAAACAACAGAACAGAGGAAAACTGATTTTGAACTGCTAAACCCAACTATATTTGTGGCTGTGTTGGTCAGAAATAAAGCTCACACTTTGCCTTGGTTTTTTGGACACCTTGAACATCTAAATTACCCAAAGGATAGATTGGCACTTTGGTAATTAATTTAGATAATAAAGAATGTTTTGCATGGCAGAGTCACTAATAGTGTTGTAACGATGATCAAGTCAAATTGAAAAAAAATTGTCCAGGTCAGCCACAATCGATTATGCACGTAGTTAAATCTGAATTAGAAATGATGTGCTGTTTGGTTTGCAACTTTATCAGCAAGATACACATTCCATGCAAAAATGAAAAGTGACATTCCGTGGGGTAGACCCTAGACACAAATGTGGACACAGTTTCTGGATGCGGTTTTCATTCAGTAATGTTTCGCAGACATTACCTGTTTGGTCTATAAATTTATAGAACATTTGTACTATAAATTTATAGAAACATTTATAGATACTCTATAAATCAGTATCTTTCCCAGGGTTCGCGCTAGCGGTCGCCATCGTCGCCATTTGCGAAGATTTTTATTTTTTGGCTCCTAAAATTTGACTTTGGCGAAAGTAAATGGCGAATATATAGAGCCACTTTGTCCAGCCAAAAAGCCATTGTTTTCCACAGAAAACCATCATTTGATTACCTGTATATTCGCGCCTACAATAGAGATAATCCTATTCTTTATCGGTGTTTATTCAAGTGTTGCAATGTATTGCTAAAGCATTCAATTGACAGGTGTCATTTCTGACCTTGTGTATTCAGGCGTGTACTGCATAACACGCTTGGCGCACGTGGTCCGGTAACGATATAACCGTCACCAGCGTGTTAGATTTGAAATAATGTTTGAGTGCTGATGAGTGGGGGAAATGTCAATATATACCATTTAAAAATGAAACAGATTCTTTTTAGAATCAGCAACTCAACTTTACCCATGCATTTATAGCAAACACACGTGTGTTTGCTTTAGGATAAACGTACGTAAGAAATTTAGAATAAAAAATCTACATACCTTACCGAACAAAACCGACGGTTAGGCGGCCATTAATGTTGGGCGCAGACATTTTTGTCGGCATGCGCAGACAATGTGTCGTTCAGATGTCGGGAAATTTGTACTTTCTTTTTCTTTTTTCGGCTGAACATTTTTCTTTGTCAAACATATTTCCATATATCCTATTTCAGATCATATTTGTCTCCAAAATGTAAAAATATAAGATAAATACACAATTTACAAATGCAGACGACGATGAAGATTGGTTTTTCGAAATTACACCGTTAAAATCCTCGTATTATAGCAAACCAGTTAACAAGGCAATATAAACGCTCGAAAAAACAAGCGTCTGCGAGGTGTACCTAAAGCAGGTAACCGGCAAAATTATCGAGACGTTTCGAACAGACGGAAATTACGCCGTGAATAGCGTGCCTGGTTATTTTTGGGGGACACTATTTGAGGTTTGAAGGAACAGAAGGAAAACATTTAAGGGAGCTACCTACCTAGGTCTACCTAAAAACCTAACTAGGTCTACCTAACTACCAAGGTCTACCTGCCTACCAAGGTCTACCTACCTAACTAGGTCTACCAACCTAGGTCTACCTACCTAGGTCTACTTTCCAAGGTCTACCTACCTAAGTCTACTAACCAAGGTTTATCTACCTGGGTCTACTTACCAAGGTTCCCTTTCCTAGGTTTACTTACCTATGTCTTAGTCTACCTATCTAGGTCTACCTTCCAAGGTCTACTTATCTAGGTCTACTTACCAAGGTCAAGTTACCAAGGTCTACATACCTAGGTCTACTTCCAATGTCTACATACCTAGGTCTACTTACCAAGGTTTATCTACCTAGGTCTACTTACCTTAGTCTATCGAACTAGGTCTACTTAACAAGGTCTCACTTCCGGGGTCTACTTACCAAGGTCTGTTTACCAAGGTCTACCTTCTATGGTCTACTTACCAAGTCTACTTACCAAGGTCTACCCACCTAGGTCGACTTACCAAAGTCTACCTACTAGGTCTATTAACCAATATCTACCTACCAAGGTCTACCTACCAAAACCTACATACTAAGTCTACTTCCAATGTCTACTAACCTATTTCTACCTACCAAGGTCTAACTATCTACGTCTGCTTACCAAGGTTTACTTACTTAGGTCTACCTACCTAGGTCTACTTACCAAGGTATACATACCTATCTATGTCTACTTACCAAAGTCTACTTACCTAGGTCTACCTACCTAGGTCTACTTCCCAAGGTCTACCTACCTAGGTCTACTTACCTGGGTCTACCTACTATGTCTACTTACCAAGGTCTACGTCCGGGGTCTACTTACCTACGTCTACTTACCTAGGTCTACGTACCAAGGTCTACTTACCAAGATCTACCTACCTAGGTTTACCTACAAGGTCTACTTACTCAGGTCTACTAAAATGGATAGCTGGATACACTTATTGACAAAAAAAATCCCAGCATACGGTTTTCCGTGTGTGTTTGCAGATAAGGCAGCGTGCCTTTATTTCATATTTTTATACGTGCATCCTTTAGGTTGCACGTTATACGTTGTACTTAGGCTCCAAGAAAGTGTCTGTCAAAAGGATAAGGAAAAGAACCGAAGGACTCGGACTGATTCATTAAATGGCCGCGCCCTGTATAATTGGGTGCAACCCTGTCGCGGCATATTGAAAATATATGCGGAGTACTTTGCTTTCTTCCCACTCATCGTATGTCTAAATTCCCATTATCCATTGCGTGCAAAGTGTGATTTAGATCACGAGACTACGTCGCGCACGGACCGCGGAAACACCCTCGCGCATGCTCCCAATCGTCCAATCAAAGATGATCTTTTGAATGAACTCGCCAGAAAAGCGGGCTAATCTTTCGACTGCGCAATGCGCATTGGCATGCTCCGCCCACTGATAGAGGTCGTCAGCTGTTTACCGCCGCCATTTTTGAAGCTTCAAAAGCCACAGACAGAGCACTTTTTCAGGTGTTTATTTGATAATTGAACGGACTTGTCACTCAAAACGATGACAGAGGGGGTCGCGCGTTAGCGCGACACCCGACCTGAGCATCACGACCAGCGTAATCTTTAGTCTTGCCAACAAAACCCGATTTGTGCGATCCCAAATCTGTATCCTACGAGTATGCTTTTTCACGCGACACAATAATCACGCACCTTTGTTCTCGAGCCTGTCCTGCTGTTTATACAAAAAGTGATGATATGACGCATTTATTTTTAGAAACCACATGTTCTCTACTTTCGCTCAGGGTTATTATGTGGAAATTATCTAATAAATGTTTCGATAAGTTCATGGTCAAATCATGTACCCATTGTCATTTTTGGTATGTTTTTCTTATACCCAAAATTTTGAAACTCATCTCAAGCCAATAATATTTTTTTCAATTACTCTAAAATTTTGACAGTTGGTCTGCTGTGTTTGTTAACATCCAGGCTACCAAATCATGTCAACATTTTATGATTACTCGCCCTACTTAAGAATGTATAGGCATCCACACTTACCTTATTTCTTATGTAAAATCAATCAAATAATGATAATTTTCATTGACCACTGTCAGCGAATTCATCACAACTAATTTTTACCAAGGATTTTTACCAACTAATTTTGTTACTTTTTCATGTTTCTTTGATGCATATAATTCTCATGTTTTTCAATCCTCTGAAATATTCTCTCTTCTTTATTTTGAAATTTAACAAATACATGACGGTTGACCATGGGCGCCGCCATATTAGCTTCCATATATACCAACCAAACATTGTTCGACCTTCCAGGACTAGTCTATGGTCTGAAATCGAAGTCCCTCATTCTGTCAGCTAAATAATAATTTGAGGGGTTGAGAAGTTTTCCATACGCTATATTAACATTGGTAATCTTTAACCAATAGATCTAACCCTACTGTTCTCTTCTAGATGTTGGCTTTGGTCAATTAAAGTGGCTGCATGCAGACTTATAAGGGGGAACGTCTTCTCAAGTCAATGTAATAGTTGAGTATATATCAATATATTCCACCTTAATTTCCGCTGTATATACCCTGCATACTCTTTCTTTCGTTTCCAAAATTTCAATACTGATTGCATAACATAAGACAAAACTATCAGATATTTAAAGCTAGTATCTCACTGGCATGCGAATTTCTGGCGACTGTTTTGCAAATTTTGTCGAAGACTTTCACACAACATTCGTACTGGTCAGTGTTGCACGAGTGTCGAGTGTCACAAGTATTTCATGTGTCGCGAACTGGTCACGAAATTTTTAAACTTGTTTAAAAATTTTATGCGAGTTTTTTCACCAAAATATTTTGCAAGACTGTCACGCTACTCGTGGGACGTTCGTGGGAGTGTCGCGAACTTGTCGCCGTAAAACTTTGGCAAATTTACAGCGCAAAATTTTTGCGACACTCGTATGAATGTCGTGCGTGTGTGGTATGAAGTTCGCGCAACAGTCTTGAGAAAAAAAATGCGAACACCTCGCGACTATCTGGCAAGAAAATAAAACTAAGCAACATTCATTCCAATGTCACGCAACTGTTATACGAATGAAAATGAAAATAAGCTACATTCGTGGGAAAGTCGGGAGACACTCTCATGAATGTCTCCTGACTGTCGTGCGACAGTCGCGAGATATATTTTCAAAATTAGATTGAAACTCCCGAATTTGTTTCAAAAACGTCCATTCAGCGAGACTGCAACGTGAATGTTGTGTTTGTATCTTTAAATTTTGTCGAAAAATAGTGGCAAACTATTCACGAACTAGCTCCAGTTGTCGCATTCCAGTGAGATAGGGGCTTAAGCAGATATATCTTTTTTTACGGTTTACTGAGTCAATCAATTTCTGACCATTACCTCAGGAGCTGTGGATACTGAATGCTGATCACTCTTGGATCAGCTCTAGCAGTGAATTGTTGAGTAATAATTTACTGTTTGGAGATCAGTAAAGAGGATCAAATCACGAGCGCATATTCTTACAACTGACCAAAAAACTGAATAATTACTCAACAATTCACATGTACTTAAGCTGATCTATTACGATTCTAACAGTAAACACACAATAAACGGAATAAGTCATTGAAAACGTCAATATCGTTCAGCTTTCCGCAATTGCATTGTAGATATCTCCGTCAAATATTTGACTGTTAAGCAGGTATTTACACATTTATTGCGTTTTTTATGCTCTAAAACCATGTTACCCCGTCTAACGCTGCTTGATGGAATAGCTGATATCACAGAAGGCGCAAAGTAATTACGCGTATTGGCCCAGTGAAATTATTGCACAATATTATAACACGTGTAATATAGGTGAGGTACGTGTGTTAGAATTATCATATGATGTTGGTATTTTCCAGTGTAAGATTCTCTATTTGTTTTTCTATTTTGTAGTGATTCACAGAGGTTAAAAGTACTGTAGTTAGACTGGTGAAACAGTTACAGAGTAATTTGGGTAAGTTTTGTTTACTATCCTTTTAACCTTGGAATGAAACATTGAAACATACAGCTATGGTCTTTAGCCATCATTATGAAAACTTTACCATGGATACAATATACATCTCTAGATTCTTTTCAGCCGTAAAAATTGAAAATTTCATTGGAAAAATATTGATAATTTTTCTCAAAACATAGGTTGTGGGTACATGTTAGAACTGCCTTGGCTAGGCATTTCTAACACCCACAATCTATGTTTTGTATCAAAAATAAGAAAAATAGGTATACCGCCTGCAAACTCCAGTTTCTCTATATATGTAGAAGTGGGGTTTATGGGGGCATACATATCATTGATATGTTATTTCTGATGTTATGCAAGATATTTCAGTTTTTCAGTGATAGTAATGTTACATTGATCACGAAGCATTAATCCCACCCCAGCATCTTGCATTAATTTAATAAATTTTATAGGGAGTACAATCATGTAGTGTGTCTCCCGACTTTCCCACGAATGTAGCTTATTTTCATTTTCATTCGTATAACAGTTGCGTGACATTGGAATGAATGTTGCTTAGTTTTATTTTCTTGCCAGATAGTCGCGAGGTGTTCGCATTTTTTTTCTCAAGACTGTTGCGCGAACTTCATACCACACACGCACGACATTCATACGAGTGTCGCAAAAATTTTGCGTTGTAAATTTGCCAAAGTTTTGCGGCCAAAAATTTATTATTGCTCAAAACTTAGATTATGGGTACACGTTAGAATCGCCTGGGCGAGGCGTTTCTAACGAGTACCCACAATCTATGATTTGATGCAAAAATAAGAAAAATAGGTATACCCCTGCATACCCCAGTTTTGCTATATGAAAGTGGGGTTCAAGGGGTATACATTACACGGACATGTTTTCGTGATGGCGTAGTGGTAGAGTGTGGAACTCCGAATAGAGAGGTCCTTGTTTCAATCCCCACATGCGTCACCTTGTGTCCTTGAGCAAGACACATTAACTCCCTACAGTACTGGTTAAACCCAGGAAGAGTTGGGTCCATCCTGACATGACTGAAAAATTGTACGCCTCTATACAAAGCAACAATAAGTTTCATACGGATATATATGGAAATAACCATGAGTGTAACAGTGTAATATTCATATTTTCAATGAAAATTTACATTGTTTTTACATACGTCATCAATTACGTCTCATATTCCCATAAAAGTGATAATACATGTCATGTGTGTTCATAACACTTTTTATGACAGGAAATTATCCACTAGCATGTGTGAGACAAGCAAAGTTCTGCTTGCGGTTGTGCCAGGTGGTTTTTCTCGGGGTTCTCTTGTTTCTGCCCACATAAAGTACTGATTGGTCATAGATCTAGGGTACACGCTAGAACCGCCAAATATAAGGAAAAATAGATATACGGTCCAAGATGTAACAGCGGTTTTATAAGCTGTAACAATTTAAAATTTCAGTAAAACACCTTTTGATAAAACGAAAATCTTTGATATTTATATTTTTGTTTTAGCGATGCCACTGTTGCTGAAACGGGTGCTGAAACCGCCACATCCCGATTTGTGCCGACAGTATCCGATTATGAGATCCGTCAGCTCATAGAGAACCATAAGAACAGAAACACAAAGAAAAACACAAACTGGGCTGCAGGGGTCTTTTCCTCTTGGAGAAATGCTGCTGGACCTGAATTCGTGCCGGAAATACAGTTAATGACAGTGGAGCAGATGAACCATTATTTGAGCAGATTTGTGGTGGAAGCGCGGAAGAAAGAAGTCGAACCCTATCGCCCATGGAAAGTATGTCGAGTTCAGTAGACAAAGCTCCAAAACGTACAAAGGGGGCTAAAAGGACTTGGAACTCTCTATTAAACAAATGGATAAGACATTACAGCCTAAATGGTATGTATCTTTTTGTTATATTTTGCGTTTGTAAATTCACCCTTTTGTGGAGCACCTGAAGGAAAATTTGTCATTCTGTCACGTTCAAAAAGTTGTCACATAAATAGAATGAAAACCTGTATTGAAATAAAAAAAAAATCCATGAATTTCCCGTGGAGAAAATGAATTTGAGAAAATGTTAGCAAGGGAAGTAATTATTTTGAAAAAAAGATTCTGAAAGATCGTGTTTGGCATGCGCGGATCCAGAAAATTTTCCCAGGGGGGGGGTCCAAATTCCCAGAAGGGGTCTGATGGAAAATTTCAACATGGCAAAAACATATATTCTGACAATTCCAGGTGGGGGAGGGACCCCCTGTCCCCCCCCTGTCCCCCCCCCCTCCCCCCCCCCCCCCCCCCCCCCCCCCCGCCCCCGCCTCTGGATCCGCCCATGTTTGGACAGTAAATATTATAGAAATAATTTGTGTAAACAAGTGGAACTGATGTCTGAATTAAATTGTACCAAATAGTCCGATTCTTAGCATTTATATATACAAAAAATTGAAATTGAGATCATTGCAGCTCTGTAAAAATTGAAATCTCATTAGAAAAATTATGATATGTTTATTTTATGTGCTCAAAACATTAATTGTAGGCACACGTGAGAACCGCCTCTTTAACGAGTACCCACAATCTATGCTTTGGATAGGCACATCCCTGTAAACTCCTGTTTTACTGTATAAAATAGGGGTTCAAAACCTAGGGGGTATTTATTTCACGGACATGTCTTCTTGATGGTGTGTTTTTTTTGTATTTTTTTTTTCAGATGAGAAACCAATTGCAGATCTTTTAAGAAATATTTGATGGCGTTAAATAGAGGCGCTTTCTACCGAAGACCACTAGCTGGACTCCCTATACGCTATGGCAATCAAGTCATTGGAGTAAATAAACATAAAAACATGATAAAAGTAATATGGGCACATGCTGAACTTCCTGGGAATTATACCAATCATAGCGGTAAAAGAACGCTTGTGACACAATTCTACATGGCAGGGGTGGATGAGCAAGAAATAATACAAAGGACTGGACATAGATCTGAGAAAAGTGTACAGAAGTATAAGGTTGCTTCAAGTGAAATTCAGAAGCGAGTAGCTGCTATATTAGATCCTCCAAAGGAAAATCTAGTGCCCTATGAAACCTAAGCTGGAACTAGCTGAACACAATTGCTGCACTCCGCCTGAGCAGTCTGATACTGAGTCTGGTAGGGCAGTGCTTGGTGAGAGACGGCCTTATTTCGCCAACTGTAATGTTTATTTGAGATATTAAATATTTGCTGAAGCCCACAGTTGTTGATATAGGCGATTCTTAAGTTTATGATATTTTTGATGAAAAATCAAGGCACACAAATTTGATTGGATATAAACAAAATTATCAATTTTGACCAAAAAATCGATGTTTGTTATCATAATTGTTGGTTGATTTTATTTTGGTGACTTTGTTTACCTTTAGACTTTAATGAGGGTGACAAGAGACTTTAATGAGGGTTACAAAATGTTGCCTACATGTATTTCTGAAACGTAGTCGTAACACTTTTGATTGTATTGAGGGTTGATGAATGAATTGTTTAAATTCATGATTTTAATGAATACCCACAAAGTATGTTCTATTTGCCTTTTTTAGCTCACCTGAGCCGAAGGCTCACAAGGTGAGCTTATAGGATGGCCATGATCCGGCGTCCGTCCGTCCGTCCGTCGTCCGTCGTCCGTCCGTCGTCCGTCGTCCACAATGTCAAAGATCTTCTTCTCTGAAACCGCTTGGCCGATCTAGTTGAAATTTTATGTGCAGCCTCCTTGGGTAGTGGCATTTCAAGTTTGATCACGAAATCCAGGTCACATGACCAAGATGGCCGCCACGCCCATATATGGTAAAAACCCTTCAAAAATCTTCTTCTCCAGAACCGGTGGGCCGATTTCCACGAAACTTGGCATGTAGCATCGGGGACTTCAGCCCATCATAGTTTGATAAAATGATGACCCTTGGATGACCTTGACCTATTTTACGGCAAGGTCAAATTTGGAAACATAGGCTTTTACATAGGAAAAAGTGAAAACTATGGATTTTTTGAAAACTATTGCAGCCTGAGGCCTGAAAAGTGGTAGATGCAAACAACTAATTGAGTAGATGAAGGTATGTGATTAATATAGGTCAAGGTCATCTCTTGACCTTGGCCAGTCTGTTGTCCATACACACTTTTCAAAGATCTTCTTCTCTGAAACTGCTTGGCCAATCAAAATGAAATTTTATGTGGAGCATCCATGGGTAGAGGAGACGAAAGTTTGATCGCGAAATCCAGGTCACATGACCAAGATGGCCGCCACACCCATATATGGTAAAAACCACTCAAAAATCTTCTTCTTCAGAACCGGTGGGTCGATTTCCACGAAACTTGGTATGTAGCATCGAGGACCTCAGCCCATCATAGTTTGATAAAATGATGACCCTATGATGACCTTGACCTATTTTACGGCAAGGTCAAATTGGAAACATAGGCTTTTACATAAGAAGAAGTGAAAACTATGGATTTTTTTAAAACTATTGCAGCCCGAGGCCTGAAAAGTGGTAGATGCAAACAACTAATGGAGTGGATGAAGGTATGTGATTAATATAGGTCAAGGTCGTCTCTTGACCTTGGCCAGTCTGCTGTCCATACACACTTTTCAAAGATCTTCTTCTCTGAAACCACTTGGCCAATCAAAGCGAAATTTTATGTGGAGCATCCATGGGTAGAGGAGACGAAAGTTTATTAGTGAAATCCAGGTCACATGACCAAGATGGCCGCCACGCCCATATATGGTAAAAAACACTCAAAAATCTTCTTCTCCAGAACCGACAGGCCAATTTTCATGAAACTTGGTATGTAGCATTTGGGACTCCAGCCCATCATAGTTTGTTGAAATGAAGACCCTATAATGATCTTGACCTATTTTACGGCAAGGTCAATTTTGGAAACATAGGCTTTTAAATGGGAAAAGGCAAAAACAAACTGTTGCAGCCTGAGACCTGAAAGTTGCTAGATGCAGACAACTAATGGAGTCATTGAAGGTAAGTAATTACTGAAGGCCAAGGTCATGTCTTGACCTTGGCCCAAGGTCATTTAAATATCAAAATTAAAATTATGGTTTTCTCAGAAATCACTGGGTTTGGAAACTATTGCAGCCTGAGACCTGAAACTTTGCAGATGCAGACAACTTATGAAGTCAATAAAGGTGCGTGAGTATTCAAGGTCAAGGTCATTTCATTATGACTTAATACTCCAAGATCAGGCTTCAGGTGAGCGTTCTCAGGACCAATGGTCCTCTGGTTAGCTCACCTGAGCCGAAGGCTCACAAGGTGAGCTTATAGGATGGCCACTATCCGGCGTCCGTCCGTCCGTCGTCCGTCCGTCGTCCACAATTTCAAAGATCTTCTCTGAAACCGCTTGGCCGATCTAGTTGAAATTTTATGTGGAGCCTCCTTGGATAGTGGCATTTCAAGTTTGATCGCGAAATCCAGGTCACATGACCAAGATGGCCGCCAAGCCCATATATGGTAAAAACCACTCAAAAATCTTCTTCTCCAGAACCGGTGGGCCGATTTCCACGAAACTTGGTATGTAGCATGGGGGACTTCAGCCCATTATAGTTTGATAAAATGATGACCCTTGGATCACCTTGACCTATTTTACGGCAAGGTCAAATTTGGAAACATAGGCTTTTACATGGGAAAAAGTGAAAACTATGGATTTTTTGAAAACTATTGCAGCCTGAGGCCTGAAAAGTGGTAGATGCAAACAACTAATGGAGTAGATGAAGGTATATGATTAATATAGGTCAAGGTCATCTCTTGACCTTGGCCAGTCTGTTGTCCATACACACTTTTCAAAGATCTTCTTCTCTGAAACTGCGCAGCCAATCACAGTGAAATTTTATGTGGAGCATCCATGGGTAGGGGAAACAAAAGTTGGATCGCGAAATCTAGGTCACATGACCAAGATGGCCGCCAAGCCCATATATGGTAAAAACCACTCAAAAATCTTCTTCTCCAGAACCGGCTGGCCGATTTCCACGAAACTTGGTATGTAGCATTGAGGGCCTCAGCCCATCATAGTTTGATAAAATGATGACCCTTGGATGACCTTGACCTATTTTACGGCAAGGTCAAATTTGGAAACATAGGCTTTTACATAGGAAAAAGTGAAAACTATGGATTTTTTGAAAACTATTGCAGCCTGAGGCCTGAAAAGTGGTAGATGCAAACAACTAATGAAGTAGATGAAGGTATGTGATTAATATAGGTCAAGGTCATCTCTTGACCTTGGCCAGTCTGTTGTCCATACACACTTTTCAAAGATCTTCTTCTCTGAAACTGCGCGGCCAATCACAGTGAAATTTTATGTGAAGCATCCATGGGTAGGGGAAACAAAAGTTTGATCACGAAATCCAGGTCACATGACCAAGATGGCCGCCACGCCCATATATGGTTAAAACCACTCAAAAATCTTCTTCCCCAGAACCGGTGGGTCGATTTCCACGAAATTTTGTATGTAGCATCGGGGACCTCAGCCCATCATAGTTTGATAAAATGATGACCCTTGGATGACCTTGACCTATTTTACGGCAAGGTCAAATTTGGAAACATATTCTTTTACATAGGAAGAAGTGAAAACTATGGATTTTTTGAAAAACTATTGCAGCCTGAGGCCTGAAAAGTGGTAGATGCAAACAACTAATGGAGTAGATGAAGTTATGTGATTAATATAGGTCAAGGTCATCTCTTGACCTTGGCCAGTCTGTTGTCCATACACACTTTTCAAAGATCTTCTTCTCTGAAACTGCTTGGCCAATCAAAGTGAAATTTTATGTGGAGCATCCATGGTTAGGGGAGACGAAAGTTTGAACGCGAAATCCAGTTCACATGACCAAGATGGTCACCACGCCCATATATGGTAAAAACCTTTCAAAAATCTTCTCCAGAACCGGCAGGCCAATTTTCATGAAACTTGGTATGTAGCATTTGGGACTCCAGCCCATCATAGTTGTTGAAATGATGACCCTATGATGACCTTGACCTATTTTATGGCAAGGTCAATTTTGGAGACATAGGCTTTCACATGGGAAAAGGCGAAAACAAACTGTTGCAGCCTGAGACCTGAAAGTTGCTAGATGCAGACAACTAATGGAGTCAATGAAGGTAAGTAATTAGTGAAGGCCAAGGTCATGTCTTGACCTTGGCCCAAGGTCATTTAAATATCAAAATTAAAATTATTGTTTTCTCAGAAATCACTGGGTTTGGAAACTATTGCAGCCTGAGACCTGAAACTTTGCACATGCAGACAACTTATGAAGTCAATAAAGGTGTGTGAGTATTCAAGGTCAAGGTCATTTCATTATGACTTAATACTCCAAGATCAGGCCTCAGGTGAGCGTTCTCAGGACCAATGGTCCTCTGGTTTAGCTCACCTGAGCTGAAGGCTCACATGGTGAGCTTATAGGATAGCCATGCTCTGGCGTCCGTCCGTCACCTGTCGTCGTCGTCCGTCCACAATTTCAAAGATCTTCTCCTCTGAAACCACTTGGCCAATCAAAGCCAAATTTTACATGAAGCATCTATAGGAAGGGGGAACCAATGTGTATATAACAAATCCAGGTCACATGACCAAGATGGCCACTACGCCCATATATGGTAAAAACCCTTCAAAAATCTTCTCCAGAACCAGTGGACCGATTTCAAAGAAACTTGGCATGAAGCATTGATGGCCTCGACCTATTTTACGGCAAGGTCAACATAGGTCGCCAATGCATTTGAATGAGGAAAACTTTTAAAATGTCATTTAAAGTGAAAGTCTTGCAGGAAATGGGCAGTAGGACTGAATATTAATGATTCTGAAAAAAATTGGACCACAGAGGCTCATGTGCCCCACCCCGTGGCAATATACATGTATATCTCCATAATATTCAAACATCTCCTCTGAAACCGCTTGGCCAAACAAAGCCAAATGTTATGTGAAGCACCAACAGGAAGGGGTAACCAATGTGTATATAAATATAATCCAGGTCACATGACCAAGATGGCCACCATGCCCATGTATGGTAAAAACCCTTCAAAAGTCTTCTCCAGAACCAGTAAAACGATTTCAATGAAACCTGGCCTAAAGTATCGATGGCTCAAGTACTACAAAGTATATATGAATCATGACCCTGGGATGACCTTGGCCTATTTTACGGCAAGGTCAACATAGGTCCCCAATGCATTTGAATGGAGAAAACTTTTAAAAAGTCATTCAAAGTGAAAGTCTTGCAGGAAATGGGCAGTAGGACTGAATATTAATGATTCTGAAAACAAAATTGGACCCAAGGGCCTCATCTGCCCCCACCCCGGGGTATTGAATATGTATATTACCATAATATTCACACATCTTCTCCTGTGAAACTGCTGGACCAATCAAAGCCAAATTTTATGTGAAGCATCTATAGAATGGGGGAATCAGTGTGCATATAAATAATCTAGGTCACATTACCAAGATGGCCGCCAAGCCCATATACGGTAAAAACTCTTCAAAAATCTTCTCCAGAACTGGTGGACCGATTTCAAAGTTTGCTTTGGTCATAGTTTGATGTCTTTTTTTTTTCTCTTTATTTATTTCTTTTAAATTTTATGACTACCCAATATAAATGAGAATTGTTACGTTACCATCTACTTTATCACACTGTAAATGCATCATGAGCAGTACATTGTTCTTAGAAAGTATAAATGTACGAGCTGTGTTACGAGAAAATTGGTATTTGGTTGTTCTGACCAGGTCCTGGGTGTTTTGACCAGATCCGAAAGCTATTATACAACCACAGAAAATAGCTCTAGATTTGGAAATTTGGGTTAACAAACGTTATAGGGATTGAACAGCTATGCAAAAATCCAGTTTTTCAGATGACGCAGGTCGGTCAATACCAGGGAAGCTCTCACTCACACATACATGTACTATCAGGGCCTTTGATTTGATTTAATTATGCAATGAAAAGTAATCAGGCTGATTTGTTTTGTATGTGATTAAGCTGATCTGTGATTGTGTTTGATAGTTGGATGTTTGTATCAAATAATCAGGGTGTCAGGTGTCATATATGAGCCTTCGCACGAGAAAACCAACAATCTGGGTTTCTTACCAGGCCTTACAAATATGTCTGTACAGTCCTAGATTTAAGAAGCTTGAAAATTTCATTTAACAGGAAGAGGGATTTTACTATTCCTGTACTGAAAAGAAAGGCGCTGAACAGCTGTACAGTTACTGCACACCTGACCTGTGCCTTTGGTTTCGCATATGCAGATTGTTGGTTTTCTGATGGGGCGGCTCATATATGAAAATTAATTGTTCTTTAATGTTTATCACATGATTATTTTAATAAAGAATGAAACTTTCATTTTTGTTTGACTAAATCGAAAATGCAAAAGTGGGGAATGGCAGAAACTTACGAGGGAGTAATTAGTCAAATTATCCCTTGTATAGTTTCACAATAGACAGTATTTATTTTGCATTTTCTGTTGCAAAATTCAACGATTTTAGCTGACATGAGATAGCTTATAGTATGGTACTCGAGTCGGCGTGCGTCCGTACAGTCATATTTTCAAAAATCTTCTCTGAAATCCCTTGGCCAACCAAAGCCTTTTTTTTATCTACACAAGCTCTAAGGGAGTGGTTATCGTTTGTACACAGGGACGAACCATATAATAAGTTGCTTATTGCACTTTTAGCACCCTGCACCTTGTGAATTTCCGGGTTTCTGACGTTGAACACTTAAAGGGTGCAATATTTTTCTACATTATATTATGGTAAGGTATTTCGGTATTTCAGATATCTAACACTCATGGTCATATCATATGAAACTTATTTAAGAATACTTTGGTGAGTTGTGAAATAAGTACTCGTGTAAGATCATTTATTGCATAGCATTTATATTATTTTATTTTAAAGTTTTCATTGTTGTGTGTTTAGGATGCACGGCAATAGGTAAAACCTATTTATTTCATATTAGCTTTAACTCTTGATTTTGTAGAGTGTTATTTATTTTTTTTCTATTAAAGTATATGAATTTTAATATTTCAATCTGTCTACTAATCTTAAAAGTTTTGTTTCTGATTTTGTACAAGCATAAACTAATAATTTTAGTAGTTGTTCCACTTGTTTACAAATACAAGAACAAGCTTTATAAAACATATTTTCCCAAACTATATGTATAGGGATCTCAGTCTACACCTGCCCTTCTAATCAGTTGGAAATTCATAATTACATTACCTAGATCTACTGTTGAAATATAACTTAGTACATGTAGCATGTATGGGACTTGGGTGAGAAGGGCAATATGTATTTTTAGGGAACTGGAGAGACCAAGTTAAAAAGGGGCAAACAAAATATTTGGGGGTTTAAGTGAGCAAGGAGCTGAGTGAGATGTGTCCTCTTGGCGAAAAAATGGCCAAGATTTGGCTCAAACTTCAAGAAAATGGCGAAAAAAAATCTCAAATGGCGAAAGAAAAATATATCCTAGCGCGAACCCTGCTTTCCCCTACCTGATAAAGTTGAAAGACTGACTCACAACAGTACGTATGACACCATGAGAAGTTTGAGTGACTCAGTAATTAAAAATCCATTATGTAAAATGTCAGCAGTTATATTCAGCTTTGAAACAGCTGCAACCCCTGGAAAAATTGGAAAATTTGTCCCCTAGCATTGCACATGGCAAATCAAATGTTTTACTTTTATTGTAACCTGCAATTTTATCACATCAGTAACCTTTTTTATAATAGTTGATATATATGGCAGTCATATGGTAAATTAGACTTAAGTTTCAATGAAAATCATGCTTTGGTGGCACAAACATGTATCTCTAGTCTAGACTAATGCATGTCTAACAGTCTTACGGATTCTATGTAGAATCTACAGTAATCACATCTCTGATCATTCTGTACACATATGGAATGTCAGAATGTACAGGAGAAGTTGAGTTCTTTAAGTATTTTTCCCTGAAAAATAACAGCTCTAGAACACCATAATTCTAGTACAACTTCATACCCCTATTGTGTTTCTAATGTTTTCTTTCTAGGGTTCTTAATGACTTAATGTTACTAACTAAAAATCTATAGTTTCCGTGTTTATTGCGTCAAAGGATGAAATAACTTTTCCATAATTACAACATGAATAATTGACTGTAACTTAACATGTTGCAAAACTTGACAAATAATAGAAAATCATCATACAATAAGATAACATAAAATTTTCAATTTTACAGTCTTTACATCTAAACAAACCAAAGGGGTACTTCTCTCCTCCCCCATGTTTTAAAGTTTTGTGAATAAGAATGTCAATTGAAATGTGGAAGATGGTAAAGGATGACATCTACCTGAAAATACATGTATATACAGTGTTATACTTAGTTATCTCCCTCCCTAGGGATAAGTTTTTAAGGGTACGTAAAAAAACTGAAAAATGACACTATAAAACTGCACACTGCGAACTGTAAAAAATATTTAAGAGGCAAATCACAACCATAACTTTGTGTTCAATCATCCAAAAGATGCGATCAGAATCTCAAATCTAATAGAGCACAGTCCCATATATAACACGTGCACACAAACTTAATTATTAGTCATTAGATCTCTTATTGGGCCTCCTTGGTGGCAAAAGTTCCTTTTCACCAGCTTTGTTGAATGGCTGTAACCTGGCTAGTGCTCTAGGGAGCTTCACTTCCGGAGTCCGTCGGGGAGACACGAACGGTGGTATATCCTGAACCGGCGGATCAGTCTCAATAACAGGATCCACAGTGTGTTGTTGTGGTTGTGGAGGAATGTCTGGTGGTACATCCGTCGCCATATCCTGCCTAATGATGGATGGTGGCAGGAATGAGGGCTGTTGACTCGGGCCGGAAGGCAAGATTGGGGGAGGTAAATGTGGTCCTGGGGGCTGATGTACTGTGTTGGAAGGTTCATGTGGCCTTGTTGAGCTCACAGGGACAGTGGGTGGATACACTGGAGAACTTGGTGATTTGTTCATGAATGGTGTAAACTTGCGCAAATGTTGTCTATTCCGGAGTGTAACTCTACCCGTACCATCTACCCTAATCACATACTGATGAAACTGCCGCACCTCAATGACAACACCAGTGCGCTCCCACCGTCTAGGCTGATTTCCAACAAGATTCTGGATGTATACATGGTCACCAATCCTAAGTGGGGGCAATGTACGAGTATGCTCAGTCCACATCTCATGTTCCCGTGAGTGGCGTTTAGCCAGCGCTTTCTCCCGATAGGTGAGTAACTCTTTCCATGTATCATGTGGTTGGTAACGACCCATTAATATCGGTATCGGGTCACGAATAGGTCGTCCAAACAAAATGAGGGCAGGTGAAGCCTTCGTTTCCGGGTCAATAGAATTCCTGTAGACAAGCAAAGCCCGCTGAAACTTATCAGTGTCCAGTGATCCAGTCGGAGAGGAGTTATCTGCTAGCATCCGTTTAACTGTTTTCACCGCAAGTTCAGCCCTGGAGTTAGCATGTGGGTTAGCTACTGAACACAAGCGGTGCCGCACACCCCATTTCTCCAGAAAGTCCCGAGTCTTCCCAGCTGTGAATTGAGGGCCACCATCTGAAGTAATTTCCTCTGGAATGCCAAACGTCACAAACGTTTCGCGTAGCCTTTTCACCAATCCCTCTGCACCAGACTCTGACCGATATACCATGGGCCAATTGGAGTATCTATCCACGATCACAACATAGTCCTGGTTGTTGTAAGTGAAATAATCTGCACAGATCTGTTGAAATGGGAACTCAGGTGGTACAATGTCCAATGGGGGTTGCATGGGGTTCGACTTGGTTATCTTATGACAGTGTGAGCATTGGTCCCTCGTCCTAGCAATGTCGACTGTAATGTTAGGCCAATAGACTGAGTCCATGGCTCTCGCCTGCATGGAACTGGTCCCTTGGTGTGCAGCGTGAAGTGCGCTGAGGATGGAGCCCTGAAGAACAGAAGGTATCACTACACGTTGTCCCATGAGAATCACACCATCAACTACACACAGACTGGGCGACAAACGATGATAAGCTCTCAACTCAGGAGGAAGATCTCTGCTGTCTTCTGGAAACCCTTGTTCTATGCATAGAGCCAGTTGATGGAGGGTCGGGTCAGATGCTGTAGCCTCGCGGACCATATCCCACGTCACCACAGTGGATATGGAATGTAACATACTGGATGCTGCTGCTAGTATGGATTCATCATCCGCATCATCATGGTCGGCGGTCTCCAGGCACAAACTCGCCAGCACATCATGTGAAGAAATGGCAGTTGTAAGCGAACGAATTCCATCAGGTTCACCAGGGAGATGAAGGTGGTCAGATACTCTGGTCGGGTAGCGTGATGCAGCATCAGGGCCCAGATTCCTCTTGCCCGGTACATGAACGACAGTAAATCGGTACCCCAGTGTTTTCTCCTTCAGGTTAAGTAACCGTCTGTTATCGATTTCGGTAAGCGATCGATCATTCAAGATCTGCAACAAGGGCTTATGGTCTGTCGCGACAATGAGGTCTTCACACCCTAGCACATAGTAGCGTGTCTGATGAAGAGCATACACAACTGCCAATGCTTCCCCTTCAATGGGAGCATATCGACTCTCAGCAGGATGGGTGAATCTGCTACCGACAAGACAAAGTTTCCAGCCATCAGGGCAACACGCAGGGGTCCGAGATGCACACTCACAGTACTTCTGCATCATGAAGAACCCAATTCCGTCTACAGACCAATCTGTAGAAAGACATGTTAGTCGACTAGGGTCAAACAAGCGAACACCATCTCTCATTTCACGGATGATCACCTCCTTGGATTGTTCGAACGCCTCTGTAAGTTCCTCCGTCCAAACAAATTTCGTGGAGGGTTTGAGAAGAGTTCTGAATGGTTTCATTTGTGTAGTCCTTGAAAAGGCATATGCACCTTGGTTAATAAGTCCAAACCAAGCACGGGCCCCAGTAATGTCTGTCGGAACCGGAAAATTGCGGATGGCATCAATGAATTTAGAACTCGGCCGGATATTCGTCGGAGTGATAGTCAGGCCAGCGAAATCCACTGTGTCCTGCGCAAATTGAAACTTCTCAGGATTCAATGTGATGCCATTCCTAGCACACATATCAAACCATCTACATGCTTGGAAGAAAGCATCCTGGATCGAATCAGCCCACATACAGGTGTCATCAACACATTTCACCTTGTTTTCAAAATCAGCAATGATTGCATCAAACCGCTGAGTATACGCATCACCACTGGCAAGGAATCCCTGCGGAGCAACCTTATACCGGTAACGTCCCCAAGGAGTTATGAAAGTAGTGTAATGTCTGTCCTCCTCACGAATAGGTACGGAGTGGTACCCGTTCCACGCATCTGTCACAGTTTTCTTTGTGTGTTGTGGAACCCTATCAGCAAGGTGGAAAGGAGTAGGTACATGGTGGGTCTGACGTACAGAGCAACGATTAAGGGGCTGCAAGTCTACCGTTCGTCTTGGAGTGCCATCAGATTTGCTAGTAACCACCATCCTAGAACACCATGTTGTAGGGGTGTTGGGGCTAACTCGTTCTAGCACACCAATGCGGACGTCTCTCTCAAGATCGGCATGCACCCTTTCTTGCCAGTGGATAGGCACTAGGGCAGGCTTGTGGACGGCGATTGGTCGTGCATTTGGATCAACATGTAACTGAAGGGGGTCACAGGACATCAAAGGTAGAGGTTGATGTTCACAAACATTAAACACTGTTGAACCATAGTAATCAAGCAGCCATTGTCTGAGGTTTTCGACATTCCCTTCTGTGGCCTCTAGTCCTGGTGGAAGCTCCGTGGGTAATGGCGGGGGTTCACTTTGACGTCTGGGACAGGAGCATGAGACTTCAATTGACACTGGACTAGAAACGGCAACCTCTGATGAGTCAGGAGGGCAGATCGGGAACCCTGGATGTATGATCCCTAGTGAAGTCAAAGCCTCCCGGCACAGGAAAGCTTTGTCCAAAGTGTCAGAGACATAGCAAAACAGACGTGTAGATTTGACAGGTGGCGTGGTAGTGGCAACGTCAATGACAATGGCCCCAATGACGCCGAGATCTTCCTTGATAGCTCCACGCATGGTGAGTCTGACCGGGAGGAGATCTTGTTTTGTGAAGCCAATGTTGTAAACAGACTGCAACGGAATGATGGAGCTTTGGCACCCTGTGTCAGCAATCATAGTCATGTTCACAGATTTCAGTTTAGAAGGGTCCTTTATGGGGTACCCAAACTCCATATGGTCTTGCGGAACTGGTGTCACACTCAACGCGATAACCGGGTGTGGCTGTGACGGGCGGGGAATCCATTTCCCTTCAAACACGTGATGTTGTAGACGATGCACGGACTGTTCATTAGAAGGACCGCCTACGGATGTCGTGCAAAGCTGGTCAAATACATAACTAGCATCATTTAAGTTTGCATTTCTGTGGGAACCCGCAATGTCACTAGGCTTCTTACTTTGAGTTTTATTGACCTTATTTTTGGGACAGTTCCTGGAAGCAGAATCACGGTGTCCCCATGAACCACAGTTAACACATTTGCTACAACATGATGAGAAGTGACCTTTAACGGCGCATTTGACACAAGTGAAAGTCCATGCTTCACAATATTTAGCTCTAGCTTTCCGATCATTCTTGACACCGTGTGCTGGGCCGCCACAAGCCCAACATGACTTAGACTGGACATTCGGTTGTGACTTAGTAGACTGGACGTTTGGTTGTGACACACCGACTGCACCAAGCGAGTCCCCAACAGCACTTTTGGTCACTTTTCCCTGCTCTTTCTGTGCAATGAATGCCACCGTTTCATCCAAATTTCTATCAGTCTTAGAATCCCCCAGGAGATCTGACAAAATTTCTGGGTCAGCGATGCCCCTTATCAGATTGTCCTTGATGATCTCTTCACTATAGTCAAACACATGTGTACACCCAGGCTGCTTACACGTTGCTTTATATTGGCACAAGGCAGCCTGACCTCTTAACGCGGCAAGAAATGTCCTTATGCCTGTTGCAGGCGATTGTGTCATCCGATTCAATTTCATCCTGTGAACTAAGGTACTCTCTTCTTTGACAGCAAGTCTTTTTATAGCACTAAGAAGTTCAGCTTCAGGCATTTTAGAAACGTCACTTTGAATATCTCTCATTATATCAGTTCTCAAATCAAAGTCACAGCAATAAAACAACGCAGTTGGCACCATGGCAGCCGTGATAGCCATGCCGACCTTGTACATGTCCCATTGTCTCTTGAAAGCAGACCATTGGTCTGGGTCACAGCCAGTCCCTATTGACGGAGAGTCTAACTTGAGTTTCGTCGGCGGTGCTGCGGGTAGCCCTGGGTGAGCGTCCTTCTCGTGGAGCTGCAGGGCGGTAGTAAGCGCAGCGGCAAAAGCTACGTCCAGATCCTGAGACGTCCAATCACATCCCACAACAGGACATGTCAACTGTACCATGGTTGTAATAATCGTTCAACTATGATCTATAGCCGGTCAGAAGGATGAAATAATCGGTCGTGGCAGCGGAATCACCAGGTAAATGATATCTCTGTAGATGTCATAACTAAAAATCTATAGTTTCCGTGTTTATTGCGTCAAAGGATGACATCTACCTGAAAATACATGTATATACAGTGTTATACTTAGTTACAGAGCCTCTCTACAAATAATTATTTACTAAAATATCTAGTCAACACCATAATTACTTGCATAGTTGCAAACATCTAATGCATGTTTAATGTTTTCTTTCTAGGATACGGAGTGACCACAACTCAGATAATTCTACAACGATGATCAAAGAATGGCTGAATGCAACAGAGCATCTCTACAATTATGTTGACTTTGACTATGATGACGAGGAACCAGGTCAGTTGTGAGAAAGTCTTTGGGGTTTAGTGACAGGAGGGAGGGCGTTGGCGTAGTGGTAGAGAGTCGGACTTTGAATCGAGAGGTCCTGGGTTCGTTCCCCACAGGCGTCACTGTGTTGTGTCCTTGAGCAAGACACTTTAACTCCCTACAGTACTGGTTAAACCCAGGAAGTGTTGGCTCCATCCCAACATGATTGAAAAATTGTTGACTGGGACGTTAAGCCTCAACGCACAAAGGAAATTTTTTAAATGGCTAGATACTTGGTTTAGACATGTCTTAAAATTGACGAGTCGCTTACATGTATATACATAGAACATTATTGTACCATACATACAATATGTTAAGGATTGGAAATAAATCTGTAAGCTTAATTAATTCCTCTCTAGGTAGAGGCTTGAAATTTAAGAAGTAGTGGGTTTGTGTTATAAATCTGGGGATTTAAAATACACTGTCTGAGCAGCTGCCTGTTATCTGTGCGGCATATCTAAGGCTTTGTGATACAAAGGCCAGCTTTTTTGGCATCTTTACCTTTAAGAATCAGCTGAGTAAAGCTTGAAAACATTCTGCCACATTGATTCTTTACCATTTGAGCCACTGCATAAGAAAACCAACAATCTGCATATGCGAAAACAAAGCCGCAGATCATCAGCGCGTTTGTTTTCGCTTTATAGATAGTCACATTAGTGCAATACCTTGTCTTCTTAAATCCAAAATTTCAAGGTTCTAGTCTGCTCCTGAGATTGTAGTTGTACAGACCGGTTTGTGTCGGACCTGGTAGGAAACCCAAATTGTTGGTTTTCTCACGCACAGGCTCATTTGTCATTGCAGCCTACAGTGATGAAAAAGGACCTATTGACTGGTCTAAGCAGAGGTTTGCAAATGTGATCGCCCTACGCCAGCAGGCCCTTCAGATGGCCCGAGAATTCTGGGCTGATTACTTATTGGTATGTCATTGGTAGAAATCTCTGGTTATACTGTAAGTTTGGAAATTGTCATGTCTTTGATTTTGCAGATTCTCCGTATCGGAGGCCTTAATTTTTAAAAAACAAGTGAACAACCTTTTTTTTTTTCACTAGAATCTTGAATGAATATTCCACAGGGAATTCATTATAATAATTTATTTCCAAAGTCACTCTTTGTTCAAAGTTTCGGCCTTTTGGCCTTTATCAAGAAACAATACGTTCTTCTTACAATAACATGCTGTAATAAGGTTTTCCACCATCTTGGAAAGTTATAATGGCACAACTAGAATAGGTATTAAACAAGAAAATGTTTTATTCAATGTTAGCAAGAACTTTGAATTTGTGAAGCAACAAATTTGTGAATGATTAGCAAAAATCAAGTTCTCATGAGCATTATCAATCATATATACAATAAATCAAGGAAAAAAGATGGATTGTGTCTCCCATTTTTTTTTCAATTAACCCATTTTAAAACAGCCTGATCATATATCGTGTACATGCTAGTAATTGAAGCACCTTTATAAACTTTTAAGAAAGCCTTTTTCATTACGAAAACTTGCCCATGCAATAAAAAGAGATTTTTTTAGCTTTAAAAATTGAAAATTTTTAGCTAAAAATGTTGATATTTTTCTTATTTTTGCTCAAAACATAGGTTGTGGGTACACATTAGAACCGCCTCAATGAGTACCCACAATCTATGTTTTGGAGCAACAATAAGAAAATTAGGTATACCCCTGCAAACCCCAGTTTTACTATATAAAAGTGGGGTTCAAGGGGGTATACATGTCACGGACATGTTTTCCTGATGTCATTTTCAGATGATTGATGCGGATGCAATGTTGGAAAATCCTGATACACTGAATTTATTGATAGAACAAAACAAGTGAGTTTGTACATGATTTCAGCCTTAAAATTCTATTAAAGGTCTAAGTCAAAAATATCCTTTCTCAAATGTATATTGAAAAGTTATAATTGCAACATATTGAGATGCAGCATTAGCTAAATTCATATAAACAAATGTTTGATATTTTGTTGGGGAAAAGAATGCCCACTACAGATCAACCTTTATAATAGAATTTGATCCGAAGTTCAAGTTTCAAACTGACAGGCTAGTTAACTTCTTTAAAAACTCCCACATGAAGCTCATAGAACTATTTACATGTACAGCTACCCTGCCATAAGTATTGGGCAGATTTGAACCCTGTCTGCAGAAGTGACGAGATCATGGTGCTATCCAGGCTACGCCCCAGTTTATAAAACTTGGTTCAAGCTCAGCTCAGCTCAGCATGAAATTTCAACTGCTCATAGATATTGAAATAGTCAAAATGAGTGGAAAATTTAGGTTCAAAACTCAAAAACTAGTAATTTATCCTACTCATAGATATTGAAATAGTCAAAATGTAGGCATTTTAACATTTATGAGCAGGATAAATTTTAATCTCAGCTGAGTTGAGCATGAAAAAAGTTTTATAACCTCGGGGCTAGGCCCCAGTTTACTACATTTCTTTCACCCATGAGGAATTGTTATGTACATGTATATTTTATATTTTTCAGAATTATCATCAGTCCTATGTTGAATGCCTCGATAGGGGAAACTTACTCCAATTTCTGGGGAGGAATGGATGAGGAGGTAATATTCCTGTAGAGGACCCTAAAGTTACTGGTGGTTGACCTTCGTCAGGAAAACATGTCCGTGTAATGTATATCCCTTTGAACCCCACTTTTATATAGCAAAACTGGGGTATGCAGGGGTGTACCTATATTTCTTATTTTTGCTCCAAAACATAGATTGTGGGTGCTTGTTAGAACCACCTCGCTGAGGCGTTCTAACGTGTACCCACAATTTATGTTTTGAGCAAATATAAGAAAAATGTCAAAATTTTTCTGATGAAATTTTCAGTTTTTCAACAGAAAAGAATCCCTGTATATTGCATGGGCAAGTTTTTGTAATGTTTATTGCCATCATTGAAAAACAAAGTTTACATTTTATTGTGGCTTAAATAAGAATGATCTTGGTTGACTAAAAGGTAGCATCATAGGTGATGATCAGAAAAAGATTGACTCAGTATATGGAGATAGAAAGATAGAAGTGGCTGCAATCTTGAGACAAACTAATCCTAAACAATTAACATTGTAAATGAGCCGTTGCATAAGAAAACCAGTAATATGCATGGGCGAAAACAAAGGCACAGATCAGCTGTGCAGTAACTGCACAGCTGATCAGTGCCTTGTTTTCGTTACTCGGATAGCACATTTCCTCTTCTTCTTAAATCAGAAATTACAAGCTTCTAACCATTTCCTGCGGCTGTACAGCCTGGGCCCAGTTGTTCTAAACTTCGTTAGCTTAACGTCATCGTTAAGACGTCAACTCGTTAAGTAAATACCGACTAAATAAGCAAATACACTGTTATTTTTTGTTTAAAAAATGTGAGAATCCTTTGCATTGCAAAGGATTCTCACATTTTTTCAACAAAAAATAACAGTGTATTTGTAATACTGCCATTTGAAATTTTAGCGATTCGTTAACTAACGATGTCGTTAATTTTGAACAACTTGGCCCTGGTGTGTGCCATACATAGTCAGAAATCCAGATTGATGCTATTCTCATTCGATGGCTCAAATACATTAAAGTGTATTATTAATCCTCAGGAAAACATCTCCGTGAAATGTATACCCCCATTAACCCCACTTTTATATAGCAAAACTGGGTTACACAGGGGTATACCTATTTTTCTTATTTTTGCTGCAAAACATAGATTGTGGGTACTCGTTAGAACCGCCTCGCCGATCAAACGTGTACCCACAATCTATGTTTTGAGCAAAAGTAAGAAAAATATCAAAAATTTTCCACTGAAAATTTTCAATTTTTACAGGTGAAAAGATCTCTGTATATTGCATGGGCAAGTTTTCGTAATGATGATAACTATGTTGGACTTTCAGGGATACTATAAGCGAGTCCCAGAGTACTTTGACATAGTTGAGAGAAAGACAGTAGGATGTTTTGAGGTCCCTATGGTCCATACTGTATTATTGGTAGATTTACGCTACAAAATTTCCCAGGAGTTGGCATACACTGCTCCAGAGGGATATAATAAACCAGAAGATGATATTATCCTGTTTGCATTCTCAGCTTTAAAAGCAGGTAATATAATGAATTCTGAGGAAAATATGAAATAATATTTGAAGGCAATAATTGCTTTAAAAATGGTAAGAAGTTTGAAATTTTGTGGCTTTAATGATGTGCTCCTAAGTAAGGTCTACCAAGTTAGGCCAGTCAGGAACTGGAGTATCTATATCAATATCTCTATATTCTGCCATACAGCTTCGCAGACTTTTTTGGCAGGCGTACACTGCACCAGAGGGATATAATAAATCAGAGAATGATATCATTCTGTTTGCATTCTTGGCTTTAAAAGCAGGTAATGGAGTTTGGGAAAAATAACATTGGGCACTTCTGGGCCCTATGGATGAGTGGTTATGGTTGCATATTATTATCACACATTATCTACCCCCACCTACCTCCAAACTGATCGACTCATGAAATAATCTTGAAAGAGATCAAAACAGTATTTCGTAGAAAGAAATCTGAAAAAAAAATCATGTTGGAAAATATTGTGCAGAATAAGTAAGGGTGAAGCTTCAATTTGTCATTAAGGCTGTGAGAGATGTTGTTAATGTGGATGATTAATTTTATTTTACAGGTATTCCAATGCATGTATTGAACACTGAGTATTTTGGACAAGTGATGTTACCCCTAGACTGGCATCATAACCTTCAACTCGAAGATCAACAGTTCTCTTATATGAGGAATGAGGCTTTAGGTAAGGGCAGAATACAAAAATTGATTCTTGTATTTCTAAAATATGACATACACAGGTCATAAGCTACAGGGCAACTTGGAGAAATAGTCTCTTTTGATGACCAAATTTCCCCCTATTTTCAGCTGAGGGCTTTTCCAGGAAAATTTACCTGGGAGACACGGAACTGAACCGAATTTTTTTTCATCGTGGTGGTCGGTGTTCAGACAGTTTCAGTTTCCTTGGTCGTCGGGGTCGTTGATATTTCAATTTCCTGGGTGGTAGGGTTAATTCCGAGATGGATTTATTTCTGGTGGGTCAGTTAAGCCACAAATAAACTCATTTTCACTTTAAATCGCAGGTTTTTATTCCCAAAAACGACTTTGTTTGTATTTTGTATTAAAGGTAAACAATGTGGAGTGTTTGTTTGTTTGTTTGTTCCGCGCCGAACGGCGTTACGGTTTACCGATTTTTTTGGAATCCCAGTCGTTTCTCCCCGGGTCGTTTCCCCCTTGTTTTAGGGGTGGGTCGTTTCGCCCTTAGAAGGTAAGTCGCTGGATGGATGGATGGTGGATGGATGGCTGGATGGGTGGCTTGCAAACGCATGATTCAATTAATTAGCCAATAATTGATTGTGCACTTCAAAGACCACAGCTTGTTTTGATAATTAATTATACTCACACCTGTTAATTAAAGTGGAAGCCTTTCTAAGACACAGTGCCAATCAAGAAGAACAAAAAAAGGAAAAACAAAAAAAAGTTGTTTTATTGGTCTCTGAGTCTCAGAACCATTTTATCACCCCTGATTTTAAATGACTGCAAACGTTGCTCAGTTGGTTGATTTAGTCCTTTGCGAAATAGATCACATGCTTAACTTTTGATAACTTTCTGTCAAATAGTGACAATAACGGAATTTTGAAAACAATATTTTTCTATCTTGGTATCAAAAAGCATGCATTCCGTTTTTACAAATACGACATGGATCTAGGTTAAAACAGAGGCAACAGAGCAGCTACACCGGGGAATGAAATGTCACTTTATTCACTGTTAAGTGTTCACTTTATTCACTATTAAGTGTGTATCTGTTATCACCAGAAGTCCTCGAGTTTGCCGAAATCCCAGTATTTGTGTCTGGAGAATATGATGTTGGTCAGGATGGTAGATAGGGGTGCTTGCGCCTCCGCCATTCGCAAATGCTCTATGGTCATAGTATGGTTCAGGCATTTGCAGACCAGCATCCTCTTGGTATTTTGATGAAACAGACAAGGGTTCTTCCAGGACAATTGAGTTGAGTATAGAACATCTCCCTGTTGTACGGTCCTTCCGAGATGAGAAATTTGATGGTCAGTTTCCATTATAGCATGGAAAACACCAATACATAAAACAATAAGAACCACCACAGAAGTATCGCCTTGGAACGATCAGTAATATAAAATTACTGGCGGGCTTAAACTAGTTTTACAGAGCTCTAACCTCACCCTCAGCTTCTGCAGTGGTTCACAACATTAAGTCTACAGCCTACAAAACACTCCTGAGACCACAGCTGGAATACGCCTCCATTGTGTGGACACCTCATACAGCAACCTCCATCAATAAGTTAGAATCCGTGCAGCGTAGAGCTACTAGGTGGGCTACCCGAGTGTCACTGCTATGCTCAAAGACCTTCAATGGCGTCCATTGGCTCAAAGACGCATTGATAGTCGTCTCATAATGCTATACAAGGTCACTTATGACCTTGTTGCCATACCAGTAAGTGATTATCTTGTCCCACATATCAGAAGAGACTCCAGACATAACCATCCTTTGGCATACAGCTTGATTACCACTTCAAAAACTACTATAAATTTTCCTTTTTTCCACGAACTGTCACACATTGGAATGCCCTACCTCGCCAAACAGTCATGTTACCCACCGTGGCACAGTTCAGTGATGCTTTCCCCCTAATCTCAAGCATCTGTTTTTATCTTTTAACTATACTGTACTAACACCTCTACTCGCACTGTATAAACTCTTTTCTTTTACTTCAACTAACCCCCTTCAGTACTTGGTATACTGTAGTCACTCAGTGGCGGATTTAGAGGGGTTCAAGGGGTTCGCTCGAACCCCCCTCTTGACCCAAATTATTTCATGTTCATGGGGAATTTCAATGGATTTTGTGTGAAATTAGGCAAATGAACCCCCTTTTCTACATTTGAACCCCCTCTTGAGAAATCCTGCATCCGCCTCTGTCACTTCTGAAAGTTCGGAGGTTAAGAAGTACTGGCAGCTAGATAGAACATGAGCCGTTTTATTTTTGGGCCGTTTTGACCATCTTCCGGCCGAAACGACTCTGATTTCCTCTGATCGCAAAATCAAGTTCAACGTTGTACTTCCGTTTCCGCTGATAAAAACGTGATGGAGAAATTTTCCGTCGAACAAGTATTAAAAATTTCTGGGTGGGGGGGTTTATTGGAATTTCAATTTTAGTGGTGGTACCCATAAAAAAATTAAAGTTAGATGGGTGGTCCCCCTAAAAAAAGTTCAGTTCCCCCCCCCCCCCCCCCCCCATGTATATTTTCCTGGAATAGCCCTGATGGAGAAGCATTTAGAATAAAATCTTAAAGGAATAGGATAACAAACTTCGAAATAGGCTTTACATGAAAGTATTTAAATTGTTGAACAGTAGGCAACGAACTTCTTGACAATGTACCAAATTATAAATTATACAGGTTTTAAATTTTTTTATCATTTAAATTCAAAACAAGGCTGTGAGGGATTGACATCACACCCTTTTAATCATTAAAAGATAAATATCAGTCATTTCCATGAGTGCTCACTGAAATAGATTCATTAAGAAATACGAAACCTTGTGATGAATAAAATCGCTCTAAATGTTTTTGTGAAATTTACATGAAGTATCTATTTACAGACCGGGATAATCCTGACATGTCTCCTGGTGTAGATTATATTGGTAAGCCGTAGAAAGTGAATTATAAAGAAAAATAAATATTGCATACTATTGTACATGATATGTAATAAAAAAGAACAGATTTAGTATTTGTGAGCTATTGAGGTCAGTTAAAAGAACAGAACTGGCTGTTTGACTTCATATATGATAAAATGCTTATCATAATAATATGAAGGACAAACAAGCACTAAAGATGTACAAATGAATGAAATTAAAATATCAGTATATATAAGGATGAGCTTTACTTTAAGCTTTATTAGTAGCATTTATTATTATTTGGTGGCAGTATATTATTAGACAAAATTAGGCATCACCTGCTTAGCTATACCCAGTAGATTTTCTGTTTCACCCATGTACATGTATTAAACTATTCCCAATTTTAGTTGAAGGTAGAGGGTTCCATAAGTCTCCCCACGTTTCTGTTGCCATGAAACCCAAAGATAAACTTGGGTTTGATCAGGTATGTACCTTTCAGTTTTAGTTTTTTGATCAGGGCAGATGGTCAAAGGCATGCTTAGCCCAACCAGGGGTTGAATAGCAGAATTTCTTAGAGTGATGATTCAATTCTAATGGGGGGGGGGGGGGTCTAAATTTCATGCAGTTAATCTCAAAGTTACCCATGAAAATGAAGTAATTTTGTCTCAGAGGGGCTTAAATGGAGATAATTTTTATAATGAATATACAAGTTTCTTATAAAGGTTTTTGTGGGGAGATGAAAATAAATTGGGAAGTAAGAGATTGGAAAGTCAGAAATTGGTTCAATTAAATTGAATTCCCAAACCCAGGGACACCAGAATACATAACAAAAAATTTAACAATAAACATGAAGAGCAAGTAAGGTGTAGCTTTTCAGCTAGAGTCAACTATATAAATAAGAATGACAAGCTCAACAGACAAGACGAAATGAACAGGCAACATAAAGACTCATCACAGCCGCACCACTTCAGAATAATAGGAGGATGGTGTAACGTTGGTAGAACATTGGACTCTGAATCGAGAGGTCGGGTTCGATCCCCACTTGGGGTGCATTGTTGTGTTCTTGAACAAGACATATTAATTCACTACTGTGTGTACTGGTAAATAAGTGATGGCTCGGTCCTGACATGACTGAAAAATTGTTGACTGGGACGTTAAACTTCAATATAAACTAACAAAACTTCAGAACCTTCAAAAAAATGAAATATTGATATATTTATTTGCATTAATTATATGAGCCGCCGCATGGGAAAACAAACAATCTGCATAGGTGAAAACAAAGGCGCAGATCAGCTTCGCTGTAACTGCGAAGCTGATCAGCGCCTTTGTTTTCGCCACAAGGATAGTACCATTTCTCAACTTTCTAAATCCAAAATTTCCCACCTTTAACCATCTTCTGTGACTGTACAGCCCAGTTTGTGTCAGACCTGGTCAGAACCCAAATTGTTGGTTTTCTCACGCACAGGCTCATATTTCTGTGACATTATTTTGTTATCAGGTGTACATGATAAACCTGGAGAGGCGGCCAGAGAGGAGGAAGAGAATGCAATGGGTGTTTGATCTACTAGGCATTGAGGCTGTACACTTCCCAGCTGTAGACGGAAAGTATGAACATTGTTCTTCTTGCAAGAAGCAATAGTTTTAAATAAAATCAGTGTAATTTTGAATGAATTATAAAATTGCCCTTGCAGCTATAATGCTTCCTGGATATTTAAGATATCATCACGAAGACATCTATCTATCTATCTTCCTATACATCTTAACCTCCGAGGAGGACTTCAGATGGTGTTCCGGTATACCAAGAGCTGAAGGGGGTTAGTTGAAATAAAAGCAATGAAAAGTGGGTGACAAGACTTTGTACAGTGCGATCAAGAGTGTTAGTATAGTTAAAAGATAAAAACAGATGCTGGTGTTCAAGGACTTTTGTGGTTTATCTGGCAGACAGCTGTGCCAAACTGATCCAGCGTGGGTAGTACGGGGATATGCAGTGGTAGGGCATTCCAGTGTATAATTGTCCGGGGGAAAAATGTGAACTTGTAGTAGTCTCTTAGAGCTAGGATCTGCCTGTATGCCATGGGGTGATTTCTGGATCAGGAAGTCTTGAGCAGGGATGGCTACAAGGTCGTATGTGACCTTGTATAGAAGGACCAATCGACTATCTATGCGTCGTTGGTCAAGGGTGCGCCAGTTGAGATCCTGTAGCATTGCGGTCACACTAGATGTTTGTTGGTAATCTCTCATTACCCATCTAGCGGCCCGTCTTTGCACATCTTCAAGTTTCTTGATGTCTTGGTCGGTGTGAGGGGACCACACAGTAGAGGCATATTCTAGCTGTGGGCGGATGAGGGTTTTATATGCTGTGGACTTCAGGTCCTTGTTATGGACCCGGATATTACGTTTGATGAAACCGAGAGTCTGATTTGCCTTTTTAGTAATGGTGTTGATATGATTTGACCAGCTGAGGTCTTCTGATAGAGTGACCCCAAGATATTTAGCGGAGGATACACTTTCAAGTACACAGCCATGAAGATAGTATTTAGTTTGGAGTGGTGTTTGGCGTCGGATCACATGAATGACCTGACATTTTGAAGGGTTGAAACTCATATCCCAGAGTTTTTCCCATTTCTCTAGGCTTTCAAGGTCTTTTTGTAGGATCTCTGAGTCATCTTGCTTATCAAGTGCAAGGTACATGGCTGTGTCGTCAGCGAATAGACGGACTCTTGATCTAACCTGATCCGGGAGGTCTTTGATATAGGCTAAAAACAGAATGGGTCCGAGAACCGAGCCCTGCGGGACACCTGAGGATACTGGGATGTTATCTGAATTGGAACCATTTAGAAGAACTGATTGTGATCTATTGTCAAGAAAGTCTTATATCCAATTTAGAGTATTCCCCCTAATACCATAAAAGTGAAGTTTGAGAAGTAATTTTTCATGGGCTACTTTGTCGAAAGCCTTGCTAAAGTCAAGGAGGATGAGGTCGGTCTGTTTTTTAGCTTGCATATTTTTGGCGAGTTCATCCAGGAGCATTATTAATTGTGTCTCGCAGGACCTCTTTTCTCGGAACCCATGCTGCAGTTCAAATAGTATGTGTTGGTCAGTGAAGTGTTTAGAGATTCCAGAAGCCACGACATGCTCAAGCACCTTCCAGAGGACACAGGTCAGGGAGATAGGGCGGTAGTTGGATGAGTAGGTTTTATCCCCCTTTTTGAAGATAGGGGATACATTTGCCCATGTCTGTGTAATGTATACCCCCTCAAACCCCACTTTTTTATAGTAAAACTGGGGTATGCAGGGATATACCTATTTTTCTTATTTTTGCTCCAAAACATAGATTGTGGGTACTCGTTAGAACCGCCTCGGCGAGGCGGTTCTAACGTGTGCCCACCATCTATGTTTTGAGCAAAAACAAGAAAAATATCAAAATTTTTCAGCTGAAAATTTTCGATTTTTAAAACTTAAAAAATCTCTGTATATTGCATGGGCAAATTTTCGTAATGTAAACCTAGAGTAAATCATGTGTGAGCTGCAAGGCAATAAATGTTTTTGGTGTTTTCCAATCAGACCTGACACAAACTTGCTTGAGTTACCACAGAGGAAAGGTAGAGGCATTTTAGATGACAAATTAAAAAATTAAAGGGATACATTATTAATGTAATGAAAGTAAACGATTCAAGTCATCTTAACTTACCTATAATTGATGCATAAGCTGTATCAAAATAGGTCCATGTGCAGATTTTAAACAAATCTGCCAAGTTTTTAAATAAATTAAATGGCTTTGGCAGTCTAACATACTTTTTCAAACATGTTATGCTCCCATATTTCTTCAGGAAGATGAATGACAGCTACCTGGTGGAACTTGGTGTACAGATGTTGACAGGTTACGCTGACCCCTATCATGGCAGGTTTATGTTCATTTTGCACTATCTTTTATTTTGTAGATGGTGAACGGGTCTTCATTACATGAGGTTTCTGATTTAATAGTTCAAAATTACAAAATAATAGAAAAATATTTATTTGATCTTAGTTGTAATATAAATAACTGGTCTTTTTGGCTTTTGCTTTATAGGCCAGTATAATGTAACCACCGCTCATTAGACTGACCTTTAAGGTACTCACAAAATGCATCTCTAGAACCAACAAAAATACTCTCATGTTCAACTCAAGACTTCATGTAATGAAGGCCCTGGTGTGAGCTGGTCGGGTTTTAACCTTGTTGGTTTAAAAATACTACTTTAAAGCTACCACACTTTTGTTGTTATCGCACAAATTTCCCACTACTACATTTCAGATATCTCAATGACACATATCTATCAGAACTAGATATCACAACACTACCTGGGTTTGCTGACCCTTACTTCGGAAGGTCATATATAATTTCTTTTATAAGCACCCTAACATCCTAACATAGTATTAGGCATGTATTAACATGTAACAAACAAATCTAATGTACAGCATGCCTGTGAAAGTAATATTGTAAACCAAACAAAATCCACACATTTGAATACTTTATACACTTTGCAACAATTGCTGTGCACCTGTACCATGATTGTAGGCACATTAGAAAACACACAATTTGCAGCTGATAAGCGCCTTTGTTTTCGCTACAGGTATAGTACCATTCCTCTGCTACTAATATACAGAGTTTCAAGCTTCTAGCATTCTACTGTAACAATACAGACTCGTCTGTATCAGACCTGGTCAGAAACCCAAATTGTTGGTTTCCTCATGCAATGGCTAAAATTTCATGTGGTACAGGTACAAGCATGTAACATTACCTTCAACAAATTTACATCAGTATGTGATAGCTGATGATAGTGCAATGATGTAGCCTATTTAGAACAAAAAAAAAGGGTTAGTTTGGTCCTAATAGTAGTGTTTTAGATAAATTCTCATTTGAACTTTATCCACTTATTGGTCCCCACCAATTGGTGTTTTGAAAAATTATGTGCCTTTTGGTGTAGAAGTATGACCCGAGAGCGCTTGTGAATCAGGAGTCATGTGTGATCCTGGGCTTTCCCAGTTTTTAGCTCACCTGAGCCGTAGGCTCACAGGTGAGCTTATAGGATGGCCATGATCCGGCGTCCGTCCGTCGTCCGTCGTCCGTCGTCGTCGTCGTCGTCCACCATTTTCAAAGATCTTCTCCTCTGAAACCGCTTGGCCAATCAAAGCCAAATTTTATGTGAAGCATCTATAGGAAGGGGGAACCAATGTGTATATAAATAATCCAGGTCACATGACCAAGATGGCCGCCATGCTCATATATGGTAAAATCCTTTAAAAATCTTCTTCTCCAGAACCCAAAGGCCTAGGATCTTGAAACTTGGCATGTAGCATAAGTGACTTAAGGTCCACAATGTGTATATAAATAATGACCTTAGGATGACCTTGACGTATTTTACAGCAAGGTCAACATAGGTCGCCAATGCATTTGAATGGGGAAAACTTTTAAAATGTCATTTAAAGTGAAAGTCTTGCAGGAAATGGGCAGAAGGACTGACTATTTATGATTCTGAAAAAAATTGGACCCCAGGGGCTAATGTGCCCCCACCCCGGGGCAATATACATGTATATTTCCAAAATATTCAAACATCTTCTCCTCTGAAACCGCTTGGCCAATCAAAGCCAAATTTTATATGAAGCATCTATAGGAAGGGGGAATCAATGTGTGTATAAATAGTCCAGGTCACATGACCAAGATAGCCACCATGCCCATATATGGTAAAAACCTTATAAAAATCTTCTTCTCCAGAACCCAAAGGCCTAGGATCTTGAAACTTGGCATGTAGCACTAGTGACTCAAGGTCCACAATGTATATATAAATAATGACCTTAGGATGACCTTGACCTTTTTTACGGCAAGGTCAACATAGGTCGCCAATGCATTTGAATGGGGAAAACTTTTGAAATGTCATTTAAAGTGAAAGTCTTGCAGGAAATGCACAGTAGGACTAAATATTAATGATTCTGAAAAAGATTGGTCCCCAGGAGCTCATATGCCCCCACCCTGGGGCAGTATGCATGTATATTTCCAAAATATTCAAACATCTTCTCCTCTGAAACCACTTGGCCAATCAAAGCCAAATTTTATGTGAAGCATCTATAGGATGGGGTTACCAATGTATATGTAAATAATCCAGGTCACATGACCAAGATGGCCGCCATGCCCATATATGGTAAAAACCCTTCAAAAATCTTCTTCTCCGGAACCGGTGGATCGATTTCAAAGAAACTTGGCATGAAGCATTTATGGCTAAAGTACTACAATGTGTATATAAATCATGACCCTTTGGAGACCTTGATCTATTTGACGACAAGGTCAACATAGGTTGCCAATGTATTAGAATGGGGAAAACTGTTAACATGTCATTTGAAGGGAATAAATAAAATAGAAATTGGCAAATGGACAGAATATTGCTTATTCTGAAAACAAATGGCCCAAGGGCTTCATCTGCCCCTGCACTGGGGCTAAATACCATAATATTCAAACATGTTTATTTGCATATGTAGCAGATCTCAGGTGAGCGTTTACAGGACCATTGGTCCTCTGGTTTCAGCCATGGTCTCATTAAGACCACCTTTGTTGGGGAATTTAAAATGGGAACACATAATTCTTCTTTGATTTTTCAATTTTTTTTTCAATATTAGAATTCACTAACATGGCATAAACTTCTCTTCTCCATATACTGTTACTAAAGTTGCATGAGATGTTGCATGGTGGTTTAGTGTTAGAGTACATGACTGGAATGAGAGGTCCTGGGTTCAATACCTACACACTTGAGCAAGACATAGTACTGGTTTATACCCAGGAAGCGTGATTCAATTCCTACATGACTGAAAAATTGTTGCATGAAGATAGATGAAAATTGTTATAATCACTGTATGTATGCTCTTATTGGAGGTCTGTCATCCATGCTAAATATGTGTTAAACACTAAGGTGTAGAAATTATTGTTTACATGGCAGTATGTGAATTTTTGCTTAATATATATTTTTTTCCACCTACAGGGCCATGACAATGGGAGAAATAGGATGTTTTCTCAGCCACTACTTCATCTGGAAAGATGTAAGTTACTGAAGATTTAGAATTTTTGTGTCCATTTTATTTTGTGATTTTTTGGCATAAAAAATAAAATAAAATAAAACAAAGAGAAAAGCAAGCGTTTTAATTCATGTGGGAGCACATGTGCAGTCTCCAATGCTTAATGTAAGTTTTGTTAGTGAGCACCTTGAATTTGGAGGCAAGCCAAAATGTAAGAAATGAGCTCTCTTGAACGAAACCATTTTTAACTCACTTAAACTGAATGCTGTTGGGGAACTTACAGTATAGTACTCCATCAGTTTGTGCATGCGTCCACATTTTCAGCATGCATCCACATTTTCAAAGGTCTTTCTCTAAAACACAGCGTCCCATCTAGGGCTATTCTGTTTGCTCAGAGAATTTTCATCGAAAAATTGAATAAAATTTAAAAAAAAAACACTCCTGACGCCCTAAAAATGTAAGTGGACTCACCCTAATGATAATGATTGGAAAATCCATTCATCAAATATAGGTTAAAAGCCAATATAAAAAAAACTTCATGGCTACTGTGCAGCTATTCAGGGCCTTTGAGTGTGCAAATGCAGGAGTCATGTTCCTGCTGACCCATAATTCATTAAGTGGCTCAAAAAATGCCAGAAAGCAGAAAGCAGTCCTAAATTTAAGTCACTATGTTTCTCAGAAGAGTGGTTACTTGGTGATAGAGTGTCGGACTGAATTGAGAAGTATGGGTTCATATCCTATCTCCACAATTTTGTGTCCTTGGCCACTTTATCCCCATGCCAAGTACTGGTTAAGACTATAAGGGGATTTGTCACCTGTTTTTTGGCAAAAAGCTGCCATCCATGATTTGGAATATAAGAAAAAAAATACTATTTGTCTCATGAGTATGACTGATTTCAGGTATATGAAAAGAAATATTCTGAAGTGGTAGTCTTTGAAGATGATCTGAGGTTCGAGCCTTACTTCAGGACAAAGCTGAGAAATATCATGGAAGAGGTGGCAGTTAAAGTACCTGACTGGGACCTCATGTAAGTTGGCTCCTCATATTTGCCTCTTCCACACGCCCCAACTTATGTAAGTTGAACCCCAATCCATTGAGGCTATGAGAAATAGATGGGCTGTATGATACCAACTCGTAGAAGTCATCTGAATACATTTTATTCAGTGTCACTGTGTGCTTATGTTTATCGACTTTGCCTCTCAAAAGCAATGTGGACATGGAAATAAAATCCATAAAGCCAATTTTAAAGCCAATTAGTGCATACATTCATTTTCATTTATCATTTTCAAAGTATTTTTTTTCTCTCTAGATATCTAAGTAGAAGATCAAATGCTAAAAGTGGATTTTGTGCAAGCTTCACTTTATGGGTCCTAAGTTAACTTTGTTTTGAGAGGCATCTTTAATATATATTTTTATTTTAGATATCTGGGTAGAAAAAGACTGAATGTCAAAGGAGAATCTTATGTCCAAGGTTCCAAGACCCTAGCCTGGCCCAGCTATTCGTACTGGACCCTAAGTTACCTGTTGTCATATAAAGGAGTGGAAAAACTGCTGGCCCAGAACCCACTACAGAAAATGATACCTGTTGATGAATACCTGCCTATCATGTTTGATCAACATCCAGAGTAAGATATTTTGTTTATATACTGGAACCAGGAGTGCAGCTACAAAATAAACAATTTTATATCATCAGGAAAACATGTCCGTGTAATGTATACCCCCTTGAACCCCACTTTTATATACATTACACGGGCATGTTTTCCTGATGAAGGGGCTGGTGATATATACATGGCTTGATAATTGTTGGCTAGGCTGTAAGTTCTCAATAAACAAATATTTACCATGAATATAAGTGATAAACCAAATAAAAACCTTCTGCATGGCTGTTAAAAATGAACATTATTGAAAAGGTTCTACTAAAAACATTTAGATCACAGGTGATTGAAGTTATAACCATAAATCATTAAATATTCCCTAAAATGATAGTGTCTACATGGCATTGAGAATACGAAGTATTGCCATGTAGACACTTATTTGAAGCATTAGTTTATGATTTATGGCTATAACTTCAAGCACCTGTGTTACATAATAATGTCAAATGTCTAGTTATTGGTGAATATCTTTTGTTTTACAGAAATTCTTGGAAGGAAGCTTACTCCCCTAGAGATTTAGTAGCCCTATCAGCTGAGCCCCTGTTGATTTACCCCACCCACTACCTGGGTGAAGCACATTATATATCTGACACAGAGGACTCTGTAGTGATCTCAGCCGGAGACGGGGAGGGGAAGGCGGACCGGGAGAAAACGGACCCAGGTGTAATGGACGGTTATGATCCAAAACATGAAAGTGATATTGAGGAATCAAAATCTAAGGATGAATTGTGATAGTGGTTTGTGATGATGGTTGAAAAATGTGTTCATTATTGTTCTACGTCAAAAAGAAAACAAAAAAGTTTTTTTTTTCTTTGTGGGTGCTTTGGCTTTGTGATAGAGTGTTGAATTCCAGAGAGAAGGATAACATGAGCCGCCTCGTGGGAAAACCAACAATGTGGTTTCCGAACAGGTCCCACACAAACAGGCCTGTACAAGCACAGAAAAGAGCTAGAAGCTCAAAATTTCGGATTTAAGTAGAAGAGGAATTGTACTATCCGAGTAGCGAAAACAAAGGCGCTGATCAGCTTCGCGGTTACCGCGAAGCTGATCTGCGTCTTTGTTTTCGCCTGTGCAGATTGTTGGTTTTCCCATGAAGCGGCTCACATGTTCAGACTCGAACTCTGCTATGTAGTATCCTTGAGGAAGACACTTAAAGCTCACCATAGTACTGGTTAATGCACCAGTCATTTGTAACCACTGCCCCCCCCCCCCCCCCCCCCCACCTATGGGGAAGGGTGGGGGACAGCCGGGCTAAAGTGCGGGGCAATTACTTTTCGAGTGTCCCCGCAGTGCAGGGGAAATGAGGGGGTTTTGACATTAGAATCCTTAACCCAGGGAAATTTTCTATTGTTAAGGGCGGGGCAAAGAGCAAAGTTTTGACCTCCAGTTTGCCCCCTGGGGATGGGGCTTATAGCAGGGCACTGAAAGCTGAAAAGTTATAATCCCCGCCCTTCCCCGTAGGTGGGGGAGCAGTGGTTACAAATGACTGGTGCATAACACCCATGGATGTTCACCAAACAAAAAGAAGAAAACAACTGCTTCTATTGCATGCGTGAAAAATGTTGACTGGGATGTTATGCATCAAATTTAATTATTTTTTGTCACCAACCTGCTCATCCCTGTTTAGAGAGGGGTAGATGTTGAACAATAATAAGAAATGAAATGAGCAGCACTACGAGAAGCCTGTCTTTGGGATTCTTGTCCAGATCTGACACAAAAGCCCTGTACGGGCATAGAAAAATGCTAGAGGTATAACATTTCTGAGTTTAAAAAAAGGGGTATTTTACTGTCTGTGAAATATAAACAAAGGCATGAAAACAGTCACAGATTAGCTGCGCACTAACTACACAGCTGATCTGAGACTTTATTTTTACTTACTGTAAGTTTGGAAATTTTCCAGTGACTTTTATTACACGAATTTTCTTATTTCGGAATAATGAGCGAGTTCTTGAATTTACAAGTGAGTACTTGTACACTCTTTAAAGCTAATAGTAACTCTTTATTATCAAGAACTTTGAATTCGCGAGGCAGCTAATTTGCAAATCTTTAGGAAAATTAAGTTCTTGCGAACATTTCTGAATTTACAGTATGTTAAACAGGTTATCTCATGACACAGCTCAAATGTTGTAATCTTCCATGTACATACATTGGTCAGCAATTCCGCTTATCAGAAAAGATGGCGATGACGTCATTGATAACATTACTCACGGGTACAGAATCAATAAATACATAGACTTAATATACATATTTGTACATCAAGTGTGTCTTAAATTGTTAACATACATTGAAATCAAAGCTGAATTAACTAATATAAATTTAACTTGCTATTAAAACCACTGAAAAAGAATTATCCGCCATCTGTCTGAAAAATTATTTTGGCAAGGTTTGTTTTAAACTCGGAAAACTGAATGAGCTTCTGAGAAAGAGTTACCTGCAAATGGATAACTTTGTCCAATTTATTCACTTATTATTTTTCAGTTCACATTTTTAGCTCACCTGAGCCGTTAGGCTCACAAGGTGAGCTTATAGGATGGCCATGATCCGGCATCCGTCCGTCTGTCCACAATTTCAAAGATCTTCTCCTCTGAAACCGCTTGGCCAATCAAATCTAAATCTTATATGACGCATCTATAGGAAGGGGGAACCAATGTGTATATAAGAAATCCAGGTCACATGACCAAGATGGCCGCCATGCCCATATATGGTAAAAATCATTCAAAAATCTTCTTCTCCAGAACGGGTGGACCGATTTCAACGAAACTTTGCATGAAGCATCGATGGCTGAAGCACTACAATGTATATATAAATCATGACCCTGTGATGACCTTGACCTATTTTATGGTAAGGTCAACGTAGGTCGCCAATGCATTTGAATGGGGAAAACTTTTGAAATGTCATTTAAAGTGAAAGTCATGCAGGAAATGGGCAGTAGGACTGAATATTAATGATTCTGAAACAAATTGGACCCCAGGGGCTCATGTGGCCCCACTTAAGGGCAATTTACATGTATATCTCCATAATATTCAAACATCCTCTCCTCTGAAACCGCTTGGCCAATCAAAGCCAAATTTTATATGAAGCATCAATAGGAAGGGGTTACCAATGTGTGTTTAAATAATCCAGGTCACATGACCAAGATGGCCGCCATGCCCATATATGGTAAGAACCCTTCAAAAATCTTCTTCTGGTGGACTGATTTCAATGAAACTTGGCATGAAGTATTGATAGCTCAATTACTACACCAATTCATTTGAATGGAGAAAACTTTTAAAAAGTCATTTAAAGTGAAAGTCTTGCAGGAAATGGGCAGCAGGACTGAATATTAATGATTCCGAAAAAAATGGACCCAAGGGGCTCATCTGCCCCCACCCTGGGGCATTATATATGTATATTACCATAACATTCAAACATCTTCTCCTCTGAAACCGCTTGGCCAATCAAAGCCAAATTTTATGTGAAGCATCTATAGAATTGGGGAGTCAATGTATATGTAAATAATCTACCTCACATGACCAAGATGGCCACCATGCCCATATACGGTAAAAACCCTTCAAAAATCTTCTTCTCCGGAACTGGTGGACCGATTTCAATGAAACTTGGCATGAAGTATTGATAGCTCAAGTACTACAATGTGTATATAAATCATGACCCTGTGGTGACCTTGACCTATTTTACGACAAGGTCAACATAGGTCGCCTATGCATTTGAATGGGGAAAACTTTTAAAAAGTCATTTTAGATGAAAATCTTGCAGGAAGTGGGTAGTAGGACTGAATATTAATGATTCTGAAAAAAGTTGGACCCAAGGGCTTATGTGGCCCCACCCTGGGGTAGTAAACAGGTATATTTCCATAATATTTAAACATATTCTCCTCTGAAACCGCTTGGCCAATTAAAGCCAAATTTTGTGTGAAGCATCCATAGGATAGGGGAACCAATGTGTACATTAATAATTTAGGTCACATGACCAAGATGGCCGCCATGCCCATATATGGCAAAAACCCTTCAAAAATCTTCTCTGAAACCAAAAGATTGATTTCAAGGGAACTTGGCGTGAAGCATTGATGGCTAAAGTACTCCAATGTATATATAAATCATGACCCTGTGATGACCTTGACCAAGTTTATGGCAAGGTCAACATGGGTTGCCTATGCATTTGAATGGGGATAACTGTTAAAATTGCTCCAATGTATATAAAATTATAAATCATGACCCTGTGATGACCTTGACCAAGTTTATGGCAAGGTCAACATGGGTTGCCTATACATTTGAATGGGGAAAACTGTTAAAATTGCATTTTAAGGGAAAAGCCAGCAGCAAATATATTTCAGAATATTGCTTATTCTGAAAAAAGAAAATGGCCCAAGGGCTTCATCTGCCACTGCACTGGGGTTAAATTACATAATATTCAAACATGTTTATTGGTATATGCAACAGATCTCTGGTGAGCGTATACAGGACCATTGGTCCTCTGGTTCTAGATTTGTTTTTATCTAACGGCAGTTTATATTTCACAATTTTATTTTGTACATGTAATTACGATAATTCAATTAAATGATAGATAGAAATGTACAATGACCGTGCCGTTGCAGTTGTTGAAGTTTTAAATATCCAAGCATGTGTGGAATGTTATTTAAAATCTTAAATATGTCTCCTTCAGATACTACAGATACTACAAAACGACAGCAAAAATACTATGGCGTAAAATTGTCATAAAATTTCAATATAATCTGAGACTGAAGTGCCTGAAATTGTGTGCATATTAAATAACGAGAGATCAAAGCCGCCTGCGCTTGACGAAAAATTTACTATATTTAACTATAAGTAAACAGGGAAATACGTATTAGGCTATTCAAGATATTTCTCTTCCAAATTCAAAATATCTGCATTCTGAAAACAATCCTTCCTCATAATACATTAATTTACACAACAAAATTTTTAAATATTTGGGTGTTTTGGGTACAAGTAATTTCTGCAAATAAACCATAACATATATTGGCTTTTAATGAAGCCGCTATTACTGATTTGTACCCGTGAGAGTGACCCGGATGCTGGCTGATGACATCACGCCATCTTTTCCGGTAATCGGAGACCAGAAGGCAGGTATAAGCTAATTGTTAATTCTTTGCTTTGTAATTTTTATTTTTTCTAGTCATATAAGCAATATGTATTTTATTGAAGTAGTCCTTTGCTACTATTTCTGCTTTCTTTAAGCTGTGTATACATGAAGTTTAAAGGCTCCATTATATATTATTTTTGCTTGTCTTATCTAAGTTGCCATGTTTCAAAATGTTATTGTATTCATATAGGAGTTGTTCCACGTGCAGGCTTGAATTAACAGAGACACTTTGTCTAAAGCTTGTGGGAAAGGCGGCATACCTGAACAAACAATTTTCAGAAAATTGCATATCTGTTGCCATAGAAAAATATTTTGATTGCCATCACATCACATTTTTTGTGGGCATTTGAAAATGTTCAATTTGTGCTCAACAATCATCATTTTGGCTATCTTGAACGCCTTTTTGGTCTATTGATAACATTTTTCTGTTGAAAAAAGTGTTTGTTCTTGATTGCTGCCTAACTGGTGTGATAAAAAAGTGTAAATTGCTTGATAATCAAAATTATCTTTTGTTGATAATCAAAATTATCTTTTGTTGCTTTGCTGCTGAAAAATTCTTGCCTATGAAATCTGAGCCTGTGCACGAGAAAACCAACAATTTGGGGTTCCGAATCAGGTCTGACACAAACCGGCCTGTACAGTCACAGAAGATGTTTAGAGGCTGGAAATTTTGGATCCGTGTAGCGAAAACAGGCCCTGATCAGCTTCGCAGTTACTGCAAAGCTGATTACCGCGAAGCTGATCTGAGCCTTTGTTTTCGCCTAAGCAATTTGTTGGTTTTCTTATGCAGTGGCTCATCGAATATCTTCCAAGTTTTAGTACTATGGTTGGTAAAAATGGTGGATCAGCTGTGCACAAGTATGCACCCAACAACTGATATGCAATATATGAGCCATGTCATGAGAAAACCAACAATGTGGTTTCCGAATAGGTCTGAGACAAACCAAGCTGTACAAGCACAGAAGATGGCTAGAGGCTGGATATTTTGGGTTTAGAAAGTGGAGGAATTGTTCTATCCATTTAGCGATAAACAAAGGTGCTGACCAGTTTTTCTGCGAAGCTGATCTGCACCTTTGTTTTCGCATATGCAAAATGTTTGTTTTCTCATGATGCGGCTCATGGTTTTGCAGTAAGTTGCCATGTAATCTAGTCAATATTTGAAGTCCAGTAGTTTTATTTACTACCATGTCAGATTATTCATGTATTTTAACAGATCACAAAATGCCATGTCTTTCTAATGCTTTTATAATATGTATTAGCAATATCCATGAAATGTTGTAAATGTGATACATATTGCGGATAAGGTGCAATACGTATGCTACTTTCCTGATCATCAGAGAAACTCTAATATTATTCAAAAATATACCATATAAAATTTAGACTGCAAAATATATCAGCAGCATCATGAGAAAACGGATTTTTGTCTATGTGAAAACAAAAATGTAGATCAGTGCCTTTGTTTTCACTACTCTGATAGTACAACTTCTCTTCTTCAATCCAAAATTTCAAACTTTTAGCCCTTTTGTGAGGCTGTACAGGCTGGATTGTGTCGGACCTGGTTGAAAATCCTGGAAGTGGCCCTGTGGCGGAGCGGTTAAGAGCCCTGTTTCTTAATCACTTGTTCGTCTCACTGCTGTGTCTGGTGTGGGTTCGAGCCCCGCACTAGCCACATGTGAGACAAGGCAAGTTCTGCTTGCGGGTGTGCCAGTTGGTTTTTCTTGAGATTCTCCTGTTTTGGCCCACCTACTGATTGGCCTGTCACATATGAGCTGAAATAATTTTGAAAGGGACGTAAAACTGAATTAAAAAAAGAAAAAAAAGAAAGAAAAGAAAACCCTGAAGACCAGTTTTCTCCCATTTAGGCTCATATAATAGAGAAAAAATATCAAATAATAATATTTGATAATACATGAAAAATCATGAAGGAAGTTTTCTGAAGAATAGGACTGTATACATAAGTATGCACCTGTATGTGCTTTTTATGCCATTTGTCATTCATTCATTCATTCTTTTTTTTTTCTGAAGGAAGTTATTATATATTCTGCTGAAATACAATGCAATGGGTGTTTTTCTATATAATCTTGGTGTATGGTATTGCTTTTTTGTTTAAATGTCACTAGGTTCATGTACTTGTATTTTATATCAGTAACTGCACAACTGATCAGCGTCTTTGATTTCGCTACTCCGACAGAACAATCCCTCTTATAATTAAATCCAAATTTTCAAGCCACTAGCCTGCTTCTGTGATTGTACAGGCTGGTTTGTGTCAGACCTGGTCGGAAACCTAAATTGTTGGTTTTCTCATGCGAAGGCTCATATTTTCTCTGTCTTCCTTGTTTTAAAAATCTACTTCACCACATCATCGCTCAGGAGTCATAAGCATCATAACTAAAACCTTGATGTTTGCTAAAATGACTTTTTGACACTGTCGCAATATGTAATAGTCAGTACACATTCTTGCATTTATGTACCAAAAAGGACTCTCAATTATGTAAAGAAGCAAGACATCAGAAGTCAGATAAAACCTGACAAAAACAATTTGTTATGAGTCATCAGCAAAGACATCAAAACAGACTGATCAGGGACTTGTCTGTTTTCTTGTCTTGAAGACCTTAAAGGAATAGGATCACAAACTATAATTTGTGCTTTTTATGACAGCCTTTATGTAGCTGGACAGTTTGCAACGAATTTCGTGAAAATCAACCAATGTATAAGAAAATTAGAGTGGTTTGAAAATTTTGATGGCCAACATCCAGAACGAGGCTGTGAGGGTATGACGTCACTCCCTCACAAATATAAAATTATAAATATCTGCCACATCCATGCAAATTAAAGAAGGAAAGTCGTCAAAATACTTTCCATTCACTTAACCAGAATCATACTGATCTGTTTTCAATTGTATAAAACTAAGTGTACTACTGTAAATAAGCATTTTTCTTTTTTGGTCACAAAATGGCTAAATTTTAAAACTCTCATATCTTCAATACCACCTAACCGATTTTCATAAATGTGGTGTCAAAATGTTTGTCACACTCATCTCTTTCTTCTGAAATGAAGGATAATGTTTGTAAATCATTCCTTTAAGCCTTCTGACAAGTACTGTAAGTTTGGAAAATTTTGTATGACTTTTGTTTCAGGAATTTTCTATTATCTGAATTATAGAATTTAGGACCAAATACTCATTCAGTCAATAACACTTATGATAATTTGCTCATATTTCTCACAGTAAATCTATTCTCATTATCCACTTCATACAACAGTATGACAGTATTCACTTTTGAAACCCCACAGTTTTACCTTGTGCCTGTTTTATTGTATCTGTTATCTTGACAAACTTCTAGTTTTTATCAAAATGTGTTTTAGATTGCATAATATAAAAAAGACTTGCCTCTGCTTACATGTACATATCAAAACACCATTATATATTATATCATGCATGTGCCAAAATGTTATCAATCAAATTGCATGTTTTCATTAATAAAGATATTAAAAAAAACACACTCATTGTTTTGCAGTATTAAGTCTTTTTTTCCTCTGGTCTTTGTATTCACCAGATTCGGAAATCTAACAATTTGAAAGGGGGTCAGTTGTGTGATCTATTATAGAGTGTCGGAAGTGAGATGTCATCCCATATTTTTGCAAGATTTTCCAATCCATTATTAAATGATTAAAATAGGGCACATTTTAAGCTACTAGAACTATACTAGAATCCAACTCATTACGAAAACTTGCCCATGCAATATACAGTGATTTTTAAATTTGTAAAAAAATAAAATTTTCAGTAGAATTTTTTTGATATGCTTCTTATTTTTGCTCAAAATATAAATTGTGGGTACACGTTAGAACCGCCTTGCCGAGGCGGTTCTAACGAGTACCCACAATCTATGTTTTGGAGCAAAAATAAGAAAAATAGGTATACCCCTGCATACCCCATTTTTTCTACATAGAAGTGGGGTTCAAGGGGGTATACATTGCATGGACGTTTTCCTGATGTATTGGTGAAATACCTTCTGTATGCTTTCCCAATCATTGCCTGCCATTCCATCTGTACCTTATGTACACAGTGTACAGTGTGTTTCTATGTAAAAATCTCTTGTGGTTGATTTTAATTTAGAGTGATGTCTTCAAACACTTAACATGTAAGCCAAATGACCAACTTTAAACTTTATTTACCTCTGTGTCAGGATAATACATGTATTAAACAGCTATGCCAGTATATCATTATGAAATGCCCATGCAATATACAGAGAATGTTTTGAACATAAAAAATTGAAAGTTTTATTGGAAAATTTTGGTTAATTTTAATATGTTTGCTCTAAACATTGATTGTGGGTACACGTTAGAACTGCCTTGCCGAGGTGGTTCTAACGAGTACCCACAATCTATGTTTTGGAACAAAAATATAAAAAAATAGGTATACCCCTGCAAACCCCAGTTTTTCTATGTAAAAGTGTGGTTTTAGGGGGTATACCTTTCACGGACATGTTTTACTGATATACATATTACACCTCTGAGTAAAATATGAAGTATCAAACATTTCAACAAGCTGTGCATAATTACAAAAACACAGCATTTCACAGATATTTCAGACATAATTATTTGGATTTCTAGATCATTTAGATTTCTTGTTTTTCAGTTTCAAATACTGTCCATATGTAGCCAGCACCTTCCTGTGTACCCCATCTAGCTTCTCAATACAGTCATACGTAGACACCAGTAGTGTGTTCATCCTCTCATCAATAAAACTCTCAATGTCATCAAAGAATACATTGAGAAAATTACTGGTGTAGGCCACACCAAGCTGGCATCGGCTGTCGGCATATCCAAATTGGCCACCAGCTCCTGGGTGACCAAATATGTTATATTGCTGAAAATACAGAATAGTGGAATGTTAAGTAATGTCCGGGCCCCAACGTTATAAAACATTTTTCAAGCTCAGCTCAGCTGAGCATGAAATTTCAACGGCTGAAAAATGCTGAAATAGTAAAAAAACAGGAAAATTGAGGTTCAAAACTCAAAACCTGGTAATTTATCCTGCTTGTAAATGTTAAAATGCCAACAATTGTTGGCATTTTTAGCTCACCTGAGCCGAAGGCTCACAAGGTGAGCTTATAGGATGGCCATGATCCGGCGTCCGTCCGTCGTCCGTCGTCCGTCGTCCGTCCGTCGTCGTCGTCCACAATTTCAAAGATCTTCTTCTCTGAAACCGCTTGGCCAATCTAGTTGAAATTTTATGTGGAGCCTCCTTGGGTAGTGGCATTTCAAGTTTGATCGCGAAATCCAGGTCACATGACCAAGATGGCCGCCACGCCCATATATGGTAAAAACCCTTCAAAAATCTTCTTCTCCAGAACCGGTGGGCTGATTTCCACGAAACTTGGTATGTAGCATCGGGGACTTCAGCCCATCATAGTTTGATAAAATGATGACCCTTGGATGACCTTGACCTATTTTACGGCAAGGTCAAATTTGGAAACATAGGCTTTTACATGGTAAAAAGTGAAAACTATGGATTTTTTGAAAACTATTGCAGCCTGAGGCCTGAAAAGTGGTAGATGCAAACAACTAATGGAGTAGATGAAGGTATGTGATTAATTTAGGTCAAGGTCATCTCTTGACCTTGGCCAGTCTGTCGTCCATTCACACTTTTCAAAGATCTTCTTCTCTGAAACTGCTGGGCCAATCAAAGTGAAATTTTATGTGGAGCATCCATGGGTAGAGGAGATGCAAGTTTGATCGCGAAATCCAGGTCACATGACCAAGATGGCTGCCACGCCCATATATGGTAAAAACCACTCAAAAATCTTCTTCTCCAGAACCGGCAGGCCGATTTTCATGAAACTTGGTATGTAGCATTTGGGGCTTTAGCCCATCATAGTTTGATAAAATGATGACCCTAGGATGACCTTGACCTAATTTACGGCAATGTCAATTTCGGAAACATAGGCTTTTACATGGGAAAAAGTGAGAACTATGGATTTTTTGAAAACTATTGCAGCCTGATGCCTGAAAAGTGGTAGATGCAAACAACTAACGGAGTAGATGAAGGTATGTGATTAATGTAGGTCAAGGTCATCTCTTGACCTTGGCCAGTCTGTCGTCCATACACACTTTTCAAAGGTCTTCTTCTCTGAAACTGCTGGGCCAATCAAAGTGAAATTTTATGTGGAGCATCCATGGGTAGGGGAGACGAAAGTTTGATCGCAAAATCCAGGTCACATGACCAAGATGGCTGCCACGCCCATATATGGTAAAAACCACTCAAAAATCTTCTTCTCCAGAACCGGCAGGCCGATTTTCATGAAACTTAGTATGTAGCATCTGGGACTCCAGCCAATCATAGTTTGATAAAATGATGACCCTAGGATGACCTTGACATATTTTACGGCAATGTCAATTTTGGGAACATAGGCTTTTACATGGGAAAAAGTGAAAACTATGGATTTTTTGAAAACTATTGCAGCCTGATGCTTGAAAAGTGGTAGATGCAAACAACTAATGGAGTAGATGAAGGTATGTGATTAATTTAGGTCAAGGTCATCTCTTGACCTTGGCCAGTTTGTCGTCCATACACACTGTTCAAAGATCTTCTTCTCTGAAACTGCTGGGCCAATCAAAGTGAAATTTTATGTGGAGCATCCATGGGTAGGGGAGACGAAAGTTTGATCGCGAAATCCAAGTCACGTTACCAAGATGGCCGCCACGCCCATATATGGTAAAAACCACTCAAAAATTTTCTTCTCCAGAACCGGCAGGCCAATTTTCGCGAAACTTGGTATGTAGCATTTGGGACTACAGCCCATCATAGTTTGATCAAATGATGACCATAGGATGACCTTGACCTATTTTACGGCAAGGTCAATTTTGGAAACATAGGCTTTTACACGGGAAAAGGCGAAAACAATGGATATTTTGGAAACTGTTGCAGTCTGAGACCTGGAAGTTGCTAGATGCAGACAACCAATGGAGTCAATTGAGGTAAGTAATTAATGAAGGCCAAGGTCATTTCTTGACCTTGACCCAAAGTCATTTAAATATCAAAATTAAAATTATGGTTTTCTCATAAATCACTGGGTTTTGAAACTATTGTAGCCTGAGACCTGAAACTTTGCAGATGCAGACAACTTATGAATTCAATAAAGGTGTGTGAGTATTCAAGGTCAAGGTCATTTCATGATGACTTAATACTCCAGGATCAGGCTTCAGGTGAGCGTTCTCAGGACCAATGGTCCTCTGGTGCTTAATTTCTTATGCAAAATGTACAGCCCCAAGGGGTTCTTCGGGGCATGGCAGCTTCATTTTTAGCTGGTGGTGTACGTTGTTGACTTATTTTAACCCGACAAAAAAAAAGAAACACAATTGTAGGATTTTCTTGTTAAGTTCCCCATTGATTGCCCAAATTCAAAATGTCATAAAATCCTTATTTCTAATTTAATCGTGCTAATACTCGAGGACAGTGTAGAAGCTTGTAAACTCTTCAAAAAATGATTATGAAATCATTCTTGCAAAAGATGAACATGGTTTGTAGGTGATAATTCAAAGGTACTGTTCAATAGAAACTGGGAGTATGTGTTTCAATAAAAAAAAAAAAAAAAAAAAAACGCCAAAAACTTTATTTTTGCATAAATTGGGACGGACATCTTAGAAGTTAATCCACACCTTTTGTCTTTCAAAAACACGTTTTGACAATACTGGACTATTACACTGATCAAAAGTATGCTCAACTGTTTTTGCAATTTGTATGGTTTATCTCCAGTATGCAAACACTAATCAGAGGGTAGTGTACGACAAGGTCTGTCACGTGCTTCAAACTTGTGCGCGAATAAAAAGCTATCAGGTACTAGAAAAGTGAATTTCTGAGTACATTTAGGCATACCGAGATGATTCCAGTTGCCTAAACTAATCACGAAAGAGAGCATATAAATAATGCACATTTCTTGTGACTTTATTTGACCCTCGTTGTGTTTATGATCAAATTTCTTGAACATATTTTCGACCCCTGATACGATACTTTGCTAAGAATGTGCCATTTTTCAAACCATATTTTGTCGCCTATGGTTGGTTGGTTGGTTGGTATATATTCTGCTGATTACAATGCACCATATTTATACCACGAGTTCAGGAATCCCTTCACCTATCCCTTCACCACTGCGCAGTGATAGGATTAATGCCCACCACCATTCACTGATAACCCTAACATATATTTGAATCCTGCCAATGCGGATTTCGCTCCTTTGTTCCTTAACCTTGCCACGTCACTTTTATACCATACTACCCAAAGCCCCTTTTCCCCAGTGACACGGGCTGCCTGAGGTGGAGGAAAGCCAGGACACATCTCGGCTTCCCGGAATGTGCCTGTGAAACCACCCCGTCCGCCTGGCGACAGCCAGACCACATACTTTTCGTCAGGTTAATTCTTTTTTATTCTGAAAAACATTTGCCCACAGTGGGGCACGAACCCGTATGAAAGTGGTATGTAGCAAAGCAAGAAACCTCCTCACTCCTTACTCCGCTATAGCGGACACCCTTTTTAAGTCTTACATAATTCTTTTCCACCAACAGGAAGGGCAAGGCCAAACATCTACAAGACCACAATGCACCTGGAGTAACTCTTTATTGGGAGGAAGCTATAGATGTGTTTGAGTATTTTAAGCCCAAATCTATGCCAGAGTTTGATGGATATAAACATGATACAATTTCAGCAGAGGTTAGTTATTTCTGTCTTCATTGGAGCACTGTTTGTTTTTTTTCTCTGTTTGTTATCAGTGTCCATGGTTCTATCCCAGTTTAGCACAGTTTGTTCTGGTTCATTTAACTGAAGGAATCTGGGGCTTTTAAGTTGGACAATGAGAACAAAGCTGCTTGCAAAAATAAAATAAAAAAATATTCATGAAGAAAAATGCAAAAAAGTAAATGGTTGTGCAAAGAAATTGGTCCACAGTACCCACCTCTGGAAGTTAGACTACAGTTGATCATCTGATTCAGCTTTTGCTTTATTCTTTAATATTTACATTTCTGATGCAAGGTCTTAATAGATCGATAGAACTGGAATGCGATTCATAGTTTCATGAACAATTTCTTGTCCTGCGATATCTTGTCCTTGTATCACCTTGATACTTTTTCAGCAAGTGATAGAGAGAAATGAATGTAAATATAATCAACAAGTTTAATTTTTCTGATGTTCATGGAGCTATGAACCACAGTGGGTGGAGTGCAAAGCTTACATGAATACCGGAGTTCATTCATTTTGCACACAACCCACTGTGGTTCATAGCTATATGAACATCAGAAAAATGAAATTCCGTTCTTAGGTAATTGGTTTTAGGTATGATATATGACTATGTTGACACATGACTTTGTTTTAGGTATGATACATGCATGTGTTGAATTGATTACTTTGAAATTAAAGTGTTTTCCTATTAGATGGAATGTCTACTGAAAAGAATACTGCCTCTGATCCCTGAGTCCTCAAAATCTACAGGCCTGTCGGCAGATGACATCCAGAACTATATAGAGGGCGTTAGTACAGCCACACCAGATATTCCAGAGGGAAGGGAGGTCACTCTGTAAGTATTTAAGGAGATTTATGACAAGGATTATAGTCTTCAAAGTCAGCATATGATATCCACAGCTATATACTGACATTATTTTCTGACATTGGCCAATCAAATGCTATGTTACGTTCACAAGTGCATTAGAATTCTTGTTAATTATACCCCCGGCATTTAGTTTTCGCTTTTCCGTTCGTCCGTTCGTATGTTCGTTCGTTAGTTCGTTTCTTCGTTCGTAATTCCGGAACGTTCGTAGAATTTATGTCAAAGTTTTGGTTAAAGTTTCTCTAGAGGTGTATATCTCATGAACCAATGGTCAGAAACTATTCATATTTGGACCATAGGTACCCTATAGGGTTTGCTTTGTTTCCATGAGTTCGGACCCCAGGGTCCATGCCCGGGGGTGGGGCTGGAGGTCAAAATCTAGGTCACCTTTAAAATGTGCTGTTTACAATGTTAATGTTTCTTCTCTTAAGTTCATATCTTAACAAACAATCATAGGAATGTATTCTTATATAGTTCATAGATACCCTTTAGGGTTGCGTTCATATTCAATGTCACCAAATCCTGGTTACCGTCCCCAGGGGTGGGGCTAGAGGTCAAAATCTAGGACACATTTTTATATGATATATACCATGATAAACTTTCTGTAAGTCTGTTTTCTTGACATCCACTAAGTCTTGCCAGAACGCATTCATACTTAGACCATAGGTACCATGTAAGATTCAGACTGTAGGGTCTATGTGCGGGGGTGGGGGGGGGGGGGGCTAGAGGTCAAAATCTAGAACTTCTTTAATAATTGTATTTTCTGTACTTTTTTTTTACTATCATGTTAAGAAATCATTCATACTTGCCCCATAGGTACTCTATAAGGTTTGCCTTGTTTCTGATGACATTAGACACTAGGGTACATGCTGGGGGTGGGGCTAGAGGTCAAAATCTAGGACATCTTAATTTTTTTTTTTTTTTTTTTTTTTTTTTTTAAGAATGACATTCTAATTTCATTTCAATCTAGGACTGAGGACCTGACCCACAATGTCCGCGCTTATGTCCTAGATTGGGTATACACGTCAGCTCTGTATACCGCTCTAAAATAGATATGTCATTCTAAAACTACACTTCCCCATGTTTGTATGTTAAGTACTTTACACTGCTTATTTCTAAAATGTTCTTGATGAGGGTGCTGTCTTTCGTTGGTGATGTGAGGTTCAATGTCAGGGGTGAGCATGTGCCGGGTTGTTTAGGTAGGGGGTAGGGAATGGGGATTGGTGGTTTCTAAAATGTACTTGATAAGGGTACTGTTTTTCATTGGTGATGTGAGGTTCAATGTCAGGGGTGAGCATGTGCCGGGTTGCTTAGGTAGGGGGTAGGGAAGGCGGCTTGGTGGCTATCAGCCGGGGGTATACGTGCCTCTCAAGGCACTTTTTCTGGTTTTTTCTAGAAACATGAAAAGGAAAGTAGCAGATATGCTTGTCAACCTTTTTACACCCAGCTTCTTATCTTATGAGCTATACATCTCGATTTTTTCAATTTGGAAAAGTTCAGTTTCATTCATTTTTGGTGATTCTTAATCATTTCTTTTGATTTTCAGACCCGTGGTGAATGAGATTTATTATCTTCTCGCAGACTATTACCTAAAAAATAAGGAGGTGGGGTGAGTAAAAAGCCAACACCTTATGCATTTATAAAACCAGGAAAAGATATCTTTGTTGAAGTTTTTTGATAAACATATTCATTTATTCTTCACTATCTGCTCTAACTTTTTAGCTCACCTGAGCCGAAGGCTCACAAGGTGAGCTTATAGGATGGCCATGATCCGGCGTCCGTCCGTCCGTCGTCCACAATTTCAAAGATCTTCTTCTCTGAAACCGCTTGGCAGATCTAATTGAAATTTTATATGGAGCCTCCTTGGGTAGTGGCATTTCAAGTTTGATCGCGAAATCCAGGTCACTTGACCAAGATGGCTGCCAGGCCCATATATGGTAAAAACCGCTCAAAATTCTTCTTCTCCAGAACCAGTGGGCCGATTTCCACGAAACTTGGTATGTAGCATCGGGGACTTCAGCCCATCATAGTTTGATAAAATGATGACCTTTGGATGACCTTGACCTATTTTACGGCAAGGTCAAATTTGGAAACATAGGCTTTTACATGGGAAAAAGTGAAAACTATGGATTTTTTATACCCCGCCACTTAAAAAAGTGCGGGGTATTATGTTATACCCTCCAAAAAAATTTGCGTTCGAGTGTCCATCCATCCGTCTGTCCGTCCGCCCGTCTGTCCGTCCGTTCCCATGAGGAGGTACTTACGTGGCTTGGAATCAGCATTTTTGATACTTGAGTGGCAAATAGCTATTATGTGGCTATCCACCTAAGAGATTTGAATGGACTGTTCCAAACAACTAAGGGGGGTAACCCCTAAACATTTGGTGTTCAAGGCTCTTAAAAGTGGATAGAAAAATGTCCAGACCATATAGACGTCCAACACCATGGACAAAGGACAAGGTTCACGAATGGCAAAAATCGGCCCTGTATCAGAAATTAATGAAATTTGGACACAAGATAGACGTAGGTCTCCTGAGATCGAAAATGCATTTTTGAAACATGTGACGTAATTATAAAGCATTTCTGACGTCATTAACATACCCTACCCCACGCGGCGCGGGTAGTGAATTTATAACGTTAATGACGTTATACGCTTGTCGTAGCAGCGTTATGAATGCAACATATTCTGCTCGCACTCACTGACCACCAGTTGGAAATGGATATCATTGCTACCGTGACACTGTTAGTCAATGATTTACACAGGTGCAACCCCCTAACTTCATTCATCAGCGATGAACGTAGGATAAGAAATGAACGTATGGCATTGTTAATATCTCCAGTAGCCCGATATCTACAGTGCGCTAATCTAAAGATATGAACCATGATTATTACAGTTTTCCAAAATATGAGATCGATGAGAAATAAATAATCTAGAGACCCATATCGGTCACTCCGAAAAGTTAACAGGAACATCATGGGAGAAACGCAGAGTTTGTTGCACTTGCACAAATACCGGGTCGTGACATCAGTCTGCCAATTAAGAAAAAGAACATTATTTTGCTCTCTCGGTCCATTATCATGCTTAAAACAAGACATGCATGCATATGCTTTTGGACGCGCCAATACGCCAACTACGTGACGAGATATTACAGATGCACGTTTCCGTCACGCATGGCGAAAGGGCTATGAATAAAATGTGTAAATTCTTAATTTTTTTCTTGTAAATGTAATTTATTGCCTAAATAGACCAGTTTCACACAATATCAACAGGCGTTTATTAATTAAGACGAAAGCCGTAAAGTAAATGGGCAATTCGCGAGTGCGCGCTGTTAATACACGATTCGCGCCGCATCGTGAGAATACCGGATTTTTGCCTATGCAAAAACAAAGGCACAGATCAGCTTCGCAGTGACCGCGAAGCTGATCAGCGCCTTTGTTTTTGCTACATGGATAAAATTTCTCTTCTTCTTAAATCCGAAATTTCAAGTTTGTAGCCTGTTTTAGTAGCTGTTCAGATTGGATTGTGTAGGACCTGATCAGAAACCCCAAAGACCGGTTTTCTCGCGTCGCGGCTCATTTTATTTATGCTTATTCTATTTTACGCGTTACCGGGCGGCATCGGCATGCAAAACACGTGCTAAAATGAATAACTGAAATAAAGTTTTGACACGCATAAACATGTGACGAGGCTTTAATGCACCTGTGATTTATATACACACCCCCTGGGGCCGGGCCATAGCGGGGTGTTTAACTTTTCAGTTTTTACAGCTCCGCTAAAAACCCGACAATGCGGGGTCAGATTTGTGGTAAAGTCCCTGCTAAAAGTTGCGGCTCCCCAGAGCCGGCTGACAACAATATATGGATCAAACATGGTTTTCCATTCATTAACATTCGCTAGGTCCCGAGGGGGTGTTGAAAACCGAGGGCGTAGCCCGATGTTTTCAACACTCGCCGAAGGACCTTGCGAATGTTAGTGAATGACAAAATCATTTTTGATCGCTATTATTGCATAAATTCTGCATAAACGAAAGAAATAATGGTGCACCTATATTTAACAGCCTCATCACATTTTCATACGCGTAAAAGCTTTCATTTTTATGCTCATTACGGGCCGTCCTTAGTTTCTCATTATTAGCACGTGCTTTGCGTGGCGCCCGGCAACGAGCATAAGTAAAAGCCGTGTATTAACAGCACGTGCGCACGTGAATTTCAATATTAATAAATGGCTTTTTCTTCATTAATAAATGGTTGTTGATATCGTGTGACACGGGTATTTATGCATAATGCGGAATAACATATTTTTGCGGGATATTAAAAGCCCGGCACATCCCCGGTACTGCCGTGACTCATCACTATTCCGGCACTTTAGCCCCTCTGTGTCCCCGCTCCAGGCCCTAGAGGGACGGGAATACAAATGATTGGTGCATCATACTAATATCGATCAAACATTAACAAACATTAAGCATGCAAAGGAGTGGCTGTTACTAAACTGGGACCCTTGCTATCTCCGACCAATGGTTATGGGGTAGATATATTGTCAGCTCTTTGCTTTTCAGATAGGCCCACACAAACCGAAACGAGAAAGTATAATTTTTATATTAAACATAAAAAGTGCATTCGAGAAGATTTTTGTTTTTCATTTTAAAGACCTTTTAAAATGTATTTTTATCTTTGATAGGCGAAACTCCTTTAATATAAAAAGATCTTATCTGATTTGATTGATAAAGAAAACGTCCCCATTATAATATTCAAAACAATAAGGGAAAATGATTATTATTTGCCACGTTATTTTCAAGGGAAGCAACTCCAATACAGGTAGCGCACAGCGTCTATATTATGTTTTGTTAGGTCTCGGTCAACAGCTATGATCATGTCGGGACGTTGCCTCATTTTTATGGGACTTGCAGCCCACCCAAAATTACGGATGTCATGACAACCAAAATAGGCTTTAAATATAACCACCTAACCAAGCCAATTCTTCAAGCCCAAATGCCGGGGCGGGTGACCGGGGTCCCATATTGCCACCCGACTACCCTTTATTTATTGCGTAAAACGTTAAGTACTAGACAGTGCTCCAGATAGCGTCCGTACAGCCGTAATTTACGGACTTCATTTTACCAAATACGGTAGAAATTGAATTTTTGCCAGTACCAAATACGGGAAAGAAATGACCGTTACGGTTCGGTAATAATTTGTTGACCGTACCCTAAAACGGATTTTGTACCAATAGTTGTTTTGACTGGTTTAACGGTCACAAGACGTTTCGCCCCCAAGACGTTTCCCCCCTAGTCGTTTCCCCCCTAGTCGTTTCGCCTCTATTTTCCACCCTAGTCGTTTCGCCCCCAGTACCCTAGATGTTTCGCCCCCAATACCATTTCCCCCCTAGTCGTTTCGCCCCCAATTTTATTTATTTATTTATTTATTTATTAAGGTCAAGGTTTATTAGGATAGATAGATAGATAGATAGATAGATAGATAGATAGATAGATAGATAGATAGATAGATAGATAGATAGATAGATAGATAGATATCAGGTTTGGTGTGGTGATAAAGTGAAGGTGTGAAAAACTTAGGTATAATAATGTGCAGAATTAAAGTCATTAATTATTGACACGGACTTCTGAAGGATGATTAACTAAAGTGTGAAAAATAGATTCTTTAATCAAGGATTGCTTTCCGAATCCTATGGTATTGTCGGCATGCGACAGGCTTTGTCTTTAAAAGAACTTAATGACTCGGTGGAATTTTAAATCTAATTATCTTTTATTCTTTGATTTTTTCTAAGCTGGAAACCAGCCGATAATGCAAAAATGGTGAATATGTGATACAGATAATAAATATTTAATAATAAATTATTCGTAATATCATGCTTTTGTATATTTTGTATATATATCTAACAATTGCTTAATTTACGTTATGGTTACAGAATAATATTGGTAAACAGAATAAAACAATATTATAGTGTAACAAGTCCTAGTCACACCTCCCCGAGTGGCCAATATTTATTGATTTGGTCCCGTTTCGCCTACTCCCATTTCGCCTACTCCCGTTTCGCCTATTCCCATTTCGCCTACTCCCGTTTCGCCTACTCTGGGCTATCAATGAATTCCCGTCTCGCCTACTCTGCACTTTTTGTCAGCAAGCATTTTTTTTCTTATTTCTTTCTTTTTCTTTCTTTTTTTATCATTTATTTGTGTTCTACATGTTTGTAGTGAATATGTATGTAAATATGTGAATATTGTACCTTTGTTTTAATTGTTAAAATAAACAAATTTAATTTAGATCACTAATTAATGCAATGTTAATATGTTTGCACGAGCCCATTAAATAATCATTTTCTTCACAAACGAAATTAGATCAGTAAATAGAATAAAAAATATTAAATAATAAAATAAATTTGTTTAATTTAGATGACTAATTAATGAGTTTGCAATGTTAATATATGTTTGCACAAAACCATTCAATTATCATTTTTCTTAACAAATTGAAAAATAAGTAAAAAGAATAAAAAAAAAGCCCAGTGTATTTGCATGTATAAGCATTTAAATCATATCATGATTTAAAACAACATTCTTATCTTGTTATTCATCTATATTAAATGAGTAGGCGAAACGGGAATTGTGAACATTTCTGGTGTAGGCGAAACGGGAGTAGGCGAAATGGGACAAATTATAGGCGAAACGGGAGTAGGCGAAATGGGAGTAGGCGAAACGGGAACATCCCTATTTATTAATGGCCTGGTACTGGCCGGTAACTAAGGGTAAGGTACCCATAAACCTTACCCTTGGGCTGACGTGACAGGGCGACGATGCTCCATCATAAATTTCTTTTCAGATATTAATTTACAAAAGCCAGCGAAATGACATGTCTTTTGCAAACGAACTCTTTTACAACATTGATTGCCCAAGTGAAGAACTTAATAAGACTTTACTATACAAGTTTGAAATTTTTATTGCCTAGCATAATTATTTACATGAAGCAAAATGATGTACATAAGGTAATTATACTATATCTATATACTAGGGGGCGAAACGACTAGGGGGGCGAAACGACTAGGGGGGCGAAAAGACTAGTGGGGGCGAAACGACTAGGGTGGAAACGACTAGGGGGGAAACGTCTTGGGGGCGAAACAACTAGGGGGCGAAATGGTTTGGGGGCGAAACGTCCCGGATTCGGTTTAACAAACTTTACTTTTATTCGCTGTTTTCGTGGACGCGTAGGGTAAATATTCGTAAACCAGTCTAGAATCGAAACTGAAAGTAGAACAAACGGCGCAATGGCGAAACAGCTTTCCATCCTGAAGTTTTGCAAGACAGAAATTAGTGAAAATGAGCCTAGACAGATGGCGGCTTCGCTCATCAACAGTATCATTGATACTGTCATTCAGCTTGCGGTTAATAAACAGAAGAGGCACACTGGTTGGTACCGATCAATCTGAGTATAAATAGAAAGAGGCTATGAATTGTGTACTGGTGACACGCCAAATACACAAAACTCCACCCATTTTAAAGCTGACACATAACTTTGAAGCCAGAGTATGTACCCTTTTCATATCTATCTAAGTTCACAAAAGGGAAAGGTTGTGCATTGGACTCTGACATTAAGTCAAGACTTGCAAGTCTTTATGAGCCAATGTACTCCCCCACCTTTCCTTTTACTTCTGCCTTGCCCATATCTTTCAATAGGCCTGGGTTATTTGGGAGGGGTGAAAAATCAAATGCAAAATACCTATGCCCAAATTTTTCACAGGGTTGGACTTGTGTTTTTTTTTTTGTTTGTTTTTTGTTTTGTTTTGTTTTGTTTTGTTTTGTTTTTGTGGGTAAATTAGAAGGGGGTGAGAAGAAAATGCAAATTTCAGGGGAACCTATGCAAAGTAACAAAGACATGCACATTAACTTTATTTCTCAAATCTCAATTTACATTATTTAAACATTTATACATGTGTAAATAGCATACTTAAACGGTCAGTGTCCATGAAGCAGATTAGTCTTGGAGCAGATACTGAAGCCAACATCTCGATACTGACAGGCTCAAATTTCGACCAGTACTGTACTGACTGAGCTAAAAATTATCTGGAGCACTGTACTAGATCTACATTTCGTAGACTAAGTATTATCGCGATTAAAGAAGAAGAAACTGCAAATTATCTTTTTCCTTTAAAATGGTTTGTATTGTTGTTTGATGCTCGGGACATGCATACGGACAATCAACGACGAGTTAAATGGTTTACACACGGTCATGAGCCCGGGTTGGAAACCTCAGACCTCTTGCGACACTGCGCAGTCAAATGGGGTAACATAAGAAATGTCACGAAGAGCTCTTTTTTTATATCAAAGATCAAGAAGCTACATGTTTCTGTACATGTGATTATTTGCAGTTCTGTGTACGCTTTCTAGTTCAAATGCCATCACGAGCCACTTGAATGGCAATCTACATGTACGCCTGTTTAAGGTCGTGACAAACCCGTTTGAATCAACCAACATTTTAAGCAATCTACGTTTAACAGAGCCATGGAAAGGGTAAAACATTGGATCATTTACATTTCAGTTCAAAGGATCGCCAGAACGATAGCAACATTTTCTTTCTTTCTTTCTTTCTTTCTTTCTTTCTTTCTTTCTTTCTTTCTTTATTTATTTGTTTGTTCTGTTTTTGTGGTTTATCGTTCCAACAGCTTTGGTCATTTCGAGATGTTGCCCACATTTTATAGGACATTTACCCATGGCATCCAAAAAGTGTTCAAATATAACCGCCCAATTAGGCATGGGTGGTTTTGACTTGAACCACTTTTCCTTGGTAGGCTCAGACCTGAGCGTTTAACCAGTAATGTGTAATCAGATGGTCAGTCAAAGCGTAGAAGCTTTGTCTGGAGGCACAAGCAGTCGATCTATTTCTTTACGTGCCAGTGGACGGGGCCCATATCTTCACCCGACTTTGTTTATCTATTGTCTGTATTGGAATCATATCTGGACGACCCATACTCTCTCTCTGGCACTTGAAGCCTTAGTTAGGTGATAACAGTCTCAGATAGCTACAATATGTTTCCGTGTAAACTGTCAACTCCAGAGAAGCCGATTCTCCTTGGTTTCCTGTGATATATGGTTGGTATCGGGTTGTTTGTACACCCAGTACACTAATGAGTTGAGTACAAGCGACCGTTTTAGCTTGGAAAGAATGTATACAAGACCATTGCGTCGGAACTTTTAAGCCTTGGGAACGAAGGCTATTGTTGTCCATTTTGCCGATTTATCAAAGTGAGAGGCCGTGTGTAGACTTACACACAGACAGAGAACGAAGCCTCCTTGACATAGTGATTTAAGCTAATCGCCAAGTGCACAGCTGACATCGTGAGTTCGATTCCGAATTTTTCTTACCGGGATGAGACTTTAAACCGGGGTCCCGTCTCTATATGACCATGGCCATTGAGTGGAATGTAAAACACTACAATACCAATACAACCAATCAATAGACAGAGACCCCGACAGAGACGCAGAAGTACGAATATACAGACGATACTGCATAAGCCTGTACCATCTAGTGCTTTTAAAATTGCAAGGAATGGAAGATAAACCGTTATGATTTCGGATGCTAGGCCTACTCGGGCGATATTTTGGTGAAAATGCGCAGACGCCCTGGCTCAACACAGGCTTTGTTTTAAAGCCTCAACACAGGCTTTGTTTTAACGCATTTGTGATGCAGTCAATAAATTATACCCTGCTACGTTGTGGCTCAAATAAGGTTTAGACGATCACGCCTTGTCGAGTTTTGTCATTTGGATAAGGGCATGTTCAAAAAAAATGAAGCCTTTTACTATTTTGAATCCTATGATCACATTTTACATGTTATAAATGATTTAACATATCTGAAAGATGTGTTTTGATGTCCAGATGACACATGTAAAATTTCACTAAAATTGATATAGAGATAAAAATTTGACGCCACAAAAACTACCCAAAAACCTCAGGAGTGTAACACTTTTAGTGTGACGGAAATTTTGCATGCCAAATTTCAGAGACCTACACCATTGCACTGGGGGGTACTATTCCATAAATTTCTCTCAGATTGGAAAATTCAATGTCCCAGCTGCAAAGTACATTATCCAATAGATTTCATTATCAATTGGTATAACTTAAGTGCACCGAATTAGAAACAGTCCCTTTAAAAATTACCTTGCCCAAAAAATCAATACCTTGTACTGTTGCAGTGGCTGGTGGTTTCTATTTATATCCTGTATACATGTGTAAAGGTTTATCCAATTCTACCAACATTAGGAAAACTTATAAAAGATGTGTATTCAAACTAGCAACACTTTTATTTGTGTCCAGACGCTTCTGAGACCGACAACCCTCTAATCTCAGGAGTGTAACATTTTGTGCTTAGGATATCATAATTCTTGCATGAGGTGGTATTTTATTGTTCTGTTTTATTTTTCAAGAAGGCATCCTCAGAGTGCATTACCAGCTGAAACAATTGCAGTCTGATGCAGCAACTGTTCTTCTCAGAACAGATTTTGTTTTCTCAGGAGTGTAACACCTTTTTTAGAGAATTTTCATCAGTTGAAATTTTAACACTGTGCTTAACATGTCTTGTCCAAAGTTAAAATAAACAACTGATTTCCAAAAAGTGTTGATTGTTTCAACTTTTTAAGGCATTTTTAAGTTTTAACAACTCAATGGTTTACTGTTTTTCGCAATTTTGTGTCATTTTTAAATAAACTCCAAAATGCCTGCTCTGCCAGGTGTGACTAACAACTTTTAGAAATCATGATGAATTTTCTCAAGGAAGTATACTATCTTATGATTAATTTAACAGTAGCTAACTTTAAGATATTTCACATTTTCTAAATAGATAAACCTGTTATTTGAAGCTTAGTATTAAGTGTTACACTCCTGAGAAAAATGCATCAGTGCATCTATCATCATACTAACCAGTTTAGATTGATAGGTTGTGAATCAGTGAAGTCTGTATTGGGGAAGCTTAAAGTAAGACTGCCTGGAATCAGGCAGTCATTGAGAAATAGAGGAATTGACTGCTCTGATGAGACCAAACAAAATGTGAAAGAACGCTGATTGACAGCTTAATTTTTGTTTAGCAAGCATTTGAAACTTAGATTTTCTGTAGAGTCCGTAGGCCCCACATTGCAATACTTATAGTATCTGTTCCTGCTTATTTATTGTGATGGTTATTTTCTTATCTATTAAAGGGCAGCAGACCTAGCTTCCATATAAGGCAGATTGAAGCTCTCCTAATAAACAGCTGAACTACCGTCGATTAAATTTTGTCCGTAGGCCCGTAGAGTCCGTAGGCCCTGTTTTTTGTCAAGTCTAGAATGTTCAAAATATAAGGAATCATTATAAAAATTGTTTTAAAATACAAATTCTTATGCCCTTAGCAGTTTAAAATAAAACAACATTGTAAAAAGGTTTTGAATCTGACAGATTAGATTACACGGACTAGTTGATGATACTGCAATGCAAGGATAAGCTTTAGTGATACCATACTTCATTTTAAATGTCTAAATTTTACTTATTTATTAAGCAAAAACATTGCATCACATAACTTTCATAAACTCCAAATGATGTTTGTAATATAAAGTGCATATATTTTGCATTTTAAAAATGTGGTATTTGGGCCTACGGACTCTACATACATCCATTTAAGAGATCTGTGCATAATTTGTTAGATATTTTCACTTTTTTTTTCAGAGTTATTCTTGAAATATTGACAAAAAGTGCAAAATGAAACCACAACCTAGAATTAAAAATCAATCAAATAGTAGAACAGACAGAAATGCACAGGATGGACAAAAAAGCGTATGCGGTGTTACAGAGAAAATGTATGGAATGATCCAATGAGACTTGAAAAGGCAAGAGAAAAAGACAGAGAATGTAAAAAGGAGCGCAAGAGAAATAAGAGCTGTCGCAGGACAGGGTGCTTGACTGCTTCTGACCTTTGTCAAACATAAGGCCAAACCTGACCAGTAACCCAAAGCATTATGCTCATACATCTTTCTGCCTTGATGCAATAAGGCAAAATCACTGAACCATGAAAGTTTGCTATAACTACCTAAGATTTAAAGGTCTCACTCATATTGTGAAAGAAGTGTGTTCATATACCAACTGAGTGAAAAGATACAAGGCAAAGTCATTGAAACATGAAATAAGGTCACCCTGACCTATAAGTATTTCAGGGTCATAATGACCTAGGACTACTTCAGGATCAAAGGTCTTGTCATACGCAAATATACTTTGATAGAAGTTTGTTCATAAACCATTTGAGTGTCTAAGTCACTGAACCATGCGTGAAATTAGGTCATAGTGGCCTATAAGTATATTTGGGTCAAAGGTCTGGTCATACTCACTCATAATCTGAAAAAAAGTATGAAAAAAATACTAATTGAGTGTCAAGATATAAGGCAAAATCACTGAACCGTGAAATTAGGTCACAGTGACCTATAAGTATATTAGGGTCAAAGGCCTGGTCGTACTCACTCATAATCTGAAAGAAGTAAGAAAATATACTAATTGAGTGTCAAGATATACGGCAAAATAACTGAACCATGGAAAGTATGTCAACCGACATTACAGAATAGTTAATGGTGTAAGCCCTGCCAAATGTGTTTAGATGTATAGTGTTTGCATTTTCCAAATCATAATTTTACCAATTGTCTCTGTATGTTTAAACCTGGCAAAATGGAATCACATTATCAGGCAAACCCTGTGATTAGTTGGATATACTGTCTTGTATGAAATAGAAACATCAACACAGAATAAGCTGAATCTGCATTTTATGATTAAACAACTCTAAGTACTTCATATGGTTTCATTTGTAAAAATTCAGTTCTCATAAAATCGCAATGTATAGACTTTTTTTCAAGAGTCTGTAGGCCCAACACCTTGCTGTATTTTTACTGCTTCTATGAGAATTTAGAAATATTTGTGGAATAAAATTTGGGTTAATTTTAAAACATAGCAATTGTACATCTGTATATTACATACCATTATCGCTTTTTGCATGGTTTTAAACGAATACAAAGAAACACTTAACCAAAAGCTATTTCTGAAAGTGTATTGGCCCTAGCTTTGAATAAAGACTCAAGACTGAACTATTTCTTTCATTAATGCAAGCACATTAAGCTCATTTTGTGAGTCTAATGAAAGATTTAAGAGTAAACTTTAGTTGGATAAGTTTCAGTGCATGTTTCAATTTGTCATCAATAATGTAGAGTCCGTAGGCCCACATACCGTTTAGTTTAAATAATGTTACTCTGCGCTTTTTATAACATTTGAGTGATTAAATTTAATTTTATTTGTAAAATAGCAAGTCCTTCTTTCCACATATTATATAACATAATTCTGCTCCTGTTGAGTCTCAGAAGATGATAAATTCAGTAAACAGTGCCAAAAATGACTCTACTTGCAAAAATTTGGTCTTGGTTTGGGAAAATAATGTAAATTTAAGACATTTCTTGGTTTGTATCAAACAAATGAAACATTAAAGAGCATTTAATTGCAGAATTTACAAGGAATTCAAGTAGCTTAAGCATTTATTAAGGTTTCCCTTTATTACTGTATGATGTAGAGTCCGTAGGCCCTCTTACCAATGAATGATGTGAGTCTTTTGCATGATGTTCATACACTCGGGTACTTTGCTTGATACTATTTGCCCAATGAGAAGTATCAAAAAAGAGTATAAAGGTAATTATATGTTCTTCACTGTCCTGCATTTAATGTAACAAAATTTTAAAAGTATATATGTTTTCTAGGTAAAAAATGCCAATTTTCACATTATAGCCAGTCTAAGACAGAAGTGGGGAATTCCATACTTGCAGTATTTTTTAACACTTACTGGTATGTTATGTTTTCTTTCCAAGGTTAAACATCACAGCAGTATTTTCAAAGAAAATAACCCAAGTGTTATGCTTCAGCTGTAGAGTCCGTAGGCCCAGCTGGGTAGGTTCAGATATGCAGCTGTATCATAAAATCTGTTTATATACCGCATAAATTCCCATTAAAATATAACATTTGAAGGTTGACAGCATACATTGCTGGATAAATGAAATCTTTCTGGATACTTTGATTTTTCATCAACCTTGCAACATTGTGTCCCTACTTTATTGTGTCCAAGCCGATTTTTTTAAAAAAGAAGGTGTGATAATTAGAGCAATTTACAAAAGATTTCATGAACAACTTGGAGTTCTTAAGAAAATATATGTTTTGACAAAGCATCCTAAGGCAGAAAATAAAATATTGTTTGTTTGTCCTTTACCTACCTACCCACATTTTACCCCCCTACCCAAAAAATTATATTGCAATTTTGTATGACAAAATATTTTTATTTTTGTTGTGGCAGACTTTAGATAATTTGCCAGGATTGGCCCAGGAAATGCAGTTTTTATCAAACATTGTTTAGTGGTTTAATGATCCTGCAAGTGCATCCTGTCAGTCTACCTGCCAGGTAGTACCTGGGACAAAACCATTGTTGTGCACATTTATACTGCAATGAATCTGAAAGATCAATTGATCATAGTGACATACACATGAAAACCAATAGTAACTGTGTTGCCAGCAGGGGTGACACCAGTCAAAAATTGTCCATAGGCCACAATGCAAATTGTCGCACTTTGTGACACTCCCAGCTGTTACCAAACATTTTATGACCAAAAGGACTCCCCTCGCCTTATAGCTCAGCCATACATCTACCCAACGAGCCTAGTTCAAAGGGGGGTTGACCGTTGAGTTTTTCCGGTATTCCGTTTTGCAACCACCCTAGGGTTGGGTTTTACCCTCTATAATGGTGCAGATTTGAGGAGGGGGTAGTTTACAGACAGAAGCTTCCGACGAGAAATAGTCTCTTTTAAGATCGTGTTTTGTACACCCAAATGTCGTACACTAGTGATACTTTGCAGTGCATACTAAATATAAAACAGACACAAATAAATGTGCTCGTAATACAGTGTCAAACTCACCTAGGCAAAATTTTCAAATGCACTATTTTCGTGGGGTACGGCGGAGTGATAAATTTTGAGCGGTGTCGCACCAGCAGTATTAGACAAAAACGCGACATGTTGGCATTTTTGTCCACTTTCTACTGGAAGCAAAAAATAATAAAATAATTTTCCTACCTACCTACCCAAGTCTAAAATGCTGGGTAGGTAAAGGACAAACAAACAATTTTTTAACTTAGGCCTAATAATAAAATAAACAACCAATCTTGTTAAAAAATGTTTACAATTCTAATGCTATATATATCTTTACTGACCAGATTTTGTGCTAAACGCATACAGGTTGCCAGAAGGCTACAACTATGTTTTATGAGAAGCAACTTACAATGCTCAGGAGTGTAACATTATAAACATTTTGTAAAGAAGATTGAATTTGGGCTTGTTTTTCCAAATAGTTACTTGTTAATTAAAATCTTTGTGGTTTGCTTCTATTGTTACTGTCGTAAGGAATATTTTTAAATGCATTTAATTCAGTAGTTTAACTGATTTAGCTTGCTGATTGGAAATTATCGGAAATTTTAAATATTATATCAGCAAAGGAAGTGATACATAATTGTTGTGGCCAAAGTATGCAACTGTTCTTATACTGTTTCAATGATTTTTATTAATAAAATTGACTACATATATTTCCTGGAAGCAATTTTGTGATAAAAATGAAACAAACTCAGATTTATGTAACTACCCAAATTCTCAGGAGTGTAACGCTTTTTGTTATTTTCTCCATGTGTATGTTCTAGTCATTTTGCTTATACTTGATGTTATTAAGAGTTAAATGTTTTGTTATGGTTTTAAGCTTAATTGGTTAATTACAATTTTATTACAATTTGGTTGTGAATTATGAGGTATTTTGTCAAAGACATGAACAATTTACAATATTGCAAATAATTCTAGACACTATTTAAAACAACAACAATAATTTGGAGCATTTATTATGTTTTCTATATGAAAAACATCAATTTTACATCTATCAAATATGTTAAGGTGGTTCAACATTACTCTTTGCATTCATAATTGTTGTAAATTTTGATTTATAACACCAGTCAATAATCTCAGGAGTGTAACATTTCATAGAAAATACCTGTCTTTTATAATCATTTGGCAAATCTGGACGGATGGTGGAATCAATATGAAATTTTCAGCGTTGTTTCCCATTACTCCAATCTTTTTGAGGCAGCATGTTTTATTCTTTTAAAAAGTTTATCTTTAAAGCTATAAAAACTTTAAGGCATGCTTTTTAAAAAATTAGGCAAGAAATGTTCCTTAAAATGGTGTAAAATGAGAAAAAAAATAGAAATTAAAAAGCATTTTAGTCTTAAAAGTTTCATATACATATATTCTATTATATCAAATAGGAAAAACTTACATCTTACCATGTACTATCAACATTTAAAGCTCCTGACAAGATCAAGGACAATTTCTACAATAATTAAAACTAACAAAATAAAATTTACAACCAAAAAAAATGTTTTTGTTATTCATAAAATGCCTATCAAATCAGTAAAATTCAACGTCTTTAGAACATTGTACAACAAAATTTAGACCCTGGAAATCATGTTTATTTTTGACCCTCTATGTCACACAAAGGCTTCATTTTTTTTGAACATGCCCATAAAAAAAACTAGATCTTGCCATATGCGAAAAGCAAAGGGAAACTACTCAGATGGCAAAATCATTACCGATCTTTTTTGTGAAAGTTTAAACATCTCAGCAATTTTACGTTAAATAATACAACTTTCAACATTGTTTTTACTCTTTCAATACTAAAAATACACATAAAATTGAGGCGGAGCTGAGTGTAGCACGTTATTCGTGTTAAAAAGCGAACTAGAAGTACAGACTTCTTGCCTACTCTATACAATGCAACGACATTTCCGTCAGTTACATGAATTAAGAACGTGAACTGCAGCGATAAAGATTATGATGAAGACCATCCTGCCGTAGCATGAATTTTTTTTCTTTAACTAAGCACATCTCTGTTGACAATGCGCATTCAACGGAAGAAGCCAGCATACACAATAAACTCCGTAATGTAAGATTTCTAAAATACCACATGTAGATAACATAATTTCGTGAGTGTTAAGACGGAACTGCGTGTGTTTGGGAATACATGTGTGTGTGCATCAATCAGTCACAAATAATATAGGGCTTCAAAATGTTTCCAACAGGAGCACCCGTAAAATTGGTTTCATAATTTTAGCTATTTGAAGTCAGGTCATAATCAAATTCAGCATGTCTTGTCCAGTATGTAAGTTTGTTTGCTTGTTTCTGTTTGTTTTTCTCTCGGCGAGCACTTGCACACAACAAATCTTATTAAAGCACAATCAATTATCGGTTCCGCAAGGTGCGCTTAATTGAATGACGTCATACTACGTGCCCCGATTCGATGACGTCGTCGTTCAATGGCGCGCTCATCCTTGGACGTTTTGGAAGACAAAAAGAGAAGAAAAGTTTATTTTTAACCATGGTCACAGGCAATAACAACAACGAGACCTCAACAAACCTTAAACATATTGCAATACTGTTGTACTCTCAAAGTTTCATCGTTGTTAAAGGCTGTGGCCACAGTCAAATCTGAGAGTGAAAACGCAAAATCGGACCAAAAACACGAAAAACCGGCGACCTACCCATGTTTAACACATTGTAGTGCCGACCAGGGCCAATATAATCGGAAAAAAAGTTCAGACCCTGAGAGATGAAATGTTACTTGTGCTATTGAATACGTTTTCCACTCAATACAACGAGTTTTATTTTTCCGCAATTTACAGGGCCGATTCAGCTGGTTCGTGAATTTTGTCCTTTAATTTGTCTAGCAACATTACTCAAGGACTTTTCCATGCACCATGTGGCTTGGTATTATGTGGCTACTGGGTGTCCATACACTATGTGGCTTGGAATTATGTGGCTACTGGGTGTCTATACACTATCACGGGGTCTATTCTCTAAGCCTCTATAATCTGGTGTCGTCCAGGTATAAGCAGGTTCCGGTAGTGGTTTTGTGAAATTGAATGTAAACAAAGAAATGGAGTAGACAGGTGAACAGGTAAGTTGCATTATTTCTGTTTTATCTTTTGATTTTGAATAAAATCCTGATGTGCAGTCTCAAGAGAATTTACAAACGCTAGTAGAAATCAAAACTAGAGTGGCGAAGATGCAATAGGAAACTAGATTTTGATGTTCAAAGTTTCGATACGTGGCTGTTTTGATGTAACAGTTTCGGCCAGATTCACAAGTTTGCCCTACATTTTGAATATTTATGCACCGGACATTGTCCGATTCGACCCACAAACAAATATAACCAGTACGTACATTCCTGGGAATCGAAATAGCTTTATGAAAGCGAGTCCAAAATAAAAAAATCTTGGTATAAGCACATTTTTCAGGTGGTCGTGAATGTTAAGACGCTTTAGTACGGTAGACGTGCAATCTGACTGACACTGTAGCAGGTACTCAAATTGCTTATGCAATCACAAGCACTCTCATTTTTTAAATAACTCAGCTTGTTGATAGTGGCGGAGAGACATATTCGCTCAAAAGCTTAACAAGGATCTTATTTTTTATTTTATTTTTTTTATTCAGTTTAACGTCCCTTTCAAGATTGTTTCAGCTCATATGAGACGGGCCAATCAGTATGTGGGGCGAAAACGGGAGAACCCCGAGAAAAACCACCTGACACACCCGCAAGCAGAACTTGGCTTGTTTCACATGTGGCAAGAGCGGGGCTCGAACCCACACAGGACACAGCGGTGTCGAATGGTTAAGTGCAGTAATGTCAAATATCAGCGCTTTTAACCACTCGGCCACGGGGCCGCCAACAAGGATCTTATCCCATCCGTAAAACATAAAATGGTTCCTCATAATTCTGGCGTGAGTTGCATAACGCGAACCCTTGAGATATTGATGACGCCATTTGATCTTCCTTATTCCTTAGCAACGGCGGGTTGCTTTCAGAGAGGCAGCTCCTGGGAACGTTACGTAGCGGTGCTTTTTTGTAATATACCGTTGCATAGGAAATAGTTGCGAAGTGCTTGCTAACCCTGTTTATGTATAACACGTATCAGCTAACGCGTCTATTCATATCTTACATAATATTCCCCATGCACATTTGTGGCAAATAAAATGTTGTATGCAGGGTGCATAATTTTCTCAGTTAAGAAATAGATTGTTCTCATTGAATGGGCTAGTTGTGTAGTAGAAAATGAGTCTAGTCTATTCAACTGGCGATTGTTTTAATGTGGCTTGAAATTAAGTTGAATTGTTCTGGTGTTTTTATATGAAAATGAAAGGCGTATACTGTTCTAGATGATAAACATGCCTAAAAGAAAGAAGAAGACCAACTTGACAACAGGAAAAAAGCACATGCGCATGATGAGAAGTCGGCCTGGTTTAGTCCCCCAAATGAACTGGAACACTGAAATTTTTGAACATGATGCATCAGTGGACGAGGAAGGAAGTGATGTGGAAGATGAAATTAATTTTGAAGATGGGCCGAAATGTATCGCTAGTTTATCTTCTCGCGGATGAGGCACGTGGTTTTATGAGCTTTGAACATTTCCGCTGAACGCTTCTCAAACTTTTGCAAAGATTTGTTAATGTTAATTTGATGTTTTAACCTGTATCTAGAGACTGCACTTCAAAAAATGTACATTGCTGACCTAAGTTCTTATATTTCGTTCATTTTTTGAAGAAAGCAATGAAACACCAGACTAAACTGACCTTAACCAGCACAACTCCCGAGCATATTGGCTTGAAGAATAGACCCCGTGACTATGTGCTTAGGCTTTAAGTGGCAATTTTGTGTCCAAGCACCATGTGGCTGTGTTTTATGTGGTAACTTGGTGTCCATGCACTATGTGCCTAGAATTTAAGGGGCAACTTTGTGTCCATACACAATGTGCCTAGAATTTAAGTGGCTAGGGTTAGGGTTAGAAAATAAAAGCCACTTAAAATTGGTAGCCACTTAATGATTTTTGCCACATAGTGCACAGCCACCTAAGTACCTCCTCGTTGGTTCGTCCGTCCGTCTGTCCGTCCGTCAGCGTTTCGTTTCCGGGCTCTATCTTGAGCATTTATTGACCGATTTTCTTCAAACTTTGTATAGTAGTTTATATCAGGAAGGAGTGGTTTGGGATTGAAGATGGGTAAATTTCGTCAATTAAGTACAGAGTAATGGCCCTTGATTTACGTTAAAATTTCGTTTCCGGGCTCTATCTTGAGTATTTATAGACCGATTTTCTTCAAACTTTGTATAGGAGTTTATACCACGAAAGAGTGGTCTGGGATTGAAGATGGGTAAATTTCGTCTAATAAGTACAGAGTTATGACCCTTGATTTACGCTAAAATTTTGTTTCCGGGCTCTATCTTGAGCTCTTATTGACCGATTTTCTTCAAACTTCTTCAAACTTTGTATAGGAGTTCATATCAAGAAGGAGTGGTCTGGGATTGAAGATGGGTAAATTTTGTCAAATATGTACAGAGTTATGGCCCTTGATTTACGTTAAAATTTTGTTTCCGGGATCTATCTTGAGCATTTATTGACCAATTTTCTTCAAACTTTGTATAGGAGTTCATACCAAGAAGGAGTGATTTGGGATTGAAGATGGGTAAATTTTGTCAAATAAGTACAGAGTTATGGCCCTTAAAATTTTGTTTCCGGGCTCTATCTTGAGCTCTTATTGACCGATTTTCTTCAAACTTTGTATAGGAGTTCATATCAGGAAGGAGTGGTTTGGGATTGAAGATGGGTAAATTTTGTCAAATAAGTACAGAGTTATGGCCCTTGATTTACATTAAAATTTTGTTTCTGAACTCTATCTTGAGCATTTATTGACCGATTTTCTTCAAACTTTGTATTGGAGTTCATATCAGGAAGGAGTGGTTTGGGATTGAAAATGAATAAATTTAGTTAAATAAGTACAGAGTTATGGCCCATGATTTACATTAAAATTTCGTTTCCTGCCTCTGTTTTGTGCATTTATCAACCAATTTTATTCAAACTTTGTATAAAAGTTCAAATCAGGAAGTAGTGGTTTGGGATTGAAGATGGGTAAATTTTATCAATGTATACAGAGTTATGGTCCTTCATTTATGACAAAATTTTGTTCTGCCCTTATCTTGAGAATTTATTGAGAAACATTTTTGCTAAATTAAATTTGCGTGGCGGGGTATCATGCATGCCTGCAGCGCTTTTATTTAAAACTGTTGCAGCCTGAGGCCTGAAAAGTGGTAGATGCAAACAACTAATGGATTAGATGAAGGTATGTGATTAATTTAGGTCAAGGTCATCTCTTGACCTTGGCCAGTCTGTCGTCCATACACACTTTTCAAAGATCTTCTTCTCTGAAACTGCTTGGCCAATCAAAGTGAAATTTTATGTGGAGCATCCATGGTAGGGGAGACGAAAGTTTGATCGCGAAATCCAGGTCACATGACAAAGATGGCCGCCATGCCCATATATAGTAAAAACCACTCAAAAATCCTCTTCTCCAGAACCGGCTGGCGGATTTACGTGAAACTTGGTATGTAGCATCGGGGACTTCAGCCCATCATAGTTTGATAAAATGATGACCCTTGGATGACCTTGACCTATTTTACGGCAAGGTCAAATTTGGAAACATAGGCTTTTACATGGGAAAAAGTGAAAACTATGGATTTTTTGAAAACTATTGCAACCTGAGGCCTGAAAAGTGGTAGATGCAAACAACTTATGGAGTAGATGAAGGTATGTGATTAATTTAGGTCAAGGTCATCTCTTGACCTTGGCCAGTCTGTCATCCATACACACTTTTCAAAGATCTTCTTCTCTGAAACTGCTTGGCCAATCAAAGTGAAATTTTATGTTGAGCATCCATGGGTAGGGGAGACGAAAGTGCGATCGCGAAATCCAGGTCACATGACCAAGATGGCTGCCATGCCCATATATGGTAAAAACCACTCAAAAATCTTCTTCTCCAGAACTGGCTGGCGGATTGTCATGAAACTTGGTATGTAGCATTTGGGACTCCAGCCCATCATAATTTGATCAAATGATGACCATAGGATGACCTTGACCTATTTTACGGCAATGTCAATTTTGGAAACATAGGCTTTTACATGGGAAAAAGTGAAAACTATGGATTTTTTGAAAACTATTGCAGCCTGAGGCCTGAAAAGTGGTAGATGCAAACAACCAATGGAGTAGATGAAGGTATGTGATTAATTTAGGTCAAGGTCATCTCTTGACCTTGGCCAGTCTGTTGTCCATACACACTTTTCAAAGATCTTCTTCTCTGAAACTGCTTGGCCAATCAAAGTGAAATTTTATGTGGAGCGTCCATGGGTAGGGGGAACGAAAGTGCGATCGCGAAATTCGGGTCACATGACCAAGATGGCCGCCATGCCCAACTATGGTAAAACCACTCAAAAATCTTCTTCTCCAGAACCGGCTGGCCGATTTACGCGAAACTTGGTATGTAGCATTTGGGACTCCAGCCCATCATAGTTTGTTGAAATGATACCCTAGGATGACCTTGACCTATTTTACAGCAAGGTCAATTTTGGAAACATAGGCTTTTACATGGGAAAAGGCGAAAACAATGGATATTTTGGAAACTGTTGCAGCCTGAGACCTGAAAGTTGCTAGGTGCAGACAACTAATGGAGTCAATGAAGGTAAGTAATTAATGAAGGCCAAGGTCATTTGTTGACCTTGACCCAAGGTCATTTAAATATCAAAATTGAAATTATGGTTTTCTCAGAAATCACTGGGTTTGGAAACTAATACAGCCTGAGACCTGAAACTTTGCAGATGCAGACAACTTGTGAAGTCAATAAAGGTGTGTGAGTATTCAAGGTCAAGGTCATTTCATGATGACTTAATACTCCAAGATCAGGCTTCAGGTGAGCGTTCTCAGGACCAATGGTCCTCTGGTAATATTTATGAGCAGGATAAATTTTAGTCTCAGCTGAGTTGAGCATGAATTTTTTTTTTATAACCTCGGGCCCAGGAGCTTAAATAGGTGAATGGAAAGTATGATAGGTGATTTATCATACATTGTACACACATTATTTAGATTTGCATCTAAGGTGTTCATTTACAAAATCATTGCTTATCATCAGGAAAACATGTCCGTACAATATATACCCCCTTAAACCCCACTTTTATATAGTAGAACTGGGGTTTGCAGGGGTATACCTATTTTTTAGCTCACCTGAGCCGAAGGCTCACAAGGTGAGCTTATAGGATGGCCATGATCCGGCGTCCGTCCGTCCGTCGTCGTCGTCGTCCACAATTTCAAAGATCTTCTTCTCTGAAACCGCTTGGCCAATCTAGTTGAAATTTTATGTGGAGCCTCCTTGGGTAGTGGCATTTCAAGTTTGATCGCGAAATCCAGGTCACATGACCAAGATGGCCGCCACGCCCATATATGGTAAAAACCACTCAAAAATCTTCTTCTCCAGAACCGGTGGGCCGATTTCCACGAAACTTGGTATGTAGCATCAGGGACTTCAGCCCAGCATAGTTTGATAAAATGATGACCCTTGGATGACCTTGACCTATTTTACGGCAAGGTCAAATTTGGAAACATAGGCTTTTACATGGGAAAAAGTGAAAACTATGGATTTTTTGAAAACTATTGCAGCCTGAGGCCTGAAAAGTGGTAGATGCAAACAACTAATGGAGTAGATGAAGGTATGTGATTAATTTAGGTCAAGGTCATCTCTTGACCTTGGCCAGTCTGTCGTCCATTCACACTTTTCAAAGATCTTCTTCTCTGAAACTGCTGGGCCAATCGAAGTGAAATTTTATGTGGAGCATCCATGGGTAGGGGAGACGAAAGTTTGATCGCGAAATCCAGGTCACATGACCAAGATGGCTGCCACGCCCATATATGGTAAAAACCACTCAAAAATCTTCTTTTCCAGAACCGGCAGGCCGATTTTCATGAAACTTGGTATGTAGCATCAGGGACTTCAGCCCATCATAGTTTGATAAAATGATGACCCTTGGATGACCTTGATCTAATTTACGGCAAGGTCAAATTTGGAAACATAGGCTTTTACATGGGAAAAAGTGAAAACTATGGATTTTTTGAAAACTATTGCAGCCTGAGGCCTGAAAAGTGGTAGATGCAAACAACTAATGGAGTAGATGAAGGTATGTGGTTAATGTAGGTCAAGGTCATCTCTTGACCTTGGCCAGTCTGTCGTCCATACACACTTTTCAAAGATCTTCTTCTCTGAAACTGCTGGGCCAATCAAAGTGAAATTTTATGAGCATCCATGGGTAGGGGAGACGAAAGTTTGATCGCGAAATCCAGGTCACATTACCAAGATGGCCGCCACGCCCATATATTGTAAAAACCACTCAAAAATTTTCTTCTCAAGAATCGGCAGGCCAATTTTCGCGAAACTTGGTATGTAGCATTTGGGACTCCAGCCCATCCTAGTTTGATCAAATGATGACCATAGGATGACCTTGACCTATTTTACGGCAAGGTCAATTTTGGAAACATAGGCTTTTACATGGGAAAAGGTGGAAACAATGGATATTTTGGAAACTGTTGCAGTCTGAGACCTGGAAGTTGCTAGATGCAGACAACCAATGGAGTCAATGAAGGTAAGTAATTAATGAAGGCCAAGGTCATTTCTTGACCTTGACCCAAAGTCATTTAAATATCAAAATTAAAATTGTGGTTTTCTCATAAATCACTAGGTTTGGAAACTATTGCAGCCTGAGACCTGAAACTTTGCAGATGCAGACAACTTATGAATTCAATAAAGGTGTGTGAGTATTCAAGGTCAAGGTCATTTCATGATGACTTAATACTGCAGGATCAGGCTTCAGGTGAGCGTTCTCAGGACCAATGGTCCTCTGGTCTTATTTTTGCTCCAAAACATAGATTGTGGGTACTCGTTAGAACCGCCTCGCCGAGGCGGTTCTAACGTGTACCCACAATCTATGTTTTGAGCAAAAATAAGAACAATATCAATTTTTTATGATGAAATTTTCAATTTTTACAGGTGAAAAAAATCTCTGTATATTGCATGGGCAAGTTTTCGTAATGTGAAGTGCTCTAATATATCTGATTTATGCTTGGTTTACAATGATTATATACTCATCAAAAGAAGTTTTGCACCGGATTATATTTTTCTAATTTTAAAATAATGTTTAGTATACATCTTCAAATAATCTTTAAAAAATTGATACCATCTTAAAGGGCTGGACTTTGTGAATAAACAAACCAATATTTTGTCTTGAAAAGTTGAAGTAAAAATGTGCAAAAATGCATGTTTTTAAAAACACTAAAGTTTGGGGTGCAGCAAAAAGCCCACACCTTTATTTCTGGGCTTCCAAACTGAATTCCTTGTACATCCTCCATCCTCACTCGAGATAAAGCAATCATTTTGAGCAAAAAAAAAAAAAAATAAATAAAAAAAAAAAATAAATAAAAAAAAAAAAAATATTTTTTTGACAAATAAGCTAAGCTATTCGATTTCAGTCCCGAATGAAAACTCATCCATTTTTGTGGCCATTTGTTATGCTTTAGCTTAAAATGGTTTCAAGGATAATGGCTTTATGTGAGTAAAAATGGCATAAAAAACTAACTACTGAGGCATGGCATTGTATACATATACAAACCGATAAATGATCGGTGACACACACTGAAATTGAGAACAAAGTTTAGGTTAGAGTTAGGTTAGAGTTTCTACTACTTCAATGTTATTGTGTTAGAAGTATGATATGAGCCACCTCGTGGGAAAACCAACAATCTGCATAGGCGAAAACAAAGGCGCAGATCAGCTTCGCGGTAACCGCGAAGCTGATCAGCGCCTTTGTTTTCACTACTCGGATAGTACAATTCCTCTTCTACTTAAATCCGAAATTTCAAGCTTCTAGCTCTCTTCTGTGCTTGTACAGGCCGGTTTGTGTCGGACCTGTTCGGAAACCACATTGTTGGCTTTCCCACGAGGTGGCTCATATGTTCATGTAGGGTGGGGTGGGGGAGTGTTTGCAAAAACGAAATAACCTGCCGTGGATTCCTTATGTTACTTTCATTCAATAAATGTTCAATTTCTGCATTGACTGCACCTACCTATCAGTCAATAGAGTAAACACTATAAGAGAAAAATCGAATTTCTCATCTCAACTTCGGACAGAATTTCATTGTGCGTCACCCATTCAGCGCCACATGTTTCTCAGCTGTGTTTTACAAAGACATGCCATTCAAACAAAAAGTTAAACACCTGTTTAATTACAAGACACAAGACAGGAACCGTTATAGAAATGTCATTCCAGATACTTTCAAATTACCAACCCCCCAGCTTGTTCAAGGGGGGGGGGGGGGGGGGCTCTTCAAGTATGGGCTATTTTTGCATTTTAAGTAGCAAGTCTTCACAAATTACACTTTTGAAAGACAAAACATTACTCTTTGAAAATAGATTTAAATTTTATGACTGGCCTTTTCACAGTCATAATTAGGCACCCACTTTCAGGACTTAATAAATGACCCTGGTATAGTTTATTAATTTGTTCTCAAAACTGTTGAGCATTATGTTCACAGGTCAAGACTGTGTTGTGTCCTTAGCAACTTCAACTAACATTATAGATTCCCCATGTTTAACATCAAGGAAACATGACTCTGTCCCAACCCCGGAGGGGGTACTCCCATGATGATATTAAAGCAGTACAGGTATGTGCCGCGGTAAAGCCCCCCCCCCCCTTTTTTGAGTTCTATTCGCTCTGAATGCACCTCCTTTTTCAGTTCGATTAGCTCTAAAAGCACCCACTTTTTCTGAATGCACATATTTTTCCCAGTTCGATCAGCTCCAAAGGTGCAACTTTTACCGTTCTTTCAACTCTGAAAGTACTCACAGTTTGATCAGCCCCGTAAGCTCCTGTCTTTTTAACCTAGGGCGGCACATACATACCCATTTTATATGTGAGTACCCCCACCCGGTCCCAACATGACTGAAAACTTGTTGTCATGGATGTTAAACCACAACACAAACAAAATTTGCCAATGGAAAGCGGAAAATGGAAAACAATTGTATCTAGTACCTTTTCCAAATTATTATCCTCAATGACAGGCATCAACAATGTCCCAAACCCAATCTGGCATCGCATACCCAGCAACTGATCTACCCCTGTTACCGCCGGCTTTTCAAGGGACTTAATCACTTCAGGGGAGAGAACTTGTTTCCCCTTATACTGGCCCCCGGCTGCTAGGATACCATAGAGTTTTGCTACTGATTCGGCGGTACCACAGCCATGGCTGGATCCCACAGGAAGTTTACGGACTTCTTTCTTGTTCATTTGGTCATTTAACTGAAAAATCAGTTTCGATGAAAATTAGCTATATGCTCTGATTTTCGTGTTTTGTACATAAATCAATCTTTACACGTAATTTATACTGGTTAGGGATTGCATGTCCTAAGAAGTTTTAAAGATCTGCAAACATGACAAATAAAGTGGGTTGCTTTATGTCGTTGAGAGTATGCAGCCAATACTATATCACTAATTACTTTACTTTTTTTTTTCACAATTAACTAACCAACCTGTCGATGGAAGAGCATGTTAGGTTTTTTGTTACTTGGGTCAGTTAACATCATCAGGAAAGCATGGTCATGAAAGTATACCACCTTAAACCCCACTTTTATTTAGTAAAACTGTGATTTACAGGGATATACGTGTACTTATTTTTCTTATTTTCTAATCCAAAACAGAGATTGTGTGTACTTGTTAAAACCGCCTCCGCCTCAGAGAGGCGCTTCTAACGTGTACCCACAGTCAATGTTTTGAGCAAAAATATTTAAATCATCAAACTTTTTCCAATGAATCTTATATTTTTTACCGCTGAAAAAGATCTTTGTATATTGCATGGACAAGTTTTCATAATGTTACACTGTGTCTGTTCTACTATTCTACTCACATTTTGTATATCCAGTGGAGAGTTATATTTCTGGCATCTTTCAAGGTATTCTTTTTTTGCATTCTTGAACGCCTCTTCAAAGAATTTGTCAGGATCATAGTTATCTTTTAGGTTCACCAGAAATGTTCCTCTATCAAACAGATCCTCTGGCATCCCAATGTAAAAATCCAGGTCTGTAAAACAAGGTTGCACCAAATTTACCATGTCTGTCATTATGAAAACATGTCCATGTAATGTATACCCCCTTGAACCCCACTTTTATATAACAAAACTGGGGTATGCAGGGGTATACCTATTTTTCTTATTTTTGCTCCAAAACATAGATTGTGGGTACTCGTTAGAACCGCCTCGGCGAGGCGTTTCTAACGTGTACCCACAATCTATGTTTTGAGCAAAATTAAGAAAAATATCAAAAGTTTTCAGTTGAAAATTTTCAATTCAGTTTTAAAGCTCAAAAAATCTCTGTATATTGCATGGGCAAGTTTTCGTAATGACAAGGTTGCACCAAATTTACCATGTCTGTAAATCAAACATGTTTGTTTGATTTGTAACATGTTTGCTTGATTTGTGGCTTAGCATCCCAGTCAACAGCTATGATCATGTCATGGGATGCCTCCATGTTATGGGACTTTTACCCTATCTATTAGAATATCATGACATCCTAAATGTGCTTGAAAATGGTATATAAGATTTTCAAGCATGTAAAACATGTTTGCATAAAATTTTGAAGTCAGTAAAACATGTTTGCGTGAAATTAGCAAGTCAGTTACATGTTACATGTAAACATGTTTTACAAAAGAAAATTCAAGGCTGTAAAACATAACCTCACTAAATCATGGTTTTGAAACCTTAAAGGGTTGGAGACACACATACTATATTAGCTCTATTTACTGCCCATACGCCTATACATACAAGCAAACACTCAAGATATTATGTTTCAAAATTGCAAAGTAGCATTTGCCTGTCTGAACTAGAATTCTAAATTTCTTACAATCATTGGCATAATACAATCTAAACAGTTAAAGTGTTTTGGCACCCTTATTTAATATGTACTTCAAATAAAAGAGCTTTCAAAACCATGAATTTTGATATAAAGTTGATGAAAATCAGCTGGGAAATAAGAAAGTTATGGGCAATTTAACATGCAAAAAATGATTTTATGGGCGCCGCCATTTTGTTATTCGGTTAGTTTTCATATTTTTATTAAAATATTTTTATTAAAATCAAAATAACCACTGAACCAAATTATAATAAATACTTCTTCAAGCATTGGGGTCAGCAAGTTATACATTCTGGAGAAAGATTTTTCAAAATCGCCTGAGAAATAGAGCAATAAGAGCAATTTGAAAATATTCAAAATGGCCGATTTTTTACTAATTTTTTAACCTCAACTAGAAAACAAAATGGCGGCCGTCCATATTTCATACTTAATTATCCATAACTTTCTTATTAGACCACCGAATTTCATCAAATTTATATCAAAATGCCTGGTTTTGAAAGCTCTTGTATTTGCAGTACATATCAATTTAGGGTACCAAAACACTTTAATTTTAAAGCTATTTTTATATTTTACTGCTTTCAGGCATACCTAAGAGCTTTGCAAATTCTTCATTGAAATATTCTGCGAGGGTTCGCGTTTGTGGATCAACTCTTCTCACTATAGCATCTAGATACAGAGCAAACGTTACAGCATGATAACCAAATGCTGTTCCTGAAAGAAGACCAAGAGAGTTTAATATATTTTTTACTTCAAAACGGTTTAGAAACACGAATTATCTTGTTATTGCAGTTGTGACTGTGCAGTTTTGAGCAACTATGCACAGACAGCTACCAATTATTATTAACATATAGATTAATACCATGTTTGAACCAGTCATTTGAATATTCATTTTATTTTAGTTTTCTTTTAACATTGATAAATGTCCAAGCCATTTTAAAGTCGTATGTGTTTTCTCGGAGTCTGTGTTCAGCACACTAGAGCACCCAATGGTGAGGAAATTGAAATTTTTACACCTCATCAGGAAAACATGTCCATGTAATATATACCCCCTTAAACCCCACTTTTATATAGTAAAACTGGGGTATGCAGGGGTATACCTATTTTTCTTATTTTTGCTCCAAAACATAGATTGTGGGTACTCGTTAGAACCGCCTCGGCGAGGCGGTTCTAACGTGTACCCACAATCTATGTTTTGGAGTAAAAATAAGAAAAATATCAAGGTTTTTGTGGCAAAATTTTCAATTTTTACAGCTAAAAAAATCTCTGTACATTGCATGGGCAAGTTTTCGTAATGTTCTCGAGGGAACATCTTAGACACAGCTCAGGCTACATCAACAATACCGTGATTTCTTTCATTACCTGGTTTCCAATATGGTTCTTGTTCAGTCATTCGTTTCTCTAGTAATGGATAATCTTCTATCACTTCTTTGAGATACCACTCACCATCCAAGTTTACCAGACCAGCCTGCATGATAAATTGCCTACACTATGTGAGAATTATCTCCATATCTTCAAACTGTAATGTATAATTCGGCAAGTAGGTCACTGTATGGGCGTTATAGCCTGACGTTGGATGAACTCTATTAGTATATCAAATAGTTCGTTGCAATTCTAAATATATCTTCGGGGCAATTCGTGATTGTTCGTATGATTTTCGTGACTCTTCGTGATTGCTAGTACTATTTAGCATTGCAAATCTGCCGGTATATAAGGTCTTAATAAGATTATTATAAATGCTAAATAACATTGTTAGGAGCACATAGCTCAAGTGGAAGAGCACGCAGATTTAGATGATATCAATTTACATTTTACAACCTAAAATCGTTCAGACAGTAGTTCGAGTCCCACGCATTTGTTTTTCTCATGTGCGCTTTTCATTCTCAATCGTATTCGATTATTTATTTTGTGTATGTCGTTATCTATATTTATACCCCGCCACTTGAAAAAGTGCGGGGTATTATGTTATACCCTCCGCAAAAAATTTGCGTTCGAGTGTCCGTCCGTCCGTCTGTCCGGTCGGACGAGACGGTATTTATGTGGCCACGGATCAGTTGGACACACAAATATCTAAAGATGCGATTTATTCCGTAAATTGGTCACTTAAATATCTATTCGTGGGTGGAAATGTCTGTTATGCGCCCTAGCCACATAACAGATTTAGTCATTTTTAAAAAATATCTTAAGTACTGAACCGTGGCCACATAAATACCGTCTCGTCCGACCGGACACGGTACGTGCGCACTTCCGTCCGTCTGTCCGTCCGTCAGCGCTTGGTTTCCGTGCTCTAACTTGAGCATTTATTGGCCAATTTTCTTCAAACTTTGTTTATATGGAGTTTATATCAGGAAGGAGTGGTTTGGGATTGAAGATGGGCAAATTTCGTCAAATAAGTACAGAGTTATGGCCATTGATTTACGTTAAAAATTCATTTCCGGGCTCTATCTTGAGCATTTATTGACCAATTTTGTTCAAACTTTGTATAGGAGTTCATATTAGAAAGGAGTGGTTTGGGATTGAAGATGGGTAAATTTCGTCAAATGAGTGCAGAGTTATGGCCCTTGATTTATGTTAAAATTGCGTTTCTGGGATCTATCTTGAGCATTTACGGGTATTGACCATTTTTCTTCAAACTTTGTATAGGAGTTCATATTAGGAAGGAGTGGTTTGGGATCGAAGATGGATAAATTTCGTAAAATAAATGCAGAGTTATGGCCATTGTTTTACATTAAAATTACATTTCCGGGCTCTGTCTTGAGCATTTATCGACCAAATTTCTTCAGACGTTGAATAGGAATTCATATTAGGTAGAAGTGGTTTGGGATTGAATATGGGTAAATTTCGTCAAATAAGTACAGTGTTATGGCCCTTGATTTACTTTAGAAATTCATTTCCGGGCTCTATCTTGAGCATTTATTGACCAATTTTGTTTAAACTTTGTATAGGAGTTCATATTAGAAAGGAGTGGTTTGGGATTGAAGATGGGTAAATTTCGTCAAATGAGTGCAGAGTTATGGCCCTTGATTTATGTTAAAATTGCGTTTCTGGGATCTATCTTGAGCATTTATTGACCATTTTTCTCCAAACTTTGTATATGAGTGGTTTGGGATCGAAGATGGATAAATTTCGTAAAATAAATGCAGAGTTATGGCCCTTGATTTACATTAAAATTACATTTCCGGGCTCTGTCTTGAGCATTTATCGACAAATTTTCTTCAGACGTTGAATAGGAATTCATATTAGGTCGGAATGGTTTGGGATTGAATATGGGTAAATTTCGTCAAATAAGTACAGAGTTATGGCCCTTGATTTACTTTAGAATTTCGTTTCTGGGCTCTATCTTGAGTTGACCAATTTTCTTCAAAGTTTGTATAGGAATTCATATTAGGAAGGGGTGGTTTGGGAATTTCGTCAAATAAGTACAGCGTTATAGCCCTTGTTTTATGTTAAAATGTCATTTCCGGGCTCTATCTTGAGCATTTATTGACCAATTTTCTTCAAAGTTTGTGTAGGAGTTCATATCAGGAAAAAGTGTTTAGGGATTTAAGATGGATAAATTTCGTCAAAATAAGTACAGATTTATGGCCCTTGGTTTACGTTAAAATGTCATTTCTGGGCTCTATTTTGATTATTTATTGACTTTTTTCCAAATTTTGTATAGGAATACATATCAGGAAGGAGTGGTTTGGGATTGACGTTGGGTATTTTTTGTCAAATAAATACAGAGTTAATGCCCTTGATTTATGTTATAATCTCTTTTCCAGGCTCTACCTTAAGCATCTTTAGACCAGTTTGCTTCAACCTTTGTGTATGAGTTCATATCTGGGTGTGGTTTGGTATTGTAGATTAATGTCGGTAAATAGCTATTCATAGCTAATGTTATAAATGTTTAAACTACCCGACTTAAAATAAATTTTGACTTTGACTTTGACTTTGACTTTGTCATCATTTGTACTAAATTAAATTTGCGTGGCGGGGTATCATGCATGCCTGCAGCGCTTTTATTGTACATATCTTCTTTCATACTTTTATTAATTTAAAATTTCAAAAATAATTTCAAATACAATTATTTCATTCGTCGTTGCTGCTGCCACCGGAAGACGCCGAGCCCGGCGTCTGTCCTTTCTCGAATGCGTCAGAAACTTTGAAATAATTTCTTATGCTTTTGAAGATAGAAAAAGTTTGACTTCTGCTTAGACATATTGTCGATATTATATGGTTGTGATGGTGCACGATATGGCGCATAAAAAGACCAAGAAAACCATTACATGTTCTCAGTGCGATTGCTTTTGATAAAACAAAATGTGCATTTTATTTTATAAGCGGCCCACGTGGCCGAGCAGTTAAGAGCGCTGTTTCTTAATCACTCGATCATCTCACCGCTGTGTCTTGTATGGGTTCGAGCCCCGCACTAGCCACATGTGAGACAAGCCACGTTCTGCTTGCGGGTGTGCTAGGTGGTTTTCTTATTGACTCGTCTCTCATGAGCTGAAATAATTTTAAAAGGGACGTAAAACTGAATTAAAAATATAAATTAAAAAAATATATATTTTTTCTTTCTATGGGATTCGAACCAAGGGCCTCCGAGTTTCAAACCAGGTGCCTTAACCACGTACAGAGCTATGACTGTTTCGTTAAACAATGTAGGAAAATGGCTTCAATATGGGATACACATTCTTCACGTACTTTATCGAGACTTAACGACAGTGCACGAAACAATGACGATGATTTATTATATAATTCGGCAAATAGGTTACTGTATAGGCGTTACCTCATGAATACGTTATTGGGTCTGGTATATATACTTTTTTTTTAAATTCAGTTTTACGTCCCTTTCAAGATTATTTCAGCTCATATGAGACGGACCAATCAGTAGGTGGGGCGAAAACAGGAGAACACCGAGAAAAACCACCTGGCACACCCGCAAGCAGAACTTGGCTTGTCTCACATGTGGCCGGAGCGGGGCTATGGTCTACTTTTGACCTAGGTAAAAGCTAAAGGTATACAGTTAAAAGATTCAACTCACATGTTTTCCGTTAGAAAATACGAATGAAATACGACTTTGTCTAATTCACTGGATTGGACAAAATACAGATAGCTAACGGTAAATATGTGATAGCACTCTAGGCTGACTGAGTTCGACTTTTCTATAATCTCCCTACTTGAACAGATGGACTAACCGACCACGCCCAGATATGAATATTAAATATACAGTGACCTATTTGCCAAATTATATATCATTTAATTTAGGTCAACGTCAGGTGTATATAATTCGGCAAATAGGTCACTGTATTGGCGTTACCTCATGAATACGTTATTGGGTATGGTCTACCTTTGACTTGGGTAAAAGCTAAAGGTGTACAGTTAAAAGATTCAACTCACATGTTTTCCGTTATAAAATAAGAATGAAATATGATTTCTAACGGTAAATATGTGACAGCGGTCCAGGCTGACTGAGTTCGATGTTCCTATAATCTCCCTACTTGAACAGATGGACTGGCCGACCACGCCCAGATATGTATATTAAAGTTGCCGCCCATACAGTGACCTATTTGCCGAATGATACTATTTGTGGACACGTTATTGGGTATGGTCCACCTTTGACTTAAGGTAAAAAGCTAATGGAATACAGTTAAACGATTCAATTCACATATTTTCCGTTAGAAAATAAGAATGAAATATGAGTTTGTCTAATTCACTGGGTTGGACATTATGCTAATTTCTAACGGTAAATATGTGACAGTGGTCCAGGATGACTGAGTTCGATTTTTCCATAATCTCCCATAGTCAAGGGGCTAGAAATTTAAAAATTCGATCCGCACAACTTACCCGCCAGAAAAGGTTTGACTGTATAGACGATAAGAACTATCCTTCTACAACATTTCTAGGCACGTCGTACGGTCAAATTGTGGTAGCAATTGTTTGGGAGCAAGCGTTTTATACAACCACCCCATTTTGTAACTGTTTTAGAAAACGTGCGACATAGGTTAAACGAATTTTATGTAAATGATCCTTAAACTCGTTCTTTACTGCTAAGAACTTGTTTGTACACCTATGCGACTACGGGGACATATGTTTACGTCTAGAAACACGTCCATGTATTATTTATGCCACATCTATGCAGTCCTAATTACCCCACCCATCCAGTTATACACAAATACGAAAACATGTATTTTACCCCGGGGGCAATTTGATCTGCCTTGCAACCCCTAGGACAATTTTTATGGGAGCCAAATCATTCATTAGGGCCCCCGAAATGAAAGAAATTTTGTCCCCCACAATAAACGTGTTTACAATATGCAAAAACGGATGATTTCCAATGTCAACCGTCAACGGGATTCTTGACCATGGGGGTCTACATACAAAATTGATCAGATATACGCTGTTACTTATTATAAACCATTGAACTTGGTCTCATGGAAAAGCTTAGACATAGTCCTTTCATCTTATGGTAAGTAATGCATGTTATCTAATTTGCATATTCATGAATTTTAATGAAAACATTAAAAATGACAGTAAAATCGTAAAAAAATCCAGAAATAGACTTCTTTCAGGTCCAAATATCACTGTGACACTTTGTTATTGAACCAGTAATATCATATGACAAATTTATTGATGTCATGCGCCTAAATGAAAACGATCTCATTTACATATTCATGAATATTAGTAGAAATGTCTAAAATAGAGAAAAAATGAGGAAAAAACTATAGACATTGCAAAGGTTAAGATGGGTTATAAGATCTGTCTTGCATGCCTAAAACAAATTCTCATGGCTGCCAGAATGGCCAGGGCAAGTACCTCAATGTCATAAAATATTGTCCACAACACTGAACACATTTGCATGATATAAAATTACATAGTTTCCACACCTACCCCTAGTGTGATTATAAAGAATAGGTAGGACTCACAAAAATACACATATACTAAAAATAGTATGCTCTAGAATACTATAATTGCTCTGATAGTGATGCATGGACCTAGCAATTAAACCTTAAAACCTATTATTCAAATCCTTGGGTTTGATTATTCGTGAAAATTAATAAAGCACACAAGAAATCGAAGAAGAATATTGATAAAAAAATTGAGTATACATACCAAATCACTTGTACCAGAGCTGTTAACAAACCAAAAATGTAAGAGATGTATCAAATGAATGCTATGGCAATGTACTATGACTCTAAAGCATGATCTGAGTTACAATTTCATGAATTTCGATGAAAACATCATAAATAGGAATGAAAAAGTGGAAAAATTGAATGGGTAAATCTACAAAATTACTTGCATCTCGGCAACCAAAAATCCTTACATGCTAAAATGGCATCAAATGGTTGCTTGTACAATCATTTATTTGAATTCTTTGTTTTATGAATATTAACAAACCCTTTCGAATTTAGATGAAAATTACGGACAAAATATGGCGGTATACATAGAAATTCAAATATATCATGTATACTGATAGCCCTATAGAGCTATAATTGGTATCAAATGATTGCTAGGACAATGTTCGATCACCATATACATCTAATATATAAATCATCAGTGATTTTAAATGTGCGGGCATTAATGATATCTTTATAAACACGAGAAAAATAAACAAAAAGGAAGGGGTATACCAGGTCCATTTCTCAGCTGCCAATTTCCTTAGAGCGCTGAAAATGGTACCAAAAGAATGCAATGATAATGCACTATTACAATTGAGTCTGATAGCCAAACCATAAGTTTTTGTTTTGTTTTTGTTGTGTTTTTTTTTTATTTTGTAAATGCACATAAAATTTTGAAAATTTGTAGTATTAGCAGAAAATTGAAGCATGTGCGCCAACAAAATTTATTGAATCTTGGTTGCCAGCACGCATTCCCTGTATACCTCAATACATGGCAATAAAAGGTTGTCCTAGCTATGAATTGATGCTATTTTGATTTCTCTACAGCTATTGAACGTCGAGATATAAGCCTTTTTGTTGGTATACCTCCTTTGGGTTTCGTTGATTTTCACTTATTTATATAGATCTCATTATTATCCATACAAAAGAAATAGCTTATAATTTATATATCAGATTATCAGATTATAGTTATAGAATATTGTCCTAGCAATCATTTGGTTCGACCTATAACTCACGTCTATCAGTAGCGAAGATACATGTGCTTTTCAATCCTTAAGAGCAACGTATTCATGAGCGTTATACACCTTCTCCGTTGCTACTATGATCAGTTTAAGTCGAAAGTACTTTGTGATCTTTTATCAAAAGATGGTTAATACATGTTTATGAGATTAGTTAGTTACGCTAGTTAAATCAGTGTTGTAATGTTTATATTATTTGATATTATTGCACTGTCTTCGCCATTATGTTACTGTCATATGCATGTGTACATGTATATATTTTGTATACACTGAAAAAAAGTTATAAGAGGCCACCTCATATTTTTTCTTCTAGTTCAGAAAGTAAATCACGATCAATTAAAATTCATGATCAAATTAATAAACCAATGTCTAACAATGGCCCTGAGAGTGCCTGCATTCCAAAATGCGTGATATGTCTCACGCAGTCGAAGCATGAGTAAAGGTACCCTCTTTTCGAAAATCACACTTTATTATCATCAAATTAAATGTCATATTATGACGTTGTGTTTTACATTTTAATTTATTTGAAAGTGCTACTGACTACCATGATGCAAGGTAAGATTAAGTCAGATGTGTTGCTGCAATTAGAATCTTCGTTTCTGTTTTGTACATGCAAGAAGACAGCAACATGAATAACATGAATTCAGCTTTTTGTATGCAATTTGCATACAAACTTTGTTCATCTCTGGTTGCATTATTATCAGCAGTATGGAATTGAAATTTTCAACGAGTAATAAGGTATAATACTAGACTCTGATAAACTTTGAAAATTTAAAAAATCGTCCATAAATTTCGTTATTTTGTTCGTTAAAAATTGGCATTGAAACCGGAAGTGTGCGTCAGCCGTGACCTGTTTGTCCTCGAAAATAGTCTAAAATAGCTCACTCGGGTTATATCTCTCATTTCCAGGCTTCATCAAGTGAATTTAATAGCGATTAACATGTTTAAGGGGCACATTGATGAATTTTTCAAAAATCTCAAAATTAGCGATTTTTAAAAATGCGCAGAAAGTCGACCAGTAGAGAAAATTCGAATGTTTGGTGTTTTTCCAAGCCGGAAGGGCCCCTTTGATGACACCCGCTCATAATTTCAATTAATGTTGTGCTTTATCAAATTTTTTATTCAAAAACATTGATTTTTGCATTTTCACTCCAAAATCGCGTTTAGTGAAAGAAAATTATTTCTGAACACTTTGGAACTTTACTTACTTGAAAGACGCGTCTTTAGACTAAAAATCGTGCAATTTTGAACATGGCTTAGTTACAAAAAATGAGTTTGAAAAGTGGCCTCTTATAACTTTTTTTCAGTGTATACGTTGTATCCTCATGGGCTTTATTGCCTACTGGATTCTTGAATAAAATCTTGTGACCTTGTAATCTGTATACCACCTTAGTTTTCCGTAATTTTCGTCTTCAAAGTTGATTAGATAGGTTTTGTTAATATTAATGAAACAAAGGAATGACTTATATTTTGTAGTACAGGATGGTATAAGTTGTCCTAGCAATCAATTTTCAGCATGTTAGGGCTTTTGGTTGCCGAAGTCATTTTGTAGGTTTACCCGTTAAATTGTTCCACCTCTTCATTCATATTTATGAATATTTCATTTAAATTCACGAAATTGTAACTCAGATCATGTTAATATCAGATTTTAGGGTCAAAATACATTGGCATAGCTTCATTTGATACTTCTTTCAGCATCCTGGGTTTGTAAACAGCTCTGGTACACGTGATTTTGTAGTATACCTCCTATTTTTCTTTTTTTTTCTCCCTTTCCTTATGTGTTTCATTAATTCTCATAAATAAGCAAATTCAACGATTTGAATAATAGGTATTTAGGTTAAATTGCTAGGTCCATGCATTGCTATGAGACCAATTATAGAGCATATGACTATTTTTGTAGGTACACCCTATTCTTTAGAATCACACTGCACTAGGGGTGGGTGTTGAAACTATGAAAGTTTATATCATGCAAATACGCAAATGTGTAAATTGTTGCGGATAATATTTTATGCCTTTAAGGTGGTCCCTCTGACCACACTGGCAGCCATAAGAATTGATTTCAGGGACGCAAGATAGATCTTGTAACCCATCCAAAACCTTGCAATGACCATAGTTTTCCCTCTTTTTTTTTCCTTCTAGATTTTCGACATTTTTATTAATATTCATGAATATGCAGATGAGATTATTTTCATATAGGCCCATGATATCAATAAATTTGTGATTTGATTTTACTGGGTCAATAACAAAGTGACACAATGATAGTTTGGGCCTGAAATTAGTTTACTTCTGGGGTTTTAACGATTTTTCTGTCTTTTTTACAGTTTTCATTAAATTTCATGAATATGCAACGAAGATAATTTACATTATTTATCATATAATAAAAGGGTTATGTCTTACCGTTCAACTGAGACCAGAATCAGTGGTCTAGGATAAGTAATAGTGGAGACATGGACAATTTTGCATGTACACCCCATGTTCAAGAATAATGTTAACGGTTGCCATGGAAACTATGCGGTTTTTGTTTTCATAGTGCAAACGAGTTTAACTTTAAAATCAAAACTTCTTTGCATTTCTAAAGTCCCAAAGAATAATGCTGTAATGTTGTAAATTAAAAAAAAGAAAACTTAAACAAAAGCACAACCGCCAACGACTACCACTGGGGGGTGGGGTAACATTACCCCATACTAGAGGCAATTTTTCATCTAATATACTGTTTAAACATATAGTTTTCTATTTGATAATAATCTAACGCTATTGATTGAGTGTAAAGTTTAATTCTAAAAAGATATTTGTTCAGAAAAATATCAAAACAGGAGCACCAGGCGCATTTTCCTCTGATTTCTGCCTATTATAAAAACTACGTTGGGTAGGTGTAAAGATTTCGTCCTAGGTAAAAACTGCTACCACAATTTGACCGTACGACGTGCCTAGAAATGTTGTAGAAGGTTCAATTATTTCATATCCACCGTCAAACCTTTTCTGGGAGGTAAGTTGTGCCAGGTCAAAAACTAAGGCTCGTACAGAAAACAGCCCCTGGTCTACCAACTTGAACAGATGGACTAGCCGACCACGCCCCGATATGAATATTAAAGTTGCCGCCTATATAGTAACCCATTTGCCCAATTGTACATATACATTTCCTTTTTTGAAATCTTAGGCCGCCACAATAAAAAAAAAAACAATACATCACACCCCTCCCCCAATTCGCTCATTAAGGCCTGTAACTATTTTAAAGTTTTCATGCACCAGTAGCAACGGTTCCTACATGCATTACGAAAACATGACCATGCAATATACAGAGATTTTAAAAGTTGTAAAAAATGAAAATTTTCAGAAGAAACTATTTGCGATTTTTCTTATTTTTGCTCAAAACATTGATTGTGGGTACATGTTAGAACCGCCTCGCCGATGCGGTTCTAACGAGTACCCACAATCTATGTTTTGGAGCAAAAATAAGAAAAATAGGTATACCCTTGCATACCCCAGTTTTGCTATATAAAAGTGGGGTTTACGGGGGTATTCATTGCACGGACATGTTTTCCTGATGTAACACAAAATTATACCTTGCAAAAGGTCGTGATCATGATGTTAAGGACATAAACTTCTTACGCTGTTTGTAATAAACTGTTGTAGCGTTACGTTTTCTTTTCCATTCTGTGCAAACTCTGGCCAGTATTTGCTGATCTTTTCCTCATACTTTAATAAGCCCCTGCAAAACATTATTCTATGCAGTGTCAAAACGTCTTACAAATTAATTCCCATTTTATCTGCAACTAAATACAAATTAAAACACACGTAGGAGACTTTCAGTCTTCCAAATGTATATAGCTACATTTATTTTTTTCGCATAAAACATACTACTGGCACCGGCAATTAGGATCTATACCTTTTGTACGGACGGTAGAGAATAATGCGTACTCATTTGTCGAATGTTCGATCCCGTGATTTTCAAGTCTTTCGGATGAGACCTTAAACCGATGTCCCGTCTCAATACGACTTAAGATGTTGAGTGGGTCAACCAACAAAACGTGCATGTAGAAAATAATTTTACGTGTTTTAAGAGAAGGTCTTTTTAGATTACATCATGTCATGATGCTCAACGAACCTGTCTACAAGATGAGCTATGACCATAGCTGATATGGCTTTGGTCGATGAGAAGAAAACGGAGAGAGTGTCCTTGCTCCAGGGGGTATTCTTCTCAGGGTCTCGGACTCCGCCCCATATATAAACCACCAGTTCACCTGTAAATGATAGTTTAAATGTGGCATCTAGAGGCTAGCGCGAACCGAAATCGCCAGGTTTCGCGCCACGTAAAGACGGTTCTTTATAATTCAATAAGTGTTCAGTTTATCCAGCACGAGGAGCTTGCGCCTCCAAGTATAACCGAGTTCAGTCTGACTGACCCCCTTAGCTCAGTTCATGAAAGGTTTTATGATGTCTTTGCCCTTATCTATATGCTAGTGCATAATTTTGTTTCAATGATAAGCCTTATGTTACGTCTACACCGGGTCACGTTCTCACTACGTCCTTACTACGTCCTAAAAAAATAAGGACGTAGTGAGGACGTGGTATGGTCTTGTAGGACGTGGTAGGAACGTAGTAAGGACGTAGTGAGGTCTTGATGGACGCGGAGGTCTTGGTCAAATTTTGAATATGCTCAAAAGAAACGTGGCGAGGACGGGGTGGAATTAGAACGCAGTAAGGACGTAGTAAGGACGTGGTAAGGACGTAGTAGGAACTTGTAGGACGTAGAAAGAACGTGGCGCAAACGTAGTGCGATCTTCGTGGACGCGATGCAAATTTGTTGCAGACCATCAAGACCTCGCTACGCTTCTACTACGTCCTCGCTACGTCCATCAAGTTCTCGACAAGACCATACCACGCTTCTTGTACGTCCATACCGCGTCCTAGAAGACTGCACTGCGTTCTTATCACGTCCTAGCGGTTCCTAACACGTCCTTAGTAGGTTCTTATCACGTTCACACCAGGTTCGAACTACGTCCTCCACGTTTTATTAATTTTGTTTTAATTGTCCCATACCCTCAAGCAATTGCTTTCGCTTTTATTTAAATCATATCGAAATCGAAACATGAACAGAGAAGTACTCTTGTAACTTGCTTTCCTTCAAGGACATCATGCCTTACTTGGTGCACAGGCTGCACTTGTGCTATTTCACAGGAAGAGGAATAGAAGGGCAAAATCTTTTTGGGTGCGCCCTTGGCTATCAGCTGAAAGAAGGCTTCAGTATGGGCATTACGACCGACTACTAGCGGAGTTGAGGATAGAGGCATTCTTCAATTTCATGCGAATACCACCGGAAATGTTGTCTGCCCGTCATTTTCTTACTGCAATTTCAAGCTGTTTTGCAACTTCTCTGAATCTTAATACACGACTGATTAATATATTTACAGTTAGAACGTACTGGAAACGTAGTTCGCGCGTGGTATGAACTGCTTGGTCTTTGTGAGGACGTAGCAAGGACGTAGTGGAAACGGGATGAACTTGGTGAGCGCGTATTGAGGACGTAGTGGAAACGTGAAGGACGTAGTAAGGACGTGGTGCGGACGTAATAAGAACGTGGCGGGGACGCAGTAAGGACGTAGTGGGAACTTAGAAATCCGAAATTGTTTCATTTTGACCCCGTCCTCGCCACGTTCTTGAATTTTTAGAACGTGGTAAGGACGTAGTGAGAACGTGGTCCAGTGTAGACGTAACATTAGGTAATATAACATGATCCAAATATAGATAAAATAATGCATTGGACGATTCATGCTTTTTGCTATAAAAAGGTCATTCAACATGACAGTACCTTTGTAGTATGCCGCAAAACTTCCCCCCTTTTCAACCCCATTTGCAAGATTTTGCCTGAAAACAAAATAATAATATGATCAAAGGCCATGATTTTTACATGTCTCAGAGCAAACAAGAAATACGAGACTCGTATATAATTATAACGTACATGTAAATAAAATCATTTTGGAAACAAGTATAGGATTGTAAATAAAATACACACAGTGGTATTACTTTAATATTCTTACTTGAATGTATCCAAAACTTTTTCAAATCCAGGAGCTACAAAACATTCAGGATCAGCCATACCGACTTTGTTTTATATCCTGCCTGCAAATGTGCAAACGTAAAGAGAAGAAAGCATGTGTTGAAACTAAACAGAAATTAAAAGTAACTTAAAAATAATGATATTATATAAAAATGACGGACTAGATTTCTTCATTCTGTAAATTCGTAGACCACAACAATAGCCCGTTTCACAGCAGAATGCGGCAAAAATGTGTAGCTTTATATTTTGTATTTTGGGTGCATTGAAAGGAAATCTGCGGAACAATTCAAATGTGGCAGATATCGTTTCGATGCACTTTTAGATGTGCCGGTTGGTTTTATGTCAGTTGGTAAACTATCGGGCACATTTTTGGACGTTGAATTGAAAATGCATTCCATGCACCATTAATGTTTGAAAATTATTTCTATTGTTAACAATAGCCGATTTCTGGTCATGGCACATGTAATGTAGGACATTTGTTCATTAAATCAAATAAATGGTTTATCTGAACCTGCACGTAACAGATACGTCAACAAGAGAGCTTTAGCCTACTGCACGTAACAGATACATCAACAAGAGTGCGTTCGTCGCAGTGATGTGTTCGTCACCAATGGCGCCAAGTTATATCATTGAGCAAGCCCCGTTTACACGCCTTAGTACTCGCCGTCCAGACATGACTGAAAACTTGATAACTTGGGCGTAAAGCAAAATCACCTATCGCGTACTTACTGTAAAATATAAAACTAACTTACTTGTAAACGAAGTTTCAGGTATCAATCACAATAATCTTTTTTGAAACTAATATTGTCAAAGTGTATGTTGACCGACTTTTATATCACGAAATGAATCATTAAAATGCATACACACAATTTCATTTCGGGACTTGGCTATGCTGAAAGTGCATGCTAATCGAATATCCCTTTCGAACGCGCTTACGAATGCACTTTTAAAGACATTTGTTGGCCATCTGTTAATGTTCATATTCATTACTAATTATTTATACAATAGGCATTGGAGTGAACATTTGAAGTGATTCGAAAATTCTGAACATGCTTTCGATAGCTTTACCGAACATCCTTTGCGAAAAAACAAAAATGGCGTTTCCCCCACGTTGTCTTGTTAGAAAGGAAAGTACTTACCAGAGAATTCGAGTACGTCACTAAGGAGGACACCATCAAGCTGAAAATTGTATAAACTACATAAAGTGAAAGATTTACAAGTGTCGATACTCTACATCAAGAGAACGAAACATAAACACGCATCATGTCGCGAAGACAGAAAATTGTACGGATGAGCGAGAGGTTCCGGAAACATTTCCCATTGACTCGCCAAACAGAGCAGCAGAACAAAAAGTAAAGATTCAATATTCTTACTAAAATGGAATCATATCTTCTCCATAGGAAAAAAAACCGTGTTAAAGCGCCATAAGCCTGAAAAGGGATAGAAATAAAAATAATTGAGATCCATTAAGTAATGAGTAAAGGGATGGGCCATACCGCGGTTTCGGCTACTTAAGCCTCTTTAGTGACCCTTTAGATTTGGCGAATTTGAGCCAAAGGGACATGCTGTAATTTTGCAACTTTCAAAAGAATAGTCGATACAGAGACTACTGTTATCCAAACAGAGACAATTATATAAAACGTTGGTTAGAAAATGAATCTAAAGCGATAATGGAACAGCATTCAGGGAGCCTCCTTTCAGAAATCCCTTTAGAAAGTTTTAAAGTAGTGCGTGAAAATCTTAAGAAAGAGCTTAAAGCTGATGAGTTGAAGCATAATACCAACTTGTACTCTTTCAATGTTGTCATTTGGAAAAAAGATGGGATGGTTGAGATCTGCTTGGATATTGGTATACTCAACAGCTAGAATACAACATAGGCTTATGCTGTTCATTGTGGACGACACTTTGCTGACCTCTTTTGTTCTAACTTGCTAGGACGAAATACTCACAAAGCTAACAAGCGAAGTGGTTATTTGCAATTGGAGATAAAAGAAGAGTTTAAAACGTTTTAGTTAGAATACTAAGCCATTACAATTTTTGACAGAAAGCCCTTCGGGCGTTACAATTCACCCGCGACTTTCCAGGGACTACGGGCACGTTGCTCAGTGAACTCATCTTACGAGCCCGCATTACTTATTTGCATATATATGAAATATTGTGCAGATAAATTAAATGAATAATGACTGCGGTCAGTGCCCCCGTGACCTCGGTGTGGATTGAATGTTCGAACTGCACACTATTGATAAAAGAGCGCTCATTTTATAATGATGTATGGATAATACACAAATAGTGTAGAAGGTGCAGAATTTAACCAACCTATAGCACAGTCTAGTTAATTAAATATCTACAATTTGGACAAAGTGTTGGATCACGTTGGATCACAAACTCGTATTAAAACTTAATGATATCTCCTCTATAAATTACATCGATTACCTCTGATTTTCATCTTGCATATTGTTTACTTTAACTTAAACATTTTAAAAAATGTATGTGTATTTTATTTCAGATTTCAGCATTATTTTGTTTGTTCATGGCAAAGTATAAACTATTGCTCCTATCATTCATGGCTGAAATATCAAATAATGAACAATTTTCAAATTTGGTACTACTCATTTACGCCACTGTGTGTACATATATATTACATCAAATGCATTAATTTATGAAATGGGTATGACATCAGAGAAATAAATTACTCAAATATTTTATACATATATTTCCAGGCAATCATTGAGATATATATCAATACGTATATGTGTCCAAATGAGAGATTATCGGGAGCTGCCGGTATCATTGAACGTATTGCGAATAATCATCATAAAAAGTTGTGAAATGGAACTATCACACACATTTATGATAAAACCGAAAATATAATTGTAATCATTTTAACATATTTTTTTCAGCAGATACGAGTAAATCACTTCTTCCGTGATTCAAGAATGTGGACCTTCTGTCAGTTCATTGTTTCATCTACGATATACGCATTATATTCTCTTATGTACGTCATCTTTTCCATTATAAATGAAGCACTGAGGATAGCAGTGTCCAGTTTCGATCATTCGAACGACCTTAAAGTTCGATTAGGTCGTGTTTTGTGGAAACGGAAACTATATGAACTAGATGTTAGCTCCGTGCGAGATTTTCTATGCATCTTTTCATCCACGGTCAACCTAGACTACGTTTTGAAGCCCTATGTTTCTCTATACGCCGTGACAAAGCATGAAGCCGTGTTTGTTGAAACGACTGAAAGTGTAAACATTTACAGTTCTGATGTGAATGCGTTCATGTATTCTGCCCAATTTGATCACTGCAGAAAGGTCATCAAAATGCCGATCAAGTATTTCTACGTGCTGGCTGCAAAAATCGGTAGGCCCTCAATGCCAGTGATTTGGATTTCACAAACAGGACGTTGCGGTTCGACTCTTCTTTGCCAACTTTTGGAAAAGGTACCGGGTACTCTTATTATGTCAGAACCAGACGCACTCATGCATATTGATTTGATGCGACACATGAAAGTTGTACTAGAGACGGAGATAGACAACTTATTCCAAGACACGGTTAAAGTGTTGTGTAAGCCTCGCCCTAGAACGGAAAGAATCTGTATCAAAACAAGGGGCGCTTGCATCAGTTGGATGAATCATCTTTCAAAATCGTTTCCAGATTTTAAACAGATATTTTTGTATTGGAATTGCAAAGCAACGATTTCGTCTTATCTAGCCGTCTTGAGCTCGGACACTTTCACGATGCTGGGCCGTATTTGCTATGACAGTAAATGGTTTTCTCTGTCTAAACCTTATTTAAGACGTCAGATGGACTTCCACTCCATTCGCAAGTTAAATGAAACAGAGGGTCCACATTGCGATGCAAATGAATCAAAGATATTTCTGAACTGTGCAACGACTTTTACATACATGTGGGCAAACTATATTCTGATTGCTCAAGATGCAATGTCAAGAAACACCGATATCTTACCTGTCAAATATGGTGACCTGGTAACTGAAAAGATTGGAACATGCAGAATTATGTTGAAGCAGCTTGGACTTGATACCGGTCAGCTGAATACAGTTCTTACGACGTTTGATCAAGATTCGCAGCGGATGTCGTTAATAAGTCGTGCAAGAATAGGAGCTTCTAAAAGAAGAGTTATTTCAGATCAGGAACAGCTTAATTGTGACACTATCCTATCGATGTACAGATTTCCACTGATGAAAAATGACTTTCGTTTGTGATACATTAATCATTCAGTTACCCTACTGACAATCACGTGGTATTGTTTACATACAAACCAATAAATGATCGGTAACACACACTGCATTTGAGAAAGAAGCTGAGATGAAAAAGTAAAGTTTTCTCCTTATGTTGAGCGTTTCTTCTACTGACTAATAGATCGATGCAGTCAATGCGGTTATTTCGTTTCGTTTTCGCAAACACTTCAATGTAATTGTATTGAAAACACTTTATGTTGATGGGGCGGAAGTGTTTGCGCAAACGAAATATAATACTTTCATTCAATAAATGTTCAATTTCTGCATGGGCTGCGCCAAAATATCAGTCAATAGAGTAAATGGTATAGGAGAAACTCGATTTTTTCATCTCAACTTCGGTCATCTATCGATTTGTATGTATACAATCCCACGTGATTATCAGCTGTGAGTCAGCATGCCTTTGTTTTGTACGATCCACGATCATTTTGAGCCCCAAATAGAAAAATATTAAAACTTTTCAACTGATGTTTTTTGTTTTTTTTTTTGTTTTTTTTTATGAAGCAAGGGTTAGTAAACCAGGTCCGATTTACCTTTGCTTCAATTATTGCCTATCCAGAATGTATCGGAGATTGTAAATAAATCAACATATAATTTAACAAAGACATCGATAAAGCCATCGACTGTAACACGCTAGTATAGTATATTACGAAAACTTGCCCATGCAATATATAGAGATTTTTTGAAAATTTTCAGCTGAAAAAAAAAAAATGATATTTTTCTTATTTTTGCTCAAAACATAGATTGTGGGTACACGTTAGAACCTGTTTTGGAGCAAAAATAAGAAAAATAGGTATGCCCCTGCAAACCCCAGTTTTACTACTTAAAAGTGGGGTTTAGGGGGGTATTCATTGCACAGACATGTTTTCCTGATGCTTGTATAGTATAAAAGGTGTCAAAGTACAGCTAACTTACTTTTTATGAACTCAAGGTAAGTCACCTAGTTTACTATGTTATGTGATATATGTTGTTTGAAGAAAGCTAATGTTTTCAACCCACTAACTGGATGATCTTCTTGCTGGTCATTTGAATCAATCACACGGTTGTTGGGTCCGGGCAAACCGCAATTGCAGCTTACTATTGATAAGTTAATTAGTGTTTTGCAGTTGTCAATCAAAAATAAAAACTTTTAATTTCTGCATTTATAGTCTGAGTGAACACTTGCTTAATTCATTTACGTCTGATTGTGTAGAGTAACTTTCTTTTACAGCCTGTGCATTTTATTTCAAGTTTTAGTTTTTTGACACCTATTGCAGGATGGCCAAGGTACAGGCGACAAGTTTCCTTCAGATGGTTGTCTCTGTCATCAACTATGCTCTGTTTCGCATCGTACACAGTGCAGTTACCGTCTTCAATGCTATTCTTCGGCACACTATCTACAAGGTACCCCAGGGAAATGCAATGGGACAGTTCGGTCACATTCTCTGGAAAAGAAAACTGCATGAGTTTGCAATTCATTCGGAACGAGACTTTATTTGCATTTATTCTTCAAGAGTATCGTTAGACTATATTTTCAAACCAAGCGTCTCGCTCTACAGTGTTTCGAGGAATGAAGCTGTTTTTGTTGAAACAGAGGAGAATATCGATATATACAGTTCTGATGAAAGTCCATTTTTCATATTCGCTCAATTTAATCGTTGCAAAAACGTCATTAAAATACATATTGACTGTTTTCACGCGTTAGCAGACAAAGTAGGTGGGCCGTCGTTACCAGTGATTTGGGTGTCACAAACAGGCCGATGTGGTTCGACTATTTTGTGTCAGGTTCTTGAGAACGTTCCGGGTACGCTAGTGATTGCAGAACCGGACCCTCCGGCAATTATTGACAGCATGCATCGAATAAAAGAAATATCCGATGAGGAAAGAGACCAACTGCTGATATCAACCGTTAGATTGCTCTGTAAATCCCGACCAGGGGCGAAAAGGATCTGCATCAAAACGCTAGGCTTCTGTGTTTCCCTAATAGAGACCATTTCCAGAATATTCCCGGGTTTCAAACAAATCATCATGTACAGAAATTGTGCAGAAACAGTTGCATCCTACATCGCTTTCTTGAATTATAATCCCCTCATACAAATGTTACAAATGGTTATGGATAGCAAGTGGCTAACCTTTGCAAAACGGTCCGTCAAGGAAAGTGCTGAAACGGATTTTATACGGAAAACGAAAATGTCGGCGGCGATTGATGCAAGTGCTGAAGTCACCAGTGCTGTTGGATTATTTACGTACATGTGGGCTAATTATATGTACGTGTTACGAGACGCCGTGAGACACGACGGAACTATTGTAGCTGTCAAATATGAGGATATGATGGCGGATAAGGTTAAAACCTTCAGCGACCTTTTCAAACAACTTGATTTGGATTTGAAAGACCTGGATGTAGCACTGACTGCCTTTGAGAAGGATTCGCAACGAGGAACTGTTGTTAGTCGTAGCCGAGTAGGAGATTCATCGAACTATATTATATCGGACAAAGAAAAGGTAGAGGCTGATGTTATTCTTTCCTGTTATAATCTACCACGCATGGGAGATGACTTCAGGATTTAAAGCTACTCTAATGTATTGTAATTGAGCCGGGTTTAATCGTGCAGATCAGCGCTATTACATGTATAGGGCCTTCAGAATGTGAGGCTCACATTCTGAAGGCCCTATACATGTAATAGCGCTGATCTGCACGATTCAGAGGAGCAACATTTCTTAGTGCTGACAACTGCTGGTCATTGGTGTTTTGTGCCATTAAATTCAGTTTCCATAACCATACAAGCTGGTTGATCAAATGTTTTGTTGGCAGTCCTCAAAAGGTCCCGTATCATTTTTATTTTGTTTTCAATAGATTCATATCAACACATCACAAATTGTTCTAATGACTACTTTCTAATGATTTGAAACTGAACTTAAATGGATAAAATTACTGCAAACACCCTTTCCACTGGGATTTAACGACAACATTTACCATGAAGGCAATATTTCCAAAATGCCCGATTTTGATGTACTTACACTTTCAGAGTCTCGTAAACGTAAATCTAGATCTCATGGTATACGGAAAAGGGGTAATGACAAACGTAAACGGTGCGCTGCATTGAAATTGAACATTTCCCTTAATGATTTAGCTGTTAAACTAAGGATTCACGGTCGACATCCAATGCTGTCTTATATCTTAGTTCTCTACCTATTGCTGCATTACGTTCCCTGGACACAGAGGCTAATAGATTTTACGATAGAAATCATCAAATGTATGACGCTGCACTGTTAACAAGATGTTATACTCAGCATGCTCTTCGTCCATTTATCGATTCCGAATCTAATCACATTAGAAGTTTTATTAAAATTCCTTTCATCAATAAAGGAATTGACTTTTTTGATTTACCAAGCATATTCCAGGATAAATCAGTGATACAGTCTATACCTACCTACTTCCAAAATTCAGAACCTCCTATTATTTGTTACAAATATAACAAACCAATCAGAAATACTATTTTTAATTTCAATAAACTTGTTTCTGATCTTGATATCCATGCTAATACTCCTAAGTCTTGAGATTGTAAAGATTCAAAATATGTTTATCAACCAGCTGGACATATAGTTACTGGAAATTTAAAAATAATTTCGGATTCTAGAATTCGCAAAATTGTTTCTAAAGGTCCGAAATATAGATTCCCTTCCTACATTAATTTCGACAAATGTAGAGAGGAGATTGCATCTGCATTAAATGATTTCGGTAATCGATGGTGTAAACGAGAGGGTGTTGAGGATAATGCTCTTAAAGAATGGAAAAGAAGTATCTTCACTATCGTGGATAAACGTATTAAGTTTTATTCACAAAATACTAATCTTTTACCTCCTAAACCCAAATCGTCATTTAGGCATTTGAAGCAGGGTATCCAAGAATTTCATAGAAAGTATGTCTTGGTTCCGGCAGATAAAGCCGCAAACAATGTTGTTGTCGTTTGTAGACTTCACTACGTTAACACCTTAAAACAGGAGCTTGATGGTACCAGGGCTTATCTGGAGACAGATACTGATGAGGTGTCTGTAGTAAATGCCCACTAATATATAAAATTACTGGCGGGCTTAAATCGATTTTACATGGCCATAACCTCTACCTCAGCTTCTGCAGTGGTTCATAACATTTAGTTAGTTCTTCGATACTCGTGGTGAATCCCTCAATCATCAAGAACAAACAGATAAGTGACGATAAACAACTTGACGAATCCAAAACGAGGACTAAACAGATTCAGTAAGCTGTCCGACGATGGAGATCCCTGGGTGCCGAATAACTTACTAAGTCCGGAGCAAAAGGAAAACAACAGTTGGACCCCGGTGGGCCAAGCAACAAACAAGAAGCCCCGGCCCCAACCAACTAAAATGAATAGCATTAAGTCGGGGCCATCATAGAGTCTGACGCAGTTATTGGGCCAAGCTGTGTAGAAGTACAAAAATCGCCATGAAGTACATTGTAGTAACCATATGAATTTGACAGTTATTCCACTTAGATAAGTTTATAAACTCGCAGACTGTCTGGCGTATTAACAAATAATGCATGGTGAAATGAACTGTACGCTAAGTATGATGGCCTAAGTCCTTCTACAGATATAACGTCTTTAACTTTCTCCTTTTGTTGAATCGGCTTATCGTCAGTGATGTGTATCATAACAATTTTGTCTGCGTCGCGTTCAGCAATAAAAAAATTTCCAGTAGGATGTGTTGAAAGTCCAGTGATGTTTGGATAGTATGTGTCTTTATAATTGAAAACGAGCACTCCATCTGCTATTGATATGCCAACACAACCTTGGGTCTTCTCTGAAATGTAGATGATTTCGTTTACAGGACAAACAACCATTGAGAGAACACTTTCTAATATGTTCTCCGTGTCGGCATATATTGGTTTCGCCGATGTGATATTCCCATTTGTGTCTATTGTCACAAAACATTTGCAAAGAGCGTCAGCTACTAGAGCAATAATTTCTTCACCATGTCGTGAAACAAGAAGACATGGTAAGTTCGTTTTAATTGTTGGCCCTTTCGATAACTTCATTTTGTCATCAATTGTAGCATTCTCTATACAACTATTATCTGGTTCAGATACAATCACTCTCGTCTTACTGATGAGTGTCATGCTAGAAGGTTCCTTGTTTAGTTTCAATGTCGACATTTCTGTGTATTTGTCAGACAACATAATAAGCAGTTGTGTTGCTTTATCACAAAGTACTATTTCACCATATGGAAGAATTTCCATGCCAACTATTTTAGAAACCTTTAGGGCAGACAAATCAATATCGCCTATGCGGACGGGATGTTGGTCATCCAGTACTAATTTCTCCGTGACAATGCTTTCTCGCATTATTAAGTTTTTCGTGAGATTTATTTCTTGCACCAATACGTCTATATTCGGTGTGTCTTTCATCGAGATTGCGTAGAATGGTTCTTGTAGTTTCTCGAATAAATGTTCATATTTTAACATGTGCGATTCGATTGTTGTTTGCATGATAAAGATTTCCTCTTTAGACCCCTTTTCAAGCAGCTCAATGAACTGTTCAAATTGCTTTTCAAATAGTGATAAAATTTGTTTAATCTCATTTTCCATTTCTTTCATCATCTCTTCTTTGTTACTTATAATATGTATTATTATGTTTTTGAGCGCTGAAGGCCAGATTCAACGACATACGATGTTCTGTCTTGTTGATTTCTCATCTTTTCTAAAAAAGTATTTCGTTTAGAATACAAGTCTTGCAGATGAACTGTCAATATTGTCTCAAGTCTTGACAATTCTTGCAATAGACGATCCGTTTCTCTCAGTTTTTGTTTTGCTGTTGTCTTATTTATATCAATATCAGACGCCGCTCTGTATATACCGTCGATGCATGTTATATGATCTTCGCAATCGTAATGTTTTTCTTCAGTTTTACACTGAATACAAATAATTTCACGATGATTCTTACAGAAAAACGTTATTCCTGAATTAGGATGGGTTCCTGAATTAGGATGGGAACGGCATCTCAGCTTTCTCAAAAACTTATCAGCGCGTGCCTTTAATGGTGTAATCGTATGTTTTTGCTTCAGCTGGTCTTCATGGTGGATGAACAGGCATTTGTCACACAAATGTTTATCACACTGGTCACACGAAACGCTCGCTTCATGGATATAAGTGTTTTTGCGATCGCAGTCACACATTTCACAAAATTGTACTGGCGTTGCGTAATAGGTGTCAGCTAAGGCATTATCCTTTTCAGTTGACGGTGTTTCCAAACTAAACCTATACTCGTCCGACGTATGGTCCAGTGATGATGTATTTTCTTTTCGACTTAACAGTGTGTGTTTACTTATAATATCATGATCCTTTGTACTGTTACATTTGTTGTGCATAACCAAGCAGTTTAAGCAAATTATCTGACGACAGTCTTTGCAATACACTGCATATACACTGGTTTTTCCAGCTACATCACATATTTCACAACTTTTGTTCAAGTCTATACGAGAGGAAATGTCCTCAAACTGCTTTGTTGCTGTGGAAGTGCATTTCACAACTTTCTTTGCAGCTACGTTTGGGCGGCATGAGACAGTTTGAATGTCGTTTCCGGTTGCTTGTCGTGATGCACCTAATTTTGTTGAAACGGGTCTTGACGGTTTGAAAACGTCCCCAGAAGATACTTGCTTTCCTATTTTTTGACTGCCACGGTGATGGAATTGACGCTGGTCACCAGTATTCTTTCTAGACCGCATGTGTACGGATGTTTCATTGATACATCTACCTTCGAAAACAGATGCCAATTCTGCGACCACACCTTTGTATTTTCTCACGATGGGCTGTTCACCGGGATTAATTGTAATCGGTTTAGTGTCGGGCAAATGCCGATCAGTATTTACTCCTGTTAGTTTTCGTTCAGGTGGTTTTGACTGAATGTTGTCTGGTATTATTTCAGAACATTTTTCATGATTTGTAGGGTCTTTTACACTCTCATATGCTTTTGTTTTCTTGATGGATGTTCTTGCGGCTGGGACCGGCCTAAAATTCTGTCCATCTGCTCCTTGATTAGCCATTTTTGTCGTCTTAGGTCATGTCTATTCAGTTAGTCTGTTAAATGAAAAAATGTCAATTGAAGATAGTCGTTTATCCAGAGGAAAATATTGAAGATATATTTTAGATTATACATAGCGAAACAAGTAAGTTTCAATGGTTCCGCCTTATTAGCTTATTTTGGCAGTCAGACTATAATTCTTCTACAAATAGCAGAAAAAGAACTATTTGCGAACAACAAAGTTTCGAGTCAGTCTCGCCCATTTGACGAGCGACTTATTACCTACTGATTACATGTATTTAGAAGCACACACTGCTCAATATTACAAAAGTACCATTCAGTGGTTAAGTGAAAAGCATACGCTTTTCAAGAAACAACAACAGTAATAATTATAATAAAAATGATGATGATAATCAATATACTGACTACGAAATCACAGATAAATGTTTACAATACCGTATATATGATAGGTAGGTATCAATCCCAGACGCCGGATCGTAGTAGACTTCGTCACAGATTTACCGTTATACTTATGAATGAAATTAATGTATTTGACCAATAGGAACAGGCGTGTCATTCATATTTAAAACGGCAAATCTGTGACGAAAGTATACTACGATCGCCCGGGTTTTATATAGTTTGTCTTTTATCTTAAAATGTTTATTTACGTGTTCCCAAACGCTAGTTAGTACTTACATAATTTGAACAAGACGTTACGTCATTTCCGAAATTCTGATCACTGTTCAGTACTGGTAACCACCTTCTTCGACAACACTATCATATAAAATGTGACTATTATCAATCTTATTTAACAGACTATTTGTAATATGAGCCGCAACATGAGAAAACCTGTTTTCGAGATTTCCGGCCAGGTCCAACACAAATTAGCCTGCGTAGTCACATCAGCAGGCTAGAAGCTTGAAATTTTGGATTTAACAAGACGAAGGAATGTACTATCTGCGCAGCGAAAACAAAGACGTTGGTCAGCTGTGCAGTAACTGCACAGCGGATCTGCGTCTTTACTTTCGCATATGCAAAACTCCGATTATCTCATGACACGGCTCATATGGCTCACAAGTGTAAGAGCTTGCTGTCCTGTCTGTCATGTCAAAATCAGAGGCTTTTATAAGTTTAACCACAAAAGTGGGTGGTTTCTTTTGTTCAAACACTTGAACTAATTGTTAAAAAATATATCATAACAATGCCATAAATTTTGGACGAATAAAATGACAATTCAAAAGCTTCCCAAGAGTAACATCAAGTTATTTACAATGTCACTTACATGTAGAAGACAAACAAATGTTTGAAAATGAACTTTATGATTTACATCCCTTAATACAAGTTCACTCGTTTTTGCCATAGTTTTTCAAACATAGTATGAGCCGCCTCGTGGGAAAACCAACAATGTGGTTTCCGAACAGGTCCGACAAAAACCGTCCTGTACAAGCACTGAAAAGAGCTAGAAGCTTGAAATATCGGATTTAAGTAGGAGAGGAATTGTACTATCCGAGTAGCGAAAACAAAGGCGCTGATCAGCTTCGCGGTTACCGCGAAGCTGATCTGCGTCTTTGTTTTCGCCTATGCAAATTGTTGGTTTTCCGATGAGGCGGCTCGTATGAGTATGAATACCGAGCTTTCAGACTGCTTAAGTAAAAATATCAGGCTCGTTCATTTTATTCCACTCTGTATGAATGTAACGACATCGTGCTACTAAGTACATACTTTGGATCCGAGTACACCAAATATCTGATCATTGCTTACTTTTACCTACTCAATTTTAAAGTACTCTTTCATTTGAGAGGCGCTGTGCAAACCATTACTACATTCGTAATCCTTTAACATGTACATGTATCTTTCCTAAGACTTTCTGTGCAGATTCTATCAAATGTGTAAAGACATCATAGAAAGGTACAAGTAGGTTATGATCAGGAAAAGGCGCAATCAGAAAAAAATTCCAACTCCAAAAACCGAGGTGGGCAAAACTAAATTGACAATTAGAAAACATATCGTAAGCAGAATGAGCAGCTATTTCCAAATAGGCGGCCTCTCAGTTACCCGAGCTTAAAGACTACATAGCTGTCTGTGATAGCCGATAACCCTGCTAAAACGAAACAAAACAACAACAAAATGCAGAACAAAAAATCTAAATTACAAGCTACAAATTTTCTCATCTTTCATTTTATAATTTCGATGTCAAATGTAAAGCAGTTCGGGTTAATTCCTTTGCTTGACACATCATACGAATATCAGAACACTTTAAATTAAAAGGTATTATTACACCAGACCTAGCATGTTTAAACTTGTAGAATTAATGTCTTGTAACAACAAAAAATAAATAAGAAATTTAGCAACATTTATTTTCAAAGCATTTGAAGAGAGAAATCGTAACATATATACAAACCGATAATATTTTGTGTAAATTATATACAAACTACATGTAATAGTTTTTTTGTGTATACTAAGTCGCCAGCGTATCGGCATTGGCAATCTCTCCATCACTATCGTTACCACTGTCACGTTTATACACAGCTTAAATGTTATTATCTATTATTGCTACTATCTACATGTATATTTTGTATCTTTTCATTTGTATAACCACACTGTTTGCCATATCCATGCATGTTTATGTTGTAAACAACAGGGCACAAGGGCCAGAATGGCCTATTGCTATTTGAATAAACTTATCTTATCTTATCTTATCTTATCTTATCTTATCTTATCTATCATATCTTTTTAACTTTTTATATGGCCTATAGTTTTCCAAATTTTCTATTCAATTTAAGTGTTAATTTAAGTCAAATATCGTGATTCTTCCTGTTTTGCCTTTTACAACTAGCAATTTATCACTATCAATGTCGAATTTAATGAAGCTGGGTTTCATTCCTTTCAAGGTCACATAATCTTTTATCTTTACCCCTTTATCATTCACAACAACAATATTGTCATTGTCTTGCTCTGCCAGGAAGGTATATCCCAAATCGTCAACAAAGACACCTTGATAAATGTCGACATTCTCGGCCTTATATTTGAATACATGTTCTCCATTCACTGAAATTCCTATACAGCCATGTTGTTTTTCTGTTATGTATATTGTACTGTGATCTTGGCTCATGTGGACTGAATAGTGCTCACCGTAGTTGGGGTTATACGTTTTATTTCTCTGCCATCTTGACTTATTTCAGTTATAATTGTTCCCTCGCCAGTCTTTTCAATAGCTAGTAAATTTTGTTTGTACTTAAACACTCTGATGTATTCACGAGTCGAATCTTCGTCTGTAGTGGTCGTGGATGTCAATTCTAAACTGTCATTCGTGATTTCAATTTTCTGATTACTGTTTTCATTAGGAAGTGACACTAACACACTGGTGGTGCTAATTAAAGCGATGTAATCTCACGGAGGAAAGCGTACGCAAGTGTAAATTGTTATGGTAATCTATTTCTAGAAGAACAATTTGCTGTTGTGTTTGATCACATATTAGTAGTTTTCTACCAGGTAAAACTTCCATTCCAACAATTTTAGATTTATTATCTGTCGAGGAGATACGGACCTCACCAATAAGCTTAACAGTTTTGTCTTTCAGTGGCCTTTTCACGGCAATTGTTATATCTTTCTGGTACACATCAGACACTTTTTGGTCAAAACTACCCATTTTCTCTAGTAGGCCCTCGGTTGTAACGGTGAAGCAATTTCGACGTATGTCTTCGATCTGTTCACAGTTCCTTTTTATATCGGATTCCAAAATCATCGTCATCACACGCTTTTGCGGCGTTGAACCCGCGTTTACGAGTTTCTTGTAATCAACAGGCTGTTTTCTTTCGGCTTTGTTAAATTGATCATCTTTCTCATTTAAAGTCATATTGAAAAGCGTCATGTAATCAGTCATTTGTTTTTCTATGGCCGATTTAGTCTTACGTATTTCAGCCTTTCTATTTGTAAAATTTTCTATTGCACTCGTTACCTCTGTGCTAAATATTGTCTCTAACTCCGCAAGTTGCGATGTAACTTGTTGTCCTTGTGCAGTATATAGTTCAGTGATTTCCTTGATGAACTTAGATTTTGATTCCTGTGTAGCTGAAGGATAGGATAAATATTTTGCCATGAGGCCCTTGAATTTGTCTAGTAAATTTTGCGCATCCCTTTTTGTGTTTTGTAGCTTATTCTCGAAATCAGACTTTCCTATGATATCACTGATGGTATCTCTGCTGCAGCTCCGATGATCAATGAGGTTACATGTATTACATGTAACTGTTTTATGGTCTTTGCAAAAATAGTTCAAAATTTCGTTTTGATGTAATTTGCATTTCAGGTTGTTCGAATCGTAATATTCTTTAGCTTGAAGTCGCTTCGGTCTTTCTTCAATATCGCCCTTGTATCTTTGTGATGATCGATTCCGTTTCGGTATCGGAGTTGAAGTGACCACATGGTGTTCTTTTGTGGCTGTGCTTCGTTTATGGAACATATGACAAGCTGAACAAAGGTGTTGTTGGCACTCTGAACAATACACTTCCGCTAAATGTTCTGAATCGGCCGAGCATAGATCACAGAATAGAGATTTTTCGTCTGTTACATTTTCACGTTTGTCAATACAGTCGCTGGTCGCCATGATTTACATCTGTCGGAAGAAAGAGAGCACGTAGAACTTCAAATAAGATCATGGTTTTAAATACACATTCATAACAGTTTTTTTAAAAAAAGTAAAGAAATAAACACAAGAAAATTAATAGCGTAAAATAATCATGCTTCTATACGATGGTCATTACAATCAAAATAAATTGATAGAGGGAATGACAGAGAGAGAGAGAGAGAGAGAGAGAGAGAGAGAGAGAGAGAGAGAGAGAGAGAGGGAGGGGGGGGGTAAATAGGTGATAAGAATAGTCTTGAGAAGTTTTTCGATCAGCTCAGACTAATCGTAAAATTAATAAATTGTTAAATCAGTGATGAAATCTAGTTTGACTTACCCTTCAACGGAATACAGTAAAGATACGACCGATCGATTTTCGAAAAATCCAGAATAAAAACACTGTAAATCTTTACGTTATCTTTATGAACACCAACATTTGAACCGTCTCATGGAAAAACCAACAATCTGCATATGCGAAAACTAAGACGCAGATCAGGTTACCGCGAAGCTTTTGTTTTCGCTACACGGATAGTGTACTTCCTCTTCTTCTTAAATCCGAAATTTCAAGCTTTTAGCCAGCTTCTGTGAATGTGCAGATTGATTGGTGTCAGACCTGTTCGGAAACCACATTGTTGGTTTTCCCACGAGGTGGCTCATTTTTGTAATATATTGGAGAAATATCTGCGTAGTTGATAAAAAAAAAAAAAAAAAAAAAAAAAAAAAAACTCTTTCCCTTCAATATACAAATTTGTCCAACAGTTTTTGAAGAGATTACTTGTCGCAACCTTGTATCAAGTAAAAATCACAGCCTACAATATGTGCAAAAGACGCCGCCTTATCGTTAATAGGGCTGTCACACATTCGCGTATCGGCTTACGTATCTACGGCGTATCGAGATACGAAAGGTACGTCACACGTACGTCGTAGATACGTGGGCATACGTAGCTCATACTCTTCGATACGTAGCTCATACTCCTCATACGCCGAGGCGCTACGTTTTTTTATGTGTGCACTTAAAAATTCGTAGCACGTACGTAGCAGGTCCGATACGCCGTACATACGTCACACATACGTGGTACATACGAAAGCAACGTGACAGGTATGTCGTAGATACGTAGCTCATACTCCTGATACGCCACACGTACGTAGCGGTTAACATGCCACGTAACCGTGACGTATGTACAGCGTACCTTTCGTATCTACTACGTATGTGTGACGTATGTGTGACGTATCCTCGAATGTCTTTTCGTATCTACGGCGTATCAGCGACGTACGTGTGGCGTATCTCGCGTATCAATGGCGTATGTGCTACGTATGTGCTACGTTCGTTTCGCTGCTGTGGAGTATGTGTGACGTATTAGGAGTATTAGGAATATTTTGTGGCGTTCCAAGAGAACTTAATGCTTCTATGTGTATGTTTTCGTTTTTCCAAAGTCATGGATCAGATATTTCTCACGGTTCTGGGTGTCGTGCAGGGTTCTTTCATGGCTACGCTTGGTGTAGCCTCCGTCTTTGTTCATGTCGTCTTACGACCAGGATGGAGAGCTTGAAGATGTTCCCTCATCAGCACGACCACCACCACCACCACCACAACCTCGGTTTTTTTTTCTTCGGTGTTAATATAAATTATCTAGATTTCTCCGGAGGCATCTTCGACCTCTGATAATTGATAACTATAATGTGCGAATTGCATGAACAAAGTGAACACAACCGTCTGTTCTCATAGGTATTAAAAGCAATTGGTACAAAACAGATACGCCGCAGATAAGAATGGAACGTAGTACATACGCCGTAGATACGTCACGCGTACACTTCATACGCCACACATACGTCACACGTACGTAGCACATACGCATTGATACGCCGTACATACGAAAGTGAAATTCCATACGAATACAGATACGTCATGGATACGCCACGGGAACGTAGCAGGAACGTCACACGTACGTGGTACATATATCTCTCGAGCAAAATACGGCTCAGACCTCGGCGTATCGACATTTTCATAGATACGTGAGCGATACGCCGCTGATACGTGAATGTGTGACAGAGCTATAAACAACAATTTATGACTGTCTTTAAGTCAGGCTGTGGAAACTGTCCAAGTTATCATGTTCTTGCTAACATGTGTTTGTATAAAATTTTACCATGAAATATTATCATTATTATTAAAACATGGCCATGCAATGAAGAGCCCCGAAGAACCCCTATCACACAATAGTAAAACAATGTGAAACTGTGGTGTTGCCACATAGGTGTAAATAACTTATTAATAACTCAAAGAGCGAAATAAAACCAACAGTGTGCAACCTTTAACTTTTAACACGTAAGAATTGTTATCAACATAAAATATCTTTCAAACAAGTATCAAGTGCCTGAACAGTAATGCGACTTGTTGCCAACCTTGAACATTGCCCTGACTCCCTTCGTCTAGAAGAAACGGATGGAATTGCAGTTATTTCGAAAAGTAATGTAGCAAAACTGGCAACAGCATTTGAAGGCACGATTGGTGAAGACACAACGGTGCGGGTATGTTCATAGACAAACTTAAATAATAACCATTCGCGTAATCATAAGACACAGTCGCTCAAGAACTCATCATAAAATGTACGTGCAATGGATACCCCCTTCAAACCCCACTTTTATTATAGTAAAACTGGGGTATGCAGGGGTATACCTATTTTTCTTATTTTTGCTCCAAACTATAGATTGTGGGTACTCGTTAGAACCGCCTCGGCGAGGCGGTTCTAACGTGTACCCGCAATCTATGTTTTGAGCAAAAATAAGGAAAATATCCAATTTTTTTCTAATGAAATTTTCAAATTTTACAAGTGAGAAAAATCCCTGTTTATTGCATGGGCAAGTTTTCGTAATGTGATGGTAAGCGAACCTGTGGAAATCTCTGAACAGTCCATATCCTTGTTAGCAGAATCAAACTCTCTGTTGAAATTGTTAACAACCTTAATTTTGCTCAAGGTAACAAACGAAACACAAGTATACTTTTCAAAATGATAAGTTTTAGGTTTGGCACTCATCTCCCTATATACCCGCGATTCCTAACGAGCAGCTTGATGCAATATCACACGACACTTGAAAAATGCAGCGCTGCGAATGGAAGCCTGGTAAATTAAGCTTCAATATACAACATTCATTTGTAAAATCGTAGTACTATGTGGTGTGATGTTGCCAAATCGACCACCTAGAAGAGCAATGACATCTCTCCCCAGAGCTCCGTAAAACGTTTTTCCTGAGATCCCAACTCCCTGATCCTTAAAATCCCAAAAGGTTCGGTTTGTTCCCCAGCTCCCTAAAAATAAATGCTCCCCAGACCCCTGAAAAAATACCATTCTCCCCAGATCCCCTGGAAGGGCTCATTCATGAAAATGATTTTTGGATTGTTAACAGTTTGTATTTAAACATTATGATTAATGTATAATTTTGCCTTAGTTTTGTGTTACAGGGAACCTTAGGAATCTCAGTTTTGATTTTGAGAGGCCTGGAGTAAATTTTAAGACCCCTTTAAAACAATTGTAAAACAATTGATTATTTGCATGAAAAGAAACTTAAAAATACCTTAAATAAAATTTCTGAAATTCAGATCGAACAACTTTACAATTTCTCTTAGTGGAGGACCCTACTATTATAAGATTATTTAGGGATCGCAATGGAGTCATACAATTTCATTATGAGGGCCCCGGACATGTTTTATCTGTATGAAGTCGGATAAAAACCTGTTAATAAAAATGCCTTTTGAGTTGTGTACATTTTGGATATATTCAAACATTATGATACAAAAAATCCTTTCTATATTGTATTAAGTTAACGTATATTTGAGCCTTCGCATGAGACAACCAACGATTAGCATATGCAAAAACAAAGACGCAGAACTGCACAGCTGATCAGCGCCTTTGTTTTCGCCACACGGATAGTACAATATTCCTCTTCTACTTATATCCAAAGTTTCAAGCTTCTAGCTTTATTCTGTGACTGTACAGCCCAGTTTGTGTTGGATCTGGTCGGAACCCAAATTGTTGGTTTTCTCTTGCACAGGCTCATTTAAAAATTCTGATGCAATAAAATGTCTCAGTCTGAGTTGTGGACAGAAATAGGAAGACGTGATGTTTATAATGGCATCTTCAACATTACAAATATGAAGCAATTATGAGGAACTGGTGCAACCAGAAAACAATTCCCAAACCAAAACATAGGTGTTTATTTATTTATTAGAAATTTCATGATTACATATATACATGTATATATACATACATTCATGCATACAAATAGTATATAAACAAGAATCAAAGGATTATACAGTAGGCTATGCCTATAATTGTCCTTTCCTTGACTTGGGTACTGCAGACATCAAACGTATATACATTTTACACAACATTTATGAAATGACATTTTCAAAGTTTGATCTTCAAAATTTATGAATACAACATAATTGTCAAACTAGTAAATAAGATAGAGAGGTGGGTTATTAATCAATCATACATGAAAACATAGGTGTGATAAAATCAAAATGACAAAATATGAGCATGTGCGTGAGAAAACCAACAATTTGGGTTTTCGACAAGGTCCGACACAAACCTGGCTGTACAGTCACAGAAACAAGCTAGAAGCTTGAAATTTTGGATTTAGAAAGAAGAGGGACTGTACTATCCGTAAAGCGAAAACAAAGGCGCTGAACAGCTTCGCGAAGCTGATCTGTGTCTTTGTTTCCGACTATGCAGATTGTTGGTTTTCCCATGCAGCGGCTCATATGTACTAATACGAATAGATACCCAATTAAATATCGGTCGTCAAATAAATGCAGCATAAATCGATGTGATTCCATTTTCTCTCCTGTTGCAGCACTACATAGGGGCCACTTTGGACCCAAAACAGGAAATGATTCAAGTGGTTTTCAAGTGGGTAGTGACGTCATCAACGTCACGCGACGACGAGTCACGCGGTGAGTCATAAAGGGGGTCAAGTACCGACGCCACGTCGGAGCCAATCAACGTCGGGCGTCGTATGAGTCATCGGCGTCACGCCACTATGAGTCACGCGGTGAGTCATTAAGAGGTTAAGTACCGACGCCACGTCGGAGCCTATCAACGTCGGGCGTCGTATGAGTCATCGACATCACGCGACCGTGAGTCATACCCTACCGACGCCACTTCAGAATGACGGTTATTTTAAAACTGTCCAATGAAAATTGACGCTAGCGCGAACCGTTCACTCTATGTTATCATGATTGACTAACGTCAAGTACCTAAGCCACTTGAAAGCGATGCAACTGTCCAATGAAAATTGACGCTAGCGCGAACCGTTCACTCTATGTTATCATGATTGACTAACGTCAAGTATCTAAGCCACTTGAAAGCGATGCAACGTGTATATAAGAAGAGACGACGTCCGCCCAGTACAGCATCGGTCGCAATTGTTAATCAGACAAGTAGACTCACGACTGAGCATTGTGATTTTGTGTTCGTTATTTTTGTTTGAAAGGAATAAGAATAGAATCGGGTAAGCCTTTTTTACTCTCTGTCTCCCAAAATACACCAAGGTATATCTAAATTATGCGTTATGACGAGCTAGAGAGAATTAAAATCAACCATACTCATATTTTACTGTTTGATCTGAATATCAATTAATCTATAAAATGAATGAATTGAAGTACTTCAAGGACGGCCTTAATTATTTTTCCTTCAAAACGGAAAAAACCCTCTCAACTTTTAATAATTGTGATTTGACACAAATGACTGAATGTAGTTAGTATGCAGTGTATTCTAGGACATTTTATGCAACAACGACACACATTTTTTTGAATTTTTATTAAACTGTTACGAATTATTGTTATTCCAGAATTTCCACTAATCTTTCTATCTGTTTCTTCATTTTTAAGATTTCTTTTTTTGGCTTCTTTCTGAAACGATATAAAAATGAACTAAATTTTTAAGGGAGGGAAGCGGTGGGGGTTGGTCAGTTTGGGTGGGGTATGGTAGGATCTGTGTGATTACCTGCCAAAATTATTGATATTTTTTTCTGAATCAGTATTTGAGGTTGTTTAGCTTTAATTATGGGTATTCTTTTTCTGTGAGATTACTACTGTCAAAACTATAAACTTTTGCTGAATCAAAATTTTAGAGCTTAAGCGGTACTTAAGAAACAAAATATGTACAGAACTTTTATAATACAAGGTATTCTAATGCAACTGTTTAACTATTGAGATTCTCGAAAATCCCGTTTTTACCATGATAGAGAATAAAAAAAAGTATTGAAATCCTAATGAAGTTTTCTAGTTGAACGTTTTTTGAGAAAATGAGACTTACTATTTTTATTTCACTTTCATAGTGAATGGTCTGAAAAGAAAAATAAAGATATAAAAATGTCCAAGAGTTAAACATAAGTATTTGTAGTTTGTAACATTTCCTTGTTAACATATGAACATTTTTGATATGTTAATGGTGACATATAAAAATTACACTAATAGATAGCATGTAAAAATAAACTGGCAGAGCTTTTGATCATATGGGTGTCTCTCTCCTCTCAGTGCAGAGTTTATTCTCTGGCTCTCGTGTGGGTATACTGGTACATTAAAAAAAATAACCTACTGATTCGTCGAAACTTGGTGGTGAAAATTTTATCCTTTTCTTGGGTGTAGATATCCTCTGTAGAGGCTGAAAAATCGTAGAATGTACACTGTCTGTTTTAGACATAAATATAATGCTCAGAGATTTAATATTGTTTTTACAGTTTATATCAATATAAATTTGCTATCATGTAATTAGATTTAATAATATACAAAAAATCTTATATGTTTACGGGTACTTGATTTTAATTTTCAGTGTACTTTTAACATGAAAATATGTAGCAATATCTTTGAAAATAAAATATGTAAATTTTTATAATACGTATAAACACTATATATACTTACGGTATTAGCAATAACATAAGGGGACTTTTTAGTCCCCTTTCCTTTTGTTTCCTTTTTCTGCAAAATCAATGTAAATGCTGTATAAGTAGTAAATTACTTTCTCATGATTTAAATCACCATTTCACAGAAACAATGATATCAAATTAAGAGTAACAATATCATCTATACCGCACATATTATCCAACATGTATTCTTCTTTTTTTATTCAAAACGTGTTATAAATATCAGGGTTAAAAACGTCAATTTTAATATTTGATAAATTAAACTAAAAAAAGAAAGAAAGATATGTACCGTCTTGCCCATGATCTATGTTCAAGTGAAACATCCTTTGATTTCAGGACATCCTGTAAACATTGTATTTCTAAGTGTACTCCTGATGTTTTCGACTGATAAACTGACCAGGCCGATATCGTAATATATCTTATATTTTGACTATGTCAAATAATATTGCAATACGCAAATTTATCAATTAAGAATATAAGCATTTCATTTTGTTGCCTTATGAAAGAAGAAACAACGGAAATTTAGACCACACTTATTGCTAATTTTCTGATACATGAGGACATGTGGTTATGTAGGTTTTTTTTCTACATTGACATAACTCTTATTGAAACAAAATGTCTGGCCAACAAAAAAAATAAAAAAATAAAAAAAAATTAAAAAAAAAAAAAAAAAAAAAACAAAAAAAAAATCCATACAAAAATGTTATGCCTTACCTCGTTTTGAAAATGCCCATGCAAACGCTGGCGATCGTGACGTACTGGAACGGATCCACGTCGGTGGCATCTAACATCAATTGTCTGAACTGCAGGCACGCCCTTCGCAAGATGTCCACATCGGAACGGCAGTACTCTTCTATTTTCATTCGAAAATCGAAGATAACGCCTCTTTGTCCCTCGTGCCACTTAAGGAAGTCTTTTCTGTCTTCTGTGGACATGTAGCCTGCTCCATAGGCATTCGTTTCGGGATAGGGACCCACGTACTGTTGGTTTTTCCGAGTATTAAAAAATAAGGGAAATAGCCTTTGCGTAGTTCCGTCAACCCGAACGCTTTGGGCAGTGCAGCCAATTTCATGGGCAGAAAGTTGAGAGAATCCAGCACCCGGATATTGAGTCCTTTGGCCACCTCCATGTACATAATCTTAGATCCGTTGTTAATGACTTTGGAGGGCCGAATACTGTGCTAACCAAATATTCTAGCAGAAACACGCCGTCGTAGCCCTGAAAAACACAAAGTCGACTTTTAGATATTTATCATGATTCTTTGTGAGACAAATCATCGTGCAGAATTCATTAATTAAATTATTTTCGTTAGCTAGTCAGATCGTTGAAATGTAAGTGTGTCAGGCGCCTAGACTTATCTAGGGACTGAATAATGACGATTAATTCTCCTTTTGTACAGTACTTATGTTTATTCAGTTTTGGTTCTAAATCATGAATAAAGAAAGAACTTTACTAACCTTCATGTTATGGGCTAACACGGTGGCGTCTTTATGCTGAACGTCAAAAAGCCAATTGCCAAAGTTCTCCAAGGTGGTGTCGCCTTGAAATATGACTTCTCTGTAGCCACAGGTATCCGCACAAGGTGGTCTGGAGAAAGCCTGGGTATCTTTGTCCCACCCGTCGCATTTGGTACACCTGTTACCGCAACTGTCGCACGTGGAGCCGGGAGTCAGAGGGTCGTTCTCACATGCTTCGCAGACGGTCTGGGCCACCACAAAGTTGGGCACGTGTCTGGGCTGTCCACACCACGATTTTGCGCATCTCTGACACCTAGAACATTCTTTGCACGGCGTCTGGCAGCAGTTCTTGGGTTGGTAACCTTCCTCGCACTCCGCCAAAGTGTCCTGGGTAGCCTCGAAGTCGAAGAAAATAAACTTCTTAACGGGATTTTTGGGCTCTTCTGGGAACAGGAAACATTGGTGTTCTCCAATGACCCAAGATTTGCAGCACTTGCACAGCCACTCGCTGCACTCGTGCAGTTGGATGGGCTTCTTTAAGCGATTGATGACTTTCTTGCAGGTGGTGCAGCGCCAGAACGTGTCACATTGAGAGACGGTCACCTCAGACTGGTCATCCATCTTTCTCGTTCTCTCCGCTTTATGGCGTTCAAAACACTCGAGGGACCTACATGTCATATGACAAGACCGGCAACTCATTTGATCGTCCATTTCGATACAGATTTGGCTTTTGCACGTGGTCTCGCAACGGTGTCTGGTGTTGTCGTTGTACTGTTGAAAACACCTTTCGCAAAAGAAGTGGGTGCTGAAAAAAGCGGAAATACTGACGATGGTATGGGTATGGCTCACGCCTTCGTGGTCCACCAGGTACAAGTAGATCAGAGGCCAGTCTTCGTGCTCGTTGTCCGGGACCCGGATAAACTTGTTGCCCAAAGACGCCGCCACCACTGCGATTCGAACTTGCAATGCCTCCTCGAATGCCGGTAGGTCGTACAGACTTCCGGGTCGGTCTGTGGGTACCCCGGCCTTCTGGCACAAGAGGACGGCCAGTTGTTTCTGCTCTTCGCGATTTTTTTCCCTTTATCTTTTTGAATCCGAGTGCCGAAACTTTGCGTTCTTGCGCCAAAATCTCCGGATTGGTCAGATATTTATGTTTCTTTTTCAGCTCTTTCCATTCCGTGTTGGGGATAACGCGCTGTTTGGCAAAACCTACTCCGATAGCTCTCGCCATACAGAGTTGGTCACCGTTCACGATCTGGACCATCGACGACTTTTTATGAATGGAATTATCCGGTCCTGTCAATTTGGTGATCCTCAATCGACCCGCACCTTGAGGAATATGTAAGGCCCCGACGATGACTGTAATACAAGAGGAAAAATTACACCTTTTAAGAGCACTCATATGACTTACAAGTATTTAAAAATAAAACGCTTGCGCGATGTCAGCAGTAGTAATGTCAAATGTAGAAAGAATTCTGTTTTTTATTATTGTGATAATCAAATGAAAATTAGGCATTACATTTTTAGTACGTTCGGGTGAAGGACGAATCAGTAGGTTATTTTTTTTAATGTACCAGTATACCCACACGAGACCCAGAGAATAAACTCTGCACTGAGAGGAGAGAGACACCCATATGATCAAAAGCTCTGCCAATTTATTTTTACATGCTATCAGAGTAATTTTTATATGTCACCATTAACATATCAAAAATGTTCATATGTTAACAAGGAAATGTTACAAACTACAAATACTTATGTTTAACTCTTGGACATTTTGATATCTTTATTTTTCTTTTCAGACCATTCACTATGAAAGTGAAATAAAAACAGTAAGTCTCATTTTCTCAAAAAACGTTCAACTAGAAAAAATCATTTTTTTTTTTTTTTTTTTTTTTTTTTTTTTTATTTTCTATCATGGTAAAAAAACGGGGTTTTCGAGAATCTCAGTAGTTAAACAGTTGCATTAGAATACCTTGTATTATAAAAGTTCTGTACATATTTTGTTTCTTAAGTACCGCTTAAGCTCTAAAATTTTGATTCAGCAAAAGTTTATAGTTTTGACAGTAGTAATCTCACAGAAAAAGAATACCCATAATTAAAGCTAAACAACATCAAATACTGATTCAGAAAAAATATCAATAATTTTGGCAGGTAATCACACAGATCCTACCATACCCCACACAAACTGACCAACCCCCACCGCTTCCCTCCCTTAAAAATTTAGTTCATTTTTATATCGTTTCAGAAAGAAGCCAAAAAAAAAGAAATCTTAAAATGAAGAAACAGATAGAAAGATTAGAGGAAATTCTGGAATAACATAATAATTCGTAACAGTTTAATAAAAATTTAAAACAATGTGTGTCGTTGTTGCATAAAATGTCCTATAGAATACACTGCATACTAACTACATTCAGTCATGTGTGTCAAATCACAATTATTAAAAGTTGAGAGGTTTTTTTCCGTTTTGAAGGAAAAATAATTAAGGCCGTCCTTGAAGTACTTCAATTATTCATTTTATAGATTAATTGATATTCAGATCAAACAGTAAAATATGAGTATGGTTGATTTTAATTCTCTCTAGCTCGTCATAACGCATAATTCAGATATACCTTGGTGTATTTTGGGAGACAGAGAGTAAAAAAAGGCTTACCCGATTCTATTCTTATTCCTTTCAAACAAAAATAACGAACACAAAATCGCAATGCTCAGTCGTGAGTCTACTTGTCTGATTAACAATTGCGACCGATGCTGTACTGGGCGGACGTCGTCTCTTCTTATATACACGTTGCATCGCTTTCAAATGGCTTAGATACTTGACGTTAGTCAATCATGATAACATAGAGTGAACGGTTCGCGCTAGCGTCAATTTTCATTGGACAGTTGCATCGCTTTCAAGTGGCTTAGGTACTTGACGTTAGTCAATCATGATAACATAGAGTGAACGGTTCGCGCTAGCGTCAATTTTCATTGGACAGTTTTAAAATAACCGTCATTCTGAAGTGGCGTCGGTAGGGTATGACTCACGGTCGCGTGATGTCGATGACTCATACGACGCCCGACGTTGATAGGCTCCGACGTGGCGTCGGTACTTAACCTCTTAATGACTCACCGCGTGACTCATAGTCGCGTGACGCCGATGACTCATACGACGCCCGACGTTGATTGGCTCCGACGTGGCGTCGGTACTTGACCCCCTTTATGACTCACCGCGTGACTCGTCGTTGCGTGACGTTGATGACGTCACTACCCACTTGAAAACCACTTGAAAACCACTTGAATCATTTCCTGTTTTGGGTCCAAAGTGGCCCCTATGTAGTTGCAGCAGGTTCAATAATGATACTTAACAATACTTTTATCATTAGCTTTGAGATGTACTTCTACGGTATAAATTTCTTGAAAATGCTGCACAAGTGTCCAGCTTTCGTTGTCAGTTTGTGAAGGGTCATTAAAGAGTGTTCATCACCCGAAATTGTACACTATGGACCACCTTCTGTCTCTGAAGGCTTGAATGCTACCAAAATAGGCAATGTACTGTTTTACTCCCCGCAACGGAATAAACTGCATCTAAAGTTGTCCCCCTTTACAATTTAATGAGCAAATAATATGCAATTTAGGTTTATTCCGTATTTAATATTTCATATCTATAAGTCTGAGAAATCTGGAGGGTAGGTGGGTATGGTGAGAGGTGGTGGAAATATAGCCCCAGAACAGTATATTGCCCCATAGCCACAAAACAGTATATTGCCCCAAAATAATCTAACCTTTACATGTATTCTTCTAATGTATTCTTTTAATCATCTAAAATCAGAAGTGCTTGTTTGAGCTTAAAGTTATATTTGTTCTTAAAGAAATGTATTTATTTTATACTTTACAGTGAAAACCAATGTACGGGGGTCATTCAAGAATTAATGACAATGGATCCATATCTCGGAAAGTATAATTAAGCTCGGCTTTATTTGATATGTTACATGTGGACACATATATTATGCATTGGTGCTGAAAATTTTGTGCTTTTATCATGTCTAGATTTGACGCTATGCTAATTTGAATATGGCTCCTGAAGTGTCCATGGACGCGAAAAAGTCAATTTTTACTTATTTTTGTATGGGGGTAGGGTAAGTAAAATGTGTAGGATTGTTGCTTGGACAGTCTTATCAGTGATTTTTGATGATAAATGAAAGCACTAGAGGTCAACAAGGGCAGCCATAACATTTATGTCAATTTCCTGATTTGCAACTTGCGTGGTTGCTAAGCAACAGCAGAATAGGACAAAATAAACCCATTCTGAGCCTAACAGTGTGGTTTAAACAAAATAATGAAACACTCGAATAAATTCCAACAGATAGTGATGTGTTTAATCTTAAAGGTATTCCTATGGCTTCTTAACAAAAACAAAAATTCAAAAATCTGAGACTGTTATGCAACAAGGATTAGATTTTAAAAAGACTAGCTAGATTTGATACAGTTAAATTTGAACTGGAGACGATGATGATTCATTTTGAAACTCTGTGTACAGTATCACTGTTATCAATACCATTGACAGTCATGCTTACAACAACCACATATTTAATCCTCATGAAATGTGTTAACATATCCAAGATACTGGTCTTCCATCCAGGCAAGTACTAGCTTTTATAAACAACAGTATGTCGCGTCCAAGCTCATTTACCTTGTATTCTTTGGTTGCCTAGCAACCACAGAACTGGCATCTTAGCGTACTTTTGGAGGAACCATTGAATAGCATACATCTTCAAATTCGGTAATTAGTATATGAAAAGCATACAAGTATTAAGAATAAAGTTTAATGGAATCATTGTCATTAATTCTTGAATGACCCTCGTATATCAAAACTTGATAAAATTGGTATTTTCATTGATATGAAATTTCACTGATATCAAATCTCACTGATATCAAAAGTCACTAGTGACTGATATTAAGAGATTATCATATGGCAATTTTCATATCATACCCCGTATCAACCTGAGACTTCCGTATCAGCCCGAGACTCCCATATCAGCCTGAGGGCCGAAGGCCCGAGGGCTGATATGGGAGTCGAGGGCTGATACGGAAGTCGAGGGTTGATACGGGGTATGATATGAAAATTGCCATATCATGATCTCTTTATCATATATTTTTATTGAAAAAAAAAGTGTTTGATACAGTTCAATGCACAAAATGTTTCCCAACATAATTTCAAGTGGAAAAAAGAAAGAATGAAAAAAAAATTCTGGTCACAAATTTTATTCAATAACATTTAACCAGTAATACAGAAAATTCAAATACAAAAATTTGATTTATAAATTGAGAACAATTTACAACGTACTATTGAATAGAACAGAGCGCTCCGAATGTGGGGGTCACGTGAGATGTGATATGAGGTTTGGGGTGTGATATGGGGGTGTGATATGAGTCCATATCTCCCTAGGGAGATATGGATTTTGACAAATTTTGAACTGATACAGCTTTCGAGATTTGGGGTGTGATATGGGGGTGTGATATGAGTCCATATCTCCCTAGGGAGATATGGATTTTGACAAATTTTGAACTGATACAGCTTTTGAGATATGGTGTCCCGATACGTGCATAGGACTTGCGCCTGTATCGCATATGTAAAAAGAACGTATTTTACAGTAAATATATGATAACAGCCTATATCTTCACTGTAGATTTTGGATTACTTCTGACGTTTCCATTTACTTGACGTCATTAAACGTGTCTCACTTCAGAAATTCAAACGCCTATAACTCCGTTATTTATGAACGAAAACATAAAGTGTGGGTATTCATTTTCTTAGTTAGAACGTAAGGAACAATGTGGTACCAGAATTATTTTGTGTTTTCAAAAATTTTTGGTTTTTGCATTTTCACCGCCTGCCTTGTGAATTGGAAAATGCCCGTGTATTGTGTAAAATAAAACGAAAATTTGCTTTTTTTCGGTGAATACCAAATATATTTCATCTCGTGAGTTGAAAACATCAAAATTTTCACTCGTGCTCCGCACTCGTGAAAATTCTGATGTTTTCAACTCACTCGATGAAATATATTTGGTATTCACCGAAAAAAAGCAAATATCCTCTATTTATTGAAAAATAGATTTTGAATTTTAAATTACACATAATCAATTAAGAATTTATAATATTACCACTCCACTCAATAACAGCAAATAATTATGAACAGTTAATATAATGATAAATTCGAATTCCAAGAAACAGTCCTCAACATGTCACCGACGAAAACAACCCAGGGCGTAAATGGATTGGTCTAAATCTGCTATTAGCACATTGCCCGTGGTAAATCGTGCGACTACCAGTCTATTTGCATATTCCATGTGGTTGACTGCGACCACAAGGCGTAAAGCTGCCGGTTCCTTAGGGGTTATATGAGCCACGCAATGTAAAAATTCCGATCAGATCTGATACGAATCGGTGTGTACATGTACTAGCACAACTTGAAATCCTTGAATCTTCGGATTTAAGAAGAGGGGCTGTACTATCCGTGATTAACTGTGCAGATACTGTACAAGCTGCACAGCTGACCAGCGTCTTTGTTGTCGTAAAACAGGTTTTCTAATGACGCGGCTCATAGATAGCAACGGTCCTGCACAGCAGCTTGCCTAACTCGGAGCAGCAGAGACCTGTAGGCGTCTATGAGATGTATAAATGAAGCGAATGGGCCAGACAGCTTCAGTTTGCAAGAAGCTCAACCAAACGCTAAAGGTAGGTTTTACTCGGTAAACACTTTAACAAAGATTGTAAATTATTCAGACTTTACAATATGGTAGATTTTGGTTTTGGTTTCAATATGGTTTAGCGTTCCAATCAACAAATTTTTGTTATGTCGGGACGGATCAACAGCTTTCTGAAAATAAGCCAGCACTATTGGGAGCTTAATATCTATATCATGATGGTTTGATGGTTTAACAAAGTGTTAGCACGTATATATAAGCCAAACTTTTTCTTGTACTGAGATTACGAAAAGGATTGGATAGTTACAGAAACGATATTATCAGTGGTACCGAATTGGTAAAAAAAAACAAACTTTTTGTTCAGCTTTACAGAACCAGAATGTTGCAGGACTATGTGGTGTTCACATGTTCATAATAGTATTTCCAAAACACATGTATATTTTGATGTGAGAAGAGCATAATGGTGATAAGCATAGTGGGCTTTCCAAATATGACCTCAGCTTTCACATCGAACGCGCAGTGAAATAAAACAGAATTAAATTTCACACATTTTCTGCTCGAAATTACTATTTATAGGACGTTGACCGATTGCAACTGCAGCATATTTTTTTATGACAGCTTGCTTTGCAAAGGCATGGTTCGTATTAAACTGTTACAGATACAGAAAAAATGAAGAGTTGTGTGGCCTTGGTTCTGGTGGCGACATGCGCCGGAATGACGTACGGGTGGGGACAACGCTACCGAAATGTCACCGTGTCACAAGCAAGTACGTTATTCTTATTTTTTTTTCTTTCCGATTTGGCTTTCTTTCCTTTTTCAAACCAATGTTCCACATTTACAGAGTTGCCAAGCTATTTGCTTCCACGAGTATCAGATAAAGTATGGATGGCAGCACAAAACGAAAATATTGTACAGTAATTTTGATCAACAACATACAGAATAAGGATATGAAAATCAACGCGATTCTAATGATATATATATGTGTCATTATCAAAAAATGGAGCAATCCAGAAAGGCAAAACGAAAAAAAATAATTGTCCATTTTTTCTTTTTCAATGGGATAGTTTTATTAACAGGAGCATATAGAATATAGAAATAAAATATGCCGAGTTTAACTGAACAAATAGTGCACCAGCATTAATTAATTGTATGGTACCCTTGAAAAAATATCAGTGCTGTCACGAACAAACTTTCTTGCGTAAAACGCTCATTTGATAAGACTTCCCCAATCTGTATGTGGGGGGATATATAACTTGTCACGAACAATAGTTCACACAAACCTTAAATACTTTTAATGATTTAACGAGGAAGAGATCTTCAATGAAAATACACATACTGTGATTTGTTCTGTTTCTGAAACGCTTTATTTTTGTAGACATTATCTTGTAGGATTAAACCAAAAATAAGTTCTGCTAAACGTTTACTATTTCAGTATTGAATCATTACATACCAAAAGCAATTACTTTTATATGATGCGTTTTGAGAATTTTAAATAATTATGACCGTGACAGTACTGATATCGTGACAGCACTGATGTTTTCGTGACAGCACTGATAATTATCCGATCTCGCCTTTTTCATTCCAATGTGTGCGGAAATGATTAATTTCTGAACCATTTACCGATGAGCTTAGGGGCAGTGACTCACTTAAGGTCGCAACCAACGAAGCCTTAGCTGATGCTCTAACCAGGGACACCTTTGCGTAGATCCAATGCTCTAACAAAGCACGTTTGCTTCAAGCAAAACAAACGCGAACTGGGGATTACTAGAATAGAGCACTCTTGGCTTTAGGAAGCTGGGAGCAAGGAAAAGATTTTTAGGGAGCTAGGGAGAAAGGTAATTTTACTTTTACTGAGTGTATGTAACGATGGCCTATCGGGCCACTTGTCATGAAAGTACAGGTACCAGCCCAAACATGTCAATGTTTGGTCATGATACCAGAACTCCTCTTGACCTTGTATACCAAATGCCCCCTAACGTAAAGACTGCCCCTAGCAATACCTGGGTGTGGGAATTGCAAGATAGGCTTGAGTCAGTACATACATTTGTTAGGGAACATACCGGCATGTCAGTGCAAAGGCAGAAGAAGGTATATGACAAAAGGTTGGCATTTGAAAACTTCAATGTAGGTGATAATGTCTATGTCCTCTTCCCTGTTAAGAAAACTGGACAGTCCATCAAATTTGTCTTCTTTTGGAGAGGCCCATTTAATGTAGTTGAGAAAATGTCAGACGTCCTGCTTAAGATCAACTGTGGCCGAAACGGTACTTTATCGGTCATTCATATTGATAGGGTTCGAAAAGTAAGAACACAAAACTTGCCTAGAGAAATAGAGGTTACAGCATTGTCTGAGCAAGAAGAATTGAATGTAGAACCCAGTGACATTCATGCTGTAGCAAGAACGGAGTCTGAGTCTGATAGCAATGACCAGGAAGCTTTTGTTGAAACTAGGTCTAAACGGGTAGTTAGAAGGCCTAGATGGTTGCGTGATTATGTATCTGCGCTTTCTGTTTGCAGGACTATGAACACTAAGAAAACGCCAAGGAAAAGGGGTGCCTGTCCAAACTGCAAGAAGGACGTTAAGCTTGAGGACTACATCAAGCATGTTCAGGAATGCAGACAGACAAAGCCACCTACAGTGATAACCTGCAGTGTATGCAAGGCACCGTTCAGTAAGCAGGCTTACATGAAAAAGCATATGAAGAGGTTTCATCCAGTAGAGGAGACGGTGACGTCGTCTGAGGCCTCAGAGACATCTACCAAGGCGGCTGTGACAAGGAACTCGAGTAGTTCGGCATCAAGTGATAAGGAGGAATGGGACAGAGATCCTTTAGTTGAACTTGACTTGGATTGTTCAGAGTCAGAGGAATCAGATCACGAGGAAACAAAAGTTCAAGAGAAACCAAAGTCACCCTCAAAGGTCGCAGCTGAGATTGCACCTAAAGTGAACTTGACATTGGGTAGGACCCATAGGAAGCCAACGGTTCCGAACCGTGTGTATGCTCCAGTGAAAGATAAGAGTGCTGAACAACCAGAAGTGCCGGCCAAGAAACTCTGCACTACAGCAGTTGGGAAAACAAGTGCCAAAGAAACAATGAATAAAGAGACTCAGGTTCAGCCGGAACTAGTCCAGAGATGTGGCTATTGTGGTGTCAGTTTTGACGATGAGATCGTGTTCTCAATTCACAGGGGTTGGCACAATCATTCAAACCCCTCCATCTGTAATATGTGTGGCGAGGAATGTTCCAGCAGACATGGGTTCTACTGCCACCTCAGCAGATTTCACACAAAGTAATCTGGGAAAATAATGGACAGAAATATCTGACAAGTAGTCAAGAAAATTTATAATAATCAGCCTTACAAGGAATGTCAGAGAGACTAAGTACTAATTAAGAGTACTTATCATGAACCTAAAAAAACAATATTAAAAATTGACATAGAAAATTATTTTAGAAGTGACCATAGGTAATGGACACACTCATACATGTCTTCTTTTGCTCAATCAATGTTGAACAAGTATGTCAATAAAGATGTTGATCATTGTAAGATTTATTCTTAATGTAATTCATGCGAGGACGCATGTAGTCGGAGGCGTGGGTAGTGTGACGAAAATGCAGGCAAAAGAATGTAAACAAGCTGTAAAAATGAAAATATCAGCCTTGTCACCTGTTTCGAAAAGTATGATCAGCCTCCGCTACTCGCATTGTCTATAATCAGCCATAAATTAATCCGATTTGGTCATAAACAGAGCTAGAAATCACATAAATCAATTCGATTTCAACACGGAAATATTTTGTCCTGGGCGCAGCCATTTTCTTAAGTTCACAAGGTCACGTAGACACATTTGACCACAATGCACCGGAATGGACCGCAACATTTTGGTTGAGGGTTAGATCGTTCCATTACCATGGAAATTAATAGCTATTAATCATTTTACGCTAAGAAGCGAGTAGCCTGAGAAAGTACTCTGGCAGGTAACAAATCATCTCATATAAAAATCAGGAATCAGGAAGATATATACAATCAATGCAATTATTACATATTTGGTTTCAACCTGTACACCCCTTTCGCCGCTTGTAATGGACTAGTCCATTGGTATAAAAGGAGGTGTTTGCAGCGGCAAATTCAATTCTGCATTTTGGCTTCAAAGAGATCAGATCGGCTCTAAGTTGCAAGCAGGTAATTAAATAAATAAGGCTTCGTGGTGCGGAGTTAGGCCTTTGGACAAACAGAGATCATTGCGATAGCTGTTGTCCTATAGTGTTTAACTCTTAGTGCTGAACCAGTGTTTGGAATCTTTGGCCACAGAGATCATTGCGATAGCTGGGCCTTGTTCTAAATTATCATTGCGATAATTGGAATAGGGGTTTCTGACACAGGTTCCTGGGAAGCCAGAGCTATAGGCTTTAGGAATAGCCTGATATTGTTCAGCCTTGCAAGCCATAGGGTTTGAGCTAGGGGTAGGCTGAACCTGGGAGATCAGTTGAACTACAGGAAATAGTTTTAAGTGTGAAGCCAAACGAATCAGACGGGCTCAGGTTGAACCCATATATGTCTCATAGTGATTATAGTTTGATTTAATATATGTCCAATGAAATCCTAATCAAAGATTGAAAGACAAAGCAGTCTAATATTTTGTATCTTTATATGCATTGCCAATCATCAGACCAGTAGTCTCACGCAAAATTTATATATCTTTGTTAATCAAGTTTGAACCTTCATATACCGCTCGGAAAAATAGTGTGACGAATATCCATTTTTAAATCGTAGTTTCTATTAAAATTTCTTTAAAAGCTCATAGTTTGATATTCGTCATGTAAAATCGCTTAACTCTGACAGTTTTCCCGATTAAAATCGACATATCCACTGTTTTACAAGGTAATCGCTTTCGCACCTGATTTACCTACTTAGTTTTCTATAATGGACTTTCCAGTAATAATGGAACAACCCAAATATTGCACGTGACTGGATGGGTATAAAAGGAGCAAGCGACGCGGTGATGGTCATTATTGTGAAAGAAGTCGGGCGGTTTAGATCGAAGAGAGACTAGAGAGACTGCAGGCCGTTGATGTTGTAGTAGTAAATAGGCTTCGTGGCACGGAGCTCAGGCTTTGGGATAACGAGAGATCATTGCGATAGCTCTTATCCCCTAGTGTTGAATCTCTTAGTGCTGAACGAACATTTAAGACTCTCTGGCCGCAGAGATCATTGCGATAGCTGGGCCTTGGTCACAGAGATCATTGCGATAGCTGGACCAATATGGAGTCTCAAATAGAAGTTCCAGGGAAGCCAGTGATTTAGGCTATAGTGGGATAGCCAACGAAACCATAGGGGTTTCAAGCCTGTCAGTGTTGAGCAAATTACGTTTTTAATTATGAGTTCCTGAACGTAGATTGGGTTTGAAACCATTCAGTCACCTATCAAGTATTGCATTAGAATTATTATCCAGCATAGACATCATTTTAATGCAAGGTGTATGAACCACACCAAGACCTAGGGCGAGGGTTGGGATCCCATAAAACCGGTTTAAGCCCCCTAGTAATTGTATTACTAACCGTTCCAAGGCGGTGCTCTTGGTGTGGCTCATCTTGTTCGAACCTCAATATAGTAGTTTAATTAGCATCTAGCTCGGTACATATTTCAAGTATTAAAGCTTTCTTAGTTTAAGATATACAGAAGTACAGTGCTCGGTCCTTAAAACGTTACAGTTGGTGGCAGCGGTGGGATAATGACAACTGCCAGACCGGGGTTGCCTTATCCATGCATATTTTTGATTGAATCGGTCAAACATTGAAACCTCTACTTGTAATTTTATTAAGAACCAAAATATGTTGAACAAAATTCGGGACGAATTTTTATTGAAGGGGAAATAGTGTGACGAATATCCATTTTTAAATCGTAGTTTCTATTAAAATTTCTTTAAAAGCTCATAGTTTGATATTCGTCATGTAAAATCGCTTAACTCTGACAGTTTTCCCGATTAAAATCGACATATCCACTGTTTTACAAGGTAATCGCTTTCGCACCTGATTTACCTACTTAGTTTTCTATAATGGACTTTCCAGTAATAATGGAACAACCCAAATATTGCACGTGACTGGATGGGTATAAAAGGAGCAAGCGACGCGGTGATGGTCATTATTGTGAAAGAAGTCGGGCGGTTTAGATCGAAGAGAGACTAGAGAGACTGCAGGCCGTTGATGTTGTAGTAGTAAATAGGCTTCGTGGCACGGAGCTCAGGCTTTGGGATAACGAGAGATCATTGCGATAGCTCTTATCCCCTAGTGTTGAATCTCTTAGTGCTGAACGAACATTTAAGACTCTCTGGCCGCAGAGATCATTGCGATAGCTGGGCCTTGGTCACAGAGATCATTGCGATAGCTGGACCAATATGGAGTCTCAAATAGAAGTTCCAGGGAAGCCAGTGATTTAGGCTATAGTGGGATAGCCAACGAAACCATAGGGGTTTCAAGCCTGTCAGTGTTGAGCAAATTACGTTTTTAATTATGAGTTCCTGAACGTAGATTGGGTTTGAAACCATTCAGTCACCTATCAAGTATTGCATTAGAATTATTATCCAGCATAGACATCATTTTAATGCAAGGTGTATGAACCACACCAAGACCTAGGGCGAGGGTTGGGATCCCATAAAACCGGTTTAAGCCCCCTAGTAATTGTATTACTAACCGTTCCAAGGCGGTGCTCTTGGTGTGGCTCATCTTGTTCGAACCTCAATATAGTAGTTTAATTAGCATCTAGCTCGGTACATATTTCAAGTATTAAAGCTTTCTTAGTTTAAGATATACAGAAGTACAGTGCTCGGTCTTTAAAACGTTACATGAGCTTAGAGCTAATACCCCCTTGGATGGGCCTCAAATTTAGGTTAACTTGCAGCTGAGCTGCACATTTGCTTTTACATATATCCCATTACATCCCACTTTTATGTAGTGACGTATACAGGGTAAAATGGGGTATACAATGTTACTTCTTTTTGTTTTCTTAAATTTGACTCTAGGCGGTTCTAACGTGAACACAATCAGATATATCTTTTCTTCGATTTTTAAAGCTAAAAAAATAGCTGTATATTGCATGGGTAACACATTTTCGGAATGGTATGCAACATATAAACACACTGAAAGACACATGCGTCAGAGAAGGTTAAAACTTTCGTATTTTCATGTACAGTACAGTTGTCGCGATGCTTTGAGCGTACGTGCATTTTCTGTGTTGCGCGTAGGGGATTATCTTTACTTGCGAGTGACTCGCGAGTCACTCGCAAACTTCGCGCAATCTTGCGCGATCATCTCGCAAACGCGCAAAACCATTTGTCAAACGCGAGACGAGAATCAGATATGCTCGATTTATACAATTTAAAGAATCTTGCTCGTAAAGTGTGTTGTAAAAAATGTTTCATGTTGAATTTTCATGCCCGCCTGATGTCAACATGTATGTCAAATTTGTTTGCATCGATTACTGCCTGGTCCCTCTTCATACTTACTACATGTAGATATGCTTCGTACAAAGGTAGTACATTTAGCGACTAGGCTAGAGATACATGTACATGTAGAATATTCGTCTGACCCGAAGGAAAATTGATACACTGTATATTTTCTATCTAAATAATGAGAAGAAAATAGTGTAAACAGAAGGTCTGTGGTGAGCCCCGTCACATACCTTAGCTACCCCAAATACACGTATGGAGATGAATTTTCTATTTAACAAAAAAATCTTTTCCTCAATCTTGATAATTAAACAGATACAAATAGGCAATGATCAGGAACTTGAAGGCGCAATCAGACAGAAATTCTTACTCCAAAAACCGAGGTGGGAAAAACAAATGACAATTAGGTACTCATACTTAGAGAACATATCGAAAGCCGAGTGAGCAGCTACTTTCCAATAGGCGGCCCCTCAGTTACCCGAACTTAACTGAACATCACGAAAACATTTCAGTGTAATGTATACTCACTTGAACCCCACTTTTCTAATAGCAAAACTGGGGTATACAGGGGTATACCTGATTTTCTTATTTTTGCTCCAAAACATAGGTCGTGGGTATTCGCTAGAACCGCCTCGCCTCGCGGAGGCGGTTCTAACGTGTACCCACATTCTATGTTTTGAGCAAATATAAGAAAAGTAAACAAAATCTACAGAAAATTTTCAATTTTTACAACTTTGGAAAAGTCAGTATATTACATGGGCATGTTTTCGTAATGAAGATAAAAACGTGCATCAATTAGTTACATTGTAGTTGTTCGGTCCTCGTGGTGAATCTCTAAACACCATTGAATTTAAACACACAAACATGTACAGTATGTCGTGTATGTGCATTAATATGCAGCTGTAAAACCAACTTGTTACAACATAAACGTGTGTTATTTTAATTTGTGGTTTTACGTCCCGATTAACAATTTCAGTTACACGAAAAACAAAAATCATAGAAAGCAGGAAAATATAAATAAAACTCCAGCAAGTTCATATGCGAATACTAGTCTTAACTTTTTGCGCGCATGCAATTTTACGCGGTGGGCTGTGGTTTATTTTACGTAGATGATGGTAAAAATAAGATAAGCAAGATGAGCCTCAATCATTTCTTCATTTGATAAAAATTACTTGTTATGCTTCAAACAATTTTGATGATTGACTAACACCAACTCACTGTCATACAGTAGCCTGGCCAATTGGCTAGCATGTACTTCACAGTGAACAAGTTAATTAATTGTTTTATTTGTTGTTTTTTATGTCCGAAATAGCCCCAAACATAAAGGACAGTCCGAAATAGTCCCAAACATAAAATAACTGATTAATAGCCAAACGTACATGTAATTGTAGTTAAATTGAGCGTCATTTACAATAAAGCGTTGTAACTAGGCAAAAAAGTAGTAATTTACATATACGTTTTATAAGAACATATACTTGAATACAAAGATCCATGCGCGATGCGCGACGAACCAAAAGAACTTTTGCGCGTCACTCGCAAACTGTATTACGTAAAACTTGCGCGTCACTCGAGAGTCACTCGCGAGTGACTCGCGAGTGACGCGCGAGTCACTCGCAATTTTTTAACGTTTTTAGAAGGGATTAAAATTTTTGCGCGTTGCGCGATCGCTCAAAGCATCGCGACAACTGTACTGTACCATTGACCCCTAGTGTGCATATTACAAGGTCCCTTTTTTCGAGGTGTATGGATTTGGTAGGTTTTACGGCGCATCCATACCAGCATTACCCCGAGTTGCCCCTCCCACCCCTCGAGGAAAGGGATGGCGTTTTAAACAAAAAGGCGATATTTCCGTATAAAGTGGGGGCTTAAAATGTCTTCTTTTTTTTTTTTTACTGAAAAGGGGTAATCTAATTTGGAATGGACTGCAGAAAGGGCATTTAACTGTCTAAATATGATTATGGGAGTACCACCCCCGGGGGCTAATTGTATACCGTGGTCGACGAAGCGTTTTGTATCACCCACACACCTCAAATGATTTTCAAAGCGATATAAATTGGCCACTTCTAGCTGCTGCTGGCGTTAGTAGCTGAGACCCTCTCGTAAAAGGCGAACTAACTCTTGTCAGCCTAGGAAATTACCTGAATCCACACCTGCTGACAGAATTTAACTCAGTGCTGTCACATCATTACTGTCACGACCGTGACAGCACTGATCCGTGACAGTACTGAGTTTCACACAGAAATTTAATTCTAATGACTAACAACAGAATGCAGGGTGAAAACTTTGCATGTCTATTCTAACTGCTCCTAAGTTGAAATTCAGTCATGGTTTTAAAATGTATGTAATATTTGCAAGAAGCGGCAAAATGCACGTGACAGTACTGATGCTTGTAAAATTCCCACTCCAATTCTGACATGTCTTTATGGTATAGCAACGGAGTAATGCGATTTGTTCAAACGTTTTTTACCGTAACTTCTTCAGCTTGGTGTCGTCTACAAAACGCGATTGTTTTGATCCGAGAAAATGATTCGTAACTCTGGTCAAAATCGATTTTCAATAACTGTGACAGCACTGATACGTTTTCCAGGGACAACACTATATATGAGCCCCCACCCTTAAATCGCACTTTATATATCATAAGATTTTTGAATTTGACTTCAATAACATTCTATGCAATAGTTGGTCACAGAAAATGTGATTTCTGTCAAGCTTCTTTTGCAATGGAAACAAATAAAACTACTTACCCTGACCCAGGGACACGGTAAAAATCGATAAAATAGCACTTCTAGCTTCTCGTTTTTTCAAATAACGTACTCGGAAACGTGAAATCGCGTGTGGTTCTAGTAAAGCACCACGGAAACTAATATTATACATGGAAAAAGCAAACCTCGGACATCGCGCTTGCGAGAAAACCATCAGGGACAAGGATTGCTCCATTTTTTGATAATGACCCATATATATATATATATATATATATATATATATATATATATATATATATATATATATATATATATATATATATATATATATATATATATATATATATATATATATTTCAATTAATATCTTCAAATGCCCCCTTTGTCCGGTCTCTCATTGCAGATTTCGTCTCCATCGCCGTAGCTCTTGTCACCAAACGCTATGACGCCCTCATGAAGGAGCAAAAAGCACTGGAGCCTGAAACTAAAGTATGTAGTGACAAGGTTACAGCGCGAAACAACACGTGTATGAACTGCATGAGTGGAATAACACAGTGTGGAGAGTAAGACCAGAACCATTGAACCATGTCATGAGAAAAACAAACACTCTGCATATGCGGAAACAAAGGCGCAGATCAGCTTCGCAGTTACTGCGAAGCTGATGAGCGCCTTTGTTTTAGCTACACGGACAATACATTTCCTCTGCTTTCGTAATCCAAAAATTCCAGCCTATAGCCATCTTCTGTGCTTGTACAGATGGGTTTGTGTCGGACCTGTTCGGAAACCACATTGTTTGTTTTCTCATGACGCGGTTCATGTGTGTTTTCACTATGATGTCATTCTCACAAAAAACGACATTCATAAAAAGGAGGCGTTTGCCCTTCATTCCAATCAAAGTATCATTTGAGCATGTGCGTGAGAAAACCAACTATTTGGGGTCCGACCAGGTCCCACACAAACCAGGCTATACAGTCACAGAAACTGGTTAGAGGCTGGAAATTTTGGATTTAGAAGGAATAGGAATTGTACTATCTGTGTAGCGAAAACAAAGACGCTGATCTGCTTCGCAGTTACTGTTAAGCTGACCTGCGCCTTTGTTTTCGCCAATGCAGATTGTTGGTTTTACCATGCAGTGGCTCATTTGATTTTAGTAACACGTAGGCCTAAGAAATGACCAGGCTTGTACGTAAATTCCTATTCTTAACTTATAAAAGTTTGCCTTCATTCAAATTATCCCATAAGGGCTTGTGTTTTATTGATTTTAGCCATAGAGTAGCATGTTTTGACACCACAAAAGTCCATGATTGAAGAATATGAAAACTATTAATTATATCCTCCAAATGATCAGAAGTTGTGTTTAAAGTGTTATGCTGGTCTTAATTGATGTAGTACTTCAAATCGAAGAGTTTTCAAAACCATGAATTTTGATACAAGTATAAAAATCGGCGGAAAATAAGACAATACTGTATGGACGCCGCCATTTTGTTTACTCTGTTATATTTGTATCAAAATCAAAATAAACACTAAACCGAATTATAATAACCACTTAATCTTTATTCGAGCATTGGGGCCAGCTAGTTATACATTCTGGTGAAAGAATTTTCAAAATTGCTTTAGAAATAGAGCAATAACGGCGCTTTGCAAATATTCAAAATGGCCTCCAGTAGTCTACATTGAGTCTAAATCAAAATCGGAAAAATCTAATAAATTCTTTTCGAAAATTCAGTTTGTATCAAACTTGGATAGGTGTTTTTTTTTAGGGACAAGCAATATTGTTGATTGAATTAGCACACATCATATGTTTAAGGAATCCTTTCCTTATGATTTTATCTTAAACTTTTAAACCTCACTGAACTTATAAACAAAATGACGGCCGTCCATGTTTCAGATTTTTAAAATTACCCATAATTTTCTTATTACACCACTGATTTTCGTCAAATTGATATCAAAATGCTTGTTTTACGAATATCGTTAATTTGAAGTACACTTACATTTAGGATACCAAAACACTGTATCACGCATATTACGCAACACAAGGGCGAAACCAGTAAAACATCATGAAAACATGTGTAATGTTTACCCCCTTGAACCCCACTTTTATATAGCAAAACTGGGGTATGCAGGGGTGTACCTATTTTTCTTATTTTTGCTCCAAAACATAGATTGTGGGTACTCGTTAGAACCGCCTCGGCGAGGCGGTTCTCACGCGTACCCACAATCTATGTTTTGAGCAAAAATAAGGAAAATATTAAAGATTTTCTTCCGAAATTTTTCAATTTTTACAACTTAAAAAATCTCTGTATATTGCATGGGCGTGTTTTCGTAATGTGAAGCCCCTATGATTTATACGTATAAGTTCTGATATCCAATTAGAAGGAAATATGGAAGTTGTTCTAAACTGACTTTCGAAAAACAAGATGAACTGAACATATTAATAATGCATGGAATCATTACCACTTTAAATATTCTTTATTAATACAGAACATAGCATTAAGCTGTCTGGTTTAAAAAACGTTTTATTTTAGCATCACTAAGATTTTGTTATTTTTGGTACAAGATTTAAAAAAAAAAGCTAATGCTTGTTATCAGCAGATTTGTTTTATCATTATTGCATTGCATGCAATTTTGTCCAAACTACATGTAAATTAAGTGGCTTTGAAAGATCCAAACTAAATTTAGTGGCTTTAATATAAGTCGAATCACCCAGACTAGCAAAAACCAAGAATAATGTTTGAGTTTATATGCATTTTATATAATTCATACTTGGTTTACTTATTGGGGGATATAAATACGTATCAGCTCTTCTATAAATGCTACAAAACGTAAAAAAAAAACTCCATTAAAATTGCAGCCCATGCATCTGTTAGGTCTGTGTATTAATAAAAACTTTGTCATGTATGTAAAACACGACTCTTTTGTATTGTTTGCAGCTTATCCCCGCTTGAAATGGCGTTATTAACCATGAAGAACCCAAAAATGCTTGGGCCACTGAGCAGAAAGCTCTTGGGTGAACTTGGGAAGACAATAGCAGGTGGTGTGGATGCACTGTATTCCAAATATGGAGCAGGACCATTGAAAACATTGCAAAACGGCTTTAATAATATAGCTAAAGGGTGGAATTGGTTTGATGATAAGCTTAAAACCGTCTTGAGGGTAAGAGTGTTTACTTTTTCATGAGATACAATCACGTTAATATGATCATGTAATGAATACCTCCTTGAACCCCACTTTTATTGAATAAAACTAGGGTTAATATGGTTATACCTATTTTTCTTATTTTTGATCGAAAACATAGATTGTGGGCAAGGCGGTTCTAATGTGTATCCACAATCAATGTTTTGAGCAAAAACATTATAGAAATCAAAATTTTTCAAATGAAAGTTTTCAATTTTCAAAGCTTCAAATTCTATAATTTGCATGGGCATGTTTTCGTAATCCGATAGCATATATACGGTCTCTCGCAACCCGAAAATGTATTTATTTTCTGCATCATTCTATTACCTGAACCGATTGTACCAGAGAAGTGTGAACATAGCGTATACATCTCTTATAAAATTTCTGTGCATTTTTTCTTCCCTGAACCATGAAGTTGGCATATGTTTTCAACTATAAAACTGGGCAATAAAGTGTTGCTGATGCCGCAGCTCACTGCAGGGGGTGTGTAATTAGCTGATCATGTCAGATAAAAAATATTTTCATCAATGTGCAAAATCGTTAATATTTCATGTAGAAAACGGATTGAAAATGCAATTTTATTCAAAAGATTCTGATAATTATGAATTTTAACTTTGTTTTCGTCTAAAATGTAGAATTAAATATTCTGATTTTTATATAGATATATCAATTATCAACAGATAATTAATCACAAGATAACCTGAGCAAAATTTGCATAATGACCGCAGTAGCACTGGAGGAGTTAAGTATTTTATTACTTTGTAATTTGCACCATATGTACCTGAGATACCTTTCATCTCAGGCAGAGTAAAAGGTATCTCGGGGTCCAAAACAATAAGACATGTGTACGCCATGAAAAATCTGAATTTGACACCAGAAACGAAACCCAGAAAAATATATTTAAACTTGAACTCTTCGAAATATCGATTAGCTCCTGCCCTAGTTTCAAGATAGAGGGTCTTTTTATAATACCACTGTTGCATGGTTTCAGTGCCACCTGGGGCTCGTTTCATAAAGCGTTTTAAGACATATCTTTTCCTAAGTTTGAACTTAGTACTAATTTCGGTTAAGATATGTCTCATCCTTAAGATGTCCTAACTTTAGTCCTAACCGGCAATAGGTTGATCTTATTGAATAGTAAACTAAAAATGGCGGACGTGTTTATGTGAGGGCAAAAAACAAAAAATGTCCTAACTTTAGTCCTAACCGGCAATAGGACACAACTTATGATTGATCTTATTGAATAGTAAACTAAAAATGGCGGACGTGTTTATGTGAGGGCAAAAAACAAAAAATGTCCTAACTTTAGTCCTAACCGGCAATAGGACACAACTTATGATTGATCTTATTGAATAGTAAACTAAAAATGGCGGACGTGTTTATGTGAGGGCAAAAAACAACAAAATATTACCTAGATTGGATTCCAACTCGGATCGCCTGCACAGAAGACAACATAGATTACCACTGAGCCACCGAGTCATATATTCATTGGCTCCGTATTGATAAACGCCAATAGAATACATTTTATTTTTAGCTAGTTTGTTTGAGTTAATGCTTAACGCTCCAGTCAACAGCTATGTTCATGCAGAGACGTTGCCTCCATTTTATGGGACGTTCATAGAAAATTAGGATGTCATGGCATCCAAAACGTGCTTCAAATATACTCAGCCAAACTTATAACGCAACATCGGTTTTATTGGTTATGTTATTGGTTATGTTATACTAATAAACTTTATTTTCACTAGATTAGATTGCCGGGCGATTGACACATCTAACAACATCTGGTTGTAACATTCTGTATTGCATGTATGCGTCTCAAGAAATTAATCATTTTTCACGATCCAAAAGGAAGCAATTTGTATTAAAACTGACTTCCAGAATCTCTTAGGAGGCGCATGCCACCAAAATAACCGCTTTGGCCAATCTCATTCGAGCTCAATGATCCATACTATGAAAACCAAATACTTTTGTACCCAAGTGGCATATAAGCGCTTATATGCCACTTGTTTGTACCCTATTAATTCATAGGCGATTGCTGACCAGCATTTGTATGGTAGACTGTCTTACATTTCATTGAAATGCGAAAACATGTCATAATCGTGATAGGTTGTGTTTGGCTTAGTATAAAGTACCAAAGTAAGGCTTATGTGTATGGATGGTTCGACTTTACCATGGTTTCTAGGCAGGCTCAGACCCGAGCGGTTAACCAGTAGCCTAATCAGATGGCCAGTCAGTAGCGTATAAGCTTTGCTTGGAGCGGTACAAGCAGTACATCTATTATTTCTGTGGGCTTCAATGGGTCCAATTTTTATTTTAACTGCAAACATCCTGAGATGTATATATAATTGCAAGTATAACTAGTCCTAAATTCAATTTGGCAAATTGACTATATTTCCCCAAATCGGAACAGATCGGCCGCCCGATGCAACAGGTTTATCATACAGTGTATATGGCAAACACTGGTGTTAAAAAAATGGTTTCGATTTGCAGACGAAATAGCCTAAAGCATTACAATAAAACAGTAGATCATGTGCATGTATTTATATTGAAACAGAAGGGAAAAAAATGGATTCGAACTCGGATCGCCTGGTTCAAATACTAATTTAATTACTTGCATAAATCCACTTAGCTATCACCAATATTAAAGCAACACTATGATTTAACACTGTTTGGTGTGTTTGGCCTTGAAATGAGATAAATATTATGAGCAAGTCACAACTTCAAACATAAGATAAGTCTTACCGTTAAGATAGATCACAAGTCACTCCTAAGATTAGTCTTGATCATAAGATAAGATATGTGAAACGAGTACTGTGATTTGATATTGATTTTTTGTTTGTTATACTGCGTTTACACTATGTTCCCGGCAGCCCTGTTTGCTCGAAACGTAGCGTGCCGTGGAATTTTGGTCAAATATTTCTCTGTTTTCAAGATCTATTACGTCTTGTTAAGTTTTCTTACGTTGCATTACGATATCCGTAACAAGCCGTGGTAGAGATAAGCCGATGTGTCACGGAGTCGCTAAGGTACGTTACGGTTGCCCGCGATCTATCACGATTATTCGCACGTTCTATTACGGCCTGTTACGTTCTGTTGCGGTCAGTTGCGTTTTAATTAAGGCGTTTACCACGTTTTTAGCTCACCTGAGCCGAAGGCTCACAAGGTGAGCTTATAGGATGGCCATGATCCGGCGTCCGTCCGTCCGTCGTCCGTCCGTCCGTTGTCCACAATTTAAAAGATCTTCTTCTCTGAAACCACTTGGCCGATCTTGTTGAAATTTATGTGTAGCCTCCTTGGGTAGTGGCATTGAAAGTTTGATCGCGAAATCTGGGTCACATGACCAAGATGGCCGCCACGCCCATATATGGTAAAAAACACTCAAAAATCTTTTTCTCCAGAACCGGCAGGTCGATTTTCATGAAACTTGGTATGTAGCATTTGGGACTTCAGCCCATCATAGTTTGATAAAATGATGACACTAGGATGACCTTGACCTATTTTACGACAAGGTCAATTTTGGAAACATAGGCTTTTACAAGGGAAAAAGTGAAAACTATAGAATTTTTGAAAACTATTGCAGCCTGAGACCTAAAAAGTGGTAGATGCAAACAAGTAATGGAGTAGATGAAGGTATGTGATTAATTTAGGTCAAGATCATCTCTTGACCTTGGCCAGTCTGTCGTCCATACACATTTTTGAAAAAATCGTCTTCTCTGAAACTGCTAGGCCAATCAAAATGATTTTTTGTGGAGTATCCATGGGTAGGGGGAATGAAAGTTTGATCGCGAAATCCGGGTCACATGACCAATATGGCCGCCACGCCCATATATGGTAAAAAGCACTCAAAAATCTTCTTCTCCAGAACCGGCAGGCGATTTTCATGAAATTTGGTATGTAGCATTTGGGACTTCAGCCCATCATAGTTTGATCAAATGATGGTGCTACAATGACCTTGACCTATTTTACAGCAAGGTCAATTTTGGAAACATAGGCTTTTACATGGGGAAAAGTGAAACTATGGATTTATTTGAAAATTGTTGCAGCCTGAGACCTGAAAAGTAATAGATGCAAACAACTATTAAATGGAGTGGATGAAGGTGTGCAATTAATTTAGGTCAAGGTCATCTCTTGACCTTGGACAGTCTGTCGTCCATACACACTTTTCAAAGATGAAACTCTGAAACTGCTTGGCCAATCAAAGTGAAATTTGATGAGCATCCATGGGTAGCGGGAATGAAAGTTTGATTGCGAAATCCGGGTTACATGACCAAGATGGCCGCCACGCCCATATATGGTTAAAACCACTCAAAATCTTCTTCTCCAGAACTGGCAGGCAGGTTTTCACGAAGCTTGGTATGTAGCATTTGGGACTCCAGCCAATTATAGTTTGATCAAATGATGACCCTAGGATGACCTTGACTTATTTTACGGCAAGGTCAATTTTGGAAACATAGGTTTTTACATGGGAAAAGGCGAAAACAATGGATATTTTGGAAACTGTTGCAGCCTGAGACCTGAAAGTTGCTAGATGCAGACAACTAATGGAGTCAATGAAGGTAAGTAATAAATTAAGGCCAATGTCGTTTCTTGACTGTGACCCAAGGTCATTTAAATATCAAAATTAAGATAATGTTTTTCTTAGAAATCACTGGGTTTGGAAACTATTGCAGCCTGAGACCTAAAACTTGGCAGATGCAGACAACTTATGAAGTCAATGAAGGTGTGTGAGTATTCAAGGTCAAGGTCATTTCATGATGACTTAATACTCCAAGATCAGGCTTCAGGTGAGCGTTCTCAGGACCATTGGTCCTCTGGTTTCGTTCTGTCAAGGTCAGCTACGGACGAAACGTTGACACCATGCAATTTAAAGCGTTTTATGTGCCTTTTATATAACAATAAGCTATTTGAAATAATAACAACCGCGCTCATCTACAACCGAATGCAAAGTTGATTAAGAAAGTTCGGGATTTAAATTTCTCCTTCAATGGCATAGTGCAGCGCATGGTCTCTTTTGTTCACTATAGTGACTGCTCCAATATGAAGGAATTTGTCCCAATGATGTGTCATTTTATATCTTTAAACTCCACGCGCCGTGATAACCGTAACATAACGTGACATTCGCAGTAGAACAGGGTGACACCGTCAAAGACCGTAACGCCCCGTAACTTTACGCAACAAAACGTGTTGAATATTCCGTAGGAAACGGGACGAGACGTGACACGACCGTGATTAAACGCAGCTGAACGTGGAAGATCCGTAGCTTGCCGGGCTATTCACTAGCTTCCCGTTGCACTACGGACCGCCTCCAAGTTTCGCTACTAATTGTTACGTTCTGTCACGGTGTGTTACGTTCAGCCCGTTTTATCACGGCCCATTACGTTTCTCATTTCCGCCGTGGCAGATATATAATAATGCGTTTACACTATGTTCCCGGCGGCCCCGGCAGCCCCGTTTGCTCAAAACGTAGCGTGCCGTGAAATTTTGGTCAACTATTTCTCTGTTTTCAAGATCTATTACGTCTTGTTACGTCTTCTTACGTTGCATTACGATATCCGTAACAAGCCGTGGTAGTGATAAGCCGGTGTGTCACGGAGGCGCAAAGGTACGTTACGGTTGTCCACGATATATCACGATTATTAGCACGTTCTATTACGGCCTGTTACGTTCTGTTGCGGTCAGTTGCGTTTTGACCAAGGTGTTTTACATTTTTTCGTTCTGTCAAGGTCAGCTACGGACGAAACGTAGACACTATGCAATTGAAAGCGTTTTATGTGCCTTTTATATAACAATAAGACATTTGAAATAATAACAACTGCGCTCCTCAACAGGCGATTGCAGAGTTAAGAAAGTTCGGTATTCTCCTTCAATGGCATAGTGCATCGTATGGTCTCTATTGTTCGCTATAGTAACTACTTTAATATGAAGGAACTTGTCCCAATGGTATGTCATTTAATATCTTTAAACTATACGCGCTGTGATAACCGTAACATAACGTGACATACGCAGTAGAACGGGATCAACACCGTCAAAGACCGTAACGCACCGTAACTTAACGCAACAAAACGTGTCGAGTATTCCGTAGGAAACGGATTGGCGCATGGAATGTGCGCACTTTAATGGATAGTGCTGGGTCAGATTGACCACAGCGTAGAACGGCCCTTGTGGGCAGAGAACTTGGGAGGTATGATATACAGATAGCTGCATTGAGTGAGACTCGGTTCGCAGGTGTTGGGGAGATCAAAGAAGTTGGTGCTGGATACACCTTCTTCTGGAGTGGACGCAAAAGTGAAGAGAGGCGTGAAGCAGGAGTTGGCTTTGCCATCAAAACAGAACTTGTTGGTAAGCTGTCAGGATTGCCAAAAGGCATTAATGACCGTCTAATGACATTGAGACTTCCTCTGTAAGGCAATAAACATGCAACTATTGTCAGTGCTTATGCACCCACAATGACCAATCCAGATGAGGTCAAGGACAAGTTCTATGATGACCTAGACAATGTTATTTCTGCAACACCCCGCACAGACAAGCATATCCTTCTTGGCGACTTTAATGCCAGAGTGGGTACAGACCACCAGACCTGGGAAGGAGTTATAGGTCCAGAAGGGGTTGGAAAGTGCAACAGCAATGGTCTCTTGCTTCTCAGGAAGTGTGCTGAACATGAACTTCTAATCACCAACACAGTCTTCCGTCTACCTAATAGGAACAAAACATTCTGGATGCATCCCCGTTCCAAACACTGGCATCTCATAGACTATGTCATAGTACGGAGAACAGACAGGCAGGATGTTAAAGTGACAAAGACTATGTGTGGTGCAGACTGCTGGACAGATCATAGACTGGTTGTCAGCAAACTCAACCTAAGAATACAGCCTGCGAGGCGACCTCAAGGCAAGAAAGCTCCTAAGAGACTGGATGTCTCAAAACTGAATAAAGACAGCATGAGACAAGATTTCTTAACAGACATTTGCAACCAACTGGATGCAATGAATCTCAGTTCAGAGGACCCCGAAGAAAACTGGACAGTTTTCCATAAAACAGTTCTTTCTTCAGCCGCAAGCACCTTAGGCCATCCATCTCGCAAACATCAAGACTGGTTTGATGAGAATGATGATGAAATTCAGAGGCTTCTTGAAGAAAAGCACCGTTTGCTCAAGGCACATCAAGATGATACTAGCTCAGTATCAAAGAAAGCAGCCTACAGCAACATTTGTAAGACAGTCCAGACCAAGCTTAGGGACATGCAAGATTCCTGGCTGAGGAAGAAAACAGAAGAAATTCAGTCTTTTGCGGATAGAAAGGACATGAAGAAATTTCATGATGCACTGAAAACCATTTATGGTCCAAAGAGTTCTGGAGCCACCACATTGCTCAGTGCAGATGGAAACACTCTTCTCACAGATAAAGAAGCTATCTTGTAAAGGTGGGCAGAACACTTCAATAGTGTGCTTAATCGACCATCAAGCATCAATCAGGATGCAATCGACAGACTTCCACAGATAGAGTGCAATGTTCTGTTAGATGAATTTCCTACCGTTACGGAAACAAGAAAAGCAGTTCAACAACTATCATCTGGCAAAGCCCCAGGTGCAGATGCAATTCCTGCCGAAGTTTACAAGACTGGGGGGCTACCCATGGTAGAGAAACTGACAGAGTTGTTTCACTGTATGTGGAGGAAGGAGGCTATCCCACAAGAATTTAAGGATGCATCCATAATCCACCTATACAAGCGGAAAGGAAATCCTCAAGTCTGTGACAATCACAGAGGCATCTCCCTCCTATCAATTGCTGGGAAGATACTTGCAAAAATTCTGTTAAATCGTCTGAATGCTCATCTTGATCAGACGGGACTTATCCCAGAAAGTCACTGTGGATTCAGAAAAGACAGAGGGACAATAGACATGATCTTCACAGCAAGACAGCTTCAGGAGAAATGCCAAGAACAGAATGTAGATCTATACATGACGTTTGTTGACCTCACCAAAGCTTTTGACACTGTTAGTCGTGATGGACTCTGGAAAATCATGGCCAAGTTTGGCTGTCCACCCAGATTCATAGCTATGGTGCGGCAGTTTCATGATGGCATGCAGGCACATGTGCAAAATGATGGAGAGTTCTCTGAACCATTTGAAGTAACAAATGGGGTCAAACAAGGCTGTGTTCTGGCACCAACACTGTTCAGCATGATGTTTTCTGCCATGCTTATGGATGCTTTTCAGGACAGTGACACTGGTTTTCCAATCAGGTACCGTTTTGATGGCAACATATTCAACCTCAGAAGGTTGCAAGCCAAAACTAAGGTCCAGACTGATGTGCTAGATGAGCTCCTCTATGCAGATGATATGGATAAGAATGCCAACACAGAGGCAAAAATGCAAAGAGCCATGGATCAAGTCTCACAGTCATGTGATAACTATGATCTCACAATCAGCACAAAAAAGACAGAGGTTGTACACCAACCAGCCCCCGGAAAACCATATAATGAACCAACCATCACTGTGAATGGGCAAAAACTGAAAGTTGTTGACAAGTTCACCTACCTGGGAAGCACTCTCTCCAGAGCAGTGCATATTGATGATGAGATCACTGCCAGAATTGCAAAAGCTAGTGTGGCATTCGGAAGACTCCGTGCAAATGTCTGGGAGCGAAATGGAATCAAGCTTGACACCAAGCTGAAAGTCTACAAGGCTGTGGTACTGCCAACCCTCTTGTATGCATGTGAGACCTGGACAGTATACCAACGCCATGCAAAGAGAATTAACCATTTCCACTTAAGCTGTTTGAGAAAGTTGTTAAAAATCAAGTGGCAGGACAAGATTCCAGACACAGAGGTCCTGAGGAAAGCAGGGATGCAAAGCATGCATACAGTCTTAAAGCTAGCACAGCTAAGATGGACTGGCCATGTTATAAGAATGCCTGATGCGCGACTTCCAAAGAAAGTTTTCTATGGAGAACTACAGGAGGGAAAGCGCTCTCAAGGTGGCCAGAAGAAACGCTACAACGACACCCTCAAAGCCTCTCTGAAGGATTTCGAAATACCAATGGGGTCCTGGGAACAGACTGCACAGGAGCGATCAAAGTGGCGAGGTCTCATCAACAAAGGAGCAGCTCTCTATGAAAAGAAGAGAATCTGTGAAGCTGAAAGAAAGCGAAGAGAGCGCAAAGCCAAAACAAATGTGCCACCAGCAGACTCTATGACATTGACTTGCTCTACTTGCAACCGACAGTTTAGAGCCAGAATTGGCCTAGTCAGCCATCAAAGAACTCACCAACACACATCAGCACTATTCAAGAAATAATGATGGTCTTTCTCATTAGTGAGAGACGAACTATCAGGAAACGGGACGAGACGTGAGACGACCGTAAACAAACCAGCTAAACGTGGAAGATCCGTAGCTCGCCGGGCTATTCACTAGCTTCCCGTTGAACTACGGACCGCCACCAAGTTTCGCTACGTACTGTTACGTTTTGTCACGGTGTGTTACGTTCAGCCCGTTTTATCACGGCACATTACGTTTCTCATTTCCGCCGTGACTGTCGTGGCAGATTTTTAAACTCTCAAAAAATTTGCCACGGTGTCCACGGTTATCCAGGCGTGCTACGTCTGCCTATCCCGGTCCTCTGCGTTGCCTCACGTTTATCCCGTTTTGATCACGGTTGTCTGAAACGTGGCTGCCGTGACCGCCGGGGACATAGTATAAACCGCAGTATAAACCGTCAAAAAATTGCCACGGTGTCCACGGTTATCCCGGCGTGCTACGTTTGCCTATCCTGTTCCTCTGCGTTGCCTCACGTTTATCCCGTTTTCATCACGGTTGTCTGAAACGTGACTGTCGTGACCGCCGGGAACAGTGTAAACGCAGTATTAGTCTAGTGGTGGCGCTGATTCGTGATTTTTGCGGGAAAAGAGATAAAGTTAGACTTTAGCAAGATAGCTTGATCACTGTTCTTTAAAAATCAGACATTCTACCTCCACCGGGTCAAATCATTGAACAAGTCACTTCTAATTAAACTTATTTTACCCACCATAGCGATGGCTTCGTCCAGACACGATTGAAAAATTGTTGACTTGGACGTATATCATTAACCTCCGCCCCCACCCCTCCCTAAAAAAAAAAGAGAAAAAGAGTGAAGAATGAACTTATATATTCCATTTTTATACAGCCGGTATTCAATGGTATGATAAAGGGATTTGCCAGTCTAGGAAATATTGGAAGTTGGGCGAAGACCGGCTGGAATTCATTCACTAGCATATTCGGTCGACGAAGACGAAGTGATGACAGTTACGAAATCGACGATGACGACGTCGAGGAATTCCAAGAATTCCTGTATCCGTCGGTCGAGTCTAGGGCAAAGAGGGCTGACGACGAGCTGACCCCCGCCCAGAAGCAATGTGTCAAGAGTAATTGCCCTGTGTGTACTCCGTTTATCGATGCTACCAACGCGGGGGCTGACCCAGTGGATGCATGGAGAACAAGTAAGTTTCGAAATTTAACATTTTACGAAAACTTTCCCATGCAATCAACATATATTTTTAAAGATGTAAAAAATGAAAAATTTTAGTAGAAAAAAGTTGATGTTTTTCTTATTTTTGCTCTAAACATAGATTGTGGGTAAACGTTAGAACCGCCTCGCCGAGGCGGTTCTAACGAGTATCCACAATCTATGTTTTGGAGCAAAAAGTAAGAAAAATAGGTATACCCCTGCATACCCCCATTTGACTATATAAAAGTGGGGTTCAAGGATGTATAGATTGCACGAACATTTTTTTCCTGATGGAGAACACAGAAACGAATAGAATTGTGAAATATACTATTGGCATAAAGTTAAGCATATTCCACTTTCATCAGCAAATATGATGAAATCAGATGTCCGAAAATAATATGCTTCATACACCAGTCAGAGATACTTATTTGAAGGATGGGGGCAAATTTTTGGTTTTCAAAATGACAATTATCAACTCGAATGAACGGCATTTCGACATGTACTACCAGTAGGCGAAATGCCAAAAGTTGATGCTGTTCTAAGATAACGACATAAAGTGGGTCTAATTGTTTCAGAATTTAAGGGAAATTGTTCAATCTGAGATTTTACAGTCAAGTTTTACAGATCACGTGATCATGTAGGCGGCAGAAAAATGAAAGTAAAAAATTACAAATTTTTATCACAAAAAGTGCTATGGTTTCAAAGTTTTGTCTATAAATTTGTTGTTTGACTGTTTTTGCTGCCCAAACTTGGTTTAAAGTATTGTTTGAAGATGGAAAAAGAGGCACAGTCACATTTAAAGAAAATGAAAACTGTCAAAGGTTTTTGCAAGCCATTGTCATGAATACACCTTAGATCAAATGAGCAAAATGTCTTTAAAGTTTTATTGCTGTATTTATTCAACTATGCCAGTTCCACAAACTAGAGATGCATATCTTCAATCTTTGATAGAAAAGCAGTGAAAAAAATCCCGAATAGCGAAAACAAAGGCGCTGATCAGCTTCGCGGTTACCGCGAAGCTGATCTGCGTCTTTGTTTTCGCCTTTGCAGATTGTTGGTTTTCCCATTAGGCGGCTTATTTATAACGATTCAGCAAAATATTTTATATCTATAGTTGTCATATCCAACTTATTTTCCTTACCTAGTTTGTGGGGCTAGCATCATAGACAGAAATCTCGCTATAAACAAGAAAGCGGAAGGAATGAGAAAGTTTTACGCTCTTTTTACTGGTGCTGTTGTCGACATTCTCCAAGCAGTAAGTACTTACGATTTTCCCATTATAAATGCATTACACAAAGATTTTTTTCAGGTGTAAAAATGAAAATTTTGTTGGAAAAAAAAAAAAAAAAAAAAAAAAAAAAAAAAAAAAAAAAATGGTATTTTTAATATTCTTGCTGAAAACAGTAACTGTGTGTACATGATTGAACCGCATGCCACAATCTATGTTTTGGAACATAAATAAGAAAATTTGTATACCTACACGTTTGAACCGCATGCCACAATCTATGTTTTGGGACATAAACAAGAAAAATTGTATACCCCTGTACACCCAAGATTTATTATATGAAAGTGGGGTATAAGGGGTATACATTACAGGGGCAGGGATATGTTATCCTGATGGGTATTTCGTTGCAACTGAACCTTCTCTGATTTTTAATGGTGCAAGTTCTAACTATGACTATGTTTCTATACTAAATGAGCCGCCACATGGGAAAACCAACAATCTGCATAGGCGAAAACAAAGGCGCAAAGCTGATCAGCGCCTTTGTTTTCGCTACACGGATAGTACAATTCCTCTACTTTCTAAATCCAAAATTTCAAGCTTCTAGCCTGCTTCTATGACTGCCCAGGCCGGTTTGTGTCAGACCTGTTCGGAAACCACGTTGTTGATTTCCCACGAGGCGGCTCAAATGAAAGAGTATGTGGACATGGATGCGGGGTTGGCGTGCGGCTCATCGGCATATACAGTGCAATCTAATTTAATGTGTCAGCTTTGCTAAAAGATTCACATATAATGCTGATAATGATGGAATGAAAAAGAGAGAAAAAATACATATCTTTTTATATAGTTTATTCAAAGTTCAATCTACATTTTTTAAAAGAAAAAAAAAGTAGAATTTCATCAGAGTTGTCCCATAAATTGAATGATATCTGCAGATTTTCTTGGAAAATTGGAGCGAAAAAGACTTTGCAATTTCTCTTTGAAAGGCTTTGCTGTTTCTTTCAGAAATTTCATTTTTACACAAGATATTTTTTCGTTACTGGCGCCGTACCATGATTTAACCGGAATAACATTTTTTTTTCCATAACGAAAACTTGCCAATGCAATATATCTGTAGAGATTTTTTAAGTAGTGAAAAAGAAAAGTTTTCAGTAGAATTTTTGATATTTTTCTTATTTTTGCTCAAAACATAAATTGTGGGTACACGTTAGAACCGCCTTGCCCCCAGGGCCTTGCCGAGGCAGTTCTAACGGGTACCCTCAATCTATGTATTGGAGCAAAAATAAAAAATAAATAGGTGTACCCCTGCATACCCCAGTTTTGCTATATCAAAATGGGGTTCAAGGGGGTAAACATTACATGGAGATGTTTTCATGATGTTCATTGTGCTTACAGGTGGAGGTTGACACGTCGAATGGACTGGTTACAAAGGTAGTCGCTTACACTGGCAAGTTGTACAAGGAGTACAACCCTAAGAATATCATCTTTGACCTATGGAACCAAGACCCAGCCTACCAGAAGATCGCAGCCTACCTCCTGGATACCCACACTACATAATAAGTCTATTCGAAAACATCCGGAATAGTTTTGGAATATTTTTACAACCGCGTTGTTTCGCGATCATGTCGCGGTGATCTCGACACAATGCGGTTGTAAAAATATTCGGGGATGATAACATTGATTTTTATGACAATGCTGTATTGGAACGTTGTCATTACGTGGAAAATAATAAAAAAAAAAAATAAAGCATTTATGAAAACTATACCTTTGATTTTGTCTTACAATCCCAATACAACTATAAACATATTATTTACATGTCATCAAAGGTACGAGAAGGAGAAGAATTAAATAAGCTTTAAGCTTCCATTCTAAACCTAATTTGTATTGCATGTAGATGTATGATTTATATATGTACGTGATTTATTTGAATAAATATGTATAAACTAAAGGTACGAAAACGCTTGCAATGCACGTAGGATACTACTGTAAATGAGCTTACATCAGTTTTCAATTATTCACCCGAAATAAATAAGCCAGAACAGTAACATTTGTGCCGCTTCATGGAAAAACCAACAATCTGCATAGGCGAAAACAAAGACGCAGATCAGCTTCGCGGTAACCGCGAAGCTGATCAGCGCCTTTGTTTTCGCTACTCGGATAGTACAATTCCTCTTCTACTTAAATCCAAAATTTCAAGTTTCTAGCCTGCTTCTCTTACCGTACAGGCCGGTTTGTATCGGACCTGTTCGGACACCACATTGTTGGTTTTCCCACGAGGCGGCTCATTTATTGTAGCTCACTACTAGATGGGTTCGATCCAACAACTCGTCAATCCACAACCTGACATACAATTCCACAATTTCCAATAAAACACACATATCAGCCGCGTAATGAGAATAACAGTGTGGTTTTCGAACATGTCTGATATAAGCCGGGCTGTACAAGCACAGAAGATGGCTAGAGGCTGGAAATTTTAGATTTAGAAAGACGAGGAATTGTACTATCCGTGTATTGAAAAAAGAAAGATGCTGATCAGATGCACAATTACTGCGAAGCTGATCTACGCCGTTGTTTTGCATAATTATGCAAAACGTTGGTTTTCTCATGGTGTGGCTCATATTTCATTAGTTGGAGGATTGTAGTGGAGACATTCACAGCATAAAGAGTCCATTGAAACAATACGAATAGTTTAACAATCGCTTTGTTTCAACACTATGATACATGCATGTCACAGAAGACCAGAGGTCGGCAGTCTTCGATGATTAATATAATATGAGCCGCCCCACGGGAAAACCAACAATCTGCCGAGGCGAAAACAAAGGCGCAGATCAGCTTCGCAGTAACTGCGAAGCTGATCAGCGCCTTTGTTTTCGCTACTCGGATAGTACAATTCCTCTTCTACTTAAATCCGAAATTTCAAGATTCTAGCTCTTTTCTGTGCTTGTACAAGTCGGTTTATGTCGGACCTAGCCAGAAACCACATTGTTGGTTTTCCCACGAGGCGGCTCAAATGATAAGGTAATAAATGATGATTTTACTTACAAAGTAAGAAAGTTGACCGTTCGCGTTTTCTTTAAAAACAAACAAACACGCGATTTGTGGACTTGTGGACAATTCCTCTTCTACTTAAATCTGAAATTTCAAGCTTCTAGCTCTTTTCTGTGCTTGTACAGCCCGGTTTGTGCTCGACCTGCTCGGAAACCATATTGTTGGTTTTCCCACGAGGCGGCTCATATGATTATTATTCATGTTAATCTAGGTACTCATTAGAATCACCACGCCCAGGCGATCTATTGAGCAGCCAGAACATAGGTATTGTCAAGAAATGGGCAAAATGTCTCTTAGCTATCATCAATAATCAATTTATCAGATACATGTACATGTACCCTTTTTATCTTGTCTTCTGCATAATCAGTGATCAAATAGATTCGGAAATATATTGTTACATTTAACTAGAAAAATAAGGCATTTATGCCGGTCATAGCTACATGTATTATGAACACACACTAAAACTGTAATTTTTTCCTCGAAGCCCGCCTCCTATAAACCCGACTGAGCTTTCCTTTTTTTCAAGTTCTGCTGTCTTCGCCGCAATCAGTTTTTCGATATAGACATTTGAGCCGCCACATGGGGAAACCAACAATCTGCCTAGGCGAAAACAAAGGCGCAGATCAGCTTCGCAGTAACTGCGAAGCTGATCAGCGCCTTTGTTTTCGCTGCACGGATAGTACAATTCTTCTTAAATCCGAAATTTCAAGCTTTTAGCCTGCTTCTTTGACTGTACAGCCCGGTTTGTGTGGGACCTGGACGGAACCCAAATTGTTGGTTTTCTCACGCACAAGCTCAAATATAAAAGCTTGATCCTTTGGAAGCAGTGAAAACGTTCAAAGGGAGGTAGTATGGGCCACATTATACCCTCTTTATCTTGTCTTCTGAATAGTCAGTGATCAAATAGCATTAGGAAATACATTGTTACATTTAAAAAAATGAGGCACTTATGCAAATCAAAAACCATACTTTAGTCTTGAAACACCGGTCATAGCTACATGTATTATGAACACACACTAAAACTGTAATTTTCTCCTCGAAACCCGCCTCCTATAAACCCGACTGAGTTTTCGTCTTTTTTCAAGTTCTGCAGTCTTCGCCGCAATCAGTTTTTCAAAATAGGCTTTTTCATCCCCTGAATCATCATCACTACTGTCGGTGCTGCTGTCACTGCTTTCAGTGTCTGTTGTGGATGAGTCCGAGTCATCTGATGATAAGGTTTCTCCATTTCTGCTTAGAGTTTTGATTTTCTAAAAACACAATAATATACATATAGCACTATACTGTATTAATTTTTAACATACTTATTTGCACTGAAATGTACTCACCGGCGCAACAAATATGGACCGAATAGAATATTTAATGGCAGAAGAGAAGCGTTAAGCTTATTTGAGAAATAATAATAATAATAATGATAAAAAAAAAACAACAACAAAAAACAGAGGACCATTGGTCCTGAAATCGCTCACCTGAGATTCGGTCTTGCATGACCTTTAGGTCATGTTGGTCAATGTAAAAAGTAAACTTGACCTCTAATACTCAAATAATTAATGAAAATTTACCTTTTTGGGGGCCCCAGCAACCAATCAAAATAAGGTATTAGGGCAAAAGTAATATAAAACATAGAAGACTACTAAATCAACATTTCTGCAAAATCTCCAATGAGACTGCAGAAATAGCAATTTTTCACTTTTCCCCATTATAAGTCTATGGAAACTGTAAGTAGCCATAGCAACCAGAGTTCTTATCTGACTGGAACAAAAAACGTTATTTTATTATTATTTTTTTGTAGAGGCTAATGCCAGGTACATGTATGCAAAGTATCAGCTTCATAAAGCAAACAGTTTCTGAGAAGAAGATTTTAAAACATTTTTTTTTTTTCGAAAATTTGCCGTTTTTGGGGCCCCAGCATTTACTATTTCTGCAGTCTCATTTTTATTTTTAGAGAAATGTTTGAGTAGTGCTCTACGTTTCAGATGACCTTCATCCTGATCGCTTATTTTGATTGGTTGCTGGGGCCCCAAAAAGGGCAAATTTCGAAAAAAATCTGTAAAAATCTTCTCCTCAGAAACTGTTTGCTTTATGAAGCTAATACTTTGCATAAAAGTTTCTGGCATTAGCCAGTACAAAAAAAAAAAAAAAGTTGTTTTTTGTTCCAGTCAGATAAGAACTCTGGTTGCTATGGCAACTTTCAGTTTCCATAGACTTATAATGGGAAAAGTGAAAATTTACTATTTCTGCAGTCTCACTGGAGATATTTATAACCCCGCTTTGAAAAAGTGAGGCTATACTGGATTCACCCTGTCCTTCCGTAGTTCCGTCCTTCCGACATTGCATTACCACTCATAACTAGAGAACCTGTTGTTAGACTTTAACCATTTGGCATATGCATCAATATTGACAATTTCTACTTATGTGTCAATGCATGTCATTTTCCCCAACTTTGCAGAAGAGTTATTGCCCTTGGATTGCCCTTCATTGATGCCAGAATTTCGTTTCCGATCAATATCTTGAGAATGAATTGGCAGAATCTGACCAAATTTTGTATGCACATCAACATTGACAAGATCTAGCTTGGGATTGTTGCCTGTCAGTTTTTGCCAAATTTTGACGGAGTTACGGCCCTTGATTGACGTCAGAATTTCGTTTCCGCTCAATATTTTGAGAACGAATTGACAGAATCTGACCAAACTTTGTATGCACATCAAAATTGACAAGATCTAGCTTAGTATTGTTGCCGGTCATTTTTATAGCCCCGCTTTGGAAAAGTGTGGCTATACTGGATTCACCCTGTCCTTCCGTGATTCCGTCATTCCGTGGTTCCGTCATTCCGTGAACATTTTGTTTCCGCTCAATATCTTGAGAATGGCTTGAAAGAATCAAACCAAATTTTGTATACACATCAACCTTGACCAGATCTAGCTTGGGATTGTTACCCATCATATTTTGCAAAATTTTGATGGAGTTATTGCCCTTGATTTATGTCAAAATTTTGTTTCCGCTCAATATCTTGAGAACAAATTGACAGAATCTGACCAAATTTGGTATGCACATCAACATTGACAAGCTCTTGCTTGGGATTGTTGCCTATCATTTTTCTCAAAATTTTGACAGTGTTACGGCCCTTGATTGACGTCAGAATTTCGTTTCCGCTCAATATCTTGAGAACAAATTGACAGAATCTGACCAAATTTTGTATGCGCATCAACATTGTCAAGATCTAGCTTGGGATTGTTGCCTGTCTTTTTTTGCAAAATTTTGACGGAGTTACGGCCCTTGATTGAAATAAGAATTTCATTTCCGCTCAATATCTTGAGAACAAATTGACAATCCGACCAAATTGTGTATGCACATCAACATTGACAAGATCTAGCTTGGGATTGTTGCCCATAATTTTTCGCAAAATTTTGATGGAGTAACGGCCCTTGATTGACGTCAGAATTTCGTTTCCGCTCAATATTTCTTTTCCGCTCAATATTTTGAGAATGAATTGACAGAATCTGACCAAATTTTATATGCACATCAACATTGACAAGATCTAGCTTGGGATTGTTGACCGTCATTTTTTGCAAAATTTTGACGGAGTTACAGCCCTTGATTGCTGTCAGAATTTTGTTTCCGCTCAATATCTTGAGAACCGATTGACAGAATCTGATCAAATTTTGTATGTAATTAACATTGACAAGATCTAGCTTGGGATTGTTGCCTGTCATTTTTCGCCAAATTTTGACGGAGTTACGGCCCTTGATTGACATTAGAATTTCATTTCCGCTCAATATCTTGAGAACAAATTGACAGAATCCGTCCAAATTTTGTATGCACATCAACATTGACAAGATCTTGCTTGGGATTGTTGCCCATAATTTTTCGCAAAATTTTGACGGAGTTATGGCCCTTGACTGACGTCAGAATTTTGTTTCCGCTCCATATCTTGAGATCGAATTGACAGAATCTGACCAAATTTTGTATGCACATCAATATTGACAAGATCTAGCTTGGGATTGTTGACCGTCATTTTTCCAAAATTTTGATGGAGTTATGGCCCTTGACTGACGTCAGAATATTGTTTCCGCTCCATATCTTGAACGAATTGACAGAATCTGACCAAATTTTGTATGCACATCAATATTGACAAGATCTAGCTTGGGATTGTTGACTGTTATTTTTCCCAAAATTTTGACGGAGTTTCTGCCCTTGATTGATGTCAGAATTTCGTTTACGCTCAATATCTTCAGAACGAATTGTCAGAATTGAACCAAATTTTGTATACACATCAACATTGACAAGATCTGGCTTGGAATTGTTGCCCACCATTTTTTTGAAAATATTGAGGGAGTTACAGCCCGTGATTGATGTCAGAACAAATTGACAGAATCTGACCAATCTTTATATGTGCATCAATATTAACAAGATAAAGCTTGGGATTGTTGCCCGTCATTGTTTTTCTCAACCTGGCAAAAAGCTCAGAAGCGGGGCTGTAGTCAGATCCTCTGACAATTCTAGTTTTGCTTAATTTTGACGGAGTTACGGTCCTTGATTAACATCAGAATTTCGTTTCCGCTCAATATCTCGAGAACGAATTGACAGAATCTGACCAAAATTTTGTATGCACATCAACACTGAGAAGATCTAGCTTGGGATTTTGCCCGTCATTTTTCGCAAAATTTTGACGGAGTTACGGCTCTTAATTGAAGTCAGAATTTCGGTTCCGCTCAATATCATTAGAACGAATTGACAGAATCTAACCAAATTATGTATGCACATCAAAATTGTCAAGATCTAGCTTGGGATTGTTGCCCGTCATTTTTCGCAAAATTTTGACGGAGTTACGGCTCTTAATTGAAGTCAGAACTTCGTTCCCGCTCAATATCTTGAGAAAGAATTGACAGAATCTAACCAAATTTTGTACGCACATCAACATTGTCAAGATCTAGCTTGGGATTGTTGCCTGTCATTTTTTGAAAAAAATTTCGACAGAGTTACGGCCCTTGATTGACGTCAGAATTTCGTTTCCGCTCAATATCTTGAGAACGAATAGACAGAATCTGACCAAAATATGTATGCACATCAACATTGACAAGATCTTGCTTGGGATTGTTGCCCGTCATTTTTCGCAAAATTTTGATGGGGTTACGGCCTTTGATTGATGTCAGAATTTTGTTTCCGCTCAATATCTTGAGAATGAATTGACAGAATCTAACCAAATTTTGTATGCACATCAACATTGGCAAGATATAGCTTGGGATTGTTGCCCATCATTTTTCACAAAATTTTGACAGAGTTACTGCCCTTGATTAACGTCAAAATTTCAATACCAATCAATATCTTGAGAACGAATTGACAGAATCTGACCAAATTTTGTATGCACACCAACATTGAAAAGATCTAGCTTGGGATTGTTGCCGGTCATTTTTCGCAAAAATTTGACGGAGTTACGGCCCTTGATTGACATAAGAATTTCATTTCTGCTCAATATCTTGAGAACAAATTGACAGAATCTGACCAAATTGTGTATGCACATCAAGCTCTAGCTTGGGATTGTTGCCCATAATTTTTCGCAAAATTTTGATGGAGTGACGGCCATTGATTGACGTAAGAATTTTGTTTCCGCTCAATATTTTGAGAACGAATTGACAAAATCTGACCAAATTTTATATGCACATCAGCATTTTTTTGCAAAATTTTGACGGAGTTACAGCCCTTGATTGCTGTCAGAATTTTGTTTCCGCTCAATATCTTGAGAACGAATCGACAGAATCTGATCAAATTTTGTATGTGATTAACATTGACAAGATCTAGCTTGGGATTGTTGCCTGTCATTTTTTGCAAAATTTTGACGGAGTTACAGCCCTTGATTGCTGTCAGAATTTTGTTTCCGCTCAATATCTTGAGAACCGATTGACAGAATCTGACCAAATTTTGTATGTGATTTACATTAACAAGATCTAGCTTGGGATTATTGCCTGTCATTTTTCGCCAAATTTTGACGGAGTTACGGCCCTTGATTAAAATTAGAATTTCATTTTCGCTCAATATCTTGAGAACAAATTGACAGAATCCGACCAAATTTTGTATGCACATAAGCATTGCCAAAATCAAGCTTGGGATTGTTACCAATCATTTTTCGCAAAATTTTGACAGAGTTATGGCCCTTGCTTGACATCAGAATTTTGTTTCCGCTGAATATCTTGAGAACAAATTGACAGAATTTAACCGAAATTTGTATGCAGATCAACATTGACAAGATCTAGCTTGGGATTGTTGCCCATTATTTTTCACAAAATTTAGACTGAGTTACGGTCCTTAATTGACGTCAGAATTTCGTTTCCACTCACTGTCTTGAGAATGAATTGACAGAATCTGACCTGACTTTTTTACATGCATCAACATTAACAAGGTCTAGCTTGGGATTGTTACCCGTCCTTGTTTTTCTCACACTGGAAGAAAGCTCAGAAGCGGGGCTTTAGTCAGATCCTCTGACAATTCTAGTTGAATTTTATTTTTAGAGAAATGTTTATTGAGTAATGCACTATGTTTCAGATGACCTTCATCCTGATCGCTTATCTTGTTGAATTGGTTGCTGGGGCCCCAAAAACAGACAGACGACTTTCACCAATTTTACTTATCTAGAGCTCTACACTTCTCTGCAAGAGTGTTTTGATAAACTGGTCATATATCATCAAATCCGCAGTGATTTGTTTATATGTAACTACATGATAGTAAAAGAGTGATGTTAAAAGCAGCAGAGTGGCTGTAATACTACCTGTCTTATATTAAAGTAGATTTAAACTGAAGCTAATTTAACTGCAAGAGCTGTTGAGATAAAACGAAAGTCAGAGGAAATTGAGAACCCCAAAATTGGGGGAGATTGGTGGAGAAAGTCGTCTGTCTGAAAAGGGCAAATTTTCGAAAAAAAAAAAAAAAAAAAAAAAAAAAAAAAAAAAAAAATCTTCTCAGAATCTGTTTGCTTTATGAAGCTGATACTTTGCATACATGTACCTGGCATTAGCCTCTTCAAAAAAGTTGTTTTTTGTTCCAGTCAGATAAGAACTCTGGACTCTGGTTGCTATGGCAACTTTCAGTTTCCATAGTTCCATAGACTTATAATGGGAAAAGTGAAAATTTGCTATTTCTGCAGTCTCATTGGAGATATTCGAATTTTATTTTTAGAGAAATGTTTATTGCGTAATGCACTACGTTTCAGATGACCTTCATCCTGATCGCTTACTTTGATTGGTTGCTGGGGCCCCCAAAAGGGCAAATTTTCGAAAAAAAAAATCTTTAAAAATCTTCTTCTCACAAACTGTTTGCTTTATGAAGCTGATACTTTGCATATATGTTCCTGGCATTAGCCTCTACAAAAATGTTTTTTGTTCCAGTCAGATAAGAACTCTGGTTGCTATGGCTACTTTCAGTTTCCATAGACTTATAATGGGGAAAAGTGAAAATTTGCTATTTCTGTAATCTCATTGGAGATTTTGCAGAGTCCTCTATGTTTTATATTACTTTTGCCCTAATACCTTATTTTGATTGGTTGCTGGGGCCCCCCAAAAGGTAAATTTTCATTAATTATTTAAGTATTAGAGGTCAAGTTTACTTTTTACATTGACCAACATGACCTTAGCTAAAGGTCATGCAAGACCGAATCTCAGTTGAGCGATTTCAGAACCAATGGTCCTCTGGTTAAAGATTTTTTCTCGAAAATTTGCCTTTTTTGGGGCCCCAACAACCAATCAAAATAAGCAATCATGATGAAGGTCATCTGAAATATAGTGCATTACTCAATAAACATTTCTCTAAAAATGAAATTCAAATATCTCCAATGAGACTGCAGAAATAGCAAATTTTCACTTTTCCCATTATAAGTCTATGGAAACTGAAAGTTGCCATAGCAACCAGAGTTCTTATCTGACTGGAATAAAAAACAACTTTTTTTGTAGAGGCTAAGCCAGGAACATGTATGCAAAAATCAGCTTCATAAAGCAAACAGTTTCTGAGGAGAAGATTTTTAAAGATTTTTTCGAAAATTTGTACTTCTTGGGGCCCCAGCAACCAGTCAAAATAAGCGATCAGGATGAAGGTCATCTGAAACGTAGAGCACTACTCAATAAAAACTTCTCTAAAAATAAAACTCAAATATCTCCTATGAGAAAGCAAAAATTTGCAATTTCCACATTTTTCCATTATAAGTCTATGGGACGTATAAGTTGCCATGGCAACCAGAGTTATTACCCGATCTGAACAAAAAACAACATTTTGGTTCCCCCTCCTGTGGATGCTTTATGCCAAATATCAAAAGTTTTGGCCAAACAGCTTCAGAGGAGATGTCATTTGAAATTGTGGACGACGACGGACGGACGACGGATACCTATCTATCTTATAAGCTTACCTTTGAGCCTTCGGAGCTCACCTTTGAGCCTTCGGCTCAGGTGAGCTAAAAAAATAAATAAATAAATAAAAAAATTCGTGTCTAGTTTTTTTTTTTTTTTTTTTTTTTTTCAATTTTTGGACTTGGACTCACCAAATTAGGTATAGTTTTGTGCGCTGTACTGTGTAAAATGTGTGTCCAACAAAGAAGCTACCAGTCTAATCATCACGACAACATGTGAATAAAATAAATGCCCGCTTTTACGAAGTGTTGCATACAATTATCTTTTTTATTTTTGATTCAAAGCATGGATTGTGTGTACTCGTTAGAACCACCTCGCCTCACAGAGGCGGTTCTAACTTGTACCCACAATATTAATCTTTTTCAGCGAAAATTTCATTTTTTTTTTCAATCAGCGGACCTATGGACCTGTAATCGCTCACCTGAGATCTGAGATATATACCAATAAACTTGTTTGACTATAATGGTCATATACATGTATAAAGCCCCAGGACAGGATCAGAAAAACCCGTGAGGTCAATGGCTTTATCAAATTATGTCCATTTCACAATTTCCTGAAAGTTTTTCCCTTCAATGACATTTTAAACATTTTTCTGTATACAGCTGTATGTGAACTATGTTGACCTTGTCATAAAATCTTTCAAGGTCATCACAGGGTCATGATTTATACATACATTGTAGTACATCACTCTTAGTTACTACATGTCAAATTTCATTGCAATAGGTTAAGCAGTTCCTGAGAAGAAAATTTTGAAGGGTTTTTAGTATATTTGGGCATGGCGGCCTGTTTTATATATAAATACATGTACATTGATAACATACAAATGCTTCCTATAATATTTGATTTTGATTGACCAAAGGGTTTTAGACAAGAAGATATTTGAATATTATGGTTATATACATGTATATTGCCACGGGGTGAGGGCAGACCCACCCCTGGGGTCCAAATTCTTTTCCGAATCTTAAATCTTCAGTTCATTTTCCTGCAAGTTTTGTCCTTCAAATCACGTTTTAACATTTTTCCTTATTCAAATGCATAGGCGACCTATGTTGACCTGGCCGTAAAATAGGTCAAGGTATCATAGGGTCAAAATTTTTGTACACGTTTTAGTACTCTAATCCCCAATTATAGATGTCAAGTTTTTGTTGAAATCGGTCCACTGGTTCCTGAGAAGACGACTTTTGAAGGGTTTTTACCATAAATGGGCATGGCGACCATCTTGGTTATGAGACCTGGATTATTTATGTACACATTGGTCCCCCTTTCTTTGAAAAGGTACAAGTAGGCAATGTTCCGGAAAAGGTACAACACGAAAGAAATTCCTAATCCAAAAACCGAGATGGGAAAAACTAAAGTGACAACTAGATACTCATACTTAGAAAACATATCGTAAGCCGAGTGAGCAGCTATTTCCCAATAGGCGGCCACTCAGTTACCTGAACTTAAATGAAATATGTAAACGTACATAAGATTCAAACAGCACAAAATTCGACTCCAAACATATAACAAATGGAACCACAACAGAAGTATCGCCTTGGAAGGATCAGTAATATATAATTACTGGCGGGTTTAAATCGATTTTACAGGCGCCTAACCTCACCCTCATCTTCTGCAGTGGTTCACAACATTTAGTCAGTTGTTCGGTCCTCCTAGTGAATCTGTAACTAGTCAATGAATCATCAAGGACAAACAAATAAATCATGATAACTACCCGGATGAATCAAAAACGAGGACTCAACAGATTGAATAAGTGCCCGACGATGGAGATCCCTGGGCGCCGAATAGCTTACTGAAACCCGGAGCAAAAGAAAACTACCAGTTGAACACCTGTGGACATAGCAACAGAGTAAAAGCTCCAGCCCCAGCCAAATAAAACGAATAGCTGTATGTCGGGGCCCTGGTGTCCATTATTTTCAAAAACTTAAAGCTTTAGTTCATTTGCCAAATTCCTGCAAACTTTGCCCTTCATATCACATTTTAACAATTTTCCCATTCAAATGCCTGAGCATCCTAAGCTGACCTTGGCGTAAAATAGGTCATGGTCATGGTAGCCGGCCAACTCGGACCCGAGACAACTCGGACCTTTGGTATTTTTCGGACCCAAGACGAATCGGACCCAAGCCTTAGACAACTCGGACCCAGTTTTGAGACGACTCGGACTCAACAACAAGGACGACCATGCAAACAATTTCTATTTTATTATGTAGATAAAACTTGTATAAAACACACATACATGTACTTGCTAAAATCATAATGTAGCTCATTTTGTGTAACCTGTGCTATTGAATATACTTAAACATTTTAGTCGGCCATGCTTAATTTCTAGGGCCTCTAGAAAAAAGTTTTGATGGCATTTTTTGTTAATGCTCGGCATCCATGCTAGAAATGTTCTAAGGGGTATGACAAAGTGTCCCAGGGCGGATGCCAGGTCTGAATCTTCGAATTAAGGTCATGGTAAGGTCAAAGGTCAACTAGGTGCATTTCGGTTCTAAAACCTCTGTTTTATAATCTAATTTGTCATAAATATTATTTTATCAGTGTCTAACTATGCTTAATATGCCCAAAACCAGACATGCAGTTATAAGAAATAATAAACAGAACAATTTGAGGAATATACTTCCTATTATGGGATAGATATAAGTACAGCTTTTGCCAAAACCATTTCAGAGTAGCTTGCACAATGTTTGTAGTAAATATTTGTAGTCAGGAATTTCAGATCCATTTTTCTTTACAAATTTAAATGCTATTTAGAAGTCACAATGATCTTTCCTAGTAATAACAACACCTAGGCGCACCGACGTATATAGAACGCTACAAAGGCTAGATTTAAAACAATTTGTATTGCCGACGTATATAAAACGTTTCAATTCATTGCAAATTAAAACGACCCGCGGGGCTAATTTGACCTAACTTGCACCCCAGAACAATTTTTCATGGGTGTCAAATCGTCCATTGGGACTCCTGAAATGCAAAGAATTTTGTCGTACACGATAAACCCAATTGCATTATGAAAAATGCATTATTTCCATGACAACTGTTAATGTGATTCTTGAGCATGAGGGTGTACCTACAAAATTGATCACAGTTCTGCTGTTACTAGTCCTAGACCTCTGAATCTGGTCTCGGGTCAACACTGAGGCATAGGCCTTTCATCGCGTAAGTACTGCAAATTAACTAACTTGCATATTCATGAATTTTAATGAAAACATTAAAAGTGATTTAAAATGTTTATATATCCATGAATAAACTAATTCTAATCCTAAACTATCATTATCACACTTTGTTACTGCACCAGTTATACAGTATAATGACTAATTTATTGATGTCTTGGGCATATATAACACCAACCGGTATTTTTTTGACAAACCGCTTTTCGTCAAATCCAGGACATCTTTCGAAAGCAGCCAGGGCTTCGCAGTTTATATATACATGAAGTACCTATCAAGTGGTTCTCTAAAAACTTATTTTGTCTGCCTGTCTTATCTGCAAGTGCCTGAAAAATGGACTTGAAGTTGACTTTCCCATGGGAAAACAGGGGAAAATCATGTTTTCCCATGGGAAATGGCACTTTCCCATGGGAAAACAGGTTGGCCATGGACGAAAAATGGGCCATGGGCAAAACATATTGGCCATGGGAAAAATGAAAAAAAAATCTTATGGTCAATCAGTTATTAAACACAAAATTATAATCATTGTTGCTTTGGCCATAATGGCCATGTATATATTTTGCAGTTATAACTATGTGAAAAAAATAACATTTGGGCCATGGCCGACTAAAAATGGCCATGGCCAGATTTGCCCATGGCCGACAAAAAGTGGCCATGGCCAGTGTGGTTTTGCCCATGGACAATTCAAATGCTCCCATGGCCAAGTATTTATGGCCACGGCCATTTTAATCACACTCAAGTGGGCCATGGCCATTTGAGATGGACATTCTATGCACCATTGAAAAAGAAAAAAGGTTGAAAATTATAGAAAAGGCAGGTTAAAAGCATTTGGTAAGACGGATAGATTATGAAAGGTTAAAAATAGTTAAGCAGCTAAAAAATAATTAAGTAGATGCTAAAATCAGCTTTAACAGCTAAATGCATGGTCATGTCAAGGTATTGAAACCTAGTCCAGTATGTAGATTCTTGCAATTCTGGAAACACTGTATGTGAATATTAACATGCGCAGCTGCCAAAATTGTTTTTTATGTTGTTAAATCAGGGATTTTTTCTACAATTTTGGGAAGGGGCCCTAGGGCCTTTCTGGTTGGGAAAATTAGCGACATAACATAGAATTTGGGAAATTTTCAAAACATTCAAAGTTGATGATATTTTCTAATTAATTAATGTTAATCATTATAAATTATTCAATAGTCACTTAAAATCCAAGTTTAACATCATTTCAAACAGCAGAGTTTGATTTTGACAATGTTTAGGAGCTGTTCAGAATTATTTTCAGCTGTGATTGGGAATTTTTTTCTTCAAATTGGGAAAAAAGTCACCTAATTTGCATTGGGAATGGGGCCTTATTTCGGCCCCTGAGACACTCGAAAAAAATCCCTGTAAATTATCATCAAGGTCTTTCTGTGTTTATAGAAATGACTTATCTTTTTGTTGTTGTTGTTTTTGCTGCTCAGTGACCTATTGTTGTTTATTTTTATTTTTTTAACCATATAATATTTTAAAATAACAACAAACGAGGTCAAGACAAGAAAGAAAAGATGGAAAATAATATTTTAGCGTGTTTATTGTCTTTTTAAAACTCGTCAGTCAGCTTTTGACAATTTCAGGTTTTTTCAATTATTGTGACACGAAAATGCAAAAATAATCCGAGCAGTTATTAGTATAACTGCAACTGTAATGCCGGGTTTTATAACTGCAACTGTAATGCTGGGTTCTGTGTCATCTCGATCCCGAAACAATCAAAACACTTCCTGACGTAAGTCCTCTCGGAAAACAATATCGGAGAGCGGAGTTTTGAAACTGTTCGGGAGTTTGGAGCCAATCTTCTTCTTTCTTTCTTTGTTGTGTATTCTCCGCCTATCTGAAGGCGCACGTGATGTGTATCTTTGATTCTACTAGTTTTTGTTGTTACACGTGAAACTAATGTTGTCTTTAAAGGGTGAATCTTATATCTCCGTTCTCCCGAGAAACTGTACGCAAGGTTGAGCATAACTTGCAATTCATCAGGACATGCAGTTCGATAGAAATAGGAAGTCATCAGCCACTGCCAAACAGCCTGTATATATTGTTCCAATGCAAGCTCCTAGAGCATTCCTTTTCAGGTCGTCAAGAAGTGGATTTACATACATTTTGTAAAGGTGCGGTGACAAGATACTCCCCTGCCTCACGCCTTGTCCGATCGCGAAGCTTTCACTACATTCACCTTGCCACTTAACTTTAGATGACATTCTACTATAAAGTTTGTCAACAATATTCCAGAGATCAGGTGCCACGCCTTCCTCAAACAATGTCTTTTTAAGTATTACATGATGAACAACATCAAAAGCTTTGGAACTGTCAATAGTTACTAAATAAAGTGGTTTTCCTTCAATTCTGGTTTCATTTATTACTTCTGTACATATTAGTGAACTCATAATAGGACTTAAGTCTTTGGTAAACCCAAATTGTAATTCAGATTGATTCACATTCATATTTTCTTGTAAACGTAGTAGTAGCAATTTTTCAAACAATTTCCCGATTATTGGAGTAATAAGAGCGTTTTCGACATGTCATGTTGACCCGAGTAACTTGGGTAGGTCCACATAGGCGCAATCCAATATTCACTCCTATGGGTGGAATTTTTATCCTAAAGGTGTCCTAAAACTGTTATATGGCGGCTTAGAAGCACATACACATGTGTTATATGGTTCGATGGCCTGAATGTTAGGGTATTGTTGTGATAGCACTTCCGTCTCTCCTTATTGGTAATGTTGCTCAGTTCTGACAACAAAAACACCTAACAGAATCCACCTATAATAATGTACGATAATAGGTTAACCCAAGTTATACGGACTACCGAACACTGAATCCCGTGCGATGTCTCTTTCCTCCCAGTTCTAGACCAGACCAGACGTCCCGTTGGTGTCTCTGGAGCGTACAACAACGAGAGCATACAAGAGCATACCAAAACAGGTAAGCTATTTTATAACAGTATTAATTTTAGGAAGTATTTCTGATTAATATCATATTTGCCTTTATATATGAGTCGCTTGCTTATGGAAGTGTGCCAGATATTTGGCGACAGGCAAATGTGGTCCAGGTGTTTCAGAAGAGTGAGAAATATGATGCAGCTGAGTATATATAGAATAGTGTCGTTAACTTGCATCTGTTGCAAAAGCTTAACACATGTTCAGGGGCGGATACTTTTCTTCTAAAATTTATGATAAACGCGATGACTTAGATTTTGATATAAAAATTCCGTTTTTGGAGCATGGATCGTGAAATCTAGCCTTGCTTCTTATTGTGTATACATTTCGCAGCTTATTGGGTTTGCTAGAGTCTGCAATCGTGTTGCGGACTTTAATATGCGCGAAATAAATGTTTAACAGCCAAACTTCTCCAGCAGGGCTATCGGTATCATAAAGTTCGAAAAACATTTTCTAAATTTTATCGCAGACACTATAATTGATTTCCAAATCTAATGTTGGGCTAAAGACCCTTTTACGCGAGGGCCTTTCGGAACCAGAATGATGATTCACTGACTAGCTAGAGAGAGTCACCACGAGGACAGAACTACTAACTAAATGTTGAGAACCACTAAAGACCCTGAAGATGAGGTTAGGGCTCCGTCAAATCGATTTAAGCCCGCCAGTAATTTTATATTACTGATCATTCCAAGGCGGTACTTCTGTGGTGGTTCTTATTGTCTATGTCTTGGTTTTTAAATTTTTGTGCTGTTTGCGCCTTATGTATGTGTTCCTCTTTTAGTTAAGTTTTGGTATCTGAGTGGCCACCTATTGGAAAGTAGCTGCTCATTCGGCTTACGAGGTGTTTTCATGGTATAAGTACCTGATTGTTAATAAAGTTTTTCCCCACCTCGGTTTTTGGAGTGTGAATCTGTTTCTGATTGCGCCTTTTTTTCTGATCTTTGCCTACTTGTACCTTTTTCTGGAAAGTGGTTTAAATTCGTCTAGAGGGGTTTCTTTCCAACTATTTACCTGATTTTTCATAAATTTCCCAATGAAATATTTTTCCCAGAGTGGTGTTCAAGCGAACCACCCGAACCCCCATGTAAATCCGCCACTGATATTATAGTCAAAGCCCTAAAGCATATTATAGTAAGCAATATACATGCGTGTATAAAAGCATCTCATCCTCGAAAACATTCTGTCTGACTGCCAGCATGGTTTTCGTAGCCATGGGTCTTGTGAGGCCAGCTGGTTCAGATCTTTCATGACATGGTTACTGAGTAACGTGGATCAAGCTCTAGACCGGGTTGACAGACAATATTTATCAGTGACTTTCCGAATGTGTCATCCATAGTTATATGTGGATCGCTTGTGGAGTGAGATTTCGCGTCTGACGTATGTCGCCTACAAGAAAATATCCATTATAGCACACCGCTACAGTGTTGCCCAACATAGTTGCACTGTCGGTGTGGAAAGGTATTACGGGACACCGACGGCATCTTTTTTGAGAGAAGAGAAGCCAGTGCTTGCCTTATAAATGCTGAGCGCCAAGCAAGGTAGCCACTGGTACCATTTTTAACGTCTTTGGTATGACGCGGCCCGGATTAGAACCCGCGCCTCCCGCTTCCGAAGCGAACGCTCTAACCATTACGCTATCGGGACCGGTCAACACCCGGCTTTCCCGGGATAGGGGTACTCCTATACTTAAAAAAAGGCAGTAGAGTATGTGTCCCCTGACCCCCCCCCCCTTTAGCTCTGAAAGCACCTCTATACTTTTTCAGTTCGATCAACTCTAAAAGCATAAAAGCACACACTCTTTTCTGAATACAATGGCCTGTTTTACCCAGTTCGATCAGCTCTAAAGGCACAACTTTCACTGAGTATTGTCGCCCAACATGCACAGCTTCAAAACCCTCTGATCCTACTTACAGATTGGTCCCTACCTAGCTCAGAATGAGAGGGAGGGCAGCATCTGATTGAAGAGTACATAGTCAGGGGTCTTGGCTGGTAATGAGTTCCAAGCTGTGCTTGAAGGTTTCCGTGCTTGTGGAAAATACTGACGCAGCTTCTTTGATATGTTTGCTTGCTCTGGGTGTAAAACAATATTCAGCAGGTATATATGGTTTTGATTGTCACAAAACTTCACGCTCTTTTGACTTGTTTACTTCTATGGTCTGTATTAACCTCCTGTATATATGATCACCACGTTTTAACTAAAACGTAAATGATAATGTTTGTTAAAAAGCGTATGTTTCAAGAGACCGAACGCTCGGGAGTGTCAAGGCCGAAACACCACAGGAACGAAATGACTTGGACGTTGGATTTACTTGTGAGAAAAAGTGGAAATCTGACATTTAAATGAAATTAATCCTTAAATATATTAAAATGTGATACAATTCTGATAAAGGATTAATATTTAGGTGCCGATCTGGATGTAGTTCTGCTTTATTTTTAAGAAAGACAGAAAATATTGATATAATGGATTGTCATAGGTTTTCGCGACTCAGGTTAGTTTGATAATGATTTCATTTCTAAGCCCAAAATTTGGCAAAAATGTTATAGAAGCATAGTGTAATAGTTGCCCCAGAGCTCGTGGCACTAATAATTCATAGGCTATTTCCAGACAGATCGCAAATGATCTTATCATAAATAAATATGTGGCCACCGATCCAATAATTTGATTAACGCCGGATAGGTAACTACGGTAGACATGGTAGAGTCTACATTTATGGTATTTATCTGTTTATTGGAAATATGAGGTCTCGGCTAGGTTATCAAAGCTGTAATTGATAAAGTTTGAAAACTGATAATTTAATCATTTGAGCAAATATCCAATATGATTGGTTAATTGGGGTTTAACGTCCCACCAACAGCTTAGGTCATATGGAGACGGGACCTCTGATTCTGATTCTGACCTCGGTTTATAGTCCCTTCCAATGGACTGGAGAAGCCCGGGATCGAACCTGTGACCCCTGGTTTACAAGGCGAGTGACATAACCACTGTGCCACGGAGGCTTCTTATATATATCCAATAAGTCCAAGATGTTTTTTCATAAAGCAATAGCTTAAGGGGATGCCAATTGTTAAAATCTAATACTTGTATAATTTTACCTGTATAAAGAAAAATTACAATTTTTCCAAGGAGACTGGATATTCTTGAAACATTCTTGTATGAGTCATTCAAACATCGAATACAGATTATTTTATGCCCAAAAACTCAGCTCTAGAGGGCTCAGCAGCACGCTTATCAGCATTGGTCAAGTTACTTCCTGGTTTGATTCCGTTGTCATCTGTCTGGCATGCTGGATAAGTTTCACTAAAAGCTACCACCATAAACATGATCTCCAAAAGCCAGACTACAATCTGTGAAAGTTTGTCCACTCGGAGATGATTTATTCTCTGGGAAAACATAGAATTTATCATATATGCTGAAAACCTTATACAGCAGATACAGTAAATAGTATGATTTCTCCCAAAATATTGACTTTTTGTTCAAAATACTTTCACAGATTGTAGTCAAGACATTGGAGATCATGTTTACGGTGAAAGCTTTTAGTAAAATTTATCCGGCATGCCAGACGGATGACAATGGAATCAAACCAGGAAGTGACTTGAACAATGCTGATAAGCGTGCTGCTGAGCCCTCTAGAGCTGAGGTTTGGGGCATAAAAGAATATGTATTCAATGTTTGAATGACTCATACAAGAATGTGTCAAGAATGCCCAGTCTCCTTAGAAAAATTGTCATTTTTCTTTATACAGGTAAAAATTATACAAGTATTAGTTTTTGACAATTGGCATCCCCTTAATACATTAACGTTACAACAGTATGATTTTATTTCTGGACAAATCAACATGTTCTGCACAAATCTAGAAAGTCTAGAAAGTTAGGTATCAAATTTCACCGTTTTCAGCATTTTTAATAGAAAATCCCCAGATTTTGGGAAAAATAAAGGGGAAAACTCCATTTTCATTAAAAAAAAACAGACTTTTTACAGTTATAGGTCGCGAATATGTAGGACGCGAATCGACCATAAATCTTCTGAGAAAGAGGATGGGCCAACAGGGCCATACCACGGTTAAGGCTACTTAAGCTTCTTCAGTGGTCATCATTACCTGCTATTTAAACACAATCAGGGTGGACATTTCACAAAAACATATTATAGGCCAGTATTTTGCCCTGGTGCACTCCTAGAATGATGTTATTATAATAGTTTAATAGGAAACTTTACAAGCTTTCACATGATATATAATATGTGTGGGTTTTTTCATATGCCCCCACCCCGGGGCAATACACATGTTTATCTCCATAATATTCAAACATCTTCTCTGAAACCCCTTAGCCAGTCAAAGCTTAATTTTATGTTAAGCATCAATAGGAAGGGGTTACCAATGTATATATAAATGATCCAGGTCACATGACCAAGATGGCCACCATGCCCATATATGGTAAAAACTAGGGGTGAGTATCGCCCACTAAAACCGTATCGCAATATATTGCGGTGCAGGAAATCCATATCGCAATGCTTATTGAATACGTAAATGCAAATAATGTTGGTCACTGAAACATTGTCTATCAGTCCCTTAATGTCCCGTTTTTCAACACCAGAACTCATAATAAGGATGATATTTGCTACGACATACTCATTTCCGGCGAAAATTTCATTAAAACAATATTTTTTTCCAACCAAAACATTATAATGGGAGACATCGGCTGTTTAGTATTCAAACCTATCAAGATTTTACATTCGTTTCGGTACCCATGCATTTTCTCATCGGAATAGGCCTAGTTTACTGATGAAGCGCAAAAATGACAATTCATTACTACGATATCTGTCCTTTCATCCGACTTTTTTCTCTAAATTTTGCAAAATTGCCAAAATATGTATGTTCCAAAAATGAACCGTTACAGCGCCACCATGATTGACAGCTTAGACGGGGGAGATAATTCTACAGTAATTGCTTAGTCGGGTCTCAATACCTTATCAATTTATGATTTAACAATACCACATTAATTGTTTGACAGGTGATAATTGCATTAATGTCCACAACTATCTAAATTTTAGAATCAATTGGTACTTCTTTAATTAAATCAGTGTGAGAAGATTAGACCTTTGGAAAGCCAGCGCGATTAGCAGTGTGCGCAAGCTCGAACTTTTGTCAAATGCTATCTTTTGATTGGATAATCGCTAGCAATAGCATCACGTGAATTCCACGCCTACCAACTTGATTGACAGTGCACATCTCGGTGTCTAAAAATTGATCAGAACAATAGCGATTTTTTTGACAGCCAGGTCAGAAAGAATCACTGTACTAACTTGAACCCACAATCTATGTCTTGAGCAAAATTATTGAAAGTATAAAATCATTTTCTGATGAAATTTTCAATTTTTACAGAATTTTGAGGGAAAAAAATCTGTATATTGCTTGGGCATGTTTTCGTCATGATTAACGATTAGGATCACTATTGATAGGGTGGAAATGAAAATAGAATAACTCGGTCCTCTCCACCAATGCGAGATTGTTGAGCTTTCCAAGGTACCTTGGTTGGTGACACATCATTAAGAGTGTTGGTGAAACAGTAATGACCCTGGTCTTCAGCACATGTAAATCGGCTAAAATCAAGTGAGTGATGTCTTTGTTTTGAGGTAGAAATTTACAACTCTTACTTAAAAAGTGGCTTCATTTTGTCCCTCCTGTTCAGTACAACAGTGATCTTAAAAATGATCTTTGAAAAATTTAATAAATTAATATAACACTATAAATAACACTTAAAGACCTACTTCTTTTTTCAATATCATTTTACCCAATTGTTTTTCAGTTCACCCAGTTGATTGAAAATAGAGTGGACTAAAATTTCAGATAACTAATAATGGAAAAAGGGAGGGGGAGGGGGGTTTAATACCCACTTGTCTAAAAAAATGATTAAGGTGCTGCATTTAGTGGTAATACATTATAAATAGTAATTATTATTGCATGTAGTATTATTGTTGTTGTTGTAGTTTTGTTGCTGAGAAAAAGGATCAGAATACAAAAATAGAATTATTGTTTACTTATTCTATCACTTTGATGTCTGTGTAAGTGAATAAACACCATACTGTATTGACATGTGCAATATGTGGCCCTGGGGGCATAATCCACACACATGCTCATCATAAATCACATTGATGTTACCTGGATTTTTCTGCAATTTTCAACAGCCAATGAAATTGTTTATAATAGACACTAACATGTAAACACAATCTAGTACTAGTTATGATAATAAGTACATGTGCATGAATTTGATATATAGTGGAATTTTTAATTTTCATATTAACTATTTCAACTGAAGCACAGTAAGTCTTCCAAGAAGTATGACTTCTTTATTTTTTTAATTTGTTTCATTTATGTGCAATAAGCATCAAATCTGTCACTATGATGATTAATTTAGAAACAGAAGGAGGGAAATAAAATAATTAAGAAAGCTAAGAAAGCTACACTAATTTATAAAGATCTTAATTAAATCCAACCAAATTTATTAGGACAATATTGATTTTGAGACATACCTGAACATGCTGAATAATAGCAAAATATGTTTAATTTTTTTTTTTTTTTTTTTTTTTTTTTTTTTTTTGTAAGCAGATACATGAAGAGATCAGTCACAGAACTGAGCAGTTGCTCAGCATTTTCATGAAAAGTTATTTTCTCATGTTGAGGCTCATGTAGTATAGTAAATATACTGTCCAACCATAGGCTTTTATATGCATACTAGTGTTGGGCAATTGTTTTGAAATTGCAATTGATTAGGTATCGCTTATAATTGGAAGGACTAAACTAACTTAACTAGCTATTAACGATTGTGTAATCCATTCAACAAATTCCATATGTTTTGCAATTGCCCATAAATTGTCATCACCATGATGAGATGTTTATTTGCAGACTTAGGGATCAGAGAGAGAGCCATGAAGTCTCTATTAGTTGTGACTATCTAATTCGAAGACATTTAGACAATTTTACCTTTTCTGTTCTGATATCTTGGTCAAATATAAAATGCACAGAGTAAAATTTTCTATTCTGCCAGTGTTGAAACTGATTACAATAGACTGCTACATTTTACTATCTATTACCACAATCGAAGCCATATCCAACCGTCTTTACAGAGTTCTCCTTAGGATTTTGAAAATGCAGTGGCTAGGGATATGGTACCGTATCTATAGCCTATATATCGGAAATGGCTAAAGGTACGGTATAGATTAAAAATGAAAAAAATATTAAAGGTACGGAAGACTAGAGATACGGACTTAAGAAAACAATGTTAATGTATAAAGTTGAGAGATTTCAATTTTATTTCTAACCCCGTGGAACAAAATTTCCATTTATTATATCTGGGTGCGTGTTTGTGCATTATCACCATACTCTACAATTATTTGACCGACATCAAAAGATATAAAGCCAAATCGCAGTATGACAGTTTCTAACAATGCGTGAAGATAATATAATATTAGCCTTGATTAGTTGCTTTATAAACCATCAATATGATGTCCGCGCCTCAATGTGCGAACAACAATGAAGTGTTGATTTATTTTGTCCTACTGCTAAACCCCTGAAGTAAAACATTGGCATTATTTAATATGCCTATTATTATTCGGCGAATGCTTTTAACTTTTGTTATGGTTAAGTAAGTAACTGCAAAATAAAACAATTACGTTATTCTCAATTCAATCACCATACAATATAACATGCATGCAAATCTTGATTCATAAAGTAAGAATGGCTCATATACTTCACATCGGGCAAAAGTTTGAAAACTTTCAAGCATTTGAAAGTGCTATTGAGCGTTATCAGAATGCCGAAAGCGTTCAGTTCTATAAGAGAGATTCTAGAAGTGTAGAAAAGGTGCAAGTGTGCATTTCGTATAAAAGTTGAACGAAAGAGTGAACTACTATGATGTTACATTTACAAAGTATTTTGACATTTTCTAAGACTTGCGCTTTCGAAGTTAGAATTTGCAGTTGAAGTAATGGTCTATCAAAACTCTTTTCTGTAATTTTACGCTTGATTTAGTTTATACGTTTTTATCGCACCTGCATATAGCAGGGTGCGATATAGGAGATCAAATTTCCGTCCGTTCACAGGGCTTTTTCTGACCTTTTGGGGAAATTTTTAGTACCGATGAAATTGGGAAAAAAAATTGTGATTTTGGGAAAAAATATGACAATTTTGGGAAAAAATAGTGCATTTTTTAACAAAATAGGGAAAGTTTACCTTTTAAATTGGGATTTTTCTGCTAATTGGGAATGTTCCACGTCAATTGGGAATTTTTTCAGCCAATTGGGAAAAAATTTGGTACCGGAAACCGGACCCAGTTTTGTATAGAGAAAAAGCCCTGGTTCGTCCGTCCGTCAACATTTACGTCGAAGTTTAGTTTTCTCGACATCAGAGATAGCTGCGGGTCTGAAACCTTGCATAGTAATTGTTCCTGACATACCCTTCAAGCACGCACCTTAACCCGGTGCCCTTGACCTATATTTCATGGTCCACTGACTTTGAAAATTTTTACGTCGAAGTTTTGTCAACATTTACGTCGAAGTTTGGTTTTCTCGACATCAGAGATAGCTGCGAGTCTGAAACCTTGCATAGTAATTGTCCTTGACATACCCTTCAAGCACGCACCTTAACCCAGTGCCCTTGACCTATATTTTACGGTCCACTGACGTTGAAAATTTTTACGTCGAAGTTTGGTTTTCTCGACATCAGAGATAGCTGCGCGTCTGAAACCTTGCATAGTAATTGTCCTTGACATACCCTTCAAGCACGCACCTTAACCCGATGCCCTTGACCTATATTTCACGGTCCACTGACTTTGATAATTTTTACGTCGAAGTTTGGTTTTCTCGACATCAGAGATAGCTGCAAGTCTGAAACCTTGCATAGTAATTGTCCTTGACATACCCTTCAAGCACGCACCTTAACCCGGTGCCCTTGACCTATATTTCACAGTCCACTGACTTTGAAAATTTTTACGTCAAAGTTTGGTTTTCTCGACATCAGAGATAGCTGCGAGTCTGACACCTTGCATAGTAATTGTCCTTGACATGCCCTTCAAGCACGCACCTTGACCCGGTGCCCTTGAACTATATTTCATGGTCTATTGACTTTGCCCGATGCAGGTGCGATATCGACCTCCGCGGAGTTCTTGTCTTGTTCTCGTGATTGTTCTGTATGCCTGCATCTTAAGTTTGAAACCAAATTAAATAGGAAAAGGTACATTTAAGTCGGTCCTCATGGTGAATTCACTTATTTTTGTTTAGGTTCAGGTTTGTACCAAAAATGTTCAGAATCGCAATGTTAGATGACAAAATTCTACATGTAATGTGAACCAGATATTAGACATTGGAGCTGTTTCATTAAAAGAATATAGGTGAAATTCACACCATACGGCAGTGCTTCAGCTAGAATAAATTAGCAGGGCGCATGGCCCTGATGCCCTTTTCCAGCACCCTGTTGTGTCCTTTTTCATGCAGTTTGCACCCTGCCTTTATTTTGGTAAAAAGATCGGAATTCACCAGATATTCTTGATTTTCATTGCAACCAATACGACTGTTTCTCAATTTTGAATGCTTTTTAACCAAACCCAAAAACAAATCACTAGATGAAATGTCAGGCCTAGCAGATTTTCGAAAATGAAACTGACAGTCCTGATCAAGTCGCTCCGCTTATTCCAAGACGAAAATGCCAGGCAACATTTATCACATATTGTTGATGATTTCTTGCTTAGGTATTGTCTTGCCTGCAGTTGCGATTTTCGCCAGATTGATCATGCATAGAGCATGTTTAGGACATCTTAGGGTGAGCTGTTTTCGGTTGGCCTGGAGCAAAACAACACATTAAAAGACCTTCAACAATTTCTGAGGAAGGAATGCACCAGAGTTCCGCAATAGCCTCTGGAAACTTGTGCACTCATCAAAGAACAGGGTCTGCGATTGTGGTCATAATAATGGTGGATACAGACATTATTAACTTTTGGGTCACTTTTTTTAGAGGACCCCTATAAAGTTTAGAGGATGCTGACAAGAACTCAATGCCTTCTTGGAATTAAATTTTCTTTTATTCTGATCAGGGATTAATTACATTAACCATTAATCAGTAGAAGAAACTCCCCCGTTCTGGAATCATTGACCTTTTGTGACCTTTATTAGAATGACAGGTAAATGTTACTATAATTAGTAAATTGATACTCGATCGGGAGCTTTTCTGTCATTTTTAGGGTACCCTTACAAAACTAAAAAAATGTGTCACAGTTTTTGTTCAATCAAGATGAAACTTTGCAGGCTTACAGATGAATGATGTATCTAACTTTCTACCGTGTAGAATTTTTTTATTTTGTTTTGTTAAAAAGTTATTAAAATATGAAAATATGATTTTTTTCCAATAACTCTGATTCCAGATCGGCAACAGAAATTGTTTACTGACACCCGATCTGGAGCCATTCAAGGCATTGAAAACCAGATGTATTCCTAATTTGGAATCAGTAGTTCCTGATCAGGAACATTTCAAAGTCTGTTTTTTCTGTAAAATGAAAACAAATGACATGTCAATTGTTATATTACCCAACATACTATGTATATTTAAAGGGTAATAATTAAACATTTTGGACTGTTTTTCAACACATTCAGTAAAAGCCAGTTTCAATGAACTGTTTCATGTCATGTGACAAACTGTTTCACAGGCATACCAGTTCATCTGGTCATTAGGAGGGAGCTGGGCTTGCGGTAGAGTGTCGGACACAAAATCCAGAGGACCCAAGTTTGATCTCCCATTGAGGACGCCGTGTTGTGTCTTTGAATAAGACACAATAACTCTCCAGTGTACTGCTTGATATCCAGGAAAGTGCCAGTTTTGTTCTAAAAGGTCTGAAAAATTGCTGAATGGGACTACTTTACATCTTTAAAAAATGGCCCTGTCACTGTGTGTTGAAGGTCGGTGATTTTATTACCACTTTTAATCATTCGATCATCTCACCACTGTTATCAGTGTGGATTCAATCCCCTCACAAGGCACATGTAAGACAAGTCAAGTTCCGCTCGTCCATCACTGCCATCAGGATAACATGTCCGTGTTATATACACCCCCTTATACCAAACTTTATTTAGTAAACTGGGGTTTACAGGGGTATACCTATCTTTCTTCTTTCTTTTTTTCTACAAAACATGCAAAGTGAGTACTCGTGATCTGCCATGATTTACCCACCACTTGATCATTATCGAACGCTAGCTGACAGTCAGACAAAGGGAATGGTATTGGCTGAGTGCTTTGCGAGGCCAACCAATTTGACAGTGTTTGGTAACTTGCAGAGGCTCCCTACTAATCCATTCATATCAATGCAAACACGACTTTGAGATGCCTGATATTGTAATACATGTTAAATGAAAGACACTGGTGCTACCAAAGCAGGATTATTCAAACTGTATATTTTCTTTCCATGGCCACACACTTTGCAATTAAATTTTCTGACCCTGTTTTGTCTTTTATTCCATCTAAGAAGGACATAAGAACTTTGTTTCCGCTTCTTAAAAAAGATGTCTAGTTTCAGAGATTTAAGCAAGTCAGTGTTTTTGTAGACAGATCCTACTTCTATAATATCTTTCATAATAATTTCCCTTTCTCCTCTACCGAGGGCATAGGCAAGCCTTTGTTTTTCTTCATGTGAGCAAGCTACAAATAGAGAAATTATGATAAAATGATCGAAAGTCACAGCACTTGTATTTCCTAGTGTCTGATAATGGATTTTCCCAGATATTTTACAACTGTTTCAATAAAATGTGCAGCAAAAATTTTGAAAATCGGTTGACCAATAAAAAAGTTCTGGTCAAAAACATTTTAAATACGGATTTTCTGTACAAAAATCTCATGCAAGAGAGGTAAATATTTTCCCACAAAAATTTAAAATTCTTTATATTTTGTTATGATTGCTCAAAATAAATAATACTAAATGACACACCTCAGACGCAATCTTCATGGTAAAGTAAAATTTTTCAAAAAGTAAGCATTTTCATGATCATCGATTTTAACCCTTGACACTGCAAAATCCCTATTCAAATTTCATTTTGGCTATTAAAACTACATGTACATCTGTTCACCGATTTTCTAAATTTTTGCATGTCCTATTAGACCAAGATTTTGACAAGAAAATAATTTTCCTATTGCCCTCTACACAAAAATTGTCCACGGAAAACCATTATCAGAGGCATGTTTATAGACTTTAGCTTTGATATGACTGAATAATTAGGATCATTATGTAACCAAACGAGTGACCCATGGTGTTGAAAGAAAACTACTGGGATTTCAGTCAATGAAATTGCTGTTGGTTCTGCAAAGTGAAAAAGAAAATACTTTGTCCTAGTGTAATCTTATTATACATGTTATAGAAAACAGTTGTTTGCACCAAGAAACAGGTCTTCTGTTAAACCACATGCTCAGATTTGTAAAAAAAGGAAAATTTAAATCCTTTAGTGAACATATTACCGGTAATATGAGAGGGTAAGGGCCATACCACAGTTTCAGTGACTAAAGCCTCGTCAGTGACGCTATAAGCCTGGCAAAACGACACCAGAGAGAATTACTGTTATTAACTATTACTAAGTATATCTTCTATGTATTCTTTTATGTATTTATTTGTTTGTCCACTAGCTAGAGATTCACCATGAGAACCGAACAATTAACTAAATGCCGTGAACCATTGCAGAACCTTGAAAATCGATTTAAGCCCGCCAATAATTTTATATTTAATACTGATCGTTCCAAGGTGATACTTCTGTGGGGGTTCTTTTTGTTTTATGTCTTGGTGTTTTTTTTTTGTGTGTGCTGTTGGCCCTTTATGTATGTTTTCTTTTTTTTTTTTCTTTTTTTTTTTTAATTCAGTTTTACGTCCCTTTCAAGATTATTTCAGCTCATATGAGACGGGCCAATCAGTAGGTGGAGCGAAAACAGGAGAACCCCAAGAAAAAACACCTGGCACACCCGCAAGCAGAACTTGGCTTGTCTCACGTGGATGTATGTTTTCATATTTTTAGTTAAGTTTAGGTAACTGAGTGGCCACCTATTGGGAATATAGCTGCTCATTTGGCTTATGATATGTTTTCATGGTATGAGTACCAGATTGTTTAGTTTTTTCCCACCTCGGTTTTTTGGAGTGGGAATCTTTTTCTGATTGTGCCTTTTCCTGATCGTTGCCTACTTGTACCTTTCTATGGAACCGTCAGTCTGTGATTCTGTAGTTTCGGTAGTCACACAAATATCTGCTTGCACTCTCATCTATACCACAAATGTTTGTTTTACCACACTCTGTACAAGTTGTCGTTACATAATCAATGCAACCTTTACAGTACAACATATTCGTAGAATGCTTATCATTCATATTAATCTGATCTAGTGGTTCAAGAATAGCTTTTCCGATGAAACTTCGATCAATATTCTTTTGTTTGTCAATATTCCATTCTTGATGCAAACAAGCAGTTCCACATCTTTTTCCAAAACGACCAGCCATTTTGACTATGGGTAGTGTTTAAAATCATGCACAGGTAAAAAAGAAAACTTTGGTCTCATTCAGAAACAACCACTGATTCCAAAACAAGATTTAGCGATTAAATCTTGGATTCCAAATTTCTGTTATGTTTGTTTAGCATTTTGTTTTAATATTTGAAAAAGCGTGCACACTAATTTATGCATGTGCATTTGCTTTTATAGCACTTAAATCGGGACAGTTTTTAAAAATCCATTAATATCACATTTTGAGAGGATACACATGCTTAACAAATGAAGCCAATTCAATGTAATCCGCACTTTATTCTGTTGTGTGATCCCGAACAGGAATACAAGAGTTTTACCATTAAAGTTTGATTCCAGATTGGGCGTCAATAAACAATTTCCGTTGCCGATCTGGAATCGGAGTTATTGGAAAAAATCATATTTTAATAATTGAATAACTTTTTAACGAAACAAAATAAAAAAATTCTACACGGTAGAAAGTTAGATATATCATTCATCTTTAAGCCTGCAAAGTTTCATCTTGATTGAACAAAAACTGTGACACATTTTTTTAGTTTTGTAAGGGTACTATAAAAATGAAAGGAAAGCTCCCGATCGAGTATCAATTTACTAATTATAGTAACATTTACCTGTCATTTTGACAAAGGTCACAAAAGGTCAATGATTCCCGAACGGGGGAGTTTCTTCTACTGTTAATGTTACTTGTTTTGCGTTTGAGAACTAAATAATTCAGCAGTGTTAGAAAAAGGTTGGTGGTCCAAAACTTTTTTGCCAAGTATAGTACTTACAACTAATAAAGTGATTAGCAGCTTTTATTTCAAAGAAGTGTTGTGGTCTAAATAGTGCCCTTTTGCTTATTGCCACATACTGAAAGTGCCATTTTCAGCATAATTAAGTCTGCCCTGTCCTAGCTGGCAGAAATGAGAATATAATAAAGATGTCTACATGTATTAGATAAAGAGTTCAATGATCATTTTACATGTACCCCATCATTAAAAGAAGTATGGATTGGGAAGTAAAGTCTCTTAAAATAAAATAAATAAATAAAAAAAAATAACAATAATAATAAAAATCACGAATTAATATTTTGATAATTTTTTTTATTAAATAGTTTAGACTTTAGAATGTCTGATCACTCATCACTATTGGTATACCACTATATATAAGCCAATAACAGTTATGAACAATATTGTAGGTACATTAACCATGTTAACAAAATAACATTTTTTTATATTTGCTTTTCATATTTTTCAGCTCAGCAACTCATTTGTAATCAAAGTATAGAATAAAAGATGAATAGACTACATAATAACCTGATAATTATCACAATACCATTGATTTATTGGAAAAATATGTAGCTGGTTTTCAGCAGCGTGTTGCGCTGCTGTCAGCAGGGAATTTTGCTGGTGACAACCGGTTGTCAGCAGACACTTCCTAAAAATAATAATGTCCATACCTAACTAAAAGTAAAGAAAAATGAAATTCTTTTCTGTGACTTTTCAGAGATACCTAAATCTGTGACTTTGTTTCTTACATTTGGTAATAGCACTAGCAGTGCATCACTGAACATAAGACAAAATGCTCAGGGTTCCCTCTGCATTTTGAAACTGAGGGTACATATGACCGTTTCCTTATTTTTATACTCATAATGAAGAATGTAAATAATGTTAATAAATATGTTTATTGTATATTAAATATGATGTGTAATGGGGTAGGTTAAAGGGGAGGAGGAGCTGACCATTTCAGAAAAAAAAGTAAGTTTTAAACTTTGTTTTGTGTATGAAACATTGGTTCATCAACATACATTCAGTGTATGTGTGTCTGATTTAATTTGTCACACCTCCATCAACAATATTACAGTCATGTTAGGGATATATGTAGTAAATGTTCAAGTTCTGTATCTTACACTGAATGATATTTTTCAGATTTTTGAAAACAGTGACAATTCCAATAGTATGTTAGAAAGAAAAGCTTAATTTACAGTGAGTATAAAAAGAAATGCAAACTTTTGAAAGACAGTTCAAGGGGGTTAAAAATGGCAATTGCCAAAACATTTTCATTTATTAGCTTTTCAACTATTTAAAGAAGCCTAAGACAGAGTTTTGTCGAAAGTTTGGCATCAAGCTTTTTTAAGTCTTGAGAAAAAGACTTAAAAATCAATAAATTTGTCCCCAGAATTCATCTAAAGGCCTGTTTTCTAAACTTTGATTAGAACATGGCATACATGACCAGAAAATCCAAAACCATTTCAAATTTTGCTTAAATTGATGCATAACATGAATATTGAATGGACCATATTTTTGAGAAATAACTGGTAATTTTGAAAATGGTAATTTTGAAAATCATCTTTTTCACAATTTTCACATGAATTTGTCTGTTTTTTTCCCCTCTGTAGACAGTTTTAACTTAAGGTCATTGAAGAACAAAAGGGCTCAAAATGCACATTTTTGTGCCCCAGGGAAAACCCTGATTTGTTGTAAAAGATTGATTGATTGGGGTTTAACGTCCCACCAACACCTAAGGTCATATGGAGACGGGACCTCGGTTTATAGTCCCATCCGACGGACTGGAGAAGCCCGGGATCGAACCTGCGACCCCTGGTTTACAAGGCGAGTGACATTACCACTGCACCACGGAGGCTTATAATTTGTTGTAAAAGACCCTTGGGAATGTGTATTGATCATTAAATGTTTGCTACAAATATTTGTGTGAAACTGGTAGATACATGTATCATATAAACACAGATACATGTACATGTATATGTGAAAAACACAGGTTTCCTTATGATGAGACCCAAATAATTTCTAAAATAAAATTCTAGCTAGAAACAAAAGATGTTTAATTTCTATTTCACCTTAAACTCCTATTGATAAATACATGCAGGCTAAAAACAGAAATTTTATTGCACAGTATAAATTTCAAAATAACAAAGTTATCAATATTATCAAACTATGGTCATCCTTTTTTTTTCTTTTACAAGTTTTACTAAGAGCAATAGTTGTCCTTTGATCTTGTATATTGTGCTTGTGCCATATTGGTTTGCCTGGGGATATTGCACTAAGGAGGATATTGCACCAAATACCTGCATGTGATCAATGAAATGAGACACATCATGGGAAAACATATTTGAGCATTCTGCCTATACCAGTACGTTCTACTAACATTTATTAGGCTGTACAAGGCATTGGTTTAAATTTGGCCTGGATGAAAAAAGAAAGGGTTTAACTTAGTTAAATGTTGAACATGACTGTGCTAATTAATGATTCACTGTATTTTGTATGTGCAACTGATCTGCAGATTTTATTCCTTAATGCTAGAAGCATTTTTTTGTGACATTGCCTAGATTATCTTTCAGTGAAGTATTGATGACATAACAATACTGTCAGATGCATTCTTTTTCTTTATCAAGGGCTGTGATAAAATGGATTTTGATAAAAATGAACATATTGGAGTGTGAAACTGGTTTTAGAGACGGTGAGACAAACTTTTTTCGTGGCATTGCGCCAGACTACAAATTATGTTTATTTAATTTAAATAGTAAACTATGACTGATCCAGGAATCCCAGAAATGTGTTTGCAGTATGTATGCGAGTAGGTCTTCAAGCTATTTGCCACCATGGAGCTATAACACGGGTGGGCATCAGGGTAGCTACCTCGAAAATGTGTTAATGCAAGTTTGTTCCCATGCCACATTCGGGAAATGTCGAGGTAGTGGAAATCCCCATATTTTGATAAACACACAAAGGTGAGCTCTCACTTTTTTTTGGTTTTTCTTTCAAAGAGCATATTACTTAGAAATTGGGCAATGCTGTCCCATGTAAATATGGTTTAACAATGCATGCAGACCGAAAACTAAATAGTGGAAAATATGAGCAGGGCGACTAGCCCCAGGACTGTCGGACTGCATTTTCGCCATGTGTTGACATATCGGCGGGTATCTCAGACAGATTTTGTGGCTCAGTTTCAGTTTTGGTCACCATTGTCACATGTTTTGATGCAAAACATGATCAAATTGACTACAGTGACGCAAAAATTTCAGATGCTCTGTTCTCCTGAATAGATTACCTGCCCAAAAATTCATTTTTTGTTGTTCCCAGACCAGCGAGGTAGCGGTAATCTAGCAAGGTAGTTCCAACGCGTTTCAAACATCTAGCCATTCGGTTGAGATAAGACGGAATGGATAGGTCAACACAAGGCGAAAATGCTGTCCGACAGTCCTGGGATTAAAGTCGTCCTGCTCATATTTTCCACTTTTAATAGGGTTTTTGGTCTTCATTCATTGTTAAACCATATTTACATGGGATAGCATTGCCCGATTTCTAAGTAATGCGCTCTTTGAAAGAAAAACAAACAAACAAAAAAGCGAGAGCTCACCTTTGTGTCTTTATCAATATATGGGGTCCCCATATATTGATAAAGACACAAAGGTGAGCTCTCGCTCCCGGGATTTCCACTACCTCGACAGTTCCTGGATGTGGATGTGGTGTGGGAACAAATTTGCGTTTTCAACACATTTTCGAGGTAGCTCCCCTGATGCTCACCCGTGTATAATGACAAGGAGGAACATCAGAATAATTGGACCAATTCACACCAATTAGCTCTCTACGTGGACTGCATATGGCTAAAACACAATCAGGGTGGACATTTGGGTTTCACTTTTGTCAAAAAATGAATTTTTAAATTAAAGTGGGCCATATTTGGATGGCATTTTTGTTATCCAAGACATCTTGTAGGTGCAAAAACGCAGAAATTTTCATTTTCTTTTCAGGCTTTCAGGTTAGGTACCTGTAAAACCGGTTTAAGCCCGCCAGTAACTTTGCGTTACTGATCGTTCCAAGTCGATACTTCTGTAGTGGTTCTTTTTGTTTTATGTCTTGGTGTTTAAATTTTTTTGTGCTGTTGGCGCCTTATGTATGTTTTCATATTTTTAGTTAAGTTAAGGTAACTGAGTGGCCACCTATTGGGAAAATAGCTGCTCATTCGGCTTACGATATGTTTCATGGTATAAGTACCTGATTGTTAGTTTGGTTTTTTCCCACCTCGGTTTTTGGAGTGGGAATCTTTTTCTGATTGCGCTTTTTCCTGATCTTTGCCTACTTGTACCTTTTCAAATTTTTTTTACCATACCTATGCCCCTAGGGCTTAGGGGCCTACATATTTGAAAATATAACATGCATAATGGCTAATGCAATTTATCTTGTATTGAGTATTTTTACTTTTGGGACACATTTATGACTTTTAATGATGTTCTTGTTTGTTTACAACCCAAAACATAATGAGATAAGCTTAAAATGATCATTTTAAGCAAGCAACAAAAATGGGGGCTACGGACACGACAGGGCTATGGACAGCATAGTTACCACGATATCTGATGTTTCCATTCCGCTAGCCACAAAATGTTTATTATAAAACGTTTAATGGCTGGACCCGCAAATGAATGTGAAGGTCATGTTTATATTGACCATTGTTAACATACTTTAAAAGGGGTTGAAAATAGGCGGCTTCGGACACAACATTTACATGGTGTTACAAAATTGCATCTGGCAGATTCCACAATCACTTTATATTCAATAAGGGCTTTTCCATCAAAATTCAAAAAGTATCTTAGGCTTAATATGGCATTTGTGATTTTTATCGCACCTGCTTATAGCAGGGTGCGATATTGGAGTTCAAATTTCCGTCCGTCCGTACGTTCGTATGTTCGTTCGTTCGTTCGTCCGTCCGTCAACATTTACGTCGAAGTTTAGTTTTCTCGACATCAGAGATAGCTACGAGTCTGAAACCTTGCATAGTAATTGTCCCTGACATACCCTTCAAGCACGCACCTTAACCCGGTGCCCTTGACCTATATTTCACGGTCTACTGACTTTGAAAATTTTTACGTCGAAGTTTTGTCAACATTTACGTCGAAGTTTGGTTTTCTCGACATCAGAGATATCTGCGAGTCTGAAATCTTGCATAGTAATTGTCCTTGACATACCCTTCAAGCACGCACCTTAACCCAGTGCCCTTGACCTATATTTCACGGTCCACTGACTTTGAAAATTTTTACGTCGAAGTTTGGTTTTCTCGACATCAGAGATAGCTGCAAGTCTGAAACCTTGCATAGTAATTGTCCTTGACATACCCTTCAAGCATGCACCTTAACCCGGTGCCCTTGACCTATATTTCATGGTCCACTGACTTTGAAAATTTTTATGTCGAAGTTTGGTTTTCTCGACATCAGAGATAGCTGTGAGTCTGAAACCTTGCATAGTAATTGTCCTTGACATGCCCTTCAAGCACGCACCTTGACCCGGTGCCCTTGAACTATATTTCACGGTCTATTGACTTTGCCCGATGCAGGTGCGATATCGACCTCCGCGGAGTTCTTGTATATTTTGCAGTTAAGTTTGGAAGCCCCTGATTTGGGGATATTAAAAAAGCCAAAATGTATAACAAAGGGCTACTTTTAAGAAAAGCTCTTGGGAATTTATACAAAGGCAAGTACCAATGTATTTATCACCTCAGATAAGAGTTAGGGTATTCCTTTTGAATTTCTGACATAAGCTTATTGGCTAAAAATGAAATTATAATAGCTTGTGCCTTGTAAAATAATAGAAATTTTGAAGTGAAACTTTATGACACTCAAAAAATGGCCCAATTTTAGCCGTTTGACTAGGCAGTAAACCGTTCCTCTACTAATAACCCACATATACTATATATCACTGGAAAGGTTGTGAAATTTCCTATATAGCTATGACAATAACTTCATTCTAGGAGTGCACCAGGGCAAAATACTGGCGTATAACATGTATTTTGTGAAATGTCCACCCTGATTGTGTTTTAGCCGATAGTAAGGTGTTAATCAATTTGATAAGGTTGTGGACAATGTGCGTCGCCGCCAACACCTGGGTAGACAGATACATCTCATCTAAACGTCACTAATTAAGCGAGAGAGCCACCTGTTAATTTTATTAGCTCACATGAGCCGAAGGCTCACAAGGTGAGCTTATAGTATGGTAGTCAAGCTGGCGTCCGTGGGTGTGTCCGTCCGTCCATCTGTCCGTCCGTCCGTGCATTCACACTTTCAATCTTGAATATCTCTAAGACAACAAGGCCAATCGCAATCAAATTTAATCTGAAGCATCATTGAGGAGGGGGAAAGGTTGCATTAGGTTTTGGGCCAGGTGGGATCAGAACTCTGGTTTCCATGGCAACAGATAGCTCCCATTGAGTTATAATGGGGAAAATGTTGTGGCCACTCTAGCAACTTCATTTTTGATTGGATCTTCTTCATTCTTGGGAATAACAAGGGCAACCATGATAATATCTCGGATGAGTTCGAATTTCGGCTAGGTTCGACCTCAGATTGCAGAGTTATCTGCCCTTGAGCGTCTGGAAAAATCCCCATAGACTTATAAAGGGAAAAATGTTGTGGCTACTATAGCTAGCACCATTATTTTTTCAGTGGATTTTCTTCATTCTTGCAGGTAACAAGTACAACTATAATATCTCGAATGGATTCGAATTTCAGCTAGATCCGACCTTTGACTGTGGAGTTAGCTGCCCTTAAGTGATTGAAAAATCATTATTTTGTGTTGTGACCACTCTAGCGCCTTCAATTTTAATAAGATCTTCTTCATACTTGGAAGTAACAAGGATGGCCATAACATCTCAGATGAGTTCGAATTTCTGTCAGATCCAACCCTTGACTGCAGAGTTATCTGCCCTTGACTGTGTGAAAAATCAATATTTTGTGTTGTGGCCACTCTAGCGCCTTCATTTTTTATCGCACCTGCTTATAGCAGGGTGCGATATAGGAGTCCAAATTTCTGTCCGTCCATCCGTCCGTTCCGTCCGTGTGTCCGTTCGTCCGTCCTTCAACATTTACGTCGAAGTTTAGTTTTCTCGACATCAGTGATAGCTGCGAGTCTGAAACCTTCCATAGTAATTGTCCTTGACATACCCTTCAAGCCGCCACCTTGACCCAGTACCCTTGACCTATATTTCACGGTCCACTGACTTTGAAATTTTTTACGTTGAAGTTTGGTTTTCTCGACATCAGTGATAGCCGTGAGGGTGAAACCTTGCATAGTAATTGTCCTTGACATACCCTTCAAGCACGCGCCTTGACCCGCTGACCTTGACCTATATTTCACGGTCCACTGACTTTGAAAATCGTCGAAGTTTGGTTTTCTCGACATCAGTGATAGCTGTGAGGGTGAAACCTTGCATAGTAATTGTCCTTGACATACCCTTCAAGCACGCGCCTTGACCCGCTGACCTTGACCTATATTTCACGGTCCACTGACTTTGAAAATCGTCGAAGTTTGGTTTTCTCGACATCAGTGATAGCTGGGAGGGAGTATTGAGTATTTGAAAAATCAATATTTTGTTAGCATCTTTGTTTTTCAGTGGATCTTCTTCATTCTTGCAGGTAACATGGATAACTACAATATCTCGGATGAGTTTGAATTTCGACCAGATCCGACCTCTGACTGCGGAGTTATCTGCCCTTGAGTATTTGAAAAATCAATATTTTGTGTTGTGGCCACTCTAGAATCTTTGTTTTTTTCAGTGGACCTTCTGCATTCTTGCAGGTTACAAGAATCACTACAATATCTCGGATGAGTTCGAATCTGACCTCTGACTGTGGAGTTAGCTGCCCTTTATGGTGTTTGAAAAATCAATATTTTGTATTGTGGCCACTCTTAGACTAAGCGCCTTTAATTTTGATTGGATCTTCTTCATTCTTGGAAGAAACAAGGATAACCTTAACATCTTGTATGAGTTTGAATTTGAGCCAGATTGGACCCTGGACTGAGGAGTTAGCTGCCCTTGAATGTTTGAAAAATCAATTTTTAGTGTTGTGGCCACTCCAGCATCTTCAATTTTGATCAGATCTTCAAAAAAAAAAAAAAAAAAAAAAAAAAAAAAAACACTTTGTCCAGTGACTGTACTTGTTGACTCTCAGGTGAGCGATCATTGCCCTTGGGCTACTTGTTGATGAGGCGTTTTTATTGACGTCGTTATATAATGGGAAAAATGAAAGTTACAGATTTTTTTTTTTCTCTTTGCAGATATTTGAATTTTGTTTCTGCAGAAATGTTTATAGGGTAGTCCACTATTTTAACTTCATATGACTTTCTTCACAATCGATAATACTGATTTGCTGCTGTGGGGCTGATAAAGGGTAACTATTAATAAAATATTAAAAAAATCTTCTCCTCAGAAACTATGAGGGGATGAAGCCTGTACTTGGTATGTGCATGTTTCTGACATAAGCCTTTACATAAATTATTAAAATTGTTCCAGTTGGATAAGAACTGTGGTTGCTATGGCAACTTGTGCTGTTGCTATAGCAACTTATGCTTCCCAATAAAGGTGAGTATTCAAGGTCAAGGTCATTTCATTATGGCTAAATGCTCCAAGGTGAGGGTTCAGGTGAGCGTTCTCAGGACCAATGGCCTCTGGTTAAGATCAGTTTCATTATGCGTCACAATTTAAAAAAGGCAATTTGAATTATATTTCCAGATCTGGAAAACAGTCGGCATGTCACAGGAGACCTGACTAGAGTCATAAGTAAAATATTCCATTACCACTTTGATGCTGAGGCTAAAAGATCTGACCATATCTTCACAACTCCTGTGTGTCCTGAATTATGTGAGTATATAGAACATATATATATATATATATATATATAAATGTATATATAATCGAGCCGAGCAGCATCATTAAAAAAGCAAGCTGTCTTTGGAGACAAAAAAATGCCTGTACAGTAATAGAAGAAAACTAGATGCTTGAAATTTCAGATTGAGAAGTATTGTACTATCTGTGAAGAGAAAACAAAGGAGTTGATCTGTGCCTTTGTTTTTCACAAATTCACATATGTAAAATGATGCAACTCAGTTAATCCTGTGGGACTTATAGCATGGGAGAAAGCATAGTTACAGTCTTAGCTTGTACAAATTAGAGAAAATTTAATAATATTTTTATTATCGCACCTGCTTATAGCAGGGTGCGATATAGGAGTCCAAATTTCCGTTCGTCTATCCGTTTGTTCGTCTGTACGTCCGTCTGTCAACATTTACGTCGAAGTTTCTTTTTCTCTACATCAGTGATAGCTGTGAGTCTAAAATCTTGCATATTAATTGTCCTTGACATACCCTTCAAGCATGCACCTTGACCCAGTGTCATTGACCTATATTTTACAGTCTATTGACTTTGTTAATTTTTATGTTGAAGCTTGCTTTTCTCTGCATCAGTGACAGCTGTGAGTGTGATACCTTGCATAGTACATGCAATTAATTGTCCTTGGCATACCCTTCAAGCACGCACCTTGACCAAGTGCCCTTAACCTATATTACACCGTCCAGTGACTTTGTTAATGACTTTGTTATGTTGAAGTTAAGTTTTCTCTGCACTTGTGATAGCTCTGTGAGTCTCAAATCTTGCATAGTAATTGACCTTGACATACCCTTCAAGCATGCACATTGACCGAGTGCCCTTGACCTATATTTCACGGTACTGACTTTGTAAATTTTTACTCAAAGTTAGGTTTTCTCTGCACCTGTGATAGCTGTGAGTGTGAAACCTTGGATAGTTGTTGTCCTTGGCATATTCTTTAAGCGCAAAACTTGACCTGGTGCATTCGACCTATATTTCACATTTAAGTATTTTGCCCGATGCAGGTGCGATATCGACCTCTGCGGCGTTCTTGTTGTAACAGTCCTTTCCCCAACCCCTATTTTAGGGGAAGGGTCGTAACTAATGTGGTGAGCACTTGTGACCCAACCCCATTGTATTATATGCAATTAAATATAATTTAAAAAAAAAAAAAAAAAAAAATGAGAAGAAGAAAAAACAAACAGTCTTTTCAAAGTTGACAAAACTCAATATGAATTTGAATATTTAAGAAATTTTGCAATGTAACAAATGTACCGTATATAATTTTGATTTCTGAATCATTTAAATGGTGCCAGTAACATACTTCCCAAACAACATGACTTTGTAGTATATAGATCAATGAAGATAGTCTAATAGATTGTACACTGGCACTATTTTGAAAAGAAATGAAAATTATATACATTATGCATGACCAATTGCAATTTCTAAATTTCTAAATGTAGGGATTCTTTTAACCGGCACCATTTTATATGCTGTTCAGATGAAACTTGCTGCTATTGTTGCTAAACAATTACAGCTCCGTTTCATAAGTTTAGTACATACCGATTTGTTTCATTTCATATGTAATGGCATAGCAGTTTCCATACTTGAAGCTTGGCCAAATTTTATTGGGTGTTTGCAGATTTGAACAGATTTCGCTAAGTCAATCCTAAAACATAGAATTATTCACTGATTGTAACAATTTAGATTTTGATTGATTTATAAAGAGATAATAACACATAAAATACGATGAATGAAATAACATAACTTCTGTGACACAAATATCAATGTTAACATTGATTTCTCACATTACAGGACAGCTTGAACTAAAAATTTATTATTCCAATAACATGACAGAGCATCCAGGAGAATACACCTAACATACATGTAATATTTGGTCTACCCTATGTACAGTCGAGGTTATTGAAGCTTGAAATCTTGCATCCTACTAGACTGCCTTACCTTGTTTGAACTGTCGTTTCGCCATTTTGTGTCTCAATACCTTTTCGAGCCGCTTTCTTTGGATCAAATATTTATATTCAACTGTAAGAGCAGTGTTATTTGTAAAAACAAACGGTTGTGTGTGTAATTATGTAACAAACGCTGATTGATTGTATAATTTGGTGTACCACGGCTATTTGGGTGCAATATTTCAAGCTTCAATAAACTTGATTAGTTGAATATACACAGGGTAGATCAAATATTATGTTAGGTGTAGTATGCCGGGTGATATGCCAATTTAACGATATAATCTGTTTTTGGTTAAAACTTTCTTGAAGTGTATGAAACCAATGCTAAAGTTGATATTTGTTTCCGTGAAGTTATGATATTTCGTCATTTTAATGTGTTTAACTTACCATTGATAAATCAATCGATTAAAATCTAAATGTTACAATCAGTGAATAGTTTTATGTATTAAGTTTGACATAACAAAATCCGTTCAAATCTGCAAACACCCAATAACATTTGGCCAAGCTTCAAGTACGGGTACTGCTATGCCATTACTTATGAAACATTATAAATCGGTATGTACTAAACTTATGAAATGGAGCTGTATATAATGACCTATGATTTTAGCTCACCTGAGTGAGGTGCTCATGTGAGCTTAAACAGCAGTCACACAGTAGCGTATAAGTGAAACGCATGCCAGCGTGTAGAAAAAATAGCGAAATTCCACATACGCCAGACGCACGTCGGAAACACGTTCAAAACTCGCTACAAGTGCGTTGGGTACGCTTGGTGTACATCCGGTGCGCGTCGCTGTACATCGCTAAAAGTCTCTGCGTGTTTCGCACGCGTTTGGGCTCAAAATGTTTTTAAACATGCTTAAAAATTTTCTAGAAGCTCGGCGTGTCTCGGGCGTGTGACTTATACGTCCCGATTAACTTGATTAAGTTACAGGTGGTTGAATACGCTCTGAACGCACTTGGAGCGCGTTTGAGGCACGCCAGTGTATGTTACATGTGCGTTCCGATTTCATTAGATGTTGCTTCAGTAGCTTGCCCTATAAGCGTGTGTGAAACACACATTGAACTTTCAATGCGCGTCTGTAGCGCGTGGTAACAGTTAGCGTGTCTGGGACTTATCACAACCGTACTCAAAAACTTGGAGATTTTTTATACGTCCGGCACTCGCCTCAGTCACGGGCTAATGTGTAACTGCTAAAGCGAGTTAAAAGAAATTAATTTTTATACGTCCAAAGTCTTCAGCGTGTTGAGATTTTTCATACGCCCGTCGCGTGTTTGGGTTATACTCTACTATATGACTGCTGTTTTAGCTAACGTAGGATAGGGTCCGTCATCTGTCCACCATTTTCACAGATCTTCTCCTTTAAACGTGCTAAAACCACTTTGACAATCAAGGCCATGTAGCACTTATAGGAAAGGGGAAAGTGTATAAAAATAATCCAGGACAAATGACAAAGGCAATTTCCATGGCCATATATGGTGGAAACTAAAATCTTCTCCAGAACCCAAGTCTTATGATCATGAAACTTGTCATGTAGCAACTGCATCATGGAATACAGAACTAAAATGTGTAAATAAATAATGCACTTTGATGACCAGCCATATGAAAATAATCTTCTTCTCTGAAACCACAAGACTCAAAGCTTGTATATTTAGTATGTAGCAATCTTATTTGATGCTTTACATACCCCCCCCCCACCCCCCGATCATGCCCATGTGGTTCAAAATGGTCCCACCCAAGGGGAAATAATCTCCTATATTTATACTACAATGAAGAAAACAATAATATCCAGAAACATTCCCTTAACCCTGAGTTTTTCATATTTTGTGTGAAGCAGTGTGAAGTAATCTTCTTTCTAAATTCTGCCACCCATGCCCCTGGGGTCCAAACAGGCCAAGCCCCAGAGCCCGGGGTCATTAGCTCCCTTACAAATAAAACTGTCCAGATTAGGCGAGCGTTTACAGGACCACTGGTCCTCTTGTTTGTGTTTCACTATATTTCTGTATTTCTGGTCCAGGCTGGAAATTCCAAAAACAGGATTTTGTATGAAATAGCACTATAAACCCTGATCTTCCTAATTATCAAGATGTTACAGCCCCTTTCACTCGAGATTGCCGTTTGAGCATTTAAATCAATCAAATTTGTTCACTCGAGTTTGCCGTTTGTTTGTAAATCAGGTAACTTTTTATTCTATTTTAGAACTGAAACAGTGTCCCGCAGGTGCCAGGTGTTCTTAAAATCTATTCAGCATTTATCTTAAGGTAATGATGTCACCTCTTCTGATAAAAACATTGTAATTGCTTGGTTAAAGCACATTTTTATTTCAAAATTCTTTGTACAACATATACAATGCATATTAAGAACACACATTTGTAACAGGATAGAGACAAAAGCAAAATTTTATCAATTTAAGCAGTTACCTGATCGGTATCTACATGGCAAAAATTCCACATAGGAAGTTAAAAATTTCACTTGAGTTTGCCATTTTTAAAGGTCATTTAGTTTGAAGCTGTCACTCAAATCAGCAGATCAATCAATCCAGATGTCTTTGAGGACAACATGAAAAGAAACTCGGAACACATGGTCTTCTTGTGTGATGCAAATGCTCAAACGGCAAACTCGAGTGAAAGGGGCCGTATTGTGATTGACAATGATGATTTGCCATGATGTGTCTGTCATAAGTCTTCTGCATTTCATAATAAAAGTTAAAACCTTTAATTATTACAGGTGTAAAGTAATGATCACTGACAGAATTCAGCATGGACTTCAGCTTTTCAATGTGAGAAAAAGATCAACATCTAAACCCAACAGATTTGTCCTAATAGAAGAAAGTAATGTATATGGTGGAAAAGAGAAAACAATGTGTTATTGACCATGTTTGCTCCTGAGTTCTTGCTTGGACTTGAGTCAAGATACAGATTTCTCAACATCTAGATTATTCCAGCTTCTCCGAGATTGAAGACAGCAGAAAAGTGACAAGTGTAATTTTGACGATGATATTAGACATGTTTCTTTACACCATGCCTGTTAGTTCATAATGATCTGTTAAGATTCTAGATCTGTCAGAAATTAACAAGTCTTTCTAATAAGCGCAATACGAGATCTTTGTTAATCCAGTTTTTAACTCAGTAAACTCACCTGCGCAGAAGGCTCACAGGTTAGCTTATAGGATAGGCTGGCATCCGGCGTCAGTCGACATCCGTCCACAATTTCAAAGACAAATGAGCCGCCACATGGGAAAACCAACAGAGTCTGCATAGGCGAAAACAAAGGTGCAGATCAGCTTCGCAGATACTGCGAAGCTGATCAGCGCCTTTGTTTTCGCAACTCAGATAGTACAATTCCTCTTCTACTTAAATCAGAAATTTCAGGCTTCTAGCTCTTTTCTGTACTTGTACAAGTGGGTTTGTGCCAGACCTGTTCGGAAACCACATTGTTGGTTTTCCCGCGAGGCGGCTCAAATATTTCTGAATCAAGCCGGCCGATCTTGATAAAATTTTATGTGAACCATCACTGGGTAGGGGGATTGACTGCATTAGGTTTTTGGAGAAGATTGTATCAAAATTGTGGTTTCCATGGCAACAGATAGCTCCCATAGACTTACAATGGGAAAAACATAAAAAAAAATCACAAGGCCCAGAGCTTCAATATTTTGTATGTAGCAATGTTTGGTAGTCCCCTTCATCAATCCTGCCAACCATGTACCTGGGGTCCAAATTGACCATGCCCCAGGGATGTCCATGTGTGCTGTAGGCTTATAGTGGGAAAAATCTTCTAACTCTAAAACCACAAGACTTAGAGCTTGTGTATTTAGCATGTAACAGTGTTTATTGGTACCCTTCATAAATCCTGCCAATCATGACCCTGGGGTCAAAAATGGCCCCACCCTGGGGTCATTAGCTCCTATAGACTAGCGTATACATGTACCTAATTTTCTTATTTTGGATCCAAAACATACGCTGTGGGTACTTGTTAGACCAGCCTCAATGTATGTTTTGAGCAAAAACTTTGAAAAAACAGAATTTTTTTTTTCAATAAAATTTTTCTATTTTTGCTTCTGTAAAAAACATCTGTATATTGCATGGGCAAAAATGTATTGCTCAAAACAGATTGTGGGTACACCTCCATGGAACTGCCTCGGCGAGCAAATATAAGGCACATCTACCCCAGTTTTGCTATAAAAGTTGTTTTTTGTGTTAATGAAATTATGTGAGAATTCAGTTTTATTTTCAAAGACCAAACCTCGGGTGAGCACTCTGTTTTTTTATATATAAAAAAAAGAAGTTTATTAGTTTGAATTATAATCTTGTTTGTATTGCAATTTTGATATTTTTACATGGAGTGTTATTGGGGGCAGCTGTTTGTATCTTTTCAGAATTTTGGGATTAAAATGTGCATATGTGATGTGAACTTTTCTCCTTGTTTTTAGTAGCCACTGTTTTTGTCGACAAAATAAATCATTCAATTTTAATATGAAAATCAAATTTTTGCATTTTTCACTTTTAATCAAGACGAAAACCACATTTTTGCGTTTTGTTCTATGATACCATTCAAATGATAAAGGATCATATAGAGACACACATGAAACTATCCATACATAATAGATTATAAATGTGAACCAAACAGGGTTGCATAATGTGGTGTTTCTTTTTGTAGTTGAGTATAGTAGTTAATCAAAAGTTTTATGTTTCAAAATAAGTTAAAAATATCTTGGCCATGGCCAGTTATATGGACATGAGAAGGGCCATGGGAAGAAAATTATGGCCATGGGCAAAATTATTGGCCATGGCCCAAAACTTGACCAACTTTGGGCCATGGCCAGAATTTCATTGCCCATGGCCAGAATTTATGCCCATGGCCAATACTTACAAAATTTTAGATTATAATATTTTTGAATTTATAATATCATGGCCTTCATGGGAAGCAATTTTTATGTAGAAATTCATCTCTAAAAACATTTTTTATCAACAGTTAAATTTTCCCATGGCCAACGAATTTTCTGGCCATGGCCACCTTTTTGTCCATGGCCAATCTGTTTTCCCATGGGAAAGGGCCATTTCCCATGGGAAAACATGATTTTCCCATGGGAAAGCCAACTTCAAGTCCATTTTTCAGGCAGTTATAGATAAGATAGGCCAATAAAATAAGTTTTTAGAGAACCACTTGATAGGTACTTTATGAGTATATAAACTGCGAAGCCCTGGCTGCTTTCGAAAGATGTCCTGGATTTGACAAAAAGCGGTTTGTCAAAAAAATACCGGTTGGTGTTATATGATAATAATCTCATTTGCATATTCATGAATATTGATTAAAATGTTGAACATCTGGGGGAAAGCAAGGGAAAATCTATTGCCATTTAAGGATTTTAGGTAGGTTATATAATATCTTTCTTGCACTTTAGGACAATGCTCATGCTGCCAGTTTGGCCCGAGGACCACCTTAATGCCATATATTGTTGTCCTCAACAATGAGCACATTTGCATGATATGAAATTGCATAGTTTCCACGCCCACTCCTATAACGTGATTCTAAAGTATGGGATGAACTTACAAACAAACCCATATTCCACCAAGAATATACTCTAAGACACTTTGATTGGTCTGATAGTAATGCATTGACATAGCAATTTCAAATGTAAAAATAATATTCAAATCATTGAACTTACTTATTCATGAATATTAATGAAGAAAATAAGAAAAGATATTGAGTACACATACAAAATCACTTGTTCAAGGGCTGTGAATAAACTTAGGATACTGAAAGAGGTATCAAACGAATGCTATGACAATGTATATAATTACCCTGAAGTCTGATAAAACAGTAATCTGATATTCAATCTCATGGATATTAATGAAAACCTTAGAAATATGAGAGAAAAAAAAAACAAAACAAAATAAACAGGTAAATCTACAAAATGACATGTATCTCGGCAGCCAAAAGCGCTAAGGTCCTAAAAGTGGTATCAAATGGTTGCTTAGGTAATATTAAAGCATTAAAATATGTAAGTCATTAGATTTTTTTTTCATGACCATTAATAAAATCGTTAGAAATCGGAGTATAGATGCGGAAGAGTTAAGAAGGAAACCATGTAAAACATATGTATCTTGATTACTGATAGACCTACAGGGTTGTTTTTGGAATCAAATTATTACCAAGACTGTAATTGGAATCAAATGATTGCAAGGACAATGTTCTATAATCATGTAATCAGATATATAAATCATAAAATATTTTTGTATGGATATGAATGAGGACTTTATAAATGAGAAAACAATCACCAAAAATGAAGTGGGAATACCAACAAAATTACTTATATCTCGGCTACAAATGCCATGAGAGCCCTGAAAATGGTATCAGTATAATGCTATAACAATGTACCATCGCCATATAGTCTTATAGATAAACCATATTATATTGAATGTTGTAAATACTATGTAAAATATGAACAAAATAATGAAAATTACAGAAAATTGAAGATTGTGCTCCAAGAAAATTACTTATATCATCTTGGTTGCCAACAAGTATGCTTGACATATCTGAACCTAAATCGATAAAGTATTGTCCTATCAATTATATGATGCCATATTGAGCTTTCTATGGCTATTGGTAGTCGAGACCCGAGATATATGCGATCTTAATGGTATAGCCCTTCATTATTCGGTGATTTTTCTCTAATTTAAGCATATTTTTAATATCAATACCACAAAAATATCAAACTATTTATATATCTGATTACAAAATTATAGAACATTGTCCTAGCGATCAGCTGATAACACTTTCAGCTCTCTATGTCTATCAGTAGCCAAGCTACATTTGCTTTTACATGTATACCACATTAATTCTTACCCCAATTTCAGAAGATATTATTAATGTTCATGAAAATAAAAATCCAATGGCTTATATATTTAATATATTTTAGTATAGTCAAGATGGTATAATATAACCCTAGCAATCATTCGATGCCATTTTCAGCACTTTAGTGCTTTTGGTTGCCGAGATACACGGCAATTTGTAGGTTTACCCGTTTAATGTTTTCTTTTTTTCTCTCCTATTCCTAAAGTTTTCATTACTATTCATGAGATTGAAGATCAGATTGTTCTTATACCAGACGCATGTGTGATATTTCTTTTCCATAGCATTCATTCTATACCACTTTCAACATTCTAGGTTTATATACAGCCTTGTGGTAAGTGATTTTTGTACGAATATCCCCTTTTTTATGATTTTCTCAAATTTCTTTTGTTTTGTATCATTAATATTCATGAATAGCAAGCTCAATGATTTGAATATTAGGTATGCATGTTTAAAAGTATTACTGTCAGGCCAATTAGTAGTTTAGAGCATACTATTGGTTTGATATGAATATTTTAGTAAGTACAGCCTTTTCGTTTGAATCATAGGTGGGCGTGAACACTATGTTATTTTACACCATGCAAATGTGTTCATTGTTGAGGACAATATGGACAGTTATTAGAATGTTCATGACACAAGCAGGAATTATAAAATGATATCAGAAGTGCATTAACAAAGTCATAGCAACTTTACAGGATCAGGTTTATAATCAAGTTTCGTTGTAGCATTTTATTTTGTATTGTCACAATGCGATTTAACCTGGGGTGCTTTATTAGCACAAATACGGCATGTTTACTACTTTAAACAAAGGTAAATTACATCTTTGGCCCTCTGCATAACACTATGTCTATTTACAACTGTTTCACTCATAATTAAATTAGCAAATTAAGATAAAGAAAAGAAGTAGTTGTATTTGTAAGCATTTTCAGCATATTTGCACCATTTTGACCTCTGACCTTCCTGTGTATCGAACCCATGTGTCAAATTAATTCTTGTGACAAGTCTCTGGGTCATTCCATATAAATTGGCAGCTGTTGTTTTATTTATTTTGAACATTTTCGTGACAAAAAAGTACATATTATGAAATTAAGTATTATTTTTCTTACAAAATGCACTTAATTGACCTTTGACCTTACTGTGACCTGAAAACGCAAATTCACGCTTGGCATCCGGCCCTATGTTGTTTGTAGTATCCCAAGGAATAATTCTAGCCTGGATGCCGAGCATTAACAAAAAATGCCATCATGAGTTATCGTAGAAATTAAGCGTGGCCGACTATTTGGTAACCTTTTGATAATATAATGATTCTTTGATAGAGGATAAGATCTTTCTTTGAAATTGTGGACGACGGACGGAGGGACGACGGACGCCAGAGCATAGCCATCCTATAAGCTCACCCTTTGAGCCTTTGGCTCAGGTGAGCTTTAAGCCTCTATTCACTGCGTAGGCTCGTAATGTACATACCTCGTCAATTCTAGTCACGTACACTCGTACACGTTGGACCACATCTTGTCGCTGCAGCCTTATTTCTTCGGATACGGGTATCATCGCAATTAATCGCGAAAGGTATCTGTTGAGGATTTTTTTCGTTGTTTGTAGACTGTATTTCAGATGCGACACCATGTACTCGGCCTTCTTGAGGATATCTTTTATTTCACCAGATTGCCGCTGTGAATTAAATGAATATTGTGAATAAATTGAGTAAAAATAGTAAAACAAGATACGGAGTAAAATACGATACCACTATATCGTTATGTTTCAACAAGAATTCTTATTTATCTATTTATTGATTTATTTATCTTATTTTTTATTTTATTTTTTTTTTTTCAACAATGGTACAAATGCATAATATTTGTATATTTCCAAAGTCGATGACGTTGATTACGCTTAAAATACCAAAATCATATCGTTATCAAATTTGTTACATGTACATTGAAATATCTTCAGTGCATTATTCATCCCTAATTCCGATTTTTACCACGCAGAATTCTTTGCCTAATAAAGTAAGAATAAAGCTCGAATCGGATTGGTCAAAACGTTTATTTTAGTTCTACAGTTTTTACAAAATTGCTTCTTTATGGATTAACTTCTTGAAGATGTTGTGAGATGTGTCGATCGCCCGGCAATCTACAATTCTGTGGAGACAAAGTTTATACATTAAAAATAAACAGATTTTGCGTTATAAGTTTGGCTCAGTATATTTGAAGCACGTTTTGGATGTCATGACATCCTAATTTTGGGACGTTAAAGGGGCACATTTGATGCCACCCGGCGAGCATTTTATTACCTGGGATTCACCTGTTGAGATTTTAGTGGGTGTGGCTTAACTACTGGCTCAGGAATTATAAACCGTGGAATTATCATTATAACTGTGGAATTATTGACAGCTCTTATCAGCAGATTAAATATTACAGGCCAGTTGTTATGCCGCACCCACTAAAATATCAACAGGTAAATCCCAGGTAATAAAACGCTCGCCGGGTGGCATCAGATGTGCCCCTTTAAGCATCAATTTAAACAAACGAACTAAAATTTAAAATATATTCTACTGGCCTTATCCGTACTGAATTAATGGACAAAGGATGTGGCTCGGTGGCTCAGCGGTAAGCTTGCCTTGTCTTCTGTCTTGCGATCCGAGATAGAACAAGTCCAGGTAAATTTTGTTGTTGCTGTTTTTTACACTAGCATAAACATGGCCGCCATAATACTTTACTATTAAATAAGATCAATCATATGATATGTCCTATTCATAATTGTTAGGACTTAGAATTAGGATATGTTAAGGACGAGACATGTCTTATACCGAAATTAGTACCACGCTGTTTCATAGGATAAGACACGTCATAAAACACTTCATAAAACGGTGCAATTCATTCTTTTAAGTTCCAATACAGACAATGCAAACTACTTTCAACTGAGAGACGAAAATATCTAAAACCCTATTACTATAGAAATCCAAACATTTTGAAATATAATGAGATAATGAACATGACAAACATTACGAGTTTAAAAAAGCTAAGCATCTTCATTAATAAAATAATGACATTAACAAGATAAGTGATGAAATTTAGTCATTGCATTTCATATTAAAACTATGTAAATATGTTCAAGATATTGTGAAGCTTGTATATATTTTTATTTTTTGTTTATTCGTTTTTGTACGACATATTGCTTACGAATCCTGTACCTATTCTTACATTTCGACTTTCGGTAAGATTAGGAATACAGGGGTAGTTCCATGACTTGGAAGGCTTCCAGACTTAAAGGGGTGGCTTGCATATTTTCGTAAGACGCCCCTTTGGCCTTGAAAGCGGTTGACGAAATACTTCATATAACATACCGTAATTACATGCGTAAAACTGTTACGTCCGTAGTTTTATTTAGTAAAGCGTTTATAGCAGTCAAAGCCGAAATTAAAGAAATGATCTTTCAATGAAATGAGCGGCGTCTTGAGAAAGCCTGTCTTCGTTAATGTACGAGACCAGTAATCGCCTATCGACTTTACATCTATTTAGCTATGTGTTTTAGAAAACTCTCTCTGCTTCCTACATTCGATCTCGCATTATTAGTGACCATGTGACACGTTTCGACCTCGTCAGGGGCACCAAGACAGGTTTTCGCGCGACGGCGCCCATACATTAAATACACGAACCACTTACAAAATATTAAAATCCACTTGCTAGAAATATTTTTGTACACATTTAAAATTTGTAATCCGCAATGAAAATATGCGCCACAATATTATTCCCTTTCACTTATGACACGCCTTTAAACATCGCATAGCTGCACGTGCTATGCGTGACCTGTTTTGGTCTAGACACGATGATGTATTGACCCATTTCATTTGTTTATTTACGTTGGCCTTGTCATGGAAAAATCTACTGTTTGTAACTTTGGAAAACAAAGCCGCTGGATGGCTAGCTATTATGCAGACTGACCCGCGCCTTTGGCCAACCACCTACAATAGACGAGAAGACCTTCCCATATTGGACATTTAAAGATTTAGTCTAGACTGAATAGGAATTGGAAATTGAGGTTTACCTGAGGGATCATCTCAAGTGAAATTGATTAGACTTGTATTAGCGGCTTTACATGTAGCTGCTACGTATAAAACATATATATGATAAATAGCGACCAGCATGTGCCTCGGTGGTCTAATGGTTAGCGTATTCCCTTTGCAATCAGAAGAATGGGAGATCGAATCTCGGCCGGTGCAAACCTGACACTTTTTTTATTTTTTTATCTTTTATTTATTTTTTTTTTTGTACCAAGAATGCATTTTATATCACATACGAGCGTTTTGCGTCTGCTATCAGTGCAATATCGAACTTTTTTGTTTGTTTGTATTGCGGTTTAGCGTCCCAGTCAACAACTTTATGTCATATAGGGCAGAACCACCACCTCCTGGGTATAAACCAATACTATGGGAAGTTAATGACCATCGCACTGTCCTGCAAAATCTAACTGTCCGATCTTGGCAGGGTCCGCCAACACATGTAAGTTTATATGTCGGTCAGTCATACCTATGCTTAAGGAAACCTCCAACACATACAGAAACTATTTCCCTAAAACATTAAATTTCCAACCTTTTTGCATTTTAGTGTGTTTGGTTGCGTTGATGCATTACGTCCCAGTCAATGGTCATGTCGGGAGATTGTCTCAAATTTTGTGGGACTTCTACCCAACACCAGGATTTCATAACACCCAAAATGTGCTTTAAAATATAACCACCTAAGTAAACCAAAACAGCTTATATGTGTGGTAGGTTTGACTTGAACCACTTTTTCTGATCACTCTCATGCCTTCTGAGCGATTTATCTGTAATCAGATAGGCATTTGTTTAAAAATTTTGCCTGGAGACACAATCAGTCCATCTTCATGTATTTCTCCGGTCCCCAATTTGCGGGGTCCCCCATGAATTTAGAATAATTCACATAATCTGTGAAAATTTTGGATCAAAATATTGCGTTTTATGCAAAACACAGTTTCCTTAACTTGAACGAAAACCGAAGTTTGCGTCATGTTTCAGTGCGGAAATGGTGATTTCATTTATCATTTTGAATACATTTTAAGAAAATGTGAGACATTTTTGTCGGACCATTGAAATCGTCATATCCATTCAATTAAAAGTTCTGAAATCGAGATATACAACCTGTTAGAAAGGCAAGCTTTTAAATTCACGTCCACACAGAAAATTGCGTATTACCCATGCTTTGTATTCCAGAAAAAAAACAACAACAAAAAAAAAAAAAAAAAAAAAAAAAAAAAAAAAAAAACATGCACTTGGCCAATTTACCAAACGTTAGTCATACTATCAAACAAAGATTAAGTACCATTCACTTCACCCGCGATTTGCTGTAGTGCTATGTATTCACAATTAGCCATGTACATTTGTTTGTCCCATGTTTTCGTCACAAGTTTACTGGTCAGTGAATATTTTGGGTGACAGCTGGCGTTTGGTAAATTCTAAGAAAACTTTTTTTTTAAGTTTCTCCTTTTTTAAGTATCACTGCTAGAACGCGAATGGATTTATGCCATGAGGATTTTTTACGTCATATTCGTATAATGCGATTAAATTATTTTGGTAGAGGGTAGGGGTGTTCGTAAGAGATTTTCCAATTTCCATTCTATTTCCGATGAACATCAGTTTTATTTTCGACTAATGTTTTTTTTTTAGTTTTATTAATGCTTCGTAAATGTAATAAAATGCAGTGCATTGACAATTGTCTACTTTATCATGTTTGGAAGGTTGATATATGGCGATTTTTAAACAAAAGAACTGCTTACTTGCCCCTTTCGTTGTTTTTAGTTTTCAAACTACAATATTTGATAATCGTACAGTTTACTCGACAATGGCGAATCACTAAGAGATCTAACGCTATTATTTTAAACACGACCATGGGAATGTTATTGTATTTGATACTAAGAACATCTAATATATCTCAGCTTTACAGGAAAATAATAATTTTAATTCATTCAATTTCTTAATGGGAGATAACTCTGTTGATATGATACCTCCTGCATTAGACAATGGCGAACCAAACTCGACAATGGCGAATCAGATCTATAGCCCATAAGAAACCATTTTAGAAGAGTATTTTTGCACACAAATGGTGCCATCATCATACGAAACTAAATGGTGTTCGACAATATTGTGTTAATTTGCTTTTGTGCTTTACGTTAACTGTCAACAGCAAATGCCATGTAGGAAAGGTCAATTTTACCGATTTAAGCATGTCTTATTGCTTTAACGAATCAATGTAAGCCTAAAAGCAAGATGGTTAAACCACGACTTGCACCAATATTAGTTACGCCATTAACCAAACCAAATGGTTCCAGGGCAAGCCTTCAAAAGGTAGATTATCAGTATTGTGTGCACATTCTTTTCACCACACAAAGTATGATTCGCTATTGTCGAATTTACATGTACATCTTTCCCCGCTTACATCTACCTTCAGTGTCAAAACTTTTATCAAAAACAGGCATATTGCATAACTAGGGACCCAGCAAACAGAAAACGTTGTGACAACATTACGGTTTGGTTGTATAAAGGTTTTGCTAAACCTAACGTTGGGAAAATGTTACTGAAACGTTTTGAAATGGTTGTGAATTGGCAATGTAAGTATCAACCATTAGCAAACGTTATGAAAACGTTTTTGTTAACATAGCAAATTCCGCTTTTCTGTGAATGGCATTTGTCCTTAACAGAGCTATTTGTTGATTAGTATACAGCTGCCAGTTATTTCAAAGCTTTTGTTTCTAATACAATAAGTTCGACAACAAAACGTTTCCAGAACGTTTTACGAACGTCTGAAACAACATTTATAATGACTGTAAATTTACCGCAGCTTCGTATTATTTTATTTCCTTCACAGGGTATATTTAATAAATACTTTGCGTTAGGAATGGAAAGCGTATTATCAGACGATTTTCTTTTGCATTTTTTGTCTGTTGGTGCATGCATTTTGCGACAATCCATTCAATCTTTTTTGTTCGAAACAAAATCCTTTAGCTTCGCACCACGTGGTTCCTTTGTTCTCGGCCATTTGAATATGCAACAAAAGGAAACGGCGTGACAGAGTATAAGTATCAGTTTTATTTATTATTTTGCTCTAAATGATGTTGCAAATAATCGTCAATACATGTTTCTCACATTTTATTGATCATCTAAAATTTAAGTCTTGAAACAATGCGCTCTCTTTCGAATACTGTGATTGTTATATGTTTTCGCGACCACGTTTGTTTTGCATCCTCTGAAAAGTCTTTATACTTGACACGTGCATATTTGGCTTCTGCGTATACGTATATGATTAGCTCAGCATATATGTCTGGATTTCTGATAATCTAGCTTCCATTTATGTAGAAAAATCTAGTAAATACTTTCGTTTAATCAAAACGTTGTGAAAATGTTCTCTAAACGTTATTACTTAAAAATGTTGCGCAAACGTTTGTTGAACGTTGTGCAGTAGAAACATTACTTATATGTTTTTATGTTTATTTCAGTTAGCCATGGCACGAGTGGTTGTTTGACATGGAAAGACCTTCACTTGGGAATTTCATTGCTGTCGTTGATGTCCATAGATATATCAAATAAAATGACAGAGCATCATAATTAGTCTATGTTGTTTTATAAAGTTCTGGTTTAAATGTTTCCATGCGTCCTACTGAGAGATAAAATGTACCTTCACTGACTGGGTTGTGCTTTTAGAAGTTTCTTTTCCGTCAGCTCACACATATTGTAAAGGTTAGTGCACTTTGTATGTTGTGTGAATTTGTCGATCCTCATGCAGGATTGTTTGGGAGAGGTGGCCTATTATTAGCGATCCTCATGACAACAAACTTGAAGAGGTGGTACATATTCCACGGCTGGGAAGTTGTATGACAGTTGCAGTAATGTGTTTGCTGTGTTTGAAAAATTAAACACTACCTGTACGTTTTGGAAACATTTAAAACCAATCCATATAATCCCACAAGTTTAAGTGGCTGCTAGGAAAGGTTATAAAAATGTTCTAGAAACGTTTTGGAAAGGTTGCATTTGCGTTTTGTAAAGGTTACAAGAAGGTTGTATAAAGGCTTTGGCAACGTTGTAGAAAGGTTTTCTGCAACGTTGAACGAAAACATTTTGAAAACATTAGGAAAACTTTCCTAGAAAACTCTCCTAAACGTTAAATCAAAACGTTTTCACAACCAAAATAAAACGTTTCGCCAACGTTTATACAACGTTGATTTGTTAGCTGGGGATATTAGGCATTAAAGTAATGCAAAAGTGGCCATCATTTAATGCTTAGAAACGAGGTATGAAACACATTTTATCTGAACGTTACTTTTTGTGGAACAATAAACTAGGCATCTTAGTTAAGGGGTCAAGCGTTTCAGCAACCCTGATTTTATTGTCCGGTGGAATTTTGACTCCATTCTTTTACCAAACCCCAAGGCATAGATGAAAGTAAATGACTGAGTAATATAATAAATAATATTTTGTCTAAGTTTCAAGAAATTCTGCAATATCTTTACGAGTGGTTCGCCATTGTCGATGATTCTCTATTGTCGAGTTCACTGTATAATCAGTTTTCTTTGAAATTAACCACGCTCCATCGAAATACAGTCTTCAAACGTATTCTGAATTAGAAATTTTAATTGCTTCTCTAGTTTTCAAGCAAATGTCTAAACAAATGTGTACGCGTTTGAAGTTTCCTTATGTGTATGTGAGCCATCGAATCCACAGATGCGTAAAAAGAAGCTTATCAGCACATGTTCAGGGCTATCATTTCGCTACAAGGATAGAATGACACCTGCTCTGTCTATCTTTCAAGCTTCTGACCATATCCTGTATTTACAGACCTGGTCTGGAGCCTAGGCTGTTGGTTTTCGCACACCAAGACTGATGTCCGACTGTTTAATATTGAACTCGCATCTTTATTTGACGACAGCTTCAAAATATATCGCATCGATTTGCAGCTTATCCTAGAGCTATATGGGTTTCCTAGCCAACAAGTCTGCACTGGTCAGTATTTTGAAAACAAAACTTGAGCCAGCTGTGCACTTGATCTCAGAGCTATCACAGGAATATGTCGAATTAGATACATTTTTTCATACATGTAGACGACGGGGAATGGACCAACAAATATGCAAGCGGTCATATAATCTGACTCCATCACATAATATCTAAATCCAATTTTGATTTTAAAATGTGGTTGGGACATGGATCCAGTGTTCTTCTCCTGTTACTCGAGTTGATGTATATCTAACACCATCGGTGGATACCGTGGCTATACAGGGGTTCGCCGGCAAAACATAGTGAAGAGGCGTTAGACAAACACGGTTCGCCCCGGATGGTACGTAGTCTATCCCGGTTCAGGTCGTCAGGATTCACTCCTGATCGATAAAACGGCATGAACCGCGGCCTAAAGTCGAGACAGTGAAAACGGGGCAAAATTACGGGCTATTTTAAAAAATGTTTAGGCAAGATTCAACATTTTGATATGTACAGTGTAGTTCTCGCAACGATCGTTCAGTGTCAATTTCCCGTTAATTTCTAATGGCAAAACGTCGCTATATTATAACAGTTATTAAATTAAATATTATAACATATAGATCTATACATATTATAACTTAAAATCTTGGCATCCGACAAGCATGAGATGACCCCTCTATAAATTGTCCATTTCAGGTTCCGCTCTCCGCTTAGATTAATCCTTTAAATGTCCATTAAGAACATACCGATCTATGTCGATCTATGAACAAAAACACAACAGATTTTTCAATGACATGGATTATGTATTTACTGCGCTATACGTGTTGCATATCTCTACTCAAAATAAATCAGGTATTTCTTCTTTAAAGTACATAATCAGGACTGCTTGTTGTATGGATATGCAGAAGAGCTGTCACATCCGGGCATCTCTGATGGGTTCATGTAGCAGGTGGTACTGTGGAGAAGTATACCGTATTTCTCTCCCATAACACTCTATTGCAAGTATTTCTTGAATGCTCTAAAACAACTGAAATATTATTTGAGACGAGATACGGAACCCGAAGCTTAATTTCGTTTGCTATTTATTTAAATGAATAGTCTTTTTTTTACATGAATCCGTCGTATTGAAAGTTGAATTTTTAGGAGAAAATACAGGATTTTCTCAAGTTCCACTCCGAAAATACTTCCCTAAGTTCAACTTACATAATTTTAACTTGATTAGCCTTAGTTTATGTTTCTTATAATATATGTACATTTCTTTTGGAAGGCCAATGAGCACACAAACCGAATTAAACTCTTAGCAAGTGTACTTCCATGTTATATGCCTAGCTGGGGTTATACTGTCTCGCCATGTTTCACGACTATTATATGCTCTTTATTTTTTCTCATGTTGTTTACTTTGTAAACCTGAGATGTTGAAATAAACTTGTAAACTTGTAAACTTGACACCAGGTAGGACAAACCATAACAAACATCGACAACACAATCGAAGAGTGTCCCTGGATGCAAATGTTACCTCTGTTGGATCTTGTTGTCTTGACACCAAATCTTGTTTCAGGAATGTCTCTGAAATATAAGCACAACCATTATGTTATTAAACTGAGGACCAGACTTATCCTAATCGGCATGATTTCATCATATTTAAAGAACATTTTCTTATTATTTAACTTGTTAAACTCACCAGAAAGTCGTTTCATCCAGCATACATTTTGTACCATGATATGTCTTATTCTAAAGATGTCCTAACTTTGTTTCTATAATAATATTAATCTCTATATTTTAGGAGGATAACGGCTACACTTTTCTGATTTTAATTCTCTTACGTTTCATTAGTTCAAAAGGGAAGGAAGAAAAACAACAATAATAAACATGTCACCTATTTTTCTCTTGATTTCCAAATAAAATACAGATAAATTAACACGAATACACCAGTTTTAAAGCAAATTAACTCGTTGAAATCATTATTAAACAAATAGATATCCACAGGTAATATGCGGTCGTCATACTGGGCGGCCATATGTTTTCATACCCTTGGCAACAAATAAACCGGACGTTCAGAATTTTCATTATTCTGACTTTTTCATATTGTTTCATTAAACATGCGAGGTAAATGATGCTACACTGTTTGGAGTACAAAAGTCAGTGCTTGCCTTATCATGTTGAGCGCACAACAAGATATATCTCAGATCCAATAATATTTTGGATCCGAGGATATACAGTATGTAGCCAAAAGCTTTACCAAAGGCTGGTCGGCCGGGGCGCGAACCCACGACTTACCGGACCCGAAGCCGTGCGGTCTAACCTACTGAGCTATCGTATGATGAAACATACTCTAAATATAGACCCAGAAGTTCCAAATATAAACCAGATAAAGTAACTATAAAAAAAATATAGCTTGACCGTCATAAAATGGCTGGGTGTTTGGTCAATATTTTGGTTATCGATGTGTATTTATAAATTTGATGACTTATACGGAATCCTATGCGAGCAAGTATTGATCGGTTTATCGGAATTCGTGAAGCGTGGTATTGAACAAATATTCTCATATCATTGCACCGTCTGCATTAGAATTTGGTGTAATGGTTAGACCGCAGGACGTAGGAAGCGACCATCGCGGGTTCGAATCCCTTTAGATATTTTTCTGAGAGTAATTTCATTTTTGTTTTTATTTTATTTTTATTTTTTATTTATTTTTTTACGCCATTCCCTAATCATCACTCATACTTTCATGCAGTTCGTGTTTTACATGATAATCTAGATTTTTTTCGCAATTCACATGAGAATGTAAAATCAGTCGTTGTCTGGCTCGCGTACTCTGACAAAAACACGTTGACGGCAGATGACGCGACATTGGGCGACGAGGAGACTGGTTCTGCAGAGTGAAATTGTGATTTAATGCTTGACATGTTATGAAATAACCTCAAAGATGCAGACAATGCGGTGCAAGTAAGCATTAATATGGATACCTTCTTTAGTCTATGTTCGTAAGAGTTATACTTAGAAATTCAAATATACTTTGTTTAGTCCCATAAAGATATCATTTAGCATTGATATGAACTGCAAAGAAAATAAATTAAATAAAATATCAGAAAATATAACACCATAAAAGACAAAGAAAGAAAAAAATGAAGATAAAGAAGAGCACTCTATAAAATAATAAAAATGTCTTTGATGGGATTCGAACCCGGGATGTCAAAAAGACATATTTTTCAAATGAACTAAACTGCTCCTCTCCCTACCGAGCCAATTCCTTTCTCCAATATTATTAAGAACAACATGTCAATACATTACCGTAAATAATCGGCGAATTGTTTGGAAAACGCGATCTATAAAAAGCTATATGTTGACAAACAATATAACCATAACACCGCCAATGTCTCGTGGTCAAGCTATAAAAAAGTACATTTTATGAGATACACGTTTACAATTTAACATATCCCCTGGTATGGCCTTGAAGATTAAATTGCATGTAATTATGGTAAGAACTTCACCACCAAATTCGAATCCAGCATCTTCCGTGTTTTTTTTTTTTTTTTTTTTTTTTTTTTTTTTTCCAACGAATCATTCCACTAGATAATGTCTGCAAAGCTAGAGGGATACATTGTAGCTTTCTTTAATCATAAATGCCATGTAACTTTTTCTAATTTGTACCGGGCTTTATGTTAAACAGTAAAGAAAAATCATTTTATTTACATATTAATCCCCTGCTCTGGCATGTCACAAGTCTTGATAATTAAATACGACATGGGCTATCATGTTTAGTTACACTGATGATAATTGTCGGAATAGAACAACAGCGGCTCGGAATTCTGTTTTTGAGTGATTTAGCTATACAGCTTTACGTTATTATATCTACAGCTTTACGCTATGATATATGTACAACGTAACTCTGATCAAATCATTAGAATGTGTAGATGCACATACTGATCATTATCTTCAAAAGAGGAATTTTCTGTGCTTCATCTGTCCCATTTCTAGTGACAGATTTTCCTATTTCCACTGATTCTATTTCTTATCTCTTGATCTTGTTATCTACTAAATATTATGCTCCATAAATTAATAAATCGTAATTTATGCATGCTTGCAGACACAACATCTGTTATAAATAATCATACCACATGTGGTTTAAGCAGAAGGGAGGATATTATTCCATACAGGCTATTACATTAATTAGAATCTGAGCCACCTCGTGGGAAAACCAACAATGTGGTTTCCGAACAGGTCCGACACAAACCGACCTGTACAAGCACAGAAAAGAGCTAGAAGCTTGAAATTTCGGATTTAAGTAGAAGAGGAATTGTACTATCCGAGTAGCGAAAACAAAGGCGCTGATCAGCTTCGCGGCTTCGCGGTTACCGCGAAGCTGATCTGCGTCTTTGTTTTCGCCTATGCAGATTGTTGGTTTTCCCATGTGGCGGCTCAATTGTCACATTTGTATATTTGGCTTTGCGCTCCACTGTATAATTACACGTTGCTGTGGCGGCGTCATTCAAATGTAAAGCAGTTTCGTTAACTCTCAACATGATAGCGGGCACAGCTTTGGAACATCTCGCATTATTTTTACTTGAAGTCAGTAAAACGCAACTTTCAGGATATGACTTTTCTAAAAATTCTTAGAATATTCATAAAATGTTACCATATTAAAGCATCAAATTGTCACGGTATGAAGACCATACTTTTCTGGGGCTAATAAAGCAATTTGAGATAAGCGATCTGCGTTTGTTGATAAAGAAACGCAACTCAAACTTTAACACAACAAAAGCGAATGCATTTATTAATCAGGCTTTCGGTTAACCTTTATGCCTGGCTATAGAAGCAGAATATTGTTTTTTTTTTTTTTTCAGTGGTAATTCACCGAAAATTGAAATTTTTGTAAAAAAAAAAAAAAAAGTTTTCGTTATTGCAACAGATGTATTTTTGGTTTTACACTGTTTTTGTAGCTAGGGGTCGACCGAATACTTTCACATTGAAAGTGAAACGATGGATGGGTTAAACATTCAAAATTTTTCATTTAACCCTTAAATCAACCGGAAGTGCCAAATGCGCTCCAATTTTGCCATTTCACCCAGAAATCAGCCAGAAGTGCGAAATGGAGCGCAGTTTTTGCTGCAAGGGGCAAGCTCATTTACTCATTATTTAAGTGTACCAGATAGTCCTAAAGGTAGAAATAACATTTACACGTCAAGTTGCGTTTTTAATGGATTTAAGTTTATATTTTACCCATTTATTTTTGAGAGATAACATGTACACCGAACAACAAAAGAAACGCATGTCTGACAACTCGACAAAGTTGCTACTGGTAGGCGCAAGAAGAGTTGGTTTTTATTAAGGTTTAATGTCCCAGTCAACATTTTTTTCAGTCCTGTCGAGACGGAGTCACCGCTTCCTGGGTATTAACCAGTACTATGGGGGTCTATGTGTCTTGGCAAAGGACACATTACGGCGCCCCGTGTGGGGATTTAGCCAAGGACCTCTCCGTTCGGTGTTCGATGATGTACCACCAGGCTGGCGGGCTCCCCCATAAATACATGATTGATGATGGTCTTTTTGCACTTTCACTTCGTTTTGTGCTTTGCCCGAGACAAAAAATAAAAAAAAATGGTTTATAGATAATATACACCAACCTTCCATATTTCAGAATTACTTCGGTGTAAGAGGGCTATTTTAAAATATACTGATCAAAATAAGTTTATTCCTACTATAATGTTTTGAATATATTGTGAGGTATTAAGCACCTGGAGCAGATTTTCCCTGTCAGAAAGTTACTTTCATCCCTCCAGATGATTGTTACACAAACAGAACTGCAACAGATTGGCCGATATGAGACTAATCGACACTGGTTCCAAGTAGGGGTCACTATGAAAATTCACACATGAAGCTGCTGAAAAAGCAAGACTTTTCAGCAAGCATTAAGTCGGCATTTACGCGGACAAAATTTCATCTCTATATCAAGCACAAAGGAGTACATGTAAAAGTTTTATTTCAGCTTGAAAGGTGAATATGAATGCGTGAACGCGTTACAAGTGACGTTAAATAGTAGTGACTGAAAAGGTCATCATCGAGGTTGGAAATCATTTGGGTTTAGGTCACCGATAAAATCATTTTTGTATTCTTGTTGGTCATTTGAATCATTAAAAGCTGTCTAAATATTGGATTAAGCTAGCGATCAAAGACTGATTTCAGCATTACATGACTGAAACGTCAAATCTGACGTTAAAAGTAAAATTGTCCGTGTTCTTTACTGCGAATATTATTTTGTGATTTAAACATCTCTTTAACAATTTCTAGTGAGTCTCTTTTGAAAAGCAGTGATTGAGATTTGATTCATTTGAACGTATTAACGAACGTCAGTCACGCAAAATTATGCACGATTTTCTTATTCAGTAGACTATCAGGAAATGTATGGACGAAATGTTTGTCATGATTAGAAGCTCTTGATACAGAGTACAAACATTCAGAAAGAAATTTTCTAGATTGAGAAGTTTTGAACGTTTTGGGTCACATTGAAAAATAAGGCCAATTAACGTCAGAATAACGTAGTCTCTCAAGGGTGTCTGAAGAAACAAATTACAAAACTTTGAGCGGATTTCTGCTTCCTTGACACCAAACAGATTTTTTAAAGCAAGTTTGGTTGAATGTAAAAGTAAGTAAGTAATGGTTTATTTAAGTGTCACATATCAAATACAGATACATATACAAATATAACAAATTATACATTTGATACCCAGCCTGTTAGGCTTACGAGACACTATAATTTGGCATTTTGCCTGTCATAATGATGATGATAATAACTTTAAATAACACGAAGGCAAGTCTAAAATATGACATTTACTTTAATTGTCCATGGTATTTACACTATGTACAGAGTTTGTGAATTCTCCGTACATCGAGCCGACTGCGAGCGGGCTACCCAACCCTACACCAGTGGAGGGGGAGGTACGATTTATCCAGGCTCCAGATCAGTCAGTTGTTAGCAGACGCACACCGAGACAGGCGACGACGCACCTGTCTCGGCGTGCGTCTGTTAACAACGGAGTGTTGACTCACTCGCTCGATGTTGATTTAAAAATCGATGTACAAGCTTTTTACAGTCATTCATGCATAAACCATTTGCAGCCATTTTCTGTTTCCGTATGACGTTAGCTATTAGTGGGACGATGAAACACTTTCATCCATGCATGTATCACTAGAATTGTTTAAAGGCATATCTATTACAGATAACGTTATATATACAATTGTACATGTACATGTAATAAAATAAATTCTGTTTTAAACACATGACCAAGCAAGAGACAACTATTTAAACAAATACTGCGTTGTTGATATTCTTACTTTAAATATGAAATAAAGTAAATGACAATAAGGATGTACCGCAATTGAATAAGCTCGAGTTATAGGACTCGTAGTCTATTGCTGGAACCGGAGCGTCACGTATAGCTTCTCCACGATCCAGCCCCGTATCTCCAGGAACCGGTTGTGCCCGGAGCATACAGGGTACTAAGTACGTGCGGACAAGATACGTTTGTTAATACATTTGTACTAATTATACGTAAAGGAACGTTTGCGTGAAAGTATGTCATAAAGGATTTTGGCAGTAGTTCTTACTAAGTGAATGTGACTGCACCTAAAAATTTGGGCACTTGAATTGTATAAATATGGATAAAATGACGTTAAATGACGTCAAGACAATTTTTAAGTAAACTTTTGCCGTAAACCTTTTCTTGAATGTGTTTCTCAATTACTACATAACACAAATTAAGAATTACGCCACACATATAAGAATAACCGACAATTATAAAGTAGGAATAAACTTATTTTGATCAGTATACAATGAAAATGGCACATCGTACATATATACAAATGCTACTGTTTTCATGCTGATCGACTTACCGACATATCCCGTCATGTCGTTCCCCAGTTTTCTCTTGATTGTCCATACTTTCTGTTCTTTGTTGTAAAACTGCTGTTTATGTCTATATGCCGTTGAGAAGGACACAAAGGTTCCACAATGCCAACAATACGGCCTTGTTTTTGCTGCTGATTTTACGGACTCAGCCATTTTAGCAAATTCACAAAATAGTCCAAACAATTACGTGTAATTCTAAAACGATTCGAAGCAATGTAAGTTCCAAATCTAGAGCACTGTTTCACAAATGAGATAGGTATAATCATTTTCAACCATCAATAAAGCACAGAATATCATATGTCGCGTTTTTATCTGGAAGTTTGGGAAATCACAGCGTGAACTTTTAGCAAACTCCCTTTATCATATCAGTCCGAAGTCGGAAAGATACAAGCACATTTGGATCCCTGCCGGTGTCTAACCTTTGAGGGGTTGCCGCGTATGATAAAACTTTAGTGCGGTTCCTAAGTAAGATTTTTCATAGGGGGAGGGGGAGTCATACGAATGCCAAGAATACTTGGAAATGAGGTTGAAATTTAATTAGGCGGGTGAAAAATTATTATTATTATCTAAATATATTTTACCGTTTCAATATTACATAAAAATATATTTTAGATTTTCTGTGTGCCTATAGTTAAATATGTATACATGTTACTATGGAACGTAAAGCTCTATCCCCTATATACCGAAAGTATACCTCGAAGTCGCCAAATGTTACCTGTTCTGCTCGCATGCGGAAGCATCACGGTATTATGAAGGGATGCAGCATGCATGGACGATTTGTGGTTGACAATTTTAGCACGTTTGAAATAGAATAGTTTTGTTTGCCGTTAAATGTACAATGAGTGACAGGGTCTAGTGCATGAGGTCAAGGTTGCCATTTAGTTATGCGTATTCAATATACAAACAACTAAAACTTTTAACGTCCATCTGGAGAAGAGAGGGAATAGTTATGGATGGTAGAGTGGAACTAAGGGCCCCCGCCCATTAGGTCCCCGAGAATCAGACGGGCTGCTTGTGCCTCCAGGCCGCATAGCTTTTAAACTACTGACTGGCCATCTGATTACCGCTTAACCGCTCAGAAGCTCTCAGCCATTCCTGGAAAAATGGTTCAAGTCAAATCTTCCATACATATAAGCTTTCAGTTTGGTTCCTGACTAGGGTGGTTATTTTTTCAAGCACATTTTGGGTGTCGACGTCACATCCTAATGTTGGTTACAGATCCCATAAAATTGAGGCACAACTCAAAAACTTTTTTTTTCTGATATTAAAATTCATTAATTTTGTGTCTATGTGACAACGAAATGAGATGTGCCTGAATAAAATCGTGCCGAAATGAAATTCAAAATGGTAAGCATGGTGATGAACCTCAGGTTAATGCACAAAATACGCCATTTTAGACACATGTTGCGCATGCATCAGGAAAACATGTCCGTGAAACGCATACCCTGTTAAACCTCACTTAAACCCCACGTAAAACTGGGATTTACCGGGGTATACGTGTACCTATTTTTCTCACTTTTGATCCAAAACATAGATTGTGGGTACTCGTTAGAACCGCCTCGACGAGGCCGTTCTAACGTGTACCCACAATCAATGTTTTTAGCAAAACTGTTAAAGATGTCATTTTTTCTGCTGAAAATTTTCTTTTTTTATAACTTTAAAAATCTCTATATATTGTACTGGCGTGTTTTCGTAATGTAATGCATGGCAGTATCAGTTCAGAACTTTCTGGTTTTCTGCAGACAAAGTAAGGGACAATTATTTTCTTTGTTTTGGCCGTTCAAAAATATTTTTTAATGTTTTTCCAATTGTAAGTCTATGGGAGCTAATGACCCCCGGGGCGAGGCCATTTTTGACCCCAGGGGCATGGTTGGCAGGATTTATAAAGAGGACCACTACACATTGCTACATACAAAATATGAAAGCTCTGGGCCTTGTGGTTTCGGAGATATTTTTTGTTTTCCCCATGACGTCCCCGGGGCGGGGCCTGTATGGATCCCAGGGGCACGGTTGGCAGGATTTATAAAGAGGACCACTAAACATTGCTATACACAAAATATGAAAGCTCTGGGCATTTTGGTTTCGGAGAAGAAGATTTGTTTTACGTTTTTCCCATTGTTAGTCTATGGGAGCTATCTGTTGCCATGGAAACCAGAGTTCTGATCTGACCTGGCCCAAAACCTAACACAACATTTCCCCTTCCTGAATGATGCTTTAGATAAAATTTGATCACGACTGGCATTGTTGTCTTAGAGATATTTAAGTTTGAATATGTGAACGGACGGACGCACGACCGAACGGAAGGACGACGGCTCGACTACCATACTATAAGCTCACCTTGTGAGCCTTCGGCTCAGGTTTTAATGGTGAATCATGGAGCAAGGAGCTAAGAACTCTCTCCTTCACGAGACTTGTAGACTATTTTAGTACATAGTCTGGAATTCTCGCACAGGGCCCAGAATTACAATGCTTCCTTAACTCTTAAGGTTGACCTTAACTTAAGATTTTCCTTAAAATCGACAAAAGTGTATTACAATCGATTTTCTTACTTTAAGGTAGACCTTAACTTGAGGAAATACTTAAATATTTAAGGTTACTCGATAGCTACCTTAACTTAAGATTTTACTTAGGCCAGACAAACATTGTTCAGTTTAAGCATCATAAACGGAGTTTTTATAATATGTTTATGCAGAATATTATAGCAACGCAACGTAACACATGATATCACATTTTTCTTGATTTTTTTTTTTTTTTTTTTTTTTTTTTTTACATGAATGAAGACAGCTGTGTCTGCGCATGCAAGAGTGAGAGTCTTTTTCACGTCATGTCGATTCAGTTTAACTTTATCTTTAAACGAAACAGCTCGAGGAATCAATACTCCAGTGGTACATGTACGATGTGACTTGACCACTCATTCAACAATTTGGAGTCATGTCGGGATATTAGCAATGCTTTCATGGAACTTTACCGGTAATGTGTTGAGTAGTTGTCGTTTGTTTGATTATTTGATATATAACTTTACGTCCCACTCAACGGATATGTTGAATGTCGGTACGTTGCTACCATTTATGGAATTTCTACCCACTGACATTTGGATGTCATGTCAGGCGAGATGTGCTTTAAACTATATTAAACCATCCAAACAAACAACTAAAGCTTTACATGGTTTTTATTATTATTATTATTATTTATTAAAGTCTCACTTCTACATATATACATAATAAAACCTAAAACATGATACATACTAAAATATGTAAGAAGTTAACTAAGAACCATTCTATAAGAATTATGAGAGACTGTTTAAAAATGGAAATATTTACATAATAACAAGAAATTACAAAACTTTTCAATGGTATAACAAAGATCTACGCCGTTTTAGTATTTCAAAGCAGGTTTTGGCACATAGACGCATTATTTCAATATGATCACAGCTTAGAATCACAGACAGTTTCTGACTTTCGTTTAGACTCCCAATGTGTGAATGGCTTGACTAAACCACTTTTTCTGGACAGGCACAGACCTACTCAGCAATTAACAAGCCATCGGGAGGTCAGTTAGTCAGCTATAAGCTTTACCTGAAGGTACGAGCCACCCATTTATTTCTCACGGTCCCAATGGGCGGGATCCCGTAATGATTATGTCCGATTTAGAAACCAAAATGGCGGGAAATGGTTCTTAATATATGGCCTCTCGCCACAAAGTACAGCAATCAATGCAACCGCGCTCCCCGGGCTCTGAAAATCACCGTTGCAAAATAAAAATCTGAGAAAATACATTTTCTAGCTTTTTTGCACCAGCCTGTCTACATTCACACGTGAGTGATGGTTGGGAGATATTTAAAGGAAGTAAAGAAAAATAGAAAGACAGAAAAAAAGTCGCACATATCGAATTTTATAGCCTTGTCTGGCTTTCGGTTTTGGCTTATAAATCGTCACTGACGAGGGTTCATTATCCGAAATAGTCCATACTAACCCGTTTAAATGTTTTCACTGCTTCCCAAAGGACCCGTAACCTTAATATTTTATTTGCGGTCGTCATTATATAAACCTTACTATTGTGATAAAATCATGTTTCTTTGGATTTTTCCCATCACCGCGTTGTCTTCGAAATAAGTCTATGATCTTCTTGGACGTGTGTATATGAATGCATGTGGTCATGATGAATTTTCACTGAGTATGGCTCGAAAAATTATTATTACTAAATTTTAAAGAAGAAAACAAAAGTTCAACAAAAGATAAAGAATGCAAAAGGATAATAAAGTAACAAAAATACAAAAAAAGAAATGACAAGAAAAAAAATGAAACCAGGAGGTATCGAACTCAGTACCCACGTTTCAAGTTGCAATATTGGCAGGCGGGAGTGTTAACCACTGCACCATAGAGTCTAACTTGGTTAGAGAATAAACCAATGTTCATAATCAAAATATTGTAACTGTGTGTCATGCCGCTTACGCGATGTAAAATTTATAAATTTCCGTGTTGCTACGGTTAGGTTTTCGACTGTTCCCGGAACGGTCCCGTAAGTTTTTACGGAAACTAACACCTTAGTAAAGGACGATCAAAAAGTGTATTACAAATGCACTTTTAAGGAAAATCCTAGCTAAGGTATAAACTTAACTTAAACCGCTAAGGAGGTCTTAACTTAAGGAATGATTGTAATTCTGGGCCCTGGACAGCTAGATTCGACGGTAACGATTATGTTAAGTTTACCAACAGAAGTCTCTAGCGTTTGCCGTGTGTGTTTGCAGATAAGGCAGTGTGCCTTTACACAGTGCTTTGTATCATAATTATTGCAGGTATAAATGCCATTCTTTAGGTTACACTACGTAGGTTTATACTGGTACACCAAAACACGGTTCGTGTGACATCTTAGATTTTATGAGGTGAAACGAGCATCACGTCCGAATTAACCCATATTTGACGAATGGATTTTCCCATCATTATCATTTGGGTGAGTCCACTTTCATTTTTAGGGGCGTCAGAAGTGATTTTTTTATTTATTTATTTTTTAATTTTATTCAATTTTTCGATGAAAATTCTCTTAAGCAAACAGAATAGCCCCAGACGGGACGCCGCGTTCTGCGGCGTCACATCTGGGGCTATTCTGTTTGCCTATATCCCATAAAAGGGTGAGGGTGAAAAGTTAAAAGTAAGCCATGATCAAGTACTGATGCAATAAGAATCCGAAACTCGAGTGGAACAAATACCCATTGGGGCCTACAGAAATAGATGGACTGCTTATGCCTCCAGGCAAAGCTTGTACGCGACTGACTGACCATCTGATTACTCGTTAACTGCTCACGTCTGAGTCTGCCCAGGAAAAGTGGTACCAGTCAAACCATCCATATACGTAGATAAGCCTACATGGCTTAGCTGAGCTGGATGCATGGATTCTCAATTTTCCAATACTGAAAACTAGGGTTTTCCTATATCAATACATTGGGGAAAAATCTTTCCAACACTGAATTCAGTATTAATACTGAAGACTTTCACCACATTTAAAGCACTTTTTGGATGGCATGATATCTTAATTCTGGGTAAAAGCCCCATACAATTTAACAAATATAAAATAAACCAAAAAATATGGAGATGAGTGGGCATTAACTATTTGTACTAATGCCTTAACTCGCCCTCAGCTTCAGCATTGTGTGTTTGCTAGTTTGATTTGAGCCACCACATGGAAAAACCAACAATCTGCATAGGCGAAAACAAAGGCGCAGATCAGCTTCGCAGTAACTGCGAAGCTGATCAGCGCCTTTGTTTTCGCTACTCGGATAGTACAATTCCTCTTCTACTTAAATCCGAAATTCCAAGCTTCTAGCTCTTTTCTGTGATTGTACAGATCGATTTGTGTCGGACCTGTTCGGAAACCACATTGTTGGTTTTCCCACGAGGTGGCTCATTTGATGATTTAGGTTCTAGTCAACATCTATTGTCATGCTGTAACGTTGCCTCCATCTTATGGGACTTGAAAATCTTAATAGCCAAGTAAACAAATAAGGCTTACATGTATGAATGGTTCGACTTGAACCACTTTTGCTGGGCAGGCTCAGACCTTCTGATCGGTTAACCAGTAATCAGATAGTCAGTCAGTGGTCATAAGCAAATTGGAATCATAAGCGGCACAATTATTTCTTCCGGCCCCAGTGGGCGGGAGCCCATATTCCCACGTTTTTTTTTTTTTTTTTTTTTTTTTTTTTGCCTTCTTTTCTGCTCAAACGCATTTCTTGTGTCTTTCACGATGCTTCATTCATTCAATGGACTGATAGGAAACGTATATTGAAACTGAAATAAGCAGACTGGGGCCCGTAAATCGATTTAAGTCTGACAGAAAATTCTTTTACCTGGTCGTTCCACGATGGTTACAGTGTGTATGTTGTGATATATCTGAAATGTGATGTTCTTCGGTAGTCTAGCCTCATTTTATCATTTGTTTTTCTCAAGGGCGGTCGGGTGGAAATCCCGCCCATTGGCACCGAAAAAAGTAGATGAACTGCTTGTGCCTCCAGACAAAGCCTCTACGAGAAACTAATCGTCTATCTTACATGTACTGGCTAATCGCCCAGGTCTGAGCATGACCAGGAAGTGGTTCAAGTCAAACCATCCATACATAAGAAATAAGCCTTATTGGCTTAGTTAGCCGGTTATACATGTATTTGAAGCAATTTTTGGATGTCATGACGACCTTATTTTGGGTAAAAATCCCATAAAATTAGGGCAATGCCCCGATATGACCATAGTTGATGACTGGGACGTAAAGCATCAATTCAAACTTTTTTCTCTCTTCTGTTGAACTTTGCAATGAAAATAAATACAATGTACGCAAATACGTCATATTTATATCGATGTTTCCTGTTTGTCCGTCATGCTAATAAGCGTCTTTTTTCAAGCCCATTCGTGCTGCTTTGTTTTCTTTTATGTCTTGTGTCGTCTGGTTTCTTTCCCGCCTGCCTTTGAATTAACCAGCTCAGTGCCACGTTTACCTTGCACCGATTCCTGGTCCCTCTTTTCTTAGTAAGTTTTTCTATATGGGTGACATTTTTTCATAAGGTTTCAACATTAAATTTGGAAATCAACTCATAGTGTTTGCGATAAAATTTAGAAAATGTTTTTCGAAGTTAATGATACCTATAGCCCTGCTGGAGAAGTTTGGCTGTTAAACATTTATTTCGCGCGTTGAAGTCCGCTACATGATTGCAGACTCTAGCAAACCTATTCAGTTGTGAAATGTATACACCATACGAAGCACGGCGAGGAACGTCACCATCCAAAAACGGAATTACTATATCAATCAAAGTCATCGCATTTATCATAAATCTTAGACTAAACAAATCCATTTGCAATAGAAAGATGTAAAGCCAAAAAGGGGGCTTCGGTGTCTGTTGTGTTGGCTTTATTCAACTGTAGTTCAGGTGCCGGGATAAATATTGACAATGCCTTCAAAATAAGGATTGTCAATGTTCAAAAGGTCATCGAGGTATTAAAGGCCTCGATTACATCAGCTTGATTGTCATGGTTCAGAGAATCCATGAAATCTCTTTCGTAGCAGTATAAAAATCAGCTACGAGAGGGGCGCATTTTGTACCGATCGGAATTCCAACAATATGCCTGTATAACTTGGTTCCGAATATAATATAAATAGGATAAGGCATCGCATACATTCTGGCATGACCAAAGTGTATATCGACTTTGGTCAGAGGAAGTGAAAAAAGATTTTCTGTCATTACAGGCCAAATAAAGTGAACCATAGTTTTTTAATGCTCTTTTGAATGTCCAGTCTATCAAATCGAGTAGTTTTTTCTTTAATCAGGTTATGTAGCAATGTGGTATACAGAGTAGAAAAATCGTATGTGGACAAGCTCGTTTCGACACTTCAGTTTACTGAACACCTATCCAGAGTTTTTTATTGACCAAAACCAGCTTTTATTTGAAGCTTCATACACTGTCTCACAATATCTTATGACATGAGATTTGATAGCAGTAAGACGGGAAGTTAATAATTAAGAAAGTTCAGTGGTAGTACAAGAACTAAAATTAGCAATAAATCTAGCCTTATACGGTCTTTTGTGCACGTCCTTTTGTGAGGCTTAGGTAACCAATACATCTTAGGAAGTTTGTCTTCGCCTTCATTGACACAAACAGAAAACTTAACAGGTAAATCGTTTAAGTGGGCATTAACTACAGACACTTCATCAGTATCTGTCTCCAGATAAGTCCTTGTACCATCAAGCTCCTGTTTTAAGGTGTTAACGTAGTGAAGCCTACAAACGACAACAACATTGTTTGCGGCTTTGTCTGCCGGAACCAAGACATACTTTCTATGAAATTCTTGGATACCCTGCTTCAAATGCCTAAATGACGATTTGGGTTTAGGAGGTGAAAGATTAGTATTTTGTGAATAAAACTTAATACGTTTATCCACGATAGTGAAGATACTTCTTTTCCATTCTTTAAGAGCATCATCCTCAACACCCTCTCGTTTATACCATCGATTACCGAAATCATTTAATGCAGATGTAATCTCCTCTCTACATTTGTCGAAATTAATGTAGGAAGGGAATCTATATTTCGGACCTTTAGAAACGATTTTGCGAATTCTAGAATCCGAAATTATTTTTAAATTTCCAGTAACTATATGTACGGCTGGTTGATAAACATATTTTGAATCTTTACAATCTCAAGACTTAGGAGTATTAGCATGGATATCAAGATCAGAAACAAGTTTATTGAAATTAAAAATAGTATTTCTGATTGGTTTGTTATATTTGTGACAAATAATAGGAGGTTCTGAATTTTGGAAACCTGTTTTACAATTTGAAACTAGCTAAAATGTTTATATTGTCATTGTTGTCGGTAACCAAATGTCTGATTATCGGTCTTGCTTACCGAGCAAATACGACTTTCTTGTGCCACACTGCACTGGCTTGTAAGTAACAGGTTGTGTGTCTCATATGAGGGCGATTGAGAAAGGTACAAGTAGGCAAAGATCAGGAAAAGGCGCAATCAGAAAAAGATTCCCACTCCAAAAACCGAGGCGGGAAAAAACCAAACCAACAATCAGGTACTTATACCATGAAACATATCGTAAGCCGAATGAGCAGCTATTTTCCCAATAGGTGGCCACTCAGTTACCTTAACTTAACTAAAAATATGAAAACATACATAAGGCGCCAACAGCACAAAAAATTTTTCAAACACCAAGACATAAAACGAAAAGAACCACCACAGAAGTATCGACTTGGAACGATCAGTAACACAAAGTTACTGGCGGGCTTAAACCGGTTTTACATGGCCATAACCTCACCCTCAGCTTCTGCAGTGGTTCATAACATTTAGATAGTTATTCGGTCCTCGTGGTGAATCTCTAACTAGTCAATGAATCATCAAGAACAAACAAATAAATCATGATAAACATCCTGATGAATCAAAAACCAGGACTCACAGACTGAGTAAGCTGCCCGACGATGGAGATCCCTGGGCGCCGAATAACCTACTAACTCCGGAGCAAAAGAAAAACACCAGTTGGACCCCGGTGGGCCAAGCAACAGACAAGAAGCTCCGGCCCCAACCAACTAAAATGAATAGCTTTATGTCGGGGCCATCATAGAGTCTGACGCCCGACCCAGAGAAGGCTCTCTCAGTTCCCATTTTATTTCAAGGTAGAACGTTCACGGTTGCCACGAAACATTCGCCCCAAATCATTCGCCCCAAATCATTCGAGAAGACCGGAAGTGCCAGTATGTAATAGCGGTTGACACATTGCTTTCAGAACTGAGTAATAAAAAAAAAAAAAAAAAAAAAAAAAAAAAAAAAAAAAAAACTTTCAGAACTGAGTAATAAAAAAAAAAAAAAAAAAAAAAAAAAAAAAAAAAAAAAAAAAAAAAAAAAACATTTATTTTTTTAATTTCAATTCCATGGTGTTCAGTGTTCAAACATTCTGTCCGATATTACCCTTTGTTCGATAACATCCTGATTGACGTTACATTTTAAAATGTTTTCCAGTGGACTCATTCTCGACGGACATGAATGTTTATGTGCGTCGTCACAAACGGCGACGTTTCCATTGGGGGGGGGGGGGGGGGTAGGGGGGGGATAATGTCTTGAGAAATAATTTTACTTTACTATCTCATAAATACAATGTACGCAGTGACGTCACATTTCTTTACTGATAGTTCCAAGGCGGACCTTCTGTTATCTTTATGTTGCCTATTTCCATTTCTTTTATCCATTTACCAATGCATGCGCCAAAAGCAACAAGAGCTTAAAGCCAGATGTTTTCCTCTGGATAACATGTCCACAATCTATATTTTGAGCAAAAATAATAAATAACATCATTTTTTTTTACATTTCTGAAGTCCTCTGCATAATTTTATGTAAATAGTCTCGTATTCCGAACGTAAACTGACGCTAGAAATGACGTTTCGAGCGAAAAGTGACGTTACGAATGCGGCGTAAAAATGACGTTTCGACCCTTAGATACGCACGCTCCTTTGAGCGCCTTCAATTACGTACATCTGGCTTTAAGTACATGTTTTATGCACTCACCATGTATTAATAACTGTAAATGCTTATCCTCGTCTCCGTCTTCACAATTGGAGGGGTCTCTGTAAGGATATCTGATGTCCAAATCGTCATTTTCCTCCTCGTTCATCTTCTTGTGGCTTGATCCTCTCCAGTGATTTTTCACATGGAATCGAGAATGGTCGAGTATTCCTCCGCACTACCGCTGCGGAGGTAAACATATACCAAGTAAAACATTCCCGTTGTAGCAGGGCGGATATGTGAATTGATAGTGCACTTTTTGATAAAAGCATGAAACTTGGTACATGACTATATCTATAATTATAAGAATTTTTGAGGGTCAGTGCCACGTGAAATTCGCCCTGTGATGGCCGCCATCTTGAATTTCAAAATGGCGGCTTTTTCCCATATACAGCCTTTACAGTTAGTTATCAGTTTACAGTGTTGCTTTCTTTAAAAGTTTTAAAAACCCCAAATTCAATAAATGAAAATTTCAAGATATCAAATTATGATAATAAACTCGTAATTTTCAAAGATGGCGGCTATATTCAAAATGGCCACCATTAAATTGCCTGAAATTTAGTACACACAGTACTGAAAGTGTGATAAAACATGCTGTTTTGATCAGAATGAAGGATTTGCATTGATGAAATGTTCTCAAGCTCATAACACCACAAATGCAAGTTACACTTTAGTTTGTATTAGGCAAATTATCTTTTTACTGATTAAATATGGCATCCAAAATGGCTACCAAAGTAGGAAAGTATTAACATATTCTCTTTTTATTTCTTTCATTTTTACATGTTGTTTTTCAAAGTTTTTATGATTAAAATCATTTAACATGAATTGTATTTGTCTAGTGTATCTAAGTTTTAGTCAATCGTCATCATCATCATCATCATCATCATGTCCATTTTTGTCGTCTTTTGTCCTCTACCGAGAATTGTACTTGTCTGACAAGTTATCTTCCTAGACGACTTCTACACTATGAATGATTCTGAGGATCAGCATTGCATGAAGAAAACATGGCCATGAAAAGTATACACACTCATACCCCACTTTTATAAAGCAAAACTGGGGTTTACAGGGGTATACCTATTTTTCTTTTCTTTTTTTTTTTTTTGTTCCAAAACAAAGATTGTGGGTACTCATTAGAAACACCTCGGCGAGGCGGTTTTAATGTGTACCCACAATAAATGTTTTGAGCAAACATTTTAAAATTATCAGAACTCTTCCAATGATTTTTTTAATATTTAATGCTGACAAAATTCTATGTATATTGTATGGACAAGTTTTCGTAATGGCCCTTTCCAAGCTCCATTCTCATATCAAACAACATTTTCATCCCATGGTTTCGTTACCAGTCTCTTTTGTGCAACTACGTTTAGCTTGTTTAGCAATCTGGCCATTGTTGTGCTCTACATGCTGCATTTAGCATTATACGGGTAATCAAATTCATTTTACCGTTTGTCAGAAGCAGCAGAAAATGTTGGTGAAGAGGGTAAGCAATTGGCGAAATTTGCCAAAAGCTTATTGTAACAGCCAGTGATGACAAATGGGTCATATTCACAACAAGCAGAAAAGATGTCTACTAGATAACAGACTTTTGGAACTACTTCAATAATTTAATTATCAACTTCAAGCTTCTTCACCATTCGTCCATCAATAGGACGTTTCTTTCCTAGACATCAGGCCCCTAGATATAACCTCTAGCAAAATGATGCAGCGTGCTATTGGCAGAGCCCTTGTGAACATCCACTAAGACACCAAAGTCCTCAGTGTACCCAATATCAACTTTAACCTTGCTTCTCACATCCCAATACATGTACATGGATTGGACAAGAGGCACTAGCCTCTCATCAGTTTCTAGTTTCCACAGTGTCTACCACATGAAATCCAATTTGACGCAATTAAATGTTTTCTGCAGGTCAAATGAGACCATGTAGAGAAGCTTATTATCAGTCGAGTGATTCTCTAAAAATAAAAACTGCATCTGTAGAGCCTCAACCTGACATCAAATCACAACGCATCTCATCAAGCTCAGATCTTTTCCCTGTATGCTCCAACACTGTCACCACTTGTTCAATCAGCATCAAGCCCTTGTTGCCTCTGTTCAGAATGTGCCCTTTTCCCTTAAACTGGTGGACAATGAAGCTCTAGTGCCAGTCACTTGGAATGCAACTGTCTGTGGTGATGTCAACAAGATCAGACACTTTGGGTGTTCCGTTTTCCCGAGTGACTTCAGAATTTTGGTGATGGTACCTTAAGGCCCGGCTGATTTGCCAGATGCTATATTGCAGATGGCCTTTGTGTTCGACTCATTTTGGTTTTCGACATGGGTTTTCTCAGACTGGTCCTCCAGATTCCAAGGAAATTCAACAGGAGATTTTCATAATGCTCTTTTTCTGCTTTCTGGTTTAGCAACAGTTGGTCTTCATTATTCCTGACAGGTTTATCTACCAAGATATCCTGATTTCCACATCATATTTACTTGGTAAAACAAAATACATCTTCTGAATTAGGATATAAAGTCCCCCCATTCTATTCTACTGGATGAACTCTTACCAGTTGTATGCAGTTTGCCTGACACCTGCCTTTCACAGTTTGAAGGACCTGACCTCCCCCCTTATTGCTTCCTCTACCAGCGTGTTAAACTACCATTTTTGCTTTCTCCATGGTTAATTTGCATATGTCTTTTGCAGCATGCAGAAGGTTGTACTTAGAGAAGACATATGCTCATTTACTGTGCTTTTCTGTTGCAGCTCAATGTCTTATGACATAGGAAGTAAATTACTTCAGAAAGTGGAACTCTGCTTGTTTCTCTTGACCCTTCAGCTCCTTTAGTTTGATGTGTGGCACAAACTTGCACTTGAGCTAGTAGGGATAGAAATTTTGAAGTCTCCAGCCATCATCCAATGCAATGGGAAATCCTAACGTAGATGTCATTGATGCCAAAAACTCATTGAAAGGTTGCATGCAATTAGTATGCCACTTGCCAGAAAGCAGGCATGAGATGACCTGTTACTCTAGTAATAAATGTAGGCAGATTCAGATATTGATTCAGATATGTAGAATCACTGACCTTTAGAAGAATATATATATTTTTGCTAAATTTGTTTCAATGATAGCTTGTTTGCTGGATGTATGCACATATCTTTACAGGATTTAGTAAAATCTTAAACGTGGAATAGTTTGCATCAAGGATTTGAATGTGCTGCAAGACTGGCAGTAATGTCTATTACAAAAATCACAACTGATGACCATATATTTTGACAGCCATTTTGAATGTCAAATATAATGTCATTACTTCTATTCAAGGATAGTTAACATCAACATACTAGAAAAGTAATAAGATCTTCAGCAGTTCAAACTATTCAATCAACATTTTCCTAAAATATGATTTTTTTCTTTTTGTCCTTTGGCAGCCATCTTGAATACCATTCTGATTTTAATATGCAACTGAAACAATACAGATAGGTAAGATTTTTGTGAAAGTAGAATGTTTCTATTCATTAGAACAGATTAAGAGATTCCCATCCAAAATCATAATTTATAGTATCCATATGTAACATACCAATATACACTGTTCAAGTAGCTAAATATGGCAACCATCTTGAGAATTAGCATCATTATGTACTTGTAACTTGTATTTGTGGCATGTAGTGTGCTTGAAACATTTTATAATGAATAATTCTTCTTTTTATTAACTGCGTCATATTTTCGTCTCGCTAACTCGATTTTTTAGTAAATTAATGGCGGGCATCTTTGAAAATAGTCGCCATCTTGCAAACTTTTAAGGTTAAAATGTATATCTTGAAATGGCTAAGCATTAGAACTTTGGCTTTTGATACTTTTTACGAAAGCAGCAGTGGAAACTGATATCAATCTGTATAATGCTTTTAACGAAAATGCCGCCATCTTGAATTTCAAAATGGCGGCCGTCACAGGCCAAATTTCACGTGGCACTGACCCTCAAAAATTCTTATAATTATAAGTCTACACCTGAGCCAAGTTTCATGCTTTTATCAAAAAGTGCACAATCCACCAAAATATTGTTACATATCCGCCCTGCTATTGAGAATAGAATAGAATTAATACGTTCCTCATAAGTATGAAGTTACGTATGTGCATGTGTGAAGAAAAAACATATAATTGATATGCAGCAAAAATACCATTGATGATATAGTACAATAACGACAACTCTTGAGTCTCTTACTAATTGTGTAAACAATGTCATTAAGTGCCACACAGCTGCTTTTTATACGTTCTCCTGCTTAAATTTAGTGTACAAGATACAAGTTCGGTAAATGGTAGAACTCTTCACCTGTGTGTTTCCCGGCGCACGGAAAGTATTGTCAATCTATAGCGACAACGACTGAGTACCAGCTAATTTATGTTAATGTTGTACCGTATGCAAACAAAGTAACAAATAAAAATGTCTTGATAGAATTATTTACAAATATTAACAGTTGTACAGATACATAAATATGCTAATTGAAATTCTCACACATAAATTGAAACTCTCACTCATCTCTACCAACAAACAAAATTACACAAGATTTGTCAAACAACGTCGTGACTTATTCTTCAGCAATAAACAAAAGTCACCTACGTGTTTGACCAATAGTGAAAATGATAAAATACAATGTGAAAAAAAGAAGTAAATGTACAAATATTACACATGCATTCAAAAAAAAACATGAGGAGCACAAATGAATGACAAAAACTAAAAACAAGTGAAATGTATGAATAAAAGGCAAAAAGAATGATAAACAAATTATAAACACAAACATAATATGAATGGACCAATATACATTAATTAACCATCATCCATTTAATACATCTAGAATGGAAAGATTCGACAGAAGGAGCATTTTTTACACTGGTTTCGAGACAACTCATAACAGACTCGAACCTGCAACGCAGGGTTGAGAGACTGAATTTTATTGTATCAAATCCCGGCATTTCTTTCCTTAGATTCAGAAACTTTTTGACAACCACCCCCAAAAGTATAGTGTTTTCTAGTATATAAGATATAGCATATCTTTTTGTAACGAATATACTCATGATGTCCGTGGTCAGATAAATCAAAATTTGTAAAATATAAGGGTTTTTCTAAATTGAAAAGAATAAAAATAAAACTGCTTTCCGTGAACATATTAATGAGAAAGGGAATGGGTCATAATGGAAAAATGTATCGGTTTGGGTACTGCATGTTTACGCCATCGTCTTTGGGCATTGTTGCCAATGTACAGCGTGCTCAAAATACACTCAATAAAGAATTGCAGCATGCCACTTAAGGATGTTCGCTGCTAACGTTTAACATTTCGGAACTACCGGTTTTTCTTTTGTTGAATATCTCGTAAACGGTTGCAGATATTTTTCTAATATTTTATATTTGGATACATATTGATGATATGCATTGAATTAGCCATAAAAATTGTCAATCTAAGGAATTTCATTTTTTTTCACCCCATTTTCTGGAACTTTTCAGAAAATTCTATTAGTTGTCAGTAGGATAGGGTAGATTAAACTTGAATATTACACATCTTCAAATGAATTGCACTAGTTCGATGTTTATTTTAGTAGCAGTATATGTGTACATGGTTTTCTAATATGTGGTGTGATATTTATAAAATTTTGGGTGGTTTTATGAAATGGGTTTTAAGAAAAAACAGCCGAAAAAGGGCTTAAAATGGCGATTTTCAAATTGTTGGTTCTCTCTTGTATGCACACTACCCTATATATTTCTTTCTTTTATTCGAACAATTTAACCAAGTTCTGTGTTATCTTAAAATACAAGAAAAAGTTTGAATCTGCAAATATGGGTTTGGCACATTTCAAAATATTGATTTTTTTCCGACTTTTCAATTATAGGGGTAGGGTTGGAAAACGACTCATAAAATTTTGTCATCCACTTCAAGTTGCAAATGTGTCCATGCTTTTGGTAAAAAATATAATGCATTTCGTAAATATTATGACTTTTAAAAGCATTCTAGGTGTATTTTTGTTCAAGACAGGTATTTTTCAAAAAGAAATTATTTTTACTACAATTAAAACATGGTGTTGAAAGGTCTGATTCACAGGCCTGTAGCTTGAAAAAAATGCACACTACCCTATACTTATTTTGTTTTCAGTTTGAATACTTTTTCATTGGCAGCGAACATTTAAGCTCTGTATGCCTCGTCTAGCTTGGAACACCTCCTCCAGCCCTTGAAACATATCCTTCCATCTTGGAACACCTCCTTTGTATCTTGACACACCTCGTCTTCCGTACTTTCAACACATCTTTCGGCTCATAGAGCACCTCTTTTTCGTCCTCGAAAATTTCATTGAATCTGTTAGTTTGGTTAGGTCCTCATCTTCTTTTGGTCTGGTTGCTGTGTTTTTTCTGTGTTAATTTCTTCAACGATCCAGTATATGGCTGAATGTTTTATAAACTCGGGCGTCCCACTCCCACAAAGTATCCCTTTGCATGTCCCTAGAAGCACCCCGTCCTTATAGACATTGAGGTCACCATAATTATGGTACAGTGCTACACTTTCTAGTTGAATATACAGCTTCCGTGGCCATAATGACCTAAACATTCAGAACACAAATCTTTCTTTTGTTATTAATACTTAAAGGCTTAATAGATAGAGTGAAACGTAATGTTCAGCGTGTAAAATGCAAATCTATTGGATTGCTTGTAGAAGACTAAATGGTGCACTCTGATCTTCACTGTCTGTCCCTGAACTGAAGTGGTATCACTCCATATCCAGTTATATCTTTTGATCCTTTCCAAACAATTTGAACACGCTGAATAATCTGGTTGCAATAAGGAAAGCTATACCAGCTATATTTGTTAATTCTTCATCCATATCAGATACACTTTTTTCTGTTCATAGCGAACCCTTGAGATTTATTTTATCAGTCTATATGTCCGATTCGTCCACAGCGACAGTATTTGTCGTTTACATTTGATATATATAATATTTCAGCTCTAGCATTGAATCGTTGAATAATAATTCACTGATTGGAGCAGATCAAATCCCGAGCGCGAAGCGTACAATTGACCGACAACAATATACTCACGAGAGCTGATCTATTTCGATTTCAACACACATTAAACGAAATAAAATCATTTTGAACCTTCAATTTCTTTAACTTTTCCACCGTTGCACTGAAAAAATCCCGCCAAACGTCTGACTGTACCGCAAATGTTAACATATGTTTATTACGTTTTTAACGAGTTAAAATGACGTTACATCGTCTAACGTCAATGAAACGTGACTTACGGGATAGCTGACGTCATTATTTAATCAAAATTGCGTCCAAACGGCGCAAAGTAACGCCAAGCTTATTCGCCTAGTGAATAAATATATAAGGGTTTGATCCTTTGGAAGCAGTAAAAACATTCAAAGGGAGATAGTATGGACTATATTGCGCAATTTCGGGTAATGAACCCTCATCAGAAGCCCTTTTAAAACCGGCAAAGAAAGCCAGACTATTATACTGTAATTTCGAAAATTTTCACGAGAAGTCTATATCAAAGACACATTCCTAAACGGGGTCAAATAATTCAAACATTGCTTAGAAGTATGTTTCTAAACGTAAGTGTTTTGAACACTCTGAATATCTTTATTGATCTCAAAGGACCTAAATGAAATATAATCTGCACAATGGATGATGTACGGGGAGACTTTTTAGGGCCGCCACACGGCACAACACCAGTTGTTGCACAATTATTTCATAGTTCTTCTAAGATCTTACTGTCTCCTTGAATAGTCGAAAACAACTGTCCTCTTTAAGCATGTTTATTGTCTGCTGACGTGGAAATCTCAAAACTGATAGCTCCTTAAAGCCAGATGTACGTAATTGACCTCACGGTAGAATTTTTTTATTTTTTGCATGAGAGTGTATTTTGATGTCCTACATACGAAAATGAAAAGAAATCGATACCGTTCCGAGCTTGTTTTCGAGATATCTGCCTTCAAAGTCGCTAAATTTTAGAGCAAAAATGCATTGACGTTAACGTAAAATGCGATTTTCAGACCCCTTTTTTGTTGATTTTTTTTATATATTTAAAAAAATCCACGGTAGGATTTTTTAAAAAACTGATATGTATTAGAGAAATTTCTGAACCACAGGTAGATAACGCGAAAGTCCATAGTTACCGGATTCGTTTTCCTGCTATAAGCATGAGAAGGTAGGTAGCCGTTGCTGAATTCGGTACGTTTTACGCGCGACGTCGGTTTTGCGCCAAAATCTCCGATGGTATATTGCATTAAATAGTGCTAACTGTCGCGCAAATGATGTTTTCCTCGGGAAAACATGTCCATAGTCTATATTTTGAGCAGAAATAAAATACAATATCATTTGATTACATTTCTGAAGTCCTCTGCATAATTGTATGAACATGGTTTCGTATTCTGAACGTAAACTGACGTTAGAAATGACGTTTCGAGCGAAAACTGACGTTACGAATGCGGCGTAAAAATGACGTTTCGACCCTTAGATAGGCACGTTCCTTTGAGCGCCTTCAATTACGTACATCTGGCTTTAAGTAATTACTATACACTTTGATAGCACCGATACAGGATCGATGATACAAGTTCTCAGATTGATTGTTGTTTGAAAGACGACAAATTCTTTGGTTTTCTGCTGAAATGTCATTCTCGAGAGGTGTTTGCAAGCGAACCAGCATTGTATGCCTTATAGTAAAATGTAGGGTAGATTAGGAAACCTGTTTTACAATGAGAAACTAGCTAAAATGTTTATATGGTCATTGTTGTCGGTAAACAAATGTCTGATTATCGGTCTTGCTTACCGAGCAAATACGACTTTCTTGTGCCACACTGCACTGTCTTATAAGTAACAGGTTGTGTGTCTCATATGATGGCGATTGAGAAGGCTCTCACAGATGATCCCATTTTGTTTCAAGGTAGAACGTTCACGGTTGCCACGAAACATTCGCCCCAAATCATTCGAGAAGACCGGAAGTGCCAGTATGTAATAGCGGTTGACACATTGCTTTCAGAACTGAGTAATAAAAAAAAAACATTTTAATTATTTATGGTTATAAGGATCAATTCCATGATGTTCAGTGTTCAAACATTCGATGGATCACAAGGAAGGTGTTTGAACCGAACGACGCGTGTTCAAACCCCTTCCGAGTGATCCATGAATGTTTGAACAATGAAACAAAACATGGTTGATCGCTATTCTAGCATTTTCACACGAATTCACTTAAAATTTCTTGACAATAACATGAGCAACGTAAAACTCACCGAAAACCGCAGAGCTTCTTCAACGTCGGCCATTTTATTTTCACGGAATACAGTGACGTGATGTCGTATTAACCAATGACGTCGACGGATTTTAGTCAAAACCCATTTCCAAACGGCACGTGAATTTCATGTTCAAGAAATGACCTTAGGACAAGCCCTTGGCTTACTGTTAGAATCTGGATAATTTGTATGTATTGGTTTTTGGATGCTCAACAAATAAAATGTTTAAACCAACATGGGTTTTGCTGTTTCAACACGGCTTTCGACCCAGTTGAATACGGCTTTAAACAGCTATTGCTTAGATCTATATCTATGCCAGAATATAACTTCAAGCACATGTGATTTATATACGTAACTTACAGACAAAACATTCGAAATGTCTTATTTGTTGCCTTTTTGCATACATAATCGCGTCCATTTTCTCAACCTGAGCATTTACATCGGGTGTCTCTGTGCCTGTTATTCTTAACTTCACCATTTATGCCTATTACTGTGGATATTTTTATGAACCACTACCAGTTTAGATCTAGTAGAAGAAATGCTCTTAGCAGTACATGTATTTGTTTATCAGGTTTACAGTTTTTCTCTGCACAAAGTTATTTTTGCTGTGGCCATTGAAAGTACAAGACAGTATTCTGTTCGTGTCTTGTTCGACCATTGGACAAAAAACTCTAAGTATGATGGTACCTTCGAAATTCGGTGTAGTTAATGTTTAGTTGTAATGTACAGCTCTCTCTAAGATCTGAGGTTCCTTTTTGTATTTGAGACAACTTTGATCTCAGGGACTATGTTTTATTAAGAATTTGCTTCTTTTCAATGTTGAAAAAATGAGTGTGTGAATTTAAATGCTTGTGGACTGGCACAACATTGTTGTTCAGATACAATTTTCATACCATTTTAAAGTGAAAACATCAAGGTTTCAACTGGGGTTAAAAAGTTCTCAGAACACTTCACACAGAGACAGAAACTTTGAGAAAAATAAATTACCCCGAATTTCGAATTGCCCCGAATTTCGAAGGTTCCGCCATACAAGTATTCTGTTTGTATTTTGCTCGACCATTGGTCATGGGCAAACATACTGTATATAGCAGCTTAAATGTCTGTCCGCGGCCCTTAGTTGAAGGCCAAGTCTGTACATTCTCTGCTCCATCTCGTCTCCATAAGAGAATGCATGGATCACTAAAGAAAGAAGATAGCTATACTGACTTTTTTAATGTACGAAAGGAAACGACTATAAAAAGATAAATCATAATATTATATATCTTGTTGAAGATTAACAGACTAGAAATTGCGAAGCTATCGAAAAGAAAAACAAGTAAAACGAAAAAAGAAGAGAAATAACACAGGTGAAAACACACACACACACACACACACACACACACACACACACACACACGCAAAAACAACGAAAAATGTACAAAGTTAATTTTTGATAAACCTGGGATTTATTAATGGAAATTAAAACCAGGAAACGCGAGACTTCGAACGATCGCGGTTATAGATAATCTTGGTTTGATTTAGGTTTTACATCACACTCAGCAGCTAACCTCATATGGAGACAGAACCTTGGTTTATAGTCTATTCCGAAAGACTTATATTTACTGTGAACTTGTATAAATGTAGGACTATACCATTGACACCTGAAAAAGTAGGAATACAGGACTATACTTTCATGTTCAATTGTGTATTATGATGTTCAACGAATTGTGTGTTTGTAATGTCTGTTTGTATTGAGGATTAACGTCACAGTCAACATTTTTTAGTCATGTCGGGACGGAGCCAGCGCTTCCTGGGTTTAAGGAGTAGGATGTCTTGCTCAAGGACACAACACGGTGACCCTTCGACAAATTGTAACATTTATACTGACTAAAAGGGATAAAGAATAAGTATTACCAGCGGAGTAACTAGTGATCTCAAACTTGGTATTTAATTGCTCAGCGTACATATCTAGAATCCTGTCATATTCTCTTTGAGCTGTGGTGGTCAACTTGTATGAAAAAGAACAAGTAGGCAAAGATCAGGAAAAGGCGCAATCAGAAAAAGACTCCCACTCCAAAAACCAAGGTGGGAAAAAACCAAACTGTATGAAGTCTGGCTTTCTGAATGCGTAAGAAATATGTTTTCGAAGCAGGAGGCGAAATCTTTGCATTTTTCACGTTTAAGAAGAGCCTTGTGGTGCCGCATGGTCTCGATTTTGAGCAGAAATTGCCTAGTCGAGATGAACAGTAAATCTATCCACGAATCCGTCCCCGGATGACAGGTACATCAGTTCAGAAAGAAGAGGACAAGGCTGTATGAAGTTACAGATGGAGATCGATGTCTTGTCGAAACCTCTTTCCCCAGCGGACAGCGCACATCGATCGCCCTTTCCACCCCAGATTTTACACAACAGGGCTCTTTCACTCTCTCCTTTTGACTGTTTAAGATTAATGAATGCAAGGAACCGATGACCCTCATCACTGGTTATAAGACCATAACCACCATTTTCCACAAAGTTTTTATGTCATACATGGACTTTGCGGCCAATTTGTTTATGTGACATGCTGGACCGTTTTAAAACATGTGTTTCCTTTTAGTGCTCCCAAAAGAAGTTTGACATAGAATTAATTCGGCTTAATTTGCCGAGCGGTTTCACACGAGATGTTTGAAAATGGTGTGCGCAGGACGACTACGAGGGGTGATGGACGGGCGATGATGGGTATGCTAAAAGCTCACCTGGTGTACGCTCGCCTCCAATGAGCTCAAAACAAGGAATGTAAAAGTATGGAAGAAAACAAGAAGGCAGTGTTATTTTAGTGTTATTTTTTTGAGTTACATGTGGCGGGTTAGGCGATATTTTAAAACAGTTTGAGGACATGAAGCCGGTACACATGGAAATACAAAACACGTCGAAAAAATGGTTTGCAATAGTTTGTACAGGTTATGTGAACTGTGCATTGCTGAATAAATTGTTAGAAACCCACACGATTTGAAAACGTCATGAAAATCTCTTTACAAAATGACGTTGCAATATGGAGGTCAGCTTTAAGCTCGCCATGAGCCACTCTCTGCAACGATATCAGTTAAATTTTAATGAATCTAATTTTGCTAAATATTCTACAAAGTGCATTTGTGCAAACAGCATAAAAATCGACACCTAAACATACAACAGAGAACCAAGAACAGAAGTATCGCCTATGAAGGGTAAATAATATAAAATTAGTGGGGGGCTTAAAACGGTTTTCCAGGATTGTAACCTCTAACACGCTGCCACAGAACGCTTCTACATGTAGAAGGAGATTTACTCATTGAAATTTATCAGCAATTAGCTCATACTGGTAATGTTGGTGAGGTCGAACTTGAATGCATTTCCTTGGGTAAAGAATAGTCTCTTGTATTCGTCGTGTGTAACGTTCATGTTTTGTATTAAATGGCCTCTAATAATCTAAATTATATATGTGTGTTGGTGATGAGGCTGCTATTTGTAAATCGTTTCACCGGTTCCATCTACCTGCCATTACAGACTATTAATTTATGGTAGTTATTTTACCAGTGAAAAGATTCATATTAGCTGATGAACTTTCAGCAGCATCTATATAAGTTTGACCGGTACCGAGGGATACTTTGTTTGCCCTCAGGTCTCCAATACATACCTTATACCTTTACAGGTAGTGTATTGCGCCTAGTGTGCAGTCAGTCCACCATGTTAGTTGCACCCGGTCATAAGATTAGCTGACAGCAATATATTAAACCTAAAGGTTTACGTGTATTAAATATACGTTATGTGAAACCTGTCGACGGTCCAAAGGCATCCAACACTCTACCCTTCCTATCGGACACCGCAGGGCCGGCGAAAGGAGACACAAAACAAAGTTTTCTCTCAGGCTGAGCGTACATCTGTAATAGCGACCGGTACCGAGGGATACTTTGTTTGCCCTCAGGTCTCCTGGTCTTGTGCCTATATTTTGAAATTTTGTGTATTCAGATGTAAGCTCCATCTGTATTTTAAGATCTTTTGTATTATTACATTCCGAAACTATATTGTTTAACCCTGTATGGTAGGTATATCCTACTTATGGCCTATTTTCAATCAATGTATCATATATACATCACTATGATTCAGATCATGACAATATTATGGTTGTGTTTAGTATCTATATCTACTAAAACTTTACATATTTGATATGATACACAAAGCATATTACATTAGTTATACATGTATTATACATCTACATTTTTTAAGAGATCATGACACTGAGATCAAAACAACCATCATGAGATCATATGTATTAAATCATAACAACTACTAAATAATACAGTAACCATGGCACACGAAATTCTACTAGATATCAATTATCAATTAACCTGTGCAGAATCATAAGTACATATTATTGTACCATACACATTGCATAGTAAAAATAAGTTCATTACATGACTATATAGGTATGCCAATGTGTATCCATATTATCATACAAAGTACATCTTATATCATTTTGAACAACTGTGACATCATGCATTACTCATATGATACAGACATCACATAGTGGTAATATGCATGTATCATACATCTTGATCATTTCAGAACAGGAAGGTATTTCTTTACATTTTATACCGAAAAATGGATTCATTCTAAGGTTCCAAATTCCATTTGAAGATGCATTGTCTATTTTTGTTATTTTACTGTGTATAGTCGAAATTGAATAGCATCTTCTTTTACATTTATCGCTTTATATAAATATTTGCATAAAGTGCTTTTGGAACCTTTTCTTTCCTAGTATGCTCCTTTTTGAACAAACTCTCCAATTAAATGTGTCAAATGAAAGGTTACATGTAATCTCAAAGAATTTTGTCCAAAAAAACTGAGTTTTCTTTTGAGTATCTTTTATTAATTATTTCCATAAATTTCTTCCTGTGCTGAAATTTGGGGTTGGGTGGGGAAGACATCACATTCACATCCTGTATGCGTTTTTACTTGAGTGTCCGAAAGGTGAGAAATTTTCTTTTTTTTTTTTTTTTAATTTAACAGCATTTCAATCAATACACACAATATCTATATTATGTTATGATAATTTGTATAATGTATATGGTTACACTATCAAGTCACTATACAAAAGGAGCCATGGATGAGTACTAAAGAATATTTAATCATGGTCATGATGAAATATAGTTAGGCAATAATTTCACATGCATGCTCCCTTTTGTAAGTAACATCCTTCCCATTAAGTATGATGTCTAAACAAAAACCAATATACATAATAAACATATGAAAATTTATGTATGCATGAGGAAGGTTGAAAAAAAACAACAACAATGAGCCTTCAGGCAGAGCTGAATATTAACCTTTCAGTTATAGTTTACTTAGAATTGAGATTTTGTTCAAAACATACATTTTAGAAATTTAAATAGTCAGTCAACACATAAAAAGCATACAAGTATTAACTATTATTTTTCATCCATGAAGTAATGATAAATAGAAGACCACATTCCCAGAAACTTATCATATGTATTGTTTATTTTAGCTATATACATTTCGTTCTTGAATTTGACTTTAACATATGATTCAAAGCCTTTTATATTAAGAGTTTTATGATAAAATTTATTTTTATAGATGTAGTATTTTGCCAATACTATTAGGTAATTAAGCAATGAACACTTTGAAAAAGCTGAATAAATGATATCTTTATCACTAAGGTTAACCTCTGTATTTATTCTTTCGCCTACCCATTTTTTGAAATTGTCCCAAAATACCTTAACTGTATCACATGTACACAGCAGATGATGTATATTTTCAATATCTTTCTGACAAAAGGAGCATAAATTATTTTCTACTTTATTAATTTTATATAGAAAGGAATTAGTCACCAATATTTTATTGTTAATTTTGAATTGAAAATCTCTTAATTTTACTTCATTTATATATTTTAAACTTGAATTGACTTTTCTTTGTTCCTCATTTGTTATTGGACCAACTTCTTCATTCCACTTGTTGTTTGCAGTTTGCTCCCTCACTGGTATTAATTTATCATATATTGCTCTACATCCCCTTTTGTCTTTAAGTATTAACTTTAGGTATAAATTTATCTGTACATTATATTTCAAAATTTTGCACTTGTCATTATGGTCATTTATTGTTTCCAACCAGGTCTTAGGTATTTTTCTTATTAATCTTTGGTAATCAAGGAAAGTTCCCTTTAGACTGTATGTTCTTTGTAACTCTTCAAAATTATACAAATGTCCGTTTATATCAACTATATCGAAAATGTTCCTTATTCCTTTATCAAACCAATCTTTGAAAATAAAAGTTTCATTGTTAAGTGAAAAATTTGAATTACACCACATAGGCGAGCAGAGGATATCCTCAATTCCTTGTGGTTTAACAGCTATGCAGAATAAATATAAACTATATGTTAAGTCCTTCCAAAATGGATTAGATAACGTTTTAGATATACTTTTAAAATGACAATCTCCTAAACTAACCATTTTACTGAAATCTATACCTGATAACATACTCCAATTATCTGTTTCCGAATTTAAAATTATACGTCTAAGCCATGTTATCTTTAGTGAATTTATAAAGGCGTGTATTTCAACCATTCTCAATCCTCCTGCCACTATATCTTTTATCATTTGCTTCCTACTAATTCTATCAGGTCCTTTATTCCATAAAAATTTGAAGAACATTCTCTCTAGGTTCTTAATTAACTCTCCTGGTGGATTGGGTAAAGCTAGGAATAAATATGCAAATTTAGAGAGCATTAAAGATTTTATTACTGTGATTCTACCAATTAGTGTTAGTTTTCTTCTTGACCAAATGCTAATCATACCTTTAACTTTTTTAATAACATTATCTAAATTGTGGTCCCAAATATCAAAAACTTCTGGGGAAAAAAATACACCTAATATTTTTAAAGGTTTCTGTTCCCAATCAATACTAAATTCTTTACACAGTATCTTAGATGACTTACACATCGATCCTATCCATAAAGCTTTAGTTTTATCTAAATTAACATTTAAACCAGACATCTGGTAGAACTTTTGTAAAATAACTAATGCTTGTTTTAGTGATGTTTCTGATCCATCCAAAAACATTTGCGTGTCATCGGCATATTGACTTAATTTAAATTCCATGTTATTTATCTTAATTCCTTTAACATCTTTTGATTTCCGAATCATCATTCCTAAAACTTCCACGCACAAAATAAAAATATATGGGGATATGGGATCACCCTGTCTACAACCGCGTTTTAAAAGGAAGAAATCAGACATAAAACCATTTTGGAGAATACAAGATTCAACACCAGTTTGAAACAATTTTACCCAACGCTGAATCGAAGGTCCAAAGTTAAAATAATTTAAAACTTTATGGATGAATTTCCACGAAATTGAATCGAAGGCCTGTTGGAAATCAATAGAGAGCAGTAAACCTGGTATTTCTTGCTTTTTTGTTTCAAATAAAACATCATACACTAACCTTATATTCTCTCCAATAAATCTACCTGTTATGAATCCTTTTTGATCCTGATTTATTAATTTATTTAAAACGGTTTTTAGTCGATTAGCTATTGCTGATGACATTAATTTATATATGACATTTAACAAAGAAATCGGTCGCCAATTTTTTAAAATGTTTCTGGCTTTATTTGGTTTTGGAAGACATGTTATAATACCCTGTTTTTGAGTAACTGATAATAAACCATTTCTGTATGCATAATTTATAGATCTTAAAATATATTTTCCTAAATCAACCCAGAAGAATTTAAAAAACTCAGCAGTAAAACCGTCATTTCCGGGACTTTTAGAATTTTTCATATTCTTCAATGCTAATGTCAGTTCTTCGTATGTTAATTCTCCTTCTAAAGATTGAACTTCTTCGTTGTTAAGTTTGTTTTCATTTTCCCCAATCAATTCACAAATGGGGGTTTCATCAATTTGAATTTTTTCATCATACAGATTTTTATAATATTTTTTTTGAGTCTCTAATATATCCTGTGTTGTATAAATTTCCTCTCCGTTTTCATCTATTAAATTATTAATAACCTTTTCCTGATAATTCCTACTTTCAAGATTTAAAAAATATTTTGTTGGCTTTTCACCTAAATCTTCATATCGACATCTTGATCTTAACATTACCCCTTCTAGTTTAACTTTTCTAATTTCCTGTAATTTTTCTTTTTTATCATTTAACACCAAAATGTCTTCCATAGATATACAGTTTAAATTTTTTTGCACACGCTCCTCTATTTGCTTTATACTTTTCTCTAATTCTAGCTCTTGCTCATTATTCTTTTTTTTCTTATATGAACTGTATTTTATAGTTTCTCCCCTAATCATAAGTAAAATTGTTTCCAATAACAGTTGATCGTTTATGCTAAAACTATTTCCATCTATTGTTGCTTTATTGTTATTATTATTATTATTATTATTATTATCATTCTTCTTATTATTATTATTGTTGTTGTTGTTGTTGTTGTTGTTATTCGTATTATCACTACTGACATCTTTTAAACGGTATCTATCTAAATTTTCATTTATCACCTGTTTAACCTTTTTAACATATGCTACATCCTTAAGTAAAGTGTTATTAAACTTCCAATATCCCCGACCTTTTTCAGTATCAAAATTGATTTGTAGTTTTAAAAGTACCCCTGAGTGATCAGATCTATACCCTGGGATTATTTCACATGCATGCAGGAAGAAAAAAACAAAGTGACTAATTAAAAAATAATCCAAACGTGCTTGCTTTTTTTCTGGTTGCAATCTTCTCCAAGTAAACCCTTTCTTGTCTTCATTTAATAGCCTCCATGCATCCATATAATCCATATCTAAAAAACTATGCACAACCGACCTGGCATTTGGATTATTTACTGATTTGTAGTTTTCTGTATCTTTATTAGGGTCTATAACCAAATTCCAATCGCCGCAGATTATAACATTATCATTGTCAAATTCATCAATTTTTTGTTTAAGGTTATTATAAAACTGAGGTCTGTCTTCGTTTGGGCCATAAATATTTGCCAGCGTGAATTTTTGATTTTGCATGGTTATTTCCAAAATAATGTAGTTGCCGTTTGGATCTTTAATAACTTTTGTTACTTCCTGATCAAAGTTATTACTTATCAGAATCATTACTCCTCTTTGGTTACTTGACAACAACTTAGGTAAATAGAATATCCCCATTCATTTTTTATAAAATTTTCCATCTTATTTTCTAAGTGTACATCTTGTAAACAAATAATGTTGTACTTTTTCTTCCTCAAATAATGAAAAACATCTCTTCGTTTTTGAGAACAGTTCAATCCCCTTGTGTTCTGACTATAAATGGTTATAAAATCAGCCATTATCTAGTTTCATACCTTTCAATCTAGAAAAAATATTCAGCTCCACCGAAGGTACATTGATGAGAGAAAGTACATAATATTCTGTGTAATTGAGACAAAATGCTGAAATATTACTCCAAAATGAACTAGAAAAAATCATTTTCCGGCTCTGGTCAAAACTTAGCCTGGGGTTCCATTGTATTTACAACATATATTCATACTTATATAGATCTGTGATTTTGTATTGTGGAAGTACCGCCATATTGAAACCTTCAACTGCTTTTATTTGATAGTCTCATAATCTGTAAAAAGGATTTTACTTTAAAAACAAGAGTTTTGTTTGCCATTTCAAAGGTACTTCCACAATCCAAAAACACAAACCGGAACAAGCAATGTAAATCAACACTGACATATTAAACCCTCCAGAAAAGTCATTTGACTTATAAATATACAAGTCCTATATTCGGACTATACACCTCAGCCCATACTTCATGCCCAGCATCAGACAGCCCCAACTGTTAGTTGGCTACTCATACCTATTAGCAATGAACCTGATTTTTTTTCCTAATAATACTGACCAGGTGTATCTCACAGCCAGAGGCCCATATCACACTGCCGGATTAGTTCAACTCGAATATATGAGGGTTGAGGCCCACATCAGTACATCTATTAGATGATCAGCTTATTCTGCATATTGAGGTTGTATTAAAACCTCTTTTGAATATTTGCTTAATTTTGATGTCAACAATCATCCAAATATGTCAAGACAGACTACTTCTTAGATAATCCACTTCCTTGTTTCTAGGTTATTCCAGTAATAATGTATATGGCTCAAGGACACAATTGGAGACTATACCACTATGCCACATTGATCCTTCATTGATGATTGATTTAATTACCTATATTTCATAATGCAATCTATAAATCTTGTTGTCCAGGATTTAAAGTAATCATATGAGTTGTCTCGTGGGAAAACCAACAATGTGGTCTCCAAACAGGCCTGACACAAACCGACTCGCACAGTCACAGAAGCAGGCTAGAAGCTTGAATTTCCGGAGTTAAGTAAAAGGGGAATTGCACTATCCGAGTAGCGAAAACGAAGACGCTGATCAGCTTCGCTGTCACCGCGAAGCCGATCCACGTCTTTGTTTTCACATATGCATATTGTTGGTTTTCCCACGGGGTGGCTCATATACTTTCATTAATATACAGTATTTAAAGAATTTATCCTTCCTCAATACATACCATATTATCTCAATACCTGACAGTTTGGTACAACTAAATATTCTCAACTTGTACTTTATAATTTCAACATTTCTTTTAATTGGCTATCAAATACTTCATCAAGAAAACATGTCCCTGCAATGTATACACCCCTGAACATCACTTTTTCATAGTAAAACCAAGCTATGCAGTGGTATACCCCAATCCAAAACACACACCGTGGGTACCCCTTAGAGTCGCCTCGGCGAGGCGATTCTAACGTGCATCCACTATCCATGTTCCCAACAGAAACTGGAAATATATCAAGAAAAAGTTTTTACTGTAAAGTTTCAATTTTCACTACTTGAAAAATCTTGGTATTTTGCAGGGGCAAGTCTTCTTATTGTAAATCAATACCTTTTCTAAATTTCCAAATGAGCCATGACGCGATAAAACCTATAAAACATATAGGTTGTGTCATGGTAAAGCCTGTCTTTGAGACCAGAGATATGGCATAAAAATGTCAGTAAATGTTGCTAATATCCTATAAAACATATAGGTTGTGTCATGGTAAAGCCTGTCTTTGAGACCAGAGATTTGGCATAAAACTAAGTCAGTAAATGTTGCTAATATCCTATAAACATGTAGGTTGTGTCATGGTAAAGCCTGTCTTCGAGACCAGAGATATGGCATAAAAATAAGTCAGTAAATGTTGCTCATATCCTATAAACATATAGGTTGTGTCATGGTAAAGCCTTTCTTTGAGACCAGAGATATGGCATAAATTTAAGTCAGTAAATGTTGCTAATATCCTATAAAACATATAGGTTGTGTCATGGTAAAGCCTGTCTTTGAGACCAGAGATTTGGCATAAAACTAAGTCAGTAAATGTTGCTAATATCCTATAAACATGTAGGTTGTGTCATGGTAAAGCCTGTCTTCGAGACCAGAGATATGGCATAAAAATAAGTCAGTAAATATTGCTAATATCCTATAAACATATAGGTTGTGTCATGGTAAAGCCTGTCTTTGAGACCAGAGATTTGGCATAAATTTAAGTCAGTAAATGTTGCTAATATCCTATAAAACATATAGGTTGTGTCATGGTAAAGCCTGTCTTTGAGACCAGAGATTTGGCATAAAATAAGTCAGTAAATGTTGCTAATATCCTATAAACATCTAGGTTGTGTCATGATAAAGCCTGTCTTTGAGACCAGAGATTTGGCTTAAAATAAGTCAGTAAATGTTGCTAATATCCTATAAACACATGTAGGTTATGTCATGATAAAGCCTGTCTTTAAGAACAGAGATATAGCATTAAAATAAGTCAGTAAATGTTGCTAATATCCTATAAACATGTAGGTTGTGTCATGGTAAAGCCTGTCTTTGAGACCAGAGATATAGCATTAAAATAAGTCAGTAAATGTTGCTAATATCCTATAAACATGTAGGTTGTGTCATGATAAAGCCTGTCTTTGAAACAAAGTTATGGCGTTAACACAAGTCAGTAAATGTAACCCCATGGTAAAAGCTGAGGAAATTGAAGTATGCACATCATGCCAACAGACCCATGTAATACATAATTCCACATAACCCCTCTTCTGTATATTGAAAGTGTGATTTTCAGGGTTAACAATTTTCCCGTTTTTTACCCCAAAACATAGATGGTTACAATCTGTGGGTACCTGTCAGAACCGCCCTACCGAGGTGGTCCCTACGCATACCCACAATCTGCCTTTTAAACACTCAAAAACAGATATCAATATTTTTTTCTGAAACATTATCATCAAAGATTACTGTGCATTACATGGCTATGTTCTCATAATGTAGGGGAAATAATTATTAAAATCTAAAATCTAAACAAATTCGACAAGATGCAGTCTTTTTTTAATTCTTTAGTTCACAAATTTTATATTTGAAGTATTAAACAGGCAATAATTTTTCATGTACCAGTGGAAAGCCCTGTAAACCTAAAATGACGAGATCAAAATTGAGACTTTAATATTTTGTATATCTGTTTTTTTTTTTTAAATTTGACATTTTCACAACCTTTAAAAGTAACAAAACATTATTGTATCAGAAAAACAAGTCTGTACAATGATTGCCTCTATAAACCCACTTTTATAAAACGATACTGAGGTCTGCAAGGGTATACCCATTTTTCTTATTTTTGGTCCAAAACACTGATCATGGGTACCTGCTAGAACCGCCTCGGTGAGGCGGGTCCCACATGCACCCAAGATCCAAGTTTAGAGCAAACTATCAAAATTTTTCAAAATTTTTCTGGTGAAATCTCTGTAACATGCATGGGCAACTTTTCATAAAGGGTATACCCATTTTTATTATTTTTGGTCTAAAACATCCCATCATGGATACCTGCTAGAACCGCCTCGGTGAGGCGGGTCCAACATGCATCCAAGATCCAAGCTTAGAACTATATCAAAGATATCAAAATTTTTCTGGTTAAATTTTCATTTTTCACAGTTGATAAAAATCTCTGTAAAATGCATGGGCAAGTTTTAATAATGCAGGGTACACCTAATTCTATTATTTCTGGTCCAAAACATCGGATCATGGGTGCCTGCTAGAACCGCCTCAGTGAGGCGGGTCCATCACGCACCCAAGATCCAATCCTAGAGCAAAATTACTAGAAATATCAAATTTTTCTGGTGAAATTTTCATTTTTTACAGTTAAAAAAATAAAAAAAAAATCTCTGTAAAATGCAAGTTTTCATAATGGGTATACCTATTTTCTTATTTTTGGACCAAAACATCCGGATCCCTGGTACTTGCAAGAACAGCCTCGGTGAGACGTGTCCAACATGCACTCAAAATCCCAGTTTTGAGCAATAACTATTAAAAATACCAATTTTTCTGGTGAAATTTCCATTTTTCAGTCGAAAAAAGGTCTCTGTAAAATGCTTGGGCATGTTTTCATAATGGTTATAATTTTTTTATGTGTCATAGAATAAAAGATGATAAGGTTATTGCCTAGAGCTATGCACTGTCATATATCTGTTTCACGTTCTGTTAAAGTTTTTTACACCACTCTCTGTACCCATTTTTCTGTTGGACCTGGATTCTTGGGTCTAACTTCTAACACCATGGACAGTCCCTTATCTCTTATTCTGGTTTTCAAATCTTCGGAATGTCTAATTTCAAATGCCTTCTTGGCCAGTCTGTTTCTTTCTTTCTTCATATCCTCTGGTAAGTCAACAAGTGCTCGTTTTTTCATACCCCCGTATTGGTACGAACTCGACAACACCAATTCTCTATCCTCAAATGATGTGAAACGCAGAATGATCGGTTTTGGCCCTGGATTTTTTGATGGCAATCGATGACCATTTGAGAAGTACATATTATGAACTCTCTCTTCGTCGATTTTAAGATCTTGTACAAAACTGTCCCTCATCGTTGTATAGACATTCTCATTGGTTTCTTCTGGGAACCCGTAAAACAAAAGATTATATTTTCTATCATGCTTTTCCAGTAACTTTAACTTTTTGTCCAACTCATCAGTTTTGGTATCAAGCTTCGTCTCTATATCAGAATATCTTCCCTTACATTTGTTTTCATTATCATCGACTTGTATAGAGTGGTGCTGAACACTTTTTTCTAATTCAGTCACTTTCTCAGAGATGTCTGTGACTTTTCTATTGGTCTCTTCCACGTCTACCCTTACTTGATTTATGTCAGACCTCATCTCTTTAAACATGTCTGTAAATTTATCTTCCAACTGCTTAAACTTAAGGCTTATTCTTGTTTCCTGTTGGGCAATCATAGTAGCAATATCTTTCTTAAAGTTTCCAAATTCTTCACTGAATTTTACTTGGACCTGACCCTGATCCTTCGATGCCCCTTTGGATTTACCCTTCTCCTTTTCACTAGTTTCACTCATTGCTGGTTTTTTACAAAGGCGACTAGACCGTCGAGGTGATTCTGGCATATGCCGAACTTATATACCCGTCGAACAACGACGAACACTATACTAAACTGTTCTTGTCCGAATATTATGTACCTGTCGAATTCGTCACAATTGTAACGCCTAAAGTTTGAATGGTTCACATAGATGGGTTATACGTACAGTGCTTCTATGAGTACTTTAGTTCATATCAGTAATGTTTTTTGTTCCTTTTAGTCTAGATGTTGCGTCCAACAGAACCCTCGCTAGCTAGAAACTTGAGAATTTATTGACACATTTTTTCTTTATTTACTTTTTTGTAGCCGAACCGAACCCGTGAGAAATTTTCTTAATACCAGTGGAGCCGTTACATATTTGTTGTATGTAATACTGTTATCGGTTTGTCATCATAGCCACCGTGTGGAGTTGGGACAACCCGTCCTGAAATAAAACTACGTTATATCCCAGAACGCCTTCACCTTGAATGCATTTGCCACTAGTGAACCCTCGGAGAAAGGATAGCTATGTGATTAATAACCTAGCATAATTTATTTGTTAGTTTGTCCAAAAGGCCTACTATATTTTATATATAATTGGATGTGAATGTTAATGTATAATTATATTGTATTATAGGTAAAACTCATTTTGCAATGATCCTTTCCATGTCTAGCTCCTGTGGAAGTACTGTTATCTCCTACAGGTGCTACCCATCGAAACCATCAGTTACCATGCTTTGCCTTTTATCTCTATATTATATTGTTACATTGTGATGCAACTGAAATCATCCATATTTCTATGAGTGTCTCTCTTAGATTAAAATTCAACATCATCAAAATTTATATTGGTCATGTAGTAGAAATCATACAGTTGCTTATAGACTATGGTTTTTACTCCACTATACATATTCATTCTGAACCTTTTCATTATTCTACTGGTATCTATGAGTATAGATACATATGTTTTACTTTGTCAAATATCACAATGTTATTTTGTGTGTACTATTTGCATATATCTAGCAGCAAATGTTTGCTTCCTACGGAATGCTCTAAATCTTTCATCATTAGTACACTGTTCAGTAATACTGCGTTTACATTATGTTCCCGGCGGCCCCGGCAGCCCCGTTTGCTAGAAACGTAGCGTGCCGTGGAGTTTTGGTAATACATTTCTCTGATTTTCAAGATCTATTACGTTTTGTTACGTTTTCTTACGTTGTATTACGATATCCGTAACAAGCCGTGGTAGTGATAAGCCGGTGTGTCACGGAAGCGCTAAGGTACGTCACGGTTATCCACGATCTATCACGGTTATTAGCACGTTCTATTACGGCCTGTTACGTTCTGTTGCGCTCAGTTGCGTTTTGACCAAGGCGTAACACGTTTTTTCGGTCTGTCAAGGTCAGCTACGGTCAAAACGTAGACACCATACAATATAAAAACATTTTTTTTTTCCTTTTGTATAAGAACAAGTCATTTAAAATAATAACAACCGCGCTCCTCAACAACCGACTGCAGAGTTGATTAAGAAAGTTCGGGATTGTAATTATTCTTCAATTGCATAGTGCAGCGTATGGTCTGTATTGTTCACTATAGCGACTGCTCCAATATGAAGGAACTTGTCCCCATGATATGCCTTTTTATATCTATAAACTTCACGCGCCGTGATAACCGTAACAGAACGTGGCATACGTAGTAGAACGGGGTGAACACCGTCATAGACCGTAACGCACCGTAACTTAACGCAACAAAACGTGTTGACTATTCCGTAGGAAACGGGACGAGACGTGAGACGACCGTGATCAAACGCAACAGAACGTGGAAGATCCGTAGCATGCCGGGCTATTCACTAGCTTCCCGTTGTACTGCGGACCGCCTCCACGTTTCGCTACGTCCTGCTACGTTCTGTCACGGTGTGTTACGTTCAACCCGTTTTATCACGGCCCATTACGTTTCTCATTTCCGCCGTGACCGCCGTGGCAGATTTTTAAAGCCTCGTTTACACATTCACGATTTTCTCTACGGTTCACCACGATTCACCCCGACTTCTCATGGTCAGAAAAATCGGGATGGATCGTGGTGAATCATGGCGAAAAGTGGAAATATTCAGTATCTCTACGATTCTAGTAAGAATATCCACGATCTTAGTACGGTGTCTGTAAGGTATCGCTACGAATCAATGGCGATTCATGACGGCAACGCTACGGTCAATGAGGATTAACTACGATGGCACAACGAATGCTCACGGTGCTTGTACGGTTCGATACGGTATTAGTACGATTCACGGCGGTAGCCGTCGTGGCCAATCATGGAGCTCCGTAGCGAAACCGTGGATGATTCGTAGGACAACCGTACACAATTCGTGGTGAATCGTGAGAGTTCGTGGTGTAAAAGATTCCAAGGTTTCGCTACGGAGCTCCACGATTGGCTACGATCTCTCACGAACAGCCGCAAATATAGCTACGGTGTCAGTACGAATAAGCAAGATTCCGCTACGGTTGCGCTACGAATTAGGCCACGCCCATTTACCACCACGATTCGCCACGGTACGACACGAATGTTTTAAACAGTTTAAAACTTCCGTAGCGCTGCCGTAGAGTTTCCCGAATCATCAAGATTCACCACGATTCACTACGGTTCTACTACGAATGACCACGGTACACCACGGTATACGACGATTTTACAAATCGTGGCGAATCGTAGCGGCACCGTAGCCAAAAATCGTGAATGTGTAAACGGGGCTTGAACTGTCAAAAAATCTGTCACGGTGCCCACGGTTATTCGGGCGTGCTACGTTTGCCTATCCCGTTCCCCTGCGTTGCCTCACGGTTATCCCGTTTTGCTCACGGTTGTCTGAAACGTGACCGCCGGGAACATAGTGTAAACGCAGTATAAGACAAATAGAATGGTTTCTGTCGGTGAACGACGTTTCTTCCTCATTTTCTATTACTGACACATCTATATGTCCATGTAAAAGTTTTCAAGTGTAGATATTTCAGCCATGCCATTTTTTATAATATGACTAACTGTCTCTTTGACCCAATCACATGTAGCCATCTTACTCTGTAATTAGATATTAAATTTTATGTTTAAGACTCTGAAACTATATGGAGTGATATATTATGATACTGTTTTATTAGTATCTATAGTATTTATGGATAACTATAAACTTTTATATAGTACAGAGTGGAAGTGCTGTCACTTCCTACTCTGATGTTGTTAAATATAGATTCCATATTTGTGTACTTATAGGCAGTATCTCTAGTGGACAAAGTATTATCAGTTAGTGTAGATATCTTTGAATATTTGATAGATTTCATTATATTTTGGTTTTAACTGATAAGTGCTTTATATATGTAATGTCAAAATTACCGTGTAGTGTAGATATCTGTGAAATTTGATAGACTTCATTGTTATTTGGATTTTTTTAAATATACTAGTCTGTTAGGTGTTTAGCATACAGTATCACAAGTGCCATGCCATAATATTATCTTAATTTCTTTTTGTGGGTATAGTCTTGTTACCTTTTCGAGGATGAATTTAATAAAATTTACTCAATCTTCTGTTTATCTACCCCCTTTGTCCCACCATATGCTATCTGTAGGTGCTTACAGTAGTTTATGTAGTTTCTGATGTAGCTTCTTTTTTGTTAAGAATAATGTTTTAAGTTGGGTTCCCGTAGTGTTACATATACCAATCTCGTTGTTGTATGAATACTGTTTCTTTCTCAGTACATTTTTGTAAATTTTGTATCGGTTATATGTTTTGTGAAACTTGATTTTACACCGGGTCTGTGTAGCTGAATTCTTTTTGGTTCTTTTTGACTCATCTATGATGTCAAAATTGAGCATATGTTTCTTAATATATACTTTAAGATATCCACATTGTTGTAATCGTATTTTGAAAAGCTGACATATATTGTCATATTCTTGCTTGTTACAACTTGAATATTTGTATCTGTGACACTCGGTTTTTATGACCCCTTATAATGCTCCGAACTAAAATTTATGTATGCATAACTGTTGAAAGGTTTTTGATATACCCTGTATTCCAATTTCCCTTTGTCATAGGTGTCTTGTCCAAGGTCATAGCATATGTCTAAGAATATGGTCTGGAATTTGGATACCTTAAATTCTATTTCTAGCTCTTTAGGGTAATATGATACTATTTTAGTGATAAAATCTTTAATTTGGTCTTGTTTAATATAGACACTCAGACTTCCATCATCTATAAATCTGAAAAAAATCTAATGTATGTCTCTCTATACTTTCATTTTGTAGCATGAAATATTCTGCTTTTAGTAAGACTAGATTTGACCCATCGCATGAATCGTAGCTTCCCATTGCGAAACCTTCTTTTTGTAGGTACAGTCTTTTTCCACCAACTGTGAAGTATGTATTTGCTTTTATGAAATTAAACAACTCTTTCATTAGATTAATTTCTTCTTTATTTAACTTCAAAACATGCCCTAAGAAGTGTATAGTATTATATACTGTATTTTTCCGGATGGATGTATACAGTGCCGAGAAATCAAAGCTTATAAAATAGATGTTGTCAAGGTTGTAAGCTTTTAAGCTCATAGTTGATATTCTATCTATCACTTTCCTTGAGCTGTCAACAATTGGATAGTGGATATCTTTATCAAGAAACAATCTTTTAAGCCTATCTAGGCAGTTATTAACTAATTTGCCTAATAGTTGAGAGGGTTCTGTATTTAGTGTTGCATAACCGTTTACTATTGGTCTGCCTTCTAGTTTGTGCCCTATCTTGCTATCAGCTTTTTCTGTGAGTTTGTGTACTTTTGGTGTTATATTTAAAGTAGGTATTTTTATGCTGTCAAGTTCTCTTGTTATCATTAGTTCTAGTCCAATGTTGTCTAAGCATTCTATTCTACTGTACTTCTCATATAGATTGTTTAAATCAGTGTATCCTTGTCTTATAATATCATTTTTATTAGCATAAGGTATCTCTTCATATACATTTCCATCTGATAACTGTCTATTATATTCGTCACAATACCACTTGATGTGGTTTATACTGAATCCTAAGTTCTTGTCAGCAGTATTTATAGCTATGTCATTATTTTAGCTAAATCTTTAATTAGATTGACTTCCTCTACAGAAATATTACTGTAACTTGGTTCCTCTTCATTTGGTATGGAAATATCACTGCTTTTTTCAAGGACATCTAAAATATATTGTAGTGTATGACTTGTTACATTAGGGTGGTTTAGATTTAGCTCAAGTGCTATATTATTGCCATATTTGTAGCTGTTTGTGTTGGTCATTTTAGAGCAATATGACTCTACTGTGTCAGAGATGGTTTTTGATATAGTGTCTTTTGTATCGTGGTTTTTGCTTGTTGTGGGGATGAAACTTGGTTCTTTTTAATGATATCCAATATACATGGATTATCTTTAGTGGTGTTTGTAAAGTCATGTACTATATTTCTTACAGTACTTAGCTCATTATGTATTGTTTCTATTCTTGATTCTTGCTTGTTCTCTGTATTTGCCTAATATATTGGCAAACTTGTTTGTTAGTTTGTTGTTAAACTTATATATGCCTTTCCCTTTAGTGATGACTTTGTCATATTGAAATTTGGCTCTTCTGAAATTATTTAGTGCTTTAAAGTATAGTTCTCTTTTTGTTGTAAAATTTTGTGGAAAATTTTCTTCTTTAGTCATTGTTTTGTTATGATATGTATATGTGACCTCTGCATTAATTCCTGCTATACAACTTTCTTTGAAATTATTTTGGACATCATCATATGCTTTATATAATCCTTTGAGGCATGCTTTAAATCTATGATAGGCCATGCTTAGTTTTGATTTTAAACTTAGTATTGCTGTAGTTTTTCCTTTGTATTATCTTAATATCTCAGTTAATTAGGGATTATTTATGTCTATTATATCTCTTTATTATCAGTGTCATTGTCTATTGACAGTTTCTAATATTCTTATTGCCCATTTATTTGCTAAGATGTCATGTGGGTGTACACCATCTTTGCTTAGCATGAAGTTAAAGAAGTAGGTTGTTTGTGTATTTGGTTTGTACTTCTTACTGTCTATATAGTCTTGGTCAAAGTTGGGGGATCTGTATATAAGGTTTCCATTTAGATGCTTAATTATTTCATTATGTATTTGTACTTGTATATTTATATTACTGTCATCTATTGTTTCCCAGTTGGGGTCAGCATGTTGATAGTTCCATATTTGTGTACTTATAGGTGGTATTTCTAATAAGCACAGTATAAACTTCGAAAAACATTTTCTAAATTTTATCGTAGACACTATGAATTGATTTCCAAATATAATGTTGGGTTAAAGACGCTTTTAATTGAGGGCCTTTCGGAACCTGAATTTTATGGTGACTTAGTTTACAAATTTAAGAAACTTAAAGGAATTAATGATTTTTTCAGTTCAGAAAAATCATAACACGTTACAGACGTATAGGTTATAACTTGAATGTTATGCGACAGTCTGCATGCTTAGTTTTTAACCCAATCATGGTTGATAACTATGCTGCCTTCTTTAATTGCACGCCGGTGAGTCGGGCGTCAGATTCTATGATGGCCCTGACATAAAGCTATTCATTTTAGTTGGTTGGGGCCGGAGCTTCTTGTCTGTTGCTTGGCCCACCGGGGTCCAACTGGTGTTTTTCTTTTGCTCCGGAGTTAGTAGGTTATTCGGCGCCCAGGGATCTCCATCGTCGGGCAGCTTACTCAGTCTGTGAGTCCTGGTTTTTGATTCATCAGGATGTTTATCATGATTTATTTGTTTGTTCTTGATGATTCATTGACTAGTTAGAGATTCACCACGAGGACCGAATAACTAACTAAATGTTATGAACCACTGCAGAAGCTGAGGGTGAGGTTATGGCCATGTAAAACCGGTTTAAGCCCGCCAGTAACTTTGTGTTACTGATCGTTCCAAGTCGATATTTCTGTGGTGGTTCTTTTTGTTTTATGTCTTAGTGTTTAATTTTTTTGTGCTGTTGGCGCCTTATGTATGTTTTCATATTTTTAGTTAAGTTAAGGTAACTGAGTGGCCACCTATTGGGAAAATAGCTGCTCATTCGGCTTACGATATGTTTCATGGTGTAAGTACCTGATTGTTAGTTTGGTTTTTTCCCACCTCGGTTTTTGGAGTGGGAATCTTTTTCTGATTGCACCTTTTCCTGATCTTTGCCTACTTGTACCTTTTTAAGTATGTGTAATTGATATTAGTTTATTGTAGATATTCCTGAACATTTGATAGACTTCATTATTGTTTGGATTTTTTAAATATATGAGTCTGTTAGGTGTTTTGTATGTAATATCACAAGTACCATGCCAGAATATGATCTTAATTTGTTTTTGTGGGTATAGTCTTGTAACCTTATCGACATTGAAAAAAAAATTATAAAATTTACTCCATCTTCTGTTTCTCTACCCTCTTTGTCCCACCATATGAAACTGTCTTGATATGTATGAGGTATAAAAGGGTTTAGATATATCCCTTTACTGTCAGTGCAAAGTATGTAGATAGTATCTTGTTGAACTAGAAGTTCATGTGTATCTATGTACTTTTGAATCTTATTTCTGACAGGGGGTGTTATATTCATATGGACGTAATGATGTCTAAATACCCATAGTCACAAGCATACTCTGTACACGCAATATATACCATATATGTCTTAAATACTATTACATACATAGGACATACATACGTAGACTATATGATATCCGTATGACTATACATATCTAAAATTACGATGTAAAGTAACACCTGTCGTTAGTTCTTTATAAATCATAATATCACAGTACCACGATATAGACTATCCGTATATCAGACATCACATTGGGTTCAATTCATTTAGTCTTTATATTTATGGCGTAGGAATGTAGTCTTCAGTATATCACCATACTGTGTCTTTATCACCGTTCCATGTTTATTTATACAAATTATATAAGTCGGAGAGCCCCTGACGTAAGGGATGTAGTATCAGTATATCATTATACCGTGTCTTTTCTACCGTTCCACATATATTATAAATTATATAAGTCGGAGAGTTCCTGGCGTAGGATTGTAGTCATCAGTATGTCACCATACTGTGTATTTATCACAGTTCCATATTTATTTATACAAATTATATAAGTCGGAGAGTCCCTGACGTAAGGGATGTAGTATCAGTATATCATTATACCGTGTCTTTTCTACCGTTCCACATATATTATAAATTATATAAGTCGGAGGGTTCCTGACGTAGGAGTGTAGTTATCAGTATATCCATCATCATACCGTGTCTTTATCACCGTTCCATGTATATTTATAAGTTATAAATATATATAAGTCGGAGAGTCCCTGACGTGAGGGATGTGGTTATCAGTATATAATCATGTCATGACTTCCATCGTTTCATGTATATTTCTAAGTTATTTAAGTCGGAGAGTCCCTGGCGTAAGGGTTGTATTTGTCATTATATAATCATACTGTGTCTTTTTCGCTATTCTATGTTTATTTTTGAGTTATTTAAGTCGGAGAGTCCCTGACGTAAGGGGTGTAGTAACTGTAGTTGTCAGTATGTCATTGTAGTCCCTGACAAAAGGGGTGTAGTAACTGTAGTTATCAGTATGACATTGCAGTCCCCGCGGCAGGGGTGTCCACATGTTTTAGCCTGCATCTTTGGCCCTATCAACTTTTGAGGCTTGTGTACAGTAGCAGCCATCTGGCGGTCCTGCAGAGGAAGCAGAGATATTTCAGTTTCTGACAGTTTGGGTAAATTGTATATTTGTGGATTTGTACTACAGAAATAATCTTGTGGTTCTCGAAAAATATGGTTAGTGGCTCAGGTATTTTTCTTGGGCCTATCCTGTAGTCTACTTCGATACGTTCGGTCATGTAATTGGTGGGGTATGCATTTAGAAGGTATTTGCATCTCTAGCTGTATCATTTTTACAAGTCTAGGTACAGGTAGCAGCCATCTGACATTCTTTAAAAGTTAATTTTTGATAAACCTGGGATTAATAAATGGAAATTAAAACCAGGAAACGCGAGACTGCGAACGATCGCGGTTATAGATAATCTTGGTTTGATTTAGGTTCTACATCACACTCAGCAGCTAACCTCATATGGAGACAGAACCTTGGTTTATAGTCTATTCTGAAAGACTTATATATACTGTGAACTTGTATGAATGTACGACTATACCGTTCACGCCTGAAAAAGTAGGAATACAGGACTATACTTTCATGTTCAATTGTGTATTATGATATTCAACGAATTGTGTGTTTGTAATATCTGTTTGTATTGAGGATTAACGTCACAGTCAACAATTTTTCAGTCATGTCGGGACGGAGCCAGCGCTTCCTGGGTTTTAGGAGTAGGATGTCTTGCTCAAGGACACAACACGGTGACTCTTCAACAAATTGTAACATTTATACTGACTAAAAGGGTTAAAGAATAAGTATTGCCAGCGGAGTAACTAGTGATCTCAAACTTGGTATTTAAGTGCTAGAATCCTGTCGTATTCTCTGAGCTGTGGTGGTCAACTTGTATGAAGTCTGGCTTTCTGAATGCGTAAGAAATATGTTTTCGAAGCAGGAGGCGAAATCTTTGCATTTTTCACGTTCAAGAAGAGCCTTGTAATGCCGCATGGTCTCGATTTTGTGCAGAAATGGCCTAGTCGAGATGAACAGTAAATCTATCCACGATTCCGTCCCCGGATGACAGGTGCATCAGTTCAGAAAGAAGAGAACAAGGCTGTATGAAGTTACAGATGGAGATCGATGTCTTGTCGAAACCTCGTTTCCCAGCGGACAGCGCACATCGATCGCCCTTTCCACCCCATATTTTACACAACAGGGCTCTTTCACTCTCTCCTTTTGACTGTTTAAGATTAATGGATGCAAGGAACCGATGACCCTAGACCATAACCACCAATTTCCACACGGTTTTTATGTCATACATGGACTTTGCGGCCAATTTGTTTATGTGACATGCTGGACCGTTTTAAAACATGTGTTTCCTTTTACATGTTTTAGTGCTCCCAAAAGAAGTTTGACATAGAATTAATTCGGCTTAATTTGCCGAGCGGTTTCACACGAGATGTTTAAAAATGGTGTGCACAGGACGACTACGAGGGGTGATGGACGGGCGATGACGGGTATGCTAAAAGCTCACCTGGTGTACGCTCGCCTCCAATGAGCTCAAAACAAGGAATGTAAAAGTATGGAAGAAAACAAGAAGGCAGTGTTATTTTATTGTTATTTATTTGAGTTACATGTGGCGGGTAAGGCGATATTTTAAAACAGTTTGAGGACATGAAGCCGGTACACATGGAAATACAAAACACGTCGAAAAAATGGTTTGTACAGGTTATGTGAACTGTGCATTGCTGAATAAATTGTTAGAAACCCACACGATTTGAAAACGTCATGAAAATCTCTTTACAAAGTGACGTTGCAATATGGAGGTCAGCTTTAAGCTCGCCATGAGCCACTCTCTGCAACGATATCAGTTAAATTTTAATGAGTCTAATCTTGCTAAATATTCTACAAAGTGCATTTGTGCAAACAGCATAAAAATCGACACCTAAACATACAACAGAGAACCAAGAACAGAAGTATCGCCTATGAAGGGTAAATAATATAAAGTTAGTGGGGGGCTTAAAACGGTTTTCCAGGATTGTAAACTCTAACACGCTGCCACAGAACGCTTCTACATGTAGAAGGAGATTTATTCATTGAAATTTATCAGCAATTAGCTCATACTGGTAATGTTGGTTGAGGTCGAACTTGAATGCATTTCCTTGGGTAAAGAATAGTCTCCTGTATTCGTCGTGTGTGACGTTGATGAGCTTTAGAGCAGCGTTGTCTTCATTCAGATTTTCTGGTGAACACTTGCAGAAAAATTCCCTTGTTTTGTAATTAGTTCTGCATGTGATGAGGCTGCCCAGATGTTCCGCTTGTAGTTTCTCCATTTCAACTGCAAGAAAAACGAAGGTATATAAGTTAAAAATACTGTATAGCTCTGATTGTTATTCTGTATGTATGGTCTGGCCTTCATGTAAGACAGAAGAAAGACCTAAAGCGGTCTATTAATGATTGCATCTGTTTTACCACCATCTTTCAGAAATATTCTCTTATCTGCCATACAAGACTCCTGGGTTTCATCGGGGATAACCAGTACAGTTATCGGAATCACATCACTCTTTGCAGTACACGGTTACACACCCAGGATTACCTGTTACAGGGTACTCGGAGGTAAACAATGGAAGGCAAATCCGACTAAGGGCAGTATTTATCGTATTTTATTTTCAACTTACGTCCACTTTAGAAAAAATTTAACATATCGCACATACACAGTTAAGAAGACGAAGCCCCTACATGCACCATCAGTTGAAGCTAACACGTCAATTTTCAATCAAAAATAAATAATGTAAACTGGAAATTGCATGATTGTAAAGCACTTTCAATTCGGACACTTAATTTTGAGAATTTACGATATTTTCGCATTAAACAGCGGCTGGTGTCTAAAAATACAGTGTCTTAAGGACATTGTTCTAAACACTGGCATAGTTTGGCTGTTTCGAACATGTTCGGCCAGTTTTGACCATCTGATTGGAGAGAAAACAAGAATGTAAAAGTTTGTCTGACTCTATTATGAATAGTTATTCTTTATTGCCAAACATCACAATTTTAATCATGCAAAGCACCAGTATGGCGTTACAAAGGATATGAAAAGTGACCAAAACAAGCATTTTCGATAAACTTACCACCATGAATAGCTTTGGTAATCCTTTTGCACGCGAATGGCAGATTTTTTCTGCACATCACATTCCGACTGCATTAAACAAGATATTTAACTATCAAAAACACATTTGTTTTGAGAAAATTAGTTATGGTTCATGTATAGCAATGTACGCGGTCCGTGAGTGTTACTTAAATGTGGAAGAAGAGCCCGAGTGCCGCGAGGGAGAACCGCAGCAAGCTTACTTGGTGTGCAGATGGCTTATTAATTAAACCCTTAGAAATAAAATTTTCATAAACAAATCCCCAAAATCAAAACATCGTCAGCCAATACACCGGAAGTTGCGTGTCTTTTAATGGAAAAATCATATAAAAATACTAGGATTAGCAGAGAGTCATAGTAAAAAATAAAATGAAAAATAAAATTCACCCATGCACCCACCCCAGAATTTTTCAAAACTTTGGATGAGAATCTAATAATTATTTTCTCTGGCCTAACAGAGACATACATGTACATGTATACATAGCTCTGGGCCTATTGAACTGTTTCCAGAGTGGTATTGATCCAAGGGTTCTTCAGCCTTTCCGGTTAAAATTTAAAATTAGCTAGTTTATCCGCATGACCTTAGCTGCAGTATTAAGGGGACGTAAAAACATTACCAAACAAGCCATTGAAGCAAAATTTAACTGTTTTGCCTAGACATGTTATTTGCAACCTTGGGTCTAATGCATATACACAATGTAAATACTGACTCATTGGTCTCTTGCTTCGCAGGAAGTGTGCTGAACATGACCTTCTAATCACCAACACAGTCTTCCGTCTACCTAATAGGAACAAAACATCCTGGATGCATCCCCGTTCCAAACACTGGCATCTCATAGACTATGTCATAGTGCGGAGAACAGACAGGCAGGATGTTAAAGTGACAAAGACTATGTGTGGTGCAGACTGCTGGACAGGTTGTCAGCAAACTCAACCTAAGAATACAGCCTGCGAGGCGACCTCAAGGCAAGAAAGCTCCTAAGAGACTGGATGTCTCAAAGCTGAATAAAGACAGCATGAGACAAGTTTTCTTAACAGACATTTGCAACCAACTGGATGCAATGAATCTCAGTTCAGAGGACGCCGAAGAAAACTGGACAGTTTTCCATAAAACAGTTCTTTCTTCAGCTGCAAGCACCTTAGGCCATCCATCTCGCAAACATCAAGACTGGTTTGATGAGAATGATGACGAAATTCAGAGGCTTCTTGAAGAAAAGCACCGATTGCTCAAGGCACATCAAGATGATACTAGCTCAGTATCAAAGAAAGCAGCCTACAGCAACATTTGTAAGACAGTCCAGACCAAGCTTAGGGACATGCAAGATTCCTGGCTGAGGAAGAAAACAGAAGAAATTCAGTCTTTTGCGGATAGAAAGGACATGAAGAAATTTCATGATGCACTGAAAACCATTTATGGTCCAAAGAGTTCTGGAGCCACCACATTGCTCAGTGCAGATGGAAACACTCTTCTCACAGATAAAGAAGCTATCTTGGAAAGGTGGGCAGAACACTTCAATAGTGTGCTTAATCGACCATCAAGCATCAATGAGGATGCAATCGACAGACTTCCACAGATAGAGTGCAATGTTCTGTTAGATGAATTTCCTACCGTTACGGAAACAAGAACAGCAGTTCAACAACTATCATCTGGCAAAGCCCCAGGTGCAGATGCAATTCCTGCCGAAGTTTACAAGGCTGGGGGGCTACCCATGGCAGAGAAACTGACAGAGTTGTTTCACTGTATGTGGAGAAAGGAGGCTATCCCACAAGAATTTAAGGATGCATCCATAATCCACCTATACAAGCGGAAAGGAAATCCTCAAGTCTGTGACAATCACAGAGGCATCTCCCTCCTATCAATTGCTGGGAAGATACTTGCAAAAATTCTGTTGAATCGTCTGAATGTTCATCTTGATCAGACAGGACTTATCCCAGAAAGTCAATGTGGATTCAGAAAAGACAGAGGGACAATAGACATGATATTCACAGCAAGACAGCTTCAGGAGAAATGCCAAGAACAGAATGTAGATCTATACATGACGTTTGTTGACCTCACCAAAGCTTTTGACACTGTTAGTCGTGATGGACTCTGGAAAATCATGGCCAAGTTTGGCTGTCCACCCAGATTCATAGCAATGGTGCGGCAGTTTCATGATGGCATGCAGGCACGTGTGCAAAATGATGGAGAGTTCTCTGAACCATTTGAAGTAACAAATGGGGTCAAACAAGGCTGTGTTCTGGCACCAACACTGTTCAGCATGATGTTTTCTGCCATGCTTATGGATGCTTTTCAGGACAGTGACACTGGTTTTCCAATCAGGTACCGTTTTGATGGCAACATATTCAACCTCAGAAGGTTGCAAGCCAAAACTAAGGTCCAGACTGATGTGCTAGATGAGCTCCTCTATGCAGATGATATGGATAAGAATGCTAGCACAGAGGCAAAAATGCAAAGAGCTATGGATCAAGTCTCACAGTCATGTGATAACTATGATCTCACAATCAGCACAAAAAAGACAGAGGTTGTACACCAACCAGCGCCCGGAAAGCCATATAATGAACCAACCATCACTGTGAATGGGCAAAAACTGAAAGTTGTTGACAAGTTCACCTACCTGGGAAGCACTCTCTCCAGAGCAGTGCATATTGATGATGAGATCACTGCCAGAATTGCAAAGGCTAGTGTGGCATTCGGACGACTCCGTGCAAATGTCTGGGAGCGAAATGGAATCAAGCTTGACACCAAGCTGAAAGTCTACAAGGCTGTGGTACTGCCAACCCTCTTGTATGCATGTGACACCTGGACAGTATACCAACGCCATGCAAAGAGACTTGACCATTTCCACTTAAGCTGTTTGAGAAAGTTGTTAAAAATCAAGTGGCAGGACAAGATTCCAGACACAGAGGTCCTGACGAAAGCAGGGATGCAAAGCATGCATACAGTCTTAAAGCTAGCACAGCTAAGATGGACTGGCCATGTTATAAGAATGCCTGATGCGCGACTTCCAAAGAAAGTTTTCTATGGAGAACTACAGGAGGGAAAGCGCTCTCAAGGTGGCCAGAAGAAACGCTACAAAGACACCCTCAAAGCCTCTCTGAAGGATTTCGAAATACCAATGGGGTCCTGGGAACAGACTGCACAGGAGCGATCAAAGTGGCGAGGTCTCATCAACAAAGGAGCAGCTCTTTATGAAAAGAAGAGAATCTGTGAAGCTGAAAGAAAGCGAAGAGAGCGCAAAGCCAAAACAAATGTGCCACCATCAGACTCTATGACATTGACTTGCTCTACTTGCAACCGACAGTTAAGAGCCAGAATTGGCCTAGTCAGCCATCAAAGAACTCACCAACACACATCAGCACTGTTCAAGAAATAATGATGGTCTTTCTCATTAGTGAGAGACGAACTATCACTGACTCATAGGATGGTTGTGTCATTATTTTTTTTCTCACTTTCTTTTGTGTTTTGGCCGTAATGTATTTCACAACTATTATTTAGTCATTGCGAAACAAAGCCATCCCTTTCTTGGTACGTAACCGGTACTTTGTGGAGCTTGAAGTTTTTTTGTTTTTTTTTTTTAATTCAATTTTGCATCCCTTTCAAGCTTTTTCACTCATATCGAGACAAATCAATCGGTAGGTGTGGCGAAAACCGGAGTACCCGGGGAAAAACCACCTGACACACCCGCAAGCAGAACTATGCTTGTCCCGCATGTGACTCAGGCCCCGTACGAGGTGCGAACCCACAGAGGTGAGATGATCGAATGATCAAGAGCACTGAAGTCAGCGACCTTAACCATTCGGCCACGGGGGCCGCCCGGAGCTTGAAGTGTCTTGCTCAGGGACACTACATGGCGGAGGCGGGTATCGGACCGAATCATGACCTCTCAGTTGTTAGTCCGGTTCTCTGTTAGCAAACCAGGCTCCCCACGTTTTGCTAGGAGAGCCGCTTTTTCTTTTGTGTTTCTTGGGTGAATAAATTTAGTAATTGTCATAAAATCAAATTTCCATTACAGTCAAGTACTTGGTTTCGCAAAATGTTCTTGTCAATGATAAAGCATTGCCATCAGAAGAATAGAATTTTAATTACTGCTGAACTATACCCGACCAGATGTAGACAAAGTCATATCCCTTACTTTGCAGGAAAGATTTTTATGACCAAATTTTTCGTTTCTTGAAGCCATTACCTCATAGAAGCGACTATTTCAAAAGAAATTGTACATTCTTGGTGATTTTTTAGCCCCGGCAATGTGTCATCCTACGTAAGTTTGAAGTATTGGGTTCTGGTCCAGCCTGTGTTTGCCATTAAATATAATGTAACAGTGTTTACAATTTTCTATATAATTTTATGAGATCCTTCATGTACGTAATGTACATGGTTGTTTCCATGCATAATCGATGTTTCTTTGCTCTCGGTATGTAACAGTGTGACATCAGATGTCATAAAATTTGACATGCAAAAAGCTACTAAAGATAAAAAGAACTCATTCACGATAATGCAATGTTTAGAAAATTGCCAAGAGAACAAAAACTGATTATTTGTTTTGAAGGTACTGGTAATACATGTTTAACCATGTTTATAATAAGGATTTCCGGAGTCGGGAACTTTGCGTAACCGGAAACTCGACTGTACATTGTATTTTAACAATATTTGAAGATCATTTCACCCAAAATCAACTCGGTAATATTGTATACTCTTCAATATTAAACATTAAACACACTCAATGAACATGCATTTTTGTACTTCAGGTTTTTATCATTCACCAAATATCACATTTGTAGCGCGTTGCATTGGCGCAAAGCCATCATATGCTGCTACAGTCTCCTCACATGGCTGATGTATTATTCAATCAAAATGACAACCAAATAGTGAATGGGGCCTAAAGAAATAGATGGGCTGTTTGTGCTTCCAGGCAAAGCTTACACGCTTCTGACTGACCAGCTGATTACTGGTATACCGCTCTGGTTTGAGCCAGCCCAGGAAAAGTGGTTCAAATCAAACCATCCATACATATAAGCCTTTGTAGCTTAGTTGGATGGTTATATTTGAAGCACTTGTTGGATGTCATGACATCCTCACTTTGGGTAAAAGTCCCATAAAATGGCGGCAATGTCCCGACATGACCATTGCTTTTGATTGGGACGTTAAGCATGAAGTCAAACAAAAACTTCCTTTGCCATGTTTGCCTTCTGTGTTTGTTGATGCATATATATGGTCACAGTAATGTCTGTGTCATGGTATCCTAGGGTGTGTTTCAAACATTTTGTGACCACAAATAAATTCAAACATGTGCTTGGACATGCTTTAAGGTCAACATGCGTTGCACTGTGACATCTGGATATTGTGTGTCGAGTCTCAAGGAATAGATAAACATAATACGGTATGTTGAGTGCAAATTTCAATTTAAAAACGCTACACACTTTGGCTCTAATTAGATGAAATCCGGGTGTATTTCCCAAAGCGAAGACAAAGATGTCCCATACAACATCCTTAATGAGCATCATGCAAAATTTTAGCCTCATATATTCAAAATATCCAGTGTTTTTACCCAGGTAAATGTAGGAGGTATCACAATTTTGGGTACGGTAATTATCGGAGGTATGATCTGGATAACTCGGAGTAATGTCAAATTTAGGATACAGGGAAATCGGAGGGTCAGTTCATTGAAACTAACTCATGATTTTGCTTCTGGAGCAAACTAGGCTTTAATTTTATGACATACAGTCCAGTTAATATGTAAAGTACCAAATATACATTAATATGTCACTCTAACCTACATGTATGTTACTCTAACCTAAATGTATGGCATGAACTTATTATTAACATATTTAAGAGTATAATTATTTGTTGTCGATTTCATTTAAGGATAGGGTTTACGATAAAGGGGTAACCATATTCAAATGCATATTTCACTGCGATTGTGAGTCATAATGACACTGTTTCATATACCAAATTAAAGGCAAGATTTTAAAGTTTAAGGTGAATGAATTTGTTTTATTGTAAGTTATGAATTTGAGGCTAGAAGTAAGCTTTAGTAAAATTATGACCTATATCATGTTTGATGTTTCATATTCTACATGTTTTGCTATATATGGTTTTCTTTTTTCCGTGAAAAGCTTCCCCAACACTAGATAATTAAAACGGTATCAGGGATTTCCGCTAAACTTCTTTGAAACTGAGATATTACATTTTATATTTTCTGTGACAAAACTGATTGGTCATCCTAAACAAAATTCCAATTTACTCAGCAACAAATCAACCTAGAAAAAATCTGAGATACCCTTTTGAAGAGAAGGCTTCAAACGATATGTGTGCCAAATTTCATTCCACTGGGATGGATAAGAAAAGAATTGAAATGCTTTGAAGTTGACAGTTCTAACACAAAGTCTATTTTACAAGAAGCCACAAAATTCATTTCATCAATCAAATGCAAATTTATTCATGATTGGCAGCTTTTGGGCTTACAAATTTCTGGTCAGTACATCCCACATTAGCAAACCTTGGTAGCCTTGCATTTGAAGGCGGGCTTTTGCTAAAGAAAATATGAAAATTCATTAATATTTATATACTTAGCCAATCAGCTAACACTCAAACCGTTACGGCTGTATTCTCAACCTACACTCGAGGCATACTCCACTCATACTCATGCAGATAATCTGATCAGTCACTCGTGTGAGCGCATAACTGTTCGATTTGGTATGCACATGTCCCACTCACACTCAAACTCAACTCAAATTTCGAGTAAACGTTGAGTGAAGGCGACACCTCACTCGAGCGCTACTCGAAAATTTTCGGACCCTTATTTCGTCACATTTTCTTCGAAAAAGCCCAATAATAGCAGATTACATACATCACCTGGACCAAGCTTTACGCTCGGGACAAATCTTTTCTTGAGAGGGGTCGCGAATTCTCGAACAGATTTCGATTTTCACAAGGCATGTCATTTGCAACTATTTTGAATATGTAAATATGTAAAGCAATGATCCATATTTAAGGTGAGTGGTCAACATTGTACATCCAGATACAGACGCATTTGAGCCTTTGTGCTAGATATCGCTGTCAGACTCACCCCCTTCACCTTACGCACACCCATCTACTCACCTACCCATTCCCCACAGAGAGAGAGAGAGAGAGAGAGAGAGAGAGAGAGAGAGAGAGAAAGACAAATAAAACAACAAACAGAGAGAGAAGAGAGCGAGCGAGAGAGAGAGAGAGAGAGAGAGAGAGAGAGAGAGAGAGAGAGAGAGAAACACAGAAAGAAATACAAATAAACAAAGAAACAGACAAACAAACAAACAAGAAGGAATGAGTATAAGCAAATACGATACCATGCGTGCACATCAAAATGAGATAACAGCTCACCGCACTATGCGGCGTCTAGTCAGTGTCTTTTTTGCTAATTTGATGTTAGAATAATAACATCAAATGTCCATAAGCTTTCAACTTTCTTTGTTTTATAATGAAAATCTGACACTCCGGTGAGTGATGGTTGAGTGACGGCTGTGCATACCAAATCCATACTCCACTCACACTCAATGTAATACCACTCGACTCATACTCCAGCCACACTCTCGCGAGTTGAGTTCGAGTTTGAGTTTGAGTGACGGAAGAGAATATAGCCGTTAGGCTATTAATCGCTCCTGTTGTAAATGACCACACATTATTACCGTAACATTTTATCTCTGGGGTTCGAAGACTGACCATTAACACCTTTCAATCAAAGGTATTATACCAGACAATTTGAAGCGGAAATGATTCTCTTCTGACCTCTTGAAATTGTGTAATGGTGCTGCTATAGAAGCAGTAAGCAGCGTCATAAGAAAACCAATGAAGTAATGAAGCATATACATGTACGAAAACATAGCCGTAGATCAGCTTCTGTGCAATAACTGCACAGTTGATTAGTGCCTTTGTTTTCTCTACAATTTAAATGTCAAGCCTCTAACCAGCTTCGGCAGCTACAAAGGCCAGTATTTGTAACCCTCTCCACACAATGACCAAATAGTGCCCCCCTCCAACATATGTACCAAGGCTTAGTAATAAGCTGGTCATTTACAACAGGAACAATAATAAAAGAAGGTTCTGTGAATATGCATTTTCAAATAACAACTTACTTTGGTTCTTTATTATCTGATGGCTAACAAATTTCTGTATAATATCCTCATTGGCAGAACTTTGACAATTCAACAATATGCTTACATAAAAGCCACTGCATAACAAAACGATGCAAAATAAAATAATGATTGTAATTATATGCTCAAAGAAAGGACAATGATCAGCTCATTGCAGTCATATATACAACCAACAAAATCAGCTGCACAGGGTTTCTCCACTATACTTTTCACAGAATTTGAGTGGTCTTGTGAGAAAACATGATTTAGAATGTTAGATAAAATCAGTTGTAGATCATGTATGCAACAATGAATGCTTATTGTTTTCGAAAAAAATGATTCCCAATAAACCTTAACTTTTTGTGAGGCTGTTTATCCTTCTGTCAAACACGCAAACAAAACATTTAATTACAAAGAATTTCTTGTGATATGACCCATTATCTCTGTTCAGTAAACCAGCTTCCATACCAATAAATAATGACATTTTTTCATGGTCATCATTGAAAGATTCTACCCAGTACCCACAGTCGATAATGTAAATAAAAATAAATAATGCACACAAGATGGGATGTAAGGGGTTTACATGTAGATTGCATAGACGGTAGCTTGCTTGTTGGTCATCTCCTTTCCTGGTATACATCAAACACCCCCTCCCCAATACGCATGTGCGTATACTTACCGTGTCACAACAATCAGAATAAACGTTTTGTGCTTACCTTTCCTTAATTCGTAGGCAAATGGAAGTTATTCAAACAAATATACTCTCAGATAAGCATTATCAAGAAAAAAAAAGAGAGGAAAAACAGCTCTCTAAATGTTGAAATACCTCCGAATCTCCAAAACCGTCCCTCCGAGTTCCCAATATTACATTTCAAAATTACTCCGAGAATTCCCGTATCAAAAGATGTAACACCATCTTAATGTTTTTAAGCCTGTGAAGTTTATCCTTTTGTAATCATGCGTAAGGATGCTTAAAATCTCGAGGAGAAAGCCTAAATTTTGAAATGCAGCTGCCAGTTTGTTGACAAATGTTATTGGTCGTCCACTATTTACCTGATAATACAAATTTCCTTGCTGCGTGAGCATAATTCTGAGTTCGAAATACTTTAGCATGTTAATGTGAGGACAAAGACGGCTACATTGTTCATAAATTGTTTGCTTACTATAACACCTCTTAGCCCAAAACAGTTCTGATTTTACCGTTATGTGATATTAAAAATGATATTATACTGACCCTAGTCGAAGGCGCCTTCCATTGTTTACCTCCGAGTTCCCCGAACCTCCGAGTTCGCTGTAACAGGTAATCCTGGGTGGGTTACAGGTGTAACTTGTAGATCTGTTAATGAAACAGCGAGATGCGTATTACTGTATATGCTATAAAACTGTGTAAAATGCATGTATAAAGTATTTTATACCTACATTTAACATTCTCAATAACTGCACCTTTGATGTGCCTTTGAATGTGTCTTAGAGGTACAGCTGCACCTGGTGTTAATGCCAACCTACGTAACACCTTTTCCCTCATCGTTTTAACACCCAGGTGTTATACGTTACGGTGGAAATAATGAAAGAGAGGTTACTTGTACGTAATGTATATACAAAGTAACGATAATGGCGGAATTGCAGGATAAAAAACAAGAGGAAGATGAAAGAAAAGAATTAATATTTTTAAGGCGCCCGGCATTAGCGAAATATCCAAGGTTTCAGCTTCAGAAAAAAACCTGCATATTTTTTTACGGGAGAAGGCCTATTAAAGGAAACTAGAATATGCGATTTATGTGATGTGGAGACACGTAAAGTTTACCGAGATGTTTCGAGGTATGTTATAGTTTAATGGGTAGATTGCAGTTTAGCGGTCCCCAGATTTCTAACATTTGTAATATTTCACAAAGTCTGAACACTGTATGGGGTGCTGGGGCGGTAGCCCCCATTGGGGAATTTGTACTTGTCACACATACAGAGAACACATCTACATAGCATAGCAAATGGCTACATAGCTATTGTACCTTCTTTTAGGTATTTCCTGGGGACTGCTGTAGTTTGCGGCACATTTAAGGACGTTTGGGTTGCAAATGATGACAATATTTTAGTTTTCATTAGGGGTATCTTGAAAAATGTTGGTTTCCAAAGCATGCTGTAAGGATAGTAAAAGAAGGTAAAATAGCTATGTAGCGAGCTGCTATGCTACTTAGACGTTTTCTCTGTATGCATGACAAGTAGAAACTCCCCGTCCCAAGCCTCCATGAAAGTCCATACTTTGTGAAAAGATAAGAAGTGCAGAAGTGCTTGTAAATCTGGGGACCGCTAAAATGGAATGTAGCCCAGAGATACATATACATTTAAGTTAAAAATTAAGACAGTGACCAGTATCGTTTTGCATGAAAATGTTTTTTGAACGTGTGGCATAGTAACCGAAATATTTATTTAGATGGGGGAATCCCCTCCCAAGCAAGCCTAGAAAGTTTTATGGGTAGCTTGGGGGTGCTAGCCCGCATGTATTTAAAATATTATATTAAGTTTATAATAGAGAGCGGGCCGGATTTTTGAATCGGTTGTTTCTACGACTGTTAAACATTTTGGTGATGAGGATGGGACATTGCACACACTGACGTTTTGACGGATTCTTTCTTGGACACGTGAGACAATGCTACTGTTGTTACACTATACTTTGGAAACAAAAAAGTCCTAAAATGTGACACATTTTTGATTCGGTTGTTTCTACGACTGTTAATTTTAACATTCTGGTGAGTGAATTGAATGAATGAGGATCGGACCCAATTTTTGTCACTACGGACATTGCACACACTGACGTTTTGACGGATTCTTAATAATGCTACTGTCGTTACACTATCCTTTGGGAACGAAAATTTTAGTATCACGTGTTGTGAAACATTGCATGAAAAATTAACTGATGTCATCCTTTTGCATGAAAAAAAAGTCCTAAAATGTGCCACAAAAAATTTGGCGGCTTGAGGCATGAATGGGGGAAAGTTGCTGGTAATGGGCAAAGGTGAAGGTCATTTCAAGGTCAATAACTGGTCTATGGTCACATCAGAGGTGGTCGCTCTGAGGAAGTTTTGTCCTCTGGTTACAATAGAAAAAAGGCCTATTGAAAACTACTTTTTGGCTTAAAATTTGTTATTTGTGAAGCGATTCTCAAAAAGTTTTGTGGCACATTTTAGGACTTTTGCGATGTAAAAGTATGACAGCTTTTTTCATGAGGACTCTCAGAACAATATGATATTGAATAAGATTGTTTCCAAAGGATGTTGTAAGGAGAGTAGAATAGGTGGTTGCAATAAACGAATATAGATTTTTAGCTCACCTGAGCCGAAGGCTCACAAGGTGAGCTTATACGATGGCCATGATCCGGCGTCCGTCCGTCGTCCCTCCGTCCGTCGGCGTCGTCCACAATTTCAAAGATCTTCTTCTCTGAAACCGCTTGGCCGATCTAGTTGAAATTTTATGTGGAGCCTCCTTGGGTAGTGGCATTTCAAGTTTGATCGCGAAATCTAGGTCACATGACCAAGATGGCCGCCACGCCCATATATTGTAAAAACCACTCAAAAATCTTCTTCTCCAGAACCGGTGGGCTGATTTCCACGAAACTTGGTATGTAGCATCGGGGACCTCAGCCCATCATAGTTTGATAAAATGATGACCCTTGGATGACTTTGACCTATTTTACGGCAAGGTCAAATTTGGAAACATAGGCTTTTACATAGGAAAAAGTGAAAACTATGGAATTTTTTGAAAACTGTTGCAGCCTGACGCCTGAAAAGTGGTAGATGCAAACAACTAATGGAGTAGATGAAGGTATGTGATTAATATAGGTCAAGGTCATCTCTTGACCTTGGCCAGTCTGTTGTCCATACACACTTTTCAAAGATCTTTTTCTCTGAAACTTCTTGGCCAATCAAAGCGAAATTTTATATGGAGCATCCATGGGTAGGGGAGACGAAAGTTTGATCGCGAAATCCAGGTCACATGACCAAGATGGCCGCCAGGCCCATATATGATAAAAACCACTCAAAAATCTTCTTCTCCAGAACCGGTGGGCCGATTTTACGAAACTTGGTATGTAGCATCGGGGACCTCAGCCCATCATAGTTTGATAAAATGATGACCCTTGGATGACCTTGACCTATTTTACGGCAAGGTCAAATTTGGAAACATAGGCCTTTACATAGGAAAAGTGAAAACTATGGAATTTTTTGAAAACTGTTGCAGCCTGAGGCCTGAAAAGTGGTAGATGCAAACAACTAATGGAGTAAATGAAGGTATGTGATTAATATAGGTCAAGGTCATCTCTTGACCTTGGCCAGTCTGTTGTCCATACACACTTTTCAAAGATCTTCTTCTCTGAAACTGCTTGGCCAATCAAAGTGAAATTTTATGTGGAGCATCCATGGGTAGGGGAGACGAAAGTTTGATCGCGAAATCCAGGTCACATGACCAAGATGGTCGCCACGCCCATATATGGTAAAAACCACTCAAAAATCTTCTTCTCCAGAACCGGCAGGCCAATTTTCATGAAACTTGGTATGTAGTATTTGGGACTCCAGCCCATCAATGTTTGTTGAAATGATGACCCTATGATGACCTTGACCTATTTTACGGCAAGGTCAATTTTGAAAACAGGCTTTTACATGGGAAAAGGCAAAACAAACTGTTGCAGCCTGAGACCTGAAAGTTGCTAGATGCAGACAACTAATGGAGTCAATGAAGGTAAGTAATTAATGAAGGCCAAGGTCATGTCTTGACCTAGGCCCAAGGTCATTTAAATATCAAAATTAAAATTATGGTTTTCTCAGAAATCACTGGGTTTGGAAACTATTGCAGCCTGAGACCTGAAACTTTGCAGATGCAGACAACTTATGAAGTCAGTAAAGGTGTGTGAGTATTCAAGGTCAATGTCATTTCATTATGACTTAATACTCCAAGATCAGGCTTCAGGTGAGCGTTCTCAGGACCAATGGTCCTCTGGTTTTTTGAAGATGCGCCTGACTGATCTAGTGATGATTATATATTGCTACGGCATAGATCTTCAGATTTATCAGTGTGAAAAGCTGATGCCAAAAATAAGCCATCGCACGATAATAGATTGGTACGAGTTTTGCCGGGATAGTGGCAGCAAAGCTCTCATAGATGAGCCAAAAATGTTGAAAGGGTGGTGTGAATGGCAGCATAATCGAAATTGACGAATCTTTATTCGGGAAAAAACGAAAGTACAACCGCGGCCGTGTGCATAACATGATTTGGGTATTCGGAGCAGTGGAAAGGGGTACAAGAAATGCAGTATTGCAAATTGTCAGTAAACGTGACAGAGCAACGCTTCTACCAATCATAAAAAAGTATGGCTCAAGTATAGTATAAGCAAAAAGAAGTTCATGAGTTTGGTGTATGAATATATGAAAATAAATATTCATACGCCGGTCTCCAATTACTCCATAGCAGCTTTCTTTGATGTCCATTAGTTGTGACTGAACGTTACAGAGAAATGGCGCCAAAGTAAAGTCGTGGTAACGGCGCTCACGTTGAATGACGTTCTTGACTTGAAAATTATTATTAATAAGTGCAACGACATTCAAAAGTAGTGCGATTAGAATTAATCAAGTATCCAGCTTTCAGATATTGACATCGACCCAAGTGAAGTAAACGGCAAAAGTGCTAGATGTATTAATTAAAGGAGGTTGTGGGTTACATGTTCACTACAGTGCTGTACTAAGACCAAAGCGTAGTAAACGGCAAAAGTGCTAGATGTATTAATTAAAGGAGGTTGTAGGTTACATGTTCACTACAGTGCTGTACTAAGACCAAAGCGTAGTAAACGGCAAAAGTGCTAGATGTATTAATTAAAGGAGGTTGTGGGTTACATGTTCACTACAGTGCTGTACTAAGACCAAAGCGTAGTAAACGGCAAAAGTGCTAGATGTATTAATTAAAGGAGGTTGTAGGTTACATGTTCACTACAGTGCTATCCTAAGACCAAAGCGTATCAAACGGCAAAAGTGCTAGATGTATTAATTAAAGGAGGTTGTAGGTTACATGTTCACTGCAGTGCTGTACTAGACAATATCCACATCGATATATAGAGAGAGGAGACAGTTCGACGAATTGACAGGTCGACGGGTTGACAGGTCGACGGGTTGACGGGTCGACAGGTTGACGGGGTCAACAGGTTGACAGGTCGACGGGTTGACAGGTCGACAGGTAGACGGGTCGACAGGTTGACGGTCGACGGGTTGACAGTTCGACAGGTCAAGAGGAATTACGGATGATTCATAGACATTAGTCTTTTTGATATTTATGAATTGGTGTCTACACTGAAAGAAATGCAGACACTTGATTTATTGCAACCATTATATTGGAAATTATGGCAAGTTAAATTTTCATATCTGCACCTCAACGTTAGTTCATATATAAGGACGAATTGAAAGAACAGTCGAACTCGGAAATCGGCTACTTTTATTGTTCTAATTGAAATGTAGACAATAATGAATAATGTATTCATGAGGTAACGACCACGCTGTAACCCATATGTGAAGTTTTATACAGTCAAATTCCACAGGAAACGGAGAACAATTGGTGAAAATGACTAAATCTCACGACAGTGGCCGAGATTAATGAGACACAATAGGTAATCGGACCAAGGGGCGTTTAAGGTGTGAAGTCATCTTGGACATGTCCCGGATAAATTAATGTCTCCTTTGTTTGCACACTAGTTTCGCTTAGTTTGTGAACCGGAATCTTGTTTATGTGTCTTTAAATAGGTAATAGGTAATCGGACCAAGGGTGCTATTAGGCAATCGGAGCAAGTGTGCTAATAGTTAATCGGACCAAGGGTGCTATTAGGTAATCGGAGCAAGTGTGCTAATAGATAATCGGACCAAGGGTGCTAATAGGTAATCGGAGCAAGTGTGCTAATAGTTAGTCGGAGCAAGTGTGCCAATAGGTAATCGGACCAAGGGTGTTAATAGGTAATCGGACCAAGGGTGTTAATAGGTAATCGGAGCAAGTGTGCTAAAAGTTAATCGGAGCAAGTGTGCTAATAGGTAATCGGACCAAGGGTGCTAATAGGTAATCGGAGCAAGTGTGCTAATAATTAATCGGAGCATGTGTGATAATAGGTAATCGGAGCAAGGGTGTTAATAGGTAATCGGAGCAAGGGTGCTTATAGGTAATCAGGCCCAGGATGCTAACAGGTAATTAGTTGAGGGTGCTATTAGGTAATCGGACCAAGGGTGCTAATAGGTAATCGGACCAAGGGTACTGTTGATAGATGTCCCGGAATAATGTGTAATATGTTTCTACAATAATGTCAGCATTTGTCACTATTGTTATATGCTTCCGGAATAATGTCTGATATGTTTCACCACTAATGTCTGCAAGTTTTAGCATGTAGAAGTAAACCTTCTGCTAATAGGTAATCTGGCCACGGGTGCTGTTGACAGAGGCGTTTGACGTCTGAAGTCATCTTTGTCATGTCCCGGAAGAATGTTTCGTAAGTTTCCACACTGATTTCGGCAAGTTTTAAAAATGATTGGTGCGGTCCCACCTCATCGTCTATCATCGCCGCTGGTAGTTTGAAGAACACGTTTGCTGTGGCCCCCCTAGACGACACTTTCTTGATTTTCCCAAAGCCATTTCTTTCCAGCTCTTCAAGTTCAACTGAAAACGGGAAGCAATTGTTAAAAATGACATTAATCTCACAAAAGAGTCCGACATTTATACATTATTAATCAAACTAAAAGGTAATCGGACAAGGGGTGCTAATATGTAATGATACGAGGGTGGTTCAGAAAGTTCTGTCATAGGTGTTATAACTTTGTTAATATACATGATAGGTTGCTGTATTATAACTTGATTGAAAGGGCTACATTTCTTCTTTATAATGATACCAAAACAATGCACGAACGAAATAAATACTTCGAAATACATGCCTTGAAAGACACCTGGGGTAAAACCACTGGCACGTTTTCTTGAATTTGTGAATATTATTGTGTGCGTTTCATGCGTTATATCTTTATAACTTCTGATCAAATTTTCTCCAACTTTACAGTTATAAGTAATAATATATTTAGAAAAGCAATGTGACAAAAATTGCCGTTATCGATGCTATGCTGACTTTATAATAAAGCAATGTATATGACGTCATTAAAATACGTACCCCTATAGCGTTTCTGGCACCGCTGCACCATTATATGTGTTTGCTTATTTATAAGTTTACTATAGAGCACACTAGGATGAAACAATTAAATGGTTAAATGCATTTTAAGATCACTGGACTACGTGTAGATGTCAATAAATGCCATTTGAATTTAAACTGTATTTTTAATGTATGTACAGCAAGCCAATTTCAATATTTCATTTTACTATAACTCAATTAAATTCAGCTGAATGATTTTGATTTTTGCAGGATATATTCATCTATGTTTCAAAAATATATTACATGGATTATATTTTTTCGAAGTCGATTTTCTTTAAATAATATTCACAAATTTAAGAAAACGTGCCAGTGGTTTACCCCTGGTGTCTTTCAAGGCGTCTATTTCGAAGTATTTATTTCTTTTCGTGCATTGTTTTGGCATCATTATAAAGGAGAAATGTAGCCCTTTCAATCAAGGTATAATACAGCAACCTATTATGTCTATTAACAAAGTTATAACACCTGTGACAGAACTTTCTGAACCCCCCTCGTAAAACATAAGTGCGTAGCATGATACACAGAATAAGACTAGCTTCTAGCCTGATAAATAAGTTTGTATTCCGTGTTTTTGTCAGTTAAAATTTTACTTTTTTTCAAGCTATGGTACCAGATATTTTCCGATGTACATGTACACATTTGGGCTACATTAGCAACCAACCAACCGAGTTGTTGCCGCAGAGCGGCAATAACGAGGAGTTGGTTGCTTTTACGATTAGAAGTTCTGTTCTGTTCTATTCTGTTTTGCAGTATTTGTGTGTCAATCAACTTCCGGAAAAACATACCGCAGTCGAATTCCGCCAAGCGAAACCATTTAATCTTACAAAAGAAAAATATGCTATAGTTGTGAAAGTTGAAAATAAAATTATACAAGAACATACAAACGCTCGAAAACTGCGTTTGAAATGCAAAACATGTATTTCTTTACTTTCGTTTTATCATTATTTTTCCTCTTACAAGCTTTGTTTCATTCTCTCCGTAATCGTTGCATAGCAACATAAATCGTTCTTTGATAGTTGGATGGCGGGAGACAGTTGAAATGAGACAGGCTTCTGAAATGCATGGAAATGATTCAATGAAACTAATTAAAGCATGCTGACTTAACCAATGTTAAGCCCTGTTTAACAGCCTTAACCGGTATGACATGACTTGGTACCGCTGATTAGCATTTCGGTGTTTAGTTGCCTCAAAGAAAAGATAACTTTGTCAGAGAAGGATCAAAATTTCACCTGTTCAGTGTTCACTGTGCCTTATTCGGCTACCTCTATGATTATTTTGGATCTGCACCTTCTTTACTGCGAGTAGGTGGGCATTGCACATGTTTAAACATTGTAAAAAATATTTATGGTCTCTAACATACAGAGGATGTGAATTTATCCTCACACAACCTATTTTCGACCACTGCCTATTTTCGACCACCTAAGACTTTGCCTTATAAAAATCTTGATCCACTGAATTTTGCAGCTGTTGGGGTATCATTGTTTTTAGCAGGGATAGCCCTGTTAGGTAGTGGTTTTCTTTTAGCTGTGAAAGTTCAGTGGTGACTGTTAAATTACATTATGTTGGAAGGCCCTGTTTTCTTGGGCTTTTTCTTATTACCAAAATTTATGCCTGTTTCCATGGGTACGGTTTCTAAACCGTTGACCAAATTTTCATAATTTAAAAATATTTTTATCCACAGTGATTTAGGTTACATTTGCATCACAATAAAATTTCAAAGCTTTCTAGATGAAGTAGTTTGAGAGCAAATAGTTGATATACCGTCCTTATGACAGTTTTTTTAGTTTTCATCAATTTTTAAAATTATCAAAGTTTCAAAAATTGTTGTATAAAGCACCACATAGCCATGTACAACAGTTATCATCTACATGATAGCGAAGCATAGTTTCTCTTGGAGTTGAAATGTACTTTCTTTGTCTCTGATTGAAGTGTAAAATATTTTCTATACTAATGTTCCCAACCCTACCCCCAGTAATTCAACAGCCCATTCAGTGACATGTACCTTGTATGAATTTCCCTTTTGTGTCGGACTGCTTGCTTATTTTCAAAATCATTTTGCTTGTTCATTGCTTTTGTAAGGTTGTGCCCCAACAGCAGAAATGCATTCAGTTCTTATTGTATGTGATGTATACATTTTACCCCATAGGTTAGTAAATTCTGAAGAGGCTTACCTCTGGCCACCTCCATATTATCAGGCCATCCCAGACTCAAAGGAGGAAATTTGAATATTTATTGTTCCCTGTTTATTACACATGGGATGATAAATTGTAAATATGTTTTGTTTAGCCATGTTATATTTTGAATAAACTTATAGGGGAAGGGCCGTAACTAATGTTGAGAGAACTTGTGGCCCGACCCCATTGCTGTACATATATGTATGAAAAAGGCAATAAAATATGTTTAACCTTAACCTGATGATAAATGATATAAAACAAAAGTATCAGGAATTAGTCATGAGACCAAATACAGCAAGGCAAAATATCTCTTAGGTGGTCGAAAACTGGTCGTACCGGGATATTAACCGTGTCATCGCTACCGGGCGGTGGGTGGGGTAGCGTAAGACGACCAGTGATCACAATCAGGAAACAGAGATCGATCAACTAGTGGTTCTCAAAGGATACCTGAAGTAAATCTTATGTCACTCTCGATTTAAAGTGCATTATAATTCCTTACAAACATTAATTAAAATCTATTTGGAAAGCTTTTCTATAGGGCAGGTCGGCAAGGTACTCTTCTTCTGTGAAAAGAAATCAATATCGGTCACCTTTCCTGCTATTTTCTTCATTCGGTGGAGGCGGTAACCTTGGTCATTATCGCTATGCGTTAACTACTTTCAGACGTAGACCAAAACATAGAGCTGTCTAAACGCCAATACGTCCCTTGTCGACAATTCACTCGCCATATCCTTATATTGCTACTTACAGAGGCTAATAAAATCATAATTTGACCAAAATATTACGCATTCCTTACCTTGGAATGCCCTATCTTGCAGTGTCTGGCACTTTAAGAAGAGGGGTTCTTAGTTGTACTGCTTAACAGCAGGGATTGTTCAATAAATTCTTCAAGCATTCTTTCAGACTCGCTTTTTTTTACTGCATACTAAACAAATCAGATATACAAATCCAAATTGATTCCTTTATTCAGTGTCGAAACGACAGTAGTGTCTCGTCGGTAAGTTGAGATCTCGTGGTAATTTTCTTCTTTGTAACTATCTCCTGGTACTTAATGGAGGGCGGGGAACTTAAAAGCGTGCGGTCTGGGATAGATATCCAAATTGTATAGGATAACGCTGCAATTCATTACAAAAACACGCTTATGCAATATAAAGAGATTTTTAAAGTTCCTGTGACCATTATATTGATTTTTTCTCACCAAAGAGTAGCTTGCCGACTGGATCAATTGTTTCTATGGGTGTTATGCTTTTTTACCACATCATTTCACTGCTTTATGACGTCATCACGCCAAGCTCTCAGTGACATCACTTTAACTCATCCACCATCATAGTCATACAACGTGAATCAGTGTCAGCTGGACCAGTGATCGATCTTGGAAGAAATGTATATTTTTAGAAAGAACATTCAACATTTAGTTTTCCTCGATTCATGAAACACAGTTTGGAAGTTTTCAGTTAGTTTAATTTAATATATTTAAAAACATGGCGAAAGTTCAAGCTTCGAAATGATGTGTATACATGTATCCATTTCTCAACGCACTGTCTAGACTGCAGATCTGATCTGAAAATTTATCAAGCATGACTATTTTTGATCGATCGCTGTTCCCCTTATGGTATTTCGGCCAATATATATTTCGGCTGTTAATATGAAATAAGGCACCACCTTTGGCGCGACGCTACTGCTCCTATTGCGCTTATGATTTTAAAAGCTGATAAGTTCCTCATCCTCATCCTGGGGCCCTGCCAGGTGTCTTGCGGATCTGGGGAGAAGGTCATTTATTTTCAGGGTTCTGGGGAGCAAGCATTAACGTTTGTAGATTTAGGGAGCAGAGGAAATGGGCAAATAGGAAAACAATATTCTTTCAGAGAGCAGGCAGTAAAAAGACCCACCGGGTAGGACCTTACCCAGATGATCAGGGACACACAAGGGCATGGGCCATAAAATTCTTCAGTTTTTCTTTTTGCACAATTTACAATGATTTCCGTACAACATAAAGTTCTAGATCTGTATTTTTAGGATAGGTCCTTCCGAAATAAGGGAGGTCGTTTTTTCGTCGCTCGGTGCGATAAAGGTCGTGCACTGTGCAGTTAACCGAACGCAACCATGTGACGTCATACTAATCAAAACTGTGACGTCATGTTGTCATGATCTATCGGGAACAAAAACGACAGATATTCTTGAGTAAGTATCTTTGTTTAATTCGTTCATTTAGGGCAGCCGCAGTCGAACAAAAAGTTTGTCAACACAATATTTCGAATGTTTCGACGTGAATAGTTGTTGCTATTCGCTACCCCGAATTCCGGTTCCGACTGTCGAAAGATTTTTTCTGTATCTGTATCTAGAACGGAATAGAACAGAATAGAACAGAACATTTTTACCACGTTCTACCATAAGAGCGACGCAGGAGCGTCGCTATTATACATTATATAGGGGATACAAATCTCTCTGTTCCAAGGCCACACGGAAATTCTCTGAGGCAAACAAAAACATCAATAAGGCAAAAAACCTTCTGTCTCCGCAAAGATAGCAGAATCGGTGAAGGGAAACACGGACAAGCCGGCACACAAGATATGCAAAGAAAAAGTTACAGAAGGGCAGACAATTACTGATATGCCCAGGATTCGCCAGGTGCACTATATAAGAGAAAAGGCCAAAACTGATGACCGTCCTACAAAGGACGCCATGATAGTAAATCTGCATAAATTATGCAGAAAAACCATGTTTTAAGCCGGTAGTTGACTCCTTCATACAGATTTTAAATACACATCCGAAGAACGGGGGTCTTCATTGGGTTACCGTGGCTACACATGATAATCCCACATCTGGGGCTGTGAGATTGTATGACAGTGGCTTGTCAACGGGTGTATCGACTGGCATCGAGAACAGCGTGTGTAACGGCTGCATTCCCCAGAGACAAGTATCACAATCAAGTAACTTGATAAACAATGGCATACAAACAAATTCAAATGACTGTGGAGTCTATGCTATAGCATTTGCATGGGAAGGAACCGGTGTATATACACTATGATAGTCCACAAATGAGACACCTTCTAAAATGCATTAATGACAGACTTTTCACTGAATTTCCGTGTCAGACAGCAACCAGAAAAAATCTGTATTACCAAGTCCACCCAATTGAGCTGCATTGTACATGTCGAATGCCAGAGTCGGACTTAATGTTTAAATGTACGAAATGTCAACTCTGGTTCCATCCCAAATGTCAAGAAGTCAAATTAAACCAACGCCAGCTGCAAAGCTCAAGGACAGTTAAATGTTTAGATTGCCGATCTAAATGATTTGCTAATAAATTATTACCGTAATACTTGCTTTATCAGTATTGACGTATCCCTGGGGTTTGAGAGCTCACCTTCACGGACATTTCATGTACGGATGTCACGGAGCAGTCACGGAAGAGGTAAGAGATTACAGAAGTCACGGAGCCTTCACGGAAGATGTAAGGAATCACGGAAGTCACGGAACATGTACGGAGATCGTTTTTATCATAAATTAGGCATGGTTTGACTCAAAATATATTATTTAATTGATTTTTGAACAGATTTATATAAAATAAACAAAATAAATATAAACAAAAACTCATTTTTTATAATTTCCGTGAAAAATCCGTGTTTTGTCATGGGAGGTAGTAGGACACCCTTGGGTCGGGACTATGCTCACTAAAGGTTAGGGTATACTCGAGTGCATATGCACTGAAACAGAATGACGGACAGAGCAAGTTTAATATACTGGTGCGATCAGGTGAGCGATTCGCACAAAAGACAAACCCGAGTCCCACAGGTATGTCTAGGGTGACTTAGACTGGGCCGCTGTAACCCCCGTAGACTGTATAGTGTTGGTTCGATCTCAAGGATACAAGGTGGTTGCTTTATGGGGAACAAAGTCTGTAAAAATGCTGTTTAAATTGTAACAAATTTATTTACAATTGAGTCCTCCGCCAAACCACCTGACCATAAACTGATCTCACAACTGAACTCAGAACTGGCCGAACATATTAGCTCGTGAGATTACGGTTAGTGACGTAAGTTAGACAAACAAACCAATATGTGCTTTTTACAGGTAAATACAGGTGCAAAAAATGCAATATTTGTCTAAGGAAATAACACATGGGCGTGGTTATACCTTGCTGACGGAGGAGTCAATTGAATTCAAAGTGATTTAATGAAGTAATGTTAGAATTTAAGTTAAAGCTGCATTTTAGTGTTTAGAATGAAGTATCCTAGCGGATTGGTTATGAAATATGAGGTAAAACCAAATGGGCTTAGAATTTAGGGGTGGTAGAATTCAGAAAAAGGAAACCAAAGGTTGGGCGTGAGTTTCAGAATATGACATGCCGACCTTACAACACATTCTTGTCTTCCTTTCACATTCAACCCTAAGGCCAAATGGGTGTGCCGCACATGCCATAGTTACATTATGAGGTTAAGCCGAAAAGATGGATTTGATTCAGAGGTATACACTACAAAAAGATACAAAATACAAAAACAATACTTTTAGTGTAAGCAAAGGGGGTGTTACAGATGTGCCCACGCAAGGATTTTCTTTAAATTTTACACATAAGTAGGTCATCATATATGAGCTATGAAAATGTTTATATTGATTTAAATAATTAATTATAGGACTCAGGAGGCAACCCTGGCTCACTCCCACAATGACATGATACCTACTCTCTTCTTTGTGTGTCCTAAATCTTAAGTTTTAGCATTTTCTAAGAATTGTAATGTGGATTGGCTTGAAATTATTCTTTCCTCTTCCAAGCAACATTTTAACGAAAACCTAGAAGCTCAGAATTAACGTTTAGTTTACTAAGCACGAGGACGCCAAAACATAAACATACTAAAACTCGTACAAGAGCTATGGCTCAAGTGAGCTAGAAACATGTAAATGTAATACAGTTAAGAATTCTAAGTTGTACTTCATTTAAACAGTTTGAATATTGGATCTTAAAATAATCAGTTAACCTAACCAAAGATCTAAAGTAACGGACCGAGAGCAAAATAGATCTGTGTATAGTCAGTTATTCTAAAACAACAGATCCAACAAACAGACAACAAACTGTGATGCAACAGGGCATAAATCACAATGAAAATTCGAAATTTCATTATAAATATATAATTTGTCCTAACTTATTACGATGTCCATGTTAATCAATGAAACCATCAAATTGTTTTCATACGTACTCACTTTCACAAGCATTTAAAGAGCTTACAACTAAAGTGAGCTAAATGTAAATCATTAACCTAAAGTTAATATTTTAACATAATCCGCCTCAGCATACATTTACAAGAACACAAACACTATAATAATCTATACAGCAAAACAAATAGGGCTTGGGTGGGTGGGCGAATTTTTTCCAGCATGGACATTAACGACAACGATGTTGCATGGTCGAGAATATTTCAAACTGTGCCGCTAGCACGTGACATTGCTTTATATAGTCGCAGCAATTAACCAATCAAAATTCAGAATTCAATAGAAAGAAGACGGGAGGCCTCAGTCTTACAGTCGACTGAGGGAGACCTCAATGTTTTAATAAGTATTCAAGGATACTATAAAACTTCGTCTTCATAATTAAATATTTTTACTTATAAAAATTTCCCGAACATCCCAGGCATTATACTTATACCATAAAAACATTTTACAGAAGTATAATATTGATTTCCTGATTGAATAATCATAAAAATTCTCAATTTTTTCTCTAAAATTTACAAAAATTACAAAATTCAACTTCAAAGATAAATATGTTCCAGTCTTTGTCAAGATATCATAATTGTATAAAAACTTGCCATATATATCCTCTTGATTTGAGCAAAAATTCATGATAATTTAAAACCGGCAACATTGTTATTTTTTACATTATATACATGTAGGTCACTTTTCGTAATTTTAACAAAATGTTGAAATTTCTCCACAACATCACACAAAGGTTTCGGATTATGATCATAATGCACATGTCTGACACACAATGTGCTAAGCAATCCTGAATGGCATATATTTAGTAACGTCC